>CM038670.1:159514671-160882933 GCA_021605145.1 Aegilops bicornis | reverse complement strand
AATGCGAACCAATATCCTTTTCCTGGTGGGCTCTGAAGTACTCGTCTTTTGCGCAAGGCCTCGGAAGGTAGTGGGCTTTCACCCGTACTCGCCCTTCCACTTCACACTTACTAAATTAGGCTGACCCATTTTGCCTTTCTAGGTTGGTGGGCGCTTTCACCATTCAGCCATGGATGCTTTAGCGAGTACTTCAGATCAGGTGCCTATGTTGTTGATACACCGAAAGATACTAACGCTATGCTCCAATGCGGGATGAGGCATTCTTATCATTTGGTAGATCCAAGTCCATGGCCTATTTCGGGTTCACTCAGTTTCTGGTCAATAATAAGATTATGTAGGAGAGATGGCCGGTGGAAAGCTTAAGAAAGTGCTAGTTCCTTTGCTGCGAATGGGTGGGCGCCACTATCCCAGCCCGGATCCAGCCAGGTTCTATTGATCATGTCCCCTTCCCAACAGTTGTATCTTGTCCCTCCCTTACTTGGTAATCTAAGAACCCTTCAGGAACGGAAACATTGCACTTTTTTTCGTTTGCAAGTAGTTGAAGAGGGAATCCACTACCAAAAGAGAAAGAGTTCAGCTGCCCGGGCGAAGGAATAAAACGCGTACAACACTAGCAAGAAGAGACTTGCCAAAGAATTCGATGCCTCACAGGATCCTGCAAAAGCGGAGTCCAAAAAAGCACGAGTCGGGTCGGCGGGATCACTAGCTTCCGGTAATATGTGCTTGTCACTTCACTCGAGCCTTGAGAGAATCCGCCAAAGCTTCTCGCTCCCACCGGCCGGCTGATGGAAATAGACTGACTACCGGAGATATTCGTGTTACTTCGTCTGCACTTGTTTGTACACGAATGCGGCTAGTATTTTTAATACCTCAGGAGCTCATGAGACTCTTTTAGTGAAATTCATAAGTCTCAATTCCCGAGCGATCGCACCAAAAACTCGACCAATCCTCGGAGCGAAGGGATGAACGAATTCTCGAGGTCTGGTTCATTGAGGTCAGCATCACATGAAACCTTTAGCACTTCCGTTCGATATTGGATGGAGTATGGGTTTTTTATTTGCATTCACGCCTTTTAGAAAGAGCCGCTAAATTAAATTCTCTTTTAGGCGAAGGAAGTATGACCGCTTTACCAATAGTTGAGACTTGACCGTTGTCTATAGAAAGAAAGTGCTCACTCGTTTTCTGTTTGTTTTCATGTGCGCATACACTCAGCCTAATTTAGTAAGCAAACTTACAATGCTGACAAGCTGGTTAGGTGCCGAGTTGGATTAGACATCGCAGGTTTCAGTTTCAGAATTGGGGGGCTTCCCTTGGCATTTCAAGATGGCCTCTATCGTCTTTTCGAGAGCCTCCCGTTTGCCCAATTTTTTTTAAGAATTCTTTTTTGCATTTTTAGGTATAAAAAAAAACCATCCTAGTGGATCCGTGTGGTAAGGAAAAACTGGTAATCTATTCCTTAAAAAAAAACCCCATTCTTTCAAGAAAGTTCTAATTAATTATGTAGAAAAAGAAATAAGGAAAATAGGAGTAAGCGAGTAGGGTCAACAAGATTCTAAACGAATACCACAAGTGACGGAACTGATCAAAGTACACCCATGTTTATGATATAAAAAGGCCAATTATCATGTACAAGCTCTAGCAAGTTCTTGGCTTTTTATTTGGGGAAGGCTACAAACTAACCATGATAATAATGGATTAATGGTCGAATGCAGCGAAGGATGAGGTGTACTGATGATGGTTTGAAGTAGATCGTGTTGTTGTGGTAATTGGTAAACTTGCCACCGGAGAACCTACAGTGGGCATCAAGCACAACTATTTATCTCTCTGTTGATGTCCAATTCGTCGTTGGTCTCCAACTCCACATGCAAGTAAAACCTGTCCTGAATTTTTTTAATGTGCGACTTGATTTTGGATGTATGGACTCATGCCAAAACCATGTGTCCGATCATGATATAAATTTCTATGTACATGGGTTTCCATGAGCACACTTAATCCGATTATGTTTTAGAGGAGTAGACCAAATTCAGCTGCATCCAGTGTGGCCAGGTGCAAGGTAGTAGTGGTGTCGTGATGCATACATGCTGAATCATCTGGAGCGTCATTAGTATTATGCATGTGCATAATACAAATATTTTTAAAGATATAGTGCATTGCCTGGCTTGCATTTGATTGGTGAATAACATGGATTGACATGATTCTTTCTAGGTGCAGGTTGGTAATATGTATCTGCATATATAGTATGTCTATGCATGCCTTTATTTAGGCCTAAAAACAAAAAAGAAATTTAGCTACTAAAGCATATATAAATACATATAAATTACTGAAGTAGCAAGAAAATCTAGACGTATCATGCGCCACACAAAGATCTCATATAAACACATTATTATCTATGTGATATAGATATGTACTCCCTCTGTTCCAATATACAAGTCTTTCTAGATATTCCAATAAGTGACTACATACAGAGAAAATTGAGTGAATCTACACTTTAAAATATGTCTACATACATCCGTATGTTATATTCCATTTGAAATGTCTAAAAAGACTTATATTTAAGAACGGAGGGAATATATAGTATGGATAAAAAATATTAAAAAATGCCATCCACGTTAATCATAAAATGTATCTTTTAAGAATTTGTTGGTTGAGAAAAGAACTTAAAATTTGAATATACAACAAACTCTTTTTTACATATCTATATTATTTGCTACGATATTAGGTATGTTGGTAGAAAACTGTGCATGTATATGTCCATTATTGTGTATAGAAAAAACATATTTTTCACAATTCTACCATTCTTGCATGACAAGAAAAGAAGATATATGTTTTTTTAGGTGGTGCAAGATGGGAATATGCTACAATAAGACACTACATCTTTATACCATTTAGAAACTTATAGGTCAGAAATACATGATATATCCAGCAAAATTTGCATTTGCAACCATGTTTTCTACCAACAAAACACATATGTCCTTACATTTATATAACCTTCACAGGGTAGCACATCCATATTTGCACATATCATCTATAAATCTGTGGTTGCTCGGCATCACACAATGTTAATATTGATAAGGTTGTCACCCAATTGGACGTAAAGTATCTAATCACAAAATAGTCTGAAGCAATGTAACGTTGCTTAAACAAACATGCACATTGATAACCCATATCGAATTATTCATATTATTGTCCAACATTTCTAATTTAAAATAACTTTGTTGTATCTGATACTAATCGTGCTAGCCGGTGCAGGCGCACGGGTTGACGACTAGTTTAGCTAGGCATGATGAGTTCAATGATACTCGCATAAAAGATACGGATTGAAACATAACAAGAGCATCATGAATCATAAGTTCCTCTCTCATAATAATTTTTAGTAGCATCATGAGTAGATTCATCAATACAACCATCACATAAAATATTCTTTTCATGATTCACAAGCATAGAAGTTTTATTGCTCTCCACATAGAAATTTTATTCTCATTCATAATAGTGGGAGTATCATTTGAAACTCGAATACTATAAATTGTTTCCACATTAAAAGAGTAATGTTCAATAAAAGGATATTCAATATTATGAAAATAATTATCACTACTTTTTGTAACATAAGTATCATCACAATAATCATCATAAGTAGGACGCATGCAATCATCATAGCAAATTTGATCATCAAAAGTAAGGGGACTAAAAAGATCATCTCCATTAAGCATAGCATCCCCAAGCTTGGGACAAACATTAATTGCAGCAAATAAATTCTCAAATATGTCATTCTCATCAAACATAGCATCCCCAATCTTGTGGCTTGGCATATCACAAGCATAATCTCTCTCATCATTAACAGTATGAATAGCACCAACAGTACAACAATTGATATCATCATAATTACCTGAGTTGGTGCCAAAAAGATTTCCAAGATTATAAGAAGTACCATTATCATCCCAATCATACTCATCACAACAAGCAATAGGCATAATAAATTCATCATCAATAGTGCTCTCGGACATTGTGCCATAAGATAAAGAAGCAATATCATCATCAAGTGCATCATCTTCCACAATTATTTTTGAATCATTTTCCTGAGGCACAACAACAATAGGAGCAACATTATTTGGGAGAGATACCTTTTACCTCTATTCTTTCTTCTTTTCTTCATCTACTTTACCACATCATGTGTGGGTTTAATTAATTTTTTCGAGCTTCTTATTGATGAGATTTGTTGAATAGGGAGCTCCTCCTCGTCACCTATTTAATCATGAGAGACAATAGGAGGGAAAGTGGAAATATTTACCCTTTCATTAGTATTCATTTTATATTCTATTAGTTTTCCCATGTTTCTATAGTTGGCAATATAAGCATTCTCATTGCAATTTACCATGCAAAACATATAAATATTTTTTAGATTAGTTTCAATGTCATCCGTGAGAATGAATACTTAAAACCAACTATTTTTATGTGTAAATTCTTCACTCCCCAAAAATAGACAAAGATCATTATAAAGTTCAAGGGTGATCAAATCATTACAATAATAGGACATGATTCAATCATGAAAAAGTTTGCATTGGAAATTAAGATGACCAACCTTATTGCAAATTTCACAAGTAATAGGACAAAGAGAACATAATTTTGTAGCAAATTCATCTATCACTTTGAGCAAAGAATTGGTTCTATCATGTTTTTGCGTCTTGCAAAATATATCTTCCCTATAAGGCACGTCTTCACAAAGTCTTTCCACTCCAAAAAAATTGGCATGCTTATAAGAAACATTTTTATTATGACTAGTGCAATCATCATTAGTATTTGGGATATTCATAGAATTCATACTAACATCATTGCAATCATGCTCATCATTCAAATTTTTTGTGCCAAACATTTTATTGACTTCTTCTTCTAACAATTGAGCACAATTTTATTTTCCACCATTGTAATGAAAAACATTATAAAGACGAATAATTTGATGCAACCTCAATTCCATTTTTTGTAGTTTCCTTTTATAAACCAAACTAGTGATAAACCAAGAAACTAAAAGATTCAATTGCAAGATCTAAAGATATACCTTTGACACGTCTCCAACGTATCTATAATTTTTTATTGTTCCATGCTGTTATATTATCATTCTTGGATGTTTTATAATCATTTTATAGTAATTTTATATCATTTTTTGGTACTAACCTATTGACATAGTGCCAAGTGGCAGTTGCTGTTTTCTGCATGCTTTTTACATCGCAGAAACCAATACCAAATGGAGTCCAAATGCATAGAAACTTTTTGTCGATTGTTTTGGACCAGAAGACATCCAGTGGGCCGGAGAAGCGCTTGGGGGTGCTTTGAGGGGAGCACAACCCACCAGGGCGCTAGGAGGCCCAGGCACTCCCTGGTGGGTTGTGCCCACCTCGGGTGCCCCTGAACCGACTCTTTGCTCTATAAATACCACAATATTCCAGAAACCCTAGGGGGGTCGACAAAAATCAATTCCAGCTGCCACAGAGTCCAGAACCACCAGATCCAATCTAGACACCATCACGGAGGGGTTCACCACTTCCATTGGTGCCTCTCCGATGATGCGTGAGTAGTTCTTTGTAGACCTTCGGGTCCGTAGCAGTAGCTAGATGGCTTCCTCTCTCTCGTTTGATTCTCAATACAATGGTCTCTTGGAGATCCATATGATGTAACTCTTTTTGCGGTGTGTTTGTTGGGATCGGATGAACTTTGAGTTTATGATCACATCTATCTTTTTATCCATGAAAGTTATTTGAGTTTCTTTGATCTCTTATATGCATGATTGCTTATAGCCTCGTATTTCTTCTCCGATATTTGGGTTTTGTTTGGCCAACTTGATCTATTTATCTTGCAATGGAAACAGGTGCTTTGTAGTGGGTTCGGTCTTACGGTGCTTGATCCCTATAACAGAAGGGAAACCGACACGTATGTATCGTTGCTACTAAGGATAAAACGATGGGGTATATTTCCACATAAATAGATCTTGTCTACATCAAGTCATCGTTCTTATTGCACTACTCCATTTCTCCATGAACTTAATACACTAGATGTATGCTAGATAGCGGTCGATGTGTGGAGTAATAGTAGTAGATGCAGGCAAGAGTCGGTCTACTAATCTTGGACCTGATGCCTATATAATGATCATTGCCTTGATATCGTCATGATTATTTGAAGTTCTATCAATTGCCCAACAGTAATTTATTCACCCACTGTTTGCTACTTTTCTCGAGAGAAGCCACTAGTGAAACCTGGGGCCCCCGGGACTCTTTCTCATATTATGTGCCTTTGCGATCTATTTTTCCTTTGCATTTATTTTTAGATCCATTAAACCAAAAATATAAAAATACCTTGCTGCACTTTATTTTATTTGGGGTTTGATCTATCAATATTTACTACTCTCTCACGTCCATTTGCCAATTTCCGGTACCGCTACCCGAAAGGGATTGACAACCCCTGTTACACGTCGGGTTGCGAGTATTTGTTATTTGTGTGCAGGTGCTGTTTACGTAGTGTTTCTTGGTTCTCCTATTGGTTCGATAACCTTGGTTTCATCACTGAAGGAAATACCTACCGTAGTTGTGCTGTCGGTGTACTAGAGTAGGGGTACCCTAGTATCCCGTACTCGTGCACGGACAGTTGCAGCACCCCGCGGCAAGGTTTGCCTCGTCACCGCCAATCTCCTCCGTGGCTCCCTTGGAGCCATTCAAGAACAAAGTATTTGATTAAGAAGACAAGGCCCCGACAAGAGGAGCTTGTCGGGAAAGCCACTCCAGGCATGCAGAAGACAAGGCCCGGCAAGAGGAGCTTGCCGGAAGGCTCGGGCGCTGCAAGTCTCCGAGCGCGACAAGGACTCGCCGCTGCAAGGCGCTTGCCGCGGCATGCAACTTCTCTCCGCTCTGCTCCAGCTCACCCAGCGACGTGTCGCCATGGGACCGTTCCATGGGCGCGTGTCGAGCGGCTGTGCAGCCAGCGGAGAGCAGCGATAAGCGGCGCTGATAGGCTCGCCATCGTGGCGAGCGGAGGCGCACCTGACGGTCTCTGTTACACTGTTTGGGCGACAACGCAGGCATTTATTGCTTTTGTCCCTTGCCGTCAGAGTTAGGTATTTTGCACTGTACACTGTTCAAGTAGGTGTACCAACTCCTGTTTTTACATTTGTACCCCGCCTATGTTGCCACCTGCCGGAGACCCTTGAGCATATAAAAGGAGGCCCGAGTGCAACGTAGAAGGGGTTCGGTTCAACGTCTTCGCAAGGTTCGGTTCATTCGACCGCCTTAGACTAGATACACTCACGCTTAGGTTTTGTAGCTCGCATTGCTCCCTAGCAAGAACACAATAGATCAAACAAGCAGCAGTAGGAGTTTTATCTCTAGGAGAGCTCCGAAGCTGGGTAAACCGCTTCGTGTGCATCGCCTCGATCCGCTCTTCGCGGCGACCTCCGCCTCCGAACCACAAAGGGGCTGCTCCGCCCGGCCCCATAGGTGTCCGTGGGTACGATCAGCCTCCCGACATCTTCGGCGCGCCAGGTAGGGGGCGTCGAGGCCGTGTGAATCCGATCCGGCGTTCACGCGAGCGGCATCATCAACATCTTCCTCAACATGCCACCGAAGAAGAAGGCTTCGGCGGCAGCAGAACCGTCCGCGTCGTACCCACCCTCACCGCAGCAAACGGGTGGTGGGGCAGACGCTGGCGGAGGGACGGGCGCCGATGAAGGTGCTCGTGACGTTGCCAAGTCCAAGGACAAGGCACCGCAGACCTCGGCGTCCGCGCATCCCCCGCGTCCATCTCAGGAGACGCGAGACCAACAACGTCATGGCGTTCACAACGCCATACGCTCGCTGGATCGAGACCCTCAAGACCAGCATGCGCGCCAACGTCGGGCACTAGTGAGATACGGTCGCCGGACGGGCGCTGCTCCTTCTAATGTAGTTAGAAGTCCGGCGTGTCCCGCCTCGCACTGCTTCTCCAATGCCGCTTACTACTCCAGCAGCTACCGCGAGAGCTCAATCGCTCTCGACTACCCTCCAACGGCCGACAAGGTCGACGCAGTAGAGGCCACTATCCAGAACCTCATCGGCTTTGCCAACGGCGACGCTCCGCGGCAACCAACGCCATCGTTGCCGCGGCGAGACGACAAGACACGAGCCGGTGGCGACGAGACTGTCGGGGGTGCAACCACCGTGCACTCTCCGCCAAGAAGGCCAAGATCGCCGACTCACCGGATCCACCTCGACAGCGACTCCGCTGCGTCGTCGGATCCGCGAGCTCGCCGCGATCAGCGCCAAGTTCTCCATGAGCGACACCAAGAGGACGCTCGAACTCGCATCGAGCGCCGAAGAGAAGCGCGACGTCAATCCGACAAGTGCGCTGGGCCTTCTGTTGACATGCACGCGCCGGAGGGGCCAGGCAACTTGCCGTACGTGGTAGGTTGCCCTGCGTTCACTCATGAGCTGCGGCAAGTCCAGTGGCCCAGCCAGAAAAACTTCAAACCAGACGTGCCGGAGAAGTATGATGGCAGGACGCACCCATCGGAGTTCCTCAGCATCTACACCATCGCGGTGCAGGCTGCGGGGGGGACGGGACGACAAGATCCTCGCCAACTACGTCCCGCTCGTGCTCAAGCCCAACGCCGATCTTGGCTCATGCACTTCCCGGACAGCTCCATATCCTCTTGGGCGGATCTGTGCCATCGCTTTGTTGGCGCCTTCACGGTGGCCATAAACCTCATGGCCAAGAGAGCGACCTTCACTTGCTCGCCCGAAGGAAGGAGAGTCCTGCGCAAGTTCATTCAGAGGTTCAGCCGTGTGCACTACAACATCCCGTGACGTCCACCCGACCGCGGTGATCAGCGCATGTCATCAGAATGTGCGGTACCGCAAGATGAGGGAGGAGTTGGCGATGTGCAAAGTCAAGGACGTCTGTGAGCTGTACGCCTTGGCCGACAAGTGTGCATCGCTACGAGGAAGGGAGGAGACTCGAGAGAGAATGCAAGCAGGATCGGCGGTGATGACACCGCCCGGCAAAGAAGGGCCGGGCGAGGGCAACAGGAAGAAGAAGGCCAGAGAAGTGCTAGCTGTTGAGCAGTCCGGCAATGGAGGTGGCGACAAGAACGCCAAGGTTGGTGTCTCCGGTGAGGAGGTTGCCGCTGACGCCAACCACCAGTCGGTGGCGGCCGCCGACAAGTAGGATAGCTCCGGCAAGCAGTACTACAAGATCCACCGCACCAAGGGCCACGATCTCCAGAGCTGCAAGAAAGTCGAGCAGCTTGTCGAGCAGCAGAGAGCTGAGTACGAGCGGCGCGGCAAGGAGAAGGCCCAGGAAGGTGCTGGGGGAGCAAGCAAGAAACGCCCCGGCCGGGAGGACGCCGACAAAGTCAAGCAGCGACAAGGAGATCGACCTCCCGCCGCGCGACAAGGATGAAGATGATGATGACGACGAAGATATGGAGGACGACGACGCCGATGAGCAGGAGTTTGAGAAAGCCACAGAGGTTCTGCGTTGACGGAGGTGCTTCGCATACCTCCCACCGCCAACTCAAGCAATGGATGCGGAGGTCAATGCAGCGGAACCATCCGTAGAGTCACGCAAGCCTCTGAAGTGGTCCAGCACGCCTATCATTTTTATATTGAGGACCACCACGATCGCATAATCTGTGGTCGGGTGCTTGCCGATGTTGGTCTCTCCAACCATCCGCAACCTCAAAGTCACAAAATGTTAGTTGACGGCGGGCCGGCTTGAATCTGATCTCCTCCGCGGTGCTCCGAAGCTTCAAATCCTCGACAATGAGCTCGAAGAGACCGGAACCTTCCAAGGAATCAATCCGGGAAGGAGCAAGCGAAGGGGAAGATTACGTTGCGGTCACATTTGGCGCCGAGCTGAACTTCAGGATCGAGAGGGTTACATTTGACGTTGCCGATGTCCCATTGCCTTACAATGGGATACTTGGCCGTCCAGCACTCGCGGCAGCCTCTCACTACGCTTACAACCTTCTCAAGATGCCGGGCCCGATAAGCGTCATCTTTGTCCATGGTGACAAGAAGGATGCCCTTATCTGTGCCGACAAGATCTACCGGGATGCAGCAGCCGCGATGCATCGCCCGACACTTGTCACCAAGCTCCGGGGAAGAAGACCAAGTCCAAATCCGGCAAGGGCTCTGATGCTCACTTCGGCAAGCGCACCTCTTCGGAGTGTTGCGCTACCGTCGAGAACGCACCATCGAGCTCCAAAGGCAAGTGCAAAAAGATGGTGGCTCCGCCGAGGACCAAGAAGGTGCCCGCCAAGGAGGACGGCGCTGGTGGTACCTTCACCATCAGTGCCTCTCTCGACCCCAAATAGGAAGGCGCGCTCGTTTTCCTCATGGGCGAATGTCGACGTGTTTGCATGGCAACCGTCGATATCCCGTGTTCCTGTGAAAGTGATTGAGCACCGCCTCGCCATTTGTCCTCGCGCGCCCGTCAAGCAAAAAGTCGTGAAGCAAGCAAAGGAGCGCCAAGAATTCATAGTCAAGAGATCAAGAACCGGAAGCAGCTGGCCTTGTCAGAGGAGTGCTCCATCCTACGTGGTTGGCCAATCCTGTAGTCATGCGCAAGGCAAATGGGAAATGGAGGCTTTGTATTTACTTCACGGATGTTAATAAAGCTTGTCCCAAAGATCCATTTCCCTTGCCGCGCATTGACCAGATTGTTGACTCCACGGCTGGATAAGATTTGCTTTCGTTTCTTGATGCATACTCAGGATACCATCAGATCTTCATGGCTGAAGAAGATGAAGAGAAGACCGCATTCATCACACCATGTGGCACATACTGTTTCATACGGATGCCTTTCGGTTTGAAGAATGCTGGTTCGACATTTGCAAGGGTAGTCCATGACGCTTTTGAGCCGCAAATGCACGTAAATGTAGAAGCCTACATGGATGACATAGTGGTCAAGAGCAAGGACAAAGCAACTTTGGTTCAAGATTTGACGAGACCTTTGCAAATCTCCGCAAGATCAACCTCAAGCTCAACCCCGAGAAGTGCGTGTTTGGAGTCCCTTCCGGCAAGCTTCTCGGGTTCTTCGTATCTCAGCGAGGAATTGAAGCTAATCCCGACAAGATCAAGGCCATTGAGCAGATTGAAGCACCAAAGAGCGTCAAGGATGTACGAAGACTTGCCGGTTGCGTGGCTGCTCTCAGCAGGTTTATTGCTAGGTCTGCTGAGCGCCTGCCATTTTTCAAGATTTTGAAAAAGGCAGGTCCAAAGAAATGGACTCCCGAAGCGGAGGCTGCGCTGCAGGACTTAAAGAGATACCTGTCCTCCACTCCAACACTTGTCGCACCTAGGCCACAAGAGAAGTTGCTGTTGTATGTAGCAGCGACCAATCAAGTGGTTAGTGCTGCGTTAGTGGCGGAGAGGGAGGCGGATGATGAGCCAGCGACCACGGCAAACACATCCAGCGACAAGCAGGGGGCTTCGCCGACAAGCCCTGGTCCCGACAAGGATGAGTCCGCGCAGACACGTGAACAGATGTAGAAAAGGATGGTGCAACGCCCAGTCTACTTTGTCGATTCCCTTTGCGGGGCTAGGTCAAGGTACTCTGGTGTGCAAAATTGCTTTTCGGCCTCCTCATGGCCTCGAGAAAGCTGCGCCATTACTTCCAAGCACATTAGATCACAGTTGTAACTCTCTTTACGCTGAAAAGGATAATGCAGTATCCTGAAGCTACAGGCATGATTGTCGAGTGGACACTGGAGCTGTCAAGCTTTGGTCTCAAGTTTGAAAGCACATCAACTATCCAAAGCAGAGCCTTGGCAGAATTCATAGCAGAATGGACGCCAACGCCAGATGAAGAGATTCAGGAGACGAGCATTCCCGTCAAAGAAGCAAGCAAAGAGTGGCTGATGTACTTTGATGGTGCCTTCTCGCTGCAAGGCGCCGGTGCCGGGCGTCGCTTATCGCACACCGGAGAGCACCTCAAGTACGTCGCCCAGATGCACTTTCCCAAGGAGCAAGCGACAAACAATACTGCAGAGTATGAAGGTTTGCTTGCCGGTCTCAGGATCGCAGTGGACCTTGGGATCAAGAAGCTTATTGTCAGGGGTGACTCGCAACTCGTCGTCCGCCAAGTCAACAAAGATTACCAGAGTCAGTTGATGGAAGCCTACGTTGATGAAGTGAGGAAGCTAGAAGAGCACTTTGACGGCCTGCAAATGGAACACGTTCCAAGAGCTCAGAATGATATTGCTGATGGCTCACAAAGTGCGGCCGCGCTTAAATTACACTGTGGAACCAGGGATTTTCGTGCTCAAGTCGACTCAGCCAACCGTAACACCATCGACCGGACAGAGCAAGAAGAGGAAGTTGGCCTCTGGTGACTACTTTCCGATAGAGCTTCCCTGCCGTCGTTGCAAAGGTCCCCAAGATCAACACCAACAAAGGCCGAGGAGCAGTCTGCCCGGCTGCACCCTGTGGTTTGTTTCGTTGAAGCAGACGCCCCGACAAGTCTTGCCCGGCAAGCTTGTCGGGAGCATCTAGCTCGGCAGGCCACTGTGCTCTTGCCATAGAAGCTGATGTTCCTGCAGCAGCAGATGTGCCTTTAGTCCTTGTTGTCGAGCCACAAGCTCCAGCATGGGCGCAGCAGATTGTCCATTTCCTTCAGACAGGAGAACTTCCCGAAGAGCAGGAAGAAGCGGAAAGAGTAGCCCGGCAGTCAAGTATGTACCAGTTTGTCAACAGCATACTGTACAGAAGAAGACTCAACGGTGTGAAATTGAAGTGTATTCCTGTGGAAGATGGATGTAAGCTGTTGGCGAGATACATGGAGGCATATGTGGTCACCACATTACAAGAAGAGCACTTGCCGCAAGCAAAGCTTTCCGGCAAGGTTTCTTCCGCCGACAGCCCTCCGGATGCAACCGCACAAGTAACCAAGTGTGAAGCGTGCGATTCCATTCCAAACAGATACACCAGCCAGCTCAAGCTCTCCAGACGATCCCTTTATCTTGGCCATTTTCGGTGCTGGGGCTCGACATCTCGGCCCCTTCCCCGAAGTTGTCGGGGCTTTGAGTACTTGTACGCCGCCATCGACAAGTTCACAAAGTGGCCGGAAGTGGAAGCGATGAGGAAGGTGACAAGACAACAAGCAGTCAAGTTCTTCAAAGTCGATTGTTTGCCGCTTCGAATCCCTAACAGGATCATCACCGACAACGGCACACAATTCTGAGTCGCACCTTCATGCAAGACGTCCAAGACCTTGGCGCCAAGGTCTGCCGCTTCCGTTGCTCACCCGAGAAGCAACGGTCAAGCGAAAGGGCAATGCTGAAGTGCTGCTTGGGCTCAAGACCGTAACTTTCGGCTGCTGCACAAGTGCGGAAGAAATCGGATCGAGGAGCTGCCGGTGGTTCTTTGGTCGATCGAACGATGCCAAATCGAGCCAATCGCCGTGCACCCTTTGCTCTAGTCTATGGAGCAGAGGCAGTTCTCCCACGGAACTCAGATACGGATCGCCTCGAGTACTCGCTTATGATGAGCTTGAGCAAGAGCAGCTGCGACAAGATGACGCTGCTCCTCGAGGAGGATCGTCTTGAGCCGTTGTGCAAGCCGCTTCGCTACCAGCAAGCCTGCGTCCGCTACCATAGCCGCAGGGTTAGTGCCGAAGTCTCGAGGAAGGCGACCTTGTTCTTCGCCGCGTTCAGTCCGCCAAGAATTCAAACAAGTTGACGCCAAAGTTGGAAGGCCCTTATCGGGTGAAACGAGTCACTAGGCACGGCGTTGTCCGCTTTGAGACCGAAGATGGCATTCGGTGAGCAACTCCTGGAACATTGAGCATCTTCGTAAGTTTTACCCATAGGGCGCGGTTGTCGGAATCCGTTCCGCAACCACCTTTTGTACAAGTCTTGCCATTGTTGCATGTAATCCTTCATACAAAGCCGGGCGCAGACCCCGTGCATCAGTAAAGCTCGTGTGTTGCGCACGACTTGTCGAGCTCATGCTTTCATCAATTTATTGCATGCTTTGGCTAACACTTTGTGCAGCAACCACACCCGGTAAGCAGAATCGAGCCGCTAGGCTCCATGACGTTATTTCCTCTTCTTTTTCTTCTCTCAAAGAAAGGAAGGCTCCCTCGCGCACAAGTTAACCAGGGGGGGAGGAGATAATACTATGGACCGTGCACAGCTCGAGGAAGTTTCACCTCATCGGGAAGCAAGAAACAGAAAAGCTAAGTTGCCAAAGTTTGAGCAATCAATTTTAAATTTTCGTTATCTTCCTCGAACGATAGTACTTTGTATGGAAAACCTGCGCAGAGGAACCAAATCGTGGATCGGTCGCCCTTACTTTGTTTCGAGTCCGCTCAACAACTTAAGTGAGCTGCGGCTAGTCCGCGACAAGGTTGCTTGTCGGTGGCGACCCGCCAGAAGTCAAGTTCCGCGACTCGGCAAGGCAAGGGTGCTGCACCGCAAGTTTCCGAAAAGCGAGGGCAATAACGCATAAAGGAAGGAATCAAATTGAGGAAATAACGTTGCATTGATCGATTCACCTAAGATAGAGTATATTACAGAATAACTTGTCGCTGATCTAACAAAGTTTTCTAAACATGATCAGCAGCGACAAGGGAAAGATAAGGGCGGCGGCCTAGTCCACGGGGTCGCCCTCGATCCGCTTGATCTTGTTCACCTTGTCCACAATGGGTGCGACAAGGGCTTTGAGCTCCTCCACGTTGGCTTCGGACGGCAAGGATCTGAGGACGCCGTTAAGGTTGAGGCCCGGGTTGCGGAAGGCCACCTTCATCAACACCTTCTCGAGGGCCCCCGCACAAACTTGGCGCGATTCCTCGGCCAGCTGCTTCGGGACCTCCTCCCGGAGTCGCCGGAGGCCCGCCACCACGCCTTTGAAGAATAGGCTAAGCTTGACGCTGGGTTGGAGATGCTCGTCGAGGAGTACGCAAGGTCCGCCATCCCCAGCTCCATCAGCTCGTTGTGGATGTCGGCGGCGGTGTCCACAAGACCTTCGGTCCAGTGCTCCACGCTCTCCCTCAAGGTGTTCTGGACGGAGGCAGCATTCGCCAGCAGCTCCTCCTTGGCCTTGATCGCCTCCAACAAGCCCGCCTCCCGCTCTCTGGCACCATCCAACGTCTGCGCCAGAGTGGTCGATTTCAGCCGCAGATCCGCCTTTGAGTCCTTGGCGGCGTCGAGCTCCTTGGCCTGTCGGCGAGACGGACCTACAGCTCGCCCAGCGTGTGGGCGTCCTTCTGCGCTCACGCTTGAGCACGGCAAGCTCTTCGCCGCTCTTCTTGAGGGTGGCCTCGGCTGTGCCACCTTCGCCTTCAGCTCTTCCTTGGCGGCCTCGGCGGCTGCGGCAGCGTCGCCGCTTCTGGCGCCCGCCAAGCGACTCCTCACGCGCGACAAGGTCCTCCTCGTGGCTGTCCAGGTTGACCTTCCGCTGCGCCAACTCGCTTTCCTGCGCGGCGAGCTTCTCGGCAGCCAGCCGCTGCTCCTCATCGGCTGCGGCCTTCTCAAGGATGAAGGCCGTGCGCTCTTCTGCGAGCTGCGCACGCACGTCCGCCACGTTGCGAAGGGCTTCTTTGTTGGCGCTCCGGAGCTCCTCGGCGCGTTTCTCCATGTCCGCCCCCGCCCTCACGACAAGGGCTTCCCGGGTCTCTAACTTGGCCTGGCGGGCGCGGTAGAGCGACAACAGCCTCTTGTGTTGCTCCTCCTCGGACTCGCCGCTGCTGCTACTTGGCGCGTCCACCAGCGTCAGCCCAGCGGAGGCGAGTAGCACGCCGTCGAAGGTCTCGCCCTCGACTGGCGCCCTGGAGCTCGGCTCCCAGGGGAGCTTGATGAAGACGCCTTCGCCGGCCTTCAGGTAGGCACCGGGCTGGGGCTCCTCGGAGCCTGGCGCCGCAGCGGCGGCGGGGAAGTCGGCTGTCGGTGTAGTGCTTGCCGCTCCTGCGGCCTCAGGGCCGTCAGTACGACCGTCCAACCCCTCGCCGGCCTCTGCGTCGGCAGCATCGGTGGCCTCCTCGCCAGCAGGCTCTTCGGCGACGGCCTCTTCTTCCACGACGATGACCTCTTCTTCCTCGACGGCGGCCTCGTCGGTGTTGCCGCGCGTTTCCTCCTCGCCGGCGATTTCAACCTCCATCGGGTCTACGTCAGACGAAGAAAGAGCAGTCAAGCAGATATCCAAAAAAGAGAAACAAAAGAAAAGAAAGCCCAAGGGAGATTTTCGTGTAAGGGAGTTACCTGCAACGGGATCCGCAGCCATGGCCTCGACCACCGGAGGGTCGCTGGCGCCCGTCCCTTGCCGGGTAGCCTCCCTTGCCGGAGTGGCCTCTCTTGCCGGGTGGCCTCCCTTGTCGGAGGGAGCTCCCTTGCCGGGAGTCCTCCCTTGGCGGCGAGTGGCAGTGGCAGGATCTCGGAGGCGGCTTCCGAGCCCTCTGATGAGACTGCTCGCTCCTGCACAAGCACACAACAAATATCAACGAAGAAGGGCACCCCTTGCGCCCAATAGCAAGAAGAAAACTGCACACTTACTGGGGGGCTGTCTTTGGGGGCTGCTCTGGGGAAGGGTTGCCGGGTCCGGCAAGGCGGTCTCGGACGCGTCCCCCATCGCCACGGGAGAATCGTCCTCAACGACGACCGTCGGGATCTTGGCCCTCTTCGCCGCTCTCTGGGCCAGCGTCCTGAAAAGGAAAGAGTCCAGAACGAAGCAAATCAGATTCAAGATGAAGCAATAAAAATTGAAGACATACAAGCACAATCTCGAGAAGCTTACTCTTCGCCTTCCTCCTCGAAGCTGAGCGCGGAGAAGTCAAACTCCGGCCCGCCTCCGGTGCGATGAGGCGGAGTGGGCTCTCTTGGCCGCTTAGCGAAAGCGTCGGGCGGCCTGAGAAGATTCCGCCCCAGTTGTCGCTGCAGTTTGGGGCGCTCCCGTGGCAACCTCGCTTGCCGCGGTGGAGCGCGTCGAGCAGCGCTGCAGCTGTGGGCCGACCTGTCGCCCCGGCTCATCTCCAGCCCTGCGGAGACGCCTCCTCGGTGGAGCCGGGAGCTCCGCTGGTGGCAAGTCGCTTGGCGGCGGGGAAGAAGCGCCCTCCGCGGGTCCACTCGTCCCGGCCTCGAGCTCGACAAGCTCGTCCTCGCCGGCGACCTCCCCTCGCTTAGCAGAGCTTGCCGCCTTCGCCGCGTCCGCCTCCTCCACGGTGAACCCGGCAGCTCCGGTGGCGGCAGCTGCTGCCGCCTCCTCCGCCCTGGTGGCGATCCACGCCATCTCCTGGTCGGTGGTGTCGCGGGTGAGCCTCTTCTGCTCGTCGGAGCGGATCGGCACTTCTTGCAAATCATCAAAGAATTGCTGCACGACCTCGTCGGGGGGCTCCTGCCAGGTCGGGACGATCCCGTGGGAGTCGCACAGTGGCATCATGGCGCGGATGCGGTCGAGCGCCGAGTTGTTGCACAGTGGGACGACCCCTCGCGGCAACCTGAACCACTCTGGGTGTTCGGGGTCGTTCTTGAACAGCTCGAGCAGCACTGAATCCAGCTCCATGACGGTGAAGTTCCAATTCAGGCCCGGGCGCAGCCTCATGATGTCCGCCACATTCTGGAACTCCCAAGCAGGCCTCCTCCTTTCCTGCAAGGGAGCGATGCGGCGGCGAATGAAGTTTGCGCCAACTGCGCCAACAGTTAACCCGGCAAGCCGGAGGCGCAGAATTCGGGTCACAGCTATCTTCAGCCTCGCATCCTCCGGCGCCAAGTTACTCCAGTCCTTGCCGTGCGCAATTGGGGTTTGGCGCCTGGCGGTGAAGGGCTATGGGTCCTCTTCACGACCCAGCACCAGTTGGCTCTCCACTCCTCCCACTTGTTCCGAACTCCCCCTCTAGGTAGGCCTCTTTCTTGCCGATCCTAGAGACCTGTGCTATCCCTCCAGCAAGGGGCTCTCCTCTCTCGACGCTGGGAACAAAGAAATGGCGGAAGAGTGCCAGTTCGGTGGACTCCGACAAAGTTTTCGCACAAATGCGCGAAACCGCCATGGTCAAGATGGCGTTGGGGGTGAAATCAAGGAGGCGGAGGCCAAAGGTGTTCATTATGTCGCAAAAAGAACTCGGAATACGGGCGGGCAAAGACCGCAATAGAAGAAAAGGGCGAAGAAAGGGTACCCTGTTGGGGGCCAGATCAGCGGGCGGAGGCGGGAGCACCCTCGGCGCGGATGCGCCGAGTCTCCGTCGACCGTAAAAGATAGTAGACGTCCGCAGCTCCGTGGCGCCCGAGCTGCGGGGAAGACGGCTTCGCTCCTTGCGCAGCGCCATGAGCCGCTGCGCCTCGGCCGACTTGACGCCCTTCTCCTTATCGGCCTTCGGGGCCATGGCGAGGGGGCGGAGGAGGTCGACGGCGGTGAGTGTGCTTGTGGCGAAGGGGCGGGCGCTCTCATCGCACCGGAGAAGACGAGGGGAGCGGCGGTGGTTTCTTGACAAGACAGCAATGGCAGGGGCGGTCGGCCTACCTCTGTTTCCTCCGCTTATAAAGGGGAGGAGGGGGGCGGATGTTCCGCTTATATCAATAAAGAACCCCCCCGCGACCGCGCCCACGATCTCTCGCACGACGCCACGTCCGGTGCGTGCCGTTAGTGGGAATCGTGGTGGGTCCGGGGCGAAGGCGGCGTGGTCGAGGCCGCGTGTCCGTGCACAGTTCTGGGCCTGGCCCGACAAGCGCTCGGCACCGTGTACGGCCCAGGCCCGGGGGCTCCTGTCGGTGTACTAGAGTAGGGGTACCCTAGTATCCCGTACTCGTGCACGGACAGTTGCAGCACCCCGCGGCAAGGTTTGCCTCGTCACCGCCAATCTCCTCCGTGGCTCCCTTGGAGCCATTCAAGAACAATGTATTTGATTAAGAAGACAAGGCCCCGACAAGAGGAGCTTGTCGGGAAAGCCACTCCAGGCATGCAGAAGACAAGGCCCCGGCAAGAGGAGCTTGCCGGGAAGGCTCGGGGCGCGGCAAGTCTCCGAGCGCGACAAGGACTCGGCCGCGGCAAGGCGCTTGCCGCGGCATGCAACTTCTCTCCGTCTCCGCTCTAGCTCACCCAGCGACGTGTCGCCATGGGACCGTTCCATGGGCGCGTGTCGAGCGGCTGTGCAGCCAGCGGAGAGCAGCGATAAGCGGCGCTGACAGGCTCGCCATCGTGGCGAGCAGAGGCGCACCTGACGGTCTCTGTTACACTGTTTGGGCGACAACGACAGGCATTTATTGCTTTTGTCCCTTGCCGTCAGAGTTAGGTATTTTGCACTGCATACTCGTTCAAGTAGGTGTACCAGCCCCTGTTTTTACATTTGTACCCTCGCCTATGTTGCCACCTGTCGGAGACCCCTTGAGCATATAAAAGGAGGCCCGAGTGCGACGTAGAGGGGGTTCGGTTCACGTCTTTGGAAAGGTTCGGTTCATTCGACTGGCCTTAGACTAGATACACTCACGCTAGGTTTTGTAGCTCGCATTGCTCCCTAGCAAGAACACAATAGATCAAACAAGCAGCAGTAGGAGTTTTATCTCTCCGGAGAGCTCTGCTGGGTAAACCGCTCGTGTGCATCGCCTCGATCCGCTCTTCGTGCGACCTCCGCCCCCCTCCGAACCACAAAGGGGCCTGCTCTGCCAGCCCCATAGGTGTCCGTGGGTACGATCAGCCTCCCCGACATGTGCTGCATCATCCCTTCCTCTTTGGGTAATACCAACGTAGCTTCAAGCCGCATCAAAAGGAATTTTTGGCGCCGTTGCCGGGGAGGATCTTCAACATCTACCAGGTTCCTAATCACAAATATCATCTCCTAGCAATTACATTATTTGCCATTTGCCTCTCATTTTCCTCTCCCCCACTTCACAAAAATTTGCCGTTTTATTCGCCCTCTTTTTCGTTCGTCATTTTCTTGCCGGATCTAGTTTTGCGTGCAATCTTGTTTGCCATTATTATCGTCATGGATAGTTCTTCCTCTATTGCATGCACTCCCCCGAATGAAGTTCCCAACTTTAAACAAAGGGCAGGAGAGAATTTAAAAGATGCTTGGTATAGAATTTGCAATGCTCATAATAGATCTATCCGTAAGCAATCTACCGTTGTTCTTCTTCGTTGTTTTTATGTGAGCATCACCACTTGGTATAGATTCGTCCTTGATACGATTACCAGTGGAAATTTCTTGATGTGTCCCTCTCTTGATGCTTTCATGTATGGGAAATTTAGTAGGCTCACCACCTCTTATGATTAATGAAAGCATGTTATGGAAATATTAGCTGCTATTGAAAAGAAAATGCTTACTGAAGAGCATACTGAAAACTTGGATAAAAAGATGCATAATTTTGCTACTAAGATTGGGTCAAAAGCGGGAGAAATTTTTAAGTTGTTAAAATAAAAGGGGACTGTAATTCATGAAAGAATTGAAGAAAGCCTGTCTCGGATTGATAAACTGGAAGAAATCTTTAGTAATTTAAGCACGGCTTTTGCTTCCGCTAAAAATATTGAAAAAACTCCTGTAAAGATTGGAAAGACTACTCAATTTACTAAGAGAAAGGGTGCAACTTCTAGTAATAACAGTAAAGAGGATCCTAAAAATGATTAGTATTCACCCGGATTTTGTTGAAGTTATAAGAGATCCCTTTGGCAAGAATGAATTCTTTAAATTTGTTCCTAGGAGTATTGTCATTGAAAATATTTATGCTAAATCTTTGAAGAATTCTAAGTGTTTGATTGAAGAGTTGGATAAAGATGACAAAACTTAGATCCTTGCTTTATGCCTAGCTAAGGGCGTAAAACGATAGCGCTTGTTGGGAGGCAACCCAATGAATAAAATTTATTTTTGCTTTTTTCTTTCTGTTCTTGAGTGTTAGCACAATTATGCTACTGTTATGATTGTGTTTTTTGTGTTTAAATTAGTGTTTGTGCCAAATAAAGCCTTTATGATCTTCTTGGGTGATAGTTGTTTGATCTTGCTGAAAAACAGAAACTTTTGCTCTCACGAAAACAATTCTCATTTTTAATCAGAGCGTGACAAAATACAATTGTTTTTGCAGAAGATTAATATACAAATTCCTCAGGTTTTCCTAAGTTCTCAAGATTTTTGGAGTTACAGAAGTATTCGAAATATCTAGATTACTACAAACTGTTCTGTTTCTTACAGATTCTGTTTTCTTTGCGTTGTGTGCTTGTTTTTGATAATTCTATGGTTTTCTTTGATGAGTTTCTGCCATAGAAACGTTAAAATACAATAGATACAATGCAAGAATAAAATATGAATTGGTTTTCTACAGTACTTATAGTAGTGATTTGCTTTCTTATACAAACGGATCTCACGAAGGTTTTGTTGAGTTTTTTGCGATTGAAGTTTTCAAGTTTGGGGTTATCTTACGATGGATGAAGGAATAAGGAGTAAGAAGAGCCTAATATTGGGGATGCCCATGGCATACCAAGCTATTATACAAAGAGAAGCAAGCAACTAAGCTTGGGGATGCCCCGAGTGGCATCCCCTCTTTCTTCTAACGACCATCGGTATTTTAATCGAAGCTATATTTTTATTCGTCACATACTATTTTATTTGCTTGGAGCGTCTTGTATGATATTAGTCTTTGCTTGTTTTTCTTTGTGTTTTTAGTCTTGATTACTTGTTGTACACACCTATTTGAGAGAGCCAAAATTATGCCATGACTTGTTAGAATTGCTCTCTATGCTTCACTTAAATTTTTATGAGCTATGGACTTGCTCTAGTGCTTCACTTATATCTTTTTGAGCATGGTGTGCTTTAGTATTTTTGAAGAAATGCTCTCTTGCTTCACTTAGATTTATTTGAGAGTTAGTAAAATTTTCAAGAAATTCTCTCTTGCTTCACTTAAATCAATTTGAGAGAAAGAAATATTATGCTCATGATCTTCACTTATATTTGTTTGAGATTATCAAAAGCAACATATGAAAATTAGTCCCAAAGTGATAGATATCCAAGAAGGATATAATAAAAACTCTCATGAAGATCATTGGACAAAATAAACTTGATTCCTAGCAATAGTTTTGAGATATGATGATATGATATGTGAGTCATGTTGATGAGTAATTATTCTTTAGTAAGAATATTGGTGTTAAGGTTTGTTATTCCCTATGCAAGCACGAAAGTAAATAGTTATGCAATGAAATTATATCCTACTTGTGGTGCATTATTTGGTGTTAATTATGCTTAATGCTCGCTTATGAGATTATTCGTTTCTTGGTTGGTCACTTCTCAATCTTTTGCTAGCCTTCATTTGCACTTAGTATGATCACTACATGTGCATCCAAAATCCTTTAAACCAGTTTTGCCACATGAGTCCACTATACCTACCTATATGTGGTATTCTTTTGCCATTCTAAGAAAATTTGTATGCGCCATCTCTAATATACAAAATAAAATTATCTTTTGTGTGCTCTTACCGCTCGCGGGGCGGTGAGGGGTGGCTAATATTTTCCATGCTAGATGTGTTATTCTTACGATGAGTGTTTTATTCACTTGTGATTGCACGAGAATAAGGCAAAGGTATTAGGGATGCCCAGTCCCGAAATGAAAAATGAATTTAGTTTATGTTGTCAAATAATAAATTACTTGGAAAGTGTTGGTATGGAAGGCACCCGTGGATACGGTTAGCCATGCAAAGTATGGTTGCAAAAGGAATAAACTTTATTTTGTGTTTGGGAACCACCTATGATATATCTACCATGGAAAGTGCGGGGAAATCTAAGTCGTTTTCGTTGATGGGAAAAGTATGCCTCTCAAAATGTTTTTATCTCTCAATTTTCGCTTTGAGCTCTAGCACCTCTACAAATCCCTACTTCCCTCCGTGAAGGGCCTTTCTTTTACTTTATGCAATTTTTATTTTCAATTTGTGTCTCCATCTTCTCTTATAAAGTACCAACTAGGGGGCACTATGATCGTACTTGAGCATTGGGTGTAGCTAATATGCGAGTGTGTTTCGTGAATGGACTAATGATTGATCATGATGGGCTAGGGATAACTTATTTTAGCGTTGATATTTTGAAAGACATGGTTGCTTGTGAAGGAAATATTCCCTAGAGGCAATAATAAAGTTATTATTTATTTCCTTATATCATGATAAATGTTTATTATTCATGCTAGAATTGTATTAACCGGAAACATAATACATGTGTGAATACATAGACAAACAGATAGTCACTAGTAAGCCTCTACTAGACTAGCTCATTAATCAAAGATGGTTATGTTTCCTAACCATAGACATGTGTTGTCATTTGATTAATGGGATCACCTCATTAGAAGAATGATGTGATTGACATGACCCATTCTGTTAGCTTAGCACTTGATCGTTTAGTATATTGCTATTGCTTTCTTCATGACTTATACACGTTCCTATAACTATGAGATTATGCAACTCCCGTTTACGGAGGAACACTTTGGTACTACCAAACGTCACAACGTGAATCGGGTGATTATAAAGGAGTACTACAGGTGTCTCCAAAGGTACTTGTTGGGTTGGCGATTTCGAGATTAGGTTTTGTCACTCCGATTGTCGGAGAGGTATCTCTGGGCCTTCTCGGTAATACACATCACATAAGCCTTGCAAGCATTACAACTAATGAGTTAGTTGTGAGATGATGTATTACTGAACGAGTAAAGAGACTTACCAAGAACGAGATTGAACTAGGTATTGGATACCGACAATCGAATCTCGGGTAAGTAACATACCGATGACAAAGGGAACAACGATGTTGTTATGCGGTCTGACCGATAAAGATCTTCGTAGAAAATGTAGGAACCAATATGGGCATCCAGGTCCCGCTTATTGGTTATTGACCGGAGACATGTCTCGGTCATGTCTACATTATTCTCGAACCGTAGGGTCCGCGACGCTTAAGGTTTCGATGACAGTTATATTATGAGTTTATGTATTTTGATGTACGAAGGTTGTTCGAGTCCCGGATATTTTCACGGACATGACGAGGAGTCTCGAAATGGTCGAGACATAAAGATTAATATATTGGACGGATATATTTGGACACCGGAAAGGTTAGGAGAAGTTTGGAGCCCGGGAGGTTACGGAACCCCGGGAGGTATATGGGCCTTATTGGGCCCATGTAGGAGGAAGGGAGAAGGAACAAGGGAGGCGCGCCCCCAAGCCCAATCCGAATTGGGGAGGGGGCGGCCCCCTTTCCTTTCTCCTTCCCCTCTTCCTATTCCTACTACTAGTACTACTTCCTAATACTAGTACTCCTTCCTTCCCTCCAAATAAGATAAGGAAAGAGAGGGAAACCTACTTGGAGTAGGTTTCCTCCCTATGGTGCGCCCCTTGAGGCCGGCCACCTCCTCCCTCCCTCCTTTATATACGGGGTAGGGGGCACCCTAGGACACACAAGTTGATCCTTGAGATCGTTCTCAGCCGTGTCGGTGCCCCCTCCACCATATTCCACCTCGGTCATATCATAGCAGTGCTTAGGCGAAGCCTGCGTCGGTAGAACATCAAGATCGTCCACCACGCCGTCGTCTTGTGGAACTCCCTCTCCCGGAGCTTTGCTGGATCGGAGCCCGAGGAGCGCCATCGAGCTGAACGTGTGCCAAGAACTCGGAGGCGCCGGAGTAACGGCGCTGGGATCGGCTGGATCGCGACGAGAACGCATTTGACTACTTCCTCTACGCCAGATCGACTCAGGCGCCGGAGTAACGGGCGTTGGGATCGGCTGGATCGCGAGGAGAACGTCGACTACTTCCTCTACGCCAGATCGCTTCCGCTTACGGTCTACGAGGGTACGTAGACAACACTCTCCCCTCTCGTTGCTATGCCATCACCATGGTCCTGTGTGTGCGTAGGAATTTTTTTTGAAATTACTGCGTTCCCCAACAGTGGCATCCAAGCCTGGTTTTATGCGTTGATGTCATATGCACGAGTAGAACACAAGTGAGTTGTGGGCGATACAAGTCATACTGCCTACCAGCATGTCATACTTTGGTTCAGCGGTATTGTGAGATGAAGCGGCCCGGACCGACATTACGCGAACGCTTACGCGAGACCGGTTTCACTGCTACGAGCACTCGTGCTTAAAGGTGGCTGGCGGGTGTCTGTCTCTCTCACTTTAGTCGAACCGAGTGTGGCATACGCCCGGTCCTTGAGAAGGTTAAACGGAGTCTATTTGACGAAGTATCGTTGTGGTTTTGATGCGTAGGTAAGAACGGTTCTTGCTCAGCCCGTAGCAGCCACGTAAAACTTGCAACAACAAAGTAGAAGACGTCTAACTTGTTTTTGCAGGGCATGTTGTGATGTGATATGGTCAAGACGTGATGCTATATTTTATTGTATGAGATGATCATGTTTTGTAACCGAAGTTATCGGCAATCGGCAGGAGCCATATGGTTGTCGCTTTATTGTATGAAATGCAAACGCCTGTAATTGCTTTACTTTATCACTAAGCGGTAGCGATAGTCGTAGAAGCAATGGATGGCGTGGCGACAACGATGCTACGATGGAGATCAAGGTGTCGCTACCGGTGACGATGGTGATCATGACGGTGCTTGAAGATGGAGATCACAAGCACAAGATGATGATGGCCATATCATATCACTTATATTGATTGCATGTGATGTTTATCCTTTATGCATCTTATCTTGCTTTGATTGACGGTAGCATTATAAGATGATCTCTCACTAAAATTATCAAGAAGTGTTCTCCACGAGTATGCACCGTTGCCAAAGTTCGTAGTACCCGGACACCACGTGATGATCGGGTGTGATAAGTTCTACGTCCATCTACAACGGGTGCAAAACAGTTGCACACGCAGAATACTCGAGTTAAACTTGACGAGCCTAGCATATAACAGATATGGCCTCGGAACACGGAGACCGAAAGGTCGAGCGTGAATCACATAGTAGATATGATCAACATAGTGATGTTCACCATTGAAACTACTCCATCTCACGTGATGATCGGACATGGTTTAGTTGATTTGGATCACGTAATCACTTGGATAACTAGAGAGATGTCTGTCTAAGTGGGAGTTTTTAATATGATTAATTGAACTTAAATTTATCATGAACTTAGTACACGATAGTATTTTTGCTTGTCTATGTTTATCGTAGATAGATGGCTCGTCGTTGTTTCATTGAATTTTAATGCGTTCCTTGAGAAAGCAAAGTTGAAAGATGATGGTAGCAATTACACGGACTGCGTCCGTAACTTGAGGATTATCCTCATTGCTGTACAGAAGAATTACGTCCTGGAAGCACCGCTGGGTGCTAGGCCTGCTGCAGGAGCTGCGCCAGAAGTTGTGAACGTCTGGCAAAGCAAAGCTGATGACTACTCGATAGTTCAGTGTGCCATGCTTTACGGCTTAGAACCGGGTCTTCAACGACGTTTTGAACGTCATGGAGCATATGAGATGTTCCAGGAGTTGAAGTTAATATTTCAAGCAAATGCCCGGATTGAGAGATATGAAGTCTCCAATAAGTTCTATAGCTGCAAGATGGAGGAGAATAGTTACAAGGAACATATACTCAAAATGTCCGGGTATAATAATCACTTGATTCAACCGGGAGTTACTCTTCCGGATGATAGTGTCATTGATGTAATTCTCCAATCATCGCCACCAAGCTACAAGAGCTTCGTGATGAACTATAATATGCAATGGATGACCTACACATTTCCCGAGCTCTTCGCAATGCTTTAATCCGGGGAGGTTGAATTCATTAAAGAGCTTCAAGTGTTGATGGTCATCAAGACCACTAGTTTCAAGAAAAGGGCAAAGGAAAGAAGAAGGAAACTTCAAAAGAACAGCAAGAAAGTTGCTGCTCAAGAGAAGAAACCCAAGTCTGGACCTAAGCCCGAAATCGAGTGTTTTTACTGCAAGCGCATCGGACCTTTGGAAGTGGAACTGCCCCAAGTATTTGGCGGATAAGAAGGATGGCAAGGTGAACAAAGGTATATGTGATATACATGTTATTGATGTGTACCTTACTAGAGCTCGTAGTAGCACTTGGGTATTTGATACTGGTTCTGTTGCTAACATTTGCAACTCAAAACAGGGACTACAGAATAAACGAGCACTGGCAAAGGACGAGGTGACGATGCGTGGGAAAGCGGTTCCAAGGTCAATGTGATCGCGGTCGGCACGCTACCTCTACATCTACCTTCGGGATTAGTTTTAGACCTAAATAATTGTTATTTGGTGCCAGCGTTGAGCATGAACATTATATCTGGATCTTGTTTGATGCGAGACGGTTATTCATTTAAATCAGAGAATAATGGTTGTTCTATTTATATGAGTAATATCTTTTATGGTCACGCACCCTTGAAGAATGGTCTATTTTATTGAATCTCGATAGTAGTAATACACATATTCATAATGTTGAAACCAAAAGATGCAGAGTTGATAATGATAATGCAACTTATTTGTGGCAATCGCCGTTTAGGTCATATCGGTGTAAACGCATGAAGAAACTCCATCTTGATGGGCTTCGGAATCACTTGATTATGAATCACTTGGTACTTGCGAACCATGCCTCATGGGCAAGATGACCAAAACGCCGTTCTCCGGAACTATGGAGCGAGCAACTGATTTGTTGGAAATCATACATACTGATGTTTGTGGTCCAATGAATATTGAGGCACGCCAAGGGTATCGTTATTTTCTCACCTTCACAGATGATTTGAGCAGATATGGGTATATCTACTTAATGAAACACAAATCTGAAACATTTGAAAAGTTCAAAGAATTTCAGAGTGAAGTGGAAAATCATCGTAACAAGAAAATAAAGTTTCTACGATCTGATCGTGGAGGAGAATATTTGAGTTACGAGTTTGGTTTACATTTAAAACAATGTGGAATAGTTTACGCAACTCACGCCACCGGAACACCACGGAGAAATGGTGTGTCCGAACGTCGTAATCGTACTTTACTTGATATGGTGCGATCTATGATGTCTCTTCGATTTACCGCTATCGCTTTTGGGGATATGCTTTAGAGACGGTCGCATTCACGTTAAATAGGGCACCATCTAAATCCGCTGAGACGACACCATATGAACTATGGTTTGGCAAGAAACCAAAGTTGTCGTTTCTTAAAATTTGGGGCTGCGATGCTTATGTGAAGAAACTTCAACCAGATAAGCTCGAACCCAAATCGGAAAAATGTGTCTTCATAGGATACCCAAAGGAGATGTTGGGTACACCTTCTATCACAGATCTGAAGGCAAGATTTTCGTTGCTAAGTTCGGATCCTTTCTAGAGAAGGAGTTTCTCTCGAAAGAAGTGAGTGGGAGGAAAGTAGAACTTGATGAGATAATCTGTATATGCTCCCTTATTGGAAGGTAATTCATCACAAGAAATGGTTCCTGTGACAACTACACCAATTAGTGAGGAAAGTAATGATATTGATCATGAAACTTCAGATCAAGTTGCTCTTGAACTTCGTGAGGTCAACCAGAGTAAAATACGCACTGAGTGGTACGGTAATCCTATTCGGAAGTCATGTTACTTGACCATAGCGAACCTACAAACTATGAAGAAGCGATGGTGAGCCCAGATTCCGCGAAATGGCTGGAAGCCATGAAATCTGAGATGGGATCCATGTATGAAAACAAAGTATGGACTTTGGTTGACTTGTTCGATGATCGGCAAGCCGTTGAAAATAAATGGATCTTTAAGAAGAAGACTGACGCTGATGGTAATATAACTATCTACAAAGCTCGACTTGTTGCAAAAGGTTTTCGACAAGTTCAAGGGGTTGACTACGATGAGACTTTCTCACCCGTAGCGATGCTTAAGTCTGTCCGAATCATGTTAGCAATTGCCGCATTTTATGATTATGAAATTTGGCAAATGGATGTAAAAACTGCATTCTTGAATGGATTTCTAGAAGAAGAGTTGTATATGATGCAACCAGAAGGTTTTGTTGATCCAAAGGGCGCTAACAAAGTGTGCAAGCTCCAAATGATCAATTTATGGTCCAGTGCAAGCCTCTCGGAGTTGGAATAAACGCTTTGATAGTGTGATCAAAGCATATGGTTTTATCTGAGACTTATGGAGAAGCCTGTATTTACAAGAAAGTGAGTGGGAGCTCAGTAGCATTTCGATATTATATGTGGACGACATATTATTGATTGGAAATGATATAGAATTTCTGGATAGCATAAAAGGATACTTGAATAAAAGTTTTTCAATGAAAGACCTCGGTGAAGCTGCTTACATATTGGGCATCAAGATCTATAGAGATAGATCAAGACGCTTAATTGGACTTTCACAAAGCACATACCTTGATAAAGTTTTGAAGAAGTTCAAAATGGATCAGCAAAGAAAGGTTTTTTACTGTATTACAAGGTGTAAGATTGAGTCGGACTCAATGCCCGACCACGCAGAAGATAGAAAGAAAATGAAAGATGTTCCTATGCTTCAGCCATAGGCTCTATCATGTATGCAATGTCGTGTACCAGGACCGACGTATGCTTAGGCTGTAAGCTTGGCAGGAAGGTACCAAAGTAATCCAGGAGTGGATCATCGGACAGCGGTCAAGAACATCCTGAAATACACGAAAAGGACTAAGGATATGTTTCTCAGTATATGGAGGTGACAAAGAGCTAGTCGTAAATGGTTACGTCGATGCAAGCTTTGACACTGATCCGGACGATTCTAAATCGCAAACTGGATATGTGTTTTTGTTAAACGGTGGAGCTGTCAGTTGGTGCAGTTCTAAACAAAGCGTCATGGCGGGATCTACATGTGAAGCGGAGTACATAGCTGCTTCGGAAGCAGCAAATGAAGGAGTCTGGATGAAAGAGTTCATTTCCGATCTAGGTGTCATACCTAGTGCATCGGGACCAATGAAGATCTTCGTGACAATACGGTGCAATTGCCTTGGCAAAGGAATCCAGATTTCACAAGAGGACCAAGCATATCAAGAGACGCTTCAATTCCATTCGGGACCAAGTCCAAGTGGGAGACATAGAGATTTGCAAAATACATACGGATCTGAATGTTGCAGACCCGTTGACTAAGCCTCTTCCACGAGCAAAACATGATCAGCACCAAGACTCCATGGGTGTTAGAATCATTCTTGTGTGATCTAGATTATTGACTCTAGTGCAAGTGGGAGATCAAGGAAATATGCCCTAGAGGCAATAATAAAGTTATTATTTATTTCCTTATATCATGATAAATGTTTATTATTCATGCTAGAATTGTATTAACCGGAAACATAATACATGTGTGAATACATAGACAAACAGATAGTCACTAGTAAGCCTCTACTAGACTAGCTCATTAATCAAAGATGGTTATGTTTCCTAACCATAGACATGTGTTGTCATTTGATTAATGGGATCACCTCATTAGAAGAATGATGTGATTGACATGACCCATTCCGTTAGCTTAGCACTTGATCGTTTAGTATATTGCTATTGCTTTCTTCATGACTTATACATGTTCCTATAACTATGAGATTATGCAACTCCGTTTACGGAGGAACACTTTGGGTACTACCAAACGTCACAACGTAATCGGGTGATTATAAAGGAGTACTACAGGTGTCTCCAAAGGTACTTGTTGGGTTGGCGATTTCGAGATTAGGTTTTGTCACTCGATTGCTCGGAGAGGTATCTCTGGGCCTTCTCGGTAATACACATCACATAAGCCTTGCAAGCATTACAACTAATGAGTTAGTTGTGAGATGATGTATTACGGAACGAGTAAAGAGACTTACCAGAATCTAGATTGAACTAGGTATTGGATACCGACGATCGAATCTCGGGTAAGTAACATACCGATGACAAAGGGAACAACGATGTTGTTATGCGCGGTCTGACCGATAAAGATCTTCGTAGAAAATGTAGGAACCAATATGGGCATCCAGGTCCCGCTATTGGTTATTGGCGGAGACATGTCTCGGTCATGTCTACATTATTCTCGAACCGTAGGGTCCGCACGCTTAAGGTTTCGATGATGCTTATATTATGAGTTTATGTATTTTGATGTACGAAGGTTGTTCGAGTCCGGATATGATCACGGACATGACTAGGAGTCTCGAATTTGTCGCGACTTTAAGATTAATATATTGGACGGATATATTTGGACAGCGGAACGGTTCCGGAGATGTTTGGAGCTCCGGAGGTTACGGAACCCCGGGAGGTATATGGGCCTTATTGGGCCCATGTAGGAGGAAGGGAGAAGGAACAAGGGAGGGGGCGCCCCAAGCCCAATCCGAATTGGGAGGGGCCCCCTTTCCTTTCTCCTTCCCCTCTTCCTATTCCTACTACTAGTACTACTTCCAAATACTAGTACTCCTTCCTTCCCCTCCAAATAAGATAAGGAAAGAGAGGGAAACCTACTTGGAGTAGGTTTCCTCCCTATGGTGCGCCCCCTTGAGGCCGGCCACCTCCTCCCTCCCTCCTTTATATACGGGGTAGGGGGCACCCTAGGACACACAAGTTGATCCTTGAGATCGTTCCTTAGCCGTGTGCGGTGCCCCCTCCACCATATTCCACCTCGGTCATATCATAGCAGTGCTTAGGCGAAGCCTGCGTCGGTAGAACATCAAGATCGCCACCACGCCGTCGTCTTGTGGAACTCCCTCTCCCGGAGCTTTGCTGGATCGGAGCCGAGGAGCGTCATCGAGCTGAACGTGTGCCAAGAACTCGGAGGCGCCGGAGTAACGGCGCTGGGATCGGCTGGATCGCGACGAGAACGTACGACTACTTCCTCTACGTTGTGATCGACTCAGAGGCGCCGGAGTAACGGCGTTGGGATCGGCTGGATCGCGAGGAGAACGTACGACTACTTCCTCTACGTTGTGATCGCTTCCGCTTTGGTCTACGAGGGTACGTAGACAATACTCTCCCCTCTCGTTGCTATGCCATCACCATGGTCCTGTGTGTGCGTAGGAAATTTTTTGAAATTACTGCGTTCCCCAACAGCTTGTTGATATGCTTGAGTATTTAAGTCTCATGTCAAAACTAGACTATTGCTTTGAACGATATAAAAGTCCAAATGTCCATGCCACAAATAAAAGAATATGAGATGACATGCTAGGCAGAATTCCACATCAAAAATTCTATTTTTATCATTTACCTACTCGAGGCCGAGCAGGAATTAAGCTTGGGGTTGCTGATACGTCTCCAACGTATCTATAATTTTTTAATGTTCCATGTTGTTATATTATCATTCTTGGATGTCTTATAATCATTTTATAGTCATTTTATATCATTTTTGGTACTAACCTATTGACATAGTGCCAAGTGCCATTTGTTCTTTTCTGCATGTTTTTTATATCGCAGGAAATCAATACCAAACAGAGTCCAAACTCAGCGAAACTTTTGTGGATTTTTTTTTGGACCAGAAGACATTCAGTGGGCCGGAGAAGCGCCTGGGGGTGCTCCGAGGGGAGCACAACCCACCAGGGTGCGCCAGGAGGCCCAGGCGCGCCCTGGTGGGGTGTCCCACCTTAGGTGCTGTTTACACGTCGGGTTGCAAATATTTTTTATTTGTGTGCAGGTGATGTTTACATAGTGTTGCTTGGTTCTCCTACTGGTTCGATAACCTTGGTTTCATCACTAAGGGAAATACCTACCGTCACTGTGCTTCATCATCCCTTCCTCTTTGGGGAAATACCGATGTAGCTTCAAGGTGCATCAACCTTCAAGCACTCACCTCCCCGGCAATAGCGCCGGAAAAGAGCTTGATGTCTACTACACAACTTTATTCTTGTAGACACATGTTGGGCTTCCAAGCACAGAGTTTTGTAGGATAGTTGCAACTTTCCCTCAAGTGGATGACCTAAGGTTTATCAATCCGTGGGAGGCGTAGGATGAAGATAGTCTCTCTCAAACAACCCTGCAACCAAATAATAAAAAGTCTCTTGTGTCCCCAACACACCAAATACAATGTTAATTTGTATAGGTGCACTAGTTCGATGAAGAGATGGTGATACAAGTGTAATATGGATAGTAGATATTGACTTTTGTAATAAGAACAATAAAAAATAGCAAGGTAGCAATTGATAAAGTGGATCACAAACGGTATTGCAATGCTTGAAAATGAGGCCTAGGGTCCGTAATTTCACTAGTGCAATCTCCCAACAATGCTAATATAATTGGATCATATAACCATCGCTCAACGTGTGATGAAGAATCACTCCAAAGTTCTTATCTAGCGGAGAACATAAGAAGAAATCATTTGTAGGGTTCAAAACCACCTCAAAGCTATTCTTTCCGATCGATCTATCCAAGAGTTCGTACTAAAATAACACCAAATAATTTCAGATTCATAATACTCAATCCAACACAAAGAACCTCAAAGATTGCCCCAAGATTTCTACCGGAGAAACAAAGACAAGAACGTGCATCAACCCCTATGCGTAGATTAACCCAATGTCACCTCAGGAATCCGAGAGTTGAGTGCCAAAACATATATCAAGTGAATCAAAATAATACCCCATTGTCACCATGGGTATTCATATGCTAGACATATAGCAAGTGCTCTCAAATCCATAAAAGTATTCAATCTGATAAAACGAAATCTCAAAGGGAAAACTCAATTCATCACAACAAGATAGAGAGGGAAAAAACCATATGATCCAACTATATTAACAAAGCTCACGATACATCAAGATCATGAGATCTCAAGAACACGAGAGAGAGAGAGAGAGAGAGAGAGAGAGAGAGAAAGAGAGAGAGAGAGAGAGAGAGATTAAACACATAGCTAATGGTAAAAACCCTCAGCCCCGAGGGTGGACTACTCCTTCCTCATCATGGTGGCTGCCGGGCTGATGAAGATATCCACCGGTGATGATTTCCCCCTACGGCAGAGTGCCGGAACGGAGTCTAGATTGGTTTCTCGTGGCTACAGAGCCTTGCAGCGGTGAAACTTCTGATCTAGGGTTACCCCAGAGGGTTTTGGAATATTTGGCAATTTATAGGGCGAAGAGACGTATCAACATATCATCAAAATATCAAACACATATCAAGTTCACATGATTACTTGCAACAACATTTCTCCCGTGAGCTCAAGAACAAAAGTAACTACTCACAAATGATAATCATGCTCAAGATCATAGGGGTATTAAATAGCATAATGGATCTGATAAACCATATTGCAATCAACTACAAGATGTAATCAACACTACTAGTCACCCACAAGTACTAATCTAAGGTTCCGGAACAAAGATTGAACACAAGAGATGAACTAGGGTTTGAGAGGAGATGGTGTTGTTGAAGATGTTGATGGAGATTGCCCTCGCCAAGATGGGAGAGTTGTTGGCGATAATGATAACGATGATTTCCCCCTCCGGGAGGGAAGTTCCCCAGGCGGACTCGCACCACCGGAGGGCAAAAGTGCACCTCCAAGTTCCGCCTCGAGACGGCGGTGCTCCATCATGAAAGTCCTCTATTTATTTTATTTTCTAGGTCAAAATGACTTATATGCCAGAAGAGGGGCACCGGAGGTGGGTCGAGGAGGGCACAACCCACCAGGGCGCGCCTGGGCTTCTTGGTGCGCCTAGGTGGGTTGTGCCCACCTGGTGGGGGCCCTCTCATAGTTATTTTCTCCAATATTCATCATATATTCCAAAATAATTATCCGTAAATTTTCAGCTCATTTGGAGATGTGTAGAATAGGTAACTCTGACGTAGCTTTTTCAGGTCCAAAATTCCAGCTGCCGGCATTCTCTCCCCCTTTGTGTAAACCTTGCATATTCTGAGATAAAAGGCATTAGAATTACTCCATAAAGCATTTGTATGCATAAAAACATTATAAATAACAGTAGGAAAACATGATGCAAAATGAACGTTTCAACTCCCCGAAGCTTAGACCTCGCTTGTCCTCAAGCGAAAACCAAAATCGAAAAACATGTCTACGTGCTTAGAGAGAGAAAGAGAGGTGTCGATAAAAACAAAATACGGACATAGAAGCATCATGCATATTATTATAACAGCAACAAATTTTAACATAAAACCTTATCATAGAACAATCATCATATAACTTCTATAATATAACTTCTCATGAACAAGTAACAATTCATCACACATCGAAGTAAAAGCATAAACTCTATTGAAAACCTACAAACTATGTTCTCAGTCAACTTTGCAACTACAATTCATCATATTTTCAGGAAGGGTCATGTATCGAAGCCTTTTGGCAAGTCCACATACTCAACCATCATATAATCTTCTATGATTGCTAACACTCACCGCATACACATGAGCAAAAAGTTTCAACTGGACACATAGAAAGATAGGGGCTTATAATTTTGCCTCCAAATGTATTCACCTCAAGGGTGATGTCAACAATAATAACTCATTGTCACCCATATCCAACTTGATATATGTGCCTAGATCTTTCCTCACCACATGATGCTTGCAAAGGAGAAAATAAAAAGGAATATGGAAGAATACTTTGACTCTTGCATAAAAGTAAATACATAAAAGTAAAAGATTGGCCCTTCGTAGAGGGAAGCAGAGGTTGCCATGCGCTTTTTGGTTGTATGCTCAATCTCTTAGTGCAAAAGAACGTCACGTTATATTTCCCCTTATGATAGCAACCTTTATTATGCAGCCTGTCGCTTTTATGATTTTGCCATCACAAGTTCGTACAACGCTCATTTTTCTCTTACACTAAATGATCTAACACATTTAGAAGCAATTTTTACTGCCTTTCTACACCTATCACAACTTACTTGAAGGGTCTTACTCAACCCGTAGGTAGGTATGATGGACTCTCAAAACAAGATATGGGTTTAAGGGTTTTTGGATATACAAGTAGTATCTCTACTTAGTGCGGAATTTTTGGATAGCAAAGGTAGGGGCAAGCACCACATGTTAAAGGATCTATGACAATATAACTTCTATGTCAATATGAACAAACATAAATCGTTATTCCTTGTCCAACGTCAACAATTTTGGCATATAATATTTTGATGGGGGCTCAAAATCATAAAAGATGTTGTCGGCGTTCTAGGAACCAGGGTACCCAGACTTGCCTGACTGCGGCCCATAGCATGGCTCCTTCGATGGCCTGGTACGACCCATCTACAAGACTATCGAGACAAGACCCTCGCGAGGGGCCAAGCCTCGTGAGGCGGACGACGCCAAGACCTCCTGAGGGAGCGGCCTCCCCAGGCTGCCTCCTGAGGAGCGGAGATTCCTATGCGGGTGCCCAACCTCATGAGTTTGCAGTGACGCAGGCCATGACAATCAAGGCCAAGCGGGCGCCAGCGGGCGCAAAGAAGACAGCTTCCTCTTTGGTTCTGAGGAGGCAAGCGCAGGCGTGGGTTCCCAGGGAATCTGGCAAAGGAGTCCATTCCTGTGCAACAAGACCAAGACCACCAGCACGACAGGACGGATGTCATCGCCGAGCCCACTGCAGCATCACAACCAGAAGCTTTGCAGGAGAAGACCACCTTTCGTTAGGATAAGTTGTACTACTTGTCCCCTTTCAAATTGGCCACTGTGGGATCCCTTCCCGCCTACGTTTTGGGGGAAGAGGACCAAGGCCACTATAAATATAGGTTAACCACCACCATAGAAAGGGATCCAAACCTCGTCGACTCATTCCCTCACCCCCAGACCTCGTGAGGTTCTTCATCCCTTGTACTAGTTCATCCTCAGCCCCTCGTGAGGCCAATCCACCACAAAGCAGGAGTAGGGTCTTACACCGCAAGGTGGCCCGAAACTGGGTAAACTACCATGTCCATCTTCTTCCTTGTTCTTGTGATTGAGCTAGGCCGTGGGGTGCTACCTCTTGAGCACTGCATTGGTTTTCCCTTGAAGAGGAAAGGGTGATGCAGCAAAGTAGCGTAAGTATTTCCCTCAGTTTTTGAGAACCAAGGTATCAATCCAATAGGAGGCCACGCACGAGTCCCTCGCACTCCAACACAATAAAGGGGTTGTTAATCCCTTCACGGTTACTTACGAAAGTGAGATCTGATAGATATGATAAGATAATATTTTTGGTATTTTTATAATAAAGATGCAAAGTAAAATAAAAGGCAATGAAAATAACAAAGTGTTGGAAGATTAATATGATGGAAAATAGACTCGGGGGGCATAGGTTTCACTAGTGGCTTCTCTCGAGAGCATAAGTATTACGGTGGGTGAACAAATTACTTTTGAGCAATTGATAAAATTGAGCATAGTTATGAGAATATCTAGGTATGATCATGTATATAGGCATCACATCCGTGACAAGTAGACCGACTCCTGCCTGCATCTACTACTATTACTCCACACGTCGACCGCTATCCAGCATGCATCTAGAGTATTAAGTTCATAAGAACAGAGTAACGCTTCAAGTAATATGACATGATGTAGAGGGATAAACTCATGCAATGTGATATAAACCCCATCTTGTTATCCTCGATGGCAACAATACAATACGTGCCTTGCTGCCCCTACTATCACTGGGAAAGGACACCGCAAGATTGAACCCAAAGCTAAGCACTTCTCCCATTGCAAGAAAGATCAATCTAGTAGGCCAAACCAAACTGATAATTCGAAGGGACTTGCAAAGATAACCAATCATACATAAAAGAATTCAGAGAAGATTCAAATATTGTTCATAGATAAACTTGATCATAAACCCACAATTCATCGGTCTCAACAAACACACCGCAAAAGAAGATTACATCGAATAGATCTCCACGAGATCATGGAGAACTTTGTATTGAGATCCAAAGAGAGAGAAGAAGCCATCTAGCTAATAACTATGGACCCGAAGGTCTGAGGTAAACTACTCACACATCATCGGAGAGGCTATGGTGTTGATGTAGAAGCCCTCCGTGATTGATTCCCCCTCCGGCGGAGCGCCGGAAAAGGCCCCAAGATGGGATCTCACGGGTACTGAAGGTTGCGGCGGTGGAATTAGGTTTTTGGCTCTATATCTGATAGTTTGGGGGTACGTAGGTATATATAGGAGGAAGAAGTACGTCGGTGGAGCAACATGGGCCCCATGAGGGTGGAGCGCGCGCCCAGGGTGGTAGGCGCCCTCCTACCTCGTGCCCTCCTCATTGCTTTCTTGACGTAGGATCCAAGTCCTCTGGATCACGTTCGTTCCGAAAATCACGTTTCCAAAGGTTTCATTCCGTTTGGACTCCGTTTGATATACTTTTTTCGCGAAACTCAAATAGGCAAAAACAGCAATCGGGTTGGGCCTCCGGTTAATAGGTTAGTCCCAAAAATAATATAAAAGTGTATAATAAATCCCATTAACATCCAAAACAGAATATAATATATCATGGAACAATAAAAAATTATAGATACATTGGAGATGTATCAAGCGTCCCCAAGCTTAATTCCTGCTCGTCCTCGAGTAGGTAAATGATAAAAACATAATTTTTGATGTGGAATGCTGCTTAGCATCATTTTCAATGTAATTCTCTTAATTGTGGTATGAATATTCAGATCCGAAAGATTCAAGACAAAAGTTTAATATTGACATAAAAATAGTAATACTTCAAGCATACTAACTAAGCAATTATGTCTTCTCAAAATAACATGGCCAAAGAAAGTTATCTCTATGAAGTCATATAGTCTGGCTATGCTCTATCTTCACCCCACAAAGTATTTAAATCATGCACAACCATGATGACAAGCCAAGCAATTGTTTCATACTTTTGGTGTTCTCAAACTTTTTACAATCTTCACGCAATACATGAGCGTGAGCCATGGAAATAGCACTATATGTGGAATAGAATGGTGGTTGTGTAGAAGACAAAAAAGGGAGAAGATAGTCTCACATCAACTAGGCGTATCAACGGGCTATGGATATGCCCATCAATATATATCAATGTGAGTGAGTAGGGATTGCCGTCCAACGGATGCACTAGAGCTATAAGTATATGAAAGCTCAACAAAAGAAACTAAGTGGGTGTGCATCCAACTCGCTTGCTCACGAAAACCTAGGGCATTTTGAGGAAGCCCATCATTGGAATATACAAGCCAAGTTCTATAATCAAAAATTCCCACTAGTATATGAAAGTGACAAAATGAGAGACTCTCTATCATGAAGATCACGGTGCTACTTTGAAGCACAAGTGTGGTAAAAGGATAGTAATATTGTCCCTTCTCTCTTTTTCTCTTTTTTTTATTTGGGACTTTTCTCTTTTTTTATGGCTTCTATTTTTTAGTCCGGAGTCTCATCCCGACTTGTGGGGGAATCATAGTCTCCATCATCCTTTACTCACTTGGGACAATGCTCTAAAAATGATGATCATCACACTTTTATTTACTTACAACTCAACAATTACAAATCAATACTTAGAACAAAATATGACTCTATGTGAATGCCTCCGGTGATGTGCAGGATATGCAATGAATCAAGAGTGACATGTATGAAAGAATTATGAACGATGGCTTTGCCACAAATACAATGTCAACTACATGATCATGCAAAGCAATATGACAATGATGGAGCGTGTCATAATAAACGGAACGGTGGTAAGTTGCATGGCAATATATCTAGGAATGGCTATGGAAATGCCATGATAGGTAGGTATGGTGGCTTTTTTGAGGAAGGTATGTGATGGGTGTATGATACCGGTGAAAAGTGCGTGGTATTAGAGAGGCTAGCAATGGTGGAAGGAAGAGAGTGCGTATGATCCATGGACTCAACATTAGTCATAAAGAACTCATATATTTATTGCAAAAATCTAGAAGTTATCAAAGCAAAGTATTACGCACATGCTCCTAGGGGGATAGATTGGTAGAAAAAGACCATCGCTCGTCCCCGACCGCCACTCATAAGGAAGACAATCAATAAATAAATTATGCTCCAACTTCATCACATAACGGTTCACCATACGTGCATGCTACGGGAATCACAAACTTTAACACAAGTATTCCTCAAATCCACAACTACTCAACTAGCATGACTCTAATATCACCATCTTTATATCTTAAAACAATTATCAAACATCAAACTTCTCATAGTATTCAACACACTCATAAGAATTTTTTTACTAATCTTGGATGCATATTACCTTAGGACAAATTTCTCAATTTAAGGAAATTACCATGCTGTTTTGTAGGACTCACAAAATAATATAAGTGAAGCATGAGAGAACAATAGTTTCTATAAAACAAATCCACCACCGTGCTCTAAAAGATATAAGTGAAGCACTAGAGCAAAAACTATACAGCTCAAAAGATATAAGTGAAGCACATTGAGTATTCTAATAAATTCCAAATCATGTGTGTCTCTCTAAAAAGGTGTGTACAGCAAGGATGATTGTGGCAAACTAACAAATAAAGAGTCAAATAATACAAGATGCTTAAAGAAAAACACATATCATGTGGTGAATAAAAATATAGCTCCAAGTAAAGTTACCGATGGAAGTAGAGGAAAGAGGGGATGCCTTCCGGGGCATCCCCAAGCTTTGGCTTTTTGGTGTCCTTAGATTATCTTGGGGTGCCATGGGCATCCCCAAGCTTAGGCTCTTGCCACTCCTTGTTTCATAATCCATCAAATCTTTTACCCAAAACTTCAAAACTTCACAACACAAAACTTAACAGAAAATCTCGTGAGCTCCGTTAGCGAAAGAAAACAAAACACCACTTCAAGGTACTGTAATGAACTCATTATTTATTTATATTGGTGTTAAAACTACTGTATTCCAACTTATCTATGGTTTATTAAGTATTTTACTAGCCATAGATTCATCAAAATAAGCAAACAACACACGAAAAACAGAATCTGTCAAAAACTGAACAGTCTGTAGTAATCTGTAACTAACCCAAACTTCTGGAACTCCAAAAAATATACCAAAATAGGAAGACATAGACAATTTGTTTATTGGTCTGCCGCAATTGGTATCAATATTTTATCACGTTTTGGTGATATTTAACAATTGTTTTCGTGAACAGAAAGTTTCAGGAATTTTCAGCAAGATCAAATAACTATCATCCAAGAAGATCCTATAGGTTTAACTTGGCACAAACACTAATTAAAATATAAAAACAAATCTAACCAGAGGCTAGAACAAATATTTATTCCTAAACAGAGCAAAAAGCAAAAAACTAAAAATAAAATTGGGTTGCCTCCCAACAAGCGCTATCGTTTAACGCCCCTAGCTAGGCATAAAAGCAAGGTTAGATCTAGGTATTGCCATCTTTGGTAGGCAATCCATAAGTGGCTCTCATAATAGATTCATATGGTAGTTTAATTTTCTTTTTAGGAAAGTGTTTCATGCCTTTCTTTAACGGAAATTGGAATCTATTATTTCCTTCCTTCATATCAATAATTGCACCAATCGTGCTAAGGAAAGGTCTACCAAGAATAATAGGACATGAAGGATTGCAATCTATATCAAGAACAATAAAATCTACGGGCACATAATTCATATTTGCAACAATAAGAACATCATTAATTCTTCCCATAGGTTTCTTAATAATGGAATCCGCAAGGTGCAAGTTTAAAGAACAATCATCAAATTCACGGAAGCCTAGCAAATCGCATAAAGTTTTTCGAATCGTGGAAACACTAGCACCCAAATCACACAAAGCATAGCATTCATGATCTTTAATTTTAATTTTAATAGTATGTTGCCACTCATCATAAAGTTTTCTAGGGATAGAAACTTCCAACTCAAGTTTTTCTTCATAAGATTGCATCAAAACATAAACGATATGTTTGGTAAAGGCTTTATTTTGACTATAAGCATGCGGAGAATTTAGCACGGATTGCAAAAGGGAAATACAATCTATCAAAGAGAAGTTATCATAATTAAATTAATTGAAATCCACAATAGTGGGTTTATTAATATCTAGAGTTTTGATCTCTTCAATCTCACTTTTATCAATTTTAGCATCAAGATTTAAAAACTCCGAATTTTTGGAACGCCTTCTAGGTAAAGGTAATTCATCTTCAATCTCATCATTATCAAGATTCATATTGCAAAACAAAGATTTAATAATAGACACATCAATAACTTTTAGATCTTCATCTTTATTTTCATAGAAACTAGAAGAACACGCTTTTACAAAGCAATCTTTCTTAGCACGCATCCTAGTGGTTCTTACTTTGCACTCATCAATGGAAATTCTCATAGCTTTGAGAGACTCATTTATATCATTCTTAGGAGGAATAGATCTAAGTTTCAAAGAATCAACATCATGAGAAATTCTATCAACGTTCCAAGCCAACTCATCAATCTTAGGCAACTTTTCTTCAAGCAAAGCATTGAAATTCTTTTGCGAATTTATAAATTCTTTAACACTAGTCTCAAATTAAGAGGGAATCTTATTAAAATTTCCATAAGAATTGTTTTAAGAATTACCATAATTATTAGAGGAATTACTAGGATACGACTTAGGATTAAAGTTTCCTCTATACGCGTTGTTACCAAAATTATTCCTACCAACAAATTTCACATCCATAGATTCATTATTATTCTCAATCAAAGTAGACAAAGGCATATCATTAGGATCAGAAGAAACAATCTTAGTAGCAAATAATTTCATAAGTTCATCCATCTTTCCACTCAAAACATTATTTTCTTCTATCGCATGCACTTTTTTATTAGTAGATCTTTCGGTGTGCCATTGAGAATAATTAACCATAATATTATCTAGGAGTTTAGTAGCTTATCCTAAAGTGATTTCCATAAAAGTGCCTCCCGCGGACGAATCTAAAAGATTTCTAGAAGCAAATTCAATCCGGCATAAAAATTGTGTATAATGATCCAAAGATTTAAACCATGTGTAGGGCAATCCGTGCAACATGTTCATGATCAAGTTGCTTAAAATTCATAATATCGTTTCTAAGAGAGATGATCTTAGCGGGACGAAAATACTTAGAGATAAAAGCATCTTTGCACTTATTCCATGAACCAATACTATTTTTAGGAAAAGACGAAAACCAAGCTTTAGCACGATCTCTAAGCGAAAAAGGAAATAGCTTCAATTTAACAATATCATTGTCCACATCTTTCTTCTTTTGCATATCACACAAATCAACTAAGCTATTTAGATGGGTAGCGGCATCTTCACTAGGAAGGCCGACGAATTGATCCTTCATAAGAAGATTCAACAAAGCAGCTTTAATTTCACAAGATTCAGTATCGTTAAGAGGAGCAATCAGAGTGCTAAGAAAATCATTGTTGTTGGTATTGGTGAAGTCACACAATTTAGTATTATCTTGAGCCATCGTGACAAGCAAGCAATCCAACACACGAGCAAACAAGAAGCAAGCGAAAAAGAGGCGAACGGAAAGAGAGGGCAAATAAAACGGCAAGGGTGAAGTGGGGGAGAGGAAAACGAGAGGCAAATGGCAAATAATGTAATGCGGGAGATAAGAGTTTGTGATGGGTACTTGGTATGTTGAATTTTGCGTAGACTCCCCGGCAACGGCGCCAGAAATGGCTCATTGTCGGGAAATCAAATCTTGGCTTGACTTGGCGCGAATCTCCCCGGCAACGGCACCAGAAATCCTTCTTGCTACCTCTTGAGCACTGCGTTAGTTTTCCCTTAAGAGGAAAGGGTGATGCAGCAAAGTAGCGTAAGTATTTCCCTCAGTTTTTGAGAACCAAGGTATCAATCCAGTAGGAGGCCACACACGAGTCCCTCACACCTACACAAACAAATAAAACCTCGCAACCAATGCAATAAAGGGGTTGTCAATCCCTTCACGGTTACTTACGAAAGTGAGATCTGATAGATATGATAAGATAATATTTTTGGTATTTTTATAATAAAGATGCAAAGTAAAATAAAAGGCAATGAAAATAGCTAAGTGTTGGAAGATTAATATGATGGAAAATAGACCCGGGGGCCATAGGTTTCACTAGTGGCTTCTCTCGAGAGCATAAGTATTACGGTGGGTGAACAAATTACTGTTCAAAGAATTGATAGAATTGAGCATAGTTATGAGAATATATAGGTATGATCATGTATATAGGCATCACGTCCGTGATAAGTAGACCGACTCCTGCCTGCATCTACTACTATTACTCCACACATCGACCGCTATCCAGAATGCATCTAGAGTATTAAGTTCATAAGAACAGAGTAACGCTTTAAGTAAGATGACATGATGTAGAGGGATAAACTCATGCAATATGATATAAACCCCATCTTGTTATCCTCGATGGCAACAATACAATACGTGCATTGCTACCCTAACATCCTTTGGGAAAGGACACCGCAAGATTGAACCCAAAGATAAGCACTTCTCCCATTGCAAGAAAGATCAATCTAGTAGGCCAAACCAAACTGATAATTCGAAGAGACTTGCAAAGATAACCAATCATACATAAAAAAATTCAGAGAAGATTCAAATATTGTTCATAGATAAACTTGATCATAATCCCACAATTCATCGGTCCCAACAAACACACTGCAAAAGAAGATTACATCGAATAGATCTCCATGAGAATCGTGGAGAACTTTGTATTGAGATCCAAAGAGAGAGAAGAAGCCATCTAGCTAATAACTATGGACCCGAAGGTTTGAGGTAAACTACTCACACATCATCGGAGAGGCTATGGTGTTGATATAGAAGCCCTCCATGAGCGATGCCCCCTCCGGCGGAGCGCCAGGCCCAAAGATGGGATCTCACGGGTACAGAAGGTTGCGGCGGTGGAATTAGATTTTTGGCTCCGTATCTAATAGTTTGGGGGTACGTAGGTATATATAGGAGGAAGAAGTACGTCGGTGGAGCAACATGGGCATCACGAGGGTGGAGGGCGCGCCCAGGGGGTTAGGCGCACCCCCGTACCTCGTGCCCTCCTGGTTGCTTTCTTGACGTAGGGTCCAAGTCCTCTGGATCATGTTCATTCTGAAAATCACGTTCCCGAAGTTTTCATTCCGTTTGGACTCCGTTTGATATTCTTTTTCTGCGAAACTCTGAAATAGGCAAAAAAAACAGCAATTCTGGGCTGGGCCTCCGGTTAATAGGTTAGTCCCAAAACTAATATAAAAGTGTATAATAAAGCCCGTTAACATCCAAAACAGAATATAATATAGCTTGGAACAATAAAAAATTATAGATACGTTGGAGACGTATCATGGGGCGACGGGCTGGTTGGCTGGATAGGTTGAGTCCTTCGCACATGCCCCAGAATTCGAATCTTTCTTGGGTCTGCGGAGCCCTGAATCCGACAGATATCCAAGATAGTATATTTGCATGTGAATCTTCTCTTCCCTTATTAATTCTTTCATGAATTGCATCATTGACCAATGCTATGTTTGTCAATCTCCAATAAAATTTACTACTTATACTTTTCCTTATGTGATGTCATTACTTACCATAAGATTAGCATATGATCTTTTTCATTATTTCCTTTTATTTTTATTGAAACATAAAAGTAAAGAAATCAAAACTCAAACTAAACTTTATTATATATCTCGCACACGATTACAAGGATAGATAGATCACTAAGCAAACACTCGGAGAAAAATCAAACTAAACTTTTATTCAACTAAATCAAAAGATAACTAAAGATCGAACTAAGATAAATAAGGGTAAAGATAGTGGTGGTGGTGGTACGATACCGGGGCACCTCCCCCAAGCTTGGCACATGCCAAGGGGAGTGCCCATACCATGAAATCAAGTCTCCTTTGGTGGTGAAGAAGAAGGTGGTGGTGATGAGGTAGTAGCGAGTTTAACCTTTCTCCTCAGCTTATGCTTGAGGGTGAAATTTTCCTCCTTCAAACTATCAATCTCCTGCTCCAATATCAATATTTTCTTGCATAATTCTTGCTTGTTTTCCTGCAAGAGATGAAAAGGGATAAACTGGATCTTAGGTTTCTTTGCTTTATTGGGGAGACTTGACTTCTTGAAGTCCACATGCATGTCCCCAAGTTGGGCTAATGGGACTTGATCTTCATCTGAGCTTGTCTCTTCTTTCCCTTTCGGATCATAGTATTCCTCTTCCTCCATGGTCCAACCATAATGTTCCACATCTCCGTAAACTTTGGGGTTCGCAATATAATCAGCAACATAGCTTTCACCCTCTGAGTCTTGAGATGACATATTTTCATATCTGCCAGAAAAACAGCAAGAAAGAAGAATAGAAGATTTCTCCGTGATACGGTGGTCAATACGTTCGGGGGTATATAAAGATTTTTTTATCTTGGGGGACAAGCAAATGGGAGAAAAACGGAGTCTGGGAGGTAACCGAGGTGGGCACAACCCACCTGGGCACGCCTGGCCAGGCACGCCCTCGTGTCTTGTGCCCACCAGGGTTGCCTTCCCGGTTGTTTCTTATTTTCCTATTTTTTTAACATTATAAAACTGACAAAAAATATTTTTGCGGATTTTTCGGAGTTCGTTTTCTTACCATACCGCGTACCTCCTATTTTTTTCACGATTCTGGAGTGTTCCAGAAGGTTTCCTTCATGTGTTCCTCCGGTGTCATGGTATGAATAATATTTCTTTCAACATTAATGGGTGTACCTGAGATATAGTGTTTAATTCTTTGCCCATTGACCACCTTCGGGTTAGTACCTTTGGAATTATTTATTTTGATGGCTCCGGAATGATAAACCTCTTCGATATAATATGGTCCTTGTCGTGGATTTGTCACGGCAGATGTCCTAGTGTGAGGACTTAGTCGTGAGGCCAACGCACCTATGTGGTAGCTTGATAGGGGTTGATAGGGATGAGAGACGTGGATCGGATCAACACACAAGACAAGGGTTTAGACAGCTTCGGGCCCCGGGAAACATCATCCGGTAATAGTCTTACATGCTGTTTGTGGCTAGGTCTCATTATGCTCATGAGAGAGTCGCTGCATAAATCGGCTCTCCTCTAATTGTGTCTAGCCTTAGAGATTACTTCAACCTGTCCCTCTTGGGGTGCCCTACCCCTCCTTATATAAGTTGAAGGGGCGGATTACATGACTAGTTCTAGTAGGATTAGGATTACTCTATTACAAGTGGAGTCCTAGTCTTGTTTCCTTTGTAAGGGAATACTCCTTATGCTTTCTCTTAAACTAGCCCACCATAACATGAGCCGACCTTCCGAGCCTTGGGCCTTGTCGTCCGTGCGACCCGCCCGCCGGGTTACTAATGAGTCGCCAAGATCGGGCGGGTTATCCGTGAGTCGCCAAGCTCCAGCCGGGTCATACATCCGGCGGGCTACACCGCGGGGTATATCCCCGACATAGCCCCTAGTTTAGCTTGGATTTATCCATGGTAAACTTATACTGCAAAATAAACACAAGAACAAATTTGACAGGTTATGCTCCAGTTTAGAAGTTTTCCTGAGCCGGCACTTTATCATCCTTAAGTCCTTGTCATTTCCTCCTAGATGCGTGTCCATGATCTCATAGAAAATCTCCTTTATCAGATATGTTTCAACTTTGTCAATGCAAAAAATCCAGACACTTCTTTTGAAAAATCCGGGTCAACAGGCCAACTTTAGAGTCAATTTGCTGACATTGGTATTTTGTAGTGAAATATTGTAAGAAATAATCCACTTGAGTCGGCTTCCAAAGCGCTGGCTCAAAAAATATTAGTCTTGAAATACTCATCTGATTTTCGGCCGGCTTGAGGATGTAGAACTTGCCAATTTATTATTACCAGAATTTCCTGGTTATAAACAGATGATGCCGAGTCATAATTGTTGTTGACGCTGGGTCATAATTATTGGTGACGCCAGGTCATGATTGTTGCAGACACCGGGTCAATCTGGTTTGCTCAAACTGAAAATTTGAAGATATTTCTCCCTTATATCCATATTACCTGTAGCCCCCAAGTCTTGAGCAGAGCAAAGCGATGACTTAAGACTTGCTTTAGTATAAATACTACCACTTTGAAGAAATCCAGCTTATTCATCTCAGTCACTAGTAAAAACTGAATATTCCTTATATGTAGCCCCCAAGTGCCGGGTTGTCATGCTTGCAGCAGCCTGGGACTTGTAAATAATGAGCAGGGACTTTATATATACTTCATTGAAAACAACATCATATGATGTAGCCTCCATCGCAGGGCTTGAACCCACGTCCACAAGGTTAAGAGCCTTTGTGCTTTACCAACTGAGAAATGGACCCTTTAATATAATGGATTTAACTTGTGTACCTTTAATTTTTAACAGGAGCAATCAGTAGCCCCCAAGGTCCGGCTCATTAGGATGTGATGAGTCGGGTCTTCAATGAGGCAAGTAAGAAATGACCTTGCTTTAGCCCCCAAGTGTCATGGTGCATGCTTGCAGCGACATGGGACTTCCATACTTGATATAATCATGATTTGAATAATGTAGCCCCTGATACGTCTCCAACGTATCTATAATTTTTGATTGTTCCATGCAATTATATTATCTGTTTTGGATGTTTAATGGACTTTATTATACACTTCTATATTATTGTTTGGACTAACCTACTAACCAAAGGCCCAGTGCAAATTGTTGTTTTTTTTGCCTATTTCAGTGTTTCGTAGAAAAGGAATATGAAATGGAATCCAACCAGAATGAAACCTTCGGGAGAGTAATTTTTGGAACAAACGTGATCTAGGGGACTTGGAGTGGACGTCAAGAAAGAAGCGAGGAGGCAACGAGGCAGGGAGGCGCGCCTGCCCCCTGGGCGCGCCCCCACCCTCGTGGGCCCCTCGTAGCTCCACCAACATACTTCTTCCTCCTATATATACCCATATACCCCAAAAACATCCAGGAGCACCACGAAACCCTATTTCCACCGCCGCAACCTTCTGGACCCGTGAGATCCCATCTTGGGGCCTTTTCCGGAGCTCCGTCGGAGAGGGAATCAATCACGAAGGGCTTCTACATCAACACCATAGCCTCTCCAATGATGTGTGATTAGTTTACCACAGACCTTCGGGTCCATAGTTATTAGCTAGATGGCTTCTTCTCTCTCTTTGGATCTCAATTGTAGCGAACCGACCTCAAACGGTCAAGTCTCTGTGCTTCAGTGTCATCCCTGGATCGGTAATGCTGACACACACAGTACTCGAAGGATTTATAACAAAGTAGCAATCACACACTTATTACATCGAATGTCTCAAAAGAGAACTTATTACAATAAATATGGCTTAAGGCTGTCTAATACGATAACATCGGAAGACTTGGAAGATAAAGTGAGTCCATCAACTCCAACAGCATAGCTGAGTGCATGAGAACGACCTATCGCAACTTTACTCCTCGTCTGAAAAGTCTGCAACATAATACGTTGCAGCCCGAAAACGGGTCAGCACATGGAATATGCTGGCAATATAACACAGTAGAGCAGTGAACAGATAATGCTATCACTATATGCATATATGGCTGGTAGAGGCTCTATGGTTATATGATTTTGCGAAAAGCCAATTTTTTTCCTACAACAAAGGAATAAATTTTATTTAACTATCATGGTAGTTGAAACATCATTGAGAATGGCACCCCCATCTCAATCCCAATTAAAGGTAATCATTAACCCAACAAATTAAATTAGAGTGATGAGATACAATAGGAAAATCCAAGTACTAGATACTCAAGATGTCCATAACCGGGGACACGGCTAACCATGATTAGATTGTACACTCTGCAGAGGTTTGCGCACTTTTCCCCACAAGACTCGATCTCCTCCGTTTGTTTTCTCGCACTACATGGTGTTTGAGAAACGGATGACCAAGACACAGTCTTTCAGAAGCATTAACTCTTTACTCTGGGTGGACAGTTACACCTACTTCCCCTCTACATCTGCTAGCCCACCACTGAAAGAGGTCACACAACATACTCAACTATGCCACAGCCCATAATGGCTTGTGGCTGCACACGGAAGTTTCTATCATGAATAATCTCATGATCCCTTTGAGCCTGGGTGGCGAACCGTAGGATGATCACACGGATACCCCGGGATATCCTAGGACAACACTGGATACCCCAGGTGCCCAAACAAGCAATCCACCTAGATGTGTATTAAAGTTGCCACCTTAAGTTGAACCATTAACTAACAACTCACATCTGTCATGGATACACTCAAACCCAATCCACACCCACAAGCATAGCATAGCAATATAAGCATAACGTAGAGGTAACTCCCAAGGGTTTGATATGAAAACAGGTAATAGGTTCTACCTAAACATCTACTTCCGAAACTCACAAATTAAGAGATCCTATTCGTGCAATGTGTGAGAGTTGTATCTAATGCATAAAAACTGGGAAATAAAGGGGTATGATCAATGTGTTACTTGCCTTGCTGACGATCCGCAAAACCTAGTGACTCGTAGTAGCGCGCTTCGCACTCCGGGAATTCTATCGCAAACAAACAATAGCATACATAAGCAATCAAGCAAAGATGCAATGGTAAAACTCAAATAAGAAGATCTAACCAGAAAGTTCAACTTAAGAACTCCGGTTTGTAAAAAGAATCAAATCAAACGGAGCAACGAAACTCAAACGGAGAAAGAAACAAGATCCATTTACTAATCAGGACTAAAGTCAAATTTTACAGTATCCAAATCTTGTTCAAGTTGTGTCGTGGTTTTGTCACGGCAGATGTCCTCATGAAAGGACTTAGTCGTGGAGCCATTGCTACGGGTTAGCTTAAAGGGGTTAAAGCGGACAAGGGACGCAAGAGAATTTTATACTAGTTCGGCCCCTTAAGATGAAGGTAAAAGCCTACGTCTAGTTGTGATGGAATTGATGGGGTTTCGATGACCAGGGAGTGAATACGCTTTGCCTGGGTCTCGATTTGTTGTCTCTTTTTCCTGAACCGCCGCCGGGTCGTCCCCTTGTATACATGGGTTGACGCCGTTGGTTTACAGAATCCCGAGGCCAACTCATAAACGTGTCCGGCTCGGTCTCTGCTCTTTCTACCTTACAATACAAGTTACATATTAATGTTGGTTTATGTCTATAGGACTTAAACCAGTTCTGGGCCCTGGGCCTTTATACAAGTCACCGTCTGTCTTCATGGGCTTTAGGTATGATGAACTACTGATGAAGTTAACCCGGCCTCTCCTGGCCGGTTTACGCCCAGTAGTAATATCCCCAACATTAGGCCCCAGATTGATTTGAACTGGTTCATGTCAATCCTCAGCACTTAAGAAAAGTTCTTCTTCAATATCTTCACATAATTTGTAAACCGTCGTGACGTCACTTCCCAGAACTATAGTAAACCGCCATGACATCATCTGTTATTTAAAATGATATATAACCCATCCTCCTTAATGAGCCTCCGACAATCGAGGCGACAGCTCCGCCTCATATCCAAATTTTACACTCCTCCATTTTCGCGCCTGACACTTATCTCTTGCCTTTATAAATAGGGCCAGGGGGTCTTTCCATTCCCCCCCCCCCGTACCTCTTCATCTCTTCTTCTTACTTGCGCTGCCCAACCTCTGGAGCTCCGCCGCCACCGTGTACCATCACTTCTGCCTCAACTCCGGCCGCTGCATCACCCTGAACGTACCAGAGAACTGTGGCGCCTCCCCTCTTTTTCATCAGCATCGGTAAGTTCTCTGTTCCTCCCCCATGGATCAGTTTCTAGGGTTTCAGTGTTCTTTGGCGTTCGTCGGTGTTCATCGTTTTGTGTAGTAACTTTTTGATTCAAACCTGGATATTGCTCTGTATAGTGATAGCCATAGCTTTGCTTTCCACCCATGTGTCCCGTTTAAGTAGAAGATCCCATCTGAACCTTCATCAACTGCTTCGGTACCAATATTTAGGTCTGAATATATTTCTATTTTCTGACATGCGGTAGATCCCATATTTACAATGCCAACTTGTGACACCTGTTTTTCCTTCACTTATACATCTTTGGACTTGTATCCTTAAATACCAAGTTAGGCAGTTTAACTCCTTAGAAAAATGATGACCCAGTAGATACCATTAGTCCCCTGTTGAACCGCCAATTGTACTTCACCATTATACTGCCTCCATCAGTAAACTCTGGTTTACAAACAACCATTGCCCGGTTTAATAATATGCTTGCACCTTTATATCACTGTATAATTGTCCACTTGTAAATTTTAGACCGGCAACAATACTGTTTCAGATTTTCATTGCCATGGCCAAGCAAGTTTATGAATGCAATTGGGCCCCTTCTCGAGTGACTGAAGAACATTTAAACAACTGCGTTAAAACGGGCGTTTTAGCGAAGAAAGATGTTATCCACTGGAGGGTCCCTGGCCCGAAAAATCCTCCTACACCCAAGGATGGAGAGGTAGTTGTGTTTGCTGATCACCTAGGCCGGGGTTTTAGTCCTCCCGGTTCAAAAAAATTCTGGGATGTACTGGCCAACTTTCAACTGCGCCCTCAAGACATCGGTCCAAATTCTGTGACCAATATCTACCACTTCCAAGTTTTTTGTGAGGTTTACCTACAAGAGGAACCTACAGTAGAACTGTTTAGGGATTTCTTTCACTTAAACCGTCGCACAGAATTCACAGATGGGCCCAACACTGAATTGGGCGGAATGGCGGTTCAGAAAAGGAAAGAAGTCACTTTTCCTCACCCCAAGCTTCATAGTCATCCCAAGGAGTGGAACCAGACCTGGTTTTATTGCAAGGATACATCTCCACCTGATGAAAAACCCCTGCCGGGTTACCGCCCTGAACGCCTGAGCAATACACATCCTTTCCCTCCGAGGCTGACGGCAAAAGAAAGGTCCAAGTATGCCCCTCAGCTATCAAAGCTTAAAGCCTTCATGGCAAACGGTTTGACAGGAGTGGATTTTGCTCGCTGTTGGATAAGCTGGAGTATTCTGCCCTTAAACCGGCGCTCCAGTTTGATGTGTGAATACACAGGGAGTTTAAAGGATGCTCAGCGACATATTGACATTCAGCTTACAGATGCGGAAGTTACTGAGGCTGTAAAGAAGATGTTGAACAAACCGGAGGCTGTCTACGCCCAAACCGGACTACTCCCATTCTGCACTTTCAACAAACCGCCCGCTGTAAGAATCATACAATCTTTTTACCTAAAGTTTCTTCTGTCCAAATATTCTCTGAAAGTGTTATTGTTTTTTGACAGGGTGATGATCCATTCTGGAACAAGAAACCACCACAAGACAAACCGGCGAAGCCGCAAGATAAACCGGTCAAGCCAGTTCATCCAAAGACCAAGGTTATTAAAAAACCTACCAAGAAAAGGACTACTGCATCCTCCGATCCACCAGCTGATAATGATGTGGGTAACCCGGATTTAGAGGTAGAACTTGACTCTCTTGGTTCATTTTTCGTACGCCTTATTGATGATGATTATTTTCAGGCTATTTGAAGTCGCCAAGCCGATCTTTGTAGAGGTAATCGTTCTTTCCTCCGATTCAAATCCTTTGCCAACACTAAAAATCCGTCGAGCAAACCAAAAAGTTAAATTTTCCCATACTCTTGCTTACTTGATCCAAACTTTCTTGTGAAGACACAACAAAGACGAGGTTTCGCAAGACAACCCGGCATAGCAGCCAGGTAGTTACCTCCGCCGGTTTACCGAACACTCCGGTTCGGAAACGCCGATCAGAGGTGTCTTATCCTCTTGACACTTCACGCCCCAAAGCGGGTTGTTTTCGTCAACCTCTTAATCCATCTAATTCAAATTATCAGGGTACCTCTCACTCATCTTCTGGCGAGTCGTCTGCTACAAAGCTTCCACCCCTCAAAACAGTGCAGGTGAGTCACATCCTTATTTTTATCCTTAATATGTTATTTCAATATATACTGTACTGATCCTCTTGTTTATTTTTCTCAGTGCTAAGCCCAGACCCAGCAAGAAGGCTCGGTTGAATAAACCGACTAATGAGGGTGTGGCTGTTGAATTGGAGAAAACTCCAGATCCTGAAGAGACCAACATTGACGATATGCTGAATGACCCACCACCGCAAGATCATGACTTCATTGCGGAGCAGGTAGAAGGAGACACCAGAAACCCTGCTGACCAGCCAACCAGCCCTATCCGGGCTGACAAACCAGTCAGTCCAGTAAAAGATACTGAGAAACCGCCAACTCCAACAAGGGCTGCTGAGGAAAAAGATGATGACGTTATGATTACTGGTACTGGCCATACCACTCCGGGCAATCCTATCGCTTTGTCAAAGCATAGTGCCAAGGATGAATTCTCTGCAATTGGCAAAGGCAAATGGAACGCCGATTTGTCAAATTATGCTCATCTGAATGTTCAAGATCTTCACTCTGGTTTCCTAAACTGTCTGTACACCAACCGTGACTATAAGCCGGTTTGGTAAATATGATGAAGGAGCGATATGAGGTAACTTCATAAGTGTTTTTCTCGTATATGATATTCCATTGCAGTTCAGTAGCTTCCAGTAGCCCCCAAGTGACGGTTTAAGATACCAATCTAAACCGGGACTTAGTAATAATTTGATGTTTGTGACAATGCATCTTCAACTTCACTGTTGTAGCCCCCAAGGGCCGGTTCAACTTTAGAAAGATGAACCAGGACTTTGTAGAAGAATTCCCATATCAGCAATTTAGGAGCAAATACTCATTAGCCCCCAAGTGCCAAGCTTAATACCTGTATTGTGCTTGGGACTTTGTAGAAATTTCTGATAAAGAGCAAATATGCATTAGCCCCCAAGTATTAAGGGTATAACTTTTTATATGCTTGGTACTTCAAATATGCGCTGTCGAGTCATTATATATCTGTCTCTTTATAGGCTGAACTGAGGAAGAAAGACAGCCAAACCGCTGATCTGCAAGAGAACCTCAAGTCCCAACAAGCTGAAACTTCCAAAGTGAAGGAAGAATTGACCAGCGCTCTAGGCGCTATGGAGAAATTGAAAGAAGGCTTCAACAAAGAGCCGGAGGGTTGGGAGACTGAAAAATCCGCTTTGACAAAAAAGGCCGAAGATGCGGAAGCAGCTCGTAAACTGGTGGTTGATGAACTGACTGGCGTAAAGCGGCAGATTCATGCCATGACTGATGCTGTATTTGGTAAACATACTTGACTTCATGCCTTCAACATATCCTTTCCTGCATTGCCGGTTTACTAATGCTTGTAATGATGCAGGAACTCGTATTAGCCATCTTGGCTCTGACGTACAGAAGAAGTTGAAAGCGGCCTATACATTATTGTATACTGGTGCCCATCGGATCATCTACACCGCTTCACACAACAATCCTCCTCCCACTTTGATCAAGGATACCTTAGAAAGGTGTGACGCCCGGATAATTAAGCTACAGTAATTCCCTGCTAATGATGCCACGTCACCACAATACCGTTAATTAAACCCGCGGTGATTCAAATGGAATTTAAATTCAAATTTAAACTAAAGCCAAACACCGACAGTTCTAAATCATTAAAACTAATATGTTCTAAATGTGAAAATAAATGCAAAGGCTAATTGGCAAAGGAATCAACTTGTTATAAAATATTTAAATGCCCTTACTTAAATAAAACTACAGCTTAGACAAATAAATAATTGCCTTTTTCAATTAATAAAATATTATCTAAGTTATTTAATTTCCCAAAACTATTGGGGTAGTGGCATGTTTATTAAAACTAAATTAGGTACAACTTAGGTATTTTACAAAACTATAATAAACAGAAAAGAAAATAACTAAAAGAAAGAAAACAACAAAAAAAGAAAGCTAACAAAAAAAGAGAGAAGCCCCCCCGGGCTCCGGCCCAGCAGGCCACTGGCCCAACTGGGCAAAGGCCCAGCCGGCCACTCCCCCACTCCTCCTTATCCACTCACCCCAAACCCTAGCCAACCGACACCCCACTCCCCCCACTCTTTCGCTCCCCCCGATCCAGTTCTCGATCGGGATCGAGCCGGCTCCGCCCCCGCTGCTCCCTACCGGCCCCGCCGCTCGATGCCGGACTTCTCCGTCGTACTGTCTCCCTCTACGCACGTCGTCGCTGTCACCCTCCTCGCGCACCACTGCCATTACGCTACCGGCCCCGTGAGCACGCCCCGCGCATCTCCTCCTCCTGTCTCCCTCACGCACGCGCTCATCACCGCGGCCTCGTCCCGCACGTGCCGCCGCCCGGCCCACTGCCGCTCGGCCACGCCCTTGGCCGCGGCATCCACCACTTGTGCACAGACCGTCCCCTTTCGCCCGGACAGCGTCGTCGTCACTTGCTGGCGCTTCGCCGCCTTTCGCCCTTGCGGCGCCTTGGCCACGCGCCCGCGTCGATAAGCCCGCCTTGCCCCCTTATCGCGCCGACTCCCACAGCTCTTTGCTCGCGCCCGTCGGCCCCTCCTGCTGGCTGCCGTCGCTGCTGCTCGTGCCCTGGCCGTGCGCCCTGCTTTCGCGCGCTTGCCGCCCTCATTTTCCTTAGCCGCACCATGCGGCGACCACCCGCCGAGGACGCCGCCGCGTGGCTATGGCCTGTTGACCGCCGTGGCCCCCTGCCTGCCTCTACTCACGGCGTCCGGCTACTGCCTGCCCACGCCTCACGATCCGGCCCACGCAGACTCCCCACCTGCTTCGCTTTATCAAGCGGGCTCCCATGTCGCCCCGGGTTACGCCCCAGCGCCCGTAACCGCCCCGATAGGCATCTGTGCCACTGGACAGCGGGCCCCACACCTTAGAACGAAAATTAAAAAAAGGATTTATAAAAAAAGATTTAATAAAAAATATTAATTAATTAATTGGATAATTAATTAACTTAATTAATCATATTTAATTAATTTGATTAAATATTAGTTAGCCTAATTAGCTAATTAGTCTAATTAACTATTGTTAATTAACTAACAGAGTATGACAGGTGGGTCCCACTGGACCCACATGTCATTTTGACTTAGTCAACCCCCGTTGACTGCTGATGTCAAGATGACATCATGCTGATGTCATTAATCCAATTTTGAATTAAATTAAATGATTAGTTAAATTCCTGAAATTAGTAAATCTTTAGAAAAACATATCTTTTAATCCGTTACTCGGATTAAATTGTTTTCAACATGAAAGTTGCTCAGAACGACGAGACGAATCCGGGTACGCAGCCCGTTCATCCGCCACACATCCCTAATCTATCGAACTCGCAACTTTCCCCCTCTGGTTCATCTATCCGAAAACGCGAAACACTGGGAATACTTTTCCGGATGTTTCCCCCCTTCGCCCGTATCACCTACTACCGCGATTGGGCACCCCTAGCATCACGCTTTGTCATGTCATGCATAGTCATGCATTTGTTTGCTTTTATATTTATAGTTTCTTCCCCCCTCTTCTCTCGCTAGACACCGAGACCGACGCCGGTACTACCCAGGATGACTACGGTGTTGACGACCCCTCCTACTTGCCAGAGCAACCAGACAAGCCCCCCCCCCCCTTGATCACCAGATATCACCTATTCTTCTCTGTACTTCTTGCATTAGGATAGTGTAGCATGTTACTGCTTTCGGTTAATCCTATTATGTTGCATAGCTTGTCATTGTTGCTACAATTGTTACCCTTACCTGCTATCCTACTGCTTAGAATAGGATGCTAGTGTTCCATCAGTGGCCCTACACTCTTGTCCGTCTGCCATGCTATACTACTGGACCGTGATCACTAGGGAGGTGATCACGGGTATATACTATATAATTTATATACATGACACATGTGGTGACTAAAGTCGGGTCAGCTTGTTGAGTACCCGCAAGTGATTCTGATGGGGGGCTGAAAGGACAGGTGGCTCCATCCCGGTAGAGGTGGGCCTGGGTTCCTGACGGCCCCTGACTGTTGCTTTGTGGCGGAGCGACAGGGCGGGTTGAGACCACCTAGGAGAGAGGTGGGCCTGGCCCTGGTCGGCGTCCGCGGATACTTAAGAATAACATGCTTAACGAGTTCTTGGTATTTGATCTAAGTCTGGCCATTTGGTCTATACGCACTAACCAATTACGTGGGAAAGTTATGGGCACTCGACGTCGTGGTATCAGCCGAAGCCTTCGTGACGTCAGCGACTGAGCGGCGCGCGCCGGATTGGACTGGAACACCTGCTAAGCTAGGTCTGCTTCCGGCCGTGTATGCAACATGCAGGTGTGCTAAGGGCGATGGGCCCAGACCCCTGTGCGCTTAGGTTTAGACCGGCGTGCTGACCTCTCTGTTGGCCTAGGTGGGGCTGCGACGTGTTGATCTTCGAGGCGGGCATGACCCGTAAAAGTGTGTCCGGCCAAATGGGATCAAGAGTGTTGGGTTATGTGGTGCACCCTGCAGTGGAAGTTAATCTATTGAATAGCCGTGATCTTTGGTAACAGGACGACTTGGAGTTGTACCTTGACCTTATGACAACTAGAACACGATACTTAATAAAACACACCCTTCCAAGTGCGGATACAACCCGGTGATCACTCTCTAACAGAGGCTGACGAGGAGGGATTGCCGGGTAGGATTATGCTATGCGATGCTACTTGGAGGACTTGATCTAGTCTCTTCTACATCTTTGCAAGGCGGAGGCTGCTGAGCGTAGTCTTTGACAGGATTAGTTATCCCCTCTTATTACGGCATTCTGCGATTCAGCCCATCGATATGGCCCTTTTACACATATACATGCATATGTAGTGTAGCTCCTTGCTTGCGAGTACTTTGGATGAGTACTCACGGTTGCTTTCTCCCCCGCTTTTCCCCCTTTCCTTTCTTTCAGGTTGTCGCAACCAGATGCTGGAATCCAGGAGCCAGACGCCACCGTCGACGACGACTCCTACTACACCGGAGGTGCCTACTACTACGTGCAGCCCGCTGATGACGACCAGGAGTAGTTTAGGAGGATCCCAGGCAGGAGGCCTGCGCCTCTTTCGATCTGTATCCCAGTTTGTGCTAGCCTTCTTAAGGCAAACTTGTTTAACTTATGTCTGTACTCAGATATTGCTGCTTCCGCTGACTCGTGTATGATCGAGCACTTGTATTCGAGCCCTCGAGGCCCCTGGCTTGTATTATGATGCTTGTATGACTTATTTATGTTTTAGAGTTGTGTTGTGATATCTTCCCATGAGTCCCTGATCTTGATCGTACACGTTTGCGTGCATGATTAGTGCACGATTGAATTGGGGGCGTCACAAGTTGGTATCAGAACCAACTGCCTGTAGGAATCCCCCTTCCTCACTCCTTGGCCGAAGTCGAGTCTAGACATTACAAAGTTTTTACTAACATGGCTGTACGGCTTACGGGCCACATCGCCATTGGGTGGTATTAGGATCTTTTACTCCTCGATCTTTACTCTGGGACTCTAATCTCTCCCCTATTCGGGTTAAATGATTTTGCTAAAAAGACTTACTTTAGGTTCTCGAAATACTTTCTCCCGGAGAGCCCCTCACTCCAGATGATCGCTTGCTGCACCAGAATATTCCGAAGATACTCTCCGAGGTTTTCCCGAGACCCTTGTGCCCACCGACTTTACAATCCCCTACCACGGATATACCCTTATTGATAACTACCTACAATTGTCGTTCATACCTTCATCCTCAGTCGCTCTTGTTATTACAAGATGCCCTAAATTGCTCTCCGTTGTTCCGAAAATCCTTTAAGCTTACTACCTTGCAGTTCTTTACCACATGAATACCCCTACTGAAAATTCCTCGCACTTATTGAGTATCTGTTCATCCCCAGTTGTTCGTATGCTTCATAAGATACTTTGAAATACTATTCGACCTTCTGAGCATCCTCTTCAAACTATTGCTCTGCAAATACTTGTATGCTTACATTATGGATGCTCCCATATCACTAGAAATATTCAATAGTATCTTTTGACACCGTCATTCTGATCCTACTGATTCAACATGTGTGCGAATACACACAATCATCTATCAACCCTTCTAAATTATCTTTCCGGCTCAGACGTCAATTTGAACATGAGCTGGTTCTCGACCAAACTATTTGTCGTCAATTGTGCCTCTGGTCTATCCAACTTATCCATCCTTGATCAGAGCGTCTGCTTCTGATCCTTTGTTTTGGAAATCAAAATTCCTTTGTTATCTAAGCATCGAATTATTCAGATGTTCTATAATATGATGCCCGTGCATTCTTTCTTCCTTTGATTGAGTACCGATACTCACATCAGCTCCGTTGTGGATCGCCCGATCCATTGATTGGATTTCATCCGACATCGTCCTTCATATTCAATAACCTTGTGAGCCTTTCCACGGGTATATAATGCCTTTGGTAAATTGTATCCTCTACTTTGTCAACCATGCTCTACTTTCGAGCTGGTGATAATTACTCCTGAAGTTTGTGGTATATGTTCCTAAGAGGCCCCGATGGGTTGGACATATGCCTTTTTCTAATCTGTGTGAACCCGGAAACTACTACGGGTCGTACTCTACTGGTGTTATGACAGATAAAATTTCAACACCACAACTTCGTTGAAGGCAAGAAGTGAATGAAAGGTTATGCATTAAAGAAGTGGGAGTCAACCTTGAACTTTGTGTTCATGCCCATGGACACGATGTAGATCCTATCATAGAAGCTTCTTGTAATAATAACGATTTCCTTGATATGAAATCATCTCGTCTCTATGTATTGATCATTTGCGATCACGGTCACGACCACATTTTCTCTTTGATTCCATTTCTCAGACAAATTAAAGCACTTGTCTTTTGTAGATCGATACATCTCCGCAACCTCTATTTTTGATCTTCCTCGAGTATTAACCTCTGGTATCTCGAGAACGGTGTTGCTTCCTGCGAGTCTTCATCTAGTATTGCTTCTCACCGATCTCGGATCCCCCCCAGGTTATGAGTTATTATTCACTCGAGAACACCGATAAGTGAATCGATTCCGCACTCTGATTCAATAACTCTAAGTAATTCTTGTTGCTTACGAGTTTAATAATCCTTCAAGTCATTCCTAGCCTTATCGGCTATATCATTATCATGCTAATTTTAACTGTGCTACCGGGTCCTTCATTCCGGAGCACAACTTTCGATGATGAGCTAAGCTTATATCGATTTCCTCGTCTTATCGTTCCACCTTGAATGACAAGCTTGAATTCGAGTTTGTGTCCTACTCATGGTCCCAAGATCATTTCTCTTCATCATTCCTTTGAGTTGATGTCATCGCCGACCGATTACATCTCCATGAAACCTCTCGACAGAATTTGTCATGATCATCATCAACATTCTGAGTTCCTCCAGGATATCAATTGAATTCATGATGAGAAATACCATCCTTGCCCCTCGATGATTTGTGTTATCATCAGCAACATTCTTGCTTTCCCTTCAACACAAACTTGTTCATGTCTTGTGCTGTACCTTGAGATCCTTGCTATCCAACTTATGTTATATTTTACGTTGGAGTATTGCTATCTTTTATGTCAAGACTGTCATGGGAAATTCACCACCCTTAAGAATTCTTGATACAAGTGATACTTATTAACATCACCATTCTTTTCTTGGTCCCCGTGTTGTTTCTAACCGGAATACCAACAAATGGTCTCAGGTGTAAATTCTAAACTTCTAGCAACCCTATTGCTTTGAAGTTATTGGTCTATAGTTTCATTCTCGTCTATGGCTTATTGAATCATCATTGAACATTGATCGTGCTACCTAGCCCATATTTCGGGTGCACATTTCAACAAATGTTTAACTGTGTATGTTTTCCTCGAGCATACATCATTAAGTCATTTGATCTAGCTAATGTTATCTCATTGTTCACATAATTGTGGAACTCCATCTTCTTGGAAATTTCGAGGAATTGTCGTTGAGTCCATCAGCCACATCCTCTACCTCTCCTCTAACCGAACTGAATCTCGGTCTAATATGATGGTTGGACCATAATTCCAATTGTTATAACGTTGATCTTTATATGGCCCAGTAAGGTGATGTCATGCCTAGCACACCTAGCCGGAGGACCTATTGTTATAGTTTCCTTTTTGGCAAGGTTAGTCATTCTTCCGTGAGGAAATGTTAAGACTTATTCTATAAGTTGTTCCTGATGGATCCTTTTGTTTCCAAAGTCTGATCTTCACCTGTTGACCATGCCAATGCTACCTCGAAGCATGTCTGTGGTACTCTAATCATCGATAAGAACATTTGAAGCGCCATGCTAAATTTCCTTTATCAATTAGTCAAACACCATTGTTTGGGTAATGTCATGAACTTCCTCTTCCCTAACCTAAATGGATTTCTACGTTATATCATGTCATGGATATCATGCTCTGTTTGTCCTTGGGAAGGATATACCCTTGAAATATGTGTTTAAACACATTTTCCTTTCCATTGCTCTGTTTAAATCTGGTAATCATATCCTCCTTTCCATTGTTTGGTTTAACTTTTCTTGTGATCTATATGATCTAAGCAGTAATATTCTCCTGCTTTTGTAAACACCTCGGTGTACAATTCTGTCAGAAAGCCCCTGCTACTTTTGTTGATGACATCCCGGTAACCACCAATGGACGAGAACTTTGCCTACTGGTCCGCCTCGTTCAACGAGCAGGAAAATGGTTCCCTTCGTCCCTCGCCCTTGGTATCGATGTTGTTGCCGACAAAACTGACAGGCTACCCTCTGACATGCCTTGCTATCGTGACCGTGGAAGATGTCAACCCCCTTCCTAATTTTAACCCACATGGTGGGCCCATAACCCACAGTTCCACAGGATCGAAACTTGACTCTCCTGCACCCTCTGTGCCCAAGGTTCTTCCTCGCGTGTGGCCTCGTATGTAATTCACCAGCCACCTTCCGAGAGATCATCAATTCTGGTATCAAACACAGTACTTATTCCCGTTTCTTTGAACCCCTTTCACCCCCTGTTTCAGGCACCAAACGATTGTCTGCCCGCTCGAAACTTCCCATGATACATTCTTACTTTGCTCTCGATATCTTCTTAAGTTTCAATTCGAGAGTTACTTTCCGCTACCTTCCTCGATGTTGCCGACCAGATAGTCAACCTTGTAGAGGACCGTTCTTCCGGAATAACCCCCTTGTTCTATCGTAAGTACGATGGAGATCCTGAAGAAAGAATGTCGACTTCATCATCAGGACCTGAAGCAGAAAAATGAAGACATCAATGTAATGGATCGACCACTTCGAGAAAAGCAACCAAGACCAAGTAGATCCATTAGAATTTCGTGACCAGAACTTTCCCTCTTACATCACCTCTTAAATCACCTCTTAAATCTCGGGACAAGATTCCGTGTAGTGGAGGAGAATTGTGACGCCCGGATAATTAAGCTACAGTAATTCCCTGCTAATGATGCCATGTCACCACAATACCGTTAATTAAACCCGTGTTGATTCAAATGGAATTCAAATTCAAATTTAAACTAAAGCCAAACACCGAAAGTTCTCAATCATTAAAACTAAAATGTTCTAAATGTGAAAATAAATGCAAAGGCTTATTGGCAAAGGAATCAACTTGTTATAAAATATTTCAATGCCCTTACTTAAATATAACTACAGCTTAGACAAATAAATAAATGCCTTTTTCAATTAATAAAATATTATCTAAGTTATTTAATTTCCCAAAACTATTGGGGCAGTGGCATGTTTATTAAAACTAAATTAGGTACAACTTAGGTATTTTACAAAACTATAATAAACAGAAAAGAAAATAACTAAAAGAAAGAAAACAACAAAACAGAAAGGTAACAAAAAAAGAGAGAAGCCCCCCCGGGCTCCGGCCCAAGAGTTATCGGCCCAACTGGGCAAAGGCCCAGTCGGCCACTCCCCCATTCCTCCTTATCCACTCCCCCCCAAACCCTAGCCAACCGACACCCCACTCCCCCCACTCCTTTGCTCCCCCGATCCAGTTCTGGATCGGGATCGAGCCGGCTCCACCCCTGCTGCTCCCTACCAGCCCCGTCGCTCGACGTCTCCCCGCCGCTCGATGCCGGACTTCTCCGCTGGACTGTCTCCCTCTATGCACGTTGTCGCCGTCACCCTCCTCGCGCAGCACTGCCATTACCCTACCGGCCTTGTGAGCACGCCCCGCGCTCTCCTCCTCCTGTCTCCCTCGCGCACGCGCTCATCACCGCGGCCTCGTCCCGCACATGCCGCCGCCCGCGCCCGCTGCCGCTTGGCCACGCCCTTGGCCGCGGCATCCACCCCGCACCGTGCCTGGACCGTCCCACCTTTCGCCCGGCCGCGCGTGTAACACCAGTTCGATCGCGCCAGTGTCCGTCAGTTATTCGCCGTCGTTGCCATGTCATTTGCTTGCGTGTTGCACTTTGCCATGTCATCATTTGCATTTTTTATCATGTCGTGATGTGCATCGCATTTGCATACGTGTTCGTCTCATGCATCCGAGCATTTTTCCCGTTGTCCGTTTTGCAATCCGACAATCCTATATCTCCCGGCGCCCTCTTTTACCTCTTTTCATGTGCGGGTGTTAAACTTTCTCGGAATGGCCCGAGGTTTGCCAAGCGGCCTTGGTATAGCACCGGTAGACCGCCTGTCAAGTTTCGTGCCATTTGGAGGTCGTTTGATACCCCAACAGTTAACCGGGTAACCGCAAAAGCCTCCTTCTCTTTGTAGCCCAACACCCCTTCAAAGTGGCCAAAACCCACCAAACTCCCCTCCATGCTCTCGTTCGTTCGATCACGATCGCGTGGCCGAAAACCGCACCTTGTTTGGAGCTTCGTAGCTCCTCCTATCTATAAATAGGTGATCCCCTCCGAAATTTGCGGTCTAACCCTAGCCTTCCCTACCTCGCGCCACGGACGAAAATCCCGCCGCCCGGACGTGTCCGCCCATCCGCCGCCGCCTCCGTAGCCTGGAGCGCCACCTGGCGCCCGCCACCCGCGCCGCCAGCGGCCGCTTTCGGCCATGAGAGCCGCCGAGCAGCCGGGCTGGCCGACTCCGCGCCGCTTCGCCGCGCCTCCGATCGCCCGGGCCCGCGCCGCCGCTCGCCCCTCGCCGGCATCCTCCCCGGCCGCCCCGGCCCTCTCCGCCGTCCCCATCGTCTCCGGCGAAGCTCCGGCCCCGCCTCGGTTCGCGTGCCCGAACCCTAGATCTGGAATTTCGGAGGGTATATTTCAACAAGTCCTTTCTCTGATGATATTTTTATGCCTCCTTCATTGCATCATAACTTCATGCTCATAGCTTCGTTTCGTGCGTGTAATATGTCAAATTGTTCGCCCCGATGAGTACATCATTTCATCTCACTGCATAGTTTTCATTTGAGCTCATCTTGATTCCCTAATTTCTGTTAGAAGAGGGATATGTGATGTTAGTTCCAGATTCTAGTCAGAACATGCACTTTTGTCATTTTTGCCATGATTGATGTGTGCACCCTATGGACTTGAGTCGTACATGTATATTGTAATATGCCATTCCATATTTCCAGGGGTGCTTGCCATGTATTTTTGTGAGTTGTGTAGTGAGTGCATCAAGCTTGTTAAGTAGGGTACTTGCTGTTGTTGTTTTCCTGGCAGATTCTGTTATATTTTGTTGCCATGTTAACTTGATGCTACAGAGAGATCCATGCTTATTTTGAGATACTTCAGTAAGGATATTTTGAACATATGGTTATTATCTATCCATCCATGCCCTTGTTTGAAATTATGGAGTGTCATAGCTTGAGTCAATCAAGCTCTACTTTTGCTATAAAATGTTTCCTGGCAGATTGTTTACATGTTATTCAATTTTGCCAAGGTTGTTGTAGTTGATCCGCGTATGCTATGATGTTGTTCTTGCCATTTATAGCTTCTATGCCATGTCTTCTTGCTGTTGGTTGCCTTGCCATGCCATGTAATGCTCTTTGGTGAGTGGTTCAAGCTCACCAACATGCCTACTTATTGTTGTTCCTGCCATGTATGAATCTGTAATATAACTTGCCATGTTTACATGGGTGCCATCATATTTTCTCTGCCCTTTTGGCTCATGGTCAGTAAAGGACTTTTGTTCTATGAAATTAGTAGATTCATGCCATGCCTTTGTTTGCCATGATAAGTTCCTGTAGCATGCTGTTTGATAGCTCTAAACATTGCAACCTGATGTTATTTCTGCTAAAGTCTGAAACTGTTATTATTTGCAATCTTGCCATGTGTGTTTGAGCATGTTATAGTGATTTATGGAGATAGCTCAGTGTTCATGTTTTGTAATTATTTACCTGTACATCATGCCCATGCCTTTTGTTATCATGTTGAGATCCTGTAGCATGTTGTTTTGATGCTTGCAATATGCCTAGTTGCTGTTTTGGACAGATTGTTGATATGACTTGTATAGTGTGTATGTGTTGTTCCGTTGCTCCGTTTTGAGTGTGCGCCATATGAATCTTGCTTGATTTTGCATGTAGCTTCATATTATCATGTTGCATCCTTGTTTTGAGGTGTTTGCTTGATGTTTGTATGCATTTTGCATCAATGCCATGCTTAACTTGTTTTGCTCATATCTTCTAGGCCGTAGCTCCGAATTAAATGAACTTTATATGTAACTTGACTAGAATTTCGTGTAGATCATCGTGGTGCATCTTAACTTGCTGTTTAACAACTTCAACCTAAGGTTTATTCAGATCTGGACCAATTTCGAAATTTGCATATGAGGACTTACCGGAATTGTCATATGTTGCTTCCGGCCTCATTTAAACTTGCTTTGATGTGTTGCTCTTGTTTGCATCATCTCTTGACATGAGTAGCTTCATCTAGATTTGTCATGCATCATGTTTGTTGTGCATCTTGTCATGTTCATGTGTGGTGTTTACCTATGTTGTGTGCTTCTTCTTGTTAGTTTCTGTTTCGTTGCGATCCTGAGGATTCGTTCGTCTACGCTTGGTTCGGCTTCATCCGTTCGTCTTCTTCATGGACTCGTTCTTCTTCCTAGCGGGATTTCAGGCAAGATGACCGCTACCTTGGATCTCACTACTATCATTGCTATGCTAGTTGCTTCGTTCTATCGCTATGCTGCGCTACCTATTACCTGTTTATCAAGCCATCCCAAATTGCCATGTCAGCCTCTAACCTTTTGCATCCTTCCTAGCAAACCGTTGTTTGGCTATGTTACCGCTTTGCTCAGCCCCTCTTATAGCGTTGTTAGTTGCAGGTGAAGATGAAGTCTGTTCCTTGTTGGAACATGGAGATGTTGTTCCTTGCTGGAACATGTTTACTTGTTGAGATATCACAATATTCCTTATATTATTAATGCATCTATATACTTGGTAAAGGGTGGAAGGCTCGGCCTTATGCCTGGTGTTTTGTTCCACTCTTGCCGCCCTAGTTTCCGTCATATCGGTATTATGTTCCCGGATTTTGCGTCCCTAACGCGGTCGGGTGATTTATGGGACCCCTTGACAGTTCGCTTTGAATAAGACTCCTCCAAAGAAGGCCCAACATTGGTTTTACCATTTGCCTCACCACCACCTACTTTCCCTTGGGAGTAATTAACCCAAGGGTCATCTTTATTCAGCCCCGGGCCAATGCTTGTCTAAGTGTTGGTCCAAACCAGAGCCACTTGCGGTGCCGCCCTAGGCAACTTGGGGTATCGTCGGTTGCCGTCACGTCTCGCTCATCTGGTCGTGGCTTTGAGGCGAGATCTGTGTGGCTACTATCGTGGTGTCGACGCCGGGAGGTCTTGCTGGTCTTGTTTTATTACTGTCGAAATGTCTTGTAGCCGGGATTCCGAGACTGATCGGGTCTTCCCGGGGAGAAGGAATATCCTTCGTTGATCGCGAGAGCTTATCATGGGCTAAGTTGAGACACCCCTGCAGGGTATAAACTTTCGAGAGCCGTGCCCGCGGTTATGTAGTAAACTTGAAGCAAAATCTTCTAAAATACACCAACCGTGTGCGTAACCGTGAGTGTCTCTTTTCGGGGTTGATCGAGAGGAGAACACGGTTTCTGGGTTATGTCTGACGTAAGTAGGAGTTCAGGATCACTTCTTGATCATTACTAGTTGGCGACCGTTCCTTTGTTTCTCTTCTCGCTCTCATTTGCGTATGTTAGCCACCATATATGCTTAGTCGCTGCTGCAACCTCACCACTTTATCCCTTCCCTTCCCATTAAGCTTTGCTAGTCTTGATACCCATGGTAATGGGATTGCTGAGTCCTCGTGGCTCACAGATTACTACACCACCAGTTGCAGGTACAGGTTGTGCGATGATCATGACGTGAGAGCGATGTTACTTGTTTTGGAGTTCTTCTTCTGCTTCTTCGATCAGGGGATAGGCTCCAGGTCGGCAGCCTGGGCTAGCAGGGTGGATGTCGTTTGAGCTTCTGTTTATGTTTCATCCGTAGTCGGATGTTGATCTTGTATATGATGTTGATGTATTCTTGTGGCATTTGTGCCTTATGTATGTATCCCCATCTATAATGTAATGTTGATGTAATGATATCCACCTTGCAAAAGCGTCTCAATATGCGGGTCTATCCTTGGTGGGACCTTCGAGTTCCTTTTGGATAGGGTCGCATATTGGGCGTGACAGTGCGTCCGCCGCTATGGCCGCGCTCGCCGCCCGCCCGCGCCCGCCTTGGCCACGCGGCCGCATCGACCAAGCCCTGCCTTGCCCCCCCCCTTATCCCACCGACTCCCGCAGCTCTGCTACTGCTCGCCCGCTGCGGCCCCTCCCTGCGCTGCCGTCGCTGCCTGCTAGTGCCCTGGGTGCACGCCCGTGCTCGCGCCGCGACACCGCCTCCCGCTTCCTTAGCCGAACCCGCCGGTGACCACCCGCCGAGGCCGCCACCGGCCGTGGCTATGGCCTCGCGGTGACTGTCGTGGCCCCCTGCCTACCTCTACTCACCGGCCGGCGTCCGCTGCAGCCGGCCCACACCCGCAGACTCCCCCCTGCTCGCCCCGCGTTATCAGGCGGGCTCCCGTGTCGCCCCGGGTTACGCCCCAGCTCCCGTAACCGCCCCGATAGGCATCTGTGCCACTGGACAGCGGGCCCCACCCCTCAGAACGAAAATTAAAAAAAAGGATTTATAAAAAAACAATTCATAAAAATAAAAATGTTAATTAATTGGATAATTAATTAACTTAATTAATCCTATTTAATTAATCTGATTAAATATTAGTAAGCCTAATTAGCTAATTAGCCTAATTAACTAACAGAGTATGACAGGTGGGTCCCCTGTTGACTGCTGATGTCATTAATCCAATTTCGAATTAAATTAAATGATTAGTTAAATTCCAGAAATTAGTAAATCTTTAGAAAAACATATCTTTTAATCCATAACTCGGATTAAATTATTTTCAACATGAAAGTTGCTCAGAACGACGAGACGAATCCGGATACGTAGCCCGTTCGTCCGCCACACATCCCTAATCTATCGAACTCACAACTTTCCCCCTCCGGTTCATCTATTCAAAAACGCAAAACATCGGGAATACTTTTCCGGATGTTTCCCCCCTTCGCCGGTATCACCTAATACCACGATTGGGCACCCCTAGCATCACGCTTTGTCATGTCATGCATAGTCATGCATTTGTTTGCTTTTATATTTATTGTTTCTTCCCCCCTCTTCTCTCGCTAGACACCGAGACCGACACCGCTACTACCCAGTACGACTACGGTGTTGACGACCCCTCCTACTTGCCAGAGCAACAAGGCAAGCCCCCCCTCCCTTGATCACTAGATATCACCTATTCTTCTCTGTACTGCTTGCATTAGAGTAGTGTAGCATGTTACTGCTTTTAGTTAATCCTATTCTGTTGCATAGCCTGTCATTGTTGCTACAGTTGTTACCCTTACCTGCTATCCTACTACTTAGAATAGGATGCTAGTGTTCCATCAGTGGCCCTACACTCTTGTCCGTCTTCCATGCTATACTACTGGGCCATGATCACTAGGGAGGTGATCATGGGTATATATTATATACTTTATATACGTGACACATGTGGTGACTAAAGTCGGGTCAGCTCGTTGAGTACCCGCAAGTGATTCTGATGGGGGGGCTGAAAGGACAGGTGGCTCCATCCCGGTAGTGGGCATGGGTTCCTGACGGCCCCCAACTGTTGCTTTGTGGCGGAGCGACAGGGCGGGTTGAGACCACCTAGGAGAGAGGTGGGCCGGGCCCTGGTCGGCATCCGCGGATACTTAAAAATAACACGCTTAACGAGTTCTTGGTATTTGATCTGAGTCTGGCCATTTGGTCTATACACACTAACCAACTACGTGGGAAAGTTATGGGCACTCGATGTCGTGGTATCAGCCGAAGCCTTTGTGATGTCAGTGACTGAGCGGCACGCGCCGGATTGGATTGGAACGCCTGCTAGGCTAGGTCTGCTTCCGGCCACGTACGCAACGTGCAGGTGTGCTAAGGGCGATGGGCCCAGACCCCTGTGCGCTTAGGTTTAGACCGGCGTGTTGACCTCTCTGTTGGCCTAGGTGGGGCTGCGACGTGTTGATCTTCCGAGGCCGGGCATGACCCAGAAAAGTGTGTCCGGCCAAATGGGATCAAGAGTGTTGGGTTATGTGGTGCACCCCTGCAGGGAAGTTAATCTATTCGAATAGCCGTGATCTTTGGTAACAGGACGACTTGGAGTTGTACCTTGACCTTATGACAAGTAGAACTGGATACTTAATAAAACACACCCTTCCATGTGCCAGATACAACCCGATGATTGTTCTCTAACAGGGCGACGAGGAGGGGATTGCCGGGTAGGATTATGCTATGCGATGCTACTTGGAGGACTTCACTCTACTCTCTTCTACATGCTGCAAGACGGAGGCTGCCAGAAGCGTAGTCTTCGACATGATTAGTTATCCCCCTCTTATTCTGGCATTCTGCAGTTCAGTCCACTGATATGGCCCTTTACACATATACCCATGCATATGTAGTGTAGCTCCTTGCTTGTGAGTACTTTGGATGAGCACTCATGGTTGCTTTCTCCCCCCTTTTTCCCCCTTTCGTTTCTTTCTGGTTGTCGCAACCAGATGCTGGAGTCTAGGAGCCAGACGCCACCGTCGACGACGAATCCTACTACACCGGAGGTGCCTACTACTACGTGCAGCCCGGCCGACGAACTGTGAGTAGTTTAGGAGGATCCAGGCAGGAGGCTTGCGCCTCTTTCGATCTGTATCCCAGTTTGTGCTAGCCTTCTTAAGTCAAACTTGTTTAACTTATGTCTGTACTCAGATATTGTTGCTTCCGCTGATTCATCTATGATCGAGCACTTGTATTCGAGCCCTCGAGACCCCTGGCTTGTATTATGATGCTTGTATGACTTATTCATGTTTTAGAGTTGTGTTGTGATATCTTCCCGTGAGTCCCTGATCTTGATCGTACACGTTTGCGTGCATGATTAGTGTACGATTGAACTGGGGTGTCACAAAAGGTTGTCTATGCTTCCTGCCCGAGTAGACGAGCTAAAAAAGTCTGCCGCTAGAACGGGCGCTTTGGCCGCACTGACCCGGGCAAAAGCATGGGTGCCTGACTTTGGTCCGGTGGAAGCAGCCCAAGGTTATCCCAGTTTGAAGGAAGACGGAACAGAATTTAACAATGATGATCTCCATATCATAAACCGAGAAGTACGCCCATTGGCTTGTCAACTGGTTGAAGAAGCGGATCTTTCATAATATCAGGCGAGTTATGATGACAATAAGAAAAGGGTTGCTGCACTAATTCCAGAAGCGCAAAGTCTTATCCCGCTAATCCGTAAGCACACTTATGCCCCTGACATTGAACCGTCGATGCTGATAAGTGATGAAGCTGTATTCCAAGCCCTAACTGGGATCGACTGGGCAACTGTTGATTTCCAACCACTGGGTAGAGAAGAGGAAGTTGAACCGGCACGAGATGATCCACAACCGTCAGGCCAAGTTGGTGACCAATCATGAACCGGAGGCCGGTTTAATCTTCTACATGCTGCAACATGTATTTGAGAAAACACTTTATCCTTTTGGGCAGTGAAATGCCTTGTAATAGGCTAGTTAAAATACTTGGGCTGTATGCCTTCGTGCACTTTTATCTGCAACTGATGCTTGCATAATCCGACATGCTTAAGATATGATATTCATAATCCATAGCCATTTATTCAAGCTGTGCCTGCAGATAAAAAAACTCAAAACACCCTGGCGGTTTACCCCCGGGCGGGTCATGATATCCAATATATATATATATGACCAAGGTTTGTAACCATGGTTTGTAAAAGATAACCAACCATGGAAATATATGTAATACCTGTGACTTTTAGGCATAAGGTTTGGCTAACCAATGTTGTAGTGAGGGTCATAGCCCAACTCCGGAGGAGAAGTAAATCTTGTTAAATGATGCCGGTTTGTAATAAAAATCGTTCTGGGTTATGATAAACACCGGTTTATTCCATACCGGGACTTCGATTCAAAACCATACCGGGCTGATAGTCTCCGGATTATGATTTGACCGTGTACTGTCAACTTGTAATTAATAGTCTAACCGAGTTGATAACGCCAGTTTAAAAAACATCATAAATCTTAACAAAAGAGAGCAAAACTCAACCCAAGGCAAATAAAACCGTTGTAGTCGAGGCTTTTCATGGGCTGACAGGCCCCAAATTCGAGGCTTTTCATGGGCTGGCAGGCCACTGAGTTAAACCATTTTTGCAAAGCCTTTTAAGATGGTCCGCAATCCTTAACCAATCATCGTTTTAACTTGACAAGTTCAGGGTCTGTATTTTAGAGTAACTTGTCAAAGTTCGAAGGGTCATACCAGGTTTACCTGGGCGGCGTGACTTACTTAAAGAGGCAGGTTAACCCGGGGTTTTAGGTGTATACACCAGGCTACCAAGTCGTGGCTTGATAGCCCATTACAAGTGTAGATTTGTAACACACCGGATGTAACTTGCCATAATTGTAACTCCAACTCTTGCCATTTTCGGCTATGTGTTATGATATTCCCTTGTGGTTGGGTTTTGTATTCGTTTTTCATTTTTTCCATGTCATGCATTTCATACCATGTCATCGTGTGCATCGCATTTGCATACGCGTTCATCTCATGCATCTGAGCATTTTCCCCGTTGTCCGTTTTGCAATCCGGCACTCCTATGTCCTCCGGCGCCCCCTTTTGTCTCTTTTCGTGAGCGGGTGTTAAACGTTCTCGGAGTGGACCGAGATTTGCCAAGTGGCCTTGGTACAGCAACGGTAGACCGACTGTCAAGTTTCGTGCCATTTGGAGCCCGTTTGATACTCCAACAGTTAACTGGGGAACCGTAAAGGCCTCGTGTGTGTTGCAGCCTAACACCCCTCCAAGTCAGCCCACAAACCCATCCAAACCCCTTCCATGTCCTCCGCCGTCGGATCACGATCACGTGGCCGAAAACTACACCTCATTTGGACACTCCCACCTCCTTCTAGGTATAAATATGTGCACCCCTCCCCCATATCCGGGTCCAAAACCCTAGCCCCGTTCCCTCTCCGCCGCCGGACACGTCCAGTCCGGTCGGAAAAATTCGCGACGCCACCCCGCGCCTATCATCAAGACGCCACGTGTCCGTGCCGCCGCTTAACGCGCCAGCCCGCCAGCGTACCGTACCCCGCCGCCAGCGTCCCGCCGCTGGCGCCGCGCCTCAAGCACCGCCGCCCGGCTCGAGTCTCCGCCGCCGACCGCCGCCTCCACCGCTCTCCGGCCATCCGCCTCGCGCCCGGGCGCCGCGCCATGGCGCACCTCTCTGCCAGCGTGCCCGCACTTCGTCATCCCGCGGCCGGATCCGGCCCCTACCTCGCCGGATTCGCCGTCTCCGGCGACCTCCTCCCTCCTCCACGCCTGCGCCGCCCGCCGGCGACCGAGCTCCGTCCCCGCCTCGACGTCCGCGCCATGAACCCTAGATCTAGTAGGTTGACCCTGAAACTCTCTTAGTCCTGGAAATCTTGCATTCTGGTCCTCTGTTCAACATGCCATAACTCATCATCCGTAGCTCCGTTTTGCATGCATAATATATCGAAATGTTCATCAGGATGTGCTCTTCACTTTGTTCCATTGTGACATGTTTGTTTGAGGTCATAGTGATGCCCAAATCTCTGATGCAAGAGTGCTATAAAATGTTAGTTACTGATTCTTAACAAATTATGATGATTTGTCATTTTTGTCTCATTTGATGTGTGCATCTTATGGGCATGAGCTCTACATGTGTTTTAGGCTATGCCATGCCATGCCATCTTTACAGGGGTGTATGCCATGTATTTTTGTGATCTATGTGGTGATTAGCACAAGCATGCAAACTAGGCTTCGTGCTGTTGCTGATTTCAGGGACATAGAATTTCACCAAGTCATTGCTCTGCTGATATTTTTATGCCATGTATCCATGTTGCTACAGTGAGATCCATGCTCCTTTTGAGTACGTTCAGTAAGGATGTTTTGGACATATGGATGTGCTCTATCCATCCTTGCATTTATTTGCTAGGATATCTTCCCTTAGCATGTTGTTTGCTTGCTCTAAACATGTCTTCCTGATGTTAATTCCTGGCATGTTTTTCACCAAGTCTGTGAAGCTGATATCTTTTGCACTTTTGCCATGCTTGTTTGAACCTGCTCCTGTGTGATCTAGTCGTATCTCAGTGTTCATATTTTGTCAAGTATCTTAAGTACATCACTTCCATATGCTTTGTTGTTACGTTTGAGTGCAGTAGCGTAGATTCTTGTTGCATACTAAGTGGCATCATGCTGTAAATCGCAGAATTGTGCCATCCTTGTTTTGCTTGTCATTTGCAAACCGTGCATCCGATTCCGGTGATCTTTATATCGATTTCAACCGAAATCATCTCATCTTTCCAGCGGCATACTTGGTTTGACAAGTTTATGCCTTGATCTTTCTTTTCCTTTCGGAGCACGCATATGCATTGCATATCACATCTCGCATATCATGCCATGTTTTGCATCATGTTGCTTGTACATTGCACCGTGATTGATTGTTGTTCCACTGCTTGTGTTCTTGCTTTGGGTAGAGCTGGGAGACGAGTACGTGAACGAGGAACCTGTTGAGAACGCTTACAAGGATCAAGCTTTCGACAACTCTGAGAACTTTGCAGGGAAGATGACCATACCCTCGAAATCACTTCTATCTTTGCTTGCTAGCTGTTCGCTCTTTTACTATGCCGCACTACCTACCACTTGCTATATCATGCCTCCCTTGTTGCCATGTAAAGCCTCTATCCATCCTTTCCTAGCAAACCGTTGTTTGGCTAATTAAGTTACCACTTTTGCTCAGCCCCTCTTATACCGTTGTTAGTTGCAGGTGAAGATGAAGTTGGTTCCATGTTGGAACATGGATATTTTGGGATATCACAATATCTCTTATTTAATTAATGCATCTATATACTTGGTAAAGGGTGGAAGGCTCGGCCTTATGCCTGGTGTTTTGTTCCACTCTTGCCGCCCTAGTTTCCATCATACCGGTGTTATGTTCCTTGATTTTGCGTTCCTTATGCGGTTGGGTGATTTATGGGACCCCCTTGATAGTTCGCCTTGAATAAAACTCCTCCAGCAAGGCCCAACCTTGGTTTTACATATGCCTACCTAAGCCTTTTCCCCTTGGGTTTTCGCGAACACGAGGCTCATCTTTATTTTAACCCCCGGGCCAAGGCTCCTCCGAGTGCTGGTCCAAATTAGAGCCACTTGCGGTGCCGCCCCTAGGCAACTTGGGGTATCTTCGGTTGCCGTACGTAGTGTTCATCCAGTGTGCCCTGAGAATGAGATATGTGCAGCTCCTATCGGGACTTGTCGGCAATTCGGCCGGCTTTGCTGGTCTTGTTTTACCATTGTCGAAATGTCTTGTAACCAGCATTCCTAGTCTGATCGGGTCTTCCTGGGAGAAGGAATATCCTTTGTTGACCGTGAGAGCTTGTGATGGGCTAAGTTGGGACACCCCTGCAGGGTATTATATTTCGAAAGTCGTTCCCGCGGTTATGAGGCAGATGGGAATTTGTTAATGTCCGGTTGTAGAGAACTTGACACTTGACTTAATTAAAATACGTCAACCGCGTGTGTAACCATGATGGTCTCTTTTCGGCGGAGCCCGGGAAGTGAACACGGTTTGGGTTATGTATGAACGTAAGTAGTTTCAGGATCACTTCTTGATCACTTCTAGCTTCACCGATCGATGCGTTGCGCCTCTTCCCACTCTTATTTGCGTATGTTAGCCACCATATTTGCTTAGTGCTTGCTGCAGCTCCACCTCATTACACCATTCTTCCTATAAGCTAAAATAGTCTTGATCTCGCGGGTGTGAGATTGCTGAGTCCTCGTGACTCACAGATTCTACCAAAACAGTTGCAGGTGCCGATGATGCCAGTGCAAGTGACGCAACCGAGCTCAAGTGGGAGTTTGACGAGGAACGTGGTCATTACTATGTTTCTTTTCCTGATGATCAGTAGTCGAGCCCAGTTGGGACGATCGGGGATCTAGCATTTGGGGTTGTCTTCTTTTATTTTGGTTCTGTAGTCGGACCTTGATTGTACCCTGAATGATGTATGTTTAATTTATGTATTGTGTGAAGTGGCGATTGTAAGCCAACTCTCTTTATCCCATTCTTGTTCATTACATGGGATTGTGTGAAGATGACCCTTCTTGCGACAAAACCTACAATGCGGTTATGCCTCCAAGTTGTGCCTCGACACGTGAGAGATATAGCCGCATCGTGGGTGTTACAAGTTGGTAATCAGAGCCATCCCCGACTTAGGAGCCCCCTGCTTGATCGAATCACTGGCGTTGTTGAGTCTAGAAAAAAAATGTTTTGAGTCTTAGGATTATATATATCGGAAAGTAGGATTCTTTTTACTCCTCAGTCCCTTCGTCAATCTGTTGAGGCCCCCTGACGTAGATGTTTTGACTCTCCTCTCCTTAAATTTCACGAAAAAAAATTAGGATCACGCGGGTATCTTGGAATCGTTCCGATGGTTTTGTGACGAGAACATTGTTCTAGGTGCCTCCTGACATTTAGGGGTTGTGGCAGTGTCCCGGGGAGTTGAGCTCCGAGGTGTTGCCACAATTTTATCGTTGCAGTTCTGGAATACCTGAGTTTCGCCGACATCGAAAATCTCTTTTATGCAGTTGTTGGTGAGATCACCTCGACGCCACCCAGTACTGGGGCGGGAGTTCGGGAGTATTGCCATAACTCGTATAACGGATGCTTTTCGAAGGTTGAGGTAAATGATTTCCGAAGGTTTCTTGGTTATGTGTTGAAGGATGGATACAGCTGGATCTAGGTATTGTTAGTTTGGGTGAGATATATTGCGTCCCCTGTATCCCCAACACCTGATTGCATAACCAGAAAGTTTCGGGAGTTTATAAGTGGTAATTCAAGTAGCTCCTAGGATATATTTCCGATAGATGCATGATATGAGATTGGGGTTCGACGTCTAGTGGTCCACCTATCCACGGTTGGTTTTACAGTGGTCTCGTTGTGTCTTAAAGAGTCCTTGGCTATGCTGACTCGGGGACACTTCGTATGTCTTGTGCACTGCCTTGTACATGATGGTGTTGTACGATCGAGCCCGTGTAGGCGCCACCACGGAAACTTCGGACGAAATCTCTATCTTATGTTTGTTCCAGCTTATTCTGCAAGCCAATCCTTTGTTTTGTTTTGAGTTGTGGTATTCGAGTTGCTTCGAAGTCAAATGTTGATTCCATACCTTTTCTAAGTGGCTTCTCAACTTATGGAAGTGTGATGATTTACTTGGGAATTCATTCGTTCATTCTTGTTCGAATGTTAAGGATATATGTTGCAATTTCGATCCTTTGATTCAGCTTGAATATATGTGTTTCAAGATGCTAATGGATGTCACCCTCTTCAGGATGGCTCTGCCAATGCGTCAGAATCTGGAACGCAATGATGGGAGTCAGGCGAACCCTCCACCTCCATCTCCGTCTCCGGAGGCATGGCAAGCTTTGATGACAGCCACCGACGCCAATGCTCAGATACTGATTCAGCTCATGCAAGAACGCAACCAAGGGCAAGGCAACCAAGGAAATCAAGGCCAAGGCAACAATCAGCCTCACTTCGCTACCCTCAACCAGTTCCTTGCAAATCAGCCAAAGTCTTTCAGCTACTGTGCCGAGGCCACTGACGCTGATGATTGGCTCGTGGACATCAACAAGAATTTTGAATGTAGCAATGTAAGGCCTGAGGAATTTGTCAAGTTTGCTTCTTTGCAACTCAAGGATCGAGCTGCCGAGTGGTATCAACAATACAAAGATTCCAGAGGAGGTCGTGTGATTACCTGGGATGATTTCCGCCAAGACTTCAAAGCTCACACATTCCACAAAGTGTTGTTGAGAGAAAGCATGAGGAGTTCTGCAATCTCAAGCAAGGCAGCATGTCTGTGTATCAATACAATACCCAGTTCCAGAAACTCGCTCGCTTCGCTAAGAAAGACGTCCCTGATGAGAAGAGCATGATTTATCAATTCATAGGTGGCCTCAGAGAAGATCTGCAATTAGCTCTCGTGCTTTTTGAACCGACCAAGTTTGATGAATTCTACAACATGGCACTGAAGCAAGAAGCTGCCCAGCTCGAGTGTGAGGCATCTTAGAAGAGAGTCGAGGACGCAGTTCAGTCTTCTTCTTCCTCACTAGTGGCAACTAAGCAACAGAAGTTCTGGTTGCCTCCTCCTCCTCCGTTCTGTCAGCCTTTCCAGCGGAAGAACAAAGGTGGCCATGGATCTTCCCACCCTCCCAACCCTGGCTATTAGAACAAGTCTCGGAATCAAGCTCCAAGGCCCAATGCTCCTTATCATCGTCCGCTCTCAGGGGTGACTTGCAACAAATGTCATCAGAAAGGTCACTATGCTAACAAGTGGTTCAACCAAAGGCGCCTTCCGCCTCCTCCTCCTGTGAGATCTTCCAGCAATGCAGTGGTCAAGCATAATCCCAAGCATGCTAAGGTCAACATGATGAATACAGCTCAAGCGGAGGAATCTACTGATGTGATAATGGGTAATCTCTCAGTTAATGATATTCCTGCAGAATTTTTATTTGATACTGGTGCATCGCTTTCTTTCATTTCGAGACCTTTTGTTGCCAAGCATGAGTTTGTTACCAAAAAGATTCCTATTCCATTGAAGATTGTGTCCCCGGGTAAGCAAATGACATCTAATAATTGCGTCCCGGATGTTTCTATCGAGATGGGAAACTATAATTTTCTGTCTTCTCCAATTGTCCTTGGTGACTCGGATATTGATTTAATTCTCGGGATGGACTGGCTTTCTAAGGCAAGGCTCAACTTGATTGTGCTGCCAGGGAAATTCAATTAACACACTCTTCTGAGGATGTGATCATCTATGCCGCTCGTGACGAAACCATTCGGTTGTTTTCTCTCAATGAGAAGGGCGAGTTGGATGCTATCTCTCAGATTCCAGTCGTTTGTGAGTACCAAGATGTTTTTCCAGAAGAGCTTTCGGGTATGCCTCCTCACCGGCCAGTTGAGTTCGTTAGCGATCTTGAGCCTGACACTGAACCTGTTTGCAAGCGTCCTTACAAGCTTGGACTCAAGGAGCTGAAGGAATTGAAGAAACAGCTCGATGAACAAGAGCGTCGAGGTCTGATCAGACCGAGTTCATCTCCATGGGGTTGTGGAGTTCTTTTTGTCCAGAAGAAGGATGGCACGAACCGACTTTGTGTCGACTACCACCCATTGAACAAGAAGACAATAAAGAACAAGTATCCACTTCCCAACATCAATGAGCTATTCGAGCAACTTAAAGGTGCTAAAGTATTCTCCAAGCTTGACCTTCGTATGGGTTATCATCTGATTCGCATTCGTGAAGAAGATATTCCCAAGACAGCATTCAGAACAAGCTTTGGTTCTTATGAATATACGGTCATGTCTTTCGGCCTTGTCAATGCTCCTCCAACATTCTCTCGAATGATGAACTTCATCTTCAACCCCTACACAAACGAATTCAGCCTGGTGTATCTCGATGATATCTTGGTCTTCTCAAAGAATAAGAAGGACCATGCCAAACATTTGCGATTGGTGCTCGACAAGCTCAGAGAGTATCAATTTTATGCAAAGTTTTCCAAATGTGAGTTCTGTCTTGATGAAGTTCTTTACCTTGGTCATATCATCTCTGCCAAGGGCATCGCTGTTAATCCCGAGAAGGTGTCTGCAGTTGTGAATTGGGAACCTCCTCAGAATGTCAAGCAGCTTCGCAGTTTTCTTGGACTTGCAAGCTATTGTCAAGATTCGTTGAGAATTTCTCTAAGATTGCAAAGCCTCTTTCCAACCTCCTCCGAAGCATGTGAAGTATGATCGGACTCCCGAGTGTGATGTTGCCTTCAACACTCTCAAAGAGAAACTTCGTCACAGCTCTGTCTTAACTCCTCCTGACGAATCCAAACCATTCGAAGTTTTCTGTGATGCTTCTCTTCAAGGTCTCGGTGCTGTGTTAATGCAAGAGAAGAAAGTTGTGGCCTATACCTCTCGTCAGTTGAAGCCCAACGAAAGGAACTACCCCACTCATGATCTTGAGTTGGCGGCAGTTGTCCATGCATTAATAACATGGAGACATCTCTTGTTGGGAAGGGAAGTGGTCATTTTCACCAATCACAAGAGTCTCAAGTATATCTTCATTCAGCCCAACCTCAACCTCAGGCAAACTCGATGGGTCGAAATGATTCAAGAGTACAATCCGAGTATTGAATATACTCCAGGCAAGGCCAATGTGATTGCAGATGCTTTGAGCAGGAAGGCTTATTGCAACAGTTTAGTTCTCAAGCCCTTCCAATCGGACCTTTGTGAAGCTTTCCGCAAAATGAATCTCCAAGTTGTTCCTCAAGGCTTTCTTGCCAACCTCCAAGTCTCTCCTACTTTGGAAGATCAGATTCGTGAGGCACAACTCCTGGATACCATGGTGAAGAAGGTGAAACATGGTATTGACAAGGGCATTCCCAAATACAAGTGCTATCGCATTGATGACAGAGACACTTTATTCTTCGAGGACCGAATTGTGGTTCCCAAAGGTGATCTAAGGAAGGTCATAATGAATGAAGCGCACAATTCTCTTCTTTCCATTCATCCTGGAAGTACGAAGATGTACCATGACCTCAAGCAGTCGTATTGGTGGACTCGAATGAAGCGAGAAATTGCTCAATTCGTGAATGAATGTGACGTCTGCAGAAGGGTGAAAGCAGAACACCAACGACCAGCTGGTCTCCTCCAACCTCTTGCTATTCCAGAATGGAAGTTTGATCATATCGAAATGGACTTCGTGACTGGATTTCCTAAGTCCAAGCATGGAAATGATGCTATCTTCGTTGTCATCGACAAGCTTACTAAAGTGGCTCATTTTATTCCTATCAAAGAATCTATCACAGCAGCTTAGTTGGCAGAGCTATACACCTCCAGAATTGTCTCCTTGCACGGTATTCCACAATTGATTTCTTCAGATCGTGGAAGCATTTTCACCTCTAAGTTCTGGGACTCCTTCCAGAAGGCCATGGGCACCAACATTCGCTTCAGCACAGCTTTCCATCCTCAAACTAGTGGCCAAGTCGAGCGAGTCAACCAAATCCTTGAAGATATGCTCAGGGCTTGTGTCATCTCTTTCGGTATGAAGTGGGAAGATTGTCTTCCATATGCCGAGTTCTCCTACAACAACAGCTTCCAAGCGAGTTCGGGCAACCCATTCGAGATTCTCTATGGCAGAAAGTGCCGTACTCCTCTCAATTGGTCAGAGACTGGTGAACGCCAACTTCTTGGCAACGACTTGATCACAGAGGCTGAAGAAATGTGTAAAGTCATACGTGAAAATCTCAAAGCCGCACAATCGTGTCAAAAGAGTTACTACGATAGCAAGCACCGTGATTTGGCTTTCTAGATCGGAGACCATGTCTACCTCCGCGTCTCTCCAATGAAAGGCACTCGTCGCTTTGGTATCAAAGGGAAGCTTGCCCCTAGATATGTGGGTCCTTTCAAGATCATTGGCAAAAGAGGTGATCTCGCCTATCAACCTGAGCTTTTGTCCAACTTCGCAAACGTGCACGATGTGTTCCACGTGTCACCGCTTCACAAGTGCTTCAAGACTCCTGAGCGCACTATCAACTTCGAAGAGATTGACCTCCAAGAAGATATGTCTTATCATGAGCATCCCGTTGCTATTCTTGAAGAAACCGAGCGCAAGACTCGCAACAAGTCTATCAAATTCCTAAAAGTGAAGTGGTCACACCATTCCGACCGAGAAGCCACCTGGGAGCGCGAGGACCACCTCCATTCTAAATATCCGGAGTTCTTTCAGTCCTAGATCTCGGGATGAGATCCTCTCGTAGGGGTGGAGTGTTGTAACACCCCGGATATAACTTTCCATAATTGTAACTCCAACTCTTGCCATTTTTGGCTATGTGTTATGATATTCCCACGTGGTTGGGTTTTGTCTTCATTTGCATTTTGTCCATGTCATGCATGTCATACCATGTCATCATGTGCATCGTATTTGCATACGCGTTCGTCTCATGCATCCGAGCATTTTCCCCGTTGTCTGTTTTGCAATCCGGCACTCCTATGTCCTCCGGCGCCCCCTTTTGTCTCTTTTCGTGAGCGGGTGTTAAACGTTCTCGGAGTGGACCGAGATTTGCCAAGTGGCCTTGGTAAACCACCAGTAGACCGCCTGTCAAGTTTCGTGCCATTTGGAGCCCGTTTGATACTCCAACGGTTAACTGGGGAACCGTAAAGGCCTCGTGTGTGTTGCAGCCTAACACCCCTCCAAGTCAGCCCACAAACCCATCCAAACCCCTTCCATGTCCTCCGTCGTCGGATCACGATCGCGTGGCCGAAAACTACACCTCATTTGGACACTCCCACCTCCTTCTAGGTATAAATATGTGCACCCCTCCTCCAAATCCGGGTCCAAAACCCTAGCCCCGCACCCTCTCCGCCGCCGGACATGTCCGGTCCGGTCGGACAAATTCGCTCCGCCGCCCCGCGCCTATCGCCGCTCGCCACGTGTCGCGCCGGCCCGCCGCTGCCCGCCAGCGGTCACCGTGTCCCGTACCCGCCGCGCGCCCATGGCGTCCTCGCCGCTGGCGCCCGCGCCTCCCAGCGCCGCCGACCGCCCGCCTCCGCTTTGCTCTCGGCCAGCTGCCTCTGCCGGGCGCCGTCGCGGCGCACCTCTCCGCCGGCGCGCGCCCGCACCTCACCGTCCCACGGCAGGATCAGGCCCCTACCTCGCCGGATCCGCCGTCTCCGGCGACCTCCGCCCTCCTCCACGCCTGTGCCACCCGCCGGCGACCGAGCTCCGTCCCCGCCTCGACGTCCGCGCCACGAACCATAGATCTAGCAGGTTGACCCCGAAATTCTCTTAAGTCATGGAAATCTTGCATTCTGGTCCTCTGTTCAACATGCCATAACTCATCATCCGTAGCTCCGTTTTGCATGCATAATATATTGGAATGTTCATCAGGATGTGGTCTTCACTTTGTTCCATTGTGGAATGTTTGTTTGAGTTCATATTGATGCCCAAATCTCTGAAGCAATAGTGCTATTAAATGTTAGTTACTGATTCTTAACAAATTATGATGATTTGTCATTTTTGTCTCATTTGGTGTGTGCATATTATGGGCATGAGCTCTACATGTGTTTTGGGCTATGCCATGCCATCTTTGCAGGGGTGTATGCCATGTATTTTTGTGATCTATTTGGTGATTAGCACAAGCATGCAAACTAGGCTTCGTGCTGTTGCTGATTTCAGGGACTTAGAATTTCACTGTCATTGCTCTGCTGATATTTTTATGCCATGTATCCATGTTGCTACAGTGAGATCCATGCTTCTTTTGAGTATGTTCACTAAGGATGTTTTGGACATATGGATGTGCTCTATCCATCCTTTCTCCTGTTTGCAATTATGGAGTGCTCTAGCATTTCTTAATCTTGCTCTACTTTTGCTATAAAATGTTCCTCGCAGATTGTTTACATGTTAATCAATTTTGCCACGGTTGTTGCTAGTGATCCATGCATGATATGAACTTGCTCTTGCCATGGTTAGCTTAATGAACATGTCATATTGATGGTAGTTTGCTTGTTTTGCCATGCAAGGCCTTGTGATGAGTGATTCGAGCTCGCAAAGATGCCTTCATAATTTTGTTTATGCCATGCTCTGTTTTTCTGTCAAGTCTGAATCAGTAACGAAACTTGCTATGTTTACATGGGTGCCATCATATATTGTTTGTCCTTTTGGCTCATGGTCAGTAAGAGACCCTTGTTCTAAGCATTTAGTAGATTCATTCCATGCCTTTATTTGCTAGGATATGTTCCTTTAGCATGTTGTTTGCTTCCTCTAAACATGTCTTCCTGATGTTAATTCCTGGCATGTTTTTTTCACCAAGTCTGTGAAGCTGATATCTTTTGCACTTTTGCCATGCTTGTTTGAACCTGCTCTTGTGTGATTTAGCCGTATATCAATGTACATATTTTGTCATGTATCTTGAGTACATCACTGAAATATTCTTTGTTGTTATGTTTCAGTGCAGTAGCTTAGATTCTTGTTGCATACTAATTGGCATCGTGCTGTAAATCGCAGAATTGTGCCATCCTTGTTTTGCTTGTCATTTGCAAACCGTGCATCCGATTCCGGTGATCTTTATATCGATTTCAACCGAAATCATCTCATATTTTCAGCGGCATACTTGGTTTGACAAGTTTATGCCTTGATCTTTCTTTTCCTTCCGGAGCACGCATATGCATTGCATATCACATCTCGCATATCATGCCATGTTTTGCATCATGTTGCTTGTACATTGCACCGTGATTGATTTTTGTTCCATTGCTTGTGTTCTTGCTTTGGGTAGAGCCGGGAGATGAGTATGTGAACGATGAACCTGTTGAGAACGCTTACGAGGATCAAGTTTTCGGCAACTCTGAGAACTTTGCAGGCAAGATGACCATACCCTTGAAATCACTTCTATCTTTGCTTTCTAGTTGTTCGCTCATTCGCTATGCCGCGCTACCTACCACTTGCTATATCATGCCTACCTTGTTGCCATGTCAAGGCTCTAACCATCCTTTCCTAGCAAACCGTTGTTTGGCTAAGTTACCGCTTTTGCTCAGCCCCTCTTATAGCGTTGTTAGTTGCAGGTGAAGATGAAGTTGGTTCCATGTTGGAACATGGATATTTTAGGATATCACAATATCTCTTATTTAATTAATGCATCTATATACTTGGTAAAGGGTGGAAGGCTCGGCCTTATGCCTGGTGTTCTGTTCCACTCTTGCCGCCCTAGTTTCCGTCATACCGGTGTTATGTTCCTTGATTTTGCATTCCTTACGCGGTTGGGTGATTTATGGGACCCCCTTGACAGTTCGCCTTGAATAAAACTCCTCCAGCAAGGCCCAACCTTGGTTTTACATTTTCCTACCTAAGCCTTTTCCCCTTGGGATGACCCTCGAGCCCGAGGGTCATCTATATTTTAACCCCTGGGCCAGTGCTCCTCCGAGTGCTGGTCCAAATTAGAGCCACTTGCGGTGCCGCCCCTAGGAAACTTGGGGTATCTTCGGTTGCCGTACGTAGTGTTCATCTGGTGTGCCCTGAGAACGAGATATGTGCAGCTCCTATCGGGATTTGTCGGCACATTCGGGCGGCTTTGCTGGTCTTGTTTTACCATTGTCAAAATGTCTTGTAACCAGGATTCCGAGTTTGGCCGGGTCTTCTTGGGAGAAGGAATATCCTTTGTTGACCGTGAGAGCTTGTGATGGGCTAAGTTGGGACACCCATGTAGGGTATTATCTTTCGAAAGCCGTGACCGCGGTAATGAGGCAGATGGGAATTTGTTAATGTCCGGTTGTAGAGAACTTGACACTTGACTTAATTAAAATACGTCAACCGCGTGTGTAACCGTGATTGTCTCTTTTCGGCGGATCCCGGGAAGTGAACACAGTTTGGGTTATGTATGAACATAAGTAGTTTCAGGATCACTTCTTGATCACTTCTAGCTTCACGATCGATGCGTTGCGCCTCTTGCCGCTCTTATTTGCGTATGTTAGCCACCATATTTGCTTAGTGCTCGCTGCAGCTCCACCTCATTACACAATCCTTCCTATAAGCTTAAATAGTCTTGATCTCGCGGGTGTGAGATTGCTAAGTCCTCATGACTCACAGATTCTACCAAAACAGTTGCAGGTGCCGATGATGCCGGTGCAGGTGACGCAACCGAGCTCAAGTGGGAGTTCGATGAGGAACGTGGTCGTTACTATGTTTCGTTTTCTGATGATCAGTAGTGGAGCCCAGTTGGGACGATCGGGGATCTAGCATTTGGGGTTGTCTTCTTTTATTTTGGTTCCGTAGTCGGACCTTGATTGTACCCTGAATGTTGTATGTTTAATTTATGTATTGTGTGAAGTGGCGATTGTAAGCCAACTCTCTTTTTCCCATTCTTGTTCATTCCATGGGATTGTGTGAAGATGACCCTTCTTGCGACAAAACCTACAATTCGGTTATGCCTCCAAGTCATGCCTCGACACATGAGAGATATAGCTGCATCATGGGCGTTACTAGATTCTAAGTTCATTGCGATAGCAAAGAATCCCCAAGTAACGTTTTGAGCTGTGCTCAGTGGGTGCCTATGTTTGAGTTGCTGTTTGTTTCAACACTCTCTTTGGCCCGGTTTTGGCGTTGAGCCGATCAAGAGGTGTGACTGTGGTTCCGATACGACCAAGCCCCCAAGTGATGCTGTGGCATTGCGCCGATCAAGAGGTGTAGCTATGGTTCGGATACGACCAAGCCCCCAAGTGATGTGACAAAAATCTTTGAAAAGCTAAATCAAGGGGTAAACCGGACGCTGCTTTATAAACAGAAAATCCATGTAACCACACATGATGTGAAAAACAATGATACCCGCTTTAGCAGAGGTTCGGTTTATTATATTGATCATAATATATACATTGTCATAATATGTACATAAGCAGAGCCTATGGCTCAAGTATAGTAAGGCCGAAGATGAGCAATATTCCACGGCCAGTTGGTCTCCTCCTCCGATTTACATGAGTCTTTGCGCTCTCGAACATCGATTAGGTAGTACGACCCGTTGTGTAGATTCTTGTTGACCACAAAGGGTCCTTCCAAAGGGGGGGTAGCTTGTGCATATCCGTCTGGTCCTGGATGAGCCGAAGCACCAAATCTCCTTCTTGAAAGGTTCTGGTTCTAACCCGGCGGCTATGATAACGACGCAGATCTTGCTGATAAATCGTCGAACGGGCTGCCGCTAGGTCACGTTCCTCATCTAACAGGTCAAGAGCTTCCTGGCGTGCCTTCTCGTTCTCAGCTTCAACATATGCCGCTACACAAGGTGAGTCATGACGGATGTCACTAGGAAGAACCGCTTCCGCTCCATAAACCATGAAGAACGTTGTGTATCCTGTCGATCTGTTGGGCGTGGTATTGATGCTCCATAATACTGAAGGTAGCTCCTCAACCCAACAACCCGGCGTCCGTTGCAAAGGAACCATAAGCCGGGGTTTGATGCCTCTCAAGATCTCTTGATTGGCCCTCTCTGCTTGACCATTGGACTGGGGGTGAGCCACTAATGATACATCAAGACGTATGTGTTCACGTTGACAGAACACCTTCATGGCACCCTTTGACAGATTGGTACCATTGTCTGTTATAATGCTGTGGGGAAAACCAAACCGGAAGATCACCTTTTTGATGAATTGAACCGCCGTGGCTGCATCACACTTGCTAACTGCCTCTGCCTCCACCCACTTTGTGAACTTATCAACCGCCACCAAAAGGTGGGTCTTCTTGTCCTTGGACCTCTTGAAAGGCCCAACCATATCCAGCCCCCAAGTCGCAAACGGCTAGGTGATTGGGATCATCCTTAATTCTTGAGCCGGTACATGAGCGCGCCTTGAGAATTTCTGACAGCCATCACATTTTTTGACCAAGTCCTCGACATCAGCATGAGCTGTCAACCAATAAAAACCATGACGAAACGCCTTGGCCACCAAAGATTTTGAACCGGCGTGGTGACCACAGTCTCCTTCGTGAATCTCACGCAAAATTCACAGCCTTCTTCAAGAGACGCACAGCGTTGAAACGCCCCTGTTACACTGCAATGATGCAACTCTCCATTGATAATGGTCATGGACTTGGACCGCCGGATTATCTGCCTGGCCAAAGTCTCATCCTCTGGTAACTCGCCCCGGTTCATATACACCAGATATGGAACCTTCCAATCCGGGATAACATGAAGATCCGCCACCAACTGAGCTTCCGGATCAGGAATAGCCAAATCCTCTTCACCAGGGAGCTTGACAGACAGATTATGCAGAACATCCAAGAAGACATTAGGCGGAACCCGTTTACGTTAGGAACCCAGGCGGCTTAAAGCGTCCGCCGCTTCATTCTTCCGCCGGTCCACATGATCCACCTGATAACCCTTAAAGTGACCTGCAACAATATCCACCTCACGACGATATGCTGCCATGAGTGGGTCCTTGGAATCCCAAGTGCCGGACACCTGTTGAGCCACCAGATCTGAGTCATCGAAGCACGTAACTCAGCTTAAGTTCATCTCCTTAGCCATCTGAAGACCATGGAGTAAGGCCTCGTATTCAGCTGCATTGTTAGTGCAAGGGAACATTAAACGGAGAACATAACAAACTTATCACCTCGTGGGGAAGTTAATATGACTCCAGCCCCCGAGCCCTCCAATTGCCTGGACCCATCAAAATGAATAGTCCAATAAGTGTGATCCGGCTTCTCTTCTGGCGCTTCCAGTTTTGTCCAATCATTGATGAAATCCACAAGTGCCTGAGATTTGATCGCCGTCCGGGGTATGTATTTCAACCCATGAGGCCCAAGCTCGATAGCCCACTTAGCAATCCGGCCAGTTGCTTCTCTGTTCTGGATGATGTCCCCCAAAGGAGCAGAACTGACCACCGTGATGGGATGGCCCTGGAAATACTGCTTAAGCTTCCGGCTTGCCATAAAAACTCCATACACCAATTTTTGCCAATGCGGATACCTATGCTTGGACTCGATAAGTACTTCACTGATATAGTAAACCAGCCGGTGAACCGGATATTCCTTTCCTGTCTCCTTGCACTCCACCACAATAGCCACGCTAACCGCCTGAGCGTTAGCTGCCACATATAGCAACAACGTCTCCTTGTCAACCGGAGCAGCAAGAACCGGCGGGTTAGTCAGCTGCCGCTTTAAATCCTCAAATGCTTCATTTGCAGCGTCACTCCAGACGAAGTTATCCATTTTCTTCAGCATCTGATACAAAGGAATGGCCTTCTCGCCAAGGCGGCTGATAAACCGGCTCAATGCGGCAATCCAGCCTGCCAGGCGTTGGACATCATTGATACACTTCGGTTTGGCCAAGGAGGTGATGGCTTTGATCTTTTCCGGATTAGCTTCAATGCCCCTGTTAGACACCAAAAAAGCCCAAGAGCTTACCTGCAGGTACACCAAAGACGCACTTGACCGGATTAAGCATCATTTTCTAAACCCGCAGGTTATCAAAGGTTTCCTTCAAGTCATCAATCAATGTCTCCTTCTTTCTTGATTTCACCACTCTATCATCCACATAGGCATGAACATTGCTACCGATTTGCTTATGAAGGCAATTCTGTACACACCATTGATAAGTTGCCTGGGCACTCTTGAGCCCAAAGGGCATGGACACATAGCAGAAGGCTCCAAAGGGAGTTATGAAGGCTGTCTTCTCCTGGTCCTTAACTGCCATTTTGATATGATGATAACCAGAATAGGCATGCAAAAAACTTAAACGCTCGCAACCCACCATAGCATCAATAATTTGATCAATACGGGGGAGGGCAAAAGGATCGGCTAGACAAGCTTTGTTGAGGTCTGTGTAATCCACACACATACGCCAAGTGCCACTCTTCTTAAGGACCAGCACCGGATTAGCCAACCACTCAGGATGGAATACTTCAACGATAAATCCAGCTGCTAAGAGTCTGGCCACTTCTTCTCCAATAGCCTTGCGTCTTTCTTCATTGAACCGGCGAAGAAACTGCTTGACCGGTTTATACTTGGGATCAACATTAAGAGTGTGCTCAGCAAGTTCTCTCAGTACACCTGGCATGTCAGAAGGCTTCCATGCAAAGATGTCCCGATTCTCACGGATGAACTCGATGAGCGCGCTTTCCTATTTCAGATCCAAGTTAGCGCTGATGTTAAAATGCTTGGACGAATCGCCAGGCATGAAGTCAACAAGCTTAATCTCATTAGCCGATTTAAACTTCAGGGCCGGATCATGCTCTGTAGTTGGCTTCTTTAATGAAGTCATATCTGCCGGGTCAACATTGTCTTTGTAAAACTTCAATTCTTCGGTTGCACAAACTGACTCGGCATAAGTCGCATCACCTTCTTCACATTCCAGAGCGATCTTGCGGCTCCCATGCACGGTTATAGTTCCCTTGCGACCCGGCATCTTGAGCTGTAGATAAACATAACAAGTCCATGCCATAAACTTAGCATAAGGGCCGTCCAAACAGGGCATGATACGGGCTTTTGATTTTCACCACTTCAAAAGTCAAGGTTTCTGATCTCGAGTCATGCTCGTCTCCAAAAGCCACCTCTAGAGCTATTTTACCAACATGATACGCCGATTTACCAGGTACTACACCATGGAACACCGTATTGGACGGTTTAAGATTTTTATCTGTCAACCCCATGCGACGGAAAGTTTCATAATAAAGGATATTGATACTGCTCCCTCCATCCATGAGTACCTTGGTGAACTTATAACCTCCCACCTGTGGTGCCACCACCAATGCCAGATGACTCGGATTATCAACCCGGGGTGGATGATCTTCTCTACTCCATACGATTGGCTGCTCAGACCAACACAAATAACGGGGCACCGCCGGTTCAACGGCATTCACTGCCCTTTTATGAAGCTTCTGATCGCGCTTGTCCAGGCTAGTGGTAAAGACATGATACTGCCTGCTATTCAAGTGCTTCGGGTTGCTCTGCTAACCCGATTGCTGTTGTTGCTGCTGCTGGTTCCCCTGATTTCTATAACCACTTTTGATTGCCCTGATTGCCTTGATTGTCGTGCCTGCTCTGGTTGCCGTGAAAACCTGAACCGGAACTGCCTCCGCCATAACCCGGCCCATGAGATCCGGGGCCCGAACCGCCACCCGGTCCATGGTCATACCGGAAGGAATTAGAATTTTTGAACTCTTGCATGATGTAGCAATCTTTCCAGAGGTGTGTGGATGGAATCTCCTTCGTTCCATGCTTCGGCCAAGGCTGGTTCAGCAGATACGATAGGCGGTCCGGGTTAGGACTTGGTGCTCCACCGCGCTGGGGCGGTTTACCCTTACGCCGTTGGCCCTTGTCATGCGTGCTGGTATTAGCCACGAAGTCTAAGCTGTGATCCTCCTTACGCTTGCCGCCATTTCCATGACCCGCCGGGTTGTAGTGCTGCCCCTTGGAGTTGCCGCTCCTTTTTCCCTTCCCTGTCTTATCATCGTCAGACTCGGGATCCTTGGTACTATCAGAATCGGCATACTTCACCAGAGCAGCCATGAGGGTTCCCATGTCATTACAATGACGTTTGAGCCGTCCCAACTTCAACTTCAGGGGTTCAAACCGGCAATTGCCTTCCAATGTTAAAACTGCGGTATCAGCGTTGATGCGGCCCGATGAATGCAAAATTTCCGAGACCCGGCGCACCCAACGGGTTGTTGCTTCTCCTTCCTCCTGGATACAGGCAGCTAAGTCCACAAACGACATAGGCTGCTTACATGTATCCTTGAAATTCTAGATAAATCGGGCTCTCAACTCGGGCCCTGACCTGATAGAATTAGCCGGTAAGCTCTTTAGCCAAGAGCGGGTCGTCCCTTCAAGCATCATGGTGAAGTATTTTGCACATGCCACATCATCCACATACAGCATCTCCATGGCCATCTCATAGCTTTCGACCCATGTCTCAGGGGATAAATCGGCAGTGTATTCGGCACCTTACGCGGGCCTTTGAAATCCATGGGCAGGCGCACGTTGCGTAACGCTGGAACGAGACACAGCACTCCCAAAGAACTAGAGGTAACTCCTGGCTCCATCGATGTGGTTGGACGAACCGGAGTAAGCTGGGGAGCCTCGTGCTGTGCCGCTAACTCGGCCTCTCTGCGTGCCCGAGCCCAGTCCACCACCTCCTGAGCATTACCGACTCGTCTCGACCGCTGCCGTAGAATTGCCTTCGATCGGGATGTGTCGTGGGTTTGTCACGGCAGATGTCCTCGTGAAAGGACTTAGTCGTGGAGCCATCGCTACGGGTTAACTTGAAGGGGTTAAAGCGGACACAAGGACACAATAGTTTATACTAGTTCGGCCCCTTCGATGAAGGTAAAAGCCTACGTCTAGTTGTGATGGAATTGATGGGGTTTCGATGACTAGGGAGCAAACAAGCTTCGCCTAGGCCTCGAGTTGTTGTTGTCTGTCTCAAACCGCCGCCGGGTCGTCCCCTTATATACACGGGTGACGCCCGTCGGTTTACAGAGTCCCGACGCCGGTTCATAGACGTATCCGGCTCGGTCTCTACTATTCCTAAATTACAACACAAGATACATACTGACGCCGGTTTACAACTACTGGCATGAACCGGCTATGAGCCATAAGCCCTCTGCTACCTACTTGGGCTTTAACATGTTCAACTGCTGGTGAAGTTAACCCGGCCTGTTCTGGCCGGTTTACCCCTAGTGGTAATATCCCCAACATTAGGCCCCAGATTGATTTGAACAGGTTCATGTCAATCCTTAGTAAAAAACTTCATCTTCTGCATCTTTGTATTATCTGGTAAACCGCCGTGATGTCATCTTCTCTGATCGTCGTGAACCGGCATGACGTCACCTATCATAAAGTTATCCACAGTATCTTTTGTTAATAGATCTGCGAGAATCGAGGTGGCAGCTCCGCTTCCAAGCCCACGGCTCCTCGATTTTCACACCTGTCACATGTCCCTTGCCTTATAAATAGGCCCGAGGGGTCATTTCTTTTATCCCCTTCGTTCCCTTCTTCTTCGTCTTCCTTGCGCCTCCCTGCTTCAGAGCTCCGCCGCCGCCCTGCTTCAGAGCAAATACACATTAGCCCCCAAGTGCCAAGTTGAATATTTGTATTGATCTTGGGACTTATATGAATTTTGTAGGATAAAAAGCAAATATGCATTAGCCCCCAAGTACCAAGGGCATAACTTGCTATGTGGTTGGTACTTCAATTCTGCATCATAATCTTTAATCGATGACCTGTATGCAGGGTGACCTGAGCAAGAAAGAAAGCCAAGTTGCTGATCTTCAAGAAAACCTGAAATCTCAACAGACTGAAACCTCGAAAGCGAAGACGCAATTAACCAGCGCTTTAAGCGTCATGGAAAAGCTTAAAGAGGATTTCAACAAGGAACGGGCAGATTGGGCCTTTGAAAAGCCGCTTTACTTCAAAGGGCAGAAAAGGCTGAAGCTGCACTCAAACCGGTGGTAGATGAGCTGACCAACGTAAAGCGTCAAGTGCATGCTATGACCGCTGCCGTTTTTGGTAAGCATTTTTATGTTCTGCAGTAATGATGTCTCCTCATATTGTAGCCGGTTTACCAACCCTTTGAATGATTCAGGGACACGTATTGGCCACTTGGGATCAGACGTGCGGAAGAAACTGAAAGCCGCCTATACATTGATAGAACAATTGTATACAGGCGCGCACAGATCATCAGCACTGCTTCTCACAACAACCCGGTGCCGACCTTGATTCAGGACACCATCAAGAGGTTGTCAATGCTTCCTCCCCGGATTGAAGAATTGAAGAAATCTGCTGCTAGAACCGGTGCTATAAACGCCTTAATCCGGGCAAAAGCATGGGTTCCAGATTTTGATCCTGTTGAAGCGGCCCAAGGCCTCCCAAGCATGAAGGAGGACGGGACAGATTTCAGTGAAGAGGATCTCCGAGCTATAAACCGGAAGTGCGCCCGGGCTTGTCAATTGGTGAAGAAGCAAATTTGTCCCACTATCAAGCTCAATATGATGGTCAAAATAAACGAGTGGCTGCACCAGCCTCAAGCGGAGAATCTTATCCCTCCAATCCATAAGCATACTTACGCTCCCGACATTGAACCGCCCTTGCCGATCAACGATGAAGGCTGTATTTCAAGCATTAAAGGGAATCGATCGACAACCGTTGATTTCAAATTACCGGGTAGAGGAGCAGGTCAAGAGGCGCAGAATGATCCACAACCATGAGAGCAAGGCGGCAATTGCCGTAAACCGAAACCGGTTTATATTTGCTGTTCGTTATGATATGATGAAAACAATTATCTCATTTGGGCACCATGTTGCCGTGTAATAGACTAGCTGCCACACTTAGTGCCGATATGCCTTCATGCATCGTATTGCAACTTATGCTTCCTTTGAATCATCAATGTTAAACCATTATACGCAAAAAGGTCTTAAAGCGCCGCTGTGGTTGTACCACCAGGCGGGTCATAATATCGATTGTATATGAAAATCAAAGAAAACTTCTTAGATTTAAACATATGATCAAATATAACAATATATGATACCTGCCATCATAGGTCATGAAGTTGGCTGTGCCAATCGTAAACCGGAGTATTTTAAGAAAACCACTGTCGCAGGAGAACAACTCCTGTGAATATAAGGTCGGGTTACCAAGTAACCGTTCCGGTTTATAGAAAAGACTAGTATTACCCCAAAATAGGATGTTGGCAGAAAATCAAACCGGGCAAGAAGTCTCCGGATCAAGAATAGTCCGTGTTCCATCAATTGACAGTCGAACCGGCTTAACACTCGTTGGTATAAGAACACAACAAAACATATGCAAATAAGAGAAATATATCTGAAGCAAAGACAAACAGAATCATTTGCCAAAAAGAGGCTATCTGAGCCGATCAAGTGGCATTACCGTGGTCGGGCGCGACCAAGCCCCCGACAGGCGTGGCTATGGTTCAAGTCAGCCAAGGTCCCCAGATGATGCAGTGGCATGAAGCCGATCAAGAGGTGTAGCGATGGTTCGGGTTCGACCAAAGCCCGCAAGTGATTCTGTGGCCTTAGGCCGATCAAGAGGCGTGACTGGTTCAGACATGACCAAGTCCCCAAGTGATCTTGTGGCTTTCGCCGGTCTAAAGGTGTTGCATTGGTTCGGATACGACCAAGCCCCCTAGAGAGATGATACAAAGCTTGTTTCAAAGAAGCTAACTCAAGGGGTAAACCGGAGGTCGCTTTAAGATAAAAAACTGCGTGTAACCACACATGATATAAAAATAACAGAGACCCCGCTTTAGCTAAGGCTCTGGTTTATTATATTGATCATAATATATACATTTTCATAATATATACATAAGCAGAGCCTATGGCTCAAGTATAGTAAGGCCGAAGATGAGCTATGTTCCAGGGCCTGTTGGTCTCCTCTTCTGAGGTGCGTGAGTCTTTATGCTCTCGAACATCGATCAGATAGTATGACCCGTTGTGCAGATTCTGTCGACCACGAAAGGTCCCTCCCAAGGTGGGGATAACTTGTGCATATCACCTGGTCTTGGATGAGTCGAAGCACGGATCTCCTTCTTGAAAGGTTACGGTTCTAACTCGGCGATCGTGGATATCGACGAAGATCCTGCTGGTAAATCGCCAAACGGGCGGCGGCAATGTCACGCTCCTCGTCCAACAGGTCCAAAGCGTCTTGCCGTGCTTCCTCGTTGTCCGCTTCAACATATGCCGCTACATGAGGTGAATCGTGACGGATATCACTAGGGAGGACCGCGTCCGCTCTGTAGACCATGAAGAACGGTGTGTATCCTGTCGACCTGTTGGGCGTGGTGTTGATGCTCCATAACACAAATGGCAACTCCTCAACCCAACATCCCGGTGTTCATTGTAAAGGAACCATAAGCCGGGGCTTGATGCCTCGTAAGATCTCTTGGTTAGCCCTCTCTGCTTGGCCATTGGACTGTGGGTGAGCTACTGATGACACGTCAAGCCGGATGTGCTCACGCTCACAAAACTCCTTCATAGCGCCCTTGGACAAGTTGGTACCATTATCAGTAATGATACTGTGTGGAAAGCCAAACCTGAAGATCACCTTTTTAATGAATTGAACCGTCGTGGTTGCATCACATTTGCTAACGGGCTCCGCTTCAACCCACTTTGTAAGCTTGTCCACTACCACCAAAAGGTGGGTCTTCTTGTCCTTGGACCTTTTGAAGGGTCCAACCATATCCAGCCCCCAAGTCGCAAACGGCATAGTAATTGGAATCATCCTCAATTCTTGAGCCGGCACATGAGCGCGCCTTGAGAATTTCTGACAGCCATCACATTGTTTCACCAGGTCCTCCGCATCAGCATGGGCAACAACCAAGAGAAACTGTGATTTAAACGCCTTAGCTACCAGAGACTTTGAACTGGCATGGTGACCACAATCCCCTTCATGGATTTCACGCAAAATTTCACAGCCTTCCTCAGGGGACACAAAGCGCTGAAACGCTCCTGATACGCTGCAATGATGCAACTCGCCATTGATAATGGTCATGGACTTGGATCGCGGACTATCTGCTCGCCAGTAGTCTCGTCCTCCGTAACTTCGCCCCGGTTCATGTATGCAAGATAAGGAACTGTCCAATCCGGTATGACATGTAGGGCTGCCACCAACTGAGCCTCCGGATCAGGAATATCCAAATCCTCTTCACCAGGGAGCTTGACGGACGGGTTATGCAGAACATCTAAAAAGACGTTAGCCGGGACCGGTTTACACTGAGAGCCCAACTGGCTTAAGGCGTCCGCCGCTTCGTTCTTCCATTTGTCCACATGATCCACCTGGTAACCCTTAAAGTGGCCCGCAACAATATCCACCTCACGACGATAGGCTGCCATGAGAGGATCTTTGGAATCCCAAGTGCCAGAAACTTGTTGAGCCACCAGGTCCGAGTCACCGAAGCATTTAACCCGGCTGAGATTCATCTCCTTTGCCATCCGAAGACCATGGAGCAAAGCTTCATACTCAGCTGCATTGTTAGTGCAAGGAAACATTAAGTGGAGAACGTAACAGAACTTATCACCTCGTGGGGAAGTTAATACGACTCCAGCCCCCGAGCCCTCCAATTGCCTAGACCCATCAAAATGGATAGTCCAATAAGTGTGATCCGGCTTCTCTTCAGGTGCTTGTAGCTTCGTCCAATCATTGATGAAATCAACAAGTGCTTGAGACTTGACCGCCGTCCGAGGTACGTACTGCACACCGTGCGGCCCAAGCTCTATAGCCCACTTGGCAATCCGACGGTCGCCTCCTTACGAATTATATCTCCCAAAGGAGCAGAGCTGACCATCGTGATAGGATGTCCCTGGAAGTATTGTTTAAGCTTCCGGCTCGCCATGAAAGCTCCATACACCAGTTTCTGCCAATGCGGGTACCTTTGCTTGGACTCAATAAGCACCTCGCTGATATAGTAGACCAGATGCTGAACCGGATACTCTTTGCCTGCCTCTTTGCGCTCCACCACAATAGCCACGCTGACTGCACGAGCATTAGCCGCTACATATAGTAGTAATGGTTCCTTGTCAAGCGGAGCTGCAAGAACGGGTGGATTGGCTAATTGCTGCTTTAAATCCTCAAATGCTTCATCAGCAGCCGAACTCCGCATTTAATTGATCCGTCTTCTTCAAAGATTCGGTACAAGGGGATCGCTTTCACCGAGGCGGCCGATAAACCGCTTAGCGGCAATCCGTCCCCGCCAAGCGTTGAACGTCATTGATACACTTCGGTTTAGCCAGGGAGGTGATAGCTGTAATCTTCTCCGGATTAGCTTCAATTCCCCTGTTGGACACAAGAAAACCCAATAACTTGCATGTCGGTACACAAAAAACGCATTTGGCCGGGTTGAGCATCATCTTGTAAGTCCGTAGGTTATCAAATGTTTCTTTCAAATGGTCAATCAGCGTCCCCTTCTCCCTTGACTTGACCACAATATCATCCACATAGGCATGCACATTACGACCGATCTGTTTATGAAGGCAATTCTGTACACACCGTTGATAAGTTGCCTGGGCGCTCTTGAGCCCAAAAGGCATAGATACATAGCAGAAGGCTCCAAAGGGAGTTATGAATGTTGTCTTCTCCTTGTCCTTAACTGCCATCTTGATTTGATGATAACCAGAATATGCATCCAGAAAACTCAAACGCTCACATCCCGCAGTAGCATCGATAATTTGGTCAATGCGAGGGAGGGCAAAGGGGTCTGCTGGACAAGCTTTGTTAAGGTCTGTGTAATCCACACACATGCGCCAAGTGCCATTTTTCTTAAGAACCAGCACCGGATTAGCAAGCCATTCTGGATGGAAGACTTCAACAATGAAACCGGCCGCTAAGAGCCTGGCCACCTCCTCTCCAATAGCTTTGCGCCGTTCCTCGTTAAACCGGCAGAGAAACTGCTTCACCGGTTTGTACTTAGGATCAATATTAAGAGTGTGCTCAGCGATTTCCCTCGGTACACCTGGCATGTCAGAAAGCTTCCATGCAAAAATGTCCCGATTCTCATGGATGAACTCGATGAGCGCGCTTTCCTATTTCGGGTCCAAATTGGCACTGATAGTGAACTGCTTGGACGAATCGCTAGGTACGAAGTCAACAAGCTTAGTCTCAGCCGCCGATTTGAACTTTAAATCCGGATCATGCTCTGTAGTTGGCTTCTTCAACGGGGTCATGTCCGCCGGATCAACATTGTCCTTGTAATATTTTAACTCCTCCGTAGCACAAACCGACTCTACATAGGCTGCATCACCTTCCTCGCATTCCAAAGCAATCTTGCGGCTTCCATGAACCATTATTGTGCCCTTGTGACCCGGCATCTTGAGCTATAAATAGATATAACAAGGACGTGCCATGAATTTGGCATAATCCGGCCGCCCAAATAGAGCATGATATGGGCTCCGGATCTTCACCACTTCAAAAGTCAGCGTCTCGGATCGGGAATCATGATCGTCCCCAAAGGCCACTTCTAGAGCTATCTTGCCAACAGGATATGCTGACTTGCCAGGTACCACACCATGGAATACTGTATTGGACGGTTTAAGATTTTTATCTATCAGCCCCATACGGTGGAAGGTCTCATAATATAAGATGTTAATGCTGCTCCCTCTATCCATGAGCACTTTGGTGAATTTATAACCTCCCACCTGAGGGGCTACCACCAATGCTAGCTGACCCGGATTGTCAACCCGGAGAGGGTGATCCTCCCTGCTCCATACGATTGGTTGTTCTGACCAGCGTAAATAACGTGGTACGGCCGGTTCAACAGAATTCACCGCTCGCTTATGGAGTTTCCGGTCTCGCTTATCCAAGCTAGTCGTGAAAACATGATATTGCCCACTATTCAACTGCTTTGGATGGCTCTGATAACCCGACTGCTGTTGCTGGCTGTAACCACCTTGGTTATTCTCACTATTCTAATTGTTATGTCCACCCTGATTGCCATTGAAGCCTGAACCGGAAGCTCCTCCATCATGACCCGGCCCATGGAAACCGGATCCTGAACCGCCACCTGACCCGTGATCATAACGGAAAGCATTAGAATTTATTGAACTCCTGCATAATGTAACAGTCCTTCCAAAGGTGGTTGGCCGGCACCTCCATCGTCCCGTGCTTTGGACAGGGCTGGTTCAACAAATAGTTTAGGCGATCCAGGTTAGGATTTGGAGCTCCATCGCGATTCGCCGCTTTACCCTTGCGTCGCTGGCCCTTGTCCTGTGAGTTAGTATTAGCCACAAAATCTATGCTGCCATCTGCTTTACGTTTTCCTCCGTTCCCATGACCTGTCGTGTTGTGTTGCTGCCCCTTGGAGTTGCTGTTCTTTTTTCCCTTCCCTGCCTTGTCATCCAAAGACTCGGGATCCTTGGTACTATCAGAATCAGCATACTTCACTAAAGCGCCCATGAGGGTGCCCATGTCATTACAAAACCGCTTCATTCGCCCCAATTTTAACTTCAGAGGCTTAAACCAGCAGTTGCCTTCCAGAGTTATAATCGCAGAATCAGCGTTGATACGGTCTGACGAGTGCAAAATTTCTGAGACACGACGCACCCAATGGGTTGTCGACTCTCCATCCTCCTGGACACAGGCCGCTTAGTCCACTATTGACATGGGCTATTTACAGGTATCCTTAAAATTCTGGATAAACCGGGCTCAAGAATCGGGCCCATGAGCTGATAGAATTGGGCGGCAAGCTTTTTAACCAAGTACGAGCCATCCCTTCAAGCATCATGGTAAAGTACTTTTGCACACGCCGCCTCATCCACATCTAGCATCTCCATGGCCATCTCGTAACTCTCTACCCATGCTTCTGGAGACAAATCGGCAGTGTAATTTGGTACCTTGCGCGGACCCTTGAAGTCCTTAGGTAAGCGCACATTGCGTAGAGCGGGGACGAGACAGGGCACCCCCAATGAACTAGAAGTGACCCCTGGCTCGACTGAGATAATAGGACGAACCGGCGTAAGTTGACGTGCCTCGTCTTGTGCTGCTAACTCGGCCTCCCTGCGTACCCGGGCCCGATCTACCACATCCTGAACATCACGAAGACCGCCTGCAGGGTTATTGCCACGTGCCGCTTCACGGTTCCGTGTATTGCTTGATACGGCCGGCTCCTCCACATGCCTGCTGTAGCTCCGGCTCGGACGAGGGGTGGAATGAATCCGTTCACGGCTGTATGAGTCTGCCTCTGTTGAATCAAAGCGGTCCAAGGAGCTCCTTGACCAGCGTGTCTCCACCGCCTGCGGAGAATCACCTTCGATCGGGATGGCCTCCAATCGTGAAGCGGCAGCGACAAGGTTGTCCATAGGATTGGAATAATGACCCGGAGGTGTCTGGACCGGCTGAGGCACGATATTGTTCTGCTGAGGAGGTTCCATTAGGCGAGGTTGGACCGGCGCTGGCCCAGCGCCCGCCAGCTTTACCTCTCGGCGGATTATCGGGTTCCTGCTCCTGGGTGTGAAAGAGGTTTACGGTGTCGAAAACCGAAGGCAAGCGGGACTCGTGCTTCGCTTCAAGACCTCATGTGACGTTGCTCGATCCAAAGCATAAGCTTATAGGCCTGGGCGTCTAAAGCGGCCCGCTCTGCGGCCATCCTGTTGTTCTCAGCTGCCAGGTCGGCCTTGGCCTGAGCGATCTGCTCTCTCACCTTTGCAATTTCTGCGTTGTGGGCATCCTGATCGACCGGGTTGGCCTCTGCCATGAGACAGCTAGCGCATCAAACATATCAGATAAGACTTGAGCCGGAGGGCGCACAGGACCTCCTGCCCCGGCTGCCACCGCCGCTGACGATCCGGAGAACATTGCTGCTGCGGTCGAAGAGTGGATCGCCGCTTGTGTACCGACCAAGAATATTCCAACCCGGTTGGGCAGATCGGAGGGGTCCGGAATACTGTCGCCATCGGAACAGCCTCCAATCCGGTCGTCTTGCAACTGATACAGTGATTCGGTTTCTCCGGTTGAGGACTCGTCGCCGGAATAGACGACGATCTCGCTACCATATCCCGATCCGTCCTCATACTCTCCTCCGTGGATGATCCCCACGAAGGCACGCTTCACGGCCGGCTTAACCCAAGCAGATCTCGCATGCTGAGCCGTCTCGACGAGGTCGGTGCAGATGTCCGGCTCAGGACCCGGTTCACCGATATTGCCGATGAAGACGTGTATGCCCCCAAAGGGGACCCGGTACCCGTACTCAATTGATCCGGCCTCGGGGCCCCATCCTGCATCGTCGATGTAGATCTTGCCGCGACGACTCTTGGTCATCCGGCCCACAGCATAGCCCTTGAGTCCTTCGAACTTGCCCTCCAAGAACGTCAAACCAGCCGTGAAGCGGCAGCAACAATGTTGTCCATCGGGTTAGAGTAATGACCCGGTGGCGTTGGGATATGTGGCGCTACAATGTTGTTCTGACGAGGCGGATCCACCAAACGTGGCTGAACCGACACCCCTGCCGCAGGTGCCTCCGCCCGGTTTACCGCTGGCGGATTACTGGTCCCTGCCCCTGGGGTGTTAAATAGGTTTCTAGCGTCATAAGCCGGCGGCAAGCGGGATCCGTACCTCCTTTTCAGGACTTCGTTTGACGCACTCTGATCCAACATAAGCCGATAAGCCTGTGCATCCAAAGCGGCCCGTTCCGCGGCCATCCTGGTATCCTCAGCTGCCAAGTCAGCTTTGGCCTGGGTGATTTGATCTTTCACCTTCGTGATTTCCGCAATGTGCACATCTTGATCCGCCGGGTTAACCTCCGCCATCAGCGTTGCCAATGCGTAAAACAAATCAGACAGAACCTGAGCTAGCGGTCGCACAGGGCCTCCTGCCCCGGCCGTTGTTGTTGGTGCTGATCTGGAAATTGTCGCCGCTGCGGTCGAAGAATGAAGCATCGGTTGCGTACCGGCCATGAAGATCGCAACCCGGTTTGGCAGATCAAAGGGATCTGGAATACTGTCGCCATCGGAACAGCCCCCAATCCGGCCATCTTGTAACTGATATAACGACTCAGTCTCTCCGGTTGATGACTCGTCGCCAGAATAAACGATGGTCTCTCCACCAGATTCCGATCTATCCTTAGATTCCCCTCCATGGATGACTCCCACGAAGGCACGCTTCATGACAGGCTTGACCCGGGCAGATCTTGCATGCTGAGCCATTTCGACGAGGTCGGTGCAGATGTCCGGCTCAGGGCCCGGTTCACTGATCTTGCCAATGAAAACGTGTACGCCACCAAAGGGGACCCGCACCAGATTTCGATTGAGCCGGCCTCGGGGCCCCATCCTGCATCGTCGATGTAGAGCTTGCCGCGATGACTCTTGGTCATCCGGCCCACAGCGTAACCCTTGAGTCCTTGGAAGCTGCCCTCTAAGAACTTGAAACCATCGTGCGATAGCCCCACGGTGGGCGCCAACTGTCGTGGTTTTGTCACGGCAGATGTCCTCATGAAAGGACTTAGTCGTGGAGCCATCGCTACGGGTTAGCTTAAAGGGGTTAAAGCAGACAAGGGACACAAGAAACTTTTATACTAGTTCGGCCCCTTACGATGAAGGTAGAAGCCTACGTCTAGTTGTGATGGAATTGATGGGGTTTCGATGACCAGGGAGCGAATACGCTTTGCCTGGGTCTCGAGTTGTTGTCTCTTTTTCCTGAACCGCCGCCGGGTCATCCCCTTATATACATGGGTTGACGCCCGTCGATTTACAGAATCACGAGGCCGGCTCATAAACGTGTCCGGCTCGGTCTCTGCTCTTTCTACCTTACAATACAAGTTACATATTATTGCCGGTTTATGTCTACAGGCCTTAAACCGGTCCTGGGCCCTGGCCCTTTTTACAAGTCACCGTCTGTCTTCATTGGCTTTAGGTACGATGAACTACTGATGAAGTTAACCCGACCTCTCCTCGCCGGTTTACGCCCAGTAGTAATATCCCCAACAAGTTGGTTAAACAGAAAGAGGGCTTCGAGACGAACATCTAGGCGCTTGAATCACCTGATTCCGATAAACGAGCAAAAAAATAAACTAAAACGAAAATCGGATCAGAAATATCGATCAAAAATAATCGTGAAAATCCCAAGAAAAAGGAAAACTAACGAACAGGCTAACGAACGAACGTTCGCTGTCTGTGACTACCGGGTGAACGGTGCTCGTTTAAATGAACAAACGGACGAATGTCCGCAAAATAAATAAACCATCGGGAAAACCAATCTAACGAAAATAAACAGAAGAAAATAAAAAAACCGGGGTTATCCGAAGAAAACCGACCGGTCAACTGCGTTCAACGGCGACGGGATCCGGCGCGGCGGCGGCGGGAGGCGACGGCGGCGGCGACTGATACGTCTCCAACGTATCTATAATTTTTTATTGCTCCATGCTACTTTATCTATTGTTTTGGACTATAATGGGCTTTATTTTCCACTTTTATATTACTTTTGGGACTAACCTATTAACCGGAGGCCCAGCCTGTAATTGATGTTTTACGCCTTTTTCAAGATTTCAAGAAAGCAGAATATCAAACGGAGTCCAACCGGAATGAAACCTTCGGAAACGTGATTTTCTCCTCGAACGTGATCCAGGTGACTTGGACCCTACGACAATGAACCAGAGAGGCGGTCACGAGGGGGCGCCTCGTGGGCCGCTCAAGCTCCACCGACGCATTCTTCCTCCTATATATACCTCACGCACCTCCAAACAATCGTAACAGGAGCCAAAAACCTAATTCCACCGCCGCAACTTCCTGTATCCATGAGATCCCATCTTGGGGCCTGTTTCGGAGCTCCTCGGAGGGGGCATCCACCACGGAGGGCTTCTACATCAACACCATAGCCTCGCCGATGAAGTGTGAGTAGTTTACTTCAGACCTTCGGTTCCATAGCTAGTAGCTAGATGGCTTCTTCTCTCTTTTTGGATCTCAATACAATGTTCTCCCCCTCTCTCGGGGAGATCTATTCGATGTAATCTTGTTTTTGCGGTGGTTTGTTGAGACTGATGAATTGTGGGTTTATGATCCAGCTTATCTATGAATAATATTTGAATCTTCTCTGAATTCTTTTATGTATGATTGAGTTATCTTTGCAAGCCTCTTCGAATGACCCGTTTGGTTTGGCCAACTAGATTGGTAGTTCTTGCAATGGGAGAAGTGCATGGCTTTGGGTTCAATCTTGCGGTGTCCTTACCCAAAGGATGTAAGGGGTTGCAAGGCACGTATTGTATTGTTGCCATCGAGGATAACAAGATGGGGTATTTATCATATTGCATGAATTTATTCCTCTACATCATGTCATCTTGCTTAAGGTGTTACTGCTTTTTAACTTAATACTCTAGATGCATGCTGGATAGCGGTCGATGAGTGGAGTATAGTAGATGCAGAATCGTTTCGGTCTACTTGTCTTAGACGTGATGCCTATATACATGATCATACCTAGATAACCTCATAACTATGCTCAATTCTGTCAATTGCTCAACAATAATTTGTTCACCCACCGTAGATACTTATGCTCTTGAGAGAAGCCACTAGTGAAACCTATGGCCCCGGTCTATTCTCATCATATCAATCTCCATCACTTTTATACTTGCTTTGTTTTTACTTTTGCCTTTTACTTTTCACTTTGCATCTTTATACCAAAAATACCAAAAATATTATCTCTATCGATCTCACTCTCGTAAGTGACCGTGAAGGGATTGACAACCCCTAATCATGTTGGTTGCAGTAGCTATCGCTTTGTGTAGGTACTGTGGACTTGTGCGTGGCCTCCCATCGGATTGATACCTTGGTTCTCAAAACCGAGGGAAATACTTACGCTTAGTGTGCTGCATCATCCTTTCCTCTTGGGAAAACCAACGCAAGCTCAAGATGTAGCAATGACGGCGTTCGCTAGGGCGGCGGCTAGGGTTTGGGGCAGGTTGGTTATGCGGCGGCGGGCTGCGAGCTTATAAAGCCTCAAGTGAGTCCCGGTCGGGTACGACCCGGAGTTGATTTCCTTCTTAAAAAAATATTCCGACGTGCAGAAAAAGAAAGAAAAGAAATGCTAAACAGACACCAAAAATCCCGAAATAAATTTTCCCTGTCCTCTAAAAATAAGCCGGACAAGGTGAACATTTATTTGGGCCTAATATGCAATTTTGAAAAACGCGAATTTTTCCTATGCAAATAAAATAGCAATAAAATCCGAATAAAATCAAATATTTCATTTTAATATTTTTCCTCCAATATTTCATTTATTTTGAAGAATTCATATTATCTTCTATCATATATTTTAATATGAAATATTTTCGGAGGGAAAATAATAAAACAAATGCTCCTCGTTTCGATATTCGATAAAAAATTCAAATACGAAAACGGTGAAATCCCAAACTCTCTCCGAGGGTCCTTGAGTTTCTTAGAATTTCGAGGATCGCAAAACAAATATGCAATGAAATATGATATGCATGAATGATCTATGTATAACATTCCAAATTGAAAATTTTGGGATGTTACAAGCCTACCCCCCCCCCCCTTAAGATGAACCTCGCCCTCGAGATTCGGGTTGGCTAGAAAATAGGTATGGGTGGTCTTTCCGTAGATCATCTTCTCATTCCCAGGTGGCTTCATCCTCGGTATGGTGGCTCCATTGAACTTTGCAAAATTTGATAACCTTGTTGCGTGTGACTCGGCTGGCATACTCAAGGATCTTGACTGGCTTCTCCTCGTAGGTCAAATCACTGTCCAACTGAGTCGCTTCTAGGGGCATTGTGTCTCTCAGAGGTATATTGACCATCTCTGCATGGCACTTCTTCAACTGGGAAACGTGAAACACATCATGTACTCCTGATAGTCTTTCAGGTAACTCCAACTTGTAGGCAACTTCTCCCATACATTCCAAAACACGGTATGGTCCAACAAATCTAATGGCTAACTTTCCTTTTACTCCAAAATGCTTAACTCCTCGAAGAGGTGATACTCGCATATACGCTCTTTCTCCGATTTCATAGACTACCTCCTTGCGTTTTGAATCTGCATAACTCTTCTGTCGGGACTGAGCTACCTTCAGTCTATCTCGAATCAGCTTAACCTTCTCTTTAGATTCAAACAACTGACAGTCTCCAACTTCATCCCTCATCAACGGTGTTCGGCATCTTCTTCCATACAGGGCTTCGAACGGTGCCATCTTCAAACTGGCCTAGTAGCTGTTGTTGTATGAGAATTCCACGTAGGGCAAGTTGTCATCCCAACTAGATCCATAATCCAACGCACAAGCTCTCAACATGTCCTCCAGAATCTGATTGACTCTCTCAGTCTATCCATCCGTCTGCGGGTGAAAAGTTGTACTGAACTCTACCCTGGTTCCCAAAGTTTGGTGCAGCTGATGCCAAAACTTTGAAGTAAACTGTGTTCCTCTATCTGATACGATGGTCCTCGGAACTCCGTGCAGACATACAATCCTGGTCATGTATATCTTGGCCAACTTCGCACTTATATAAGTGGTTTTCACTGGGATAAAGTGGGCTACTTTGGTCAAGCGATCCACTACTACCCAGATAGAATCATATCCTGATTGAGTCCTGGGGTATCCGGTGATAAAATCCATGCCAAGCTTATCCCATTTCCACTCGGGTATCGGCATAGGTTGCAGTAATCCTGCTGGCTTCTGATGTTCTACCTTCACTCTGACATACATCACATACGGCTACATACTCAGCGATATCCTTCTTCATACCCGTCCACCAGAAACGCTCCTTCAAATCCAAATACATCTTGGTGTTTCCGGGGTGTATCGAGTATGGCGAGTCATGAGCTTCCTGGAGTATCATTTTCCTGATCTCTGCATTATTGGGCACATATATACAATCCTCAAACCATAAGGTGTCGTGCTCATCCTCACGCAAACCTTTGGGTTTCCCTTCACTCATCTTCTCCTTTATCTCGGCAATCTTCTTATCATCCTTCTGAGCCTCTCGAATCTTTCCCAATAATGTAGACTGAACCTCCATTTCTGCAACAAAACCTCTGGGGACTATCTCCAAACGTAGTTCCCTACGATCCTCGGCTAACTCCTTTGGCATCCCTCCGCTTACGAGGGTGTTAACATAACTCTTACGGCTCAAGCCGTCTGCTACGACATTGGCCTTTCCTGGATGATAATGCAACTTCATATCATAATCCTTTATGAGCTCCAACCATCTCCTCTGCATGAGGTTAAGCTCCTTCTGTGTGAAGATGTACTTCAAACTCTTGTGATCCGTGTACACATCGCAACGGTTTCCAATAAGAAAATGTCTCCAGGTCTTGAGTGCATGCACCACAGCTGCTAACTCCAAATCATGTGTGGCATAATTCAACTCATGCGGTTTCAGTTGTCGTGAGGCATATGAAACAACTCCCCCGTCTTGCAAAAGCACTCCTCCAAGTCCTAAGCGAGAGGGGTCGTAATACACTTGGAAATCCTTGCGTATATCTGGCAGAATCAGCACTTGGGTTGTAGTCAAACGTTTCTTCAACTCCTGGAAACTTGCTTCACATTCATCAGTCCAATGGAACTTAGTGTCCTTCTTCAACAATACCATCATAGGCTTCGCAATCTTAGAAAAATTCTCAATGAATCTCCGATAGTATCCCGCGAGTCCAAGAAAACTGCGGATCTATCCAACTGAGGTGGGTGCCAACCACTCAGTAACTGACTGAACCTTGGTGGGATCCACTGCTATACCTTCTCCTGATATAACATGTCCAAGAAATCCAACTTCCTTCAACGAAAACTCGCACTTGCTGAACTTGGCATACAACTGATGTTTCCTGAGCTTCTCGAGAACTAAACGCAAATGCTCCTTGTGTTCCTCTTCATTCTTCAAGTATACCAAGATATCATCAATGAACACCATAACGAACTTATCCAGGAACTCCATGAACACATTGTTCATCATACTCATCAAATAGGCAGGGGCGTTAGTTAGTCCAAAAGACATAACCGTATACTCATATAGCCTGTACCTTGTGGTGAAAGTTGTTTTAGGTATATCTTTTTCCCTAATCTTCAGTTGGTGATACCCTGATCGCAGATTGATCTTCGAAAACACTTTAGCTCCTATCAACTGGTCAAATAAATCATTGATCATCGGTAGTGGGTACTTGTTCTTGTTTGTTACCTCATTCAAAGCACGATAATCAACAACCATCCTTAAGGATCCATCCTTATTCTCAACCAAAAGCACTGGGGCTCCCCACGGTGATGAACTTCGTCGGATGTAACCTTTCTCCAATAACTCCTTAATCTGCTTCTTGATCTCTTCTAGATCATTTAGGGCATCCGGTATGGTCTCTTTGATATTGGCCCGGTGCCTGGCAATATCTCTATCAAAAACTCGATGTCACGATCTGGTGTCATGCCTGGTAACTTCTCCGGAAATACATCCGGGTAATCCTTCACTACAAGCACTTCCTCTGGAACAACTCCTGTGAGAGAATTTACTTGAGTCCTCCTTGGCGCATGCTTGGATACATACTTGATCCTTTTTCCCTCCGGGGTAGTGAGCAAAATTGACTTACTGGCGCAATCGATGTTTCCTCCATACATCGATAGCCAATCCATTCCTAGTATCACATCCAAACCTTGTCACTCCAAGATTATCAGGTCTGAGGGGAAAGCATGGCTTCCAATGGTCAATGGCATCTGAAAACATCCTTGTCTTGCCATATATTCTGCTCCTGGCGAACTTACTAACATGGGTGTCCTAAGTACCTTAGTGGATAACTTATACTTATCCACGAATCCCCTTGATATGTATGAATGTGATGCACCAGTATCAAAAAAAACAATTGCAGTAAAAGACTTAACCAAAAACTTACCAATAACTGCATCAGGCTGCTCCTCAACCTCCTCCATGTTCACGTGGTTCACTTGTCCACTGTTGAAAGGGTTGGGCTTCTTCCCGGCGCTTCCATTGCCATTGCCGTTCTTCAATTCCGGACAGTCGTTGGTGTAATGTCCAGTCTTCCCGCACTTGTAACTAGTAATGTGACTTTGATCCTTCTTGGCGGGTGTGGCTGGGTTAGAGCGGTTCTGATTGCTGCCTGCTCCATTCCCGTTTCCATTCTTGGGGCCATTGTGATTATGAGAACTTCCTCCATTGTGGTTGTGGCCTCCATGATTATGGACAAGTCCTCCAGAGTTCGAGGTGAAACGAGGTTTCTGCTATGCTCCCAAATTGTACTTTCCTTGTCCATACTTCCTCTTACGACTCTCAATCTGCTGCTGCTTCCCTTCAATCATAAGAGCCTTGTCTACCAACTCCTGGTAGTTGTGAAATGTTGCCACCATCAACTGCATGCTCATCTCATCATTAATCCCTTCCATAAACTTCCCCTGCTTCGCGGCATCTGTGGCCACATCATCAGGGGCATAGCGAGATACCTTACTAAACTCATCCATGTACTACCCCACAGTACGGTTTCCCCAGCATAAGTTGCGAAACTCACGCTTCTTCATGCTCATAGCTCCAGCTGAGACATGGGCTGTGTGGAATGCTTGCTAAAACTGATCCCAAGTAACATTGGCTATGGGAAAAGTGGACGCGTAGTTCTCCCACCATGAGGCTGCTGGTCCATCCAATTGGTGTGCGGCAAAATGCACCTTCTCAGCATCCGTGCAACTTGCGGTGGTCCACTCCCTTCCTATCCTGCGTAGCCAATCATCCGCAACTATTGGCTCGGTGCTGCAGGAAAACACCGGCGGCTGTAACCTCAGAAAGCAGACTAAGTTGTCAACTGGCGGAGGGTTGTTGTTGTTGTTGTTGCCTTGGTTCTGGACTAATATCTGCATCAAGGCATTCTGCTGCTGGATCAACTGGGTGATCTCCGGTGGGAAGACAAATCCGGTGTCCCGTCTCGGAGGCATCTGAGGGGTGTTAGAGGGAAGACATTAGAATAGAATTGAGGTCTAGTGAGGAAACACTACCCATATGCACATGAGACAAACACAAACATATCACTCAATCAATCAAGCAAGGGCATACAAAACGGTCTAGAACTATCGTTAAAGTGCTCTGACTACTACTATATACATGGGGGAATACTACTAATCATATGGTGGTCTACTAGAAATTTTGATCGGTAGAAGACTCCATGATATCCGCTCCAGCTTCATCTTCATAACCATCATCACTATCATCGGGGTCGGAGTCGGTGTCGTCGATGATGATGTAGTTCTCCGGGCAAGTGGAATCGTCTTCTTCTCCTCCTTGCGCGGGGTCTCCCGTGAATACTCCGATCTTCTTTATCAGGCCGTCGTTCTTCTCCAATAGTGTAGCGATTTCCTCCTCGTATCCATCATGGTAGACTTGATTTCCTCTTCAAGCTCGGTGATCCTTGTCATCGCCTTCTTCAAATCTATCATGTCTGCACACATCTGGTTCTCCTGGCGTCGAATGTGTTGGTTTAACTCCTAGATGAAAGCTGCAATGGACCTGTCCTTCCCAGTGTTGACTATCTCCCATTGCTCATCTTGGCGCCCACATATCTGGTAGATAGTATCCTTGAGATCCTTGTGGTAAACTTCGCCAATGCGTCCCATGGCAATGTGGGCTGCCATGCTCTTGCCTAGACTCCAGGTTGGGGCATCAAAGGAAAACTCTATGGGCTCCGTGACTGACATGAACGTCCTTTCCTAGAATTTGAAATTGAATCATCCAGCGCTCCTCTTTGTCAGGACCGGATTTTTGGGATATTAATTTCCTAGAAAATGGCCCTTGTGCCCACCAGCCCCAGGATTACTGTTAGCTGGCGAGACACAAACTTGATACAAAACTCCAAGCAAAATACATAATATGTAGTACAAGACCATTCTGGCATGTGAGTACAACACAAGGTTTCTAGTGGTTGTTGGCGAAAGCGGTTTGTGGTTCATCAGCATCTGTGGAACTCCATTTCCCACAGGAACATCTGACCTGAATAACTCCTATCTTCGCGAGACTGTTATCACCAGTGTGTGGTTTCCGGGGCTGTCAGCGCAACGCTCCTCTCCATGCAAGAAATTTGACCAAGACAATAGCCAGGAACAAGCCAGTGAGTACTTTTGAATGTACTCGCAAACATTATGAGCACATGTATAATATTCAAATGATAATCATGCTCCAAAATATTCTATGATCACAACGTCAGTCACAAAAATAAAATCCTTGATGCATGCACCACAGTCGGGCGTCTCAGCGACACCACATAAAGGGCTTATAAAAATAAATAAATAAATAAATAACAGCATGCCACAGTCGGGCGTCTCAGCGACACCACATAAAGGGCTTATAAAAAAATAATCACAGTGAACATCCAGGAGGTAGAACCGTCCCAGGGATACTCAATAATTCAAATAATATAAAGGGTTAGTCCATAATAATAATAACCGTAATCATCATGAGTCACAAGCCATAATCTATGTTCTGGTTCAGCCGTTTTTCCTCCGAAGACCGACACTAAGACCGACACTTGACCCATCCCAGACTGTAGTCCTTAACCATGGACACAGCTATTCGAATAGATGTTTAATCTCTGCAGAGGGTGTACTCTTTACCCACGAGTAACGGATTTCTTTAGTCCTTCGGACTAATTCCGTCTAGGGTCTTTTAGTTGAAAACTCACCTGACCGCACACACCAGCCTAAGTTACCAGTGTCTGGAATCACCCATGACACCAGTTTAAGCAAAACTCTAAGTGGGGAGGCTACAACCTCGATTAGCATGGGATCACAAAATTTATAACGCGTGCAAAGTAGGGGAGCTACCCCCTCGGCTCCAACCGGAAACACCCATGCCCCCGGACCAGGTGGCATGCCTACCGGATGCAGCCGGTATATTCCACCATGGCTTCTCTGTACGGTGTGTGCTAGGAAAGGGGTTGACAACTTACTGAACCGTACCCTACCTATGGCGGGGACAAGTGGTAGTACGAAACAAGTATGGGGGTTACTGGAACAAGACTCGATCTATGGTCAACTCAGGAGGTTTAAGTATTCCCTGCAAGATTAGCATAACAAATATATTTCAACCAACAGACAGAATCACCCCTCATCATACCACACTATGCCATACCGGACACAACTACCTCGACGAAGACTGGAGACAAGCTCGTGTCTACCCAAGACAGAGGCTTTCACGGATTCCCTCCGATAGGCATGAAGGCATACGAGGGTGATTACCATCACAACATATCAACTTCCAACAGCAAGGAACATTCATTATGCACTCCCGAGTATGATCATATCATCACATAAAATAACGGAAACTCCGAAATGAGGGGTGTTGTAACTGTATCAAACAACACACGACAATATTATGCCAGGGTTCAAAATGCTTGCCTTCAAGTTGTGGAGAGGCAGGGTGCATTCCAAAACTTTTGAAAGTTTTCTTCTCTCTACCAAAATCCTATTTGTGAAAATTCAAATTAACACATAATTTTTAAAACAGTACATAAAAGTTGTTTGAAATTTTTTCAAATAAATATGGAAATAAACTAGACAAAATTTGAGGAAGGTAGGAAAAAGAATCAATTCATTTGGAGTTATATTTTAAAAGTTATAGCCAGTCAAAGTATTGGTCAAATTCCGTTTAAAAAATACAGAAAAAGGAAAAACGTTTCGGAATAAAACACGTCGAAGACGTACTCTGGTGTTTACGCCTTCACTTAGTCCAGCGTGGACTGGCCGTGGTCACTGACAGTGGGTCCATGGGGCCCACTGGTCAGGTTTGACCAGTCGCCTCTCCCTCCTTTTCCTCTGTCCGAGCGGAGGCGGGACTCCGGCGATCGCCGTCGACGAACGGTGCTTCCCCGCGGGGTTCTGAGGGCGGGGATGGATCCGCCAGTTCAGGGCGGTCCTCCCGGTGGTCGAACGGCTGGCGGGGGTGAAGGGAGTCGCCGGTGGCGAGCTTTCCGGCGGACGGTGGCTACGAGTGAATTGGGGGTTTGGGCTACGGTGGCTCCCCGACGAAGCTGAGGGTTTGGGCGGCTCCGCAAGACCAAGTGGAGTCGGGTGGTGGCGCTGGATGGGCGGGGGAGGGTCTGGATGCGACGAGCGGGACCGGAACGTGGCGGTGACCGAGCTGGCCGGAGGCGAGGAAGAAGGCTTCCCGCCGATGCTTGCTGGCTGTGGGGGCCCTAGGGGGATGGCACGAGGTTGCCTGGGTGCTTGGTTGAGCTCGGGGTCCCTTTTATAGCGTGATTAGGTCGGTTCCGCGGCGGCCGGGGATAAGCTCAACCGCGAACCGCCATTCTGTTGCGGCAGGGAGACGTGGCGGCGACGTGCGCTAATGGACGAGCTTGTGGATGAGCTTGGGCGGCTCCAGAGGGCAGCTGGCGCGCATGAGTGGCTTGGGCGGCGCTGCCATGGCCGGGGCCTGCTGTGGCCGGCCGCTAGTGGCCACGGCCGACCTGACGGTGGCACTGTGGGGCTCCAGGGGCGGCTCTGCGGCGAGGGAGGGGTCGGGGCGTGCTGGCTGTGCGAGGGGAGTGGCCAGAACGAGCGCGGGGAGGCGGCAGTGGGACGCGGCGGCTCGGTGCGCGCGCGTGCAAAACGTGCGCTCTGGGCGAGCCCAGAGCACGCACGCTACCTGCTCGGCAAAATGCCAGGGCATGCCAGGGGGCTCCAATCCACAAGAGGTTTAGTAGGGTGGGGCAATAGGTTAAGGCAAAGCTATGAGACAAGTTGGTTAGGCAAGGCAAGCAAGTCCAATGTGCAAACTAAAAACCATGCCAAAGCTGGCCATGCACAGAAGGTGTTTGATAAAATGCTAAGGGCATCTAGGCAACTCTTGGGGTGGCCAAAACCTCCAGATCCTAGTCTCTTTAGGTGTAGGTGAATGTGGCAAGGTTAGTTTGTTAAAGACAGAAACTTGTTAGTGCAAGTTTTTGAGAAAACCAAATTTGGATTGAAACTAAAGGCTATCATATCATGGACCAAAATATTCCAATGGGTCCATCCTCCTGGACTTAAGGGTTTGGTAGGGTGGTCTATAAGCATGAAACAGAATCATGGTCAACAGATTAAAATAAAATGGGGTTGCAGTAGAAAATGCCAATCTGGTCCAGAGAGCAAAAGAGGATGATTTGCTCAAATCTTGCAAAGAACATACATGGGTTTTGCATAAAAAGGAATTATATGCATCTACTGTCATCTCCAAATACTTGGTAGAATTTTTAAAGAATTATTTGAAGGGGTTGTAGTGCAAAGGTACCAACTGGACTAGTTCTGAAACTTTGGGGTAGAGCTCTAAATCTCCAATGACAAAATATATTTTTGCACAAAAGTGATTTAGGGACATCATATGTCATCCCCAAAATTTTGGTGGGATTTTTAAATAAATTTATCAAAGGGTCATAGTGCAATTGGAACCCAAAACTTATAAAAAACCATTTTTAAAAGAATAAAGCTCAGGGAGAATAATCATGTAAATAATTTCCACTGATAAAATAAATGTTTCTTGAGAGGGTATAAAATTCCAACAATATTTTTGAAAAGTTTTCACTTGGGGTGAAAACTCCACAATATCAAAGAAAAGAGAGGTTCTGAAATCAAAAGAAAATCCAGAAAGTAAAAATTTTAAGCTCCTGGCAAAATTTTAATAATCAAAACATGGTTTAAATTTTTGGGGTGTTACACTCTTCTGGTAAGGTGGCGTTGTAGGTCCCGGTGAAGCTTGGTATTCCAATGCTCAGGTATCTAGTGACTTCCTTCAAGTGTCGTCCAAAATGTGTGTCTTCATCCGGTTGTGCAAACTTGTTCCTCGAGTCCGCCATCCTAAAGAGTAGAAAATGGAGAGGAGTCAGAAATGAGTAGAGAAGAGTGACCTATGGCTTTTTCTTAGTGGTCGTGTCCTACAGTCAGCGTGTGCTCTGATACCATCTTGTAGCGACCCGACCTCAAACAAATCAAGTCTTCGTGCTTCAGTTGTCATCCCTCGATCGGTAATCTTGACACACACAAGATCGGAAGGATTTATAACAGAGTAGCAATCACACACTTATTACATCGAATGTCTCAAAAGAGAACTTATTACAATAAATATGGCTTCAGGCCATCTAATACGATAACAGCGGAAGACTTGGAAGATAAAGTGAGTCCATCAACTCCAACGACATAGCTGAGTGCATGACAACGACCTATCGCACCTTTACTCGTCGTCTGAAAAGTCTGCAACGTAATACTTTGCAGCCCTAAAACGGGTCAGCACATGGAATATGCTGGCAATATAACATAGTAGAGCAAGGAACAGATAATGCTATATGCATATATGGCTGGTGGAGGCTCTATGGTTATATGACTTTGCGAAAAGCCAATTTTTTCCTACAACAAAGGAAAAAAATTATTTAACTATCATGGTAGTTGAAACATCATTGAGAATGGCACCACCATCTCAATCCCAATTAAAGGTAATCATTAACCCAACAAATTAAATTAGAGTGATGAGATACAATAGGAAAATCCAAGTACTAGATACTCAAGATGTCCATAACCGGGGATACGGCTAACCATGATTAGATTGTACACTCTGCAGAGGTTTGCGCACTTTTCCCCACAAGACTCGATCTCCTCTGTTTCTTTTCACGCACTACATGGTGTTTGAGAAACGGATGACCGAGACACAGTTTTTCAGAAGCATTAACTCTTTACTCTGGGTGGACAGTTACACCTAGTTTCCCTCTACATCTGCTAGCCCACCACTGAAAGAGGTCACGCAACATACTCAACTATGCCAGAGCCCATAATGGCTTGTGGCTGCACACGGAAGTTTCTAGCATGAATAATCTCACGATCCCTTTGAGCCTGGGTGGCGAACCGTAGGATGATCACACGGATACCCCGGGATCTCCTAGGACAACACTAGATACCCAGGTGCCCAAACAACCAATCCACCCAGATGTGTATTAAAGTTGCCACCTTAAGTTGAACCATTAACTAACAACTCCCATCTGTCATGGATACACTCAAACCCAATCCACGTCTACGAGCAAAGCATAGCAATATAGGCATAACATAGAAGTAACTCCAAAGGGTTTGATATGAAAACAGGTAATAGGTTCTACCTCAACATCTACTTCCCAAACTCACAAATTAAGAGATCCTATTCATGCAATGTGTGAAGGTTGTATCTAATGCATAAAAACTAGGAAATAACGGGGGTATGATCAATGTGTTACTTGCCTTGCTGACGATCCGCAAAACATAGTGACTCGTAGTAGCACGCTTCACACTCCGGGAATTCTATCGCAAACAAACAATAGCATACATAAGCAATCAAGCAAAGATGCAAGGATAAAACTCAAATAAGAAGATCTAACCAGAAAGTTCAACTTAAGAACTACGGTTTGCAAAAAGAATCAAATCAAACGGAGCAACGAAACTCAAACGGCGAACGAAACAAGATCCGTTTACTAATCTGGACTAAAGTCAAATTTTACAGTATCCAAATCTTGTTCAAGTTGGTTAAACAGAAAGAGGTCTTCGAGACGAAGATCTGGGCGCTTGAATCGCCTGATTCCGCTAAACGAGCTAAAAGATAAACTAAAACGAAAATCGGATCAGAAATCGTGATCGAAAATAATCGCGAAAATCCCAAGAAAAAGAAAAACTGACGAACAGGCTAACGAACAAACGTTCGCTGTCTGTGACTAATGGGTGAACGGCGTTCGTTTAAACGAACGAATGGATGAACGTCCGCAAAATAAATAAACCGTCGGGAAAACCGATTTAACAAAAAAAACCGAAGAAAATAAAAAAACTGGGGTTATCCGAAAAAACTGATCGGTCAACTGCGGTCAACGGCGATGGGATCCGGGCGGCGGCGGCGGCTCCGGGCGACAATGGCGTTAGCGCGGCGGGAGGCCCGGCGGCGCGGCTGCCGGTGGCGGTGGCTAGGGTTTGGGGCGGGGGTGGGCTGCGCGGCTTATAAACACCCCCCCCCCCGGGCAGAATCCCGGTCGGGTACGGCCCGGAGTTGGTTTAAGCCGGAGAAGGTGAACATTTTTTGGGCCTAATATGCAATTTTGAAAAACGCGAATTTTTCCTATGCAAATAAAATAGCATTAAAATCCTAATAAAATCAAATATTTGATTTTAATATTTTTCCTCCAATATTTCATTTATTTTGGAGAATTCATATTATCTGCTCTCATATATTTTAATATGAAATATTTTCAGAGGGAAAATTAATAAAACAAATGCTCCTCGTTTCGATATTCGATAAAAATTTCAAATACGAAAACGGTGAAATCCCCAACTCTCTCCGAGGGTCCTTGAGTTGCTTAGAATTTTGAGGATCGCAAAACAAATATGCAATAAATATGATATGCATGAATGATCTATCTATAACATTCCAAATTGAAAAATTTGAGATGTTACATTAATACAAAGTTCTCCTCGATCTTCTTGGAGATCTATTCGATGTAACTCTTTTTGCCGTGTGTTTGTCGAGATCCGATGAATTGTGGGTTTATGATCAAGATTATCTATGAACAATATTTGAATCTCCTCTGGATTCCTTTATGTATGATTTGTTATCTTTGCAAGTCTCTTCGAATTATCAGTTTGGTTTGGCCTACTAGATTGATCTTTCTTGCAACGGGAGAAGTGGTTAGCTCTGGGTTCAATCTTGCGGTGTCCTTTTCCGGTGACAGCAGGGGCAGCAAGGCATGTATTGTATTGTTGCCATCGAGGATAAAAAGATGGGGTTTATATCATATTGCTTGAGTTTATCCCTCTACATCATGTCATCTTGCCTAATGTGTTACTCTGTTCTTATGAACTTAATACTCTAGATGCATGCTGGATAGCGGTCGATGTGTGGAGTAATAGTAGTAGATGCATAATCGTTTCGGTCTACTTGTCGCGGACGTGATGCCTATATACATGATCATGCCTAGATATTCTCATAACTATGCACTTTTCTATCAATTGCTCGACAGTAATTTGTTCACGCACCATAATACTTATGCTATCTTGAGAGAATCCACTAGTGAAACCTATGGCCCTCGGGTCTATTATCCATCATATAAGTTTCCAATCTATTGTACTTCGCATTCTTTACTTTCAGTTTATATTATAAAAATACCAAAAATACTTATCTTATCATCTCTATCAGATCTCACTTTTGCAAGTGGCCGTGAAGGGATTGACAACCCCTTTATCGCGTTGGTTGCAAGGTTCATATTTGTTTGTGTAGGTACGAGGTGACTTGCGTGTAGTCTCCTACTGGATTGATACCTTGGTTCTCAAAAACTGAGGGAAATACTTACGCTACTTTGCTGCATCACCCTTTCCTCTTCAAGGGAAAACCAACGCATGCTCAAGAGGTAGCAAGAAGGATTTCTGGCGCCGTTGCCGGGGATATCTACGCCAAGTCAAGACATACCAAGTACCCATCAAAACTCTTATCCCTCGCATTACATTATTTGCCATTTGCCTCTCGTTTTCCTCTCCTCCACTTCACCCTTGCCGTTTTATTCGCCCTTTTCCGTTCGCCTTCCTCCCGTATGTATCTTTGTTTGTGTTTCCTTGTGCCTTCTATTTGCTTGCATCTTTGCTTGCCAAAAATGTATTGATATGGATCCACTTAAAGTGTTCTACTTGGATCATCTTCGATCCTTATGTGCTCGTGCTGAAACCCCAACTAGCCTAGTTGATCGGAAATCTTTAGATGATCATGCTCATTTTGTGTGTCACCGTTTGTCTGAAAAAGGAAGACTCTTATAAGATCAAATATAAAAAACACCTTCCCTATCTATGTGAGTTTAATGAAAATGAAATCTTATCTTCTTATGCAAAGGGTGTTTATAGTTACTATGATATCGAACAAACTGAAGAATTTGTTGCTTTTAAGGGTTCTTATGAAGTTGCTTCTTTGATTGAAAAGTATGATACTACTCTCCACGAATCTGAAAATTTTGACATACTTAAATATTGCTATGAAAACTATGCTCATAATGTCTATGTCAAAGAATTTATTGAGAGAATGACTGTTGCTTTGGAAGAAAATAATGATATGCATGAATCTATAGATAATGATGATTCCGATGATTTGATTGAAATATCCCTTGTGAACATGATGCCTGCTATTCTTGTGGCCATGATGCCAATATTTATGAAGATGAATTTGCTATAGTTCCTTATGTTAAACATGAGATCGTTGCTATTGCACCCATACTTGGTAGTTCCTTCGATAAAAAGCATGATTGCAATGATGTTATTATAAATTCTCTTAATTCCAATTGTGTTAATAATTTGCAAAACCCTAAGCTTGGGGATGCTAGTTTTTCTATGTCTACTATTTGTTGCAATGATCATGATTGGGGTGATTCTTTTTATGATCTCGAAAATTTATTTAAGCCCCATGATGAATATGAGATTGATATTAGTGTTTGCAATAGTATTGAAAGTGGGTTTGGAAGAGTGTCAACTTTAGATCCCACATATTTGGAGAATGTTCAATCTTATGAGATTTTTGATAAAAGTGGGTTTGGAGAGGTCATGACTTTAGTTAATGTTAATACCACTATTTTGGAAGAGCTTCAACTTTGCATACATGTGGATCGTGTTAAGAATATGTTTTATGATAGTTATATTGTTGAATTTGCTTATGATCCTACATGTAATTATTATGAGAGAGGAAAATATGGTTGTAGAAATTTTCATGTTACTAAATTACCTCTCTTTATGTTGAGATTGTTGTTGTTTCTTTCCGCTTCCTTGCATATGCTAGTTTTTGCTTGCCTTGATAATTTGTTTGCTTATAAAATGCCTATGCATAGGAAGTATGTTAGACTTAGATGTGTTTATCACATGTTCTATGATGCTCTATTTGTGCTTTAATTCTTGTCTTTGATGTGAGCATCATTAAAATTATCAATGTCTAGCTAGGGGCGTTAAACGATAGCACTTGTTGGGAGGCAGCCCAATTTTATTTTTGTTTCTTGCATTTATGTTATGTTTAGTAATAAATAATTCTTCTAGCTTCTGTTAAGATGTGTTTTTATGTTTTAATCAGTGTTTGTGCCAAGTAGAACCTTTGGGAAGACTTGGGTGAAGTCTTTATGATCTTGCTGTAAAAAACAGAAACTTTAGCGCTCACGAGATTAGCTACAACTTTTTACTGGAAAGTGATATTTAGTTGATTATTTTTTCAGATGATTAATAGAAAAATTCCTCACGTCCAGCCATTTATTTTAGAATTTTTGGAGTTACAGAAATATACGTTTGATACAGATTACTACAGTCTGTTCTATTTTTGACAGATTATGTTTTTCGTGTGTTGTTTGCTTATTTTGATGAATCTATGGCTAGTATCGGAGGGTATGAACCATAGAGAAGTTGGAATACAGTATGTTTACCACCAATATAAATAAATAATGTGTCGGCATACAAAAGTACGGGCCCTTTTTGTACCCCTCTACTTGTGCACGGGCAGTCAGAGCCGCGCCCGCGGCCACACTAAGTAGGGCAGAGGAAGGCGCAAGACGGGCAAAGCAACGCCAAGACCAGAGACACAAAGAGCAAGAGGGCAAGATGAACTCCCCCGGCGAGACCCAGAGACACAGAGAGCAAGAGGGCAAGATGGACTCCCCCGGGGAGACCCTTGCTGGGGCGGCCTCCGCGACCCTGGCAAGAGCCTTGACGGGGCAACTTGCCCGACACCAGCAGGGCGCGGCACCCTTGAGCCCAAGGGTTCCAGATGCCAACAACCACATTAGAACCAAGGCTCGGGAGGCACCTCCATGGTGCCATGCAGATCTTCGTTAAAATCATAAACACACAAGATCAGATGAGGACCAGAAGACAACGATCCTCAGTAAGGTCCTTGCCGAGGAAATCCATGAGACCCCCGGCAAGATCCTTGCCGGGGACGACCGCGACGCCACGGCAATACCCTTGCCGAGGACACCTGCAAGGCCATGATGACCCACAAGTATAGGGGATCGCAACAGCTTTCGAGGGTAGAGTATTCAACCCAAATTTATTGATTCGACAAAAGGAGAGCCAAAGAATATTCTTGAGTATTAGCAGTTGAGTTGTCAATTCAACCACACCTGGATAACTTTGTATCTGCAGCAGAGTGTTTAGTAGCAAAAGTAGTATGGTAACAATAGTAACGGTAGCAAAAGTAAAGATAAATGTTTTTGGGTTTTTGTAGTAGTTGTAACAGTAGCAACGCAAAAGTAAATAAGCGAAGAACAATATATGGAAAGCTCGTAGGCAATGGATCAATGATGGATAATTATGCCGGATGCGATTCCTCATGTAATAGCTATAACATAGGGTGACACAGAACTAGCTCCAATTCATCGATGAAATGTAGGCATGTATTCCGTAAATAGTCATACGTGCTTATGGAAAAGAACTTGTATGACATCTTTTGTCCTACCCTCCCGTGGCAGCGGGGTTCTTACGGAAACTAAGGGATATTAAGGCCTCCTTTTAATAGAGAACCAGAACAAAGCATTATCACATAGTGAATACATGAACTCCTCAAACTACGGTCATCACCGAGAGGTATCCCGATTATTGTCACTTCGGGGTTGTCGGATCATAACACATAATAGGTGACTATAGACTTGCAAGATAGGATCAAGAACACACATATATTCATGAAAACATAATAGGTTCACATCTGAAATCATGGCACTCGGGCCCTAGTGACAAGCATTAAGCATAGCAAAGTCATAGCAACATCAATCTCGAACATAGTGGATACTAGGGATCAAACCCTAACAAAACTAACTTGATTACATGGTAAATCTCATCCAACCCATCACTGTCCAGCAAGCCTACGATGGAATTACTCAGGCACGGCGGTGAGCATCATCAAATTGGTGATGGAGGATGGATGGTTGATGATGACGACGACGACGAATCCCCCTCTCCGGAGCCCCGAAAGGACTCCAGATCAGCCATCCCGAGAGAGATTAGGGCTTGGCAGCGGCTCTGTGTCGTAAAACGCGATGAAACTTTCTCTCTGATTTTTTTTCTCCCCGAGACGGAATATATGGAGTTGGAGTTGAGGTTGGAGGAGGTCCAAGGGGCCCACGAGATAGGGGGGCGCGCCCCCCTGTCTCGTGGACAGGCCCTGGGCCCCCTAGTGTATTTCTTTCGCCCAATAATTATTATAAATTCCAAAAAGTGCCTTCGTGGATTTTCAGGACATTCCGAGAACTTTTCTTTTCTACACATAAAACAACATCATGGTAGTTCTGCTGAAAACAGTGTCAGTCCGGGTTAGTTTCATTCAAATCATGCAAGTTAGAGTCCAAAACAAGGGCAAAAGTGTTTGGAAAAGTAGATACGTTGGAGACGTATCAACTCCCCCAAGCCTAAACCTTTGCTTGTCCTCAAGCAATTCAGTTGATAAACTGAAAGTGATAAAGAAAAACTTTTACAAACTTTGTTTGCTCTTGTTGTTGTAAACATGAAAAGCCAGCATTCAAGTTTCAAATAAATATTATGAACTAACCATACTCACAATAACACATGGGTCTCACAATTACTCATATCAATAACATAATCAGCTAGCGAGCCATAATAATAAAACTCGGATGTCAACACTTTCTCAAAATAATTATAACATTATATAACAAAATGGTATCTCGCTAGCCCTTTCTGAGACCGCAAAACATAAATGCAGAGCACCTTTAAAGATCAAGGACTGACTAAACATTGTAATTCATGGTAAAAGAGATCTAGTCAAGTCATACCCAATATAAACCAATAATAATGAATGCAAATGACAGTGTGCTCTCCAACGGGTGCTTTTTAATAAGAAGGGGTGATGACCCAACATAAAAGTAAATAGATAGGCCCTTCGCAGAGGGAAGCAGGGATTTGTAGAGGTGCCAGAGCTCGATTTTAAAATTAAGATTGAATAACATTTTGAGCGGCATACTTTCGTTGTCAACGCAACGACTATGAGATGGCTGTATCTTCCATACTACATGCATTATAGGCAGTTCCCAAACAGAATAGTAAAGGTTTATACTCCCCCAACCACCAACAAGCATCAATCCATAGCTTGCTCGAAACAACGAGTGCCTTCAACATACAACAGCCACAGGGAGTTTTGTTCAATTATTTTGATTTGCTTTGATCTTTTTGGATCATGGGACTGGGCATCGGTTCCGGCCCTTTCTCGTGAATGAGGAGCGGAGTCCACTCCTCTTGAGAATAACCCACCTAGCATGGAAGATATAGGCAGCCCTAGTTGTAACATGAGCTGCTCGAGCATACAAAACAGAATTTCATTTGAAGGTTTGGAGTTTGGCACATACAAATTTACTTGGAACGGCAGGTAGATACCGCATATAGGAAGGTATAGTGGACTCATATGGAACAACTTTGGGGTTTAAGGAGTTTGGATGCACAAGCAGTATTCCCGCTTAGTACAAGTGAAGCCTAGCAAAAGACTGGGAAGCGACCAACTGAGAGAGCGACAACGGTCATAAACATGCATTAAAATTAATTCACACCAAGAACAAGCATGAGTAGGATATAATCTACCATGAACATAAATATCATGAAGGCTATGTTGATTTGTTTCAACTACATGCGTGAACATGTGCCAAGCCGAGTCACTCAATTCATTCACAGGAGGATACCATCCCATCATACCACATCATAATCATTCTAATAGCATGTTTGCACGCAAGGTAAACCATTATAACTCATAGCTAATCAAGCATGGCACAAGAACCTATAATCTTTAAATGTCATTGCAAATATGTTTACTTCATAATAGCTAACTCAGAAACGATGAACTCATCATATTTACAAAAACAAGAGAGGTCGTGTTCATACCAGCTTTTCTCATCCCAATAAGTTCATCATATATCGTCATTATTGCCTTTCACTCGCACGACCGAACGATGTGTATAATAATAAGAGTGTACGTGCATTGGACTAAGCTGGAATCTGCAAGCATTCAACTCAAGAGAGAAGACAAGTAATATGGGCTCTAAGTTAAATAAACAATCATGCATATAAGAGCCACTAAGCATTTTCAAAATGGTCTTCTCGGCCCCCAAAAGAAAGAAAAGAAAATAAAACTATTTACACGGGAAAGCTCCCAACAAGTAAAAGAAGAACGAGAAATCTTTTTGGATTTTCATTTTAATTTCTACTACAATCATGGAAATTAAACTAACTAATTTTTTTTGGTTTTTCTTAAGGTTTATCAAACACACAAGAAGAAAGCTAGAAAAAGAAATTTAAACTAGCATGGATAATACAATGAAAGAGTATGAGCACCGACGACTAGTGTGTAAACATGAATGTAAAGTCGGTGAGAAATACGTACTCCCCCAAGCTTAGGCTTTTGGCCTAAGTTGGTCTAGTACCAAGGACACTTTGGCTGATATCCATAAGTGAAACTGGGGTTGTACAGAGATGTAGAGGCAACAGCCTCCTGAGCAGCAGCATGTTGGCGAGCTGCCTCCATTCCCCTCTCATATTGAGTTGCTTCTTCCCTGGTGACAACATATCTTCCTTTTGCCTGATAATCAAAAAGGTAGGGAGCATGAAGAGTGATGAGGGACGACGTTAAGGCCTGTCATAGATTAGTCGATAATGGAGGAATTGTTCATTCCTCTCAAGAAAATGATGATTGAACATAGCTTCTTTATCCAAATAAACAGGAGGTAAAATCATATCCCCTCTCATGGAGCTATATTAAGAAAGTTAGCCACATGGGTTGCATAAATTCCTCCAAATAAATCTCCCTTTCTACTATTATTCTGCAACCTACGTGCAACTATTGCCCCCAAGTTATAACCTTTATAACCTGGCACATCACTCTTGAGGACAAAAAGATCAGGAGCACACATGTGACATACTTTGTCCTTACCGTTAATGCATCTACCAATAAAGAGAGCAAAGTAATGTATAGCAGGAAAATGAATGCTCCCTATGGTAGCTTGTGCTACGTCCCTAGATTCTCCCACAGTAATACTAGCAAGAAAATCTCTAAATTCATATTTGGGAGGACCATTAATATTACCCCACTGCGGGAGTTTGCAAGCAGTTGTGAAATCCTCTAAATCCATGGTATAAGATGTATCATTAATATCAAACATGACACTAGGAGAATTACGCGCACAGTTATATTTAAACCTCCACACAAAAGAATCAGTCAACCGATAGTACTGCGGACACTTATCTTGTAAGAAGTCCTCCAGCTTGGCACTACGCACATATGCGTCAAAACCCTCCTTGAAGCCTGCTTCGACCATAAAATCATCGGATGGCCACTCACAAGCCCGTACATTTGCGTCCCTCGGCAATTCAACATCTTGCTCACGTATAGCAATCCTTGGCCCTTTCTTTGCCGAGGAGCCTCCTTGGTACATTCTTCTAAGCATATTTCTTTTTCTGAAAATTTCTGAAATTTTAGTAACTTCAAAACAAAAGTGAATAAAACTAAACAAGATTGATAGCAACTGCTTCTACAAGTGCCTAGAGCCTATATCATGCATTGGAATTGCTTTGGACCTAAAAAATTTAACATGCAAGTTCAAGAACATGGTCACCTATGCAGCAAAAATTTGCAATGAATAAAGCACTAGAACAAAAACTAACTGGACCAATGGAGGAGTCACATACCAAGCAACAATCTCCAAAGCAGTTTTGTTAATGGAGCTTTGAGCAAGGAGATCGAAAATCGCAGCAAAATGAGCTAGAACTCGTGCTTGAGCTGGATGGGGATTTTTTTGGGCGGAAGATGAAGTGTGTGGGTGCTGGCATAAGTGGAGGGGAGCCACCAGGGGCCCACGAGAAAGGGGGGCGCGCCCTACAGGGGGGGTCGTGCCCTCCTCTCTCATGGCCTGGTGCTTGCCCTTCCTACAGTGTTTTCAGTGCCTAAAATCCTCAAATATTCCAGAAAAAATCATACTAAGTTTGCAGGGCATTTGGACCACTTTTATTTTCGGACTATTTTTTAATGCACGGATAATTCAGAAAACAGACGGATAATACTATTTTTGCTTTATTTATTCTAAATAACAAAAAGTAAAAGGAGGGTACAGAAGGTTGTACCTTCTAGTTTCACCCTTCTCGTGATCATCAAAATGAACCCACTAACAAGGTTGATCAAGTCTTGTTAACAAACTCATTCCAATAACACGGAACCGGAGAAATTTCGAATAACACTAAGTTACCTCAACGGGGATATGAAAATCCCCAACAATAAGAGTATCATACTTCTTCTTGACAGTAGGAAGAGGAAATTCAAAGCCTCCAAAAATGATAGTTGGAACTTTTTCAATAGAATTGATGCTATGAACTTGAGATTGTTTCCTCGGAAAGTGTACCGTATGCTCATTACCATTAACATGAAAAGTGACATTGCCTTTGTTGCAATCAATAACAGCCCCTGCAGTATTAAGAAAAGGTCTACCAAGGATAATAGACATACTATCGCCCTCGGGAATATCAAGAATAACAAAGTCCGTTAAGATAGTGACATTTGCAACCACAACAGGCACATCCTCACAAATCTTGGCAATTATATCAGTTGATTTATCAGCCATTTGCAAAGATATTTCAGTAGGTGTCAACTTATTCAATTCAAGTCTACGATATAAAGAGAGAGGCATAACACTAACACCGGCTCCAAGATCACATAAAGTAGTTCTAACATAATTTCTTTTAATAGAGCATGGTATAGTTGGTACACCCGGATCTCCAAGTTTCTTTGGTATTCCACCCTTAAGAGTGTAATTAGCAAGCATGGTGGAAATTTCAGCTTTCGGTATCTTTCTTTTATTTGTGATGATATCCTTCATATACTTAGCATAAGGATTTACTTTAAGCATATCAGTTAAGCGCATACGTAAGAAAATAGGTATAATCATTTCAGCAAATCGCTCAAAATCCTCATCATCCTTTGACTTGGATTGTTTAGGATGAAAGGGCATGGGTTTCTGAACCCATGGTTCTCTTTCTTTACCGTGCTTCCTAGCAACAAAATCTCTCTTATCATAACGTCGATTCTTTGATTGTGGGTTATCAAGATCAACAGCAGGTTCAATCTCTACATCATTGTCTTTGCTAGGTTGAGCATCAACATGAACATTATCATTAACATTATTAATAGGTTCATGTACATCACCTGATTGTGTTTCAAAGATCGTAAATAGAAATATCATTGGGATTCCTGTGTGTCTACGGTAGGTTCACTAGAAGCATGCAAAGTTCTATCGTTTTTCTTCTTCTTCTTTTTAGAAGAACTAGGTGCCTCTAAATTATTTCTCTGAGAATCTTGTTCGATTCTCTTAGGGTGGCCTTCAAGATACAAAGGCTCCTGAGTCATTCTACCAGTTCTAGTAGCCACTCTAACAGCAAAGTCATTTTTATTATTCAATTCATCAAGCAAATCATTTTGAGCTTTAAGTACTTGCTCAGCTTGAGTAGCACTCATAGAAGCATATTTGCTAACGCGGTGAAGTTCATCTTTAACTCTAGCCAGATTATCACCTACGCGTCCTATCTTGAAAGCATTATTCTTTAACTCTCTACCAACATAAGCTTTAAAACTTTCTTGTCTAGCCATAAAGTCATCAAATTCATCTAAGCATGGGCTATGAAATTTAGTAGAGGGTATTTCAACTTTATCATATCTATAGAGAGAATTTACCTTTACTACCTGTGTCGGGTTATAAAGACAATGTAGTTCTTCATGCGGTATATTAAGACCATGTATTTCTTCAATAGGAGGTAAATTCTTAACATCTTCAGCTTTAATACCTTTTTCTTTCATTGATTTCTTTGCCTCTTGCATATCTTCAGATCGAGAAATAAAACACCTCTCTTCTTCGGAGTGGGTTTAGGAATAGGCTCAGGAGTTGGCTCAATTGGTTCAGGAATTACTTCAGGAAATGGCTCGGGAAGAGTCCAGTTATTTTCATTAGTCAACATATTATTCAATAGTATTTCAGATTCGTCGACTGTTCTTTCCCTAAAAACACAACCAGCACAACAATCCAAGTAGTCCTTGGAAGCATCGGTTAGTCCATTGTAAAAGATATCAAGTATTTCATTTTTCTTAAGAGGATGATCAGGCAAAGCATTAAGTAACCGGAGAAGCCTCCCCAAGCTTGTGGGAGACTCTCTTCTTTGATTTGCACAAAACTATATATTTCCCAAGGCAGCTTGTTTCTTATGAGCAGGGAAATATTTAGCGAGAAGTAATAAATCATATCCTGGGGACTACGCACACAACTAGGAGCAAGAGAATTATACCAAGTCTTAGCATCACCCTTTAATGAGAACGGAAATATCTTAAGGATATATAAGTAGCGAGACTTCTCATCACTAGTAAACAAGGTGGCTATATCATTCAACTTGGTAAGATGTGCCACAACAGTTTCAGATTCAAGGCCATAAAAAGGATCAGATTCAACTGAAGTAATAATATCAGGATCAACAGAGAATTCATAATCCTTGTCAAGAATACGTATAGGTGAAGTAGCAAAAGCAGGATCGGGTTTCATTCTAGCATTAAGAGACTGCTGCTTCCATTTAGCTAATAATTTCTTAAGATCATTTCTATCATTGCAAGCAAAGATTTCCAGAGCAGCTTTTTCATTCATAACATAACCCGTAGGAACAACAGGTAAAACATAATCATTGGGGGAACCTTCATCATCACTATCATCAATAATAGGTTCTTCAATATTTTCATTCCCCCTAACTCTAGCAAGTTGTTCTTCTAGAAATTCACCTAATGGCAAAGTAGTATCACGCACAGAAGTAGTTTCATCATGCATAGCAGAAGTGGTGTCATCAATAACATGCGACATATCAGAACTCAAAGCAGTAGCAGGTTTAGGTGTCGCAAGCTTACTAATTACGGAAGGAGAATCTAGTGCATAGCTAGATGGCAGTTCCTTACCTCCCCTCGTAGTTGAGGGATAAATTGTTGTCTTAGCGTCTTTCAAGTTCTTCATAATGATCAAAAGATATAAATCCCAAGTGACTCGGAGAATAGAGCTATGCTCCCCGGCAACTGCGCCAGAAATTAGTCTTGATAACCCACAAGTATAGGGGATCGCAACAGCTTTCGAGGGTAGAGTATTCAACCCAAATTTATTGATTCGACACAAGGAGAGCCAAAGAATATTCTTGAGTATTAGCAGTTGAGTTGTCAATTCAACCACACCTGGATAACTTAGTATCTGTAGCAGAGTGTTTAGTAGCAAAAGTGGTATGGTAATAATAGTAACGGTAGAAAAAGTAAAGATAAACGTTTTGGGGTTTTTGTAGTAGTTGTAACAGTAGAAACAGAAAAGTAAATAAGCGAAGAACAATATATGAAAAGCTCGTAGGCAATGGATGAGTGATAGATAATTATGCCGGATGCGATTCCTCATGTAATAGCTATAACATAGGGTGACACAGAACTAGCTCCAATTCATCGATGTAATGTAGGCATGTATTCCGTAAATAGTCATACGTGCTTATGGAAAAGAACTTGTATGACATCTTTTGTGCTACCCTCCCGTGGCAGCGGGATCCTTACGGAAACTAAGGGATATTAAGGCCTCCTTTTAATAGAGAACCGGAACAAAGCATTAACACATAGTGAATACATGAGCTCCTCAAACTACGGTCATCACTGAGAAGTATCCCGATTATTGTCACTTCGGGGTTGTCGGATCATAACACATAATAGGTGACTATAGACTTGCAAGATAGGATCAAGAACACACATATATTCATGAAAACATAATAGGTTCAGATCTGAAATCATGGCACTCGGGCCCTAGTGACAAGCATTAAGCATAGCAAAGTCATAGCAACATCAATCTCAGAACATAGTGGATACTAGGGATCAAACCCTAACAAAACTAACTTGATTACATGGTAAATCTCATCCAACCCATCACCGTCCAGCAAGCCTACGGTGGAATTACTCACGCATGGCGGTGATCATCATGAAATTGGTGATGGAGGATGGTTGATGATGATGACGGCGACAAATCCCCCTCTCCGGAGCCCCGAACGGACTCCAGATCAGCCCTCCCGAGAGAGATTAGGGCTTGGCGGCGGCTCCGTGTCGTAAAACGCGATGAAACTTTCTCTCTGATTTTTTTCTCCCCGAGACGGAATATATGGAGTTGGAGTTGAGGTCGAAGGAGGTCCAGGGGGCCCACGAGATAGGGGGCGCGCCCCCCTGTCTTGTGGACAGGCCCTGGGCCCCCTGGTGTATTTCTTTCGCCCAATAATTCTTATAAATTCCAAAAAGTGCCTCCGTGGATTTCCAGGACATTCCGAGAACTTTTCTTTTCTACACATAAAACAACATCATGGTAGTTCTGCTGAAAACAGCGTCAGTCCGGGTTAGTTTCATTCAAATCATGCAAGTTAGAGTCCAAAACAAGGGCAAAAGTGTTTGGAAAAGTAGATACGTTGGAGACGTATCAGGCCGCAGCCAGGCCCAAGTCTGCCAAGACTCCACCGCCGTTCCCATACAGCTACCAGCCCAACCAGCTAGGCAGGCACCTGCGTGGCGACGTGCGGCTTCCAGGTCAACTCAGCAAACACCTACGTGGTGGCATGCAGATCTTCATGAAGACCCTACCACCACGCCATCTCAGCAGCCTGCCAGCCTACATGGCGTTGCATGCCTCGTTGGCCTGGTCGCGCGTCGAAGCGAGACGGAGCAGCGACGGACGGGCCGGGCCTCGTTGCCGTCCCCCAATAAAGCAACGGGACACCTAAGCAGCACATTTAATGCACCTTGTCCCGTAATGACAGGCGATAAGATTGTACACTGTATACCTTTCCACCTCCTGTGTGCCACTGTGGTGACCCCTTTTGACTATAAAAGGAGGCCGGAGGCGTACAGGAGAAGGATTCGGATTTTTTGGACTACGCATGCGCCGTAGCTAGTTCGAGAGCTCAAGGACACTCAAATATACATCAAAGCAGGACTAGGGTTTTACGCATCCTCGCGGCCCGAACCTCGGTAAACGATATTTGTGCTGGCTCCTAGACCCGCTCTTTGCACAACCCCGCGCCCGCCAACCATAGAAGGGATCCCAGTGATTTCATAGGTGTCGTTTCCACCGAGATCTTTGGCGGGCCAGGTAGGGGGTGCGGTTGTGGAAATCTGGTCTAGCAGTTAGTTTAGCAGTTCTTCATTGCCATGGCTCCCAAGAAGAAGACGATCACGGCGATCGGTTCATCGGGAGCCAAACGGCCCGTACCAGTGCGGGCGAGTGGCGGGGCGGTCGCGGATGGGAGCCGAGGCGCGGCCCGCGAACACCCACATCGCTCTGGCAATCAAAGCCTGGCGAGCGGTGTCGTTCGTGCATGAGACAACGGGCCGCACGCCGCCACATCCAAAGACGGAGTCGGCCCCCCCGCAGGCGGCGCGGGCCCCTCCAGGGGCAGCGTTGTGCCACCCACGGGCGGCGCGGCGACTTCCAAGACGCCCACGTCGGCGCCCACGACGCGCTCTTCCCAGGTTGTGCGCGACGGGCGGTGTCACCATGCTGGTGCCCTGGGCGCCGCCGTGGGAAGAGTCATGTGCATCATTCATGGGACGTAGAAGGCCAGCATGCATGCCGGGACGCTGGCGAAAATGGCACACAGCCGCCAGGCCGTGATAGACCTCCTTCTAACATGGTTAGAAGTCAGAGCGCGTCACGGTCCGTGCAGCTTTTGCCGCCACCCACGCCAGCAGAAGCTTTGGCGCGCGCGCAGTTGCTCCTCGACTTTCCTCTTGCTGTGAAAAAGCTCGACGAGTGGAGAGCCACCATTCAAAGCCTTGTTGGTGTTGCCAACAAAGATGAGCCACGACCGGCGGGGCCCTCAGGCCGGCACTCCGTCGAGCTGCCGCATGCCAGTGGTGGAAGGACCGGAGGTGCTCCGGCCACGGTGCACTCTCCTCCTCCATGCCAGCCACCGTGGGTGTCGGTCCGTCGTGATGACGCTTGTGATAACATTTCCATAGCGTCGTCCGACCCACGGACCCACCGCGATCAGCGCCAAGTTCTTCGGGAGCGAGCCCATGAAGACGCTCGAACCACCATCGAGCGTCGGCGCGATGCACGCCACCAGTCAGATAGGCGGGCGGGGCCCACCATGGACCACCCAGCACCAGGAGGCTCTGGCGGCCTACCCTACGAGGTGGGTTGCCCGGCCTTTACCCGTGAGCTGCGGCAGTTCCAGTGGCCTTCCCACCGCATGTTCAAGCCCGACGTCGGCGAGAAGGACAATGGCAAGACCCATCCGCCGGAGTTCCTCAGCATCTACACCATCGCCATGCAAGCTGCTGGAGCTCGCGACAACAAGGTGCTTGTCAATTACTTCCCACTGGCGCTTAAACCCAATGTCATGTCATGGTTGATGCACTTGCCGGCGGATTCCATTTCTTCTTGGTTGGATTTGTGTCATGAGTTCGTTGGCGCCTTCACTGGAGGCCACCAAGCTCATGGCCAGGCGAGCGATTTGCATACCATCCCCCAGAAGGAAGGTGAAAACCTGCACAAGTACATACAGAGGTTCAGCCAGGTGCAGTACAACATCCCAGATGTTCATCCCGCCGCCATGATCAGCGCATTCCATCAAAATGTGCGCAACCGCAAGATGCGTGAAGAGCTGGCGATGAACAAGGTCAAAGATGTGGCCAAACTTTACGTTCTGGCCGATAGGTGCGCTCGAGCTGAAGAGGGGAGGAAGTACCCCAGCGAGGACGCCGGTGCGGAAACCGACTCCACAGACGAAGACACGCCGCTCCAACAAAGAAGGGCCGACACCGCAACAGGAAGCGCAAGGGCAAGACCATGCTTGTTGTCGAGGGATCCGAGGACACCGACGCTGCGAAGAAAGCCAAGGCAGACGACCCTAGCAAGGAAATTGCCGGGTGCGCCGCTTGCTGGGCCTTGGCGGCTGCCAACAAGCGAGGAGGCTCTGACAAGCAGTACTACAAGATCCACCGCACCAAGGGCCATGACTTCCAGAACTGCCGACAAGTTGAGCTGCTTGCTGAGAAGCAGAAAGCTGAGTATGAGAGGTGGCATAAGGAGAACGGTCAGGATGGTGCCGAAGGATCCGGCAAGAAGCATGGCGGCCAGGGGGTCGCCGCGGCAAGGATAACCAGCAAGAGAGGCCCGCTCGGGGCCGCGACAAGAAGCAGGAAGACGACGATCATGACGAGGATGACTAGTCCGGCGAGCATGAGTTCTAGAAGGCTACGGAGGCCATGTGCGTCGATGGTGGCGCCTCGCTGCACACTTCTCACCGCCAGCTCAAGCAGTGGGCGCGTGAGATCACAGCAGTGGAACCATCGTTCGATGCTCAGAATCCACTTAAGTGGTCCAGCACGCCTATCATTTTTTACGCCGAGGACCACCCTGAACGCACAACTGCGGTCGGGTGTTTGCCGTTGTTGGTTTCGCCAACAATATGCAACCTCAAGGTGACAAAAATGCTAGTTGATGGCGGGGCCGGTCTAAACTTGATGGAGACCTCGAAGAAACAGGCACGTTTCAAGGGGTCAACCCGGGAAGGAGCCAGTCGAAGGGTAAGGTCACGCTGCCCGTGACGTTTGGAGGCGAGTTGAACTACAGGATGGAGAGGATTGTTTTCGATGTAGCCGAGATCCTCTTGCCTTACAACGGGATCCTCGGTCGCCCGACACTAGCCAAGTTCATGGCAGGGTCACATTACGCCTACAACATGCTGAAGATGCCTGGGCCGATGACCATCATCACCGTCCCCTCCGACAAAGGATGTGTTGATCTGCGCTGACCAACTCTACCGGGAGGCAGTTGCAGCGACTTCCGCCAAGGCACTTGCTCCTGCCGCCAAACCCGGGGGGGAAGAAGACCGACAAGACCTCTCGCACCCACTCCGGCAAGCGCACCTCTTCGGAGTGTTGTGCTCCCATCAAGGATGTGCCAGAGAGCTCCACCGGCAAGAGCAAGAAATCCAGAGCTGCGCCACCAGAGACCAAGAAGGTGTCCGTCAAGGAGGATGGCACGGGAGGGGCTTTCACCATAAGCTCCTCGCTTGACAACAAATAGGAAAGCGCGTTCGTCACCTTCCTGCGGGCGAATGTCGATGTGTTTGCATGGCAAGCATCCGACATCCCCAGAGTTCCCAGGGAAGTGATTGAGCACCATCTTGTTGTCTGTCCTCATGCGCGACTTGTCAAGCAGAAGGTCAGGAAGCAAGCTTTGGAGCGATAGGAGTTCATCACGGAGGAGATCAGGAAGTTAGAAGCAACAGGCTTGGTGAGGGGAGTACTCCATCCGACGTGGTTAGCCAATCCAGTGGTGGTGCGCAAGGCAAATGGGAAGTGGAGGTTGTATATTGATCACACAAATATCAATAAGGCTTGTCCAAAGGACCCTTTCCCGATGCCGCGCATTGACCAGATTGTTGACTCCATGGTCGGGTGCGACTTGTTATTGTTCCTCGACGCCTACTCAGGATACCACCAGATCTTCATGACGAGGGAAGATGAAGAGAAGACAACGTTCATCACCCCATGTCGTACATATTATTTTCTACGAATGCCTTTCAGGTTGAAGAGTGCTGGCTCAACGTTTGCAAGAGCAGTCCAAATTGGTTTTGAGCCCCAACTGCATAGAAGTAAGGAGGCTTTTATCGATGACATAGTGGTCAAAACCAAGGACAAGGCGACACTCGTACAAGATTCGGAAGAGACGTTTGCAAATTTGCGCAAGATCAACCTCAAGCTAAACCCTGAGAAGTGTGTCTTCGGTGTTCCGTCCGACAAACTTCTCGGGTTCTTTGTGTCACAGCGCGGGATCGAGGCGAATCCAGATAAGATCAAGGCCATTGAGCAAATTGAGGCACCTAGGTGGATCAAGGATGTGCGTCGGCTCACTGGCTGCGTTGCCGCCATGAGCAGGTTCATTTCCAAGGCTGTCGAGCATGCCCTTCCCTTTTTCAAAATCTTGAAGAAGGCGGGCCCAATGGAATGGACCCCAGAGGCCGAGGTAGCACTGCAGGATTTGAAGAAATACCTCTCGTCTACACCAATACTCGTTGCGCCTAAACCACAAGAGTCGTTGCTGCTGTATTTAGCGGCAACGAACCAAGTGGTCAGCACCGCGCTAGTGGCGCAGAGGGAGGTCGACGAAGAGGCAGTGGCAACGGCAAGACTAGCGGATGACGAGCCAGAGCTCCCCCCGGCAGGGCCTGGTGCCAGCAAGGCAAGGCCCCCGGCAGAGTCTGACACCGGCGGGACAGGGCCTGCGCAACCAAATTTAGTGGTGCAGAAGAAGAAGATGATGCATCACCCGGTTTACTTTGTCAGCTGCCTCTTGCAGGGGGGCTAGATCAAGGTACTCCGGCGTGCAAAAATTGATCTTTGGCCTCCTTATGGCCTCGAGGAAGCTGCATCACTGCTTCCAAGCCCACGAAATCACCGTCGTCACCCGGCTCCCATTGCAACGGATATTGCATAACCCAGACGCAACCGGGAGGATTGTGGAATGGGCCTTGGAACTGTCAAGCTCTGGTTTGAAGTTTGAAAGTACTTCCACAATACAGAGTAGAGTCTTGGTAGAGTTCATTGCAGAATGGACCTCAACGCCCAAAGAAGAGATCCAGGAGACCACTCTCACCGGCAAGGAAACAAGTCGCAATTGGATTATGTACTTTGACGGGGCTTTCTCGTTGCAAGGCGCCGGTGCTGGTGTACTACTCGTTGCGCCCACCGGAGAGCACCTCAAGTATGTAGTCCAGATGCACTTTCCCATGGAGATGTCAACAAACAACACTGTTGAATACGAGGGGTTGCTTGCCGGTCTCAGGATCGTAGCAGACCTCGTAATCAAGAAGCTCGTCGTCAGGGGTGATTCATAGCTTGTCGTCAAGCAAGTTAACAAAGATTATCAAAGCCCGTTGATGGAGGCCTACGTGGATGAGGTGAGGAAGCTGGAGGAGCGTTTTGACGGTATACAAGCGGAGCATGTTCCCCGAATGGAGAACGACACCACCGACTACCTGTCGAAACGCGCTGCACTCAAACTACCTGTGGAACTAGGTACTTTTGTGCTTCGGTTAACCCAACCATCCGTTGAACCATCGACAGAGCAGAACAAGCGCAGGAAATCAGGCCCCGGCAAGTACTTTCCCGCCAAGCTCCCAGGAGCCGTCGGCAAGGATATTGTCGTGGACACCGAGCCTGCCATGGGGCAACAGACTCCGGCAGGGCATCAAGCCCCATCCGTAGAGACAGCCGCTCCCATGGCAGAGGAAATGCCTTTGGTCCTTGCCGTCGAGCCCCGGGCTCCGGCATGGGCATGGCATGCCGTCCAATTCCTCCAAACAGGGGAACTCCCTGAGGAGCAGGAAGAAGCAGAGAAAGTAGCCCGTCGGTCTGCCATGTATCAGTTCGTCGACGATGTTCTGCACAGAAAAAGACCGAATGATGTGAAATTGAAGTGCATTCCCCGGGAGGAAGGACTGGAGCTGTTGGTAGAGATACACGGAGCCACATGTGGCTCCCACATAGGGTCGAGGGCCCTTGCCGGGAAGGAATTCCGGCAAGGTTTCTTCTGGCCCACATCCCTCCAAGATGCAACGGCACTAGTAACCAAATGTGAAGCGTGCCAGTTCCATTCAAAGAAGTTTCATCAACTGGCTCAAGCTCTCCAAACAATCCCTCTTTCCTGGCCATTCTCGGTCTGGGGGCTCGACATACTGGGCCCCTTTCCCTGTGCTGTCGGGGGCTTTGAGTACTTGTACATTGCAATCGACAAGTTCACAAAGTGGCCGGAGGTGGAGGCAGTGAGAAAGGTGACACCACAATCAGCCGTCAAATTCTTCAAGGGGCTAGTCTGCCGTTTTGGTGTGCCAAATAGAGTCATCGCCGACAATGGCACGTAGTTCACGAGCCACTCCTTCATGCAGTACATCCAGGACCTCGGCAGCAAGGTATGTTTTGCTTCTGTTGCACATCCACGGAGCGACAGCCAGGTTGAGAGGGCAGATGCTGAGTGTTGCGAGGCCTCCGGATAAGGACTTTTGACAGGCTACGCAGGTGCGGGCGATGCTGGATTGATGAATTGTCGGCGGTTCTTTGGTCAATCAGAACGGCACCAAATCGAGCCACCGGCCAGACACCTTTCTCCCTCGTTTACGGGGCAGAAGCAGTTCTCCCCGTAGAACTCACGTACGGGTCACCTCGAGTGCTCGCATATGATGAGCTTGAGCAAGAGCAGTTGCGGCAAGATGACGCAACGCTCCTTGAGGAAGATCGTCCAGGCGGCTGTGCGCGCAGCATGCTACCAGCAAGCCTTGCGTCGCTACCATAGCCGCAAGATCCATGCCCGAAGCTTTGAGGAAGGCGACTGCTACGTCTTAAGCTTGCGTTGGTTTTCCTCGAAGAGGAGAGGGTGATGCAGCAAGTGTAGCGTAAGTATTTCCCTCAGTTTTGAGAAACAAGGTATCAATCCAGAGGGGCTCCTCAAAAGTCCCACGCACCTACACAAACAACCGAGAACTCGCAACCAACGCAATAAAGGGGTTGTCAATCCCTTCACGGCCACTTGCGAAAGTGAGATCTAATAAAGATAGTATGATAAGATAAATATATTTTTGGTATTTTATAATATAGATGCAAAAAGTAAAGATGCAATTAAAAGTAGATTGAAAGCAAATATGATAAGAGATAGACCCGGGGGCCATAGGTTTCACTAGTGGCTTCTCTCAAGATAGCATAAGTATTACGGTGGGTGAACAAATTACTATCGAGCAATTGATAGAAAAGCGCATAGTTATGAGATTATCTAGGCATGATCATGTATATAGGCATCACGTCCATAAAAAGTAGACCGACTCCTGCCTGCATCTACTACTATTACTCCACACATCGACCGCTCTCCAAAGATGCATCTAGAGTATTAAGTTCATAAGAACAGTAACGCATTAAGCAAGATGACATGATGTAGAGGGATAAACTCATGCAATATGATATAAACCCGATCTTGTTATCCTCAATGGAAACAATACAATACGTGCCTTGCAACCCTTTACATCCTTTGGGTAAGGACACCGCAAGATTGAACCCAAAGCTAAGCACTTCTCCCATGGCAAGAAAGACCAATCTAGTAGGCCAAACCAAACTGATAATTCGAAGAGACTTGCAAAGATAACTCAATCATACATAAAAGAATTCAGAGAAGGTTCAAATATTATTCATAGATAAACTTGATCATAAACCCACAATTCATCGGATCTCGACAAACACACCGCAAAAAGAGTTTACATCGAATAGATCTCCACAAGAGAGGGGGAGAACATTGTATTGAGAGCCAAAAAGAGAGAAGAAGCCATCTAGCTAATAACTATGGACCCGTAGGTCTGTGGTAAACTACTCACAACTCATCGGAGGGGCAAGGATGTTGATGTAGAGGCCCACCGTGGTTGATTCCCCCTCCGGCAGAGTGCCGGCGAATGCTCCAAGATGGAATCTCGCGGATACAGAAGGTTACTATGGTGGAAATTTTGTTTCGTGGTGCCCCTGGATGTTTTCGGGGTACGTATGTATATATAGGAAGAAGAAGTACGTCGGTGGCCGCCCGAGGGGCCCACGAGACAGGGGGCACGCCCTATAGGGGGGCGCGGCCTCCTATCTCGTGGCTTCCTCGGAATCTTCTTGACTTGCACTCCAAGTCCTCTCGATCACGTTCGTTCCCAAAATCACGCTCCCGAAGGTTTCATTCCGTTTGGACCCCGTTTGATATTCCTTTTCTTCGAAATACTGAAATAGGAAAAAAAACCAGCAATATGGGCTGGGCCTCCGGTTAGTAGGTTAGTCCCAAAAATGATATAAATGTGTAATATAAAGCCCATAAGCAACCAAAAGGGGTAATATAATAGCATGGAACAATCAAAAATTATAGATACGTTGGAGATGTATCAAGCATCCCCAAGCTTAATTCCTGCTCGTCCTCGAGTAGGTAAATGATAAAAAGAGAATTTTTGATGTGGAATGCTACCTAGCATAATTCATAATGTAATTTTCTTTATTGTGGCATGAATGTTCAGATCCAAATGATTCAAAATAAAAGTTCATATTGATATAAGAAATAGTAATACTTCAAGCATACTAATCAAAGTAATCATGTCTTCTCAAAATAACATGGCAAAAGAAAGTTCATCCCTACAAAATCATATAGTTAGGCTATGCTTCATTTCCGTCACACAAAGATGTTCCCAACTTCTATACCCCGATGACAAGCCAAGCAATTGTTTCATACTTAAATAATCTCAAACTTTTTCAACCTTCACGCAATACATGAGCGTGAGCCATGGATATAGCACTATGGGTGGAATAGAATATGATGATGGGGATTGTGTGGAGAAGACAAAAAAAGAGAAAGGCTCACATTAACGAGGATAATCCACGGGCTATGGAGATGCCCATCAATTGATGTCAACATGAGGAGTAGGGATTGCCGTGCAACGGATGCACTAGAGCTATAAATGAATGCTCAACAAAAGAAAACTAGTGGGTGTGCATCCAACTTGCTTGCTCACGAAGACCTAGGGCATTTGAGGAAGCCCATCCTAGGAATATACAAGCCAAGTTCTATAATGAAAAATTCACACTAGTATGAAAAAGACAACTTATGAGACTCACTATATGAAAAACATGGTGCTACTTTGAAGCACGATATATGAGACTCACTACATGAAGAACAAGGCGCTACTTTGAAGCACAAGTGTGGAAAAAGAGATAGTAACATTGCCCTTTTTATTTATTTTCTTTTTTCCCTTTTTTTTCTTTTTTCTTCTTTTTTCTTTTTTGGGCCTTCCTTTTTTTCTTTTTGGCCTTTCTTCCTTTCTTTTTTTTTCATTTTTTCTTTGGGCAATGCTCTAATAATGATGATCATCACACTTCTATTGATTACAACATATGAATTACAACTCAAAACTAGAACAAGATATGACCCTATATGAATGCCTCCGGCGGTGTACCGGGATGGTGCAATGAATCAAGAGTGACATGTATGGAAAATAATGCATGGCGGCTTTGCCACAAATACGATGTCAACTACATGATCATGCAATGTCAATATGACAAAAGTAAAGTATGTCATGATGATGATGAACGGAACGGTGGAAAGTTGCATGGAAATATATCTCGGAATGGCTATGGAAATGCCATAATAGGTAGGTATGATGGCTGTTTTGAGGAAGATATAGGGAGGTTTATGTGTGATAGAGCGTATGGTATCACGGGGTTTGGATGCACCGGCGAAGTTTGCACCAACTCTCAAGGTGACAAAAGGGCAATGCACGGTACCGAAGAGGCTAGCAAAGGCGGAAAGGTAAAAGTGTGTATAATCCATGGACTCAACATTAGTCAAAAGAACTCATATACTTATTGCAAAAATTTAGAAGTCATCAAAATCAAGTACTACGCTCATGCTCCTAGGGGGATAGATTGGTAGGAAAAGACCATCGCTCGTCCCCGACCGCCACTCATAAGGATGCACAAGCCATGTACACTTCATGTTTCAAATTTGATACACAACTTTAACCATACGTGCATGCTACGGGACTTGCTAACTTCAACACAAGCATTCTTTAAATTCATAATCACCCAACTAGCATGACTTTAATATCACTACCTCCATATCTCAAAACAATTATCAAGTATCAAATTGATCATAGCATCCAATTCACTTCCTATGATAGTTTTTATTATACCCAACTTGGATGCCTACCATTCTAGGACCAATTTTATAACCATAGAAAATACCATGCTGTTCTAAAAGACTCTCAAAATAATATAAGTGAAGCATGAGAGACTACAAATTTCTTCAAAATTAAGACACCATCGTGCTCTAAACGATATAAGTGAAGCACTAGAGCAAAAACTTTCAAGCTCAAAAGATATAAGTGAAGCACATAGAGTATTCTAGCAAATTCTAATCAAATAGGCTTCTCCCAAAAAGGTGTGTACAGCAAGGATGATTGTGGTAAACTAAAAAGCAAAGACTAATATAATACACGATGCTCCAAGCAAAACACATATCATGTGGCGAATAAAAATATAGCTCCAAGTAAAGTTACCAATGAACGAAGACGAAAGAGGGGATGCCTTCCCGGGGCATCCCCAAGCTTAGGCTTTTGGCTATTCTTTAATATCTTGGGGTGCCTTGGTCATCCCCAAGCTTAGGCTCTTTCCACCCTTTATTCCATAGTCCATAAGAGCTTTACCCAAAACTTGAAAACTTCACAACACAAAACTCAACAGGAAATCTTATAAGCTCCATTAGTGAAAGAAAACAAAACCACCACATAAGGTACTGTAATGAACTCATTATTTATTTATTTTGGTGTTAAACATACTGTATTCCAACTTCTCTATGGATTATAAACTATTTTATTGGCCATAGATTCATCAAAATAAGCAAACAACACACGAAAAACAGAATCTGTCAAAAACAGAACAGTCTGTAGCAATCTGTAAATAACGCAAACTTCTGGAACTCAATAAAAACAGCCAAAATAGGACGACCTAGGAAATTTGTTTATTGATCAGAATAAGTTGGAATCACTATTTTATCACGTTCTGGTGATTTTTAACAATTGTTTTCGTGAACTGAAAGTTTCTGGAAATTATAGCAAGATCGAATAACTATCATCCAAGAAGATCCTATAGGTTTAACTTGGCACAAACACTAATTAAAACATAAAACCACATCTAAACATAAGGTAGATGGATTATTTATTGAATAATAGCAAGCAAAAATATTGGGTTGTCTCCCAACAAGCGCTTTCCTTTAAAGCCTTTTAGCTAGGCAATGATAATTTTAATGATGCTCACATGAAAGACAAGAATTGAAGCACAAAGAGAGCATCATAAAACACATGGCAAACACATCTAAGTCTAACATAATTCCTATGCATAGGCATCTTATAGGTAAACAAATTATCAAGGCAAGCAAAAACTAGCATATGCAAGGAAGCGGGAAGAAACAATAGCAATCTCAACATAAAGAGAGGTAATTTAGTAACATGAAAATTTCTACACCCATATTTTCCTCTCTCATAATAATTACATGTAGGATCATAAGAAAATTCAACAATATAGCTATCACATAACATACTCTCAACACGACCCACATGCATGCGAAGTTGACACTCTTCCAAAATAGTGGGATTATCATTAACTAAAGTCATAATTTCTCCAAGCCCACTTTTATCAAAAATTTCATAAGATTGACTGTTATCCAAATATGTGGGATCTAAAGTTGACACTCTTACAAACCCACTTTCAATATTATTGCAAACACTATTATCAATTTTATATTCATCATGGGGCTTAAATAAAATTTCAAGATCATAAGAAGAATCTCCCCAATCATGACTATTGGACATAGCAAAACTAGCATCCCCAAGCTTAGGGTTTTGCATATTATTAGCATAATTTACATCAATAGAATTTATAATAAAATCATTGCAATCATGCTTTTTATTCAAAGATCTATCGTGAAGCACTTCATCACAATTTTTAGATTTATGGATTTCAGGCAAAAGCTTATAAAGATAATCTAGTGCATCCAAATCACTAGGGATTGGTTCATCATAATTGGATCTCTTAAAAAGATTGGCAAGCGGATGAGGATCCATAGATATTAGCTTCTCTGTTTAGGAATAAATACTCAACTATTTCAACCAAGCGAGAAAACGAACCAAGAAGGACATCAAGGCGAACGGAAAAGAGAGGGCGAATAAAACGGCAAGGGTGAAGTGGGGGAGAGGAAAACGAGAGGCAAACGACAAATAATTTAAATGCGAGGGAGATGGGTTTGTGATGGGTACTTGGTATGTCTTGACTCGAGCGAAGACCTCCCCGACAATGGCACCATAAATCGCACGTTGGCGGGAGGTCGAATCTTGACTTGACTTGGTGGAAGCCTCCCCGGCAACGGCACTAGAAATCCTTCTTGCTACGTCCTTAGCTTGCGTTGGTTTTCCTCGAAGAGGAGAGGGTGATGTAGCAAGTGTAGCGTAAGTATTTCCCTCACTTTTGAGAACCAAGGTTTCAATCTAGTAGGAGGCTCCTCAAAAGTCCCACGCACCTACACAAACAAACTGAGAACTCGCAACCAACGCAATAAAGGGGTTGTCAATCCCTTCACGGCCACTTGTAAAAGTGAGATCTAATAAAGATAGTATGATAAGATAAATATATTTTTGGTATTTTATAATATAGATGCAAAATGTAAAGATGCAAGTAAAAGTAGATTGAAAGAAAATATGATAAGAGATAGACCCGGGGGCCATAGGTTTCACTAGTGGCTTCTCTCAAGATAGCATAAGTATTACGGTGGGTGAACAAATTACTGTCGAGCAATTGATAGAAAAGCGCATAGTTATGAGATTATCTAGGCATGGTCATGTATATAGGCATCACGTCCATAAAAAGTAGACCGACTCCTGCCTGCATCTACTACTATTACTCCACACATCGACCGCTATCCAGCATGCATCTAGAGTATTAAGTTCATAAGAACAGAGTAACGCATTAAGAAACATGACATGATGTAGAGGGATAAACTCATGCAATATGATATAAACCCCATCTTGTTATCCTCGATGGCAACAATACAATACGTGCCTTGCAACCCTTTACATCCTTTGGGTAAGGACACCGCAAGATTGAACCCAAAGCTAAGCACTTCTCCCATGGCAAGAAAGACAAATCTAGTAGGCCAAACCAAACTGATAATTCGAAGAGACTTGCAAAGATAACTCAATCATACATAAAAGATTTCAGAGAAGATTCAAATATTATTTATAGATAAACTTGATCATAAACCCACAATTCATCGGATCTCGACAAACACACCACAAAAAGAGTTTACATCGAATAGATCTCCACAAGAGAGGGGGAGAACATTGTATTGAGATCCAAAAAGAGAGAAGAAGCCATCTAGCTAATAACTATGGACCCGTAGGTCTGTTGTAAACTACTCACAACTCATCGGAGGGGCAAGGATGTTGATGTAGAGGCCCTCCGTGGTTGATTCCCTGTAACGCCCCGAGACCGACGCTCCAGAAGACTTCCATATATTCCGGGTTTCGCCGTGTGTTTCATTTGTGCCGCCCTTTTATTTTTGCATTTCATCATGTCATCATGCCATCATCTCATAAATCTTTTGCAACTCAACTAAATAAATGGCATGGATCTTTGATCCATTTAAATCGAGGAATTCACATGGTGATTCTCTTTAAAACATATCCTCTCGATATTTAGAGAGCTATAGTAAATATTCCAATTATTTGGATTTACATAAACACACTTACAAAATATCCTAATGCATTTGTTGTCTTAATTCCTGATCTCCAACTTTGCCATTTATTCTTTCATCTTCTTAGGAGCTCCACCAAAAATCTCAACATTTTGGACCTTTCAAATGCCCACTTCTTATTCAAACTCATTTGAATTTAATTTAAACGAGTTCGAATCCAGTCTTTACACACACGCTCACTTCTATTTTCTTGGATCAAGCTCATTTTTATGAGTGCAGGAAAATAATCCCCATGCCAGTGTCCCTTCACTAACCTTTTTCTTTCTTTCCTTTTCTTTCTTTATTTTTTCTCTCTTACATCATGTGTGTGAGAGAGAGAGATTCCTCCAACCAGCCGACCATTTGGGTCTCCTGTAGCTGCGGCCCAAGGCCCAGCCGCCCCCACCAATCCCTCCTAACCCTAGCCCGAACCCCCCTGCCCGATCTCCATCTCTCCCTCGTCCTCCCTCTAGCGCCACAACGCTCGATCCCCATCTCCCCCACGCCCGATCCCTTCGCCTCCTCCACCCTGAGACCCCCACGCCCGACCACCTCCTCGCCACCCTTGGTGCCGCGCCACCAAGACCTCCCCGTCGCCCTCGTCGACGACCAGCCAGTCTGCCGTTCCCAGCGCATTCTTCCCTTGCCGCAGCGAGAGACCCCATCGTCGTCGCGCCTTTCCATCGCCTGCGGCCTTGTCTCGCCTTTGCACCTCGCCAAGCTCCGCTTGGAACTGCTCGCTTTCCTGTTGCCATGGGCGCCCGGCCTCCGCAGCAACCTCCTCGCCATCGCTGCCAAGCTCCTCCGCCCTCCGTCGCGAGCCCCGCGACCACGCCCCTTGCCGCCTCCTTCGCCAAGTTCGCCGCTGCTGGCGCCCCAAGTTCCGCTGCCCGTTGCCCCCTTTGCATCGGTGACCGACCATGGCCTCTGTTTCACCATCTCCTCCTGCCCGCACCGCGCCATGGCCCTCCCGAGGCCATCACCACGCAACACCTTGTTGGCCTCTTTGCCTGCACCACATCGCTCCACCAAGGTCGCGGCTCGCTGTCATGACAAGGCCTCCTGCTGTCTTTGCTGTTGTGGTTTTTCTCTTGAGCTCCACCTTCAAACCCTGCTGCTGCCTTATCGAAGTCCGCCAAGGCCCTCTGTTTGGCCCCGGTGACCCTAGGCTCCTATGCACGCCCTGCGCCATTTACCTCCATTGCCTTGTTGACGCCAAGTTCGACTACACTGCAAGACCCAGAATGCCAAGACTGCCTCCGTGGATTTATTAAAAGTTCCAGGACGGCCGGCGCAAAGTACCACTACGTTTGCCATGTACATCTACACCAAGACCGGACCGACAAGTACCCCGACAACGTGTGTACCTCTACCGACGACCCCGGACATCTACGAAAAACGTGTACAACTACCGTCGCCAAGATCGCGAGTACCTCTACCGACGCCGTGTACGACTACTTCCCACGACGACTCGTGAACGTCTACTTCCACTACCGTCGCGAGAACGACTACCTCCACTACGGCCCGTGAACAACTACTTCCTCTACACCGCTTTGAATTCGATCTGCCCCGAAACGCACGCTTCGAAGGTATACCGTCGAGACGACCGCCCGTGAACGAATGCTTGTGTGTTGTATGAGATGCACCGTTTTCACCGTGTCCGAGTTGTTCTTTGCACGTTCCTCGTTTGCCATGCCGTCGACCCGTGGGAACCCGGTAGTCGGGATCACCCCACCATCTCTTGCGTGTTCTACACATCCGCACACTTCTCGTTTGCATCGGTATCTCAATCAAGTTATCGAGATCGATATGTTGCCGTGGCATCATTTTTGAATTCGTTGACGTGGCACCCTTTCGTTCCGCCACGGTGAAAAATGCTTCATAACATGCTCATGTCAACATTTTCATAAAATTGCATAAAACTTGTATATGTCATCCGCATCATGATAACAACATTTAAATGTTTAAAATTGTTGTTGCATTAAATTGCTAAATGCATATGGGGATTTACAGGATTTGTTGTTTGTTATATCCGGCCCCATTTAAATTGTTTAGATGGTATAGTTTTGTTATGCTTCACCTCTTGCCATGTTAACCAATATTTAATATTGTTGAGTACCTAATCGGGAGTGAACTAAATAATTGATGTGGTGTTTCGTCAATATGCAACTCGTTGCATATTGGGCACCATCTAACTTGTAGTTTTGTTTGTGCATATTGCCATGCCATGCTATTTAAACCGGACATGCATCATACTTGGTTGTGCATCATGCCATGTGTATGTGATGGTTGTTTACTATGTTGTTTGCTTCTTTCCGGGTTGCTTCTCTCATTAGCTTCAATTTCGTTCCGGAGTTGTGAGGATTCGTTCGACTTCGTCCGTTTGTCTTCTTCATGGACTTGTTCTTCTTCCTTGCGGGATCTCAGGCAAGATGACCATACCCTCGAAATCACTTCTATCTTTGCTTGCTAGATGCTCGCTCTTTTGCTATGCCTATGCTGCATTACCTACCACTTGCTATATCATGCCACCCATATTGCCATGTCAAACCTCTAACCATCTTTTCCTAGCAAACCGTTATTGGCTATGTTACCGCTTTGCTCAGCCCCTCTTATAGCGTTGCTAGTTGCAGGTGAAGATGAAGTTTGTTCCTTGTTGGAACATGGATATTTTGGGATATCACAATATCTCTTATCTTAATTAATGCATCTATATACTTGGTAAAGGGTGGAAGGCTCGGCCTTATGCCTGGTGTTTTGTTCCACTCTTGCCGCCCTAGTTTCCGTCATACCGGTGTTATGTTCCTTGATTTTGCGTTCCTTACACGGTTGGGTGATTTATGGGACCCCTTGACAGTTCGCTTTGAATAAGACTCCTCCAAAGAAGGCCCAACCTTGGTTTTACCATTTGCCACCTAAGCCTTTTTCCCTTGGGTTCTGCAGACTCAAGGGTCATCTTTATTTTACCCCCCGGGCCAGTGCTCCTCCGAGTGTTGGTCCAAACTAGAGCACCGTGCAGGACCATTCCTTGGCAACTTGGATTACGTCGGTACCTGTACGCTTAGCTTATCCGGTGTGCCCTGAGAACGAGATATGTGCAGCTCCTATCGGGATTTGTCGGCACAGCGGGTGGTCTTGTTTTACCATTGTCGAAATGTCTTGTAATCCGGGATTCCGAGACTGACCGGGTCTTCCCGGGAGAAGGAATATCCTTCGTTGACCGTGAGAGCTTATAATGGGCTAAGTTGGGACACCCCTGCAGGGTATTATCTTTCGAAAGCCGTGCCCGCGGTTATGAGGCAGATGGGAATTTGTTAATGTCCGGTTGTAGAAAACTCGAAGTTGATCTTAATTAAAATACACCAACCGCGCGTGTAACCGTGATGGTCTCTTCTCGGCTGAGTCCGGGAAGTGAACACGGTGTTGGAGTTATGCTTGACGTAGGTTGTTCTAGGATCACTTCTTGATCATAGTTGTTCGACCGTACTTTTGCCTTCTCTTCTCGCTCTCATTTGCGTATGTTAGACACCAGATATGCTAGTCGCTGCTGCAGCTCCACCTCACTACCTTCTCCTACCCATAAGCTTAAATAGTCTTGATCTCATGGTGTGAGATTGCTGAGTCCCGTGACTCACAGATACTTCAAAACCAGTTTGCAGGTGCCGATGAAACCGTGCGGGTGGACGCACCCGAGCTCAAGGAGGAGCTCGATGAAGATCTTGTTCATTGTGTTGTTTCGTTTCAGTTGATCGATAGTGGAGCCAGTTGGGACGATCGGGGATCTGTGTAGCATTTGGGGTAGTCTTCTTTTATTTTGGTTCCGTAGTCGGACCTTGATTGTATCTGTATGATGTAATGCTTTACTCATGTATTGTGTGAAGTGGCGATTGTAAGCCAACTATGTATCTCTTTCCCTTATGTATTACATGGGTTGTGTGAAGATTACCTCACTTGCGACATTGCTTTCAATGCGGTTATGCCTCTAAGTCGTGCTTCGACACGTGGGAGATATAGCCGCATCGAGGGCGTTACATTCCCCCTGCGGCGGAGTGCCGGCGAAGGCTCCAAGATGGGATCTCCCGGGTATAGAAGGTTACGGCGGTGGAAATTGAGTTTCGTGGTGCCCCTGGATGTTTTTGGGGTACGTAGGTATATATAGGAAGAAGAAGTATGTCGGTGGCCGCCCGAGGGGCCCACGAGACAGGGGGGCGCGCCCTACAGGGGGGTGCGACCTCCTATCTCGTGGCTTCCTCGGAAGCTTCTTGACTTGCACTCCAAGTCCTCTGGATCACGTTCGTTCCAAAAATCACGCTCCCGAAGGTTTAATTCCGTTTGGACTCCGTTTGATATTCCTTTTCTTCGAAATACTGAAATAGAAAAAAAACAACAATATGGGTTGGGCCTCCGGTTAGTAGGTTAGTCCCAAAATGATATAAATGTGTAAAATAAAGCCCATAAACATCCAAAAGGGGCAATATAGTAGCATGGAAGAATAAAAAATTATAGATACGTTGGAGACGTATCAGCGACCTTGTTCTTCGGCACGTTCAATCGGTCAAGAATTCCAACAAGATGACGCCAAAGTGGGAAGGCCCTTATCGGGTAAGATGAGTCACCAGGCCTGGCGCAGTCCGCTTGGAAACCGAAGATGCTATTCCAGTGAGCAACTCCTAGAACATCAAACATCTTCATAAGTTTTATCCATAAGGCGCGGTTGCCGGGCCCCCCGGCAAACCACCTTTTGTACAAGCCTTGCCGGCAAGGCATGCAACCCTTTGTACAAAGCCAGGCGCATACCCTGAGCATAAATAAATGAAGCGCCGGCGCCCTAAGTTTTAGCATGCATGCTAGGTTGAGTCTTTCTGTGTGTTAGGGTTGATAGTGCTTGGCGGCAACTAACCCTTAGCATAGAGGTCGAGTATGCATCTCTCTGTTGAGCTATTTTGGAAGAAAAGAGAACAGGTCGACGCCCGGACCCCGACAAGCCAAGGTTGCCGGGGGCTGCAGGTCTGAGGATCCAATCACGGGAAGCCAAGGTTACCGGGGGCTGCGACATCAGATAAGTCTTTCTCCCCACTCTATGACTCCGTATGAAACTTGAACGTGCGAGACTTCGCTCACTCTCATGCCATCTTGATCCCTCCGTCCCGTGTCCAAAAACCTTACTTTGGGCCGGAACTTGGTTATAGTGCGATGGGAAGGAGACGAGCGAAGGGCCTAATCCTACTCGGCCCCTACCTCTGCCAAGGGCGTGAGTGTAGTCGAGTTATAGAGCTGGAGGACGACAAGGACTGTTGCCGGTTTACAATGTTTATCTTGAGATAACAAGGATGCGTTCCTCGATGTGGCCCCCGCCCACGCACAAAAGAAACCCGGCAAACACCCTTCTTTTCATTCATACGTTGTTAACAAGTACAATTCATACGGAATAAGTACACGAGCGAGGGGATTACAAGGTCTAAATTCTACTAAGGCTCGTAGGCTTACAAACTAAAAAAAGATAAGTGCCCCATGATCCCCATTCTTGCCCTTTTCCTCCTAGGTGCGGCAGGTGAAGGAAAAAAGGGGGCAACGGGGAATGCGCCAATGGAGAGCTTGGCGAGGAAGGCCCTCAGCAGGGCACGTGGCCAAGGGAGGGGCGACGCGGTCAGTCGGAGTCGGAATCGGCGTCCCGCCGCTTGACACCATTGTCGCTATCCTCCTCGTCACTCCTGCTTGAGCAAGAGTCTTCGTCATCGGAGGAGCTCTCCACGCAGCACTTCAGGCGAGTTCCAATGTCTCCAAAGACCTTGACGGAGAGCAGGCCGTTCTCCATTAATTTGAAATAGAGAACGAGCCCCGCCGTCAGGCTGTGGATGCGAGCGAAGGTCTTCCATCCGCGACGAAGATACATGACGTGAGGGGCGGGAAAATCGACATCAACCCGTGTGACGCCATTCCCGCAGCCCCTCATATGCACTCTCAGAGTCTGTGGCGGGTCGAGCTCCATCTCCCGAGCAAATGGAGTAGGAAGACGAAGACGACGGCGCGCTGGCCGGTGCAGCCTCATGAAGAACTTGCGGGGCCGGTCCCCGACGTGGCCCTCCAATGGGGGAGGGACCGCCGGCGGAGGCGAGGCCGATGCGCCGCCCTGTCCTCCTCTTCCCTGAGCGCCACGGCAACCTAGGCCTCGCCCCCTCCCCCTTCCCCTTGTAGCCGGCTCCGCCTCCACGAGATCTTGGGAAGGAGGGGCGCGCTATCGAGCAGAGACCTTCGTCGCCACCGTTGAAGCACCGACACGCCCTCTCGCCATGGCAGAAGAGAGAAAGAGGCCAAGGTGTAAGGAGGCGGATGATGAAAGATTGGGCGGCGCCACCCCCCCTCCCCTTCTTATAAAGGGGCGGGGTCGAGGCTCGGCCGCCCCACTCAACCCATCTGGCCATCAGGAGCGCGGGGAATTGAGACCGACCCGCGGCTCCAATCAGCAGCGGCCTGGTTTCCCACCTCATCATTCAAGGCCCGCACCCGCAGCCTGCCATCTTCAAGGCATGAGGGACACGTGGCGGGCAAGCAGAAATCAAGGGGACAAGTGGGGCGACCGTTTTCCACCCCGTGATCTAGGGCACGGGTGCCTCGAAGGCCACGACCCGAGTCCACTCAGTAAATGAGCCGCGCCTCTGCGTTTCCCTCTTTTTATGGGGAAGGCGCGAGCCGCCTCTTTACCACGATGTGACACATGAGGGCAGCAACCGCCCCACGCACGACCCCCACGTCACGCATTCAACGCGGGTCATGGGGAAGCGCGACGGGCGAGGGAATTACCACAGTAAAACTTTGCCCCGCGCGCCCGTGCACCGTTCTTGGCCCGGCCCAACAACGCGTTGCGCTTATGCGTGGCCCAGGCCCGGGGGATCCTATTGGTGTACAAAAGTAGGGGCCCTTTTTGTACCCCTCTACTTGTGCATGGGTAGTCAGAGCCGTGCCCGCGGCCACACTAAGTAGGGCAGTGGAAGGCGCAAGACGGGCAAAGCAACGCCAAGACCAGAGACACACAGAGCAAGAGGGCGAGATGGACTCCCCCGGTGAGACTCTTGCCCGGGCGGCCTCTGCGGCCCCAGCAAGAGCCTTGCCGGGGCAAATTGCCCGACACCAGTAGGGCGCGCCACCCTTGAGAAGCTGCAGTGTGGTTGCACTTAAAGTATGCCAAAAAAATCGGTTCTTGTTGGTCTGCAATTATTGTGGCACTTTATAATATATGTCAGCCTCTTAGAAAATTGAGATATTGTATATAACCACAAAAAGGCTTCACTGGTAGACTCACAATACTGTAGGCTTTATTCAACAAAGAACTTAGTACATGCTTTGATGTACAAACATGGACAGAGATTATGTCACCATGGAAGATACACTACACAAAAGTAACATAATCAACTTTCTGAATTAAACAATGGTCATGATCAACCTCAGAAGTGTTTTTTTTCTGTATCTCTTTGTGACATTTTAGTGCTAGCAACACTACTTAATCAGTTTCTATATACTCCAGTACCACTATAGATTGACACACTCTTTTGGCATAGTTGATTGCAATATAAATGAACTGAGCAGGTAAATGCTGAAGAAATGATGATCTTCTATAAAGTAATATTGAACATCAATTATACCATAAGCTACCTAAGCACTAATAATCACTACAATATATTGTCTGACTGAAGATTAGCTGGTTCTGCAATGATTAGACAAACTCGAATCTATTTATTTGCATTCATGAACCAACTGTAAACCACTGCGGTGTGAGTTATGAATAATTCCATTCTATTTACTCTATAAATTTCCGTAAATAAGTTTCAGATGCAGTCCAGCGACTCTTGTAGTCTATGTTGATTTTTATTTTTGGGTGCTTTACACACAAGTTTCTTCGAGAATATGGTTACTGCTACATAATTAACAATTCAGCAGGAGCAAACATCCCAGAACCATGGCAGGCCAGATGAATATAACCACCTGCCTACCTGGCTACATGTTCTAACACTTCCCATCATTGTATGATAGATATGCACTTGGTCTTAAAGATAAGGTTTTTTGGGCACAGGTAGAACATATGAAGTGTGTGTTTATGGACATAACTACAAATTAATCTAGCATAAAGTACAATTTAATGTGCAAGCATGTAAGACATGAATAACATTTCCAGTAAATATGTATGTCTTTCTCCAATTTTTCTACCAGAAGCTATGGGTCTCTCAAACTGCCATGTGCTATGGGTCTCTCAAACTACCATGTTAGACAGAAAGATGTGTATACTTTGGCATGTATTGGGACTTACTTTTTTTGACGGTGCACCTCCAGTGTGTTTGTGATTTAGCGTGAGCATGACATGATAATTATTTGGCTGAATTTTCTATACTTGCACATTGTTTTGTAGTACGACAAATGGACAATCATTTGATATTCAGCCTCGTGGGTTGCGGGAAGAAGCTACGGCCGTAGCCCGTAGGAGAGTGGAGGCGCGTGTTGATCGAACATCGTGCCTGGCTCGAGGGGAGTGGTGTTGCAGAGGAGCTTACCAGGACAAGTTGCCCAGGACCCCAAGGCGACCGATGAACTCGAAGAGAAGCAACCTCGAGGATGTGTGACTGCTCACCTTTGTGATCCCTAGACGCTGGGTTCCGCTGCCAGGTAAGTTGTTGGGGATATTACTACTGGGCGTAAACCGGCCTATCTGGGCCGGATTAACTTCATCATTAGTTCAACGGTGTAAAAGCCCAAGCATGAAGGTAAGGGCCCAAGGCCTGTAGTCGGTTTAGAACACAGAGCCGTAAACCAGCCTGGTATGTAAACTTGTATTGTAAGTTAAGAATAGAGAGAGACCAACCCGGATACGAGTATGAACCGGAGATTGGGACTCTGTGAACCGACGGGCGTCGCCCGTGTATATAAGGGGACGACCCGGGGAGGTTCAGGGACAGACAACAACAACTCGAGGCCTAGGCGAAGCTTATTTGCTCCCTAGTCATTGAAACCACATCAATCCCATCACAACTAGACGTAGGCTTTTACCTTCATCGAAGGGGGCGAACTAGTATAAACTCTTGTGTCTTTGCGTCCGCTTTAACCCCTTCAAGTTAACCCGTAGCGATGGCTCCACGACTAAGTCCTTTCACGAGGACATCTGCCGTGACAAAACCACGACAATTGGCGCCCACCGTGGGGCTATCGCACGATGGTTTGATGATCTTGGAGGAAAGCTCAAGGAATCGAAGGCTATCTTTGTGGGCGGATGACCAAGAGTCGTCGTGGGAAGCTCTACATCGACGAATCTGAAATTTGGGGCCCGAGGCCGGATCGATTGAGTACGGGTACCGGGTCCCCTTTGGTGGCATACACGTTTTCATTGGCAAGATCGGTGAACCGGGCCCTGAGTTGGACACCTGCACCGACCTCGTCGAGACAGCTCAGTGTGCGCGATCTGCCCAGGTCAAACCGGCCGTGAAGCGTGCCTTTGTGGGAGTCATCCATGGAGGAAGTTATGAGGACGGATCAGAATCTGGTGGCGAGACCGTCGTCTACTCTGGCGACGAGTCATCAACCGGAGAAACTGAATCTCTATATCAGTTACAAGATGGCCGGATTGGGGGCTGTTCTGATGGTGACAGTATTCCGGACCCCTCCGATCTGCCCAACCGGGTTGGAATATTCATGGCGGTACACAAGCAGCGCTTCACTCTTATTGTTGCGGCAATGATCTCCGGTTCAGCGGCGGCACGGCCCGGGGCAGGAGGCCACAATGCTCCCACCGGCTCAAGTTTTATCAGATCTGTTCGATCGTTGGCTGCGCTCATGGCGTAGGCTAACCCGGCGGATCAGACGCTCATAACGCAGAGATTGCGAATGTGAAGGAACAAATCACTCGGGCTAAAGCGGATCTAGCAGCCGCAGACGCCAGATGACGGGCAGAGCGGGCCGCTTTAGATGCGCAGCTTATAGGCTCATGTTGGATCGTAACGCGTCACATGAAGTCATGAATAGGTAATACAGATCCGTTTGCCTTGATTTTGAAGCGAGACCTCTTCAACACCGGGCGGGAACCAGTATTCCCGGTGGTAAACCGGGCGGAAGCACCTAGGACGGCGGTAGCGGTCCAGCCCCGCTTAATAGATCTACCTCGCCATAACGCCAGTGTGCCTCAGGCCGTGCAAACACCTCCGGATCACTACTCCAACCCGATGGATAACCTTGTTGCAGCAGCGGCACGGCTGGAGGCTATTCCAATTGAAGGTGACTCACCACAGGCAATAGAGACGCGCCGGGTCAAGGAGCTCCTTAGGACAGATTTGGTCCAACAGGAAGCGTATTCGTACAGCCGCGACCGAATCCACTCTACCCCCCGCCCAAGCCGGAGCTATAGAAGGCACATGGATGAACCGGCCGTATCAAGTAATGCACGGCGTGGTGCGCCCCGTGGCAACAACCCGGCAGGTGGTGTTGATAATGCCCAGGAGGTGGTGGACCGGGACCGAGCGCGCAGGGAGGCCGAGTTAGCAACACAGAATGAGGCGCGTCAGCTTACGCCGGTTCACCCCACCACCTCAGTCGAGCCAGGGGTCGTTTCTAGCTTGGGGGTTCCCTGTTTGATCCCCGCTTTACGCAATGTGCGCTTGCCCAAAGACTTCAAGGGTCCGCGCAAGGTGCCAAATTACACTGCTGATTTACCTCCAGAAGCATGGATAGAGAGCTATGAGATGGCCATGGAGATGCTAGATGTGGATGAGGCCGCGTGTGCAAAGTATTTTACCATGATGCTTGAAGGGATGGCCCGTATTTGGTTAAAGAGCTTGCCGCCCAATTCTATCAGTTCATGGGCCCTGTTGCGAACCCGGTTTATCCAGAATTTCAAAGATACCTGTAAGCAGCCCATGTCCATAGTGGACTTGGCGGCTTGTGTCCAGGGGGAAGGGGAGTCAACAACCCATTGGGTACGCCGCGTTTCGGAAATCTTGCACTCGTCAGACCGGATCAACGCTGACTCTGCGATCTTAACCCTGGAGGGCAACTGCCGGTTTCAGCCTCTGAAGTTAAAATTGGGGCGCATGAAGCGATTTTGTAATGACATGGGAACTCTCATGGGCGCTTTAGTGAAGTATGCTGATTCTGATAGTACCAAGGATCCCGAGTCTGACGATGACAAGACAGGGAAGGGAAGGAAGAACAACAACTCCAAGGGCCAGCAACATCACTCAGCAGGTAATGGTGGCGGAGGCAAGCGTAAAGCGGATGGCAACATGGACTTCGTAGCTAATACCAACACGCAGGACAAGGGTCAGCGGCTCAAGGGTAAACAGCCGAATCGAAGTGGAGCGCCTAATCCCAATCCGGACCGCTTGAACTATCTATTGAATCAACCCTGTACGAAGCATGGGACAAAGGAGACGCCAGCAAACCACCTCTGGAAGGATTGCTACATTATGCAGGAGTTCAAGAGTTCTAATGCTTTCCGGTATGATCACGGCTCTGGCGGCGGTTCAGGATCCGGGCCGGGTTACGGTGGAGAAAATTCCGGTTCAGGATTTAATGGTACCTGAGCCATCGGCTCTACTCATGTAAATATTATGACAGTGTATATATTATGAATAAAGTAATAAACCGAAGCCTCAACTAAAGCAGGGTATCTGCTCTGTTACATCATGCATGGTTACATGGAGTTGTTCTGTCTTAAAGAGGCCTCCGGTTTACCCCTTGAGTTTGCTTTTCAAAAGCTTTATGATATCATTTGGGGGCTTGGTCGTGTCCGAACCAATGCAACACCTTTTGATAGGCGAAAGCCACCCGGATCACTTGGGGACATGGTCAAGTCTGAACCAGTCACGCCTCTTGATCGGCCTAAGGCCATAGAGTCACTTGGGGGCTTGGTCGAACTCGAACCATTGCCACGCCACTTGATCGGCATAATGCCACGGTTTCAGTTGGGGACCTGGCTGACTTGAACCATAGCTACACCTTATTGGGAGCTTGGTCGTGTCCGACCATGGTAACACCATCTGATTGGCTCAGTAAAGCCTCTTTTTGCAAATGGTTTTATCATTGCCTTTGCTTCCATGTTTTTTCATAACTGTTATTTGATTTTTGTTGCGTTTTTTAAGCCGATAACATTTTACAACCGGTTCAAACTGTCAATTAACGGAATTCGGTCCATTTTTAATCCGGAGATAATTTTTCCGGTTTGACTTTTTCTGTTAACATCCCATTATGGAGTAACAGGGGGCTTGTCATGATTCGCACGGTTTACATGGTAAACCGGCATTATAAACACATGAGCTGTTTTCTCCTTTGATGGTAATGGTTTCTACAACCTCCGCTTCAAGATTGGCTAAGCCAACTTCATGCCCAGCGATGGCAGGTATTTTGTATCACATATTTTGATCATATACCTCAATATTTCATTGCATATATATATGAACGTCACAAGCCGGCTGGCGGCACAAACCGCCGTGGCAGTTTAAGATTTTGTGATTGCAGGCAATATAGATTGAAGGTTTCGATCATTCAATCAAAAGTATCAGCACCTATGCACGAAGGCATATTAAAAGCAAAAGTGTTGGCTATCCTATTACAAGGCAACATGGTGCCCAAATAAGATCATTGTTTTCTTGGCGGAATATAAGAAAGCAGCTATTTAAACCGGCTTCCGGTTCACGCTTGCTCGCCGCCCGGCCCGACGGCGGTTGTGGGTCGTCTGCCGCTTCAGCTTGTTCATCCCTACCCGGTAATTTGGAAGTCAATAGTGGTCGATCGATGCCCATTAAAGCTTGAAAGACAGCCTCCTCATGGATCGGGAAGATGGTTCAATATCGGGAGCGTAAGTATGCTTACGGATCGGAGGGATCAGGTTCTCCGCTTCGGAATAGGTGCAGCTACTAAATGCATTACGATCGTTATATTGAGCTTGATAATGCGACAAGTCTGCCTCTTGGGCCAATTGGCAAGCCAGAGGGCGCACCGCCCGGTTTATCGCTCTCCGGTCATCTTCGTTGAACTCTGAACTGTCTTCCTTCAGACTGGGATATCCCTGTGCTGCCTCAACAGGATCGAAATCTGGCACCCATGCTTTTGCCCGGATTAAGGCATTAATGGCACCAGTTCGAGCAGCAGATTTCTTCAGCTCTTCAACCCGGGCGGGAAGCATTGACAACCTCCTAAGAGTATCTTGAATTAAAGAAGGTGCTGGATTGTTATGTGATGCGATGGAGATGATCCGCTGCGCTCCGATCTCTGTTGTTCGATTAAAGTGTAGGCAGCTTTCAATTTCATCCGAACATCTGACCCCCAAGTGACCAATGCGTGTGCCTGCAACATTACAAGAAAGATCACAAACCGGACTTATCATAAGAAGGCCAAGTTATCACAGAAACCAAAGGAAGCTTACCAAAGATGGCAGCAGTCATGGCATGCACTTGCCGCTTCACGTTGGTCAGCTCATCTACCACCGGTTTAAGGGCAGCTTTAGTATTTTCAACCTTTTTGGTTAAAGCGGCCTTCTCAGCGGCCCAATCCGCCCGCTCCTTTTTGAAGCCCTCCTTAAGCTGTTCCATGACGCCTAAAGTGCTGGTCAATTCTTCTTTTGCTTTTGAGGTTTCAGCTTGTTGGGATTTCAAGTTTTCTTGAAGATCGGTGAGTTGGCTTTCTTTAGTCCTCATTTCGACCTACATCTGAACAGTCATCTGATTTAACAAACGGTGCAAGGTTTGAAGTACCAACCACATAACAAGTTATGCACTTGGCACTTGGGGGCTAATGCATATTTGATCTTCATCTGTCAATAAAAACACAAAGTCCCAAGCTCAATACAGGTATTCAACTTGGCACTTGGGGGCTAATGGCTATTTGCTCGAACATGTTCTGATGCTGCGAAAGTCCCGGTTTAACTATACTAAGTTGAACCGGCCCTTGGGGGCTACATCAGTGAATTCTGAAGCATTGAGTTTTATGTTAAGTCCCGGTTCAACTATACTAAGTTGAACTGGCCCTTGTGGGCTACATCAGTGGATTCTGAAAGTATTGAGTTCTATATCAAGTCCCGGTTTGAAAGAAGATTACAAACAGGCCCTTGGGGGCTAGGAGAGTTAACAAAAATTGAAATATCCAAGCAGGAAAAAGAGCATGGAGGTTACCTCGAATTTTTCTTTCATCATATTAACCGGTCGACTTCATAATCACGGCTGGTATACAGCCGGTTCAAGTAGCCGTAATGAAGATCTTGGGGGTTGAGCAGCGTAAGTTCCGGATCAACATTCCACTTGCCCTTTCTCATAGTGGCAAATTCTACTTTGGCGAATGTTTGGATAAGGCGACCGGATTACAGTTCATTGTGGCCAAAGCCGATAATCACAACGTCATCGTCCTTGGTATCACCGGTTTGACGAGGGGATCGGTTTGTCGGCGAGCGGATTGGGTGGTGGATTTTTAATCCGGGTTGGGCTTACGGGCTGGTCGGCAGGATGGGAGGTGTCAGCAGGCCTTTCTTGACAACAAACTCGTCATCTTGCGATGGCGGATCATTGGGCATATCTTCACAAATAGCCGCTTCAAGATTTGAAGTATTGTCCGGTTCGAGCGGTTTCTTCGTCGGCCGCTTTATCCAGGCGAGCCTTTTTCGCCTAGGCTTGTACGAAAAGGCATAATAACGATCCAAATACAGCATATACTACGCAGTGATGCAATAGAAACAATATGATATGTAAAACTTACCCAAGCACCGTTTTTAGCGGTGGCGGTGAAATGGTGATGACTCGCCAGATGAGGAATGGGAAGTGACCTGATAATCGGAGTCGGATGGATTAAGAGGTTGGCGAAAACAGCCCGCTTTAGGACAAGCAGCGACAAGCAAATTAGAGACCTCACGAGCGATGTTTCCGAACCGGACTGTTCGGTAAACCGGCGGAGGTAACTACTGGCATTGTGCCGAGTTGTGCGGCGAACTTCATGTTGTTGAGTCTTCATAAGAAATTTGGGATCCAAGCAAGCAAGGGGATGAGAAAATTTAATTTTCCGGTTTGCTCGACGGATTTTTAGTGAAGGCAAAGGATTTGAGTCAGAGGAGAGAATAGTTACCTCTACAACATTAGCATTACTGGCTTCAGCATCATCCTGACAAATATCATCATTAATTAGGCTTATGAAAAGTAAGCCAAGTGAATCAAGTTCTACCTCAAGGTCCGGATTACCCACATCGTCATCCACAGCCGGATCAGAAGATGCGATGGTTTTCCTCTTATGAGCAGACCTCTTGACAACTTTGGTCTTTTGCGGATTGGTCTTTCCGGTTTATGCGGCTTCTCTGGTTTCTCTTGTGGAAGTTTCTTGCTCGAATGGATCATCACCCGATTAAGCAGCAGTTGATGTTAAAAAGATACGGAAATGGCAGTAATATATTGATAAAAAATACAATCGAGTCTTACAAATGGTGGTTTGTTGGTAGCACGAGAAGGGAAGCAGGACCGGTTCAGACGCAGAGGTGTTCGGTTCGTTCAACATTTTCTTCACAGCCTCGGTGACCTCATCATTGGTAAGCTGGATATTAACATGTCGGAGGGGTCGTTGGCGCTACCTGTGTACTCACACATTAAACCGGAGCGCTGGGAGAGAGGCAGTATGCTCCATGATATCCAACAGCGTGCGAGATCAATTCCTGTTAAACCGTTGGCCATGAAGGCTCTGAGCTTGGAGAGTTGAGGAGCGTATTTAGTTCTCTCCTTGGTGGTTAATCTTTGCGGAAAGGGATGTGTATTACTGAGTTGCTCCGGACGAAAGCCAGGCAAAGGATTTTCATTGGTAGGAGAGGTGTCTCTGCAATAGAACCATGATTGATTCCATTCCTTGGGGTGGCTGTGCAGTTTGGCATGAGGATAAGTGACCTCCTTCCTTTTTTGAATCGCCACACCACGCAATTCTGTGTTGGACCCATCAGTGTATTACGTGCGGCGGTTTAGATGGAAGCGATCTCTAAACAGCTCAACTGTGGGTTCTTCTTGAAAGTATGCCTCACAGAGCACTTGGAAGTGACATATATTGGTAGCAATTGGGGCGGTATCTTGCAGACGGAGTTGAAAATTGGCTAAGACATCCGGTAAAATTTTGAACCGGGCGGGTTAAAACCCCGGCTAAGCGATCTGCGAAAACTACAACCTCTCCTTCTTGAGGTGTGGGTGGACATTCTTTGCCGGGAACCCTCCAATGGATAGTATCTTTCTTGTTTAAAGCGCCCGGTCAGGACCAGATTGTTTAGTTGAGTTTCGGTGACACGGGAAGGAGCCCAGTTGCACTCATATACTTGTTTGGCCATGATAAAATCTACGAAAAATATAAATCCGGTTCAAGAAATGTGTTGGGACAAAGAGAGAACCGGTGTAGAATGCTAAATCGGAGACAACTACATCTAAACCGGAGTTCTATGAAGCGATAGTGTCTGGTTAAGGAGTTCTGGTGGTTCAACAAGGGGACTAATGGTGTATACCGGTTTATTAATTCTTTCTATGTTAAGTTAAACCGCCTGATCTAAATATTGAAAGCAATTGAGGTTGCGAACGGCTAAGTGTGCAGAAACAGGTTTCAACAGATTTCTCTACAACGAAGGATCTGAAGCCAGATCAGAAAAGAAGAAAAATATCCAAAAGAGAATAAAGCAGAGCAGTATTGATGCAATGAGCAGGAAATAATATGCGAGATCTATGGACGTGAGCACGAAACTACAGGCGGATGCTAAAAGCTACTACTAATCAGAGCAACGTGTCATAGATCTATCCAGGAGTCTGGTATGAGCATGAACAGTTAATGGAGCACTGCAAGAACAAGAAACCCTAGAACGAATCTAGGTCAAGGGAAACTGAGGACCTACCAGAGTTGAGGAGATGCGGAAGATCGCTGCGTTTTTCTGGTGCGTTCAGGTTGATGCAGCGGTCCAAGACGGTGCAGAGGTCGATGGCGGCGGCGGAGCTCCGAGGCTAGCGACGCGAGGAAGACGAAGAGAAAGGGGACGGAGGGGAGAAAAGGAATGACCCTTCGGTCCTATTTATAAGGCAAGAGACCTGTGTCAGGCGCCTGAATCAAGGAACCACAAATGTGGGAACCAGAGCTGTCGCCTCGGTTATTGCGGATCTGCTAAACAAAGAAGGTATCATGAATGCTATCTTTATAGGGACGTCATGCCGGTTTACAGCAACCAGAGAAGGTGACATCACGGCGGTTCAAAAACTACAAGAAGATGTTGAAGATGAAGGTTTTTTTATCAAGGATTGAAAACCTGTTCAAATCAATCTGGGGCCTAATGTTGGGGATATTACTACTGGGCGTAAACCGGCCTATCTGGGCCGGATTAACTTCATCAGTAGTTCAACGGTGTAAAAGCCCAAGCATGAAGGTAAGGGCCCAAGGCCTGTAGTCGGTTTAGAACCTGTAGCCGTAAACCGGCTTGGTATGTAAACTTATCTGTAAGTTAGGAATAGAGAGAGACCAACCCGGATCACAGTATGAACCGGAGATTGGGACTCTGTGAACCGACAGGCGTCACCCGTGTATATAAGGGACGACCGGGCGGATCGAGGGACAGAACAACAACAACTCGAGGCCTAGGCGAAGCTTATTTGCTCCTAGTCATCGAAACCACATCAATCCCATCACAACTAGGCGTAGGCTTTTACCTTCATCGAAGGGGCCGAACTAGTATAAACTCTTGTGTCTTTGCGTCCGCTTTAACCCCTTCAAGTTAACCCGTAGCGATGGCTCCACGACTAAGTCCTTTCACGAGGACATCTGCCATGACAAAACCATGACATAAGTCATCTTGGAATCCCACTCGAGCAGGTCATCATGGTCGTGGCTGGCAATGCTGCGCGCTTCACTTGGATCTCGCTCGAACGCGTCAGCTGGATCCCAATAAAATCACTTTTGTCCACTTTCGTACTGCACCAGTCAACATATTATGAATCTACTTCATCGCCTGATAATCAAATATCAACTTGTTTAACTTGAATACTTTTATCCTACGCTTAGGTGCACGGTTTGGAAATAATGATAGAAACCTCAAAATAGAGGAGATTCTGCCGGTTGAGCATGAGAAATTTGGAGTAGGATATACTCACATTGTAAAGTAAAGTTAGAAGAATATCGTCTCTTGGATGTCACTTATGTGCCAGATCGTAAATCATGGTATAAAACATGCCCTTCATCTACTAATTATAGTTCATATGAAAAAGATAAGCAGGACTTATAAGCAAGTCTTATAATTCTAGAGCACAAACCAAGTATTGCAGTCTCATTTGCTCACTGGATTTGATAAAACTTTCCAAATCGCATTAGAAAAATAGTATTGTAATTTGACCTGACAGAGAAAAGAGATCAAGAAACGCTACACTTCTAACTGATGGAACCACCAGCTTGTCACCCGTAGCCTGCACACACTAAAACCCCAAGAAAAATATATGTCATAACGAGAAGGAGGATTTTCCTGTAGCTACATAAGCTGCCGAACCATCAGGCCAGGATGAGTGCTAGCGGCCGGTGATTGAATTCTTAGTGGACGAACCCAAGCTGGAGAGTTGGTGCTAGCGGCTGGGATCAACTCTGGCAGGACACGCGGACAGAGAGATGAACAGACAGAATAGTGGCTGGTCCGCCGCTGGATAGAAGTCATCGTGGTCGCGGCTGGCAGCGCCGCGCGCTTGTCTTGGATCCCGCTCAAGTGCGTCGGCTGGATTCGCCCAAATCGCGTGCTCTTCACGCCATCACCTGGACGGATCTCCCGCGTCGACTAGCAGGCTCGCGCGCTTCACCATCCTACTCGAGTGTGTCGCGCGCGTCGGGGGCAGCTGGATTCCCCTGTCACCGATCCACCTCCTCTGTCCAGCGAGCAGCGAGCACAATGAGCGGACGATCCACATCCCCTGTCGAGCGAGAACGACGGTGTTAGATTAATGGGCTGGCATAACCAGCCCAGTTTACCACATGGCTTGAATTCGGCCTCTGGAATAGTAGGCCATAGGACAGCCGGGCCAGTTGCGGGAGTGATGATTTTACACATTAGACCTGACGGGCAGAAACGTTTATATCACGAAAACAGACGACCAGAAACCCAAATCGCTGAGAGAGCTCGCCTTAGGCTCGGTTATACTGTCCTTAATGATGGTGATTTGCTTTCTTATACTAACGGAGCTCATAAGATTTTCTGTTGAGTTTTGTGTTGTGAAGTTTTCAAGTTTTGGGTAAAGATTTGATGGATTATGGAATAAGGAGTGGCAACAGCCTAAGATTGGGGATGCCCAAGGCACCCCAAGGTAAAATTCAAGGACAACCAAAAGCCTAAGCTTGGGGATGCCCCGGAAGGCATCCCCTCTTTCATCTTCTTCCATCGGTAACTTTACTTGATGCTATATTTTTATTCACCACATGATATGTGTTTTGCTTGGAGCATCTTGTATGATTTGAGTCTTTGCTTTTAGTTTACCACAATCATCCTTGTTGTACACACCTTTTGGTAGAGACAAACATGAATCGGAATTTATTAGAATACTCTATGTGCTTCACTTATATCTTTTGAGCTATATAATTCTGCTCTAGTGCTTCACTTATATCTTTTAGAGCACGGTGGTAGTTTTATTTTATTGAAATTATTGATCTCTCATGCTTCACTTATATTATTTCGAGAGCCTTTTAGAACAGCATGGTAGTTTGCTTTGGCTATAGAATTAGTCCTAATATGATAGGCATCCAAGATCGGTATAATAAAAACTTACATAAAAAGTGCATTGAATACTATGAGAAGTTTGATACTTGATGATTGTTTTGAGATATGAAGATGGTAATATTAGAGTTGTGCTAGTTGAGTAGTTGTCAATTTGTGAAATACTTGTGTTGGAGTTTGCAAGTCCCGTAGCATGCACGTATGGTAAACGTTGTGTGACAAATTTGAAGCATGAGGTGTTTCTTTGATTGTCCTCCTTATGAGTGGCGGTCGGGGACGAGCGATGGTCTTTTCCTACCAATCTATCCCCCTAGGAGCATGCGCGTAGTGCTTGGTTTTTTATTAATTTTAGATTTTTGCAATAAGTATGTGAGTTCTTTATGACTAATGTTGAGTCCATGGATTATACGCACTCTCACCCTTCCATCATTGCTAGCCTCTTCGGTACCGTGCATTGCCCTTTCTCACATTGAGTTGGTGCAAACTTCGTCGGTGCATCCAAACCCCGTGATACGATACGCTCTATCACACATAAACCTCCTTATATCTTCCTCAAAACAGCCACCATACCTACCTATTATGGCATTTCCATAGCCATTCTGAGATATATTGCCATGCAACTTTCCACCGTTTCATTTATTATGACACGCTTCATCATTATCATATTGCCTTGCATGATCATGTAGTTGACATCGTATATGTGGCAAAGCCACCATGCATAATTTATCATACATGTCACTCTTGATTCATTGCCCATCCGGTATACCGCCGGAGGCATTCATATAGAGTCATATTTTGTTCTAGTATCGAGTTGTAATCATTGAGTTGTAAATAAATAGAAGTGTGATGATCATCATTAATAGAGCATTGTCCCAAATAAAAAAAGAAATACAGAAAAAAAAAGAGAAAGGCCAAATAAAAAAGGGAAAGGCCCAAAAAAAGAAATGAAAACGGACAATGCTACTATCCTGTTTTTTTTTCATACTTGTGCTTCAAAGTAGCACCATGATCTTTATGATAGAGAGTCTCTTGTTTTGTCACTTTCATATACTAGTGGGAATTTTTTATTATAGAACTTGGCTTGTATATTCCAACAGTGGGCTTCCTCGAATGCCCTAGGTCTTCGTGAGCAAGCAAGTTGGATGCACACCCACTTAGTTTCTTTTGTTGAGCTTTCATATATTTATAAGCTCTAGTGCATCCGTTGCATGGCAATCCCTACTCCTTGCATTGACATCAATTGATGGGCATCTCCATAGCCCATTGATTATCCGCGTCAATGTGAGACTTTCTCCTTTTTTTCTCCACATAACCCCCATCATTATATTCTATTCCACCCATAGTGCTATATCCATGGCTCACGCACATGTATTGCGTGAAAGTTGAAAAAAGTTTGAGATTACTAAAGTATGAAACAATTGCTTGGCTTGTCATCGGGGTTGTGCATGATGAGAGCATTCTCGTGTGAAGAAATGGAGCATGATCAAACTATATAATTTTGTAGGGATGAACTTTCTTTGGCCATGTTATTTTGAGAAGACATGATTGCTTAGTTAGTATGCTTGAAGTATTATTATTTTTATGTCAATATTAAACTTTTGTCTTGAATCTTTTGGATGTGAACATTCATGCCACACTAAAGAAAATTACATTAAGAATTATGCTAGTTAGCATTCCACATCAAAAATTCTGTTTTTATCGTTTACCTACTCGAGGACGATGTCAGGACCCCGATTCCAAGTCACATCGATCTAGCCGGTAACACCTCATATCACTTTGCGGCCTCACGCACGGTATTCCCACGGGTGTCGCCTTACCATGGCCCGGGACCGTTTGCGCCTTTTGGCTCACGTATATAAGTGTCGCTAGCATCCATATGACGGAGAACCCGAGCCGACATGGCTAGTCGTGAACCCAAAGCGGCACTAACCCATGGGGACAGGCATACATGAATCACATCGAGCATGTCGGTCAGCAGCATGTGAATCCGGGCTGTAACCTTTGGGCTATGAGGACTCAGGGAACCCGGGCTGTAGCAGGCTAGGCAGGACTCGGATGTACCAGCGTGACATTTCCCGAAGGGACAGACAAGAACGAAGTGAAACACATGTCGGCCAGTCAAGTGTCCAGAGCGGTAGTCTTTGGGCTAGCAGGACTCCGGTGAACCGGGTATGTGAGACTACTATCGCTCAGGAAGCACTAGACTACATTTCCCCATAACAGAGGCTGCCAAGGATAAACAACTAGATTGTCGGATCCCACACATACCAAGCATTTCAAACATACACACAATATGCTCAATATGTGTAAATACAACATGGCATCACAACATAACTCTACGACTCAAAGTATTTATTCATTAGGCTTCGAGGAGCGAGATATTACAAACATGGGTCTCACGACCCAACATTCAGAGCATACAAGTCAAAGCACAAGCGGAAGCTTAACATGTCTGAGTACGCATAACTATAAATGAAAAAAGGCCGAGAAGCGACTATCTACGAGATCTGCCGAGGCACAAGATCGTAGCTGAGGTAACAAGCTAAATGTCGAAGTCCACGTGGAACTACTAGTGAGACTGAAGTCTCTCTGCAAAAACATAAAATAAGCAAACGTGAGTACAAATGTACTCAGCAAGACTTACATCAGAACTAACTACATATGCATCATTATCAACAAAGGGGGTGGTGGAGTTTGACTGCAGCAAGCCAGCTTTGACTCAGTGGCTATCCTAAACTACGACTGCAAGTAACTCTTTTGGGGTGGCGCACACGAGTCCACATATTCACCATATCAATACATCACTATGGACCCGCTCCCATCTCCCTACGAGAACGCCATCCATAGCACTCACGCTTATCTTGCGTATTTTAGAGTATCCACTTTCACTTGTCTATGAACTATTATAGGCAACCCAGAAGTCCTTTACCGCGGACACGGCTATTCGAATAGATGATGTTAACCTGCAGGGGTGTACTTCTTCACACACGCTCTCACCACTTACCGCCGTTTACACGACATGTACTCGGCAACCTTCAAGCGGAAGCCCAACGTGGGTGTCAGCCACAGCCTACCTAAACACTCAAGTCTCTAGTCCAGGTTTATCGCCTATTCAGGTTCCATCCGCAAGGAGTCCGGCCGAGGTTTCCACATACGGCCCCGAACGATGTGTGCAGGGTTCCCGAGAGACCAACCGGGCGTTCGGTACACTGCCGTTACGTGCCTACCGCAACACAGCCCACCCCTAAGGTCAGTGCTGCGTGCGGCCCCCAGCATACTACAAACACCAGAAACTACTTTGCAACTCCCGGACAGAGGACAAGAGTGGTTAAGAAGCCGAGAGGGTCCATTGGTTTCGGGCCCAATGTGTGGTAGTAACTATTTCATGGATCACAAACACAGAACTCAGTTCCTGAGGACGGCTTCAATGAGACAACCCAACATGTACTCCTACATGGCCTCTCACCGCTACCTTTACTAAATCGTGTTCACGCACTTAGCTCACACACAGTAGGACATGTTCACACACCTCTGATTCATCCCCGATGAATCAGACCTGACTCAACTCTAAGCGGTAGCAGGCATGACAAACAAGCATGAATGAGTAGGCACAACAGGGCTCAAACAACTCCTACTCATGCTAGTGGGTTTCATCTATTTACTGTGGAAATGACTGGTCATGCAGAGGATAAAGGGGTTCATCTACCGCAACATGTAACAGTTGAATCGTTGTTGTCCTAATGCAGTAAAAGAGAGTAGGAGCGAGAGAGTGGGATTGTATCGGAATGAACAAGGGGGTTTTGCTTGCCTGGCACTTCTGAAGATAATATAGTTCTTCATCGGTGTCATCGAACTCATCGTCGGTACGTCGTTTACTGAGAGGGAACAAACACCGACAACAAAGGAGAAACACAATCAATGCCATGCAACAATATGATGCATGAAGGTGACATGGCAATATGCTGTTGATTGGCCTAATGCATCTAGCAACAAGTTAAATGGGGTTGGTTTGAACACTAGGTTCAAATTCAAACTCAGATCACGAGGAGTTTAAATGCCATTTAATTGATTTGACCTGATCAGCAGGTATAAGTTGTTCTAACATGCATGAAAATGGTGCAGATGGATTCCTTGAATTTTTCTGATAATTTTTCATATATAAATTAATTCATTTGGAGCTACGGTTGAATTACTATGATTTTTAGAAGTTTCGGCTATATTCTGGAATTTCATGTAAAAGAATAAATCCAGAAATCGAATTAGTGCGTCAGCATGACGTCACTGTGATGTCAGCAGTCAACTGGGTCGGCCAGGTCAAACCTGACCAGTGGGACCCATACGTCAGTGTCTCAGGCTGGTTTAGGTGGATGACATGTGGGACCAGTCAATGCTGACTTGGCCAAAGTCAAAATGACACGTGTGGTCCACGGCATTAACACTAATTTAAAAGAAAAAATTATACTAATCCTAATTAAGCGCAGGGGCCCACATGGTAGTGGCTCATGTGGTGCTTATAGTGGTCATTAGCACTAACTAACCGGCGCCACGTCGGTGGTGACGTTGGCGACCACAATGGCGGAAACTTCGCCGGAGTTGGTCGGGCGGCGCTTCTGCATCGCAGGGGCGCTGAGGGCATCTACGCGGAGCTGGAACTCGCGCGCATCCAACGGTGCAAGCAACACCTGCTGGGGCGGCCAGAAATGACGACGGCGTCGAGGTCAGCGGCGACCGGAGCTCGGGTGTCGACGGATTCGGCGCTACGTTGAGCAAGGCGTGCATTGCGTGGCATCTACGGCGGCTGCACGTGCTAACAAGGCTATTGGGCAGGCTAGCATGACCAAAGGGTCACGGGCCGACGCGGCGACGAGCTCGGGCAGAGGTGAGCTTCGGCCTCGATGAATACGACGGCTACGGTGTGCAAAAGGGCGAGGCGTTAGGGGGAAAAATGACCGGAGGCTCACATCGCGTCGATTGAAGTACTCGTCAGGCTCGGGGAAGGCCTGCAGACGACAGAGTGATGATGGCGATCGCCGGAGTCCGAGGAAGAAGACGGAGCCGATGGCGGTGTTGTAGGGTCTCCCGCAGGGCATGGCTCGGTGAGGAGGAAGAGGGGGTCGAGGCGGAGCCCCTGAGAGCATCGGCGGCGCAGGCTGTGGCTACGGCGGTGCTTTCGTCGTGATGTGACGGCTGCAATCGGTGGTTGCGTCTTGAGGGAGCCAGAGGAGGAGAGGAGCTCGGGGAGAGAGTGAGAGAGGTCCGAGGGGTTGCGTGGCTGCCTCTGTGGCGCTGGAAGGGCCTCGAGGGCGTGAGGCAGGCAGGGATGAGGCCACGACATCGCCAGCACTTGCCACCGAGGTGCTTCGGGGCGAGGGGAGGAAGACGACAGGAGGAGGTGGGCTGGCCAGGTGGCTGGGCTGCCAGCTGGGCTGACAAGGTGAGGCCTAGGTGGGCTTGGTGGGCGCCAGGTAAGTGCCCAGGTGAGCCTCTCTCTCTCTCTCTCTCTCTCTCTCTCTCTCTCTTTTATTTTAGTTTTTCTATTTCTGTTATTTTGTTTTGATTTGATTTAGAACATCAAATCATTTTATAAACTTTCTGTAAATTGTTATGTGATCTCAGGACTAGCCCAAGGTCACATGCAACTTACAAAAATGTTTGGGCTTTATTTCTTATATAATAGAAATAAATCCAACTCAAAAATGTATTGATTTAATTCAAAAGGCCCAAAATAAATATTTCAGTCACTCCAAAAATATTGGTTTGCTTTTTACCTCATGCCAATATTTTTACAGAATAACAGGAACATTTTCTTGGACTCATTTGATGAGATTTAAATGTTGGTTATTTTTAGAGGTTTTCTGAGGCTTTTGAAAATTCCTCAATTCAAATTTTCATGAAATTTAAACATGATGCAACAAGCAAGGCTAGCCACAAGCAAAGCTAAAGTTAGGGCTGTGACAGCTCACCCCCACTAAACAAGAATCTCGTCCCGAGATTCAAGACGTGAGGTAAGAAGACAGAGGGGCACAAGCTAACACGGTCTTCACGATCCAGTTGCACCTCATAAGGTTGTTGATTTGTCGCATACGTTGATCTTGACATCCTCGCTTTTGAGATCTTCATCCACGCGATGACGACGGAAAGAAACTCTTCTAGGATTGATCTTCTCAAAGATCGAACTACACAATATCAACTCGCGGAATGAGATGTTGAAAAATCTTGAGTTGAGACTCAAAACCCAACGAAAGGGATGGAAGAACAAGCGACGGGGTTTGATTTGGTGGCAACAATTCCACGCTTAGAAAGATGGTGGGTGGTGGCAAGGTGGCAAGGAAATAATTGCCATGATCCTGTAACGGGGCACCTTGGAGAAGGTGACTCGTTGAACTGCTCCCTTAAGTGGCAAAAAGAATTACTTTTGATCCATAGATCATTGGAACCCTTCATGCCAGCTTAAGGCAATTTACGATTGATCGTTTGAAAGAGCTCTAAGAGATGACATACTCGAACTAGGATGGATGATGTGGACTACCTTGTTGAAGACAACGCAATGGATGATTTTTGCTTATCATCGAAAATGGATGGGACCCATGGTAAGTCCACTTTTAAAGATCATCTTGGACAGCGACTGCTGAGAAGGGCAGCCCATGGGAATTTGGCACAATGGCGGTGCAAGCTGGGAACAAAATGCAACTGTTGGGAATGTTCCAACCATCATATCTGCCTGAGATTCAGATCTGATTGGTGATAGGATACTTCAGACTCAACATGTCTGAAAGGAAAGTTTGCAACACAATCGACGAGATGACGTTGCGAGATTCTCGGGAAGTGAACTACGATAGCAAGCTCCAAAACATGAGCTGGTTCTGCTAAACACATGTGAACATGCTGTCGCAGACAAACATGACCACATAGTAGTCTTATATTAAACACTACCAAGTTCGGGTGGGGGAACCATCATCGAGGATATCGAAGTCTTTTCATAAGTCCGGATTAGCTCTTATGAAGGGACTCCTTCTCCTTGAGCAAATCGGTCAGTGGCTTGGTGTGCTAGGAACACATATGGAGTGGAGGCGGCCAACCTATCAAACCATAGAGCACTTCGCACGTGCATGACTGACTTGGGATGGTACCATAGGAAACAAAACAATCTTCCTCAAACTCACGGCGGCAACTTGCACCAAATGCACGTGAATCAGAGAAAGTCACTTCTTTCACCAAAACATATACCTCATGAACGGACCACGAAGGCAATGCTTACAAAAGTTTCCAACACTAGCCCAATGTTCAACATGAATCATGGAGGAGACGAGATCTTTGCTGTTGGGCTCAACAACAACTAATCGGAATTTCCATATCACTGGACTTCCACCATTATGTGAACAATGTGTTTGTATTGGTCAGACCAAAAGATGTAATGGTGTATGCTCGAGGGATCAACCACGAGTAAGACAACATTACGAAAATCGTTGGTACTGATTTGATTTGACGATAGCCCACACTCAAATCAAAGGATTGATAAGACAATAGGTCCAACAACTGATCACAGGGACCAATCGATGAAGATATCATCTCTCTTCAACACACACTACACAAGAATATCCCTTTGGAACGAACTAAGTTAGGCAAGCTTTTATCTTCCAACTCTCCAAGTTGTTGTTCAGCTTAACCAACTAGCTCTGTGGTATTCAACATGCATTCTTGGAGAATGGGTGGTTTAGAAGAAAACCAACATGATCATGAGCTCAACATAACAGCCAGGAAACAACCCGGTAATACTTCCGAGAAGATATTCAGAAAATCACGAACCACCAATATGTTATTAAGCTCGAGAACAATCTTGCTTTTCAGGGCAAGACGATATGATCAAGGAGCGAGGGATTGTCACAATCCTAACTCTTTGGTCGATGAGTGCACCCGGAAATATGGACTGGGTAGCACGATCAATCTTAGGATGATGATTCAATAACCAGCACGCTAAGAATGAGAGTATTATCCATTAACTACCAAGCAACGGAGTTGCTAGGAGTATTGATTTTCGCACGTCATGGTTCACTTGTCGGCATTCCGGTTGCAACAACACGGGACCGAGGAATGAATGATGATGGTGAGAGTATCACTGCATCAAGAATTCATAAGAGAAGGTGCAATTCTCATGACGTTCCTGACATAAAGTGGGTAATACTTCAGGATAGAACAGAATCAAAAGCTTGATTGCATTTGATCTGCGGATTACAACTGCTTTGACCCAATCTCGGATATGGATGAGTCTTTCGGAGTTTGTTTCTCCCAGTCATTCTAGAATAGAATGGCTTGACAGACCACAAGAGTAATAGGCATCGATAAACGAATGCTCACATACTCTTGACTATCAATTGATAGACGAGGGTCAGAGTACAACCAAGAGGGACAACTCAAGGAACATAAAACTTTTCGGGTTGTGGAGGCATGGGTTAGCATGCCGAACAAATTCAACATATTTCTTTCGGATAACCCATGCAGAGAGGTAGAACAGGCAGATTCACAATTATGAATGGAGAACTCCTCAAGAGTACTCTGATTGTGATCTTTTGGTTCAGCGAGGAACTTCTGCCATAAGCGGTTCATAGTATTTGGAAGAAGGAAATACCACAGACCTCGAGGACTATCGCAAAGTTACTAATAACCTAAGGGAGCTAGCAATTACTATCAACATGAAGTAAGTAGGGTGAATCTCGGGTTCAAGAACCCAGGAATAGAATACCTACTACTAAATGGCATCACGGGATGCTTTCGAGAATAATGGCCATAATCATCACACTAGGAATATAAAGCATGGCTAGATTACTAGATGATCCTCTAAGACACCTATGGTCGTAATAATAGTTCCAACATATATGTCGAGGCAACAGAGTACCTCAACTCACCGATTAGTGTGGTTAATCTGGCCCAAAGGGACATAAAAATGGGAGGAAGGGATTTGCAAATGCATCAGATTATTTAGAGACCCGGGATGACTCGGACAACATAACAGCTGTAAATGCTCAAAATGATTTGAGACATCCTGCAAAAATAGTGGCATGACCACTCAACATCACAATAACAAGGTTCTGAGATCAACTAACAACACAAGGAAGTAGTAAAAACTGAACTGAGGCTTGAAACTATCAATTCTAAAAGTCTATGGATTAGTAACACATCATCCTAATAGATAGATGAGAAGCCTAGTTCTTAATCCCCGTAGAAGAGAAGAGGTTGACTCAGATCAGAAGGACATAAGATAAAGGAGTAAAAAGAGCCCTACGTTCCCTTCCACAATCAATTCCCTTACATAACTAAAGCATTTCTAGACACAACTTCGACCAGTTTGGCTTGGTAATCCCTCTGACGGTCGGGGCTCTGATACCAACACTGTCAGGACCCCGATTCCAAGTCACATCGATCTAGCTGGTAACACCTCATATCACTTTGCGGCCTCACGCACGGTATTCCCACGGGTGTCGCCTTACCATGGCCCGGGACCGTTTGCGCCTTTTGGCTCACGTATATGATAGTGTCGCTAGCATCCATATGACGGAGAACCCGGGCCGACATGGCTAGTCGTGAACCCAAAGCGGCACTAACCCATGGGGACAGGCATACATGAATCACATCGAGCATGTCGATTGCCAGCGTGTGAATCTGGCTGTAGCACTGGGCTAACAGGACTCCGGGAACCCGGCTGTAGCAGGCTAGGCAGACGCCGGATGTAACAGCGTGACATTTCCCGAAGGGATGTATACGTGAACGAAGTGAAACACATGCCGCCGGTCAAGTGTCCAAGCAGTAGTCTTTGGGCTAGCAGGACTCCGGTGAACCGGGCTGTAGCGGACTACTATCGCTCAGGAAGCACTAGACTACATTTCCCCATAACAGAGGCTGCCAAGGATAAACAACTAGATTGTCGGATCCCACACATACCAAGCATTTCAAACATACACACAATATGCTCAATATGTGTAAATACAACATGGCATCACAACATAACTCTACGACTCAAAGTATTTATTCATTAGGCTTCGAGGAGCGAGATATTACAAACATGGGTCTCATGACCCAACATTCAGAGCATACAAGTCAAAGCACAAGCGGAAGCTTAACATGTCTGAGTACAGACAACTATAAATGAAAAAGGCTGAGAAGCCTGACTATCTACCAGATCCTGCCGAGGCACAAGATCGTAGCTGAGGTAACAAGCTAAACGTCGAAGTCCACGTGGAACTACTAGTGAGACTGAAGTCACTCTGCAAAAACATAAAATAAGCAAACTGAGTACAAATGTACTCAGCAAGACTTACATCAGAACTAACTACATATGCATCATTATCAACAAAGGGGGTGGTGGAGTTTGACTGCAGCAAGCCAGCCTTGACTTCGATGGCTATCCTAAACTACAATCGCAAGTAACTCTTTTGGGGTGGCGCTGCACGAGTCCACATATTCACCATATCAATACATCACTATGGACCCGCTCCCATCTCCCTACGAGAACGCCATCCATAGCACTCACGCTTATCTTGCGCATTTTAGAGTATCCACTTTCACTTGTCTATGAAATGTTATAGGCAACCCAGAAGTCCTTTAGCACGGACACGGCTATTCGAATAGATGATGTTAACCCTGAAGGGGTGTACTTCTTCACACACGCTCTCACCACTTACCGCCATACACGACATGTACTCGGCAACCTTCAAGCGGAAGCCCAACGTGGGTGTCGGCCACAGCCTACCTAAACACTCAAGTCTCTAGTCCAGTTTATCGCCTATTCAGGTTCCATCCGCAGGGAGTCCGCCGAGGTTTCCACATACGGCCCCGAACAATGTGTGCAGGGTTCCCGAGATACCAAACGGGCATTCGGTACACCGTGCCACGTGCCTACCGCAACACAGCCCACCCCTAAGGTCAGCGCTGCGTGCGGCCCCCAGCATACTACAAACACCAGAAACTACTTTGCAACTCCCGGACAGAGGACAAGAGTGGTTAAGAAGCCGAGAGGGTCCATTGGTTTCGGGCCCAATGCGTGGTAGTAACTATTTCATGGATCACAAACACAGAACTCAGTTCACGAGGACGGCTTCAATGAGACAACCCGGCATGTACTCCTACATGGCCTCTCACCGCTACCTTTACCAAATCGTGTTCACACACTTAGCTCACACACAAGAGGACATGTTCACACACCTCGATTCATCCTCCGATGAATCAGACCTGACTCAACTCTAAGCAGTAGCAGCCATGACAAACAAGCATGAATGAGTAGGCACAACAGGGCTCAAACAACTCCTACTCATGCTAGTGGGTTTCATCTATTTACTGTGGAAATGACAGGTCATGCAGAGGATAAAGGGGTTCATCTACCGCATCATGTAACAGTTGAATCGTTGTTGTCCTAATGCAGTAAAAGAGAGAAGGAGCGAGAGAGTGGGATTGTATCGAAATGAACAAGGGGGTTTTGCTTTCCTGGCACTTCTGAAGATAATATAGTTCTTCATCAGTGTCATCGAACTCATCGTCGGCACGTCGTTTACTGAGAGGGAACAAACACCGACAACAAAGGAGAAACACAATCAATGCCATGCAACAATATGATGCATGAAGGTGACATGGCAATATGCTGTTGATTGGCCTAATACATCTAGCAACAAGTTAAATGGGGTTGGTTTGAACACTAGGTTCAAATTCAAACTCCATATGTGAGAGTTAAAATGCCATTTAATTGATTTGTCCTGATCAGCAGGTATAAGTTGTTCTAACATGCATGAAAATGGTCTAGATGGATTCCTTGAATTTTTCTGATAATTTTTCATATATAAATTAATTCATTTGGAGCTACGGTTGAATTACTATGATTTTTAGAAGATTTGGCTATATTCTGGAATTTCCTGTAAAAGAATAAATCCAGAAATCGAATTAATGTGTCAGCATGACGTCGCTGTGATGTCAGCAGTCAACTGGGTCGGCCAGGTCAAACCTGACCAGTGGGACCCATACGTCAGTGTCTCAGGCTGGTTTAGGTGGATGACATGTGGGACCAGTCAATGCTGACTTGGCCAAAGTCAAACTGACACATGGGGTCCATGGCATTAACACTAATTTAACAGAAAAAATTATACTAATCCTAATTAAGCGCAGGGGCCCACATGGCAGTGGCTCATGGGGTGCTTATAGTGGTCATTAGCACTAACTAACCGGCGCCACGTCAGCAGGTGACGCCGGTGACCACAGCAGCGGCGGAAACTCGCCGGATTTGGTCGGGGCGGCGCTATAGGCCGCGGCTGGGCGCGCTGAAGGCATCTACGCGGAGCTGGAACTTGCGCGCAGCCAACGGTGCAAGCAACACCTGCTGGGGCGGCCGAAAACGACGACGGCGTCGAGGTCAGTGGCGACCGGAGCTCGGGTGTCGACGGATTCGGCGCTAGTTGAGCAAGGCGTGCGTTGCGTGGCATCTAGGGCGGCTGCACGTGCTAACAAGGCTATTGGGCAAAGCTAGCATGACCAAAGGGTCACCGGACTGACGCCAGCGACGAGCTCGCGCGGAGGTGAGCTTCGGCCTCGATGAATACGACGGCTACGGTGTGCAAAAGGGCGAGGCGTTCGGGGGAAAATGACTGGAGGCTCACAGCTCGTCGATTGAAGTACTCGTCAGGCTCGGGGAAGGCCTGCAGACGACGGAGCGACAACGGCGATCGCCAGAGTCCGATGAAGAAGACGGAGCCGATGGCGGCGTTGTAGGGTCTCCCGTGGGGCATGGCTCGGTGAGGAGGAAGAGAGAGTCGAGGCGGAGCCCCTGAGAGCATCGACGAGGCGAGGCAGTGGCTGTGGCCACGGCGGTGCTCGTCGGCGGCGACGGCTGCAGTCGGTGGTTGCGTGCGAGGGAGCCAGAGGAGGAGAGGAGCTCGGGGAGAGAGTGAGAGAGGTCTGAGGGGTTGCGTGGCCGCCTCCGTGGCGCTGGAAGGGCCTCAAGGGCGTGAGGCAGGCAGGGAGGAGGCCACGGTGTCGCCAGCGCTCGCCACCGAGCTGCTTCGGGGCGAGGGGAGGAAGACGAGAGGAGGAGGTGGGCTGGCCAGGTGGCTGGGCTGCCAGCTGGGCCGGCCAGGTGAGGCCCAGGTGGGCTTGGTGGGCGCCAGGTAAGTGCCCAGGTGAGCCTCTCTCTCTCTCTCTTTTATTTTAGTTTTTCTATTTCTGTTATTTTGTTTTGATTTGATTTAGAACATCAAATCATTTTATAAACTTTCTGTAAATTGTTATGTGATCTCAGGACTAGCCCAAGGTCACATGCAACTTACAAAAATGTTTGGGCTTTATTTCTTATATAATAGAAATAAATCCAACTCAAAAATGTATTGATTTAATTCAAAAGGCCCAAAATAAATATTTCAGTCACTCCAAAAATATTGGTTTGCTTTTTACCTCATGCCAATATTTTTACATAATAACACGAACATTTTCGTGGACTCATTTGATGAGATTTAAATGTTGGTTATTTTTAGAGGTTTTCTGAGGCTTTTGAAAATTCCTCAATTCAAATTTTCATGAAATTTAAACATGATGCAACAAGCAAGGCTAGCCACAAGCAAAGCTAAAGTTAGGGCTGTGACAGATGAGCAGGAATTAAGCTTGGGGATGCTTGATACGTCTCCAACGTATCTATAATTTTTTATTGTTCCATGCTATTATATTATCTGTTTTGGATGTTTAATGGGCTTTATAATACACTTTTATATTATTTTTGGGACTAACCTACTAACCAAGGCCCAGTGCAAATTGCTGGGTTTTTTTTTTCCTATTTTAGTGTTTCGCAGAAAAGGAATATCAAACGGAGTCCAAACGGAATGAAACCTTCGGGAGAGTTATTTTTGGAACAAATGTGATCCACGGGACTTGGAGTGGACATCAAGAAAGAAGTGAGGAGGCCACGAGGCAGGGAGGCGCGCCCCCCACCCTCGTGGGCCCCTCGCAGCTCCATCGACCTACTTCTTCCTCCTATATATACCCATATACCCCAAAAACATCCAGGAGCACCAGGAAACCCTATTTCCACCGCCGCAACTTTCTGTACCCATGAGATCCCATCTTGGGGCCTTTTCCGGAGCTCCGCCGGAGGGGGAATCGATCACGGAGGGCTTCTACATCAACACCATAGCGTCTTCGATGATGTGTGAGTAGTTTACCATAGACCTTCGGCTCCATAGTTATTAGCTAGATGACTTCTTCTCTCTCTTTGGATCTCAATACAAAGTTCTCCTCGATCTTCTTGGAGATCTGTTTGATGTAACTCTTTTTGCGGTGTGTTTGTCGAGATCCGATGAATTGTGAGTTTATTATCAAGATTATCTATGAACAATATTTGAATCTCCTCTGAATTCTTTGATGTATGATTTGTTATCTTTGCTAGTCTCTTCGAATTATCAGTTTGGTTTGGCCTACTAGATTGATCTTTCTTGCAATGGGAGAAGTGCTTAGCTTTGGGTTCAATCTTGTAGTGTACTTTCCCAAAGGATGTTAGGGCAGCAAGGCACGTATTGTATTGTTGCCATCGAGGATAAAAAGATGGGGTTTATATCATATTGCTTGAGTTTATCCCTCTACATCATGTCATCTTGCCTAATGTGTTACTCTGTTCTTATTAACTTAATACTCTAGATGCATGCTGGATAGCGATCGGTTTGTGGAGTAATAGTAGTAGATGCAGAACCGTTTCGGTCTACTTGTCACGGACGTGATGCCTATATACATGACCATGCCTAGATATTCTCATAACTATGCACTTTTCTATCAATTGCTCAACAGTAATTTGTTCACCCACCGTAGATACTTATGCTCTTGAGAGAAGCCACTAGTGAAACCTATGGCCCCGGGTCTATTCTCCATCATATAAGTTTCCAGTCTATTTTACTTTGCATTCTTTACTTTCAGTTTGTATTATAAAAATACCAAAAATATTTATCTTATCATCTCTACCAGATCTCACTTTTGCAAGTGGCCGTGAAGGGATTGACAACCCCTTTATCGCGTTGGTTGCAAGGTTCTGTGTAGGTACGAGGTGACTTGCGTGTAGTCCCCTACTGGATTGATACCTTGGTTCTCAAAAACTGAGGGAAATACTTATGCTACTTTGCTGCATCACCCTTTCCTCTTCAAGGAAAAAACAACGCATGCTCAAGAGGTAGCAGCCCCCAAGTGCCGGGTCGTGTGCCTACAGCGACCTGGGACTAATCCTTCCATTGTAGAATAAATCATATCTATTGGTAAAGAAATAACAACCATTGCACTAAAGAGACTTTGGAAACCTCAATTATAATACTGGTTATTGATAGCCATAATAAAAATCCAGCCACGTTGGCTATTAAAGATTTGAATAATATAACCCGGTTTGAAAACCTCAATCATTCAATATCATCATGAAAATCCAGCCAATTTTGGCTATTAAAGAATTGAATACCCTATCGGTTGACAAGTAAATCCGGAGTTTAAATACCCGACGGCTCTTGGCCGATGGCGACTTAATCCGGGATTTTTGTAACCCGACGGCTTATATCCTATAGAATTGAGTTGTACTGCCGACTTACATCGCCATATGCAGTGAAGGTAACAATCCAATGATATATAAGTGCATGATTCCAATGGCGCAATCCAAATATATATTGGTGACTTAACGCCCAAAGCCATACCGGGTTATCGAAACCATGGATATACTCAAATATGAGCCATAGAGAGTGAGGCTACATGGCCTGAATTTTTTTAAACCATATGTCAATATGGTATAAAGATGAACCCCAAAAAATGTTCAAATAAAAATAATAAATCAGAAAAAACAAGGCTTTCATAGGCCGCCAAGCCTAAATCTCAAGTGCTTTCATGGACCGCACAGCCGCTAAGTTAAACCTTTTAAACCTTATAAGCCGGGCCTCACATGACCAATCGTCGTTTTAACTTTGACAAGTTCAGGTTCTTGCATAAGATTGACTGTCAAAAGTACGGCGGGTCATTCCAGGATTACCTAGGCAGAGTGGCAGACTTAAAAAGGCAGGATAACCCGGGTTTTTAGGTGAATACACCTGGCTTCCAAGCCTGAAAAAGGTTATGTCCTCTTTGATGAATACACCTATGTTTGAATAAGATAACCTGGAAAGTTTTGGTGAATACACCTGGCATTCCATGCCAAAAAAGGTTATGTCCTCTTTGGTGAATACACCTATGTTTGAACAAGATAACCTGGAAACTTTGGTGAATACACCTGGCGTTCCAAGCTAGTCAAGAGGGTAGGGACGCTATGTTCTATTTGGTGAATATATCTATGTTTGAACAGGAAGCTCCCAAGTGATGTTTACAACCCAGCATGTAAGCCGGATCAAAGGGTAGTATAGATATGCTCAATGAGCAGGAAGCCCCATGTATTTTGTAACGAGGCGTGCAAGCCGGATCAAGAGGGTAATAATAGCTATACTCAATCAGCAGGAAGCCCCCAAGTGATCTGTCACAGCCCCAGATCAGCCCTAGCTTGATTTTCTTGCATCCATGCATCATGTCTAAATTTCTTTTAAATTTGAAATGGGGATGACCAAGCCCTAGCACCAAAAACAATTCAAATAGGTTCAACTAAGAAATATTTTTCAATGAACCAAATGGCCTTCAAAAATGTTCACCATTTTTTGGAAAAATGCTGGAAACAGTAACCAGAGATGTTGCACATTTTCCATGACATTTGGATTTTTGAATTAAATCATATAGTATTTGCATTTGGGCATTTAATGCTAATAAATAGTTTAAATGTTCAAATAATCATAAACTGAAATGTTTGTTGTTGGAAATATTCCAAGCAGTGACATTGACCAGTTTCATGATTTTTGGAAATGCCCAGCATTTTTATTAAAGCCAAACATAATTACGTAAAATAGAAAAACAGAAATAAGAGAGAGAGAGAGAATAACTTACTGGCGCTAACCGCCCAGCTTCCCCTCGCTGGCCAGTTGGCCCAGCCCACCAACCACCTCGCCCGATCGTAGCCTACCTCGCCAAGAGGCGAGGAGGGACACCTGACGCGCCGAGCTCGCCACGCCTCCTCCTGCCGCTTTGCCTCACCGAGACGCCTCGCGCCTTCTCCTCGGCGCCGCCCCGACCCCCTGGACCCCCTCGCTCTCTCCTCTCCCTCGTTCCCTCCTCTGCCTCATTCTCTCTACTGAACACGCCCTTGCCCGCCGGGCGTGCACACCGCTGCCACCGCCACCCCCTCTCCTCTCCAACACGCCCTCGAGATCCGCCGTTCCGCCATCGTCCTCCTCGTCATCTCAGGCGACCAGAAGAGCCCCAACGCGCCGTCCCCGCCCCTTTCTTCCCCCTTCAGCCACAGAGATCGCCGGAGACTTTCCGCCGTCATCGAGCCGCCCCCGAGCACGCTGAGAGCACCGACGACCTCACCGTGAGCTCCTCTACCCAACCCCTCTCCCTCTCGTCGATTTTCTCCTCTAAGCGCCTTTGGCCACCCGGCGGCTTCGCCGCCCGTTAACGCTTAAATGCGCCGCCCGTGGCTAGAAACCCCACCTACACGCAGCGTCCGAGGCGTCACCGTGCTCGGCCGTTTGCGGAAACACCAGGCACCCCTCCACACCTCTGCCGTGCCTCCCTAGCGGCGTGCAGGCTTCGCCCGAGCTCCGGCCGCCGCCAAACCTGACGCCGTCGCCAACTCCGGCGACCTGCGCCCCCTAACGCCTCACGATTGGATGCGGGAGGAAGGGCTCCCCACAATTGCCCTCCGCCGCGTGTTTAGCCACCGGAGGAGCAACCCCGCCGCGCTCCGCCGCGTTCGCCGTCGCCGGCGTCAAGCCGCCGGTGGCGTTGACCCTTTGACCGGGGTTTGACCACCCCGGTCGTCTCGACGATGTGGGCCCCGCCTTGACTAGTTTAGTTTAGGACTAATTACCCCCCCCCCCCAAGGGTCACTGACATGTGGGCCCCGGGTCCTGGTAATTTTAGTTTGTGGTAAAACTAAATCTTTTAGCTCGAGTCATCGACCAGTGGACCCCAGTCAGGTTTGACCTCGTCACTGTTGACTTCGGCTGACGCCACATCGACGTCAGTCGACGTGATAATATCCTTTTTCTGGATTTAATTTAATTCAGGAAATTTCAGAAAATACCCCAAACTTCAAATATTCATAACTTTTAATCTGTAACTCCAAATTAAATAAATTATATATGAAAAATGATCAGAAAAATATGAAGAATCTGTTTATGCCATGATCATGCATGTTTGAACAAGTTAACCTCACTGAATAGGATGAATCATGATTAGGGCAAATTATGAAATAACATTTGGAGTTGGAGTTTAACCTTGTTTGAATTCCACTTCAATTAACTTGGCTAGATATTGCATTAGGTGAATTCAGTACCTTAACATGACATGTCATTCATATGAATGTGCATTGCATTGATTGTGTTTTCTCTTGTTTGCCGGTAATTGTCCCCTCTCAGTAGACGACGTACCGACGATAAATTCGATGACACCGATGTAGTAGTATATTATCTTCAGAAGTGCCAGGCTTGGAATACCCCCTTGTTCGTTCCGATATAATCCGACTGTGTCGCTCCTGCTCTTTTTTTTGGCATTTGGTCAACCACGTCTCATGTGTGACTTGCTGCGGTAGCTGAAGCCCTTTATCCTCTGCATGACCTGTCATTCCACATAATTAGATGAAACCCACTAGCATGAGTAGGAGTTGTTTGAGCCATGTTGTGCCTACTCATTCATGCTTGTTGTCATGCCTGCCTTGCTTAGAGTTGAGTCAGTCTGATTCATCGGGGATGAATCGGAGGTGTGTGAACATGTCCCATCTGCGTGTGTGAGCTAAGTGTGTGAACACGATTTGGTAAAGGTAGCGGTGAGAGGCCATGTAGGAGTACATGGTGGGTTGTCTCATTGCAGCCGCCCCTCGAACCGAGATCTGTGTATGTGATCCATGAAACAGTTACTACCACGCATTGGGCACGAAACCAATGTACCCTATCGGCTTCTTAACCACTCTAGACCTCAGTCAGGGAGTTGCAAGTAGTTTCTGGTGTTTGTAGCATCTTTGGGGCCGCATAGCCTTGGCCGACCATAGGGGTGGGTTGTGTTGCAAGAGGCACCGTGGCCCGTGTACCGATTCGCCTGCTTGGTGTCTTGGGAACCTGTACACATCGTTCGGGGCCGTATGGGAAACCTCGGCGGACTCCCTGCGGATGGAACCCGAATAGGCGATCAACTGGACTTGGGACTTGAGTGTTTAGGTAGGCCGTGGCCGACACCCACGTTGGGCTTCCGCTTGAAGGTTGCCGAGTACATGTCGTGTAAACGGCGGTAAGTGGTGAGAGCGTGTGTGAAGAAGTACACCCTGCAGGTTAATATGATCTATTCGAATAGCCGTGTCCACGGATAAGGACTTACAGGTTGCCTATATCAGTTCATAGACAAGTGAAAGTGGATACTCTAAAATACGCAAGATAAGCGTGAGTGCTATGGATAGCGTTCTCGTAGGGAGACGGAGCGGGTCCATAGTGGTGTATTGATATGGTGAATATGTGGACTCGTGCGCCACACGAAAAGAGTTACTTGCAAATCGTAGTTCAGGATAGCCATTGAGTCAAAGCTGGCTTGCGCAGTCAAACCCCACCACCCCCTTGATAATGATGCATATGTAGATAGTTACGATGTAAGTCTTCTTTGAGTACGTTTGTACTCACGTTTGCTTATTTTATGTTTTGCAGAGAGACTTCGTTCTCGCTATTAGTTCCGCTTGGACTTCGACAGTTAGCTTGTTACCTCAGCTACGATCTTGTGCCTCGGCAGGATCTGGTAGATAGTCAGGCTTCTCAGCCCTTTTCATTTATAGTTATGCGTACTCGAGACATGTTTAGCTTCCGCTTGTGCTTTGACTTGTATGCTCACGAGTGTTGGGTCATGAGACCCATGTTTGTAATATCTCGCTCCTGGAGCCTATTGAATAAATATTTGAGTCAGAGAGTTATGTTGTGATGCCATGTTGTATCTACGCATATTGAGCATAATGTGTGTATGTTTGAAATGCTTGATATGTGTGGGATCCGACAAACTAGTTGTTTATCCTTGGCAGCCTCTCATATGGGGAAATGTAGTCTCGTGCTTCTGAGCGATAGTAGTCCGCTACAGCCCGGTTCACGAGTCCTGCTAGCCCAAAGACTACCGCTTGGACACTTGACTAGCCGGGCATGTGTTTCACCGTTCCTATGTCCGTCCTTCGGGAAATGTCACGCGCTGTTATTCGAGTCTGCCTAGCTCGCTACTGACCGGGATACGAAGTCCTCATAGCCCAAAGGTCTGCAGCCCGAATACATACGTTGATGACCGACATGCTCGATGTGGTTCATGTATGCCTGTCCCCATGGGTTAGCGCCGCTTTGGGTTCACGACTAGCCATGTCGGCCTGTGTTCTCTGTCATATGGATGCTAGTGACACTATCATATACGTGAGCCAAAAGGCGCAAACGGTCCCGGGCCATGGTAAGGCGACACCTGTGGGAATACCGTGCGTGAGGCCGCAAAGTGATATGAGGTGTTACCAGCTAGATCGATGTGACTTGGAATCGGGGTCCTGACAGCGTTGGTATCAGAGCCTGACTGCCTGTAGGATTACCAAGCCAAACTGGTCAATGTTGTGTCTAGAAATGCTTTAGCTATGTAAGGGAATTGATTGTGGAAGGGAACGTAAGGCTCTTTTTACTCCTTATACCTCATGGCCTTCTGATCTGAGTCATCCTCTTCTCTTCTACGGGGTTTAAGAATTAGGCTTCTCATCTATCTATCAGGATGACGTGTTACTAATCCACAGACTTTTAAGATTGTTGGTTTTAAGACTCAGTTCAGTTCCTACTACTATTGTATGATTACTGTTGATCTCGGAACCTTGTTATTGTGATGTTGAGTGGTTATGCCACCATTTTGCAGGATGTCTCAAATCATTTTGAGCATTTACAGCCGTTATCTTTGTCCGAGTCATCCTGGTCTCTAAATAGTCTGATGCATTTGCAAATCCTTTTCTTCTGTTCCCGATGTCCTTTTTGGTCAGAATAAGCACACTAATCGGTAAGTTGAGGTATTTTGTTGCCTCGGCGTAGATGTTGGAGCTATTATTATGACCCTAGGTGTTTAGGAAGTCACCTAGCAATTTAGCAATGCTTTTGTATCCCCAGTGTGATGATTCTGGCCATTATTCTTGAAAGCCTTCCGTGATGTTATTAGTTAGTAGGTACTCTATTCATGGGTTCTTGAACCCGAGATTCACCCTACTTCATGTTGTTAGTAATTGCTAGTTCCTTTAGGATATTAGTAACTTTGTGATAGTCCTCGAGGTTCGTGGCATTTCCTTCTTCCAAATACCATGAACTAGTTAAGGCAGAAGTTCTTTGAACTAAAAGATCACAATCAGAGTACTCTTGAGTAGTTCTCCATTCATAATTGTGACTCTGCCGGTCTTACCTTCTCTGCATGGGTTATCCGGGAGAAATGTTGAGCTTTGCTCGATATACTAATCCATGCTTCCACAACTCGAAAAATTATATGTTCCTTTGAGTTGCTCTCTTTAGTTGTATCCCGACCATCCTCTATCAGTTGATAACCAAGAGTATGTGTGCATTCGTTTATCGATGTCTATTATCCTTGTGGTCCGTCAAGCCATTCTGCTCGGAATGACTAGGAGAAACAAACTCCAGTACCTCATCCATTTCCAGGATTGGGTCAAAGTAGTTGTATCCCGCAGATCAAAATGCCAATTCAGCTTTTGATGCTGTTCCACCTGGAGTGTTACCATCTTATGTCAAGAATGTCATGAGAATTGCACCTTCTCTTATGAATTCTTGATGCAGTGATACTTCTCGCCATCATTGTTCATTCCTCGGTCCCGTGTTGATGCAACCGGAATGCCGACAAGTGAATTATGATGTGCGAAATCGATACTCCTAGCAACCTCGTTGCTTGGTAGTTAATGGACAATATTTTCATTCTTAGCGTGTTGGTTATTAAGTCATCATACTAAGATTGATCGTGCTACCTAGTCCTTATTTCTGGTGCACCCTTCGATCAATGAGTTAGGATTATTCAATCCCTTGCTTATTTGATCATATCATCTTGCCCTGAAAAGCAAGGTTGTTCTCGAGCTTAGTAACATATCGATGGTTTGTGATTTTCCGAATATCTTCTCGGAAGTATTACCAGGTTGTCCCCTGACTGTTATGTTGAGCTCGTGATCAAGTTGGTTTCTTGTGAACCACCCTTTCTCCAAGAATCTGTGTTGGATATCCTGAGGCTAGTTGGTTAAGCTAGACAACAACTTGGAGAGTTGGAAGATAAAAGCTTGCCTAACTTAGCTCGTTCCAAAAGGATATTTTGTGTGGTGTGTGTTGAAGAAGGATGACATCTTCATCGATTGGTCCTCGTGGATCGATTCTTTGGACCTATTGTCTCATCAATCCTTTGATTTGAGTATGGGCTATCGTCAAATCAAATCAGTACTAACGATATTCTTAATGTTGTCTTACTCGTGGTTGATCCCTCGAGCATACCCCATTACCTCTTTTGGTGCGACCGATTGCTATCACCGTGTTCACATGATGGTGGAAGTCCAGTGATATGGAAATTCGATGAGTTGCTTTGTTGAGCCCATCAGTAGCATTTGTCTCCCCCCATGAGTCATGTTGAACATCAACCTAGTGTTGGAAACTTGTGTAAGCATTTCTTCGTGTTCCGTTCATGAAGCCTATGCTTGGATGGAAAGAGTGACTTCCTCGAATTCATGTGCTTTAGGTGTAAGTTGCCGCCATGAATTCGGGAAAGGTTTGTTTTGTTTCCTATGGTATCATCCCAAGTCAGTCATGCATGTGCAAAGTATTCTATGTTTGATAGACTGATCATCTTCATTCCGTATGTATCCCTAGCACACCAAGCCACTGATTGACTTGTTCAAGGAAAAGAAGTCTATGCTTGGGATCTAATCCATGGACTTGCGTAAAGACTTCGATATCCTCGATGATGGTGCCCCCCCACGAACTTGGTAGTATTTAATATAAGACTACTACGTGGCCATGCTTATGCTGGGACAATGTGTTCACCTGTTTGTAGCGTAACCCGCTCATGTTTTGGAGCTCACTACCATAGTCCATCTTCCGAGAATCTCGCAACATCATCTCCTCGATTTGTGTTGCAACCTTTCCTTTTCGGACATCTGAGTGCAAGTATCCTATCACCAATCGGATCTGAATCTCGAGCAGATATGATGGTTGGAACGTTCCAATAGTTGTATTTCGTTCCCAGCTTACACCGTCCTTGTGCCATTTCACTATGGGCTGCCTTCTTAGTAATTCTTGTCTAGGATCATCCTCAAAAGTGGACTTACCATGGGTCCCCTCCACCTCCGATGATAAGCAAAAATCATCCATTGCGTTGTCTTCAACAAGGTAGTCCACATCATCCATTCTAGTCCGGTGTACCATTCCTTTGCACTCCGCCAAACGATCGTTGTGAATTGCCTTAGGCTGGTATGAAGAGTTTCAATGATCTTTGTATCAAAAGTAATTCTTTTGCCACTTAAGGGAATGGTTCCTCGCGTCACCTCCCCTGAGGTGCCCCGCTATTGAATCATGACAATTATTTCCTCGCCACCTTGACACCATCCACCATCTTTCAAAGCGTGGAATTGTTGCCACCAATCAAACCCTGTCGTTTGTTCTTCCATCCCTTTCGATGTGTTTTGTGTCTCAACTCGAGATGTGTCACCATCTCAGTCTGTGAGTCGATCATGTTTACTTGATCTTCGTGAAGATCGAATCATATAGGGTTTCCCCCTTCTTTCCGTTGTCGTGTCGGTGAAGATCTCGAAGACGTCAAGACCAAGATGATGGAATGAATCAACATCTTCGGGAAGGGCAAATGGATCATGAAGATTGTGATAGTTTGCGACTCCCCTTTTTCCTCTTACCTCACGTCTTGAATCTCAAGTAGATTCTTGTTTAGTGGGGTGAGCTATCACTGACCCAGATCAGCCCTAGCTTGATTTTCTTGCATCCATGCATCATGTCTAAATTTCTTTTAAATTTGAAATGGGGATGACCAAGCCCTAGCACCAAAAACAATTCAAATAGGTTCAACTAAGAAATATTTTTCAATGAACCAAATGGCCATAAAAATGTTCACCATTTTTTGGAAAAATCTTTGAAACAAGAATCAGAGAGATGTTGCACATTTTTCCATGACATTTGGATTTTTGAATTAAATCATATAGTATTTGCATTTGGGCATTTAATGCTAATAAATAGTTTAAATGTTCAAATAATCATGAACTGAGCTGTCACAGCCCCAGATCAGCCCTAGCTTGATTTTCTTGCATCCATGCATCATGTCTAAATTTCTTTTAAATTTGAAATGGGGATGACCAAGCCCTAGCACCAAAAACAATTCAAATAGGTTCAACTAAGAAATATTTTTCAATGAACCAAATGGCCTTCAAAAATGTTCACCATTTTTTGGAAAAATCTGGAAACAAGAACTGGAGATGTTGCACATTTTTCCATGACATTTGGATTTTGAATTAAATCATATAGTATTTGCATTTGGGCATTTAATGCTAATAAATAGTTTAAATGTTCAAATAATCATAAACTGAAATGTTTGTTGTTGGAAATATTCCAAAGCAGTGACATTGACCAGTTTCATGATTTTGGAAATGCCACGCATTTTTATTAAAGCCAAACATAATTACGTAAAATAGAAAACAGAAATAAGAGAGAGAGAATAACTTACAGGCGCCCCAACCGGCCCAGCTTCCCCTCGCTGGCCCGGTTGGCCCAGCCCACCAACCACCTCGCGATCGTCGCCTACCTCTGCCAAGATGGCGAGAGGAGGGACCTGGCGCCTGTAGCGCTCGCCACGCCTCCTCCTGCTCGCTTTGCCTCACCGAGACGCCTCGCGCCTTCTCCTCGGCGCCGCCCCAACCCCCCTGGACCCCCTCGCTCTCTCCCTCTCCCTCGTTCCCTCCTCTGCCTCATTCTCTCTCGCACCCAAACACGCCCGCCGCCGCCGCCGACGTGCACCGCCGCGGCCACCGCCACCCCCTCTCCTCTCCAACACGCCCTCGAGATCCGCCGTTCCGCCATCGTCCTCCTCGTCATCTCAGGCGACCAGAAGAGCCCCAACGCGCCGTCCCCGCCCCTTTCTTCCCCCTTCAGCCACAGAGATCGCCGGAGACTTTCCGCCGTCATCGAGCCGCCCCCGAGCACGCTGAGAGCACCGACGACCTCCCCGTGAGCTCCTCTACCCAACCCCTCTCTCTCCTCTGTCGATTTTCTCCTCTAGCGCCTTTGGCCACCCGGTAAGCTTCGCCGCCGCTTGCTTCGTCGCCGTGGCTAGAGCCCACCTCCACCGCGTCACGAGGCGTCACCGTGCTCGACGCGTTTGCGAGCACCCGGCACCCCTCCACACCTCTGCCGTGCCTCCTAGCGGCGTGCCCGAAGCTCGCCCGAGCTCCGGCCGGGCCAAACGACGCCGTCGCCAACTCCGGCGACCTGCGCCTGCTGCCTCACGATTGGATGCGCGGGAGGAAGGGCTCCCGGTGCCCTCCGCCGCGTTTTTAGCCACCGGAGGAGCAACCCCGCAGCGCTCCGCCGCGTTCGCCGTCGCCAGCGTCAAGCCGCCGGTGGCGTTGACCCTTTTGACCAGGGGTTTGACCACCCCAGGTCGTCTGACGTGTGGGCCCCGCCCTTGACTAGTTTAGTTTAGGACTAATTACCCCCCCGCCCCCCAGGGTCACTGACATGTGGGCCCCGGGTCCTGCTAATTTTAGTTAGTGCTAAAACTAACTCTTTTAGCCTGAGTCACTGACCAGTGGACCCCGCAGGTCAGGTTTGACCCTGGCCGCCTGTTGACTCGCTGACGTCACACTGACGTCAGGCTGACGCAGTAATATCCTTTTTCTGGATTTAATTTAATTCAGGAAATTTCAGAAAATACCCCAAACTTCAAATATTCATAACTTTTAATCTGTAACTCCAAATTAAATAAATTATATATGAAAAATGATCAGAAAATATGAAGAATCTGTTTACGCCATGATCATGCATGTTTGAACAAGTTAACCTCACTGAATAGGATGAATCATGATTAGGGCAAATTATGAAATAACATTTGGAGTTGGAGTTTAACCTTGTTTGAATTCCACTTCAATTAACTTGGCTAGATATTGCATTAGGTGAATTCAGTACCTTAACATGACATGTCATTCATATGAATGTGCATTGCATTGATTGTGTTTTCTCTTGTTTGCGGTAATTGTCCCCTCTCGGTGAGACGGCGTCTGAAGCGATAAATTCGATGACACCGATGAAGAACTATATTATCTTCAAGTGCTGTGCAAGGAAAACCCCTTGTTCATTCGATATAATCCCACTCTCTCGCTCCTGCTCTATTTTATTGCATTAGGACAACTTCGAGTCATGTGTTTCTTGCTGCGGTAGCTGAACCCCTTTATACTCTGAATTACCTGTCATTCCAAAGTAATTAGATGAAACCCACTAGCTTGAGTAGGAGTTGTTTGAGACATGTTGTGCCTACTCATTCATGCTTGTTGTCATGCCTCTACGCTTAGAGTTGAGTCAGGTCTGATTCATCGGGGATGAATCGGAGGTGTGTGAACATGTCCCATCTGCGTGTGTGAGCTAAGTGTGTGAACACGATTTGGTAAAGGTAGCGGTGAGAGGCCATGTAGGAGTACATGGTGGGTTGTCTCATTGCAGCCGTCCTCGAGAACTGAGATCTGTGTATGTGATCCATGAAACAAGCATTACCACGCATTGGGCCGAAACCAATGGACCCTCTCGGCTTCTTAACCACTCTTGTCCTCGGTCCGAGTTGCAAGTAGTTTCGTGTTTGTAGCATCTTTGGGGGCCGCGCATAACGCTGACCATAGGGGTGGGTTGTGTTGCGGTAGGCACTGCGGGTCTGTGTACCGATTCGCCTGCTTGGTGTCTCGGAACCCTGTACACATCGTTCGGGCCGTATGGGAAACCTCGCCGGACTCCCTGCGGATGGAACCCGAATAGGCGATCAACCTCGACTTGGGACTTGAGTGTTTAGGTAGGCCGTGGCCGACACCCACGTTGGGCTTCCGCTTGAAGGTTGCCGAGTACATGTCGTGTAAACGGCGGTAAGTGGTGAGAGCGTGTGAAGAAGTACACCCTGCAGGGGTTAATATGATCTATTCGAATAGCCGTGTCCACGGAGAAGGACTTCTGGGATGCCTATATCAGTTCATAGACAAGTGAAAGTGGATACTCTAAAATACGCCAAGATAAGCGTGAGTGCTATGGATGGCGTTCTCAGAGAGACGGAGCGGGTCCATAGTGGTGTATTGATATGGTGAATATGTGGACTCGTGTGCGCCACCTGAAAAGAGTTACTTGCAGTCGTAGTTCAGGATAGCCATTGAGTCAAAGCTGGCTTGCTGCAGTCAAACCCCACCACCCCCCTTGATAATGATGCATATGTAGATAGTTCTGATGTAAGTCTTGCTGAGTACGTTTGTACTCACGTTTGCTTATTTTATGTTTTGCAGAGAGACTTCGTTCTTGCTAGTAGTTCCGCTTGGACTTCGACGGTTAGCTTGTTACCTCAGCTACGATCTTGTGCCTCGGCAGGATCTGGTAGATAGTCAGGCTTCTCAGCCCTTTTCATTTATAGTTATGCGTACTCGGACATGTTTAGCTTCCGCTTGTGCTTTGACTTGTATGTTTCCGAGTGTTGGGTCATGAGACCCATGTTTGTAATATCTCGCTCCTCGGAGCCTATTGAATAAATATTTGAGTCGTAGAGTTATGTTGTGATGCCATGTTGTATCTACGCATATTGAGCATAATGTGTGTATGTTTGAAATGATTGATATGTGTGGGATCCGACAAACTAGTTGTTTATCCTTGGCAGCCTCTCATATGGGGAAATGTAGTCTCGTGCTTACGGCGATAGTAGTCCGCTACAGCCCGGTTCACCGGAGTCCTGCTAGCCCAAAGCACTACTGCTTGGACACTTGACTGCCGGGCATGTGTTTCACTTCGTTCCTATATGTCCGTCCCTTCGGGAAATGTCACGCTGCTATTCGAGTCCTGCCTAGCTTCGCTACAGCCCGGGATACCGGAGTCCTCATAGCCCAAAGGTTGCAGCCCGAATACATACGTTGATGACCGACATGCTCGATGTGATTCATGTATGCCTGTCCCCATGGGTTAGCGCCGCTTTGGGTTCACAACTAGCCATGTCGGCCCGGGTTCTTTGTCATATGGATGCTAGCGACACTATCATATACGTGAGCCAAAAGGCGCAAACGGTCCCGGGCCATGGTGAGGCGACACCCATGGGAATACCGTGCGTGAGGCCGCAAAGTGATATGAGGTGTTACCAGCTAGATCGATGTGACTTGGAATCGGGGTCCTGACATGATCAATAATATGATAAGCCAATAAAGCAGGATACTCATGTTTGAACCGCGCATCATGGCAGCAAATTCTCTTTAGCAACCTTTATTTTTTCCTGAGAACTCGAATTTGTGAGAGATAAATTCTTCTCAAAACGGGATTTTAAACCAGATATTGAGAGCTTCAGAGCTTTATGGGAGACGGATTTCCCTTGATCCGGATTTTGAACCAGAATTATTCTTTTTAAGCCAGAAATTTTCTGACCGCCTTTAAATTTTTTGCCAATAAGGCAGTAGCCCCCGAGTCTCAAGACGACTCAAGGAGCTGGCTTGAGATTCATCATACTTGGTCATGATATATAAAATAGCATATAGTTGAACAGCAGATCGCTGTAATTTATGTAAACCGGAAGCTTGAAGCGAGTTGATGATCTTCGCAACATTCATTGTATACTCCGGGTATGAGTTATTCAATAAACTCCGTGATATGATAGTCACCTTTGCAGTAGAAAATTTGTCCTGATATGTGAGGCCAGAAATTATCCACCACGGAATTGATGATCACCATAGTGAAGCTGAAATCAATCACGGCCGAGCTGGCCGGGGGAGTAGACAGATGAGTTGGCCGCTGCGTTTGTAAGCCGGTGCGAACGGGCGAGTCAACCGCGTCATGTTGATATAAATTGGGTCGTAAAGCAGCGGTTTGCACATATATTCATCGAGCATCATGGCACGGTCAGATGCTGGCGCATGATAATGGTGGCACGAGCTATTCATCCATGACACGACCTTCGCTCTTGCAGTGAACAATTATCCTGCATCAAAAAATATCATGAGCCAGAGCACTTGTTTTTTAAAGAATAAAAACATATCAATAAAATTTGACTTGATAGAGTTCACCTGATTTGTTCGGATGATAAATGATCTGTTCCATGAACAACTTCCAGCACTTGCAATGGCAATTTAGCCATTCTCCCCGGCCATGTAGTAATTGTACTGACCTTGGACAAGTATGGATAGTAAATTGTACAAGTGATGCCTTCCACGTCCACACAACAGCCACACATCCATCAAGCTTTTGGAATGCATGCCCCTCAATTAATACTTTTTGCACTAGGAGTAACACCTTTGTCTTGTGGGTGCTCATGGTGAACAAGGCTCAACCTGATCCTTTTCTCTGTAATACTAGTTGATCCTTTAAACGGCCGGTTGTAGCAATGAAAACGGCAGGGCTGGTTCAGGGTGAGGCCGCACTGCGGCAGTAAAAGAGGCGGGCAGTTTGAAACCGTCGCGCGGGGGCAGCTCAAAGAGGCACGGCCGTGATGACGGAGAGACGCCGGCGAGGCGGGACTCGGCAGAGCAGCCAGCAAGTACGTACACACCTATATCACCATGCATGCATGGAACGAATCTAAAACAATAAGGTGTGCATCAAGGGCCTAGCCTCGCGATGTCCACGTCGGACACGAAAGGACAAACCAAACAAAACGCAGGATTGGTCGCGCTCGCACACGCAATAGATATCGATGTCTAACCTAACCACAGCTGGCCCCATCCCCTTGTCCCCCGATTCCTCTCTCCCTTGTCTCCAGCCGCCGCCACCACCACCTGCGTCCTCCCCGCAGCTGGCGCCCCCCACCCCTTCTCTCCTTCCCTCACCATCCCCCCACCACCGGTGACCTCCTCCCCTCTTCCTTGCCCCAGATCGAGCAGCGGGTCCAGATCCTGCCGCCATTCTCCTCATTGGGTCGCACGCGCACGTCGTCTCCACCTCTCCCCAGGAGCTGGGGAGGGCGAAGATGCAGACGGTGAGGGTGGAGTAGGGAGGCCAAAGACCTAGTCGGCGGACGCCTGACGAAGTGGAGGATAGGCCAACGAGAGGGGCAAGGATGAGCAGCATCATGGATCTACAAGGAAGGGGAGGGCCACCGGAGACACTCGTCGGCACGCCACCGAAAGGGAAGGGAGGGGTAGACATGGCAGCGACTGAACGGGCCAAGACGCGAACGCCCATCGGCGACTTCCATTGGGGGCCATCACATTCTTCCTCCCCTCACTCTGATGCCAAAACCAGTAGCAACAACAAGAAGGTCAATCACCAACGAGGTGCACATGGGTGGCGTGAACAGATGGTTACCCCATGAACTAGGTGCTCATTTCTCTCTCTATCTCTCTCTCTCTCTCTCATGTTTTAGTTTCCTAATGTGTGATTCATGTTTTTCTTTATTTATTTTTCATTTTCATCTTGATCCCATTCAGGTAGAATGCTGCTCTATTTTTTTTGTCACTAAGCAAGTATATAGCTGGCCACTATCTTATAAATAGAGACAATGTTGATGCAAAAAGAAACTTTCAAGAGGTTCAGAAAGCTTATGAGGTGCAGCTCCATTTGAGGGAGCACTTGATTTTTGTTCAGCGTGGATGCTCATTTTGAGGATGTACAACTTTCATTAGTACTGACAAATTCATTTTCGCCTCTTCTCTGTAGACTCGTAAGGGTGCACAAAAAAGAACACTCTATGATCGTGTAACAGTTTTAATCCCTCCGATTATACATGTTTATGTTCCTTTGACTACCGGTGGCTATTCCTTTACGCATTATAAGGAATTACTTGCTTGAAACTTAAGATAATTAGACAACAATACCTTTTGACTAACTGTCTCATTATTTTTGCCTATCTTGCTTGCCGGGTCATCAACCTATCTAAAAAATTAAAACACCAAACTTTTAAGTAAGCTTGCCCAGGATCTCATGCTAACATGGAATCTGCATTGATAACTTCGGCAGATTTTACAGGTTGGCGCCGACCAATATGAGAGAGCTGCAGCTGGAGGTGGTGGGGCTGGTCGATTCGATGCGGTTTTGGAAATCCTTTTGAGGATATTTTCGGTGCTGCTGCTGGATGTACTGGCGGAATGAATGATGTATGCCATCTGTTCTAACTTATTAATCTCGTCTACTATTTGTAGGTCCCAGTTTTGTGGTTGTGCTTCTTCTCAAATATCACACTTTTAGCATTATTATGTATGTTTCTAACTAAACAGAAAAGGTTCTATCGTTCGAAAATTAATTTCATCTTTATAATTTTCAGTTTAGGTGCTTCCTTTGTGTGTTAATCATTACGCACTAGATAGCCCATTATATGTCTGGTTCTTTTGTGATGCTCTCCTAAGGCGCCATACTACCCTCTTATGTGACAAATGGTTTCTCTCTCTCAGATGGAACTGTTGTAATCTCCATTGTAGCTTGCAGCATCTGGTGAGAAACCAAGGCAATTCCTCAGCATGGCATATAACTCTCTAGACATGATTGTTTCACAAGCACCTGATAGCAATTTGAGACATGCCTCAGTTTGGAATAGGTCTGCATCATGGAGGTCTAAATGTTAGAGATAGATCCTTGGTCGAGGAACTCTTTTCAAACAACAAGATTCACATATGCTCTTCTTTGATAACATTTTCTTTGCTGCACTTCAGTATGGTTATTGCAGTCTATTTTATCTGAACAAGGTCACATAGTTGAGCAAAATGTAACCTCTAGCTTGCTCGAGGAGTACTATGTTCGTAACATTGGTTCAAGTAGTGCAGTTTAGGATGGTCCTAATTGTGTGCAATCAGCCAACCATTTAGTAGAACACTCACCTAGAACTGCAGCGAATCTACATGCCAGCCAACCTCTCACACTCAACTTTGTTGTTTGCGACTTAGTGAGCTACTCTGTTTTTTGTTGTAGGGAATCTGGGATTCTAAAATCCAGGTTTTATTCACTTCGTTGGAGGCTTCTTAGGATGCTAACTTTGCGTTGGTCACGTGCTTGTTATATGTACATTATGCGTGCATGTATCCAAGATACCCTTGTGGAGAGACTGCATATATCTATAATTTTGTTGGACGGTTTATCCTAAAGATCATGGTCGTGTAAGTATAATACTTACTCTTTTGTGAACAGCAATGGCCTTATGTTGTAAAGTGTTATTTGACATGCACTTTGGAAGAAATACATTCCTACGTGTTGTGTGTGAATAAGGGTATGAACCATTATTATACAAGCAATTATTGTAGTCATGGTGATATGTCCACTTGTTGTAGATGGTTTTCTTTTGCGCTGCATACGTCTTGTGTTGGAGTCGTTCATGAAAGAAGCTAGATTGTGAAAGGACAAATGAAGTAATGCACAATGCAATGCTAGTTGTGTCCTATTAAAGAATATTTATGCTTGATTTTTTGTTGCTTCAGTTGTATTGTCAGATGATTCTTTTGTCCTTAATTACTGGTTGCTTCCTGCTTGTTTTTCTTCTTCACGCCGTATGAAAATGGAATTGCTTGTTTTTATGCCTTTTTCATTGCTAAACTTGTCTAATATATACCTTGTTCAACTATTCCCCATTTTTTCGTAATGGTACGAGCAACATTTCCCTAATATGTGTGGTTCATGTTTAATTGACCTCCTGCTCTATGTTTGCTCCATAGGTAGACACCACTGTTTGAACTATGATTCTTGGGCGTGCGTGCGCGCGCACTGACAGTATCAAGGCGGACTACACAGGAAAGATGGCTCCAGCCCTGCCTCCTCGGCTATGAGCGTCGGCTGGTGGCGACGAGCCCTGAGTTCAGCTTGTTGAAGTGTGGAAGGGTCACTTGTTTTCACTTGCGAATGTTCATGTTGTTTCTAAATCTCTGCTAAGAAGGTGACCTTTCATATTTTTTCTTAGATTTCAATGATGGTAACATATAGAAACATCAGATTATCTTTTGATGATGCATTGATAAGCATGTCGATTATAGTTTCTCTTTGTTTGTCATGTGGCAGTTACCATGAAACACTTGACTTGGTCAGAGCTATTTTGTCGAATAAATAAACTTATATTTGGACTTCCATAATGTGTTTTTGATTTTTGTTTGCTCATGCCAAAAGATTGGCTGAACTCTTAGATTGGCACAAGATTGATTTTGACGTGCTTATATTTTGATCAAGTGTCGTGTTTTCAACATGCCTGTAGGATGGGGCGGCTCTTACTTATTAGGATGGCCAACATTGAAATTTAAGTGCTTGTGCACCTGGCTTGTGATCAATTGTTTGTAGGAGGTTCCTGGAATTTAATCATATTTTTGGTATTCTGGCAGCGTTTGATTGAAGCTGGTCATGAACTGATTGTTCATGCATGCAAAGTGGAAATGCATAAGGCTTAAAAGATCATCTAAGGAATTCCTTCCGCTTAAAGATCACCATCAGTCTACTTGAGTGGACTCATCCAACGTCAGGTCTTCCTTCTTACTCTAATGAGTGCAATTTGTTGATGTTATTACAAGGGTTTTCATTCTATTGGAAAAAAAATATGATTAACAAGTTAAACAAGGATCGTCATAGCTTATCAGGGTTCAGAGAGCCGTTTAAAGCCGAAAATTTCCGTGTAGCGGGCCACTTCACTAGTCGTGCATTAGAGGCCAACCAATTGTTTTGAGGTGTGATCTTGGAAAGTGCAAAGGTCGTAATTAGTACAGGGAGGTTGGAATATGTGCTGGTTGGAAGATGTGCTCGCGGGAGACTACATTTAATCACAAACTTGTTTATTTGCTAATAAAAGTTATTTATGTCTCCCACTTACCTATTTTCTTTAGGAGATTATGTCGATATTTTTTGGATGGCCTCTTCCCCAACTTTTTGTAGTGCATATTTGCTACCAGCACTACCTTATTAGTTGGTTTGACTACATTTAGTTAGACTGCAAAGAAAGCATCTACAATTAGGTGCCCGAATCACCCTAAAGAATAATGATTAACTAGCAGAATTAACATCTGGGTAGGAGATTTCATATCTAGGATGAATTTGGATTTGTCACTTTTTTGGAAACTAATCAGCTATACCATGTCCAAGATTAGGATATTAAATAAGGAGCTACGCTAAGGTTTCACCTATTAGCCTATAAATTTGCTTGTTGTGTTAGGCTGATGTGGACAATATTGTTTGATTTATACAATGGTTACTTGGAATGTTTGTCTTCCTCTTTGCTTATGTTAGATGATAAGATAATGGAATTGATATCTTCAATTCCTTGATGGAATATGTTACATTGAACATCTTTAGGGCAGCGTGTTGTTGTAATATGTTTATTGTAAGAACAAATTGTTTTCATGCCATTTGAATGGAACATGCCAATGGATTTTGACATGCATTGTTGTATGTTAAACCTTAAGGGTTTCATACACCCATCAAAGTAGATGATTTATTTCTGATATATAACTTGAAAGCCCTTATCTTGGTACCTCTTAATACATATATATATATATACACCTAATAATCAAGCGAAAATTATGCTTCTTTTTACCGAATGTTTACAAATTTCTAAACTAAATCTAAAAATTTGACAATGTACCTTCTGTATTTTTCAGTGAGGAAGTGAGTGTTGTGTTCATGACTAACGGTAAAGCTGTGACATTCTGAGTTTCTCAGCTCTCTATGAAAGCATCAATGACGACCAATGAGGGTTTGACTAATTCTGCAAGTATCAACAGCCTCTGCACAATATGACCAGCAAACATGTGCACTCCTTCCTTCTTTGCCTGCATAATGTCATCCTGCTCCATCTTTACCTGTGGCATATGTTGTATATATTGATGGCAGGTACCAAAAATGAAAACATTTCTTTGCTGGAACAGGAATAATGAAGCTTCTCCCTCCGGTCCTTTTTAGTCTGCATATAAGTTTTGTCCGAAGTCAAATTATCTCTACTTTGACAAAACTTATAGGAAAAAAGTATCAACACTCACAATGCCAAATCAATATTGTTAGACTCGTTATGAAATGTAGTTTCATAGTATATATATTTGATATTGTAGATGTTAATATTTTTTAATTTAAATTTGGTCAAACTTTACAAAGTTTGACTTGCACAAATCTAATATGAGGAGTAAAAATGACCGGAGGGAGTATTTTTTATGCCCACTGGTGGATTTTTTAATGTAGCATTTCTATGACTAAATTATTCACGCCCTTGAATAGATTGCATAGCAATATATTCTAGGTAGTCTTGGTAAACTCTGGGTTGTATATATATGCTCTATATATGTCAATTATTAATCCGGATACACCACCCTTGGTCATCTGAAGCACCAACCACCAAACAAATGGCGATGAGGTTTATATGCACCTGTTAAAAGCCATAATGTGATTGTTTATCTACATGTGTTGCTTTTTTGCTGGTTTGCTCTATTTTAAATGTTAGTTCCTTCATGACAACATCAAATAATGCACAAAGCATACTAAGTTCAAATCATAGAGTGAAAGGGGCGCGTCCTACTTGACACCGCCCAGCCTTTATCTCGTGAGGCGCCACCGGTGGCTTCAACCACTAGAAAACACACCTGGCCAGAGAGGCAGACCACCCTACCGTGGGCGGCTCAAGGCGTAGGGCCGGCGACTTCGGCGGCCATCGTGGCTCCGAGCAAAAGCAGGCCTGTGGGCGGCTCAGCGAGGTCGGCAAAGTGGCAGCAAGGCATGCAGCGGCTCGGAAGAGGCGAAGTGGTTCGACGCGGCCGCAGGGCGGGCGGAGGAGCCAGCGCTGGCCGTGGCCGAGGCCCGTGGCGATCTGGCTGCGGCCATGGAGTCGGCCGGCGCTCAACGTAGTTCGGCGGCTTGAGGCGGAGCAAGGCGAGGCCATCTTGGCACAGTGCCCTCGGCGGGTCGACGTAGCAGCTTGGAGGTGAAGGCGAGTCCGGCTTGGTGTAGCTGTCGCCGCCAGCAGCTTGCCGCAGAGGCAGAAGCGAGTCAACGGCGGAGCCCGAGTCCACGGAGACGTCTGCTTCCGGGTCGTGGCTGGATCCATTGTCTCACTTCCGTGTTCCCTTTCGGGTAGTGGCCCTTTTTCCTACTTTGACTTTTCTTCCATCTAAATCTTGCAAGCCCAACGAACGTAGCTTCGGCCATTGAGAAATAGTATACCATCCTAGTCTTTTGCTTGATGTGATCAGTAGTACTTGTTTGATTAATACGTGCCTGGTCGCATGTAAGCACTTCCCAATTGATTTGCAGTCTCCCATCGTCATGCTTGGGAATAGCAGCGGAAGCTTACTCACGCTGCAGCGGCGGCGGCTCAAAGCGAGGTGGAGGCGGTCACGCCTGGGTAGCTGTGCATGGCGCAGAGGGCAACAACTTCGGTGCAAGTTCGTCCCGAGGCGTTCTTTGTTTGACTTGTCCTCCATGCCCAAAGTAGCAGTAGGAGATACTACAATTGATTCCATCGGGCTTGTAGCACGGAACTTCTCTTCGTGGAACGGCAACATTTCGGCCGATTGGATCGCTGCTTGTGGATGTAATGTGATCGGATTCGATCACCAAACCTACAGTGGAAATTGCTGACAGATTCGGTTGATTGCCGCAGTATGTTTGGCTTCGTCTAGATCTCGACGAGTTGTACTGGCAACTAGTGGCTACGAACATATCATAACCCTAATTTATTTTGTATCTGAATTTTGTATATGCCACCGCTGAAAACTTCTTTTGATCTTGATAGATGAACTTGTAGTTGATGTGAATCCTTCCATGCTGAATCTTTCTTCATCTGAACGATCACGAGCTTTTCAAAACATTGGGAAAGATCCCTCCAAGAACTCAACACCACCATGCGCGGACCCCATGGTGGGCGCCCACTATCGTGGATTTGTCACGGCAGATGTCCTAGTGTGAGGACTTAGTCATGAGGCCAACGCACCTATGTGGTAGCTTGAGAGGGGTTGATAGGGATGAGAGACGCGGATCGGATCAACACACAAGACAAGGGTGTAGACAGCTTCGGGCCCCGGGAAACATCATCCGGTAATAGCCTTACATGTTGTTTGTGGCTAGGTCTCATTATGCTCATGAGAGAGTCGCCGCATAAACCGGCTTCCTCTAATTGTGTCTAGCCTTAGAGATTACTTCAACCTGTCCCTCTTGGGGTGCCCTGCCCCTCCTTATATAAGTTGAAGGGAGGATTACATGACTAGTTCTAGTAGGATTAGGATTACTCTATTACAAGTGGAGTCCTAGTCTTGCTTCCTTTGTAAGGGAATACTCCACGCTTTCCTCTTAAACTGGCCCACCATAACATGAGCCGCCCTTCCGGGCCTTGGGCCTTGTCGCCCGTCCGACCCGCCCGCCGGGTTACTAATGAGTCGCCAAGATCGGGCGGGTTATCCATGAGTCGCCAAGATCCAGCCGGGTCATACATCCGGCGGGTTACACCGCGGGGTATAGAGTTCTTCCCATTTGGAGAGAAGATTTCCTACAAAGAATCTGAAAGGAGAGTTGTACAAATGAACATATTCTTCAACTTTGAACTCCCACTTTTGGATTCTTTTGTCATGCCATCTTTTAACTTTTTCTTTAAATAGTTTGGCATTTTCATAAGTTTGGGTTCTCGATTCATCTAGTGAGCTAATATCAAATAACCTCTTTTCACCGGCAAGTTTGAATTCATAGTTGAGTTCTTTAATTTCCCAATGTGCTTTATGTTCTAACTCAAGAGGCAAATGACAAGCTTTTCCATAAACCATTTTATATGGAGACACACCCATAGGATTTTTATAAGCTGTCCGGTAGGCCCAAAGTGCATCATCCAATTTTTTAGACCAATTCTTTCGGGACCTATTAAAAGTTTTTTGTAATATTAATTTTGTTCTCTATTGCTAAGTTCAACTTGACCACTATATTGGGGATGATAGGGTGATGCAATTATATGGTTAACATCATATTTAGCAAGCATTTTACGGAAATCACCATGAAAAAGTGTGAACCACCATCAGTCATTAAATATCTAGGGACTCCAAACCTTGGAAAAATAACTTCTTTAAGCATTTTAATGGAAGTGTTATGATCAGCACTACTAGTTGGAATAGCTTCTACCCACTTAGTAACATAATCAATAGCAAACAAAAACATGTGTATACCAATTACAGGAAGGAAAAGGTCCCATATAATCAAAACCCCAAACATCAAATGGTTCAACAACAAGTGAATAATTCATAGGCATTTCTTGACGCTTACCGATATTACCAACTCTTTGGCATTCATCACAATATGAAACAAACTTACGGGCATCCTTTAAGAGAGTAGGACAATAAAAACCAGATTGCAATACCTTGTGAGCAGTTCTATCTCTTGCATGGTGTCCTCCATAAGCTTCGGAATGACATTTTCGTGGGATTTGTTCCTGTTCATGCTCAGTTACACCGCACCTAATAATACCATCTACTCCTTCTTTATAAAGATGTGTGTCATCCCAAAAGTAATTTCTTAAATCATAGAAGACTTTTTTCTTTTGTTGGTATGTGAAACTAGATGGTATGTATTTAGCAATAATATAATTAGCATAGTCAACATACCAAGGAGTGTTATGAGAAACATTTATTGCCGCTAATTGCTCATCAGGAAAACTATCATCAATAGGTAGTGGGTCACCAAGAATATTTTCTAACCTAGACAAGTTGCTAGCTACGGGGTTCTTAGCTCCTTTTCTATCAGTAATATGTAAATCAAATTCTTGTAACAAGAGAACCCACCTAATGAGTCTAGGTTTAGAATTTTTCTTTTCCATAAGATATTTTATAGGAGCATGGTCAGTGTGAACAATTACTTTGGAATCAACAATTTAAGATCTGAATGTATCACAAGCAAACACAACTGCTAAAAATTATTTTTCAGTAGTAGCATAATTTCTTTGGGCACAGTCTAGAGTTTTACTAGCATAATGAATAACATTTAATTTTTTATCAACTCTTTGTCCTAAAACAGCACCAACAGCATACTCACTAGAATCACACATGATTTCAAAAGGCAAGTTCCAATCAGGTGGTTGAACAATAGGTGCAATAGTTAAGGCTTTCTTAAGTGTTTCAAAGGCTTCTACACTATCATCATAAAAAACAAATGGAGCATTCCTTTTGTAAAAGATTTGTAAGAGTCCTAGAAATTTTAGAGAAGTATTTAATAAACCTCCTATAGAAACCAGCATGACCGAGAAAACTACGAATACCTTTAATATCTCTAGGACACGGCATTTTCTCAATTGCATCAACTTTATCTTTATCCACCTCAATACCTCGTTCAGAAATTTTATGTCCCAAGACAATACCTTCATTAACCATAAAATCACACTTCTCCCAATTCAAGACAAGATTAGTTTGCTCACATATCTGCAAAACTCGATCAAGGTTGCTTAAGCAATCATCAAAAGAAGTTCCGTAAACGGAAAAGCCATCCATGAAAACCTCAACAATCTTTTCACAAAAATCAGAGAATATAGCAGTCATACATCTTTAAGGTAGCAGGTGCATTGCATAAACTAAAAGGCATACGTCTATAAGCATAAGTTCCAAGGACAAGTGTCGGTGTCAAAACCGGCGGATCTCGGGTAGGGGGTCCCGAACTGTGCGTCTAGGCGGATGGTAATAGGAGACAAGGGACATAATGTTTTTACCCAGGTTCGGGCCCTCTCGATGGAGGTAAAACCCTACTCCTGCTTGATTAATATTGATGATATGGGTAGTACAAGAGTAGATCTACCACGAGATCAGAGAGGCTAAACCCTAGAAACTAGCCTATGGTATGATTGTTGTTCGTCCTACGAACTAAAACCCTCCGGTTTATATAGACACCGGAGAGGGTTAGGGTTACATAGAGTCGGTTACAATGGAAGGAGATCTACATATCCGTATCGCCAAGCTTGCCTTCCACGCCAAGGAAAGTCCCATCTGGACACGGGACGAAGTCTTCAATCTTGTATCTTCATAGTCCAGGAGTCCGGCCAAAGGTCATAGTCCGGCCACCCGGACACCCCCTAATCCAGGACTCCCTCAGTAGCCCCTGAACCAGGTTTCAATGACGACGAGTCCGGCGCGCATATTGTCTTCGGCATTGCAAGGCGGGTTCCTCCTCCGAATACTTCATAGAAGATTTTGAACACAAGGATAGTGTCCGGCTCTACAAAATAATTTCCACATACCACCGTAGAGAGAATAATGTTTACGCAAATCCAATCTGCTGACGTGTTCCGCGGCGTGTCATCACACCACGGCCAAGCCTTTATTCGAATCATTTTTACTGTCCCACCTCAGTGCGTTTAGCGAGGCGGTTTCCTTGGCATGTCCTGTCAAGGTAGAGATCGTGTCCCCTTATTCCGGGATTCTCATCAATACGGACGTGGGTAACCCAACCATGCCCGTTGGCATGTCTCCTCTATCGAAGGCGAGTCCCAAACGGTCACGAGGGAGGGCTCTTGGTATTCAACCTATTCATAAAGAGACCAAGGCTCTACTCCTTTTCTTCAATCTCAATCAAATCCGCCCTTCGCCTCGAGTTCCAACACCCAAAGCTCCAGATTTAGGCACTTCGGACCTTCGATGATGTTCGGCTCGACCTTCAAGGCCGGTGGATGCCTTCCTCCGTTACGGAAGAAGACGTGCTAAAGCTGAGAGATGCCAGGTTTTTAACCGGCAAAATCTCACATAGGCTGCCTGCTCAAGGGCAGGTTATTCCCACTCCCAAGCCCGGTGAGAGCATGGTGTTCGCGTCTCACTTCCTTCGCGGGTTAGGCTTCCCGACGGACCCCTTCTTGAGGGGGCTCATCTTTTATTATGGGTTAGAATTTCACGACCTGGATCCGGAGTCCATCCTCCACATCTCATCGTTCATCGTCAGGTAATGCGAAGCCTTCCTCCGTGTTACCCCTCACTTCGGATTGTGGCTCAAGAGCTTCAAAGTAGAGCCGAAGATGATCAAGGGGCGGCAAGCGGAGTGCGGAGGGGCTGTTATAAGCAAGAATGCTGACGCTCCATGGCCCGAGGGCTCTTTTCAAGAGGAGTTCAGCTTATGGCAACGAGAGTGGTTTTATATCCCAGGGGCACCAAGTGGGTGGCGCCTCATCTTCGCTCGCGTCCTCCCCACCAGTGGCGTCATGGGTCAATAAAGGGCTCGACTGGGGGTCTTCCAAGGACGTGCCCTTGTTGCAGGGCCGCATTCAAGATCTCTTGGAAAGAGACATCAACCTGGTCGTAGTGGCGCAGGTCATGTTGATTCGCCACACTATGCCCTACAAACGCCGCCCCCTCCGCCTGTGGGAGTTTAATCCGGAGGGACCACGAGCTCTCCAACACTTTGCGGGCATGACGCCCATGGAGATGTATAAATTGTTCTTCGGATCACAAGCAATGTGTCCGGACTTGACCGAGCACGCAGGTCTAAGCTGCAATCGCCCGGATACTCAAGTAAGTAGCCCTTTACCCGGCCAATTTATCCGTATATTCGTCATAAAATTGCCCTTAAAGGAGTTGCCCCTTTAAACAGGAGTGGATAGCGAAGGCAAAGTTGATCAGGTGTTCGGCCCCCCTCCCCAGACCATGCCGGATCCCGTGTTAACCATGATGCTGGAGGTTGCGCCTTTGGAAGAAGGCGAAGGGGGGAACAAGGAAGCTACCATCTCCTCGAAGGAGGCTATCTGGAAAGGAGGGATCGAAAATCCCTCTATCCAGGGAAAGAAGAGGACCGCCTCTGAAGACCCGGAGACCATGGTCTCAAAGCGAGGGAAGAGATCTTCATCAGAGGGTCCTGCGCCGGGAAGTGCCTCGGCCGCACTATGCCCTCAAGGGGATCAGCCCTCCAGCGAGCCGTAAGTAGAGAGGAGAGTTTCCAAATAAGAGACATCCATGTTTTATTCCTGAGAAAGACAACTGAGTTTTTACCTTGTAGTTCGGATCTCCGCCCTTCACAACAGAGCTCATCTTCAGGGGATCTTCATCCGGAGATGATGGAGAGCGGAACGCCCCCTCCTGCCGTACCGCCTTGCGAGGCGGGCGACCTTGAGGTGTCGCCGCGGAGGGTTTCTCCAAATCCGGCAGGGCCGGAAAGCAGCCGTATGGCTCCCCAAAGCCCTCCGTGCCCGACCTTCGAAAAAGGCCATCAGACGAGTCCGGCACCGTCCGGTGCACGGTCGGAGGATTTGAAGGATCTGCTCGGGCGAGCGTCTATCTCAGAAGAACATCGTGCATTGATGGGCACGATGATTGAAAGGATTTCATCCGCGGAGAGCGGGTTGCACGAGGCCGTCAGGAGTTTACTGACAGGTTTTGAGGTACGCTAGATGATGTACCTTTTGACAGTTCCGCATATAAAAAGATGCGCCCTGTATAGATAGTAGCCCCTGAGACTCGGTGCGTTGTCAAAGATGACAGCGCGCCGAGGATCATAATCCGAGGTATAACATGTCGCTCTTCCTATGTAGGTGGCGGCGTCCGTGGCTAGCCGGACTGATGAATTTGTCGAGCTAAAGCGGCAACTTGATGTGGCGGATGCCGACATCGCGCTTGTCAACAAGCGGTTGGACGAGTCGCAAGGTATGGAATTTTCTCCGCGGACACCTGGTAAGGGGGCTTGATGACCTTGACTTACAACATGAACGCTTGACGCAGATGGTGCCGCTGCCATGGAGAACTTTCGGGCGGAACTTTCCCGAGCCAAGGAGCAGGCCAGAAAAAGTGATGCGGCTGCCTTGAAGGCGGCCGAAAAGCTGAAAGCCGAACAAAAGGAAGCATGAAGGAAATGGCCAAGATGGCGGTGAAGTTAAAGGATGTTGCCGACCGCTGCAAGCTTCTTGAAAAGGAAGATCGGGCAGAACAAAAGGACCTAGAGAAGGCCACTATCGAGGCCAAGGATGCTCGCTCTGCAGTGAGAGCCATGAGGTAGGAGCTACGTCAGGCCGAAGATATCGTGGCTGGAAAGCCCTTCATGCTGCGGATGAAGTTCGGGGATCCTAAGTATGCTCAGTTGGACCAGTTGTGGAGTGCGGCGGATATTTATCAGGATTTGGCGGCAAGTGCTGCGGACACGACCGAAGACTTCCGAGATCAAAAGGATCACGAAGTGGAAAAGCTTTTTTGGTCGCAGTTCCACAATCCAGAGCGCCCACTTCCATTATCCGAGCGATTGGCCGAATGGGCGGAGCTGAATAGGTTATCCGGACTCGCCATGAAGGAAGTCGTGAGTCATCTGTGGCGAAGGGGCCGAGCGAAGAGTTATTTTGGTTTGGTGCAGCAGGTCCTTGGTGCGGTGCCCCATATCAATGCAATGAAGAGGTCAGCATGCATAGAGGGTGCGCGGATGGCTCTAGCCCGTGTCAAGACATACTGGGCGGAGATGAAGACCACCGATGTTGGATCCCAAGATTCAGACGGGAGTCGAATACCTGTCGAGCACTATTTTCAGGAAGTTCTGCAGGGCGCTCGTTTAATAGAGACGCAGTGCTCGAAGGACATCATGTTCGAATAACATGTATAATTGTGAGACAATGTTTCAATGGAATATAAAAGCTTTTTATACTTGTGCCTGCAAGAAATAAAATACCTCCTGTGCGACCGTTAATGTATATGTGTATATAACCTGAAAGATGGCAGTCTTGACTTCAAATTTCACGCATATAATGCGGGGTGTTATAAAGGCGCATTTTCACACTTGATCCAACGCCTTGGTCCTATAAAGGAGGTGATAGCGTAGCGAACTAGGCAACCGGACTATAATGCTTTATCACTTTCACTTAGCCATAGGAGTTTGACGGTGGGGCTACTATATAGCCCCTAGGGGCACCGCTTCGCCAATGCAGGCGGCGTGTGTGCCTGACCGGGAAACGGCCCTTCGTTAATGCGGAGGAATCCTAAAGATTCTGGTGGGTCATCGAGTGGTTGACCAGTCTCACGCTACATCATGACAATTAGTTTTCGGCTTTCTCTACTGAGGTGCTCACCCGGCCGAACCGGGGCACAATCGCAGTAGTTCTCCTGGTGCCGCCTTAGCCGATAGAGCGGAACGTAAGGCAGCAAAACACAGGAGCCGGGCAAACCTAACATTTGACCAAAGACATGATTCGGAGCTGATGCATATAAGGCCAAACTCACGACGCCGAACACTCCCTAAGGTATTCGATCTTTATGAAAACGGGCTGAACAACGCCCTTATTAATAAGCCCCTGGTGTGCAGGTACGCGCAAAGTTCTGACGTGGCCGATGCCAAGATGCCAGCCTCCACCTCGGTTATAGCAAGAAACCGGGGGATGTGTATCAACAAGAGACAGTAAAAAAGGTTTACGCAGGGTCTTAATCTAAAAAGAATCCTTGCAACGGGTCCCTACTGCACGTATGCGCATGTGTCTCCGTTGTGTCGTATCCTGGATGGGTGTAGCACGGTGTTCATCTGAAAAAGAGAGGAACTTAGTTAAAAAAGACCGTGCGAAAATGTACGTTACATTAAATAAACAAAGTACGCTTTTGAATAAAATTGAGCTTTATTGTCTCTTGTTGTACATGTGCGGAGCCCCTTGAACGGGGGTATGCGGCTAGTAAGCCCTTACGCCGGACTCGTCTAACCATGTCCGGGGTCTGAACGACCTGTTTAGGTGCCTTGCCTAATGAGGCCGGTTTAGTGTGTGGTTGTTAATGCAGCCGCACAATCTTCCGTGCTCGAGGAACACTCGATATTTCCTTTTAATGAGATGATGCCTCGTGGACCGGGCATTTTAAGTATAAGGGATGCATAACGCGGTATTGTGTTAAAGCGGGCAAAAGCTTCGCGTCCTAGTAGTGCTTGATAGCTGCTTGTAAATGGGGCGATGTGGAAGGTTAGCTTTTCGCGGCGGAAGTTGTCGGGTGAGACGAACGTAACTTCTAACGGGAGATAGCCCATACAATGGGCATCTGGGCCTGGCATCACCCCTTGAAAGGAAGTGCTGCTTTGGCGAATTGTTGTTGGGTCTATCCCCAGTTTGCGGATTGTGTCCTGATATATCAGGTTTAAATCACTGTCGCCGTCCATTAGGACTTGTGTAAAGTGGAGTCCGTCAATTATCGGATCTAATATCAAGGCAGTCCATCCTGCATTCCGGATACTTCGAGAGTAATCCTGATGGTCGAAGGTGATTAGCTTTAACAACCAGTGGCGGGACTCCTCTGGGATAGGCCGTGTGGCGCGTATATCTATGGGCGCCACTATTTTCTCCCTTTTGTCACTTGAAGTGAATTTACTGTTTTGACTTCTTGTGGGAAGTTCTTTTGTTTTCCGGTGCTCTGCTTGTGGGGTTCATCATCGTCCTCGCTTGGTGTGTCGAGCCCCTTGTGTTCGGCATTGAGTTTGCGGATTGCTTGAAGACCCAACAATCTCTGTGGGTATGGTTTGCGAGCTTCCCGAGTCTTGTGTATTTGACATATCTTGTCCAAGATTTTGTTTAAGTTAGCTAGCTCGTCCTGTTATCTTTGGGGGCAGCTTTTTCGATTCTCGCCGAGAGCTTTTGAATCTGGCGTTGTTGTCGTGCTCTTGGGCTGTTTCCTTGGCCGGCACTAGTCCTTGCTGCGCTATGGTTTCCTGCTTCCGTCTCAGAACCGTATGTACTTGGGTTCTTTGATCTGCATCTTGCCAACCAGCTGTCCTCTCCTACGCAAAAGCGGGTCATGAGGCTTGTTAGTGCGGCCATTGTTCTTGGCTTTTCTTGGCCGAGGTGTCTGGCGAGCCATTCGTCTCGGACGCTGTGTTTGAAAGCTGCTAAGGCTTCGGCGTCCGGACAGTCGACTATCTAGTTCTTTTTAGTAAGAAATCTGTTCCAGAGTTTCCGGGCTGACTCTCCGGGTTGTTGAGTTATGTGACTTAGATCATCTGCATCCGGAGGTCGGACATAAGTCCCTTGAAAATTTGCCCGAAAAGCGTCCTCGAGCTCTTCCCAACTTCCGATGGTGTTTTCGGGAAGGCTTTTGAGCCAATGCCGGGATGGCCCTTTGAGTTTGAGCGGTAAGTATTTTATGGCGTGGAGATCATCTCCTCTAGCCATGTGTATGTGGAGGATGTAATCCTCAATCCAGACTCCAGGGTCTGTTGTTCCGTCGTATGCCTCCATGTTTATGGGCTTGAATCCCGCTGGAAATTCATGATCCAGCACCTCATCGGTGAAACATAGGGGGTGTGCAGTGCCCCAATATCTGGGCGTACCGCAATGTTTGGGTATTTGATGTGTTGCATTGCTTACTAGAGCTTGCTTTCTTGGCCCATAGATGGATCTGGTTGGGCCATCGTTTTGATGTGAATCCTTGTGCGGATCGCGTGCCGGCTTGTGTGCGGCGTCCTTTGCCGCACTGTGTTGGCCATGGGTTCGTTTGTCCGACCGGGTGGCTTCCTTATTATTTTTTGATTGCGGAGGCTCTAAGGCCTCATCATCAAATTCCGGCAATAATTTTCGCTTCGGATAGCTCTTTGTGTGGCGACTATCGCCGTATTTGTCTGCAGTGTTGAGTACTTTGCTCCATCTAATTCTGAGTGCATCTTCCGCTGTTTTGAGCTTCCGCTTCTGCTTTTTCAGGCTACGCGCAGTGGCGACGAGCCTTTTTTGGAGGTTCTTTTGCTCCAGCAACTTGTCCGGCGTGACATCGTCCGGACTGTTGTCTTCGCCGGGGACGGGTTTTTTATCCAAGTTGCCCTATTCGGGCATTTGCTCGATGGCATGGTCGTCGTCCGCCGGTTCGCCCTGCTCTGTGGCTGGGTCTGTATGGTTGTTTTCTCTGTCGAGGTGGGGTTTGGAGCGGCGCTTACGCCGCTGCTTTGATTGCTATTCGAGGGAACGGTCCCTCATTGCGTACCTCTGTTCCTCGTTGTTGTTTCCTTTAAGTGTATCAACCATGTATACATCGTGAGATGGGGTGGTTGTCCAGTGGCCTATAGGCGCTGGTTCCTATTCGTCTCCTGCATCGTCGTCCATACCGTCGATGTCTTCGGAGTCGAAGTTAAGCATGTCGGTTAAATCATCGACAGTGGCTACAAAGTGGGTGGTGGGTGGGCATTGAATTTCTTCGTCGTCCGCATCCCAACCTTCCTGACCATAATCCGGCCGGGGCTCTCCTGATAAAGAGAGAGACTTTAGTGAATTCAAAATGTCGCCGAAAGGAGAGTGCTGAAAGATGTCCGCGGCGGTGAACTCCATTATCGGCGCCCAATCAGATTCGATTGGCAGGGGCGCGGAAGGTTCGGAGTCCGGAAAGGAGTCCGGCACCTGGGAGTCACAAGTGTTGCAAAGGACAGGTATGGAGTTCGGCTCGATCACCGTAGAGATTGCAGCCCCCGAGGCGGTGTCCAGCCACCCATCCTTGATTGGCGTAGTCGGCTCCGAGTTAAGGGTCGGAGCGGACACTGGTGCGGCCTCCAGAACACTGTTCGGCGGCAGAGCTAGATCATGCCCATCGTAACAGTGCGGTGCGCTTGGCTGTGGCTCGAACCTGTCGAAGATCAAGTCTCCGCGGACGTCGGCCGTGTAATTCAAACTTCCAAACCTGACCTGATGGCCAGGGGCGTAGCTTTCAATCTGCTCTAGATGGCCAAGTGAATTGGCCCGCAGTGCAAAGCCGCCGAATACGAAGATCTGTCCGGGGAGAAAAGTCTCACCCTGGACTGCGTCGTTGTTGATGATCGAAGAAGCCATCGGGCCTAAAGGTGACGACATTGCAGGAACTCTCAATGAAAGCACCAATGTCGGTGTCAAAACCGGCGGATCTCGGGTAGGGGTCCCGAGCGTGCGTCTAGGCGGATGGTAACAGGAGACAAGGGACATGATGTTTTTACCCAAGTTCGGGCCCTCTCGATGGAGGTAAAACCCTACTCCCGCTTGATTAATATTGATGATATGGGTAGTACAAGAGTAGATCTACCACGAGATCAGAGAGGCTAAACCCTAGAAGCTAGCCTATGGTATGATTGTTGTTCGTCCTACGGATTAAAACCCTCCGGTTTATATAGACACCGGAGAGGGTTAGGGTTACACAGAGTCGGTTACAATGGAAGGAGATCTACATATCCGTATCACCAAGCTTGCCTTCCACGCCAAGGAAAGTCCCATCTGGACACAGGACGAAGTCTTCATCTTGTATCTTCATAGTCTAGGAGTCCGGCCAAAGGTCATAGTCCGGCCATCCGGACACCCCCTAATCCAGGACTCCCTCAACAAGTAAACGTGGTTTTCTCTTGATCAGGTTGTGACACAGGTATTTGAGAAAAACCAGGATATCCATCAAGGAAACAAAAATGTGTGTGCTTAGATAGTCTTTCTAGCATTTGATCAATAAAAGGCGAAGGGTAATGATCTTTTCTAGTTGCTTTATTTAATTTCCTGAAATCAGTTATCATTCTATAGCCAGTAACAATTCTCTGTGGAATAAGTTCATTTTTATCATTAGGGACAACAGTAATACCTCCCTTCTTAGGGATACAATGAACAGGACTTACCCATCTACTATCAGCTATGGGATAGATTATACCTGCTTCCAGAAGTCTTAATATTTTAGTTCTTACCACTTCTTTCATCTTAGGATTCAAACGCCGTTGATGATCAACAACAGGTTTAGCATCAGGTTCCATATTAATCTTGTGTTGACAGAGAGTGGGACTAATGCCCTTAAGATCATCAAGAGTATATCCAATAGAAGTTCGGTGCTTCTTTAAAAATTTCGATAATCTTTCTTCTTCATGTTCTGAAAGTATAGCACTAATAATAACATGATATATCTTTTTCTCATCAAGATAAGCATATTTCAATGTGTCAGGCAATTTTTTTAACTCAAACACAGGATCACCTTTAGGTGGAGGAGGACCTCCTAGAGTTTCAATAGGCAAATTGTGTTTAAGAAGAGGTCGTCATTCAAAGAAAATTTTATCTATTTCAATTCTTTCATGTATATGCATATCATTTTCATGGTCTAGCCAATATTGTTCTAATGGATCAGTAGGAGGCACGACAATAGAAGCAAGGCCAATTATTTCATCCTTATTAGGTAATTCTTTTTTATGAGGTTGTCTATTAAACTTGGAGAAATTAAATTCATGACTCGTCACCAAAGCTAACACTGACAGTTTGTTTATGACAATTTATAGTAACATTGACAATGTCCAAGAAAGGTCTACCAAATATAATGGGACAAAAGTCATCTTGTGGGGAACCAAGAACTAGAAAATCAGTAGGATATTTTATTTTCCCACACAAGACTTCAACATCTCTAACAATCCCAAGTGGTGTGATGGTGTCTCTATTAGCAAGTTTAATAGTAACATCTATGTCTTCTATTTCAGCGGGTACTATGTCATTCATAATTTCTTGGTATAAGGTAAAAGGAATAGCACTCACGCTAGCACCTACATCACATAAACCATGATAACAGTGATCTCCTATTTTGACTAAGACAACAGGCATGCCAACAACGGGTCTATGTTTATCTTTTTCATCGGGTTTAGCAATTGTAGCAGCTTCATCACAGAAGTAAATAACGTGCGCATCAATATTTTCAACCAGGAGATCTTTAACCATAGTAACACTAGGTTCTACTTTGATTTGTTCAGCAGGTTTAGGTGCTCTAATATTACTTTTGCGAACCATAGTTGAAACCTTAGCATGTTCCTTTATCCTAACAGGGAAAGGTGGGTTTTCAATATGAGCAGTAGGCACAATTGGGTCAACATTGCAAATAATAGTTTCATCTTTAACTACGACTGGTTCTTTAATTTCTTCTTTAATAGGGGGATGATATTTAAACCACTTCTCCTTAGGCAAGTCAACATGAGTAACAAAACATTCACAAAAGGAGGCTACAATCTCAGAGTCAAGTCCATATTTAGTGCTAAACTTGTGAAATGCATCGGTATTCATAAAAGATTTGACACAATCAAACTCAAGCTTGATACCTGACTCTTTACCTTCATTGAGTTCCCAATATTAGGAGTTGCGTTTAATTCTTTCTAAAAGATCCCACCTGAATTCAGTAGTCTTCTTCATAAAAGAACCAGTACAAGAAGTCTCGAGCATGGATTGATAATCACGAGAAAGTCGGGCATAAAATTCTAAATGATAATTTCTCTCGAGAGCTCATGAATGGGGCATGAATATAACATTGACTTAAGCCTCCCCCAAGCTAGCTAGAGAAATACTTTCTCCTTCACGAGGCAAAAAATTATATATGTAATTCCGATCACGATGAACTAGATGCATAGGATAATTTTTTTGGTGAAATTCCAATTTCAGTCGATTCCAATTCCAAGATCCAATATCATCGCATAGCCTATACCATATCAATGCTTTTCCCTTCAAATATAAAGGGGAAACCTTCTTAGCTTCATCTCCGGATAAACCTGCAAGCTTAAATAATCCACAAATTTCATCCACATATATCAAGTGCATATCAGGATGTTCAGTTCCATCTCCTGCATAAGCATTAGCTAGCAGTAGTTCTATCATACCCGAAGGAATTTCGTAACCAATATTTTCATTAGGTATGGTAGGTTAAGGGGCAACTAATTGTGATTCCGGTCGAGGTGAAGATACCTCGAACAAACCCCTCAAAGGATGGTTCTCTAACAATAAATTTCAGCATGTAGTAATAGTTTTTCCTTAACAATTTCCACTTACCAAGAGCACTTCACTCCCAGGCTATGGCGCCAGCAAAGAGAGTTGATGACCCACAAGTATAGGGGGTCAATCATAGTCCTTTCGATAAGTAACATTGTTGAACCCAATGAGGAGCAGAAGGAAAAGGCAAGTGCTTTTCAGCAAGGTATTTTTTGCAGGCACTGAAACTGTTGGTAACAGGTAGTTTGATAGCAAGATAATTTTTAATGAGCAAGTAAAATTAACGGTAAATAAAGTGCAGCGAGATAGCCCAATCCTTTTGTGGCAAAGGACAGGCCAAAATGGTCTCTTATGATGGGCAAAGCGTTCTTTAGGGTACACGGGAATTTCATCTAGTCACTTTCATCATGTTGGTTTGATTCGTGTTTGCTACTTTGATAATTTGATATGTGGGCAGACCGGTGCTTAGGTGTTGTTCTTACTTGCACAATCCTCCTACTTATGATTAACCCCCTCGCAAGCATCCGCAACTATGAAAAAAGTAATAAGATAAAATCTAACTGTCGGTGTCAAAACCGGCGGATCTCGGGTAGGGGGTCCCAAACTGTGCGTCTAGGCGGATGGTAACAGGAGACAAGGGACACGATGTTTTTACCCAGGTTCGGGCCCTCTCGATGGAGGTAATACCCTACTCCTGCTTGATTAATATTGATGATATAGGTAGTACAAGAGTAGATCTACCACGAGATCAGAGAGGCTAAACCCTAGAAGCTAGCCTATGGTATGATTGTTGTTCGTCCTACGGACTAAAACCCTCCGGTTTATATAGACACCGGATAGGGTTAGGGTTCCACAGAGTCGGTTACAATGGTAGGAGATCTACATATCCGTATCGCCAAGCGTGCCTGCCACGCCTGTGAAAGTCCCATCCGGACATGGGACGAAGTCTTCAATCTTGTATCTTCATAGTCTAGGAGTCCGACCAAAGATGATAGTTCGGCTATCTGGACACCCCCTAGTCCAGGACTCCCTCAGTAGCCCCTGAACCAGGCTTCAATGACGACGAGTCCGGCGCGCATATTGTCTTCGGCATTGCAAGGCGGGTTCCTCTTCTGAATACTTCATAGAAGATTTTGAACACAAGGATAGTGTCCGGCTCTGCAAAACAAGTTCCACATACTACCGTAGAGAGAATAACCTTTGTACAGATCAGCTGACGTATTCCGCAGCGTGACATCACACCACGGCCAGGCCTTTATACGAATCGTTTTTTTACTGTTCCACCTTAGCGCGTTTAGCGAGGCGGTCTCCTTGGCACGTCTTATCAAAGCGGAGATCGTGACCCCTTATTTCGGGATTCCCATCAATACGGACGTGGGTAACCCATCCGCGCCATTGATTACGGCGCTTGGGAGATAAGCGAGTTTTACCAGGCTGGCGGGGGACGCATAGCTTCGTCCGTCCATATAAGGGGATAAGGATCCACCTTTTCTCCTATGCCTTATTCCTCCTTTGCTCATCCATTTCCGCGCACTCGAGCTCCAGCGCCCAAGTCTGCACGCCCCACTTCAACCTTCTCCAACTATGTCCGGAGCGGGAGGCAGGTGGATGGCCTCCTCCATCATGGAGGGGCACATAAAAAAGCTGCGGAAGGCCGGATACTTGTCCAGCAACATTGCGCACCGGCTACCTGACGAGGGGCAGCTCATTCCAACCCCCAGGCCCCATGAGAGGGTGGTGTTTCTCACCCACTTCCTCCGCGGACTAGGGTTTCCACTTCACCCATTTGTCCGGGGGCTCATGTTCTACTACGGCCTGGACTTCCACGATTTGGCCCCGAATTTCATCCTCAACATCTCGGCGTTCATCGTCGTGTGCGAGGCCTTCCTGCATCCAGCCCCACTTCGGCTTATGGCTGAATATCTTCTATGTCACGCCGAAGGTAGTGGGCGGCCACCAAGCGGAGTGCGGAGGTGCCATGGCTGGCAAGATGGCCAAAGTCCTATGGCTCAAGGGCTCCTTTGTGGAGACCATAAAGGGGTGGCAATCGGGGTGGTTCTACATCACCGAGCCGCACGACTCTCAATGAGCGGCGGCCCCCGAATTCCGATCTGGCTTCCCCACGCGGCTCACACCATGGAAAGAGACGGGCCTGTCGGTGTACTAGAGTAGGGGTACCCTAGTATCCCGTACTCGTGCACGGACAGTTGTAGCACCCCGCGGCAAGGTTTGCCTCGTCACCGCCAAGATCCTCCGTGGCTCCTTTGGAGCCATTCAAGAACAAAGTATTTGATTAAGAAGACAAGGCCCCGACAAGAGGAGCTTGTCGGGAAGGCCACTCGAGGCATGAAGAAGACAAGGCCCCAGCAAGAGGAGCTTGTCGGGAAGGCTCGGAGCGCGACAAGCCTCCGGGCCCGACAAGGACTCAGCCGCAAAGCGCTTGCGCATGACAAGCAACCTCTCTCCGTCTCCGCTCCAGCTCATCCAACGACGTGTCGCCATGGGGCCGTTCCATGGGCGCGTGTCGAGAGGCTGTGCAGCCAGCGGAGAGCAGCGATAAGCGGCGCTGACAAGCTTGCCATCGTGGCGAGCGGAGGCGCACCTGACGGTCTCTATTGCACTGTTTGGGTGACACTGACGGGCATTTATTGCTTTTGTCCCTTGCCGTCAGGGTTAGGTATTTTGCACTGTACACTGTTCAAGTAGGTGTACCAACTCCTGTTTTTATGTTTGTACCCTCAGCTATGTTGCCACCTGTCGGAGACCCCTTGAGCATATAAAAGGAGGCCCATGCATAGCGTAGAGGAGGTTCGGCTGGTTCGGTTCATTCGACTCACTCGAGACCAGATACACTCACGCTAGGTTTTGTAGCTCTCGTTGCTCCCTAGCAAGAACACAATACATCAAACAAGCAGCGAGGAGTTTTATCTCTCCGGAGAGCTCCGAAGATGGGTAAACTGCTCGTGTGCCTCGCCTCGATCCGCTCTTCGTGCAATCTCCGCCCTCCGAACCACAAGGGGCCGGTCCGCCGCCCCATAGGTGTCCGTGAGTACGATCAGCCTCCCGACATCTTTGGCGCGCTGTAGAAGGCGTCGAGGCCGTGTGAATCTGATCCGGCGTTCACGAGCAGCGTCATCAACATCTTCCTCAACATGCCACCGAAGAAGAAGGCTTGGCGGTAGCGAAGCCGTCCGTCGTACCCACCCTCGCCGCAGCAAGCGGGTGGTGGGGCGGACGCTGGCGGAGGAACGGGCGCCGACGAAGGTGCTTCGCGACGTTGCCAAGTCCAAGGACAAGGCCCGCAAACCTCGGCGTCCGCGCATCCCCGCGCCCATCTCAGAGACGCGGGACCAACAACGTCATGGCGTCCACAATCCCATACGCTCGTTGGATCAAGACCTCAAGACCAAAGACATGCGCGCCAACATGCCGGCACGAGTGAGATCTGGTCGCCGGACGGGGTGCTGCTCCTTCTAACATAGTTATAAGTCCGAGCATATCCCGCTCCTCGCACCGTTCTCCAATGCCACCCACTACTCCAGCAGAAGCTCTGGCGAGAGCTCAGCTGCTCCTCGACTACCCTCCAACGACCGACAAGGTCGACGAATGGAGGGCCACTATCCAGAGCCTCATCGGCTTTGCCAACGGCGACGCTCCGCGGCAACCAACACCATCGCTGTTGCCGCGCGAGACGACAAGGCACGAGCCGGTGGCGACGAGACTGTCCGGAGGTGCAACCACCGTGCACTCTACGCCACGAAGGCCAAGATCGCCGACTCACCGGATCCACCTCGACAGCGACTCCACCGCGTCGCCGGATCCGCGAAGTTCGCCGCGATCAGCGCCAAGTTCTTCACGAAGCGACAACAAGAGGACGCCGAACTCGCATCGAGCGCCAAGAGAAGCGCCGACGTCGATCCGGCTGGCGCTGGGCCTTCTGTTGACGTCGCGCTACCGGAGGAGCAGGGAGACTTGCCGTGACGCTGTAGGTTGCCCTGCGTTCACTCGTGAGCTGCGGCAAGTCCAAAGGGGCCCAGCCGTAAAAAATTTCAAACCAGACGTGCCGGAGAAGTATGATGGCAGGACGCATCCGTCGGAGTTCCTCAGCATCTACACCATCGCGGTGCAGGCTGCGGGGACGGGACGACAAGATCCTCGCCAACTACTTCCGCCGTGCTCAAGTCCAACGCCGATCTTGGCTCATGCACTTGCCGGACAGCTCCATATCTTCTTGGGCAGATCTGTGCCATCAGTTTGTTGGCGCCTTCACAGGTGGCCACAAGCCTCATGGCCAAGAGAGTGACCTTCATCCGCTCGCCCAGAAGGAAGGAGAGTCCCTGCGCAAGTTCATTCAGAGATTCAGCCGTGTGCACTACAACATCCCAGACGTCCACCCTGCCGCGGTGATCAGCGCATTTCATCGTAATGTGCGGAACCGCAGGATGAGGGAGGAGATGGCGATGTGCAAAGTCAAGGGCGTCGATGAGCTGTACGCCTTGGTCGACAAGTGTGCACGCTACCGAGGAAGGGAGGAGGCTCCTGTGAGAGAATGCGGAAGCAGATCTCGACAGTTGAGGACACCGCCCGCAAAGAAGGGCCGCGGCGAGGCAACATGAAGAAGAAAAGTAGAGAGGTGCTAGCTGTCGAGCAGTCCGCAACGGAGGCGGCGACAAGAACGCCAAGGCTGGTGGCTCCGGCAAGGAGGTTGTCACGACGCCAACCACCGATCGGTGGCGGCCACGACAAGGTGACAGTTCCGCAAGCAATATTGCAAGATCCACCGCACCAAGGGCCACGACCTCCAGAGCTGCAAGAAGGTCGAGCAGCTCGTCGAACAGCAGAGAGCCGAGTACGGCGGCGACAAGGAGAAGGCCCAGAAGGTGCTGGGGAGCAAGCAAGAAACGTCCCCAGGGGGAGGATGCAGCGGCAAAGCCAAGCAGCGCAAGGAGATCGACCTCTCCGCCGCGACAAGGATGAAGATGATGACGACGGCGAAGATATGGAAGGCAGCGACGCCGATGAGTAGGAGTTTCAGAAAGCCACAGAGGTTCTCTGTGTTGACGGAGGTGCTTCCCTGCATACCTCCCACCGCCAACTCAAGCAATGGATGCGGGAGGTCAATGCAGCGGAACCATCCATAGAGTCACGCAAGCCTCTCAAGTGGTCCAGCACGCCTATCATTTTTTATATTGAGGACCACCCTGATCGCATAACTGCGGTCGGGTGCTTGCCGATCTTGGTCTCACCAACCATCCGCAACCTCAAGGTCACCAAAAAGCTATTTGACGGCGGGCCGCTTGAATCTGATCTCCTCCGCGGTGCTCGAAGCTTCAAATCACGACAATGAGCTTGAAGAGACGGCACCTTCCAAGGAATCAATCCGGGAAGGAGCAAGCGAAGGGAAGATTACGTTGTCGGTAACATTTGGCAGTGAGCTGAACTTCAGGATCGAGAGGGTTACATTCGACGCTGCCGATTTCCCGTTGCCTTACAATGGGATACTTGGCCGGCCCAAAGACTCGCCAAGTTCATGGCAGCCTCTCACTACGCCTACAACCTACTCAAGATGCCAGGCCGATAAGCGTCATCTCTGTCCATAGCGACAAGAAGGACGCCCTTATCTGTGCCGACAAGATCTACGGGATGCACGGCGGCCATGACAGTTGCCGACACTTGCCAGCTGAAGCTCCGGGGAAGAAGACGAAGTCCAAGTCCGGCAAGGGCTCTAATGCTCACTCCGCAAGCGCACCTCTTCTGAGTGTTGCGCTACCGTCGAGGACGCACCATCGAGCTCCACCGCAAGTGCAAGAAGATGGTAGCTCCGCCAAAGACCAAGAAGGTGCCCTTGAAGGAGGACGGTGACCGGTGGTACCTTCACCATCGGTGCCTCTCTCGACCCTAAATAGGAAAGCGGCTCGTTGCTTTCCTGCGGGCGAATGTCGACGTGTTTGCATGGCAACCGTCTGACATCCCCGGTGTTCCCAGGAAAGTGATTGAGCACTGTCTGGCCGTTTGTCCTCATGCGCGGCCTGTCAAGCAAAAAGTCGAAGCAAGCGGTGGGCGCCAAGAATTCATAGTCAAGAGATCAAGAACCGGAAGCAGCGGGCCTTGTCGAGGAGTGCTCCATCCTACGTGGTTGGCCAATCCTGTAGTCGTGCGCCAAAGCAAATGGGAAATGGAGACTTTGTATTGACTTCACGGATGTTAATAAAGCTTGTCCCAAAGATCCATTTCCCTTGCCGCGCATTGACCAGATTGTTGACTCCACGGCTGGATGTGATTTGCTTTCGTTTCTTGATGCATACTCAGGATACCATCAGATCTTCATGGCTGAAGAAGATGAGGAGAAGACCGCATTCATCACACCTTGTGGCACATACTGTTTCATACGGATGCCTTTCGGTTTGAAGAATGCTGGTTCAACATTTGCAAGGGTGGTCCATGACGCTTTTGAGCCGCAAATGCACAGAAATGTAGAAGCCTACATGGATGACATAGTGGTCAAAAGCAAAGACAAAGCAACTCTGGTTCAGGATTTGGACAAGACCTTTGCAAATCTGCGCAAGATCAACCTCAAGCTCAACCCCGAGAAGTGCGTGTTTGGAGTCCCTTCCGGCAAGCTTCTCGGGTTCTTCGTGTCTCAACGAGGGATTGAAGCTAATCCCGACAAGATCAAGGCCATTGAGCAGATTGAAGCACCAAAGCGTCAAGGATGTACGAAGACTTGCCGGTTCGCGTGGCTGCTCTCAGAGGTTTATTTCTAGGTTCTGCTGAACGCATACCGCCGTTTTTCAAAATTTTGAAAAAGGCAGGTCCAATGAAATGGACTCGAAGCGGAGGCTGCGGCTGCAGGACTTGAAGAGATACCTGTCCTCCACTCCAACACTTGTCGCACCTAAGCCACAAGAGAAGTTGCTGCTATATATAGCGGCAACCAATCAAGTGGTTAGTGCTGCATTAGTAGCGGAGAGGGAGGCGGATGACGAGCCGACAACCACGGCAAGCACATCCAAATGATTTGAAAGGGGGGCTTCGACGACAAGCTCTAGTCCCGACAAGGACGAATCCACGCAGACGCATGAACAGATGCAGAAAAGGATGGTGCAGCGCCCAGTCTACTTTGTCAGTTCCGTCCTGCAGGGAGCTAGGTCAAGGTACTCTGGTGTGCAGAAATTGCTTTTCGGCCTCCTCATGGCCTCGAGAAAGCTGCGCCATTACTTCCAAGCACATGAGATCACAGTTGTCACTCGCTTTCCGCTGAAGAGGATCTGCAGAATCCGTGGAAGTGCAGGATTGTCGAGTGGGCACTGGAGCTGTCAAGCTTTGGTCTCAAGTTTGAAAGCACATCAACTATCCAAAGCAAAGGCGTTGGCAGAGTTCATAGCAGAATGGACGCCAACACGGATGAAGAGATCCCGGAGACGAGCATCCCTGGCCAAGGAAGCAAGCAAAGAGTGGCTGATGTACTTTGATGGTGCCTTCTCGCTGCAAAGCGCCGGTGCCGGGCGTCGCTTATCGCACCCACCGGAGAGCATCTCAAGTACGTAGTCCAAATGCACTTTCCCAAGGAGCAAGCGACAAACAATACTGTAGAGTATGAAGGTCTGCTTGCCGGTCTCAGGATCGCAGTGGACCTTGGGATCAAAAAGCATATTGTCAGGGGTGACTCGCAGCTTGTCGTCCGCCAAGTGAACGAAGATTATCAGAGTCCGTTGATGGAAGCCTACGTTGATGAAGTGAGGAAGCTAGAAGAACACTTTGACGGCCTGCAAATGGAACATGTTCCAAGAGCTCAGAATGATATTGCTGACGGCCTGTCAAAGTGTGCCGCACTTAAGTTTCCTGTGGAACCAGGGATTTTCGTGCTCAAGCTGACTCAACCAACCGTAACACAATCAGCTGGACAAAGCAAGAAGAGGAAGTTGGCCTCTGGTGACTACTTTTCGACAGAGCTTCCCGAAGCCGTCGTTGCAAAGGTCCCCAAGATCAACACCAACAAGAAGTCTTGAGGAAGATGCGCTCCGGCAGACCCTGTGTTTGTTTCGTTGAAGCAGACGCCCCGACAAGTCTTGCTCGGCAAGCTTGTCGGGGAGCATCAAGCTCGGCAGGGCCGCGAGTGTTCTGCCGTGGAAGGCTGATGTTCCGCAGCGGCAGATGTGCCTTTAGTCCTTGTTGTCGAGCATAAGCTCCAAAGCATGGGCGCAGCAGATTGTCCATTTCCTTCAGACAGGAGAACTTCGAAGAGCAAGAAGAAGCGGAAAGAGTAGCCCGGCGGTCAAGTATGTACCAGTTTGTCGATAGCATACCGCATGTAAGAAGACTCAACGGTGTGAAATTGAAGTGTATTCCGGTGGAAGATGGATGAAGCTGTTGGCAGAAATACACGGAGGCATATGTGGTCACCACATTGGCAAGAAGAGCACTTGCCGCAAAGCTTTCCGACAAGGTTTCTTTTGGCCGACAGCCCTCCAGGATGCAACCGCACAAGTAACCAAGTGTGAAGCGTGCGGTTCCATTCCAAGCAGATACACCGGCCAGGCTCAAGCTCTCCAGACGATCCCTTTATCCTGGCCATTTTCGTCCTGGGGCTAGACATCATCGGCCCCTTCCCCGAGTTGCCTGGGGCTTTGAGTACTTGTACGCCGCCATCGACAAGTTCACAAAGTGGCCGGAAGTGGAAGCAGTGAGGAAGGTGACAAAGACAACAGATCGGTCAAGTTCTTGGTCGATTGTTTGCCGTTTCGAATCCCTAACAGGATCATCACCGACAACGGCACACAATTCACGAAGTCGCACCTTCATGCAAAGACACCCAAGATCTTGGCGCCAAGGTGCGCTTTGCTTCCATGGCTCACCCGAGAAGCAACGGTCAGCGAGAGAGGGCAATGCTTGAAGTGCTGCTTGGCAGGCTCAAGACAGAACTTTCGACGGGCTACACAAGTGCGGAAGAAACCGGATCGAGGAGCTGCCGATGGTTCTTGGTCGATCAGACGACGCCAAATCGAGCCACCGGCCAGACACCTTTGCTCTAGTCTATGGAGCAGAGGCAGTTCTCCCACGAAACTCAGATATCACGGATCGCCTCGAGTGCTCGCTTATGATGGGCTTGAGCAAGAGCAGGCTGCGACAAGATGACGCGCTGCTCCTTGAGGAGGATCGTCTTGTCAGGCGAGCTGCTCGCTACCAAAGAAGCTTTGTGTCGCTACCACAGCCGCAAAGTTAGTGCCGAAGTCTCGAGGAAGGCGACCTTGTTCTTGGCGTGTTCGATCCGCCAAGAATTCAAACAAGTTGACGCCAAAGTGGGAAGGCCCTTATCGGGTGAAGCGAGTCACTAGGCTGGCGCCGTCCGGCTTGAGACCGAAGATGGCATTCCGTGAGCAACTCCTCGAACATTGAGCATCTTCGTAAGTTTTACCCATAGGGCGCGGTTGTCGGAACCCGTTCCTGCAACCACCTTTTGTACAAGTCTTGCTGCTGTTGCATGTAATCCTTTGTACAAAGCCGGGTATGCAGACCCTGCATCAGTAAAGCTCATGTGTTGCACACAACTTGTCAAATTCATGCTTTCATCATTTTATTGCGTGTTTTGGCTAGCACTTTGTGCAGCAACCACACCCGGTAAGCAGAATCGAGCCGCTGGGCTGCATAACATAATTTCCTCTTCTTTTTCTTTTCTCAAAGAAAGGAAGGCTCCCTCGCGCACAAGTTAACCAGGGGGGGAGGAGGAGATAATACTATGGACCAGGCACCGCTCGAGGAAGTTTCGCCTCATCGGGAAGCAAGAGACAGAAAAGCTAAGTTGCCAAAGTTTGAGCAATCAAGTTCTAAATTTTTAAGTTATCTTCCTCGAACGATAGTACTTTGTATGGAAAACACATGCTGTGAGAGGAACCAACTCGCCGGCTAGTCGCGCCCTTACTTTGTTTCGAGTCCGCTCAACAACTTAAGTGAGCTGCGGCTAGTCGTGACAAGGTTGCTTGTCGGAGGCGGCACCGCCGAAGAGGCCGACGTTCGCTTTTCGGCACTTCAACTGCAAAGGTGCCCGCTCCGACAAGTCCACCACACGCGTAAGTCAGAAACGTACAAATGAAGGAATCAAGTAGAGGAAATAACGTGGCTTTGATCGCCTAAGATAGAGTTTATTACAAATTAACTTGTCGCTGATCTAACAAAGTGTTCTAAACATGATCGGCAGCGACAAGGGAAAGATAAAGTTGGCGGCCTAGTCTACGCGGTCGCCCTCAATCCGCTTGATCTTGTTCACCTTGTCCACAATGGGTGCGACAAGGGCTTTGAGCTCCTCCACGTTGGCATCGGCGGCAGGGATCTGAGGACGCCGTTAAGGTTGAGGCCCGGATTGCGGAAGGCCACCTTGATCAACACCTTCTCGAGGGCTCCTGCACAGACTGGGCGTGATTCCTCGCCACCGCTTCGGGACCTCTTCTCGAGTCGCTGGAGACCCGTCCACCACGCCTTGAAGAATAAGCTGAGTTCGGCGCTGGGTTGGAGATGCTCGCTTGAGGAGTACGCAAGGTCCGCCATCCCCAGCTCCATCACTCGTTGTGGATGTCGGCGGCGGTGTCCACAAGACCTTGATCCAGTGCTCCACGCTCTCCCTCAAGGTGCTCTGGATGGAGGCAGCGTTCGCCAGCAGCTCCTCCTTGGCCTTGATCGCCTCCAACAAGCCCACCTCCCGCTCTCTGGCGCCGTCCAATGTCTGCGTCAGGGTGGTCAGCTTCAGCTCAAGATCCGCCTTGGAATCCTTGGCGGCGCCGAGCTCCTTGCCTCTATCAGCGAGACGACTCGCAGCTCGCCAAGGGTGTAAGCGTCCTTCTCGCGCTCACGCTTGAGCACGGCAAGCTCTTCGCCGCTTCTTCTTGAGGGTGGCCTCCACTGTGCCACCTTCGCCTTCAACTCCTCCTTGGCGGCCTCGGCTGCGGGCAGCATCCTTCGCTTCCTTGAGCGCCCGCCAAGTGACTCCTCGCTGCAAGGTCTTCTTCATGGCTGTCCAGGTTGACCTTCCCGCTGCATGACTCACTTTCTGCTGGCGAAGCTTCTCGTAGCTTGGCCGCTGCTCCTCCTCACCGCGGCCTTACGAAGGATGAAGGCCGTGCACTCTTCTGCGAGTTGCCCCCGCGCTTCTGCTACGTCGCGGAGGGCTTCTTTGTTGGCGCTCCGGAGCTCCTCTGCGCGCTTCTCCATGTCCGCTCCCGCCCTCGCGACAAGGGCTTCCCGGGTCTCCAACTTGGCCTGCCGGGTGTGGTAGAGCGACAGCAGCTTCTTCAGCAGCTGCTCCTCCTCGAACTTCGCTGCTGCTGCTTGGCGCATCCACCAGCGTCGGCCCAATGGAGGCGTAGTAGCTTCGCCGTCGAAGGTCTCTTCCTCGACCGGCGCCACGAGCTTCGGTTCCTGGGGAGCTTGATGAAGACGCCGCGGCCTTGGTAGGCGCCGGGTTGGGCTCCTCGGATCCCGCGCCGCAGCGGCAAGTGGGGAGTCGGCTTTCGGTTTATCGCTTGCCGCTCATGCGGCCTCAGGGCCGTCGGTCGATCGCCCGACCCCTCGCCGGCCTCTGCGTCGGCAGCCCCGGTGGCCTCCTCGCCAACAGGCTCGTCGGCGACGACCTCTTCTTCCACGACCACGACCTCTTCTTCCTCGACAGTGGCCTCGTCGTTGTTGCCGCGTGCTTCCTCCTCGCCGGCGGCCTCGACCTCCATCGGCTCTGCGTCAGACGAAGAAAGAGCAGTCAAGCAAATGTTCAAAAAGAGAAACAAAAGAAAGCAAGCCCAAGGGAGATTTTCGTGTAAGGCAGTTACCTGCGACGGGTCCGCAGCCATGGCCTCGACCACTGGAGGGTCACTGGCGTTGTCCCTTGCCGGTGCAGCCTCCCCTACCGGAGTGGCCTCCCTTGTCGGAGTGGCCTCCCTTGTCGGAGGGCGCTCCCTTGCCGGAGGTTCCTCCCTTGGCGGCGTAGTGTCAGCAGACAGGATCTCGGGGGCGGCTTCCGAGCCCTCCTGATGAGGCTGCTCTGCTCCTACACAAGCAAACAGTCAGATATCAACGAAGAAAGGAGCACCCCTGCACACCTAATAGTAAGGAGCAAACTGCACACTTACTCGGGGGCTGCTCACGAGGAAGGGTTGCCGGTCCGGCAAAAGCGGTCTCAGACGCGTCCCTATGCCGCCTGGGAGAATCGTCCTCAACGACGGCCGTCGGGATCTTGGCCCTCTTCGCCGCTCTACAGGGCCAGCGTCACGAAAAGGAAAGAGTCGAGCAAGCAAATCAGATTCAAGATGAAGCAATAAAATTGAAGAAATACAAGCACGAATCTCAAGAGCTTACTCTTCGCCTTCCTCCTCGGAGCTGAGCGGAGAAGTCGAACTCCGGCTCGCCTCCGGTGCGCGACGAGGCGGGAGTGGGCTCTCTTGGCAGCTGGAGGCGTGGCGGTGGCTCGAGAAGATTCCGCCCAGTTGTCGCTGCGGTGTGGGGTGCTCCGCTGCAACCTCGCTTGCCGCGGTGTGGAGCGTCGCCCGGCGCTTCGCTGTGGCGATGCCGCCCGACTTCGTCTCCAACCTTGCGGAGACGCCTCTTGGCGGAGCAGGGCTCATTGGCGGCAAGTCGCTTGGCGGTGGAGAAGAAGCGCCCTCGGCGGGTCCACTCGACCCGGCCTTGGGCTCGACAAGCTCGTCCTCACCGACGACCTCCCCTCGCTCGGCAAGGCTTGCCGCCTTCGCCGCGTCCGCCTCCTCCACGGTGAACCCGAAGGCTCCAGCGGCAGCGGCTGCTGCCGCCTCCTCCACCCTGGTGGCAATCCGCGCCATCTCCCGGTCGGTGGTGTCGCTGGTGAGCCTTTACCTTTCGTCGGAGCGGATCGGCACTTCTTGCAAATCGTCGAAGAATTGCTGCACGACCTCGTCGGGGCTCCTGCCAGGTTGGGGCGATCCTGGGAGTCGTGACAAAGTGCCATCATGGCACGGATGCGGTCGGCGCCGAAGTTGTTGCACAATGGGGCGACCCCGCGGCAACCTAAACCACTCGGGGTGGTCGGGTCGTTTCTTGAACAGCTCGAGCAGCATCGCGTCCAGCTCCAAGACGGTAAAACTCCAATTCAGGCCCGGGCGTAGCCTCATGATGTCCGCCGCATTTTGGAACTCCCAAGCAGGCCTCCCCCTTTCCTGCAAGGGAAGCGTCTGTGGCGAAGGAAGTCTCGCCAACTGCTCCTACGGTTAACCCGGCAAGCCCGAGGCGCAGAATTGGTCACGGCTATCTTCAGCTTCGCATCCTCCGGCGTAAGTTACTCCAATCCCTGCAGGCGCACTATTGGGGTTTGGCGACGGCGGTGAAGGGTCATGGGTTCTCCTCTACGACCCAGCACCAGTTGGCTCTCCACTCCTCCCACTTGTTGCGGAACTCTCCCTCTAGGTAGGCCTCTTTCTTGCCGATCCTAGAGACCCAGGCTATCCCTTCGGCAAGTGGCTCTCCTCTCTCGACGCGGGGAACAAAGAAATGGCGGAAGAGTGCCACGTTCGGGTGGACTCCGACAAAGTTTTCGCACAAATGCGCGAAAACTGCCATGGTTAAGATGGCGTTGGGGGTGAAATCAAGGAGGCGGAGGCTAAACGTGTTCATGATGTCACAAAAGAATTCGGAAAAGGGCGGGCAAAGACCGCAATAGAAGAAAAGGGCGAAAAAGGGGTACCCTGTTGGGGCCAAATCAGCGGCGGAGGCGGGAGTACCTCGCGGCGCGGATGCGCACGGCGTCTCCATCGACCGGAAGAGGTAGAAGACGCCCCGCAGCTCCCTTGGCGCCGAGCTGCGGGGAAGATGGCTCGCTCCTTGCGCGCAACGCCGTGAGCCGCCGCGCCTCGGCCGACTTAGCGCCCTTCTCCTTGTCGGCTTCCGGAGCCATGGCGAGGGCGGAGGAGGCCGACGGCGGTGAGCGTGCTTGTGGCGAAGGGGCGGGCGCTGCTCTTCGCACCGGAGAAGAAGAGGGAGCGGCGGTGGTTTTCTTGACAAGACAACAATGGCAGGAGGAGGCGGCCGCCTCTGCTTCCTCCGCTTATAAAGAGGGGAGGGGGAGGACGCCCGCTTATACTAATAAAGAAACCCCAGAGGACCGCCCACGATCTTCGCACGACGCCACGTCCGGTGCGTGCCGTTAGTGGGGATCGTGGTGGGTCCGGGCGAAGTTGCGACGTGATCGAGGCCGCGTGTGTCCGCAGACAGTTTTGGGCCTGGCCCGACAAGCGCTTCGGCACCGTAATGCCCAGTTCGGGGCTCTGCCGGTGTACTAGAGTAGGGTACCCTAGTATCCCGTACTGCACTGCAGACGATTGTAGCACCCAGCGGCAAGGTTTGCCTCGTCACCGCTTAAGATCCTCCGTGGCTCCTTTGGAGCCATTCAGGAACAAAGTATTTGATTAAGAAGACAAGGCCCCGACAAGAGGAGCTTGTCGGGAAGGCCACTCGAGGCATGAAGAAGACAAGGCCCCGGCAAGAGGAGCTTGCCGGGAAGGCTCGGAGCGCGACAAGCCTCCGGGCGCGACAAGGACTCAGCCGCGGCAAGGCGCTTGCCGCGGCAAGCAACCTCTCTCCGTCTCCGCTCCAGCTCATCCAGCGACGTGTCGCCATGGGGCCGTTCCATGGGCGCGTGTCGAGAGGCTGTGCAGCCAGCGGAGAGCAGCGATAAGCGGCGCTGACAAGCTTGCCATCGTGGCGAGCGGAGGCGCACTGACGGTCTCTCGCTGTAATCGCTTTGGGGCTATTAATCGACGGCATTTATTGCTTTTGTCCCTTGCCGTCGAGGTTAGGTATTTTACCGTATATCGCTCAAGTAGGTGTACCAACTCCTGTTTTTACATTTGTACCCTCATCTATGTTGCCACTTGTCGGAGACCCCTTGAGCATATAAAAGGAGGCCCGTGCGCAACGTAGAGGAGGTTCGGCTGGTTCGGTTCATTCGACTCACTCGAGACCAGATACACTCACGCTAGGTTTTGTAGCTCTCGTTGCTCCCTAGCAAGAACACAATACATCAAACAAGCAGCAGTAGGAGTTTTATCTCTCTGGAGAGCTCCGAAGCTGGGTAACTGCTCGTGTGCCTCGCCTCGATCCGCTCTTCGTGCGATCTCCGCCCCCCTCCGAACCACAAGGGGCCCGGTCCGCCGGCCCCATAGGTGTCCGTGGGTACGATCAGCCGCCCCGACAGGGCCTGTCGTGGGGTGATTCGGACGAGCTATCCAGACTCCAAACCTGCGTCCGAAACCTGGCGGACAAGAATCTCAGGCTTGTCAATGTTATCCAGGTGATGCTCATCCGCCGGATTCTCCCATGCCAACAACGGGCCTTCAAATTGTGGGAGTTCGGTCCGGCACAACACCCAACTCTGAAAAGGCTCTTCGCCACTACGTACGAAGATGCCTAGAAGGTGCTGTTCAAGGGCGCCGAGGCTCCCACATCCGCTACCGAAGATCACAGATTCAGCTCGCAGCGTAAAGCCAGCGAGGTAAGTTATTTTACCCTTTATGGGACTCTTTTTTCATAGTTTGACTCTATGCGGGATCTAAAACTCCCTAACCTTTAACATGACTGGCTGAGGACGTCCGGATAGATTAACTGTCCGGTCCCTTTGCCAGAAGACCCAGTGGACGCCCGATTGACGGGGCTGCTGGCTCCGGCACCTCACGTGGTGCCGGAGAAGAAGGCCAAGAAGAAGGCCACGGGAACTCGAAGGAGCTCCCGGCGCCAGGGGCTGTCGGACTCATCGCCCGACAACCCTGAGGCGGAATCCTCCTCTGAGGAAGAGGAGGAGGAAGTTGAAGCCTCTCCCCCAGTGGGGGGAGAGAAGAAAAGGAAGGCCGCCCCGCCGAGGGAGGCCGGAGGGTCCTAGAAAGGAAGGACCCTTCCTCCGGACTTCTCCACCAACGCCGACAACGACGAGGAGGAGTGGCCACCAAGGGCCAAGCCCCTGGCGAGATCGTAAGTGTCCGGACTCCGGAATAGTTCATGACTTTTTATTAGTCGCATAGTGTCTTCTAACGCCGAATATGACCATGTAGCCCGCCCAAGGATGAGCTCGCCGCTTCGTCGAGTGGCAACCTGGGTTCGTCGGATGTGAATAGCACTTCACTTCCGATCGCCTCCTCTCCTCGTGTTGCCGACGACACCGCTGTGGAGTCCCAAAAGGGGCCCAGCCAGGAGGAGGTGATCCTGGAGGCGCCGCGAGGCGACCTCCCAGACTCCGGGCGCAAAGGGGCGAAACCCCAGAGGGCTCTAAGTCCGCCCTGTCTGGGACTCATCGTCCGGAACCTTGGTGGTTACGAAGTCCGCAAGCGGCCCCTTCAGAAGAAGGGTAAGACTACGACGCCGGTGACCTCCGTCCCATCCGGAGGCACCGGATAACTGGCTGGAGGCGCCTTTAAGCGCCTCCATCGACGAGGAGCACCGCCTTGTTATGAGTGTGGTGATCCGAAAGTTCGATCCGCCAAGAGCGGGCTGACTGAAGCTGTACCAGCCTTCTAACAGGCTTTGAGGTAAGTTTAGAATATGTAAAAATATTACCGCATAGACAAGAGCCCACGATGCTTAGTTCGGTGTTCGAAGAAAAGCGGACTCGAGGATCTAAAAAGATATACGCAAGAGTCTAACATAAGTATGTCAATATGGGAATGCAGGCTGCTAGCTGACCTCTGCCAGACCTTGGCTGGAGGTCAATGCATTGAAGCAGAGCCTCGAGCGTTCCGAGAACGAGCTCGGCCTTGCCAAGAAGCAGCTCGAGGACAAGGAAGGTAAGTAATACCTTATTAGAGAAATACCTTATAGAAAGGATTTGGTTGCAAAAAATGACAGGAATAATGTGGGTATTGTAGGGGCCACGAACGAGGTGGCGACCCTGAAGGAAGCGGTGTCCACGGCCGAAAGCAAAGCGGCCATGAGCGCACCGAGCGAGAGAAGCAGGAGGCGGGTGGCGGAGGTGCGGCAAGAGCTCCAGGCTCTCGTGGAAAAACACGAGAGTTTGGAGCATGACTCGAAGAATCGAGAGTCTGAGCTCGCCTCGGCTCTTGAGAGTGCCAAAGCCGCTAAGGCCGAAGCCCAAAAAGCCCTCCAAGAAATAGAATCATTAAAGAAGATAGCGGCGGGTAAGGCATTCTTTATGCAAAGCAAGCATGTGAAAGTGAATTATCTATTACTTACCCGAATCCGGAGCTCTCCGGAGCATTCGCAGATCTGCCCGTGGTGTAATACGATCTTTGCCGTTCTACCGCGCCAAGGAGGGGAGCTCGACCGAAAAGGTGTTCTGGTCTCAGTATGCTAAGGCTGAACGTCCGGTGCCCCTAAGCGACCAGCTGAAGCAGCTGGTCGAGCTCCACAAGGTCGCTGAACAGGCCATGAAGGGCCTCATAGTTCGGCTGTGTCCATTGGAAGCCATGCCTGGGAGCTACTTTGGGCTAGTGCGGCGGCTACTGGACGCCTGTCCATGGATTGAAGTCATCAAGCACTCCATCTGCATTGAAGGTGCCCGTCGGACCCTTGCCCATGCTAAAGTGCACTGGGGCAAGCTGGATGCGGAGAAGCTTGTGACGGACGGGCCACCGAAAGGCAAGGAGCATCGCAAGCCCGAAATGTACTATGAGGGCGTCATGAAGGGTGCCCGCCTTATAGCGGGTGAGTGCTCCGGAGATGTAATTTTTGAATAGACTCGCATTTGTTATCCTCAGACGCTGAAAACTTGTTCATATGCGCTAAGCAACGCTTGTTAATTTAAAATATTACCTTTTGTGCGGCCGTTTATCAAATTTGAGAGATGGCAAGTCGTTGGCTTCAGCCCCCATGCCACGAGTGCTGGGGTGTTCGGGATAAACTTGAGCGCTCTTGTTCCCATTCTTGGGTCCGCCGAGGGAGGCGCTCAACGCAACGAACAAGGCAACCGGACTTATAGTGCTTGAACACTCTCACTTAGCCATAGAATTCTATAATTTTAAATTTCGTGAAGCCCCTAGTATTCGGAAGACCGAGTTCGGGGCGCTATCCACGCCTTGGACGGACAATGCCGACTCCTCGCTCTAAGCGGCATAAGTCTTTAGGGACCCGAAATAACCTCTCGAACAGCGACCGGCTCTCGCCCTATCATGACGGTCAGTTTTAGCTTTCTCCACTGAGGTGCTCAACCCAGCTCAACCGGGGCACAATCGCAGTGGTTCTCCCAGCGCTACCTTAGCCGATATAATGGAACGTAAGGTACCAAAACATGGGAGCCGGGCAAACCCAACTATTGACCCAAGACATGATTCGGAGCCGATGCATATAATGCTATAAGTTCGGAGTGCCGCACTTGTGAAAGTGTTCGGACTTATCACACCATACTTTTGGGGTACTTAAGCCCCTGGTGTATTGGCCGTACCAAAGTGTACGGGTGCAACATGTCATGAAGTGAACATGTATATAGATAAAGAAAGGAGTGCAATAATAGGCAAAAGCTATGTATTATTTATTCAAAAAGGTACTGCAATGAAAGCAGAACGATACAAATAGTGCGATAAGGAAGGGATGGGACTATTTAACATGTCCCCCTCCAGGGGTAAGCTGCGGGATGGTATGTAAAACAGGTATAATGCTCGTAGTAGAGACCACTGGACACTCGATGTAACTACGCTTCCACGGCTGTTGCATCGTGAGTTCGGCAATTCTAGTGCCGGACAGGCTTCGGAAAACGGAGTCTGAAAGTAAAAAAAAGAAAAAGAAAAAGAATGACACAATCGGGAGCCCACAGTGCGGTTGAGCCGCGTGCAGGCGTGCGTGGTCGTGCCCCTCCTTATGCCCATGGTATCTCCAGAGCGTAGTTATGTACGCGTAGTACCGGGCTTTGCGGTTTAGCGAGGGCTGGGGTTGGGGCCGGATTGCTACACGATGCTCGGATCATGCCAGCGGTCTTGTTGTAGGTTACTCCGGCGGCTTAGCGGTGGCCGGACGTTTAATAGCCGGACTCGAGAATTGCTGTGAGAGGCTGGTTTGCACCTCCGCCGCGAGGGCCGCCGTGTGCTCCTCCGTTCGGAGAGAGCGTCGGTGTTTCCATTGACCGTGATTACTCCTCGAGGGCCTGGCATCTTGAGCTTGAGGTATGCGCGATGCGGCACCGCATTGAACTTTGCAAATGCGGTTCGTCCAAGCAAAGGCGTGATAGCCGCTGCGGAACGGGACTATGTCGAAGATTAACTCTTCGCTCGGAAGTTATCCGGGATCCAAGACCATTTCGAGTGTAACCGAGCACTGCATAATTGGCCTCTACACCTGGTATTACGCCTTTAAAGGTCGTCTTTGTGGGTTTAATCCTTGAGGGTCTATGCCCATTTTGCGCATTGTATCCTCGATAAAGAGGTTCAGTTGCTACCGCCGTCCATCAGGACTCTAGTGAGGTGAAATCCGTCGATGATTGGGTCAAGAACCAATGCGGCGAATCCGCCGTGGCGGATGCTAGTGGGTGGTCCCTTGATCAAAGGTGATCGGGCAGGAAGACCATGGGTTGAACTGGGCGACTGGCTCCATCGCCAGATATCGTCCCTTAGTGCACGCTTCCGCTCCCTTTTGGGTATGTGGGTTGCGTATATCATGTTCACCGTCCGCACTTGTGTGGGAAGCCCTTCGTCCTCTATTGTTTGGCGGCGGGCTCTTCCTCGCGTCATCGCTATGCAGCCCCTTGTCGTTGTTTTCGGCGCTTAGCTTGCACTGCTTGTTTGAACACCCAACAATCCCTGTTGGTGTGGTTGGCTGGTTTTTCGGGGTGCCATGTATCCGCACAAGCGATCGAGTATTCGGTCCAAGTTGGACGGGCCCTGGGTATTTCTTTTGAATGGCTTCTTCCGCTGACCGGATTTAGAGCCTCTGAATCCGGCATTTACTGTCGTATCTTCAGCATTATCACCGTTAATGCAGCGTTTATGCTTGTTGCGACGCGACCTGCCATTACTGTCCTTGGTATCCGAACTGCCAGGGTGTTTGGCCAAGTTGTTGCTTCGAGCTAGCCAGCTGTCCTCTCCCGCGCAAAAGCGGGTCATGAGTGTGGTGAGGGCTGCCATGGATTTCGGCTTTTCTGTCCTAGGTGCCGGCTAGCCACTCGTCACGGATGTTGTGTTTGAAGGCTGCTAGCGCCCTACGCATCCGGACGGTCGATGATCTGATTTTTCTTTGTTAGGAACCGCGTCCGTAATTGTCCGGCCGATTCTTACGGCTGCTGAATTATATGGCTAAGGTCATCGGCGTCGGTGGTCGCATATATGTGCCTGGAAGTTATCAAGGAATGCGGCTTCCGTGTCCTCCCAACAACCGATTGACTCTGGCGGCAAGCTGTTGAGCCAATGCCGAGCTGGTCCTTTAAGCTTGAGTGGGAGGTATTTGATGGCATGTAGATCATCACCGCGGGCCATGTGGATATGGAGGAGATAGTCCTCGATCTGCATCGCAGGATCTGTGGTACCATCGTATGATTCGTTGTTTTCGGGTTTGAAGCCATCTGGGTTTTGATGATCCATTTCTTAATCTGTGAAGCATAGTGGGTGTGCGGCGCCTCTGTATTGGGCTATATCTCGACGTAGTTCATATGAGCTTTGTCTACTGTGTTCGGCCTGGCCGGGTTTGCTATATCCGGCGTGACGGTTATCATCATGTGTCGTGGGGCACCCACGCGATCCGTAGATCGATCTTGTTTGTCTTGCCTTGTCCTCCAATATGTTTCGCAGGTCTGGCGCGTTTCCTCGTGCCTTGGTCGAGCGGCGCCGGGGTGCGGCTTGAATGGAGGGTCTAGAGGCCTCTCTGTCGCGGCCACGGGGTGGCCGGTCGGCCGCATCATGCGCTGGTGATGTAGGTTTGGGTGCTGCTTCCTCTAATTGAGGCAGCAGCCTGCGTTTTGGGTATCTCTTGGAGGGGCGTTTGAGTTCATACTCTTTGGCTGCAAGGACTTCAGTCCATCTGTCAGCTAGCAAGTCTTGGTCAGCTCTAAGTTGCTGCTGCTTTTTCTTGAGGTTGCTTGCCGTGGCCATGAGCCTGCGTTTAAAACGCTCTTGTTCGACGGGGTCCTCTGGCACGACGAATTCGTCGTCGTCGAGGCTTGCCTCGTCTTCGGAGGGGGCGCATAATTATCGTCCTCTACCTCTCTTTCTGCCGCACTGTCGTGCAGACTTGCTTCTCCCTCCTCCTGCGTTGAGTCTTGCTGGAGGGGTCATCTTCCGACCTTTGTCGGGGTATTATTGTCTCCCGTGCCGGAATCACCGTTTTTGCTGTGGCGGGATTTAGAGCGGCGCCGCTGACGCTGGCGCTTGGGCTGTTTCTTGGAGGGGTCATTCTCCGCTGTTCCATCGCCGTTCCCATCTTTTGGGATGTCCACCATGTATATGCCATATGATGAGGTGGCCTTCCAGTGCCATGTAGGCGCTGGTTCTTGGTCGTCTCCAGCATCGTCGTCCATACCGTCGATGTCTTCGGAATCGAAGTCGAGCATGTCGGTTAAATCATCGACAGTGGCTACAAAGTGGGTGGTGGGTGGGCGTTGAATTTCATCGTCGTCCGCATCCCAACCTTCTTGACCGTAGTCCGGCCAGGGCTCTCCTGATAAAGAGAGAGACTTTAGTGAATTCAGGATGTCGCCATAGGGCGAGTGCTGAAAGATGTCCACGGCAGTGAACTCCATGACCGGCGCCCAATTGGATTTGACTGGCAGGAGCGCGGGAAGTTCGGAGTCCGGAAAGGAGTCCGGCACCTGAGAGTCACGAGCTTTGCAAAGGACAGGGATGGTGTTCGGCTCAATCACCGTAGAGATTTCAGCCCCCGAGGCGGTGTCCAACCAACCGTCCTCGATCAGCGAAACCAGCTCCGGATTAAGGGTCGGAGGCGAACCGTGCGGCCTCCGTGGCAATTGTTCGTGCAGAGCTAGATAGTACCAATCGAGACAAAGGCGGCATGCTCGATTGTGGCTCGAATCCGTCGAAGATCAAGTCTCCGCGGACATCGGCCGTATAGTTCAAGCTTCCAAATCTGACCTGATGGCCAGGGGCGTAGCTTTCGATCTGCTCCAGGTGGCCTAGCAAATTGGCCCGCGGTGGAAAGCCGCTGAATACGAAGATCTGTCCGGGGAGAAAAGTCTCACCCTGGACTGCGTCGTTGCTGATGATTGAAGGAGCCATCGGGCCTATAGGTGACGACACAGAGGAACTCTCAATGAAAGCACCAATGTCGGTGTCAAAACCGGCGGATCTCGGGTAGTGTGACACCCCAAAAAAATTGAACTTTGTTTTGCTAATAAAAATCTTGCCAGGAATTTTAACTTTTCCTTTTTCTTGGTTTTTCTTGATTTCAAAACCATTCTTTTCTTGGTTATCTTGGAGTTGTTCCCTAAGATGGAAAATCTTTTACTAATAATATTGGACTTGTTTAACCACTCAAGAAAAACTTTTCTTTTATTAGTAGAACTAATTACATAATTAATTTGCTTGAATCTTTAGTTTCTTGAAATGATTTTCCAAGATTATATGGCCATAATTGAACTACAACCATTTGATAGATTCACCTAATATTCCAACCAAAAATTGGAGATGTCTGGTGATGTTTTTAAATCACTTTTGTGCAGAGTTATAATTTATTCATGAATTATTTTGAGCTCTACACCCAATTTTCTTCTCTGGTCCAGTAGGCATTTGTGCACTGCAACTCATTTAAATACTTCTTTCTAGCCTCCACCAAAATTATGGGATGTCAGTAGGAGCATATTATTCCACTATATGCAAAAATCCAAGGATGTTATTTGAAAATTTTGAGTGTATCAGCCTCATCTTCATTCTGGTCCATCATGATGGATTGTACAGCAACCATATCCTTTCTTGCTCATTGGCCCTTGATTCTTCCTCCTGCTTGTAGTGTACCTTGCCAAACCCCTAAGTCCAGGAGCATGCAACCATTGGGATACTTTTGGTTCATGAGATGATGCCATTTAAATCTTGTCCAGAATTGAAGTTCTGCAAAACTTGCACTAGCAAGTTTGTGCTTTTCACAAACCAACCTCACCACCCTCTCTTCCATCCAAAGAGACTTCAATCTGGAAGAATTGGCCACCCCAAGCTTTGCCTAGATGCCCTTGCCATTTTGACAAACACCCTGAGTGCATAGCCAGATTTGGCATGATTTCAAGTCTACATTGTGAACTTGGTCTCCTGACCAAACCACCTTGTCCCTTGATCTTCCCTCTATCACTAATCTAGTTCTGTTGCTTGCCAACCTCACCCAAGACCCCTAGCTTGCCCCGGCATTTCGTCGAGCACATTCCGTGCGTGCTCTGGGCGCGAGCAGAGCGCGCGTATTGCACGTGCCGCGCCCGAGCCGACACGTCGAGCCCCTGGTTCTTGCCCGCTCTGTAGCGCCACGCCACGCGCTCCCTTTCTCCCCGCAACGTGCCAAGCCACCCTGGCAGCCTACAGCGCCGTCGTCAGAGCTCTTGGCGGCACGCCGGCGTCCGCAGCGCGTCTCGGCCAGGTCGGTGCCGCCAAAGCCACCAGCGCTCGCCAGCTGCCCCCTTAAGCATCTCCAGCTCATCCGCAGCCTCGTCCTCTAGCGCGCGTCGCCGCCACGTCGCCATAGCTACAGAAAGACGGTTCGCCGTCGTCCTTATCGCCGGCCACCTCGGAACCGACCTCCACCGCCTATTTAAGGAGCCCCGAGCTCATCCCCGCACGCAGGCAGCCTCTCGCTATCCTCCTAGTTCCCCCGCTGCCGTCAATTGAGGGGGAAAAGGCCGTCTTCACCGACTCTGGCCAGTTCGGCCACCGCCGCCTCCCAGCTCCGTTCGGCACAACCAGAGCCTCCCCGGCCAATCCAACACCACCAGACGACTCCACTCCTTCTTGCGGTGCCACCCAGACCCCCAGCTGCGACGGAGAGCCACCAAAACCACAAACTCACTCCGCTCCCGAAACCACCGGCCGCCGCAAAGCTCGTCGACGGCGATTTCCTCCACCCCCGACGACCCTACAACCACCGGGAGGACCCCCCCTTGATATGCGGATCCATCCCCGCTCTCAGCTCCCCGCAAGAACCCGCTGATTCGCCGGCGATCGCTGAGTCCCGCACCCTGCCGGGCGAGAGGAAGGGAGGGAGGCGGCTGACAAACCTGACCAGTGGGCCAGGCAGGCCCACTGTCAGTGACCCAGCCCCGCCTCCACGTGTAGTAAGTGAAGGCGCTTTCTCAAAGTACGTCTTCGACGTATGCTTATATTCGAAACGTTTTTCTTTTTTACATTTATTTTAAAAACAGATTTTGACCAGGACTTTGACTGGCTATAACTTTTTAAATACAACTCCAACTGAAATGATTCTTTTTCCTACCTCTCTCAAATTTGATCTAGTTTATTTTAAGATTTATTTGATCATTTTTCAAAACAATTTTTTGTGCTGTTTTGGATTTGTGTGTTAATTCAAATTTATTTTTAAATAGGACTTTGGAGAGAGAGAAGGAAATTTTCAAAAGTTTTGGAGTGCACCCTGCCTTACCACACATTGAAGGAAAGCATTATGAACAATGGCACAATATGTTGCATGCATTGTTTGACACGATCATGACACCACCTCATTACATGGAACTCGTTATTTTATGTGGTGGTATGATCATTTGCATGCATGCTTATTTAAGATTTTCCTTGCTGTTGGAAATGGACTTGCTTGGGATGATGACCATCCTCGTATGGCTTTCGTGCCTACCGGAAGGAAAATGGGAAAGTCGCTGTCTTGGGTAGACCAGAGCTTGTCTCTAGTTCCTCGTCGGAGACGAGTGTGTCCGACATGGCATGAAGAGTATGATGAGTGGTGACTCTGCATTGGATGAAATATATTTGTTATACTAATCATGCAGAATACTTAAACCTCTGAGTCGACCCTAGATCGAGTCTTGTTCCAAAGAACCCCATGCTTGTTTCAGACTACCACTCGTATCTACAAAAAGTAGAGTAATGTTCAGTAAGTTTTAAACCTCTTTCTATCACACACCGTACAGAGAGGACATGGTGGAAGATATCGGTTTAAGAGTGTAGGCATGCCACATGGTCCGGGGCATGGGTGTTTCGGTTGAGACCGAGAGGAGGCCACCCCTTAGAGCCTTGTGATATAAATTTGATCCCATGCTACGCGAGGTTGTAGCCTCCCCACTTAGAGTTTGGCTTAACATGTGTCATGGGTGATTCCAGACACGGGTAAGTTAAGCGGGTGTGTGCAAGTCAGGTGTGTTTTCAATTAAAAGACCGTAGACGGAATTAGTCCCGATGGACTAAAGAAATCCGTTACTCATGGGTAAAGAGTACACCCTCTGCAGAGATTAAACCTATTCGGATAGCCGTGTCCATGGTTAAGGATTACAGTCTGGGATGGGTCAAGTGTCGGTCTTCGGAGGAGAAACTGTTAAACCAGAACTTGGTTTATGATTTGTGACTTGTGATGATGATGATGATTATTATTATGGATGATTATTACTATGGACTAACCCCTTTATATTATTTGAATCATTGAGTATCCCTGGGACGGTCCTACCTCCTGGATATTCACCATATTCATTTTATAAGCCCTTTATGTGGTGTCACTCAGACGCCCGACTGTGGCATTGCTTCTGTTTATTTATAAGCCCTTTATGTGGTGTCATTTGAGACGCCTGATCGTGGCATTATACATTCGCTTATTTGTAAGCCCTTTATGTGGTGTCATTGAGACGCCTGGATCGTGGCATTGCTTACATTATTTATAAGCCCTTTATGTGGTGTCACTGAGACGCCCGACTGTGGCATTGCTCCTGTTTATTTATAAGCCCTTTATGTGGTGTCGCTGAGACGCCCGACTGTGGAATTTCTTTTATAAGCCCTTTATGCGGTGTCGCCGAGACGCCGACTGTGGCATTTCTTTTACACGCCCTTTAGGTGGTGTGTAAGTGCATCTAGTGCCCCTTAGTGATTTTGGTGTATTGAAGACTTATAGGTTAAGGAACTATTGCGTTTGTTAGTGTATACAGGTCTATAAGTCTATGAGGAGTTTGATATTTACAGAGAAAGTCGACCCCTAAAAATGAAGTTCTTCGACTGAAGAATTTGATATTTTGAAGACTTTCTGAAGACTTTGAAAGTGAAGAAATTGGTGTGACCTTGAAGACTTAGTATTCATTTGAGGAACATGAAGCGTGAAGACTTTTGTTTTCATAGTTTCATTTTTCTCTTTCTTGAGTCATTGGAAACACCGTACTGTTAAAGGGGGTCGAGGAAATACTAAGGAAAAATTTCCATGTGATGCTCAACTCAAAATCCTACACCTACCAACCCCTTCGAGTGAAGCCTTTGGAAATCTCATACAGTTCAGTCAATTTCTTCAAAGGATGAGACGTAGTTCTTCCGGTCATTGAGGAATTTGTCCCGACCGAGGAGTTAGGAATTCGCCAAAGGCGGATTGCCTACAGTGAGGAACATGATAGCCACGAGGAATTTGAGATTCAAATTTCCGACTGCTGTCAGGTTATGCGCCACTGTCCCAAAATATCTTATCCACCTAACGGTCATATCATTGAAGGGCATTTATGTCTTATCATGTCGGGCTGCTCCCTAGGCTATAAATAGCCACCCCTACAACCACTAGCTGGTTGGCTGCTCCGAGATAACTTGACACTTGTCATTTGAGAGCAACCCATCCTCCGAGGACTTTGAGCGAAAATCATCGAAAGTGAGGAAAACCCAAAAACCAAACCCTTACAAACCCAAAGTGATTGAGCATCATCAAGAGATTGATCCTGCGTGGATCCGACGCTTGTTACCTTTGAAGACTGTGCTTCTTCCAGACGGCTAGGCGTCATGGTCTAGAGCATCCAAGAGGAATTGTGGATCGCCGAGTGACCAAGTCTGTGAAGGTTTGGAAGTCGCTGAAGACTTACCACGAGTGATTGGACGAGGTCATGTGACCTTAGTTCAAGGAGAATCTGATGAGGACTTGGTGTCTGAGCTGTGTGCTCAGCTGGCCCAGGTGTCCGGACTGTGTGTCCTCGAGTTTAAATACTCAGCCGCTCCAACCAGACGTACAAGCTGAGACAGCAGTTGAACTGGTCTACCAAATCATTGTCTTCACCAACCTAACTGGTTCTATTTCCTCAACCTTTTCATTTCCTCATTATTGTGTTGAGTGTTTGTTCATATCTGTGTTTGAAGACTTTGACTGAAGACTTTCTCAATTTCCTCAGTTCAATTTCTTCAGTTTGTTTGTCTTCATCTTGTGCTATCCTGTGTTCACGCTTTCTGTACTCCTTGTTTGTCTTCATTTCATCATGATGACCATGCCCGCATTCTCTTATGCTTACTTCTGAGTACTTGTTCCGCTGCAAGTAGTTCTTCGCTAAGAAATTTCCTCACCGGCAAATTCCTCAGTGAAGAATTCATAAAAATCGCCCCCCTCTAGTCGATATAATGCACTTTCAATTGGTATCAGAGCAAGGTACTCCCTTGTTCTGTGTGATTTTGGTTTAACCACCTGGAGTTTTAGTTATGTCGACCGCAGGTATGATCAAGGTCTCAACAGGGTGTCCTACCTTTGATGGGACGGACTACCCCTACTGGAAGAACAAGATGCGAATGCATCTTGAGGCAATTGACAATGATCTCTGGTATGTTGTGGAAAATGGTGTTCCCTCAGTCACACCTTCTCACGAATGCTGCCGATGTGAAGAGATTCAAGCAACTTGATTCTCAAGCGAAGAATATCATATGTGGCCATCTCGAGCAAAGGACAATATGGAAGAGTGAGTGCTTTGGAAACTGCCAAGCTCATATGGGACAGGCTGTCCAAAGTAAATGAAGGAGTCTCAACTCAGCGTGACTCTCGAGTTGATGTTCTTCGCAATCTCTTCAACCGCTTCAAAAGACTCGACAACGAAAATGTTCAACAAACCTTCGATCGCCTCATCGACATCTCAAATGAGCTTCAAGCACTTGGCGCCTTGACATCACCGACCATGAGGTGGTGAAGAAATTGTTGAGATCGCTTGATTCCTCATTTGATACTCCGCACCGATGATACAAGAGCGTCTTGACTACAAGTCACTTCATCCGGTGATATCCTCGAGAGGCTAAATACTCATGAGTTCGACTTCGAAAAGAGAGATCTCTATGGTTCTAGCTATGGAAAAACACGTGCCACGAAGGCCAAGGCTGTATGCGAATCTGAGTGTGAAGACTCTGGTAGTAGCCTTGGAGATCCTGAAGAATTAGGCCAGGAGCTAGCACTGCTCGTCAAGAAATTCCAGAAGTTCTCAAGACGTGGTCGCTTTGGAAAATCCTCAAGAAGCAGTGATTCCTCATCCGGTGACTATAAGAGAAGACTTTGTCACAAATGCAAGAAACCTAGTCACTACATCCAAGATTGTCCTCAGTGGGAAAATGAATTAAAGAAGAAGAAACACAAGGATTACAGTTCTGATGACGCGAAGAAGAAGAAGAAATCATCGAAATCTTCATCATCGAAATCCTCAAAGCCTTCTTCTCAAAAGAAGAGCAGCTCCAAAAAGGCTTGGGCATTCATTGGCAAGGAAATGGACCCTGAAGCTGAATCGAGGAACATGAGGAAGAGGAGGCATCGGAAGAATCTGAGTGCGGTGTGGCGAGTCTAGCTCTCGCTATTGCTTTCGTCGACAAGTCCATCTTCAACTCAAGAAGAAAATGACCTCACCAACAAAGCTGATGAAGATAGTGATGACTACGCTCCCACCTATTGCTTCATGGCAAAGGGTGCCAAGGTACTCAAATATACCTCCTCTGAATCTAGTGAAAATGAATCGATGAAGATCTAAAGCCCGATTACTCAAAACTTGCTAAGATTGCTGTAAAACAACAAAGGGCTTTTGAAAAGGTTCAAAACATGCTAGATAAGAGTGATGATATGTTAGGTGAAGAAATGGATCGTACTAAAGCCCTGACTGAAAATCTTCAAAGACTTCAGTCTAGGTTTGACAGCCTTCAAGGTCATCATAACACTCTCTTATCTGATCATGAGAAACTTTCTTATGAATTTTTTCAAAGAAAGCAAGATCTTGAGAAGCTAAGAGTGAATTATGAAGATCTTCAGAAGGAGCGCAATTCATTACTTGCTCAACAAATCAGTGCTTCTCAGGAAGAATTTGTTCCTCCATGCTTAAAGTGCATTGAACGTGAATCTGCTAATTCTTCACCTGAATGTTCAAATGCTTCAACTGTTACAAATTCTTCACCTGCCTCTGCTATCACTAATTCCTCATCTGAGGACATTGCTAGTATCACTGACGATGCAGGGCTGAAGGAATTGTACATGACAGGCATGTACAAAAGCCTCAAAGGGCATCAGACTCTTTGTGATGTGCTTAAAAAGAAGATCCTCAACAGGAACCCTAGGAAAGAGGGTATTGCCTTTGAGAGGAAACTCAATGCTGATGGAACATATTGGAAGCCTGAGCAGTATCCCAAAACCTCATGTGTTGCTGCAAAGGGACCTCTAGTTGATCCATCTAACTTATCTGGCTTTACATGCGAATCTCCTCATTCTTCTGATGAGTCATTTGACTCCAACTATAAACAGTTCAAAAATCAGAATGGTGAAGTATTTGCTAGATATGTTGGCACTAAGCTGCGAGAACGGTTCCCCTATGAAGAAAATCTGGGTTCCCAAGAAGTGCCTTGAAAGTCTTCAGGTGAATGTCCTCATGACACCACCTGTGAAGAATAGGAACTTCAGATCAAATTCTTCATATGGACCAAATTCTTCATATGGATCCAAGTCCTCATACGGACAAAATTCCTCACATGGATCAAATTCCTCAAAAGGATCAAAGTCCTCATATGATTATCATCGTGCTAACAATTACATTTTCGCAGGTAGAGCTAAGGGCTATGAATATGTGCATTATTCTTCAAACCAATATGTTCATAAGTCCTCGAAGAATTTCTCTGCTTATTCATATGCTTACCCTAACCCCTCTTATGTGAAACGAAATGGATTGGCCTCTATGCCACCATTCTCATATGGTGCTCGCATGAGTGATGAACTCTTTGCCACCCCTTCAGATGTGGGTGGTGAAGAAAAGAACTAACCTCTTCTGCGAGGTCAGGTCTCGGGCGTGTTTTCAACGTCTGAAGAATTTCTTTGGGGCACGACAAAATGCACGATAGGGCCTTGAGCTAATCATGATGAAATGAACTTTCATTTCACACGTCCTCATACTGCTTATCTGTTAATACTAACTGATCAAATTCATCTGATGAACTTGATATCATATTCTTCACTAATGAAGTATATGAGATCGTAAGTTGTACTAATTCATATGCAGGATGATCAACCCAAAGCCACTGAGTGGGTTCTCGATAGTGGAGGTACAAATCACATGACTAGTGACAAGAATCTATTGATGGATGCTCCCTTATCACCGTCACATATGAAGCATATCATCTTTGCTGACAAAGGCAAAAGTCCGGTATTGGGTCTTGGTAAGGTTGCGATCTCTAGGGACATACACATGGACAAAGTCATGCTTGTTGAGTCCTTAGGATACAACCTCATGTCAGTCTCAATGCTTTGTGATCTTGATATGGTTGTTATCTTTGGCAAGTATCGTTGTGTTGTGATTATGGAAGCTGACAATTCCAAAGTCTTGAAGGCTTTAGGAGAGGAGACTTGTATATTGTTGACTTCTCTCTGGGACCACAACCAGCCGTGTGTCTACTTGCAAAAGCTTGAAGGCTGGCTATGGCATCGGTGACTTGGTCACTTGAGGCATGAGGAATTTGAACACGCTTGCAAAGAAGAAGCATGTCATTGGCATTGAGAATGTCAAATTCCTCAAGGATCACTTGTGTGGAGCCTGTGAAGCTGGAAAAATGACCAAGGCCAAGCATCCAGCGAAGACTATCATGACCACTACTCGTCCTTGAATTGCTTCACATGGACCTCTTTGGTCCTAATCATTACTCAAATTGTCACTAATGACGCATCTCTATATGGCTTTGTTATTGTTGATGATTACTCTCGTTACACATGGGTACACATTGTTACTTACAAAAATCAAGTGCAGAAGTCTTCAAATGATTTTCCTCGAGGGCTTCAACTAACTTTGGTGTGAAGATCAGACACATCAGGAGTGACAATGGAACTGAGTTCAAGAATTCCGGTCTTGATGCCTATCTTGATGAACTTGGTATTACTCATGAGTTATCTGCTCCCTATACTCCTCAACAGAATGGCGTCGTGGAGCGCAAGAACAGAACTCTCGTTGAGATGGCTCGCACTATGCTTGATGAATACAAAACGCCTAGTCGTTTTTGGATTGATGCAATTGATACTTCGTGCCACATCATCAACAGAGTAAATTCTTCAAGAAGACTGCCTATGAACTCCTCACTAACAAGAAACCCAATGTAAGTTATTTCAAAGTCTTCGGTGCAAAATGCTGGATTAGAGATCCTCATCACAATTCTAAATTTGCACCAAAAGCACATGAAGGTTTTATGCTTGGTTACGGAAAGGACTCGCACACCTCTGAGTCTTCAACATCGCTCTTCACAAGATTGTTGACACTTTGTAGATGTGCGGTTCGATGAAACCAATGGCTCGCAAAGAGAGCACCTACCTACGTGTTAGATGAACCAAAGACCGAGGAATCAATCAAGTTCAAGGCAAGCGAGGATGTCATTCCTCTTGAAGAATCAATTTGAAGAATTCATTCCAAAGACGCGAAGAATGTCGAGTGATGCACTGAAGATAATCTTGAAGACAATGGTGCCGAGGAAAATGATCAAATTCCTCGGCGACAACCAGCTCATCCTCGCGTTGCAAAAGAAGTACAAGTTGACAAGATCATCGATGACATTGAAGCGCCAGGTCCTCTCACACGCTCAAAAGCTTCACATTTATCTAACTTTTGTGGGCATTATGCTTTTGTCTCTATCACAGAGCCCACTAAGGTAGATGAAGCATTTCTAGAGCCTGAGTGGATTCAGGCCATGCACGAAGAATTACATCAGTTCGAGCTCAACAATGTCTGGGAACTGGTCAAACGTCCAGATCCTCGCAAACATAATATCATTGGCACAAAGTGGATCTACCGCAACAAGCAAGATGAAAATGGCCTTGTGGTGAGGAATAAGGCCGCGACTTGTAGCTCAAGGCTACACAGGTTGAAGGAATTGATTTCGATGAAACTTCTGCACATGTTGCTAGACTTGAGTCTATTCGCATATTACTCGCCTATGCTAACCATCACAATATCACTTTATATCAAATTGATGTGAAAAGTGCATTCCTCAATGGTAAGCTTGAGGAAGAAGTATATGTTGCTCAACCCCCAGGTTTTGAAGATCCAAAGAATCCCGACAATGTCTTTAGACTCAACAAGGCTCTCTATGGTCTCAAACAAGCCCCACGGGCGTGGTATGATACATTGAAGGAATTCTTCGTGAAGAATGGATTCACACCCGGTTCACTCGACCCTACTCTCTTTACTAAATCAAATGATGGTGAACTGTTTGTGTGCCAAATATATGTTGATGATATTATCTTTGGCTGTACTGACCAACATTATAGTTATGAATTTGCCTATATGATGAGTGAAGAATATCAAATGTCTATGATGGGAGAGTTGAAATTCTTCTTAGGTCTTGAAATTCGTCAACAACACAATGGCATATTCATATCTCAGGAGAAATACCTCAAAGATGTCCTGAAGAAATTCGGCATGCAAGATTGCAAAGGCGTCAAAACACCTATGCCCACAAATGGCCATCTATGCCTTGATGAAAATGGTATTGACTTTGATCACAAGGTATACCGCTCCATGATTGGTTCTCTATTGTACTTATGTGCATCTAGGCGGATATAATGCTTAGTGTTTGCATGTGTGCCCGATTTCAAGCTACAGAAGGAATCACACCATAAGGCTGTGAAGCATATTCTTCGATATCTAGCTCACACAACAACACTAGGATTATGGTACCCCAAGGGCTCTACTTTTGATCTCATTGGATATTCGACTCGACTATCTTTGGTGATCGTGTGGACCGCAAGTAAACATCTGGTACTTGTCATTTCCTCGGACGATCTTTGGTGCATTGGTCCTCGAAGAAAGCGACTGCGTATCACCGCATCATCTGCGGAAGCTGAATACATTGCTGCTGGCTCGTGTTGTGCTCAATTGCTGTGGATGAAGCAAACTCTCAAGGACTACGGCAACAACGTGAAGAATGTGCCTCTCTACTGTGATAATGAGAGTGCCATCAAAATTGCTCACAACCCAGTTCAGCACTCGAAGACAAAGCACATTCAAATTCGTCATCATTTTCTTCGTGATCATGTGTTGAAGGGTGACATCTCCATGGAGCATGTGAAGACTGAAGAACAGCTAGCCGATATCTTCACTAAGCCCTTGGATGAGAAGAGATTTAGCAAGTTGCGGTGTGAGCTAAATATCTTAGAATCTTCGAATGTTCTTTGAAAAGGACACACATCCACGACACTTATGCAAAATTGATGACTTAGATGTGCAACACATGAAGAAACGCTTTTTCTTCAATCAATGAAGAATAACACTCTAAGTGTGAAGAAATTAATGAAGAATTTGATTCTCGAACCCTCGACAATTATGCGCGGTGTCTGAAATCATCATTCTTATCTGATTGGGTCACGCCACCACCAAAGTTGAAAATCTTCAATTTGAGTTTTTCCTCAGTTTTTGAAATTCTTCAGTTTTTCAAATTCTTCAACTTTGCAAAATCTTCACTATTTCCGTCGTTTTTCTTCATTGGCAATACATATATATGGGTTTATGTCCTCTCTGACATTCACTTATGGCTATTTCTTCAAGTCGTCTTTTACGCTAAGTGAATGTGATCGGACCCTTCCCTCTATGCTATACTCAACCCAATCTATTCACAAATTCTTCATGTGCATTCTATTTGAAACTCGTTCAAAATCTTCACCGAGTCCTTGTCGGTGAAGAAATTGCGAGTAACGGAACTTTAAAACTGATCTTATCCAAACTTTCGGTTTTGCCGCTCAAACCGTTCCGCATCCCATGATGCATTATTTTATTCACCCACGATCGTACGATCTCCACTACACTGATGCGTGGGTGACACATGTCGTGAGAAGGAGAATGGTCAGGGGCACGTTCGTCCTAAATCTTCGGGCGAACAGTTTTTCACTGCCTCTATAAATACCCCTCTCTCCATCCTCACTTCTTTCACTCCGCTCGACCTCTCTCTCCCGCTCGAGCTCCTCAAACCCTAGCGCCACCGCTACTCCATCATCGCCGGTGAGGAAGAGCTTCGCTGCCTCGACCTCGTCGCCGACGTACTCGCGCCGACCACGGAAATCTTCACTCCGCCGCCGCCGTAGCTGTCTTCCTCCGCCGAGTTAGGGCGTGGAAGATTTGAACAGACGAGCTTCACATCTACAACACCCAGTTCGTCGTGTTCTTCATTTAGGGTAATTAAAAGTTACTTTTACTACCCTCGTTGATCCAAATTTTACACTACAAAATCTTCAAAGGTGTTTTATTCTTCAAATCCTCACACACAAACACCTCACTAGTTATATGCTCTTGATTCGTTTCTCTAAGAAATCATTTTTCTTCAAGATTCCTCAATTGTGTGGATCCTCGATCTATACAACTCTGGAACCTAAGACAAAGAACGCTTAGTGAAATTCTTCAAGGCTCATCCGTCAAAATCCTCAAAACTTGTTCTTTTGAAAAACCTTCCGAGAACGCATATGACCTCTCCAAATTCCTCGCAACTATACTACATTCACAGGTACTCATGTCCGCTTTGAATCACTAGGTTCTCATCAACTTAACTCATTTGCAGCATTCCTCGAAGAAAAGTTGCATACTTCTTGGAGAATTCGTTTGTTCAAATTCCTCACCAAGAATATGGCGAGAAGGAAAGAAGCCACGTAAAGGAGGAAAGAGGCCTGAGTTCATGACCGCGTTTGAAATCCCTGAGGAAATATATGCTGATTATTGCACACCTGATGAAGTCGAGTTCGGCAAAGAGAACAAAAATCAGCGCAAGGTGCGCATCCAAAGGATTGAACGGAGATGGGCACGGGAATGGAGGAGTACAGATATGTAACTCCAAAGTACATGAAGAAATTCGCACTCAATCCTCCATGCCCAAGAGCTCCATTGGCACCTGGTCAAGAAGTGACCCCACCAAAGATCAAGCGTGGTGAGGACTTTCTGAAGAATGGGCCAAGCGCTAAGCCAAGTTGGCAAGACAAGCCAATGAGGCGGTGAGGAAATTCAATGAGGACTCTCTGCACTTTGCTGCCATCGAGGCCTCTGTCAAGCCAAGAAAATCTATGGCAAAGAAGCCCGCACACAAGCCAAGTGCTTCACTAACAGTGCCCTCACGGCCATGTTCCTCAGCAGTGCCCTCACGGCCAATTCCTCATGCTGCCCCTGCTCCTCCAAAATCCTCAGCTCCTTCAAAGTCCTCAGCAACTCCTCCCAAGTCCTCAGCAGTTCCGACAAAGTCCTCTGCACCTGTGCATCTGGCCACGTGCCAAAGGACTGCAAGCTTCTCCATTGCCTCTGGTGTCTCAGCAAGTTCCTCAGCTGCACCAAAGTCTTCATCTGGCCCGACTCTGCTGAAGACTAAGGCCACAGCAGGACGAGGTCCTCGGCCAAGTCCTAAGAAGAAACAGGTCGCCTTCCAAGTGCCACCTGAAGATGATGAGGCTGATGATGATGAACTTGCTGAAATCATCAGAGACCGCCAAGAAAGGGCCGCTAGAGCCAAAGGCACATCTGTGCCTCTGCTATTGGATCCGAGGAAAATCCTCGATTATATTGATCTCTGGCACAAGGATCCAAATACCCCTATGCCTGATTTTCATCTGACTCCTAGACAAAGTCATATGCTGACCCATTTCATCACTGAAGAGAAATGGAAGTTTCAAAAGGCAAGAGAGATCAAGAAAGCTCAATACAGAAAGGAGAAGTTCCTAAAGAAAAACGTTGTCAGAATGACACCTGAGGAACTTCTCAAGGTCCAGATCGAAATTCAAGACCTCGGCAAAAACTTCGATGCTTATTATGCTGATTGGCAAGGAGCCAAGGTCGATTCGTCAACCCGACGAAGAAATTCACCAATGTTGCTGCCCCAACGCAACATGAAATTCCTCAGTGGAGCCTCGGCTCAGCCGGTGAAGAACATGCCAAGACCACCGTGATGAAGTTCAGGCTGCTTGAAGAAAATGCAGTTCGAGGCTGATGATCCCATTCCACCATTGAAGAAATTGCCGTGGCATCCACTAGTGGTGCGCTGAAGAAACCGAACAAGACAGGCAATCTGCATCGGCCATGCGTGAGGAAAATCATCCAGATTCCTCAGCTCCTCCTGCGCCAACACCAACTTCAATTCTTCCATCTGCCTCTGATGTGAAGAAGACCAAGGCTGCAGAATGAGCTGCTGTGAAGAAACGGAAAGCATCAGCTGCGTCAAATTCTTCGGCTACGAAGAAAATGAAGCCAATGACCAGCTCATTTGAAAATCCAATTGATGTTGTTCCAATTTCCTCAATTCCATCAAACGACCTTGTTCCTTTTGATGAAGATTATGTGATCCCAAGCGGATCTGATGAAGAAAATCATTCTGCTGCTTCGTCAGAGCAGATTGATGAAGAAATTGAAGTGGAAGCAATCCCTTCAACCCTAAACATTTCCTCGCCTATGCCTCAGTTCACAGCTGAAGAGGCCGGTGTTGAGGAACTTGAAGAAGACGTGGATATTGGAAGCACAATGCCAGTGATGAACGATGACTTTTGGGAAAGTCAGCATCCAAATTCTCCACTCTTCACCCCAATCCAACAGATACCACAGTCCCCTGCTCCAACTGTTCAAATGGGCTCTGAAGAAACTCATCCCACTTCATCTGTCCATGAAGAAATTCCAGCCACTAGTGCTGATGAACCTGCTCTTCTTGATCCTCGGGATCGCACTGTTGAGAAACAAGAAATTCCTCGGCTGAAGAACCTGAGATTGCGATTCACGAGGTCGTGATGCAACTCAATGACACTCCACCGCCAAAGCCAAAGGATCCCTTCTCAACAAAGCAAAAGTTCAAGGCTGAAGACTTCTTCACGAAAGCATGTATTCTTCATCGACATAATCCGTATGATTACGCTTTCGCGCATAAGGAAGAGGCATTTCGACCGCCAGTCAAGCCAATTTCTATTCCTCAAGGTGCTCTTCAACAAAGACAAAGTCTTCGATCATGCTCATATTCCTCATGTGGACATGGAGTCTCTGCCAGCTTCGAGCGGTCCTCGGTGTTCTTCACGACGCAGGACTTCAATTTTGCAATCGATATACGTGGATCGAATGAAGAACTCATTCTTCAATTCTATGCAACGCCGCACATCACCGAAGACGCTCAAGACGTGAACTCATGGGTATTAGACTAGATGTCCGAAAATACTCACTACAAGGCACCAAAGAACTGAATTGCTTCGTGCTCTACCACTCAGTCCTCCACTTGATGGTGCTCAGTGTATCTACAACGAACCAGAGCTTTCAAATCACTATATGCAAGTGTTGATGAAGCCTTTGAAGCCAAGACAGGCCCCAAGAACCAAATTCCTCGTCAAGGAATTATTGTATGTGCCTCGGACTGTCTATCGGATTCTGACGAGGACAATGAGTCCTATCAAAGGCCACGACTCGAATGATGAAGAAGTCGTTGGCATCATGAAGAATATGCTTTTCAATATCATTCATGGCGTTCCCGTCAACTTCCATGATTTCTTCATGAGGACTCTGGCAAACATTGTTATGTCACCATTTGAGCTGAAGCCTTATGCGCCTTGGATAATGAGATTCATCGGGACAAGGTCTTCACTCAATTACAAGGCTGATACTACGAACCACCGCAGCTACTTGCCCCGATTGAAGTCCTCAAACGGACATTTACCTCGGTGATGACAAGGGCAAGGCTACTATCGTGATCGATGAAGGCATTCGTCCATTGGATGGACAGCCGCAAAGCAGCATCCTACTCCACCAATGATGACTACGCCACACATGACTCTGCCGCAAATACCTCGGTTAAGCAAAGTCCTCAAGCTATCGCACCTGTGGTGATGGTGATCGTGAGTTACTCCTCAGTCTTCATCAGAAGGTTGATCGCAATCATAAATGGGTCAAGCGTCAGTTTGGTTCAATTCTTCACAACATGACCTCAACACACAATGCAGCGAAGAAAAACCACTACTACCTCCATGAAACCTTCAAACGCTCCTGGGCTATTCTTTCAAATGTCTACAGTGCGGAAGAACTAACGACAATGGGACTCAAGGAAGAATTTGACTCGTCTGCACCTCCTCCGAAGAAATACAAGAAGGTCAAAGTTCCTTCCTTGGTGGCCAGCTCCTATTCTTCATCGCGCGACACTGATGAAAATGAAGACTTGGACGACACCGCGGCAGGCCCTACTACAACCACCGACCCCAACAACGCTGGCGCTCCTTCTTCAACTTGAAATTCTTCAGGGACGTTAGTCCTCAGTTTCGATCCTTTTGGTCATTCAATGACAAAGGGGGAGAAATTTGAGTTAGTCTTCAAACGGGTCTATTATATGGGCAAATTTTCTTTTGTTAAGTTACAACTCTCATTCTTCTGAAACTTTTATTGGATCGAGTTGTAATCTTAAACTCGATGGTGCTTTGATACTTTTGATGCACTGTGCTCTTGCACTATGCTCTGATACTAGCTCTGATTCTCTTGAGCTCTGACACTCTTGATGCGTTATTTTGCATGCTTGCTCCTCATTAATGTTATCGCACGCATGCTGAATTACATCAAGCACCATATTTCATCATACATTTCAAATTCTTCATACTATATGTCAAATGCGTGTATGAATTACAAGATATAGGGGGAGATCTCCATGATTCAACTCTTCAAATGTGCCTTGCCTCAAAAGCAAATTCCTCACTATGCACATCTTCAGGGGGAGTTCTTCTATATCTTGCAATCAAATTCCTCAATATCAGTATTTACACTTCATATGTTTATCCCGTTGAAAACTTAACCTATATTGTCATCAATCACCAAAAAGGGGGAGATTGTAAGTGCATATAGTGCCCTTAGTGATTTTGGTGTATTGAAGACTTATAGGTTAAGGAACTAATGCGTTTGTGAGTGTATACAGGTCTATAAATCTATGAGGAGTTTGATATTTACAGAGAAAGTCGACCCCTAAAAATGAAGTTCTTCGACTGAAGACTTTGATATTTTGAAGACTTTCTGAAGACTTTGAAAGTGAAGAAATTGGTGTGACCTTGAAGACTTAGTATTCATTTGAGGAACATGAAGCGTGAAGACTTGTGTTTTCGTAGTTTCATTTTTCTCTTTCTTGAGTCATTGGAAACACCGTACTGTTAAAGGGGGTCGAGGAAATACTAAGGAAAAATTTCCATGTGATGCTCAACTCAAAATCCTACACCTACCAACCCCTTCGAAAGTGAAGCCTTTGGAAATCTCATACGATTCAGTCAATTTCTTCAAAGGATGTAGATGTAGTTCTTACAGTCACGAGGAATTTGTCTGACCGAGGAGTTAGGAATTCGCCAAAGGCGGATTGCCTACACAGTGAGGAACATGATAGCCCTGAGGAATTTGAGATTCAAATTTCCGACCGCTGCTGTGCTGCGCGCCAGTTGTCCCAAAATATCTTATCTACCTAACGGTCATATCATTGAAGGGCATTTATGTCTTATCATGTCGGGCTGCTCCCTAGGCTATAAATAGCCGCCCCCTACAACCACTAGCTGGTTGGCTGCTCCGAGATAACTTGACACTTGTCATTTGAGAGCAACCCATCCTCCGAGGACTTTGAGCGAAAATCGTCGAGTGAGGAAAAACCCAAAAAACCAAACCCCTACAAACCCAAAGTGATTGAGCATCACTGAAGAGATTGATCCTGCATGGATCCGACGCTTGTTACCTTTGAAGACTGTGCTTCTTCTAGACGGTTAGGCATCATGGTCTAGAGCATCCAAGAGGAATTGTGGATCGCCGAGTGACCAAGTCTGTGAAGGTTTGGAAGTCGCCTGAAGACTTACCACGAGTGATTGGACGAGGTCTGTGTGACCTTAGTTCAAGGAGAATACGGTGAGGACTTGGTGTCTGAGCTGCATGCTCAGCGACTGGGTGTCCGGACTGTGTGTCCTCGAGTTTAAATACTCACCGCTTCCAACCAGACGCATAACCGAGATGCAAGTTGGAACTGGTCTACCAAATCATTGTCTTCACCAACCTAACTGGTTCTATTTCCTCAACCCTTTCATTTCCTCATTATTGTGTTGAGTGTTTGTTCATATCTGTGTTTGAAGACTTTGACTGAAGACTTTCTCAATTTCCTCAGTTCAATTTCTTCAGTCTGTTTGTCTTCATCTTGTGCTATCCTGTGTTCACGCTTTATGTACTCCTTGTTTGTCTTCATTTCATCATGATGACCATGCCCGCATTCTCTTATGCTTACTTCTGAGTACTTATTCATTGCAAGTAGTTCTTCGCTAAGGAATTTCCTCACCGGCAAATTCCTCAGTGAAGAATTCATAAAAATCGCCTATTCACCCCCCCTCTAGTCGATATAACGCACTTTCATGGTGTCGCTTAGACGCCCGACTGCGGCATTCCTTTTAAAGCCCTTTTTGTGGTGTCGCTGAGACGCCCGACTGTGGCATTTCTTTTATAAGCCCTTTATGTGGTGTCGCTAAGACGCCCGACTGTGGCATGCATGTTATTTAATTCATAAATTTTAATACTACTATGTTATCGCATATTCATGAATAACATGTTTGCGTGCATCATTATTTTTGTTATCTTTTGTGACTGACGTCATGAGCATGTAATATCTTCAGCACATCATTGTTATATTATGCCTGTGTTCCTAATGTTTGCGAGTACATTCAAAGTACTCACTGGCTTGTCCCTGGCTATTGTCTTGGCCAGATTTCTTGCGTGGAGCGGAGCGTTGCGACGACCGCCCCAGAACCTAAGCAACAGTGATAGCAGCATTGCGAAGATAGGAGTTAACCTGTTTAGCTGTTCCCGTGGGAAATGGAGTTCCACTGATGATCCACAGACCGCTTCCGCCATCAACCACTAGAAACCATTTGTGGTACCCACAGGCCAGAATGGTCTTGTACCGCATATCCTGAAATTTTCTTGGATTTTCTGTACCGAGTTGATGCCTCATCAGCTAACAGTAGTCCTGGGGCTGATGAGCACGACGGCCATTTTCTGGAATTTAATATCCGGAAAAACCGGTCGCGACAGACTTGGTACCAGAGCCAGGCTGACCATTGGCTAATCCTATCTTAGCCAGGTCAATAAAATTAGGCAAACCAACCCACCAAGCCATAAGTAAACCCCAGCCAAGCTTCTCGCACAAGATAGCCACACAGTGACCCGACGCTTTTGGCGGTCGGTGCCCAACCTATCAACCTAGCCCATCTATCGCGCACCAGTGACCAGCACCCAAGGGTCTCATTTGCAAGCGTGCGAAGGAAGACTCCGTCCCCTTTTTCTATAAAAAGGGCACGCTAGCCCCAACCCAGCACAACACAACATTTTCCCCAAACCAAGCCACAATGCCCGGTCCCATCGTGCACAACGTGACCACAGCAACCAACCTTGGAGGCTTTGTGACCATACTCGCAAACCTCACCCGCCATGCCTATGCGTTGGAAGAGCCACCTGAGTATGTTGTGTACCAAGGACCCCTGAGCGGTGAGAGCCGTCAATTCTGGGCCACGGTACACATCTACGGTAGGGGTCTAGTGCTCGAGCGCCTTACTGAGTTCACCGGAAGAACAACTTCCTTTGAGCCACAAGCCATCCAACTAGCTGCTCGAGAGGCTATAGTTCATCTCAGGCACCTGTCGCCCAGAGTTAACTGTCGCTCGTTCCACTACTACCCTAGGTGTGAAGGGTACGGTAGACCACTCCAAGTTGCCAACGGAGATCACGAGACAGACCCTGCATTGCTGCACCTAGTGCGCTATGTAGGTGCGCTGGAGGAACTGTTCGATCAAATCACCATTGATCTGATCGCAGCTCGTGGAAAGCTGGTTCGTCGAGCCCCGGCGAGAGAAGAGATCGAGCCCAACGCCGACAACCCGGGCCGTCCTGTTCGGACACCCGATCGAGACCACGAGGTCAGCCCCACCGTCACCAAGGTGCTTTGATGACCCTGAAGTGCTTCACGCCTCTGGGAGCACACTCCAACGGGGTTGGGGTCAACAATCCCGCGATGGTCATCATCACTACCCCGAGCCTGCAGCCCTCAACCCTCTCCGGCTAATTCCGACGGTGAGAACCGTGGGAAGCCTCGACATCCACAAGGGACGCCCGCTTGGATGTAAACGGTAGACTAAGCTACTCGAGTAGTGTCGAGTCGGTGTATCCTCGCTTTGTAATCCTGTGATCCCTTAAATTAACGCAGCTTCGCCATCGTGCTCTGCTTTTATATAGTAGTCTTGCATGGATGTATTAGCATGCAGTGTGATTTCTCTATCCTTGGCGCAGCCACCAAAAACCGCCCCGACAACCCCCACAGTGATATGTCACTTTAGTGAGATGTGTGTATCTGTGGCTTGACCCCAAGCTGAGCCGGCAAATTCTTTACCTTTCACCATGGTAAAAATGACCCAGCTCAGGTGCTATATAAGGGCCACCGAGTGACCCTGCCAAGCACCCCTCACCTTGTGCAGCATTCTCACAACCATTTCTTGCCATGTCGAGCCCCAGTATCTATCTGAGAACTCCAGATGCAACCCCGGGTAGTTTTGTCAAGATATTGTGGGATTTTACCCGCAGTACCATGGGCGCTACCCAGCCACCCCAGTACGAGCTGTTCAAATCGAGAATCACCCCTTCCACCTCAAGATATTGGGCAGCCGTGCACATCCCTCCCGTAAGCCCAAACCAAGATCCAACGGAGGTCTCCTTCGTAGGGAAATCTATGCCAACCCCACATATGGCCGTAGAAGCTGCGGCATACAAAGCGCTCGCTCGCCTTCGATTCACGGTGCCCTTTGCCAGCGAACGAGGGTATTATTATTTTCCGAGCCGTGCAGCACCCGGAGGAGTAACATCTTTTCCAGGTGGACGTATTGAGAGAGACCCCGTCTTGGCCAACCTCGTCCAATACGTCATCGCTCAAGAGCATTTAACCCAACGCTGAAGGGTTATCTATAGAGCCTCGCAGATTTAAATCCTCAGATCGCCATCGGCAGATCATTGAGGCCCGACCAGGAGAGACACATTCATCGTCTGGTCAATCCACTTCCTCCGATAGAAGAAGAGTGTATCCCAGTACCAGAGACGTTTTCTCAGGACCCCGTCCAGTTACCGTTTTCACTTTAGACGTCGCCGCTATATTTATTGCTGTGACGTTTATTCATGTGTTGTAACTTATGCGTGGTGCCCCGAGTTTGTGCGGCAATGTAAACCGTTTAGTTTCAGTTATTGTTGCAATTTGACTCTATTGTATTACTATGTCCTTTCGCGAGAAATCCTGGAGTGAGATTTCTTTTTCCGGTATTGCTGCATCGTTCACGACATGGATTATTTTATTTCCCGCAGCACCACGGCATGCAGACTCACAACCACAATTACACGAACACATACACCGCTTGCAAAAAATTTGCAACAGTGTTACATCTAATCGAGCACCTCCCGCAACAACAAGGTTCGACACACCCCACCTACTCCTCATGGTCACCACCACCACGGAGAACCAGCAACCGGGCAGCGGCATCGCGACGATCATCGAGGATCATCGCACACAGGAGCACAGAGAGCCCCAGCACCGCTGCCAGCCCTCCGCACAGCACGATCACGTACCAGTCCGGCACCACCTCCGCCATTAGAGCCCCGTCTCGAGCTCCTGCCAACGGAAACAGAGGAGAAGGAGGGAGGAGGAGGAGCGAGGCCAAGTGCAAGGAAAAGAAGGAGAACACCTCGGCCGTTTTATAGCTTGAGCTCGGTGTACGGTGGGCGAGGTCCACCAGCGCCGCTCGTCGCCCGATCGCCGGTGTTCGGAGGCGAATCCTCGAGCAGTGCCGACAGCGCCTGCCCGCCAAGTGAGTGCACGCTGCACCGACGATCAAGACGTCACAAGACTACCGCAAGACGGTTTAGATGCCCTACGCGCTAGGCGTCGTCGGTGGAGAAAGCGCGAGAAGCGCGCGGGGGAGAGGAAGAAGAGAGAGCCGAAGGAAGAAGAAGAGGCTGACAGTGGGCCCGGGTCCACCTGTCAGCCAGAGAGAGCACTGTGCTCTCGAGTGCGACCAGCGTATTTTGAGATTTAGAATTTATTCTAAATCTATATCCGGCGTAGAAATCTCTCGGTTTGCTCCTAACCGTAGATTTTTCCACACAGCGCCAGTGTTCCACACTGTATTTTGCACCACTTATTGCCCTCTCATTGTAGCCGTTTTTGTTTTGATGCAATTTGGATATAGAGATAACTCTTAGCAAATCTCGAGGACGAGATTTTTCTTAAGGGAGTTAGTGTTGTGACACCCCAAAAAAATTTAACTTTGTTTTGCTAATAAAAATCTTGCCAGGAATTTTAACTTTTCCTTTTTCTTGGTTTTTCTTGATTTCAAAACCATTCTTTTCTTGGTTATCTTGGAGTTGTTCCCTAAGATGGAAAATCTTTTACTAATAATATTGGACTTGTTTAACCAATCAAGAAAAACTTTTCTTTTATTAGTAGAACTAATTACATAATTAATTTGCTTGAATCTTTAGTTTCTTGAAATGGTTTTCCAAGATTATATGGCCATAATTGAACTACAACCATTTGATAGATTCACCTAATATTCCAACCAAAAATTGGAGATGTCTGGTGATGTTTTTAAAGCACTTTTGTGCAGAGTTATAATTTATTCATGAATTATTTTGAGCTCTACACCCAATTTTCTTCTCTGGTCCAGTAGGCATTTGTGCACTGCAACTCATTTAAATACTTCTTTCTAGCCTCCACCAAAATTATGGGATGTCAGTAGGAGCATATTACTCCACTATATGCAAAAATCCAAGGATGTTATTTGAAAATTTTGAGTGTATCAGCCTCATCTTCATTCTGGTCCATCATGATGGATTGTACAGCAACCATATCCTTGCTTGCTCATTGGCCCTTGATTCTTCCTCCTGCTTGTAGTGTACCTTGCCAAACCCCTAAGTCCAGGAGCATGCAACCATTGGGATACTTTTGGTTCATGAGATGATGCCATTTAAGTACTGTCCAGAATTGAAGTTCTGCAAAACTTGCACTAGCAAGTTTGTGCTTTTCACAAACCAACCTCACCACCCTCTCTTCCATCCAAAGAGACTTCAATCTAGAAGAATTGGCCACCCCAAGCTTTGCCTAGATGCCCTTGGCATTTTGACAAACACCCTGAGTGCATAGCCAGATTTGGCATGATTTCAAGTCTACATTGTGAACTTGGTCTCCTGACCAAACCACCTTGTCCCTTGATCTTCCCTCTATCACTAATCTAGTTCTGTTGCTTGCCAACCTCACCCAAGACCCCTAGCTTGCCCCGGCATTTCGTCGAGCACATTCCGCGTGTTCGGGCGCGAGCAGTAGCGTACAGATTGCACGTGCCGCGCCCGAGCCGACACGTCGCACCCCTGGTTCTTGCCCGCTCTGTAGCGCCACGCCACGCGCTCCCTTTCTTCCCGCAACGCGCCAAGCCACCCTGGTAGCCTACGGCGCCACCGTCAAAGCTCTTGGCGGCACGTTGGCGTCCGCAGCGCGTCTCGGCCAGGTCGGTACCGCCAAAGCCACCAGCGCTCGCCAGCTGCCCCCTTAAGCATCTCCAGCTCATCCGCAGCCTCGTCCTCTAGCGCGCGTCGCCGCCACGTCGCCATAGCTACAGAAAGGCGGTTCGCCGCCGTCAGTCCTTATCGCCGGCCACCTCGGAACCGACCTCCACCACCTATTTAAGGAGCCCCGAGCTCATCCCCGCACGCAGGCAGCCTCTCGCTATCCTCCTAGTGCCCCCGCTGCCGTCAATTGAGGGGGAAGAGGCCGTCTTCACCGACTCCGGCCAGTTCGGCCACCGCCGCCTCCCAGCTCCGTTCGGCACAACCAGAGCCTCCCCGGCCAATCCAACACCACGAGACGACTCCACTCCTTCTTGCGGTGCCACCCAGACCCCCAGCTGCGACGGAGAGCCACCAAAACCACAAACTCACTCCGCTCCCGAAACCACCGGCCGCCGCGAAGCTCGTCGACGGCGATTTCCTCCACCCCCGACGACCCTACAACCACCAGGAGGACCCCCCCTGATCTGCGGATCCATCCCCGCTCTCAGCTCCCTGCAAGGACCTGTTGCTCACGGGCGGCGTCACGGAGTCCCGCACTGCCGGGCAGAGGAAGGGAGGGAGGGCGATCGGTCAAACCTGACTGATGGGCTGTGCAGGCCCACTGTCAGTGACCCAGCCCCGCCACCACGTGTATTAAGTGGAGGCGCATTCTCAAAGTACATCTTCGACGTGTGCGTATATTCGAAACGTTTTTCTTTTTCTGTTTTATTTTAATAAACAGATTTTGACCAGGACTTTGACTGGCTATAACTTTTTAAATATAACTCCAAATGGATTGATTCTTTTTCCTACCTCTCTCAAATTTGATCTAGTTTATTTTAAGATTTATTTGATGATTTTTCAAAACAACTTTTTGTGCTGTTTTGGATTTGTGTGTTAATTCAAATTTATTTTTAAATAGGACTTTGGAGAGAGAGAAGAAAACTTTCAAAAGTTTTGGAGTGCACCCTGCCTTACCACACATTGAAGGAAAGCATTATGAACCCTGGCACAATATGTTGCATGCATTGTTTGACACGATCATGACACCACCTCATTACATGGAACTCGTTATTTTATGTGGTGGTATGATCATTTGCATGCATGCTTATTTAAGATTTTCCTTGCTGTTGGAAATGGACTTGCTTGGGATGATGACCATCCTCGTATGCCTTTCGTGCCTACCGGAAGGAAAATGGGAAAGTCGCTGTCTTGGGTAGACCAGAGCTTGTCTCTAGTTCCTCGTCGGGACGAGTGTGTCCGGCATGGCATGAAGAGTATGATGAGTGGTGACTCTGTCTGTTGGATGAAATATATTTGTTATACTAATCATGCAGGGAATACTTAGACCTCCTGAGTCGACCCTAGATCGAGTCTTGTTCCAGTAACCCCATGCTTGTTTCGTACTACCACTCGTCTCTACAACAAGTAGAGTACGGTTCAGTAAGTTGTCAACCTCTTTCTAGCACACACCGTACAGAGAGGCCATGGTGGAAGATATCGGTTGAAGCTGGTAGGCATGCCACCTGGTCCGGGGGCATGGGTGTTTCTGGTTGAGACCGAGAGGGGAGGCCACCCCTTAGAGCGCGCGATATAAATTTGATCCCATGCTACGCGAGGTTGTAGCCTCCCCACTTAGAGTTTGGCTTAACAGGTGTCATGGGTGATTCCAGACACGGGTAAGTTAAGCGGGTGTGTGCAAGTCAGGTGTGTTTTCAATTAAAAGACCGTAGACGGAATTAGTCCCGATGGACTAAAGAAATCCGTTACTCGTGGGTAAAGAGTACACCCTCTGCAGAGATTAAACCTATTCGGATAGTCGTGTCCATGGTTAAGGATTACAGTCTGGGATGGGTCAAGTGTCGGTCTTAGTGTCGGTCTTCGGAGGAGAAACTATTAAACCAGAACTTGGTTTATGATTTGTGACTTGTGATGATGATGATTATTATTATTATGGATGATTATTACTATGGACTAACCCCTTTATATTATTTGAATCATTGAGTATCCCTAGGACGGTCCTACCTCCTGGATATTCACCGTATTCATTTTATAAGCCCTTTATGTGGTGTCGCTCAGACGCCTTAATCGTGGCATTACTACATTTATTTATAAGCCCTTTATGTGGTGTCGCCGAGACGCCTGATCGTGGCATTGCTTCGCTTATTTATAAGCCCTTTATGTGGTGTCGCCGAGACGCCTGATCGTGGCATTGCTACATTTATTTATAAGCCCTTTATGTGGTGTCATTTGAGACGCCTTGCATTGCTTCATTATACATTTTATTTATAAGCCCTTTATGTGGTGTCGCTGAGACGCCCGACTGTGGCATTGCTCCTTTTTATTTATAAGCCCTTTATGTGGTGTCGCTGAGACGCCCGACTGTGGAATTTCTTTTATAAGCCCTTTATGCGGTGTCGCCGAGACGCCCGACTGTGGCATTTCTTTTACACGCCCTTTAGGTGGTGTCACTTAGACGCCCGACTGCGGCATTCCTTTTAAAGCCCTTTTTGTGGTGTCGCTGAGACGCCCGACTGTGGCATTTCTTTTATAAGCCCTTTATGTGGTGTCGCTAAGACGCCCGACTGTGGCATGCATGTTATTTAATTCATAAATTTTAATACTACTATGTTATCGCATATTCATGAATAACATGTTTATGCGTGCATCAAGATTTTTGTTATCTTTTGTGACTGACGTCATGAGCATGTAATATCTTCAGCACATCATTGTTATATTATGCCTGTGTTCCTAATGTTTGCGAGTACATTCAAAGTACTCACTGGCTTGTCCCTGGCTATTGTCTTGGCCAGATTTCTTGCATGGAGCGGAGCGTTGCAACGACCGCCCCGGAACCTAAGCAACAGTGATAGCAGCATCGCGAAGATAGGAGTTAACTTGTTCAGCTGTTCCCGTGGGAAATGGAGTTCCACTGATGATCCACAGACCGCTTCCACCATCAACCACTAGAAACCATTTGTGGTACTCACAGGCCAGAATGGTCTTGTACCGCATATCCTGAAATTTTCTTGGATTTTACAGCATTGGGTTGATGCCTCATCAGCTAACAGTAGTCCTGGGGCTGATGAGCACGACGGCCATTTTCTGGAATTTAATATCCGGAAAAACCGGTCGCGACAGGTAGGGGGTCCCGAACTGTGCGTCTAGGCGGATGGTAACAAGAGACAAGGGACACGATGTTTTTACCCAGGTTCGGGCCCTCTCGATGGAGGTAATACCCTACTCCTGCTTGATTAATATTGATGGTATGGGTAGTACAAGAGTAGATCTACCACGAGATCGAGAGGCTAAACCCTAGAAGCTAGCCTAAGGTATGATTGTTGTCCGTCCCCACGGACTAAAACCCTCCGGTTTATATAGACACCGGATAGGGTTAGGGTTACACAGTCGGTTACAATGGTAGGAGATCTACATATCCGTATCGCCAAGCTTGCCTTCCACGCCAAGGAAAGTCCCATCCGGACACGGACGAAGTCTTCAATCTTGTATCTTCATAGTCTAGGAGTCCGGCCAAAGATGATAGTTCGGCTATCCGGACACCCCCTAGTCCAGGACTACCTCACTAACCATAGCATTAAACTTTTGGATCCAAATCGGTCTCTTATGAAGTAGCACATAAACTAGGGTTTAAGCTTCTGCCACTCTAGCAACCCAGCATCTAATAACTACTCCACAATGCATTCCCTTAGGTCCAAATATTGTGAAGTGTCATGTAGTTGACGTTCACATGACACCACTAAGGGAATCACAACATACATATCATCAAAATATCAAACACAAATCAAGTTCACATGATTACTTGCGACAAGATTTCTCCCGTGACCTCAAGAACAAAAGTAACTGCTCACAAATGGTAATCATGCTCAAGATCAGAGGGTATTGAATAGCATCATGGACCCGAACATATAATCTTCCACCAAATAAACCATATAGTAATCAACTACAAGATGTAATCAACACTACTAGTCACCCACAAGTACCAATCTGAGGTTCCGGTACAAAGATTGAACACAAGAGATGAACTAGGGTTTGAGAGGAGATGGTGTTGTTGAAGATGTTGATGGAGATTTCCCTCCCCGAGATGGGAGAGTTTTTGGTGATGATGATGACGATGATTTCCCCCTCCGGGAGGGAAGTTCCTCCGGCGGACTCGCTCCACCGGAGGGCAAAAGTGCTCCTGCCAAAGTTCCACCTCGAGATGGCCGTGCTCCGTCCCGAAAGTCTTCTCCTTATTTTTTTCTAGGTAAAAATGACTTATTATTGGGGAATGTAGTATTTCAAAAAAAATCCTACGATCACGCAAGATCTATCTAGGAGAAGCATAGCAACGAGCGGGGAGAGTGTGTCCACGCACCCTCGTAGACCGAAAGTGGAAGCGTTAAGTAATGCGGTTGATGTATTCGAACGTCTTCGCGATTCAACCGATCAAGCACCGAACGCACGGCACCTCCGCGATCTGCACACGTACAGCTCGATGACGTCCCTCGTACTCTTGATCCAGCTGAGGCCGAGGAAGAGTTTCGTCAGCACGAAGGCGTGGTGACGGTGATGATGAAGTTACCGACGTAGGGCTTCGCCTAAGCACTGAAACGATATGACCGAGGTGTGTTTCTGTGGAGGGGGACACCGCACACGGCTAAGAGAAACTTTGGTGTGCCTTTTGGGGTGCCCCCCTCCCACATATATAAAGGGGGGAGGGAGGAGGAGACCGGCCAAGGGGAGGAGGCGCGCCAAGGGGGGGCAATCCTACTCCAAGTAGGATTCGGCCCCCCTTTCCTAGTCCAACAAGGAGAAGGGGGAAGGTGAGGGAGCAGAGACGGAGAGGGGGCCGGCCCCCCTAGTCCAATTCGGTTTGGGCTAGGGGGAGCGCGCCCTGCCTTGGCCTACCTCCTCTCATCCACCAATAGGCCCATGAGGCCCCATAACCCCCCGGGGGGTTCCGGTAACCCCCAGGTACTCCGATAAATACCCGATACACATTGGAACAATTCCGGTGTCCGAATATAGTCATCCAATATAGAAATATTTATGTCTCAACCATTTCGAGACTCCTCTTCATGTTCGTGATCTCATCCGGGACTCCGAACTACCTTTGGTACATCAAAACACATAAACTCATAATACCGATCATCATCGAACGTTAAGCGTGCGGACCCTACGGGGTCGAGAACTATGTAGACATGACCGAGACTCATCTCCGGTCAATAACCAATAGTGGAACCTGGATGCTCATATTGGTTCCTACATATTCTACGAGGATCTTTATCAGTCAAACCGCATGACAACATACGTTGTTCCCTTTGTCATCGGTATGTTACTTGCTTGAGATTCGATTGTCGGTATCATCATACCTAGTTCAATCTCGTTACCGGCAAGTCTCTTTACTCGTTCCGTAGTGCATCATCCCACAACTAACTCATTAGTCACATTGCTTGTAAGGCTCATAGTGATGTGCATTACCGAGAGGGCCCAGAGATACCTCTCCGAGAATCAGAGTGACAAATCCTAACCTCGATGTATGCCAACTCAAAAAACACCATCGGAGACACCTGTAGAGCATCTTTATAATCACCCAGTTATGTTGTGATGTTTGATAGCACACTAAGTGTTCCTCCGGTATTCGCGAGTTGCATAATCTCATAGTCATAGGAACATGTATAAGTCATGAAGAAAGAAATAGCAATAAACTAAACGATCATAGTGCTAAGCTAGCGGATGGGTCAAGTCAATCACATCGTTCTCTAATGATGTGATCTTGTTCATCAAATGACAACTCATGTCTATGGCTAGGAAACTTAACCATCTTTGATTAACAAGCTAGTCAAGTAGAGGCATACTAGTGACACTCTGTTTGTCTATGTATTCACACATGTACTAAGTTTCTGGTTAATAAAATTATAGCATGAAAAATAAACATTTATCATGATATAAGGAAATATAAATAACAACTTTATTATTGCCTCTAGGGCATATTTCCTTCAGTATCCCACTTGCACTAGAGTCAATAATCTAGATTACACAAAGAATGATTCTAACACCCATGGAGTCTTGGTGTTGATCATGTTTTGCTCGTGAGAGAGGCTTAGTCAGCGGGTTTGCAACATTCAGATCCATATGTATCTTGCAAATCTCTATGTCTCCCTCCTTGACTTGATCATGGATGGAATTGAAGCGTCTCTTGATGTGCTTGGTTCTATTGCGAAATCTGGATTCCTTTGCCAAGGCAATTGCACCAATATTTTCACAAAAGATTTTCATTGGACCCGATGCACTAGGTATGACACCTAGATCGGATATGAACTCCTTCATCCAGACTCCTTCATTTGCTGCTTCCGAAGCAGCTATGTACTTCGCTTCACACGTAGATCCCGTCATGACGCTCTGCTTGGAAATGCACCAACTTACAGCTCCTCCATTAATATAAATATGTATCCGGTTTGTGACTTAGAGTCATCCGGATCTGTGTCAAAGCTTGCATCGACGTAACCATTTACGACGAGCTCTTTGTCACCTCCATATACGAGAAACATATCCTTAGTCCTTTTCAGGTATTTCAGGATGTTCTTGACCGCTGTCCAGTGATCCACTCCTGGATTACTTTGGTACCTCCCTGCTAAACTAATAGCAAGGCACACATCAGGTCTGGTACAAGCATTGCATACATGATGGAACCTATGGCTGGAGCATAGGGAATGACCTTCATTTTCTCTCTATCTTCTGCAGTGGTCGGGCATTGAGTCTGACTCAACTTCACACCTTGTAACACAGGCAAGAACCTTTCTTCGCTTGATCCATTTTGAACTTCTTCAAAACTTTATCAAGGTATGTGCTTTGTGAAAGTCCAATTAAGCGTCTTGATCTATATCTATAGATCTTGATGCCCAATATATAAGCAGCTTCACCGGGGTCTTTCATCGAAAAATACTTATTTGAGTATCCTTTTAGGCCATTCAGAAATTCAGTATCATTTCCGATCAACAATATGTCATCCACATATAATATCAGAAATACTACAGAGCTCCCACTTACTTTCTTGTAAATACATGCTTCTTCAAAAGTCTGTATAAAACCATATGCTTTGATCACACTATCAAAGCATATATTCCAACTCCGAGATGCTTGCACCAGTCCATAAATGGATCGCTGGAGCTTGCACACTTTGTTAGCACCTTTTGGATCGACAAAACCTTCTGGTTGCATCATATACAACTCTTCTTTAAGATATCCATTAAGGAATGCAGTTTTGACATCCATTTGCCAAATTTCATAATCATAAAATGCGGCAATTGCTAACATGATTCGGCGTACTTAAGCATCGCTACGGGTGAGAAGGTCTCATCGTAGTCAACTCCTTGAACCTGTCTAAAATCTTTCGCAACAAGTCGAGCTTTGTAGATAGTAACTTTACCGTCAGCGTCGGTCTTCTTCTTTAAGATCCATTTATTCTCTATGGCTTGCCGATCATCGGGCAAGTCAACCAAAGTCCACACTTTCTTCTCATACATGGATCCCATCTGAGATTTCATGGCCTCAAGCCATTTCACGGAATCTGGGCTCATCATCACTTCCTCATAGTTCGTAGGTTCATCCTGGTCAATTAACATGACTTCCAGAACAGGATTACCGTACCACTCTGGTGGGGATCTTACTCTGGTTGACCTACGAGGTTCGGTAGTAACTTGATCAGAAGTTTCATGATCATCATCATTAGCTTCCTCACTAATTGGTGTAGGAATCACTGGAACTGATTTCTGTGATTTACTACTTTCCTATAAGGGAGCAGGTACAATTACCTCATCAAGTTCTACTTTCCTCCCACTCACTTCTTACGAGATAAACTCCTTCTCTAGAAAGGATCCGTTCTTGGCAACGAATATCTTGCCTTAGGATCTAAGATAGAAGGTGTACCCAACAGTCTCCTTTGGGTATCCTATGAAGACACATTTCTTCGATTTGGGTTTGAGCTTATCAGGTTGAAGCTTTTTCACATAAGCATCGCAGCCCCAAACTTTAAGAAACGACAACTTGGGTTTCTTGCCAAACCATAGTTCATATGGTGTCCTCTCAACGGATTTAGATGGTGCCCTATTTAAAGTGCAACTATCCCTAGGTGGTTTTGGTAATTCATAACAACATATAGCTCATTGAGCTAATGCTATTCCAAGACTATTGTTTCAGGAAAGCTCAATGAATGGCATGGCATGGATGATGAAAGTGGATCCTCAAAACACTAAGGACAAAGGATTGGCTCAAGCTCAAAAGCTCAAGACTCTTCATTTTACATTTTAGTGATCCAAGATCACATTGAGTCTATAGGAAAAGCCAATACTATCAAGAAGGGATGAGGTGTTGCTTAATGAGCCTCTTGCTTCATGTGCTTAGTGATATGCTCCAAAACCCTCAACTACTTTCCCACATCCACAAATGACCTAAACTTAAAGCCAAAATCGGCCACACCGATTCTTTCTATCCGGCGCCACCGATTCCAAAAGTCATAGCCACTTCCACAAACCCTAAGCAAATCGGTCTTACCGATAGGGATCTCGGTCTCACCAAGATGGGGTTGCAATCTCTCTGTTTCCCTTCGTAACGTTTCGGTCTAACCAAAGTGAGCGATCGGTCCCACCGAGATTGTAATGTAAACTCTCTGTTTCCTTTTTGTAACATTTCGGTCTCACCGAAAAGAGCAAATCGGTCCCACCGAGTTTACCTGACCAACTCTCTATGAAAGCTTATTACAAAATCGGTCTCACCGAGTTTGTGTAATCGGTCTCACCGAGATTACGTTATGCCCTAACCCTAACCGAATCGGCCTCACCGAGATGCATGTCAGTCCCCAATCAAAATCACTAACGGTCACTAGGTTTACTAAATCGGTCTGACCGAGTTTAACGATACGGTCCCACCGAGTTTGGTAAATTGTGTGTAACGGTTAGATTTTGTGTGGAGGCTATATATACCCCTCCACCTCCTCTTCATTCGTGGAGAGAGCCATCGAAACTAACCTACACTTGAACTTACCATTTCGAGAGAGAACCACCTACTCATGTGTTGATGCCAAGATATTCCATTCCTACCATATGAATCTTCATCTCTAGCCTTCCCCAAGTTGCTTTCCACTCAAACCCTCTTTCCACCAGATCCAAATCCTATGAGAGAGAGTTGAGTGTTGGGGAGACTATCATTTGAAGCACAAGAGCAAGGAGTTCATCATCAACACACCATTTGTTACTTCTTGGAGAGTGGTGTCTCCTAGATTGGCTAGGTGTCACTTGGGAGCCTCCGACAAGATTGTGGAGTTGAACCAAGGAGTTTGTAAGGGCAAGGAGATCGCCTACTTCGTGAAGATCTACCGCTAGTGAGGCAAGTCCTTCGTGGGCGACGGCCATGGTGGGATAGACAAGGTTGCTTTTTCGTGGACCCTTCGTGGGTGGAGCCCTCCGTGGACTCAAGGCAGCCGTTACCCTTCGTGGGTTGAAGTCTCCATCAACGTGGATATACGATAGCACCACCTATCGGAACCACGCCAAAAACATCCGTGTCTCCAATTGCGTTTGAATCCTCCAAACCCTTCCCTTTACTTTCTTGCAAGTTGCATGCTTTAATTTCCGCTGCCTATACACTCTTTGCATGCTTGCTTGAATTGTGTGATGATTGCTTGACTTGTCCTAAAATAGCTAAAATCTGCCAAACTCTAAAATTGGGAAAAGGTTAAGTTTTTATTGGTCAAGTAGTCTAATCACCCGCCCTCTAGACATACTTCAAGGTCCTACAAGTGGTATCAGAGCTTTGGTCTCCATTTGCTTTGATTTCCATAGCTTTTGGTGGTCATAGCCTTGGTTTCACAACCTAGGAGAGTATGGCGCCTAGCGAGGGAAATTATCACCAGAGAGGTCCTTACTTTGTTGGTACTAATTTTGCTAGTTGGAAGCATAAGATGAAAATGCATATTCTTGGACATAACCTCGCTGCTTGGGCAATTATTTGTATTGGCTTGCAAGGTGAATTCTTCGATGGGAGAGAACCGAACCATGAAGCTAATGCGAAGAATTGAAGATGCTGCAATACAACGCTCAAGAATGTGACATCATCTTCAACGGATTGTGCCTCAAGAATTCAACAAAATCAGCCGTCTTGAGAATGCAAAGGAAATTTGGGATACTTTGATTGATATGCATGAAGGTACCGAGTCCTTCAAGGAATCCAAGTTGGATGTGCTCCAAAGTCAGCTTAACAAGTTCAAAATGAAGGATGGTGAAGGTGTCGCTGTAATGTACTCTAGGCTTGCTCTTATCACAAATGAGATTGTCGGCTTAGGGAGTGAAGAGATGACCGACAAATTCATCATCAAGAAAATCCTAAGAACATTGGATGGAAAGTATGATACCGCAGCACATTGATCCAAATGATGCCAAACTACAAAGATCTCAAGCCAATGGAAGTCATTGGAAGGATTGTTGCTCATGAGATGTCACTCAAGGATAAGGAGGAACTTCACAACAAGTCAAGTGGTGCTTACAAAGCCTCAAGTGAAGCCCCCACATCATCAAGTGAGAAACCAACCTTCAATGAAGAATTGAGCTTAATGGTGAAGAACTTCAACAAATTCTACAAAAGTAGAAGCAAAGAAAGAAGCTCCAAGTCAAGGTCTTACAATGACAAGAGATCTTCTAGTCGAGAGCGCAATTGCTACAATTGTGGGAGACCCGGACACTACTCCAATGAGTGTACGGCACCCTACAAAAGAAGAGAAGATTCTCCAAGAAGAAGGAGCAAAAGAGAAGAATCACCACCAAGAGAGAGGAGGAGTAGAGATGATCGTTATGAACGAAGACCCTCACGGAGAAGCAAGGATTCAGAAAGAAAGGACAAGTCATCAAGGAGCTACACAAAACAAAGACATCAAGCTCATGTTGGTGAATGGGTTTCCGGCTCCGACTCCGACAATCACTCCGAGAGAAGCTATCACTCCGACTCCGAATATACTCAAGATGAAGGTGTTGCCGGTCTAGCACTTGTGTCAACCAACTCCTACGACATATTTGACTCACCAAATGAAGGTTTTGGAAGATGCTTCATGGCCAAAGGTCCAAAGGTAACACATCCCAGTATGTTGATTTTAATAGTGATGAAGATGACTTGCTTGTGGATGATGATTTACTTGTTGACAACTCTAGTGATGAATACTATGATGAAACGTCAATTAATCATGCTAATCAAACGAATGACAATGATAAGGAGAAAATTGAGCTTCTAACTAAAGAACTAAACACTCTTAAGTTGGCTCATGAAACTATCTTCGAAGATCATCGAGAACTTTTAAGGGCTCATGAGAAGTTACGCTTTGAAAAGCTCAATCTTGAGCAAGAGCATGAGTTCTTAAAGGCAATCAATGATGATCTCCGCAAGAAAAGTTCTTCTTATATTGCCAAGCATTTACTCTTATCTACTTACATGCCTCAAGTCAAGTCTAGTAACAAGTACAAGAAAGATACTTCCTCTAGTAGTAACAATAATAATGTCAAATCCAATGTTGTTGCTTCTAGTAGTTCTCTTGATTCCACTAATGATTCTCTTAGCCAAGTTACACTTGAGCAAGAAAATAGTTTATTGAAGGGAATTATAGAGAAAGGTGTTTACAAGAGCCTTGCCGGGAGTAAGCAATTCGAGGAAATTGTACGCAAGCAAGGAAGGCACCGGAAGAATCAAGGTGTTGGTTTTGAACAAAAGTTCAACGCCAATGGAGTTGAGTGGGAAGAAGATCAATACCCCAAGACAAAGTTTGTTCCTCAACAAGAGAAGTATGATCCTACTTCCTTCAAGGGGACACAAGCTCAAGATGATCTTCCACCACAAGACCACAAGAACAAAGGCAAGGACAAGCTTCAAGAAGAGATTGATGCATTTGAAGAAGCACCTAAATCCTCGCTCAAGTGGGTCCCCAAGACTACGCCAAGTTCTACTTCATCAAGTACAACTACAACTCCAAGGATTCCCATCAAGATGATGTGGATCCCAAGAAGAAGAACTAGAGAGTTCTTGAGGGTGACTCCGCCAACATTCTTCACTCATATCATTTTGGAAAGAACAAGTGCAATCAACTTTCACATCTTGCACTAGTTCAAGGAGTCACAAACCCTCATGTTGGTAAGGCAAGGGACAAGGTAACCTAATGTTTTCATGGACATCATCTTGTGTGTGCATCACTCTATGTCTATGGATATTCTTGTTTGTTCCTTGTGGGACTAACCCATGTAGGCAAGTTGAAAGTGCAACTCACTCCAAAGGATTGCTCCAAATGATCTACATCAACACTGATCATCTACATCTTCAACACCTACATGAAGTCATCATCGACAAAACCCAAGGTTAGTTCATCCCTCTAAGGGGGGATCTCACATCTAGGGGGAGCTTAACTCTAAGAATTGAGTCAAAGCAACTCTAATGGTGTGAACACATTAATGCATTATGTAAAAGTGGTAACCCCATTTGAGCTTAAACGATGAGTATGACCTATGATCAAATGTTCTCATTTGTCTCCTAAGTCAATATACTCATATATAGATGACCTAGTCATCGACAATTGCTTGATAGATGCTAAAATTGGTTGTGCATGCTTTGCCACATATTTCAATTGCCATCTTATTGTGTGAGCATGTTGGTGCATATTTTACTCATTCAAGGACATCCACTTGTTGTTTTGTTTGATTGGATTCTTTTCTTTGTGCCAAGTGGATGGACAAGAATGCCTAAGAACCTTCTTTAGCTATCTATGCTTTTCTCGTCTCAAACTCTATTCATGCTACATCACAAAATTTGATCAAGTCGATTTGAACCACTGCGTGTGAGGAGCACTCGAGTCCCGATTCGTCATAGACTTAAACTTCCAAAACCTCTTAGTGATACTCGGTCAGACCGATCCTTCCGGTTTGGTCCTACCGAGATCATCAAGTTGATCTGAGTTTTCAATCTCGGTGCAACCGATTTGAACTGTTCTGTCTCACCGATTTGGTCAGAATCGAACATAGTTATGCATCTCGGTGCCACCGAGTTGTTCCATCGGTCACACCGACAGGTCAAGCTTATATATAGCCATGGGCAAAATTTTGGAAATTTCTCCGAAACCCTTCGCCCACAAGAACAGCTCGCTTCTACCATCGTGGTCTCCGGATCGTCTCCTCGTCGCCAGCAGCCTCCTGTCAGCCGGTCTCCGCCCGCCATTAACGGATTTCGTCCCCGCCGTTGCCGCCGTAGCAAGTCCACCGCCAAGTTAGGGTATGGACTTAATCTTTGTGCTATCCACGTCGATTCTCGCACATTGTTTTCATATTGATTCTTGCCACGATTGAAACTCTTCTATCCAGCCAAAGTAGTTCATAGATTAGATGTGATTCAAATTTTTAGGGTTGGGTTTCCGCCGAAACCATCTCGGACCCACCGAGTTGAAAAACTCGGTCTCACCGATTTGGTTTATGCCATTGCACTAGTGACTCTCGGTCTGACCGAGAATTACTAATCGATGCAACCGATTTGAGGATTCTGTGAAACCCTAGCAGTCTCGGTACCACCGAACTGAAACTCGGTCCAACCGAGATCATCAGTTTAGGTTCCAAAACTGCTTCGGTATCACCGAGTTTGAAAATTGGTGGATCCGAAATGCTTTACGTGGAAAACTAAGACTGAACTTTTGAGTCATTATTTTGCAAAAACCTCTGCATTTTGTGATGCTCATCTTTTCTATCTCATCTATAACTCTTCACAGTGGTCAAGTCGACTTTTGGCGGTATGTCCGATCAAAGTGACAAATGTAACAGGTCAAAAGAGCAGATGGACTTGAGTGAGGGCACTAGTCCCTCAACTTCAGATGAAGGGAGCAGAAGTACTCCTAGCAATTTGCCTAAGGCTGCAACTAGGCAAAGGAGGAAAAGAACTTTAGATCAGAGGATGAAGATTACAAAGCTGAGGAAGATGAGGCTACTTCCAAGAAAGAGGTGCTCAAGAAGGAATATGGCTCAAAGAAAGAATACAAAGCCGTGCATGAAGACCAAAAGGCCTGCAGGAAGACAACCAATGTCCAAAGCCCGAGTGTCTACACAAGCTTCTTTGGAAACCCAACCCAAAGAACCAAATTACCGCAGAAGGGAAGAAAAGAAAGGAAAGGGTCAAGAAGACCACAACAGAGTTATTGGGAAGCCTTCCATGATGGAAGAGGAAGATGAAATTGCTGCACCAGCTCCAAAGGCAGCTAAGCTTATGGGAGATGCAATCAGATCAGGGGCTGCAACATCCAAGCCCAAGGAAACACCCAAAGCTGCCTCCAAGGCCAAGCAAGTTCCAAAGAGGAATACCAGGAGTATTCCAAATTACCGAGAAGAACAAGGCCCCAAAGTGCTCGAGATGTCGATGAGGAAGATGAGGAAGGACAAGTTACGAGGAAGCTCAAGCCCAAGATACCAGACCATAATGATGCCCATCCTGTGGGCCGAGGACATGAGAATTAGGAAGGATCTGTGGCTGAGACTGTGGAGAATGGAAGATCCATATGCTTCAAGAAGAAGAACTGCTGTTGACTATGTGTTCCACACAAAGGAACAAAGCAAGATTTCTATGAAACAATTCTGTTGGACAAGAAGCCCATAGTCTGTGACATGAGGTGGGTTGACTGGAATTTCATCAAGGAAAATGAACAGCACTATCCTGGAGTGCAAGACAGCTTTGTTGCTTGTGGAGTTGCAGATTTTGTTGGACAGAAGTTCACCAACTGGAATGATGAGCTTATCATGCAGTTCTACTCCACAGCACACTTTTACCCAGATGGAAGAATAGTTTGGATGTCTGAAGGTACAAGGTACCAGTCCACTATTGAAGAATGGGCAAGTCTGATCAATGCCCCCAAGGAGAATGAGGATGACCTAGACATTTATGCAAAGAAGAAGATGAGTCACAATTCAATGGCTCACATGTACAAGGAAATTCCAGGCAAGGCATTAGAGACTCACAAGTTTGGATCAGTTCACTTTCTGCTGTCAGGGTTGTCAACCATAAATTGGATTCTAAGGCACACTTTGTTGCCCAAGTCTGGTGACCATAACATGATCAGAGGGCATGCCATCAACATGTTGCATGTGTTTGATGTGCCACGAAGTTCAAAGTCATGAGCCTGATCATTGAAACAATCAAGAGGACTGCAGCAGATCAGAAGAGGAGTTGTGGATATGCACCTCAGATTCGAGAATTGATAAACTCAAAGATGGGCACAGGAAAATATCAGTTGGATAAGGAACACTTTCCACTTTATCCAGACTTTGAGGACAATGAGGTTGTAATGAATGAAGATGATCCACAATCAGTTCAAGCTCAGGAGAAGAAGGAGAAGGCACAGAGGGAGAAGGCTGCCAAGATGCCAACTCAAGAGGAGGCATCTGAGTATTTCTTGAAGAACAAGCAGGAGCAGCTCGGATACTTAATAGCATCAACCCTGAGGATTGAGAAGGGATTGGCCACCCTCACTCAAAATCAGGAGAGCTTAGAGAGAATCATAGAACAAAAGTTCTATAACTTAGATGTGAAAGTAACTGAGATTCAGTCTGCGGTGGAGGAACTACAAGATGACATGCAGGAGAGGAAGGGCAAAACAACAATCGATGCATTTGCCGAGTGCCTAGAGCCCAGAGGTCATCTCTGTGCCGGGCCTCGACACAAGAGAAACTTCATCTGCACCAGCTACAGCCTCGGTGCCACCAGCTCCAAAGACCTACATCAGCTCCAGCTCCATCTACTTCAATCAAGCTGGCCCCTCGGCGTTATCCGGACTCCACCACCAGAAGATCAAGCCTGAGAGTCGATCTAGCACAATGCATTTTCTATGAACTTTTTGGTAACTTGTTGCCAAAGGGGGAGAAAAATGTATAGCTCATAGGCTTCGAGAGAGAGTGTGTTGCTTTTGTTGCTCTCTTGCTTTATTTGGTGGTTTTTCAATCTTTGTTTGATTTTGGTTGAGATACTATGCTTGTGAGACATTGATGATCACGTGTTTGATCATAAGCTACACTTATGCATGCTTGATATTATCCTATCTATCTTATGTGATCACTCACTATGCTTGGTGATGAGTGCATGTATTCATTGTTTATTATTTTGAGTGCTCCACCAAGATGTATGTGACATGGAAGAGTAACCCATGAGCCTAATTCATTGTGCATTTGCAGTCCAAAGCAAATCTAAAACTATGCACAAATTTAGGGGAGCTCTTGCTTATCACATACTTCTCAAAGCTTACGATGTTATTTAAATTTCATTATCATTTGTCGAAGCTTTGATCTATATGTTGTCATCAAATACCAAAAAGGGGGAGATTGAAAGTGCAACTATCCCTAGGTGGTTTTGGTAATTCATAACAACATATAGCTCATTGAGCTAATGCTATTCCAAGACTATTGTTTCAGGAAAGCTCAATGAATGGCATGGCATGGATGATGAAAGTGGATCCCTCAAAACACTAAGGACAAAGGATTGCCTCAAGCTCAAAAGCTCAAGACACTTCATTTTAGTGATCCAAGATCACATTGAGTCTATAGGAAAAGCCAATACTATCAAGAAGGGATGAGGTGTTGCTTAATGAGCCTCTTGCTTCATGTGCTTAGTGATATGCTCCAAAACCCTCAACTACTTTCCCACATCCACAAATGACCTAAACTTAAAGCCAAAATTGGTCACACTGATTCTTTCTATCCGGCGCCACCGATTCCAAAAGTCATAGCCAATGCCACAAACCCTAAGCAAATCGGTCTTACCGATAGGGATCTCGGTCTCACCGAGATGGGGTTGCAATCTCTCTGTTTCCCTTTGTAATGTTTCGGTCTAACCGAAGTGAGCGATCGGTCCCACCGAGATTGCAATGTAAACTCTCTGCTTCCTTTTGTAACATTTCGGTCTCACCGAAAAGAGCAAATCGGTCCCACCGAGTTTACGACCAACTCTCTAGAAAGCTTATTACCAAATCGGTCTCACCGAAGTTTGTGTAATCGGTCTCACCGAGATTACGTTATGCCCTAACCCTAACCGAATCGGCCTCACCGAGATGCATGTTAGTCCCAATCGAAAATCACTAACGGTCACTAGGTTTACTAAATCGGTCCGACCGAGTTTAACGATTCGGTCCCACCGAGTTTGGTAAATTGTGTGTAACGGTTAGATTTTGTGTGGAGGCTATATATACCCCTCCACCTCCTCTTCATTCGTGGAGAGAGCCATCGAATCTAACCTACACTTCCAACTTACCATTTCTAAGAGAGAACCACCTACTCATGTGTTGAGGCCAAGATATTCCATTCCTACCATATGAATCTTGATCTCTAGCCTTCCCTGTTGCTTTCCACTCAACCCTCTTTCCACCAGATCCAAATCCTATGAGAGAGAGTTGAGTGTTGGGGAGACTATCATTTGAAGCACAAGAGCAAGGAGTTCATCATCAACACACCATTTGTTACTTCTTGGAGAGTGGTGTCTCCTAGATTGGCTAGGTGTCACTTGGGAGCCTCCGACAAGATTGTGGAGTTGAACCAAGGAGTTTGTAAGGGCAAGGAGATCGCCTACCCGTGAAGATCTACCGCTAGTGAGGCAAGTCCTTCGTGGGCGATGGCCATGGTGGGATAGACAAGGTTGCTTCTTCGTGGACCCTTCGTGGGTGGAGCCTCCGTGGACTCGCATGCGTTACCCTTCGTGGGTTGAAGTCTCCATCAACGTGGATGTACGATAGCACCACCTATCGGAACCACGCCAAAAACATCCGTGTCTCCGATTGCGTTTGAATCCTCCAAACCCTTCCCTTTACTTTCTTGCAAGTTGCATGCTTTAATTTTCGCTGCCTATACACTCTTTGCATGCTTGCTTGAATTGTGTGATGATTGCTTGACTTTTCCTAAAATAGCTAAAATCTGCCAAACTCTAAAATTGGGAAAAGGTTAAGTTTTTATTGGTCAAGTAGTCTAATCACCCCCCCCCCTTCTAGACATACTTCAAGGTCCTACACCTATTTAACGATAGCGGTAAATCAGTAAGAGACATCATAGATCGCACCATATCTAATAAAGTGCAATTACGACGTTCGGACACACCATTACGCTGTGGTGTTCCAAGTGGCGTGATTTGCGAAACTATTCCACATTGTTTCCAATGAAGACCAAACTCATAACTCAAATATTCACCTCCACGATCAGATCGTAGAAACTTTATTTTCTTGGTACGATGATTTTCCACTTCACTCTGAAATTCTTTGAACTTTTCAAATGTTTCAAACTTATGTTTCATCAAGTAGATATACCCATATCTGCTCAAATCATATGTGAAGGTCAGAAAAATAACAATACCCGCCGCGAGCATCAACACTCATCGGACCGCATACATTAGTATTTATTGTTTCCAACAAGTCTGTTGCTCGCTCCATTGTTCCGGAGAACGGAACCTTAGTCATCTTGCCCATGAGGCATGGTTCGCAAGCATCAAGTGATTCATAATCAAGTGATTCCAAAAGCCCATTAGCATGGAGTTTCTTCATGCGCTTTACACCAATATGACGTAAAGCGTAGTGCCACAAATAAGTTGCACTATCATTATTAAATTTATATCTTTTGGCTTCAATACTATGAATATGTGTATCACTACTATCGAGATTCAATAAAAATAGACCACTCATCAAGGGTGCATGACCATAAAATATATTACTCATATAAATAGAACAACCATTATTCTCTGATTTAAATGAATAACCGTCTCGCATCAAACAAGATCCAGATATAATGTTCATGCTTAACGCTGGCACCAAATAACAATTATTCATGTCTAAAACTAATCCCGAAGGTAGATGTAGAGGTAGCGTGCCGACGGCGATCACATTGACTTTGGAACCATTTCCCACGCGCATCGTCACCTCGTCCTTAGCCAATTTTCATTTAATCCGTAGCCCCTATTTCGAGTTGCAAATGTGAGCAACAGAACCAGTATCGAATACACAAGCGCTACTACAAGCATTAGTAAGGTACACATCAATAACATGTATATCAAATATACCTTTCACTTTGCCATCCTTCTTATCCGCCAAATACTTGGGGCGCTTCGCTTCCAAAGGACCAGTCCCTTTGGCAAGAGAAGCACTCGGCCTCGTGCTTAGGTCCAGACTTGGGCTTCTTCACTTGAGCAGCAACTTGCTTGTTGATAACCCACAAGTATAGGGGGTTAATTGTAGCCTCTTTCGGTAAGTAATAGTGTCGAACCCAACGAGGAGATAAAGGTAGAACAAATATTCCCTCAAGTTCTATCGACCACCGATACAACTCTACGCACGCTTTATGTTTGCTTTACCTAGAACAAGTATGAAACTAGAAGTACTTTGTAGGTGTTGTTGGATATATTTGCAAGATAATAAAGAGTGCGTAAATAAAAGGTAGGGGCTGTTTATATGAAGACACAACTAAGTTAGTTTTAGTAGAGAGCTTTTTGTCACGAGAAAGTTATTTGTCCCTAGGCAATCGATAACTAGACCGGTAATCATTATTCCCATTTTATTTGAGGGAGAGGCATAAGCTAACATACTTTCTCTTCTTGGATCATATGCACTTATGATTGGAACTCTAGCAAGCATCCGCAACTACTAAAGATCATTAAGGTAAAACCCAACCATGGCATTAAAGCATCAAGTCCTCTTTATCCCGTACGCAGCAACCCCCTTACTTGGGTTTGTGTTCCAGTCACTCACGCAACCCACTATAAACGAATCATGAACGTATTGCAACACCCTACAGTGGGAATCCCTCACGCTTGCGCGACATGGAGAGCACCATAGGATAGCACCAATAATAAAACATGCAACTCAAACCAATCATGATCATCAATTAACCCATAGGACAAAACGGATCTACTCAAACATCATAGGATAGCCATACATAATTGGGAAATAATATATAGCGTTGAGCACCATGTTTAAGTAGAGATTACAACGGGTAAAAGAGGGGTTACCCCACTGCATAGAAGTAGGAAGAGTTGGTGATGATGGCGGTGAAGTTGTTGGTGTAGATGGCGGTGATGATGATGGCCCCGGCGGCGTTCCGGCGCCACCGGAAGCGAGGGGGAGAGAGCCCCCCTCCTTCTTCTTCTTCCTTGACCTTCTCCCTAGATGGGAGAAGGGTTTCCCCTCTGGTCCATGGTCTCCATGGCATGGGAGGGGCGAGAGCCCCTCCGAGATTGGATCTGTCTCTCTGTCTCTCTCTCTGTTTCTGTGTTCCCCGATTCTGCCCTTTCACCGTTTCTTTTATAACTGGAGATCCGTAACTCCGATTGGATTGAAACCTTCGCCACGTTTTTTTTCCCGAAAATTAGCTTTATTGCGGCAAAAGAAGAGCAGTAACCGCCTTACGGGATGCCCACGCGGGTCAGGGGCGCACCCCCTGCCTCGTGGCCCCCTCGGGCACTGTCTCGCGTTGATTCTTCTTCCAAAAAATCATAAATATTCCAAAAATATTCTCCGTCCATTTTTATCCCGTTTGGACTCCGTTTGATATGGGGTTTCTGCGAAACATAAAACATGCAACAAACAAGAACTAGCACTGGGCACTGGATCAATATGTTAGTCCCAAAAAATAGTATAAAAAGTTGCCAAAAGTATATGGAAGTTGCATAATATTGGCATGGAACAATCAAAATTTATAGATACGACGGAGATGTATCAACATCCTCAAGCTTAATTCCTGCTCGTCCTCGAGTAGGTAAATGATAAAAAAAGATAATTTTTGATGTGGAATGCTACCTATCATAATCTTGATCATGTAATCTAATCATGGCATGAATATTAAGACATGAGTGATTCAAAGCAATAGTCTATCATTTGACATTAAGACAATAATACTTCAAGCATACTAATAAAGCAATCATGTCTTTTCAAAATAGCATGGCCAAAGAAAGTTATCCCTACAAAATCATATAGTCTGGCTATGCTCCATCTTCACCACACAAAATATTCACGTCATGCACAACTGTCGGGGCAGGCTGATCTGGCCCACCAACACCTATGGGGCCGGCGGACCGAGCCCCTTTCGGTTCGGCGTGGAGCGGAGGTCGCACGAAGAGCAGATCCAGGCGAAGCACGCGAGAGGTTTACCCAGCTTCGGAGCTCTCCGGAGAGATAATACTCCTACTGCTGCATGTCTAGGTGTATTGCGTTCTTGCTCAGGAGCGCTCGAGTGCTACAAAGATGACGAGCTGCTAACGAGACCGAGCTCGAGGGAATCGATCGACCAACCCTTTCTACGCTATGCATGGGCCTCCTTTTATATGCTCAAGGGGCTCCGGCAGGTGGCAATGTAGACGGGGTACAAATGGAAAAATAGTGGTTGGTACACCTACTTGTACAAAGGTACAAGTTGTACTATACCTAACCCCGACGGCAGGGGACAAAGGCATTAAATGCCCGCCTAGTCGCCCCTAACAAAGGCAAACAGGGACCGCTGGGGCGCCACCGCTCGCCACGATGGCAAACTTGTCGGTCAGCTTGCTTGCCACCTCGCACCGCTGGCTGCACAGCCTCTCTCGCCACGCTACCGGAAAGGCCCTGTATGACACGTTAGTGGATGCTACTGGAGCGTAGGTACAGAGGTGGTCTGCCATGACAAGCGCTTCGCGGTTGTTATCTTGTCGCTACCGGAAGCTTGTCGCTCATCGGGCCTTCAAGCAAGCTCCTCTCGCCGGGCCTTGTCTCCTATGTGCCTTGGGTGGCCTTCCCGGCAAGCTCCTCTTGCCGGGCCTTGTCTCCTCGGCTTGAATACTTTGTTCTTGAATGGCTCCAAAGGAACCACGGAGGACCTTGGCGGTCACCCGTAAGCCTTGCCGCGGAGGGCTGCAACTCCCGTGCACAAGTTCGGGATACTAGGGTACCCCTACTCTAGTACACCGACAGAGCCCCGCCCGGGCCACACACTGCAAGCCGAAGCGCTGGGCTGTGCCCAAACAGGCACGGCACACGCGCCCGGGTCACACCATAACTCACCTCGGACCCACCACGCCCCACTTAACAGGCACGCATCGAACGTGGCGTCGTGTGAGAGATCGTGGGCGAGATCGTGGGGGTTTCTTTATTCGGAAAAATCGAACGTCCGCCCCTCCCTCTTTATAAGCAGGGAAACAGGCACGCCGCCTACCTTGCCGCTTCTTGTCCCATCGAAAAACCACCGCTGCTCCCCCTTCTTCTCAAGGCTGAAAGAGAGCAGCGCTTCCGCCCCCATCGCCACTCAAGACACTCAACGCCGCCGATCTCCTCCACCGCCTCCGCCATGGGCCCGAAGCCGACAAGGGGAAGACCGTGAAGTCGGCCGAGGCGTCATGGCGGCCATGGAAGGAGCGGGCCGTCTTCCCCTCACCGGCTGCGAGGGAGCCGAGGGAGAACTACTACCTCTTCCGGTCGACGAAGACGCTACGCATCCGCGAACAAAGGTACTCCCCACCGCTGCGCAGAACTGGCCCCGACGGGTATCCTTCTTCGCGCTCTTCTTCTCTGCGGGCTCGCCGCCCTTCTCTCGAAGTTCTTTTGTGACATTATGAACACCTACGGGTTCCGCCTCCTTGATTTCACCCCAACGTCGTTTCGACCATGGCAGTTTTCGACATCTCTGCGAAAAACTTTGTCGGAGTCCACCCAAATGTAGCTCTTTTCCGTCACTTCTTTTTACCCCGAGCCGAGAGGAGAGCCCCTTGTCGGAGGAATTGCTTGGGTCTCTGTGGTCGGCAAGAAGGAGGCCTATCTAGAGGGAGAGCTCCATAGCAAATGGGAGGAGTGGAGGGCAGATTGGTGCCGGATTGTTGAGGAGAACCCGCAGCCTTTTACCGCCCAAATACCAAACCCCAGTAGTACGCAGCAATGATTGGAGCAATCTGGCCCCGGAGGACGCTAGGCTGAAGATCGCAGTTACCCGAATCCTCTGCCTCAGACTTGCCGGACTCACTGTAGGCACTGTTGGCGCAGACTTTCTTCGTCGCTGCATCGCCCCCTTGCAGGAGAGAAGGAGACCTGCCTGGGAATTTCAGAACGCAGCAGACATCATGAGGCTGCGCCCGGGCCTCAACTTCAACTTCACTGTCTTGGAGCTTGACGCAATGCTCTTAGAGCTGTTCAAGCCCGATCCTGATCATCCGGAGATGTTTAGGTTGCCGAGGGGCGTCGTTCCGCTGTGCAACAACTCGTCGCTTGACCGCATCCGTGCAATGATGCCGTTGTGCGACTCCCATGGAATTGTCCCCACTAGGCAAGAGCCGGCGGATGATGTGGTGCGGCAGTTTTTTGACAATCTAGTGGAAATGCCAGTCCGTCCCGACGAGCAGAGGGGCCTCACCCGCGACACTACTAACGGCATTTAGATGCAGCGACGCCACCTAACTAGAAGAGGCGGCAGAAAGGCCGGCCATGCAAGTAGTTTGGCTTCACTGTGGAGGAGGCAGAGGCAGCCGAGGCGGCAAGCCTTGTCGAGCGAAAGGAGTTCGTCGGCGAGGAAGAGCTTGTCGAGCCTGAAGCCTAGTCGAGCGAGCCCGCCGAGGGCGCATCCTCTCCACGTCCAAGCAGCTTGCCGCGAGCGGAGCCACCGGCTCCACCAAGAAGGCGTCTTCGCAAGGCCGGAGACGCAGCGGGGCGGCAGACAGGCCAACAGCCGCAGCACCGCGCGACGCGCTCCACCACGGCAAGCACTGTTGCCGCGGGAGCTCCTCACGCCGCTGCGGCAACTGGAGCGGGGCCCTCGCAGGCCACCGGTCCCGCTCCCGCCAAGCGTCCAAGGGAGCCCACTCCTCCACCTCGTCGTCTGGGAGGCGGGCCAGACGACCTCTCCGCGCCAGCTCCGACGAGGAAGAGGAAGAGTAAGATTCCTTGTCAGATTTGTAATTCTTCGGTTTGTTGCCTTGTCTTGCATCTCGATCCGCTTTACTCAATCCATTCCTTTTCGTGACGCTGGCCCGGAGGATGTCGAAGAGAGCCAAGACCCGGTGATTGTTGTCGAGGGCGAACCCATCTGCGACGGGCAGGGAGGCGCGTCTGAGACAACCTTGCCGGATGAGGCAACTCTCCTTCAAAGCAGCCCCAGTAAGTATATGGTCTATTTCTTGCTGTTCGGCGTGCATGGGTGCTTTTTCCTTTGCTGATATTTGACTGTTGACTTGTGTAGGAGCAGAGCAGCCTCCTTCCGCTTCGACTACGCCGCCAAGGGTGGATTCCCCCGCAAGGGAGCGTTCCCCGGCAAGGGAGCTTTCTCCGGCAAGGGGCAGCTCTCCGGCAAGGGATGGCACCAGCGACCCCTTGGCGACGGAGACCATGACCGCAGCCCCCGGCGCCGGTAACCTTCTTGCCTGAGTACTTCCCTTGTGTTTTTCTTCTTCTGATTTTGTCTTTGAATATTTTCTTGACTTTCTTCGTCCGTCCGCCACAAAGCCAATGGAGACCGAGGTCGCCGGCGAGGAGGACGTGCGCGGCAATACTGACGAAGCCGCCGCCGTGGAAGAAGAAGCCGGCGCTGACGAACCTGCCGGCGAAGAGGCCACCGAAGCTGCCGCCGCAAAAGCTGGCGAGGGGTCCGGGCGATCGTGACCGACGACTTCGAGGCTGCAGGAGCGCCAGCGCTACACCGACCATCGATCCTCCGCCGCTGCGCAGCTGCCAGTTCAAGAGCCCCAGCCCGGGCGCCTACTTGAAGGCCGGCGACGGCGTCTTCATCAAGCTCCCATGGGAGTCGAGCTCAGGCGTCGGCGAAGGAGAAACCTTCGATGAAGAGTTGCTCGCCTCCGACGCTTAGTTGACGCTAATTGGCGCGCAAGCAGCAGCGGCGAGCCTGAGGAGGAGTAGCTGCTGCGGAAGCTGCTGTCGCTCTACCGCGCCCGACAAGCCAAACTGGCATCCCGGGAGGCGCTTGTCGTGAAGGCGGGAGCAGACATTGAGAAGCGCATGGAGGAGCTCCGGGGCCGCAACCAGGAAGCTCTCTGGTCTTTGGCGGAGGAGCGGGAGCAACTCGCCGAGGAGCGCAAGGCCTTCATCCTCGAGAAGGCTGCACTTGAGGAGGAACAGCGGCTTGCCGCCGAGAAGCTGTCTGCGCAGGAGGGTGAGCTGGCGCAGCGGAAGGTTAACCTTGACAGCCACGAGGAGGATCTTGCCATGCGCGAGGAAACATTCGGCGGGGCTCTCAAGGAGGCAAAGGATGCTGCCAGCTGCCGAGGCCGCCAAGAAGGAGCCGGAGACGAAGGTGGCGCAGCTTGGAGGCCAGCCTCAAGAAGTGCGGCGAGGAGCTTGCTGCACTCAAGCACGGCCGAGAAGGACGCCTACACTCTTGGCGAGCTGCAGGGCCGCCTCGCCGAGAGGAGCAAGGAGCTCAGCGCCACGGGGACTCCAATGCAGATCTTGAGTTGAAGCTAACTACTTTGACTCAGACATTTGGGACGGCACCAAGGAGCGGGAGGTGGCCTTGAAGGAGAAGATCAAGGCCGACGAGGCTGCTGGCGAATCTTGTTGCCGCCAGGTGCCTTGAGGGAGAGTGTGGAGCACTGGACCGAAGGTCTCGTGGATCTGCTGCCGCCATCCACAGCTGAAATGATGGAGCTGGGGATGGTGGATCTTGGATATTCCTCCGACGAGCACCTCCAACCCAGCGCCAAGCTTAGCTTATTCTTCAAGGGCGTGGTGACGGGCCTCCAGCGACTCCGGGAAGAAGTCCCAAAACAGCTGGCCGAGGAGTCGCGCCAGATCTGCTCGGGAGCCCTCCAAAAGGTGCTGATGAAGGTGGCCTTCCGCAACCCGGGCCTCAACTTCACCAACGTCCTCAAGTCCTGCCGCCCGAATCTTGATGTGGAGGCGCTCAAGACCCTTGTCGCACCCATTGTGGACAGGGTGAGCGGAATCAAGAGGGTTGAGGGCGATCGCGTAGATTAGGCCGCCCGTTTTCTCTTTCCCTTGCCGCTGCTGGTCATGTCACAGGAACAATCCATTAGAGCTGCGGCAAGCTATCTTGTAATATAACTTTATTTTGGATATCAATCGCTACGTTATTTCCTTTACTTGATTCCTTCCTTTGTATGTTTTTGCCCTACGCTTTTAGGGGACTTGTCGGCGCGGGCACCTGAGCCGCGAGCGCTGAGTGTGGAACGTCAACAGCCTGCTGGCGGTGCCGCTTCCAGCAAACAACCTTGTCGCAACTAGTCGCAGCTCACTTAAGTTGTTGAGCGGACTCGAAACAAAGTAAGGGCGCAACTAGCTATGAGTTGGTTCCTCTGCGCACAGGTTTTCCATACAAAGTTCGGTCGTTCAAGGAAGATAACTTAAAAAAAATTAAACTGATTGCTCAAACTTTTGGCAACTTAGCTTTTCTGCCGTTTGCTTCCCGGTAAGGCTAGACTTCCTTGAGCGACGCTTGGTCCACACCATTATCTTCTCCTTTCCCCCCGGCAAACTTGTGTGTGAGGGAACCTTCCTTTCTTTGAGAAAGAGAAAGAAGAGAAAATAAAGATATGGAGCCTTGTGGCTCGTTATCACTTACCAGGGGTAGGCGCTGCACAAAGTGTCAGATAACGCATGCAAATAGAAGTAAAAAGCATGAAATCGACAAGGTGTGCGAAACGCTAGCTTCTTGATGCACGGGTGCATGCCCGGCTTTGTACAAAGGATTACATGCATCGGCGGCAAGACTTGTACAAAAGGTGGTTGCCGGAACAGGTTCGACAACCGCTCTATGGGTAAAACTTACGAAGATGCTCGATGTTCGAGGAGTTGCTCACGGAATGCAATCTTCGGTCTCAAGGCGGACAGTGCCAGGCCTAGTGACTCGTTTCACCCGATAAGGGCCTTTCCACTTTGGCGTCAACTTGTTGGAATTCTTGGCGGATTGAACGAGCCGAAGAACAATGTCGCCTTCCTCGAGACTTCGGCATTGACTTTGCGGCTATGGTAGCGGCGCAAAGCTTCTTGGTACCGAGCAGCTCGTCTGCAGCTGAAGACGATCCTCCTCAAGGAGCGGTAGCGTCATCTTGTCGCAGCTGCTCTTGCTCAAGCTCATCATAAGCGAGCACTCAAAGGCGATCCGTATCTGAGTTCCATGGGGAGAAGCGCCTGCTGCTCCATAGAATAGAGCGAAAGGTGTACGGCGATGGCCCGATTTGGCGTCGTCTGATCGACCAAAGAACCACCGGCAGCTCCTCAATCCAGTTTCTTCCGCACTTGTGCAGCAGCCGAAAGTTACGGTCTTGAGCCCGCGCAGCACTTCAGCATTTGCCCTCTCCGCTTGACCGTTGCTTCTCGGATGAGCAACCGAAGCGAAGCAGACCTTGGCGCCAAGATCTTGGACGTACTGCATGAAGGTGCGGCTTGTGAACTATGTGTCGTTGTCGGTGATGATCCTGTTAGGGATTCCGAAACGGCAAACAATCGACCTGAAGAACTTGACTGCTGACTGTGTTGTCACCTTCCTCACTGCTTCCACCTCCGACCACTTTGTGAACTTGTCGATTGCAACGTACAAGTACTCAAAGCCCCCGACAGCTCGGGGGAAGGGGCCGAGGATGTCGAGCCCCAGACGAAAATGGCCAGGATAAAGGGATCGTGCGGAGAGCTTGAGTTGGCTAGTGTATCTGTTTGGAATGGAACTGCACGCTTCACACTTGGTTACTTGTGCGATTTGCATCTGGAGGGCTGTCGGCCAATAGAAACCTTGCCGTAACGCTTTGCGGCAAAGGGCTCTGGCGCCAATGTGGTGACCACATATGCCTCCATGTATCTCCGCCAACAGCTTTTGTCCGTCTTCCGGTGAATACACTTCAATTTCACACCGTTGAGTCTTCTTACATGCAGTGTCTTTGTCGACAAACTGGTACATGCTTGACTGCCGGGCTACTCTCTCCGCTTCTTCTTGTTCTTCGGGAAGTTCTCCTGTCTGAAGGAAATGGACAATCTGTTGCGCCCATGCTGGAGCTTGCGGCTCGACAACAAGGACTAAAGGCACATCTGCTGCTGCGGGAATATCAGCTTCCACGGCAAGAACCTGCGGCTCAGCCGGAGCTTGACGCGTTCCCGGCAAGCTTGCTTTGGAGCAAAACTTGTCGGGAGCGTGCGCTTCAACGAAACAAACCACAGGGCTTGTCGGAGCGTTGCCCCTCGGCCTTTGTTGGTGTCGATCTTGGGGACCTTCGTGGCGGCGGCTTGGGAAGCTTCTGCGGAAAGTAGTCACTAGAGATCAACCTCCTCTTCTTGCTCTGTCCGGTTGGTGGTGTTACAGACGGTTGAGTCAGCTTGAGCACAAAATCCCTGGTTCCACAGGTAACTTAAGTGCGGCGCACTTTGGCGAGCCATCGGCAATGTCGTTACGAGCTCTCGAAATATATTCCATTTGCAGGCCGTCAAAGTGCTCTTCTAGCTTCCTCACTTCATCAACATAAGCTTCCATCAACGGACTCTGATAATTCTTGTTCACTTGGCGGATAACAAGTTGTGAGTCACCCCTGACAATGAGCTTCTTGTTCCCAAGGTCAACTGCGATCCTGAGACCGGCAAGCAAACCTTCATACTCTGTTGTATTGTTTGTTGCTTGCTCCTTGGGAAAGTGCATCTGGACTACGTACTTGAGGTGCTCTCCGGTGGGTGCGACAAGCAAAGACGCCGCACCGGGCGCCTTTGCAGCGAGAAGGCACCATCAAAGTACATCAACCACTCTTTGCTTGCTTCCACAGCGGGAATGCTCGTCTCTGGAATTTCTTCATCTGGTGTTGGCGTCCATTCTGCTATGAATTCCGCCAATGCTCTGCTTTGAATAGTCGAAGTGCTCTCAAACTTGAGGCCAAAGCTTGACAGTTCCGGTGCCCACTCGACAATCCTGCCTGTCGCTTCTGGATTCTGCGGTATCCTCTTCAGCGGAAAGCGAGTGACGACTGTGATCTCATGTGCTTGGAAGTAATGGCGCAGCTTTCTCGAGGCCATGAGGAGGCCGAAAAGCAACTTCTGCACACCGTAGTACCTTGACCTAGCCCCTGCAGAAGGGAACCGACAAAGTAAACTGGGCGCTGCACCATCCTTTTCTGCATCTTGTCATGCGTCTGCGCAGATTCGTCCTTGTCGGGACCAGAACTTGCCGGTGAAGCCCCCTGCTTGTCGCTGGATGTGTCTGCCATGGTTGCTAGCTCATCATCCGTCTCCCTCTCCGCTACTAACGCAGCACTAACCACTTGATTGGTTGCCGCTATATATAGCAGCAACTTCTCTTGTGGCTTAGGTGCGACAAGTGTTGGAGTGGAGGACATGTATCTCTTCAAGTCCTACAGTGCTGCCTCCGCTTCCGGAGTCCATTGCATCGGACCTGCCTTTTTCAAGATTTTGAAAAATGGCAGGCGCTTCAGCAGAACCTAGAGATAAACTCTTTGAGAGCAGCTACATAATCGGCAAGCCTTCGTACATCCTTGACGCGTTTTGGTGCTTCAATCTGCTCAATGGCCTTGATCTTGTCGGGATTGGCTTCAATTCCCATTTGAGACACGAAGAACCCGAGAAGCTTGCCGGAAGGGACTCCAAACACGCACTTCTCGGGGTTGAGCTTGAGGTTGATCTTGTGCAGATTTGCAAAGGTTTCATCTAAATCTTGAACTAGGATCGCCTTGTCCTTGCTTTTGACCACTATGTCATCCATGTAGGCTTCCACATTTCTGTGCATTTGCGGCTCAAAAGCATCATGAACTACTCTTGCAAACGTTGAACCAGCATTCTTTAACCCGAAGGGCATCCGTACAAAACAGTATGTGCCACATGGGGTGATGAATGCGGTCTTCTCCTCATCCTCTTCTGCCATGAAGATCTGATGATATCCTGAATATGCATCCAGAAATGAAAGAAAATCACATCCGGCCGTGGAGTCAACAATCTGGTCGATGCGCGGCAAGGGAAATGGATCTTTGGGACAAGCTTTATTGACATCAGTAAAAGTCGATACAAAGCCTCCATTTCCCGTTAGCCTCTTGATACAACTTCTGAGGATTGGCCAACCACGTAGGATGGAGCACTCCTCGACAAGGTCTGCTGCTTCCAGTTCTTGATTTCTTCCACGATGAACTCTTGACGCTCCACCGCTTGCTTCCCCGACTTTCGCTTGACGGGCCGCGATGAGGACAAGCGGCAAGATGGTGCTCAATTACTTTCACGGGAACACCGGGGATGTCGACGGCTGCCATGCAAACACGTCGACGTTTCGCGCAGGAAAGCAACGAGCGCCTTCCTATTTAGGGTCGAGAGAGGCACCGATGGTGAAGGTACCACCGGTCACCGTCCTCGGCGGACACCTTCTTGGTCTCTGGTGGAGCTGTCATCGTCTTCTTATACTTGCGGTGGAGCTCGATGGTGCGTCCTCGATGGTAGCGCAGCACTCAAGAGGTGCGCTTGCGGAGTGGGCATCGAGCTCTTGCGGACTTGGTCTTCTTCTTCCCCCCCGGGAGCTTCAGTGGCAAGTGGCTTGCAATCTGTCGCGGCTGCTGCTTCCCGGTAGATCTTGTCGGCGCAGATAAGAGCATCCTTCTTGTCGCCAGGGACAGAGATGACACTCATCGGGTCTGGCATCTTCAGCATGTTATAGGCATAGTGAGAGGCCGCCATGAATTTGGCGAGTGCTGGACGGCCAAGTATTCCATTGTAAGGCAGTGGAAAGTCAGCAACATCAAAGGTGACCCTCTCAGTCCTGAAGTTCAACTTCACGCCAAATGTTACCGCAGAACGTGATCTTTCCTTCGCTTGCTCCTTCCCGGATTGATTCCTTGAAAAGTGCCGGTCTCTTCGAGCTCACCATCAGGGATCTGGAGTTTCTGGAGCACCGCGGAGGAGATCAGATTCAAGCCGGCCCCGCCGTCAACTAACATCTTCGTGACCTTGAGGTTGCGGATAGTTGGTGAAACCAACATCGGCAAGCACCCGGCTGCGATTCTGTGATCAGGGTGGTCCTCAATATCAAAGATGATAGGCGTGCTGGACCATTTCAGAGGCTTGCGTGACTCGATGGATGGTTCTGCTGCATTGACCTCCTGCATCCACTGCTTGAGTTGGCGGTGTGAAGTATGCAGAGAAGCACCGCCGTCAACGCACAAGACCTCTGTGGCTTTTTGGAACTCCTACTCATCGGCCTCGTCATCATCCATGTCTTCATCGTCGTCGTCGTCGTCATCCTTGTCGCGGCCACGGGGAGGTCTGTCTCCTTGCCACTGCTTGGCCTTGCCGCGGCGTCCTCCCCGGCCGGGGCGTTTCTTGCTGGGTCCTCCTGTACCCTCCTGGGCCTTCTCCTTGTCGCGTCATTCGTATTCAGCCTTCTGCTGCTCGACAAGCTGCTCTACCTTCTTGCAGCTCTGGAGGTCATGGCCCTTGGTGCGGTGGATCTTGCAAGATCGCTTGCCGGAGCCGTCCCGCTTGTCGGCGGCCGCCACAGATCGGCGATTGGTGCCAGCGGCAACCTCCTTGCCGGAGCTACCAGCCTTGGCTTTCTTGTCGCCACCTCCGTTGCCGGACTGCTCAACAACTAGCACATCTCTGCCTTTCTTTTTCCTGTTGCCCCGCCGCCGGCTCTTCTTTGCCGGGGCAGTCTCTTCACTGTCAGATCCTACTGCTTCGGTATTTTCTCCGGGGAGTCTCCTCCCTTCTTCAGCATGTGCACACTTGTCGGCCAGGGCATAAAGCTCACTGACGTCTCTGATCTTGCACATCGCCATCTCCTCCGCATCCTGCAGTTCAAGACGTTACGATGGAACGCGGCTGATCACTGGCAGAGTGGACATCCGGGATGTTGTGTTGTACACGGCTGAATCTTTGAATATACTTGCGAGGGCTCTCCTTCCTTACAGGCGAGCAGATGAAGGTCGCTTTCTTGGCCATGGGGCTTGTGGCGCTGTAAAGCGCCGACAAACTGATGGCATAGATCTGCCCAAGAAGATATGGAGTTGTCCGGCAAGTGCATGAGCCAGGATCGACATTGGGCTTGAGCACCGGTGAAGTAGTTTGCAAGGATCTTGTCGTCTCGCCCCCCCACAGCCTGCACCGCGATGGTGTAGATGCTGAGGAACTCCGACGGATGCGTCTTTCCGTCGTACTTCTCCGGTACGTCTGGCTTGAAGTTTTTCTTGCTGGGCCACTGGACTTGCCGCAGCTCCCGAGTGAACGCAGGGCAACCTACCGCGTACGGCAAGTCGCCTGGTTCCTCTGGCGTGTGCATGTCGGCAGAGGGCCCAGCGCGCTTGTCGGACTGACATCGCGCTTCTCTTCGGCGCTTGATGCGAGTTCGAGCGTCCTCTTGCTGTCGTTCGTGAAGAACTTGGCGCTGATCGCGATGAGCTCGCGGATCAGATGACGCAGTGGAGTCGCTGTCGAGGTGGATCCGGCGAGTCGGCGATCTTGGCCTTCGGGGCGGAGAGTGCATGGTGGTCGCACCCCCACCGGTCTCGTCGCCACCGGCTCCTGTTTGGCAGTCCTGCCGCGGCAGCGATGCACTCTGTTGCCGAGGAGCGTCGCCGTTGGCGAAGCCGATGACACTTTGAATGGTGGCCCTCCACTCATCGACCTTGTCGGTCGTTGGAGGGTAATCCAGGAGCAGTTGCGCTCTCGCCAGAGCTTCTGCTGGAGTAGTGGGTGGCAGTGGCGAACGGCGCGAGGAGCGGGATATGCTCGGACTTCTAACTATGTTAGAAGGAGCGATATCCCGTCCGGCGACCGATGCTCGCTTCGCGCCGGCATGTTGGCGTGCATGCTGGTCTTGAGCATCCCGAGATCCTCCAGCTCGATCTCGGTCCAATGAGCGTATGGCATTGTGAATGCCATGACGCTGTCGGTCCCGCGCCTCCTGAGACGGGTGCGGTGCATGTACGGATGCCGAGGTCTGCGCAGCCTTGTCCTTGGACTTGGCAGCACCGTGAGCTCCCTCGTCGCCGTCCATTCTTCCGCCGGCGTCTACCCCACCACCTGTTTGCTCCGGTGGCGGTGGGTTCGACGCGGACGGGGCTTCCGCCGCCGAAACCTTCTTCTTCGGTGGCATGTTGACGAAGATGATGAAGATCTAGCTCGCGTGGACGCCGGATCAGGTTCACACAACCTCGACGCCCCCTACCTGGCGCGTCAAAGATGTCGGGGCAGGTTGATCTGGCCCACGAACACCTATGGGGCCGGCGGACCGAGCCCCTTTTGGTTCGGCGGGGAGCAGAGGTCGCACGAAGAGCAGATCCAGGCGAAGCACGCGAGAGGTTTACCCAGCTTCGGAGCTCTCCGGAGAGATAATACTCCCTCTTGCTGCATGTCTAGGTGTATTGCGTTCTTGCTCAGAGCGCCGAGTGCTACAAAGATGCATTTAGCTGCTAACGAGACCGAGCACGAGGGAATCGATCGACCAACCCTTTCTACATTGTGCATGGGCCTCCTTTTATATGCTCAAGGGGCTCCGACGGGTGGCAACGTAGACGGGGGTACAAATGGAAAAATAGTGGTTGGTACACCTACTTGTACAGTGTATAGTGTACTATACCTAACCACGGCGGTAGGGGACAAAGGCATTAAATGCCGTCTAGTCGCCCTAACAAAGTGCAAACAGGGACCGTCGGGCGCCATCGTTCGCCACGATGGCAAACTTGTCGCTGCTTGCCACCTCGCACCGCCGGCTGCACAGCCTCTCGCCACGCAGCGCGGAAAGGCCCTGTGGCGACACGTTAGTGGATCTTATTTGGGCGTAGGCTCTGAAGAGGTGGTCTGCATGACAAGCGCCCTGCCGGTTGTTATCTTGTCGCTACCGGAAGCTTGTCGCTCATCGGGCCTTCCGGCAAGCTCCTCTCGCCGGGGCCTTGTCTCCTATGTGCCTTGGGTGGCCTTCCGGCAAGCTCCTCTTGTCGGGCCTTGTCTCCCCGGCTTGAATACTTTGTTCTTGAATGGCTCCAAAGGAACCACGGAGGACCTTGGCGGTCACCCGGTAAGCCTTGCCGTGGAGGGCTGCAACTGCCCGTGCACAAGTTCGGGATACTAGGGTACCCCTACTCTAGTACACCGACAACAACCCCGATGACAAGCCAAGCAATTGGTTCATAATTTTTTATGCGCTTTAGCCTTTTCAACCCTCATGCAATACATGAGCGCAAGCCATGGACATAGCACTATGGGTGGAATAGAATATGATGATGGAGGTTGTATGGAGAAGACAAAAAGGAGAAAGTCTCACATCGACGCGGCTAATGAACGGGCTATGGAGATGCCCATCAATTGATGTTAATGTGAGGAGTAGGGATTGCCATGCAACGGATGCACTTAGAGCTATAAGTGTATGAAAGCTCAAACTGGAAACTAAGTGGGTGTGCATCCAACTTGCTTGCTCATGAAGACCTCGGGCATTTGAGGAAGCCCATCATCGGAATATACAAGCCAAGTTCTATAATGAAAATTCCCACTAGTATATGAAAGTGATAACTCAAGAGACTCTCTATATGAAGAACATGGTGCTACTTTGAAGCACAAGTGCGGTAAAAGGATAGTAACATTGCCCCTTTTTTTCTTTTCTTTTTTGGCGGGCTTCTTTGGCCCCCTTTTTTTTATTTAGGCTTCTTTGGCCTCTCCCCTTTTTTGGGCAATGCTCTAATAATGATGATCATCACACTTTTATTTACTTACAACTCAATATTATAACTCGATACTAGAACAAAGATATGACTCTATATGAATGCCTCCGGCGGTGTACCGGAATGTGCAATGATCTAGCATAGCAATGACATCAAAAAACGGACAAGCCTGAAAACATCATGCTAGCTATCTTACGATCATGCAAGCCAATATGACAATAAATGCTCAAGTCATGTATATGATGATGATGGAAGTTGCATGGCAATATATCTCAGAATGGCTATGGAAATGCCATGATAGGTAGGTATGGTGGCTGTTTTGAGGAATATATAATGAGGCTTATGTGTGATAAAGCGTATCGTATCACGGGGTTTGGATGCACCGGCGAAGTTTGCACCAACTCTCGAGGCGAGAAAGGGCAATGCACGGTACCGAAGAGGCTAGCAATGATGGAAGGGTGAGAGTGCATATAATCCATGAACTCACATTAGTCATAAATAACTCATATACTTATTGCAAAAGTTTATTAGCCCTCGAAGCAAAGTACTACTACGCATGCCCCTAGGGGGATAGATTGGTAGGAAAAGACCATCGTCGTCCCGACCGCCACACATAAGGAATACAATCAATAAATACCTCATGCTCCAACTTCGTTACATAACGGTTCACCATACGTGCATGCTACGGGAATCACAAACTTCAACACAAGTATTTCTACAATCCACAACTACCCACTAGCATGACTCTAATTGACGGAGTCCTGGATTAGGGGGTATCCGGATAGCCAGACTGTGTACTACGTCCGGACTATTGAAGCGTGAAGATACAAGACTCAAGACTTCGGCCCGTGTCCGGATGGGACTTTCCTTGGCGTGGAAGGCAAGCTTGGCGATCCGGATATTATATTTCCTTCCTTGTAATCGACTCCATGTAAACCCTAGCCCTCTCCGGTGTCTATATAAACCGAAGAGGTTGGTCCTTAGAAGGCCGATCACAATTACAATCATACCATCATAGGCTAGCTCTTAGGGTTTAGCCTCTACGATCTCGTGGTAGATCTACTCTTGTACTACCCATATCATCAATATTAATCAAGCAGGAAGTAGGGTTTTACCTCCATCGAGAGGGCCCGAACCTGGGTAAACATCTGTGTCCCTTGCTTCCTGTTACCATCAGCCTTGACGCACAGATCGGGACCCCCTACCCGAGATCCGCCAGTTTTGACACCGACATTGGTGCTTTCATTGAGAGTTCCTCTGTGTCATCGCTACGAGGCTCGGTGGCTCCTTCAATCACCGTCAATAACACGGTACCAGACAGTCACGATGAGCACGGCTTAGACCTGCTATCGGACAAAGCTCGGGGTATCACCCCTGCAGTAGCCTCGAACCTAAATCCGGAGCAGGCTGCATTGCCTGAGGACGGAGGGCTGGACCCCGCCTCGCAGGTCACACAATTATCGGCGGTGGAGCCGAACACGGGCCTTACCTCTGTGGTGGCCTACGGCTTCGGACCCCCGGACTCGTATCCGGATGTTGAGTCCGGTCCGCGCACTCCCGAGCCGGTCGAGTGATACGTCTCCATCGTATCTACTTTTCCAAACACTTTTGCCCTTGTTTTGGACTCTAACTTGTATGATTTGAATGGAACTAACCCGGACTGACGCTGTTTTCAGCAGAATTGCCATGATGTTGTTTTATGTGCAGAAAACAAAAGTTCTCGGAATGACCTGAAACTCCACGGAATATCTTAGAATAAATAATAAAAAATCCTCGCCAACGATGAAAACCAGGGGGACCACACCCTGTCCACGAGGGTGGGGCGCCCCCCCCCCTCCTGGGCGCGCCCCCCTACCTCGTGGGTCCCCTGGAGACCCTCCGACGCCAACTCCAACTCTATATATTGGCTTTCGGGGAGAAAAAAATCAGAGAGAAAGTTTCATCGCATTTTACGATACGGAGCCGCCGCCAAGCCCTAATCTCTCGAGAGAGAGCTGATCTGGAGTCCGTTCGGGGCTCCGGAGAGGGCGATTCGTCGCCGTCGTCATCATCAACCATCCTCCATCACCAATTTCATGATGCTCACCGTTGTGCGTGAGTAATTCCATCGTAGGCTTGCTGGATGGTGATGGATTGGATGAGATTTATCATGTAATCGAGTTAGTTTTGTTAGGGTTTGATCCCTAGTATCCATTATGTTCTAAGATTGATGTTGCTATGACTTTGCTATGCTTAATGCTTGTCACTAGGGCCCGAGTGCCATGATTTCAGATCTGAACCTATTATGTTTTCATGAATATATGTGTGTACTTGATCCTATCTTGCAAGTCTATAGTCACCTACTATGTGTTATGATCCGGCAACCCCGAAGTGACAATAATCGGGACCACTCCCGGTGATGACACTAGTTTGAGGAGTTCATGTATTCACTATGTGCTAATGCTTTGTTCCGGTTCTCTATTAAAAGGAGGCCTTAATATCCCTTAGTTTCCAATAGGACCCCCCTTCCACGGGACGGTAGGACAAAAGATGTCATGCAAGTTCTTTTCCATAAGCACGTATGACTATATTCGGAATACATGTCTACATTACATTGATGAATTGGAGCTAGTTCTGTGTCACCCTATGTTATGACTGTTACATGACGAACCACATCCGGCATAATTATCCATCACTGATCCGGTGCCTACGAGCTTTCCATATAATGGTTCTCGCTTATTTACTTTTCCGTTGCTGCTGTTACAATCACTACAAAAATACCAAAAACATTACTTTAGCTGTCTTTACTTTTGTTACCATTATCGCCACTATCATATTACTTTGCTACTAAACGCTTTGCTGCAGATACTAAGTTTCCAGGTGTGGTTGAATTGACAACTCAGCTGCTAATACTTGAGAATATTCTTTGGCTCCCCTTGTGTCGAATCAATAAATTTGGGTTGAATACTCTACCCTCGAAAAATGTTGCGATCCCCTATACTTGTGGGTTATCAAGACCTTTTTCTGGCGCCGTTGCTGGGGAGCATAGCTCTATTCTTTGAGTCACTTGGGATTTATATCTGCTGGACACTATGAAGAACTTGAAAGACGCTAAGACAACAATTTATCCCTCAACTACGAGGGGAGGTAAGGAACTGCCATCTAGCTACGCACTTGATTCACCTTCTCATATGAGTAAGCTAGCGACACCTAAACCTGCTTCTTCTATTCGTTCCGATATGCCGCATGTTATTGATGATGCCACTTACGCTATGCATGATACTTATGATGAAACTACTTCTATGCTTGATACTCACATGCCCCTTGCTGAATTTCTAGATGAACAAATTTCTAGGTCTAGAGAAAGAGAATTATAGAAACTGAATACAATGATGAAAGTGATGATGAAAATATGCCTGCTATTCCCGAGGGTTATCTTTTGATGCGGAATCTTACGCAGCTATTTTTGCTGCCAGGATAGATATGAACTTAAGAGGCTGGTAGTTAAATGGAGTAAAGAATCTCTTAGAGATAGGATGAGACCTGACCTGCTTTTGCTACTTCACCTATCTGTGTTCTGATAAGGATTATGAATTCTCTGTTGATCCCGATATAATTACTTTGGTTGAATCTGATCCTTTTTATGGCTATGAATCAAACTGTTGTGGCACATCTTACTAAGTTAAATGATATAGCCGCCTGTTTACCAATGATGAGAGATCGCGCTACTTTTATATACTCAAATATTTACATTCTCATTAAAGGGTGATGCTAAGATATGGTTTAATTCTCTTGATCCTGGTTGTGTGCGTAGTCCCTGTGATATGATTTATTACTTCTCTGCTAAATATTTCCCTACTCATAAGAAACAAGCTGCTTTGAGGGATATATATATATAATTTTGTGCAAATTGAAGAAGAGAGTCTCCCACAAGCTTGGGGGAGGCTTCTCAAGTTACTTAATGCTTTGCCTGATCATCCTCTTAAGAAACCTGAAATACTTGATATCTTTTATAATGGACTAACCGATGCTTCCAGAGATTACCGGATAGTTGTGTTGGTTCTCTTTTAGGAAAGAACGCGGATGAAGCTGAAATTCTATTGAATAATATGTTGACAAATGAAAATAATTGGGCACCTCGAGCCAGCTCTGAGCCAATTCTTGAGCCTATTCCTAAACCAACTCCGAAGAAGAGGTGTTCCATTTCTCGATCCTGAAGATATGCAAGAGGCAAAGAAATCTATGAAAGAAAAAGGTATTAAAGCTGAAGATGTTAAGAATTTACCTCCTATTGAAGAAATACATGGTCTTAATCTACCGCCTGTTGAAGAAGTGTATGATCGCAATTCTTTATTCACTGAAGAACCTCCTGATCCCGATATCCCGACACAGGTAGTAAAGGTAAATTCTCTCTATAGATATGATAAAGCTGAAGTACCTCCTACTAAATTTGCTAGTCAGTGCTTGGATGAGTTTGATAACTTTATGTTTAAGCAAGATGACTTTAATGCTTATTTTGGTAGACAATTGTAGAATACCTTTATGATTAAACGCTTGAGTGATTATATGGCTAATATTAGAGGTGAACTTAAACTTCTTAGCAAACATGCTTCCATGGTCACCACTCAAGTAGAACAAGTACTTAAAGCTCAGAAAGAAGTGCTTGATGAAATGAATAGTAAAAAACGATTATGCTGTTAGAGTGGCTACTAGAACTGGTAGAATGACTCAGGAACCTTTGTATCCTGAAGGCCACCCCAAGAGAATCGAGCAAGATTCTCAGAGAAATAATATTGATGTACCTAGTTCTTAGGAAGAAAAAGAAAAATGATAGAACTGTGCAAACTTCTAGTGAACCTATTGCTGAACCACCTGAGAATCCAAATGATATTTCTATGTCCGATCTTTGAAACACAATCTGGTAATGAACATGAACCTAGTGAAAATGTTAATGATGATGCTCAACCTAGTAATGATAATGATGTAGAAGTTGAACCTGTTGTTGATCTTGATAACCCACAATCAAAGAATCAACATTATGATAAGAGAGATTTTGTTGCTAGGAAGCATGGTAAAGAAAGAGAACCATGGGTTCAGAAACCCATGCCTTTTCCTCCCAAACCATCCAAGAAAAAGGATGATGAGGATTTTGAGCGCTTTCTTTGAAATGATTAGACCCATCTTTTATGCGTGTCACGATTGGTGATATGCTCAAAATGAATCCTTATGCTAAATATATGAAAGATATTGTTACAAATAAAAGAAAGATACCGGAAGCTGAAATTTCCACCATGCTTGCTAATTATACTTTTAACGGTGGAATATCAAAGAAACTTGGAGATCCGTGAGTACCTACTATACCATGCTCCATTAAGAGAAATTATGTTAAAACTGCTTTATGTGATCTTGGAGCCGGTGTTAGTGTTATGCCTCTCTCTTTATATCGTAGACTTGACTTGAATAAGTTGACACCTCTTGAAATATCTTTGCAAATGGCTGATAAATCAACTGCTATAATTGCCGGTATTTGTGAGGATGTGCATGTTGTAGTTGCAAACGTTACTATTTTAACGGACTTTGTTATTCTTGATATTCCCGAGGATGATAGTATGTCTATTATTCTTGGAAGACCTTTCTTAATACTGCAGGGGCTGTTATTGATTGCAATAAAGGCAATGTCACTTTTCATGTTAATGGTAATGAGCATACGGTACACTTTCCGAGGAAATAACCTCAAGTTCATAGTATCAACTCTATTGGAAAAATTCCATCGATTATATTTGGAGGTTTTGAATTTCCTCTCCCTACTGTCAAGAAGAAATATGATATACTTATTATTGGGGATGTCCATATCCTCGTTGAGGTAACCTAGTGTTATTCGAAATTTCTCCGGTTCCATGATTATCGGAATGAGTTTGTTAACAAGACTTGATCAACCTTGTTAGTGGATTCTTTTTTATGAGCATGAGATGGATGAAACTAGAAGCACAACCTTTTGTACCCTCTTAATATTCTCTGTTCTTTAGTAGAAATAAAGTAAAATAGTATTTTTACATGCATTTTCGACTTATCCGTGCAATATAAAAATATCCCGAAAATAAAAGTCCTCGTAATGCCATGCCAATTTAATATGATTTTTTCGGGAATATTTGAGGATTTACCGTGCAAAAATTACAGCGAGGGGAGCTGCCACCTGGCCACGAGGGTGGAGGGCGCGCCCTACCCCCCTGGGCGCGCCCCCTGCCTCATGGGCCCACGGTGGCCCTCCTCCACTTATCCCTGCACCCATCTTCTTCCTCTACCTCACACAAACCCGAAAAACCAACTCAGGCTCGTGTTCCAGCCACTTTTGCTGTGATTTTTGATCTCCTTGCTCAAAGCACCTCTCGCAAAACTGCTTGGAGAGATTGTTCCTTGGTATGTGACTCCTCCATTGGTCCAATTAGTTTTTGTTCTAGTGCTTTATTCTTTGCAAATTTGTGCTACATAGGTGACCATGTTCTTGAGCTTGCTTGTCAAATTTATATGGTTCCAAGTAGTTCTAATGCTTGATATATGCTCTAGGCACTTGTATGACTAGTTGCTATCAGTTTTATTGAAGTTGGTTCACTTTTGTTTGAAGTCACTAAAAAGTTCAGAATTTTTCAGAGAAAACAATATGTTTAGGAAGATGTTCCAAGCTGGTTCTTCAAGGAAGCAAGGTCCCAGGCTTGCAATGCGTGATGCTGACGAGGAACCACCGAGAGACGCTCTTGTGAGGCCCTGTGAATGGCCTTCGGAAAATTTTATGGATCAAGCGGGAATCAAAGAAGAATTTAACGACATATCTGCATCGCCGGGTCTTGAGGACTTTGAAGGCGACAAATGCCCCCAAAGATCGTGACCACACAAGTTCATTTGTGGGGAGGTTTGAGTTTTCATCTTCGCATAATTCTCCTTCAGTCATGTTTGACCTTTATGACAAATCTTATACCATGGACTTAGAGGATTTCACTTTTGCATGCAAACTTCCATCTTGGGGTAGCGTCAGGCATCCCCCTAAATCTGAATATAGAGATTTTTTTTGCTAGAATAACTGTGGGGGAATCTAGAGATATAACACAAGCCACTATAGGGAGCATTCACTTTCCTGCTATACATTATTTTGCTCTCTTCGTAGGTAGATGCATAAATGCTAAGGATGAAGCATGTCACATGTGTGCCCCTGATCTTAGCATTCTCAGAAGTGCTGTGTTAGGAGACCAATCTTATCATATGGGAGCCATTGTAGCTCGTAGGTTGCATCATAATAGACATAACGGAGATTTCTTTGGAGGAATGTATGCAACCCGCTTAGCTAATTTTCTTGAGATAGACATTTGTGAGGGTGACATGGAGTTACCCCCTACTTATTTAGATTTTGATTCTATGGTTTCCCACCAGTTTGTTGAGAGGACTGAACCACCTCTCCAGTATCGACTAATCTTTAACAAACGGCATGTTGTCCATGTTACTCTTCCTGCTCCTGCCTTCTTTGATTTTCAGACGAGAGGAAGATATACTATTACTATAGAGGAGGCAGATGAGTACGAGAGGAGAGCGGAGGCGGCTCGACGCCACGCTACAGCTCAGGAGGCGATAGCAGCTGCATCGCAGTACGACCCCAGCTACACCTACGGGTATCAGCCAGGCTATCCCTGGCAATAGACCAACTTAGGCCAAAAGCCTAAGCTTGGGGGAGTACGTATTCCCACCGACATTACATTTATGTTCACACACACTCATTGCTAGATGTCGGTGCTCATACTCTTTCACTATAATATCCATGCTAGTTTATTTTCTTTTTCCTGCCTTCTTCTTGTGTGTTTAATAAACCTTAAGAAAAAACCAATAAAATTAGTAGTAGTTTATTTTCCCTGCTGTAGTAGTAATAATTAAAAAGAAAACCCAAAAATATTTCCCGTTCTTCTTTTGCTTGTTGGGAGCTTTCCCGTGTAAATAGTTTTATTTTCCTTTCTTTTCTTTGGGGGTCAGTAGGAGAAGACTATGATTAAATTGTTGAAGTGGCTCTTATATGCATCATTGTTGATTCAACCAAGAGCCCATATTGCCTTGTCTTCTCTTGTTTATTGAATGCTTGCAGATTCCAGCTTAGTCCAATGCACGTGCACTCTTATTATTATTCACATCGTTCGGTCGTGCAAGTGAAAGGCAATTATGATGACATATATGATGGACTGACTGAGATGGGAAAAGCTGATATGAACTCGACCTCTTTTGTTTTTGTAAATATGATGAGTCCGTCGTTCTTGATTCAGCTTATAATGAATAAACATGTTTGCAATGACAATTAGAGATCATAGTTGCTTGTGCCATGCTTGATTAGCTATGAGTTATAATGGTTTACCTTGCGCGCCAACATGCTGTTGAGATGATTATGATGTGGTATGATAGGGTGGTATCCTCCTTTGAATGATTTAAGTGACTTGACTTGGCACATGTTCACACATGTAGTTGAAACAAATCAACATAGCCTTCACGATATTTATGTTCATGGTGGATTATATCCTACTCATGCTTGTATTCAATGTTTATTAATTTTAATGCATGTTCATGTCTGTTGTCGCTCTCTAGTTGGTCGCTTCCCAGTCTTTTGCTAGCCTTCACTTGTACTAAGCGGGAATACTGCTTGTGCATCCAATCCCTTAAACCCCAAATTTATGCCATATGAGTCCACTATACCTTCCTATATGCGGTATCTACCTGCCGTTCCAAGTAAATTTGTATGTGCCAAACTCTAAACCTTAAAATAAACATTACATTTTTGCATGCTCGAATAGCTCATATATCAACTAGGGCTGCCCTTATCTTCCGTGTTAGGAGGGTTATTCTCAAGAGGAGTGGACTCCGCTCCTCACTCACGAAAATGGCTGGTCACCGGGATGCCCAGTCCCATGCTTTATGCAAACTAAATCAAAATAATTGCAAACAAAACTCCCCCTAGGACCCGTTGAATGTTGGAGGCACTCGTTGTTTCGAGCAAGCCATGGATTGATGCTTGTGGAGGAGGGGGAGTATAAACTTTACCATTCTGTTTGGGAACCGCCTATAATTTGTTTAGCATGGAAGATACCGTCATCTCTTAGTTGTTATGTTGACAATGAAAGTATGCCGCTCAAAATATAACTTATCTCTGTTTCAAAATCAAGCTCTGGCACCTCTACAAATCCCTGCTTCCCTCTGCGAAGGGCCTATCTATTTACTTTTATGTTGAGTCATCACCCTCTAATTAAAAAGCACTAGCTGGAGAGCACAGTTGTCATTTGCATTCATTATTGTTAATTTATATCGGGTATGACTATGATTGGATCTCTTTTACCATGAATTACAATGTCTAGTCAGTCCTTGATCCTTGAAGGTGCTCTGCATTTATGTTTTGCGGTCTCAGAAAGGGCTAGCGAGATACCATCTTGTTATGTCATATTATGATTGTTTTGAGAAAGTGTTGTCATCCGAGAATTATTATTATGGCTTGCTAGCTGATTATGTTATTGATATGAGTAAACATGAGACACGAGAATTATTGCAAATGTGGTTAGTTATGATCTTTCTTTGAAAACCTGAATGCTGGCTTGACATAGTTACAACAACAAGAGCAAACAGAGTTTGTAAAAGTTTTTCTTTTTCTCTTTCAGTTTGTCAACTGAATTGCTTGAGGACAAGAAAGGGTTTAAGCTTGGGGGAGTTGATACGTCTCTGTCGTATCTACTTATCCAAACACTTTTGCCCTTGTTTTGGACTCTAACTTGTATGATTTGAATGGAACTAACCCGGACTGACGCTGTTTTCAGCAGAATTGCCATGATGTTGTTTTATGTGCAGAAAACAAAAGTTCTCGGAATGACCTGAAACTCCACGGGATGTCTTATAAAAATAATAAAAATCCTCGCCAAAGATGAAGACCGGGGGCCCACACCTGTCCCACGAGGGTGGGGCGCCCCTACCTCGTGGGCCCCCTGGAGACCCTCCGATGCCAACTCCAACTCTATATATTGGCTTTCGGGGAGAAAAAAATCAGAGAGAAAGTTTCATCGCGTTTTACGATACGGAGCCACCACCAAGCCCAAATCTCTCTCGGGAGGGCTGATCTGGAGTCCGTTCGAGGCTCCGGAGAGGGGGATTCGTCGTCGTCGTCATCATCAACCATCCTCCATCACCAATTTCATGATGCTCGCCGCCGTGCGTGAGTAATTCCATCGTAGGCTTGCTGGACGGTGATGGGTTGGATGAGATTTATCATGTAATCGAGTTAGTTTTGTTAGGGTTTGATCCCAAGTATCCATTATGTTCTGAGATTGATGTTGCTATGACTTTGCTATGCTTAATGCTTGTCACTAAGGCCCGAGTGCCATGATTTCAGATCTGAACCTATTATGTTTTCATGAATATATGTGTGTTCTTGATCCTATCTTGCAAGTCTATAGTCACCTACTATGTGTTATGATCCGCAACCTCAAGTGACAATAATCGGGAACACTCCGGTGATGACCATAGTTTGAGGAGTTCATGTATTCACTATGTGCTAATGCTTTGTTCCGGTTCTCTATTAAAAGGAGGCCTTAATATCCCTTAGTTTCCAATAGGACCCGCTGCCACGGGAGGGTAGGACAAAAGATGTCATGCAAGTTCTTTTCCATAAGCACGTATGACTATATTCGAATACATGCCTACATTACATTGATGAATTGGAGCTAGTTCTGTGTCACCCTATGTTATGACCGTTACATGACGAACCACATCCGGCATAATTATCCATCACTGATCCGGTGCCTACAAGCTTTCCATATACTGGTTCTCGCTTATTTACTTTTCCGTTGCTGCTGTTACAATCACTACAAAAATACCAGAAACATTACTTTAGTTGTCTTTACTTTTGTTACCATTATCGCCACTATCATATTACTTTGCTATTAAACACTTTGCTGCAGATACTAAGTTTCCAGGTGTGGTTGAATTGACAACTCAGCTGCTAATACTTGAGAATATTCTTTGGCTCCCCTTGTGTCGAATCAATAAATTTGGGTTGAATACTCTACCCTCGAAAACTGTTGCGATCCCCTATACTTGTGGGTTATCATCGAGCCAGGTTGGGCTCCGGCAATGGAGTTTACCACCGCGGACATCTTTCAGCACTCGCCCTTTGGTGACATGATGAACTCATTGAAAACTCTCTCTTTGACAGAAATTTCTGGGCCAAACTACGTCCGGTTCGAGTGGGAAGCAGGCGACGAAGAAATTCGTTGCCCACCCACCACCCACTTCATAGCCACGGTCGATGATTTAGCCGACGTGCCTGACTTCGACTCCGAAGACATCGACGGTATGGACGACGATGCAGGAGAAGATGCGAAATCTATGGGGCGCCGGACTTCCCCCTCGTCACACGACATATACATGGTGGATACGCCCAAAGAGGACAAAGGCGACAATCCGGACGATAAAACCCCCGGACAAAAGCCAAAGTGACGGCGCAGACGCTGTTCTAAATCCAGCAACAGTAAAAATAGTGACAAGAGCACCAGAAGGATCGATACTACAATCAACTCCGAAGGCAACAACGACCATATGGATCCAGCGATAGAGCAGGACGAACCAGGTCACCCCGAACACAGTTCGGAGCAGACGCCCGAGGATAATGATCCCGACGGACGAGGTCATCAAACCGAACCAGCACAGGAAAACAGTCCGGATAATGATGCAATCCCGGAAAAACATGCGGAACGAGATAACCTCCACAGAAAGCTTACGGCCACCGCAAGAAGTCTAAAGAATCAGAAGCAACGACTCAAAGCCGCAAAGGAAACGCTCAACCGTAGATGGAACAAAGTGCTAGACACTGAAGAAAGACACGGCGATGATCGCCGTACAAAGAGCTATCCAAAACGCAAGCTACTGCCAGAATTCGATGACGAAGCCGTGCCACTTCGTAGCCGCAACAAGGCGGCTACCAGCGCCGCACTCGATCCACGTGAACACCTGAATAAGAAAGCTGGCGCAACCAGGTCCATTTATGGATCCAAGGGACGCACCCCGGCGAGGGACTGTGGTCACCAAAACGATTATGCCAATCGCATACCAGTCCGGAATAAACACCAGACACAACAACAATCGACGGCATGCCACAGCACGTCCAGATACAGAGGGGCTGCTCACCCCGTGTGCTTTACTTATGAAGTACTGGACCACGAATTCCCACAGGGCTTTAAACCTGTGAACATAGAGTCATACGATGGAACAACAGACCCAGGGGTCTGGATCGAGGACTTTATCCTACACATACACATGGCTCGTGGGGATGACCTTCACGCCATCAAATACCTCCCCCTCAAGCTGAAGGGACCAGCTCGGCACTGGTTGAAAGGCCTCCCCGAAAATTCAATTGGGAGCTGGGAGGAACTCGAGGACGCTTTCAGGGCCAACTTTCAAGGGACCTATGTCCGGCCTCCGGATGCTGACGACTTAAGTCACATAGTCCAACAGCCCGGAGAATCCGCCCGTAAGTTTTGGAATAGATTCGTCACTAAGAAGAATCAAATTGTTGACTGTCCGGATGCCGAAGCCTTAGCAGCATTCAAACACAACATCCGGGACGAGTGTCTCGCCAGACACCTCGGCCAAGAAAAGCCAAGGACAATGGCAGCCCTAACAAGCCTTATGACCCACTTTTGCGCGGGAGAAGACAGCTGGCTAGCCCGTAAAGGCATCAGCGACCCAAGCACATCCGAAATAAGGGATGGCAACGAGAAGCCACGGCGTCATAAAAACAAACGCCAAAACAAGGAAGAGAGCCCGGATAACACGACGGTTAATGCCGGATTCAGGGGCTCTCGACCTAATCAGGAAAACAAGCCATCTAAAGGCAGCAAAGAGGGACCGTCCGGTGCGAATAGAGTCCTAGACAGACTATGCCAAATTCATGGCACTTCGACAAACCTGCAAACCACACGCACAGAGAGTGCTAGGTCTTCAAGCAGGCCGGCAAATTAAATGCCGAACACAAGGAAAGGTAAACACCAAGTGAAGACGAGGATGAACCTCGCCGGCCGAACACTGAAGGACAGAAAAAATTCCCGCCAGAGGTTAAAACAGTGAACATGATCCACGCGACTCACACATCCATGAGGAGGCACGAACACACGCATAGAGACGCGCTCGATATAGAGCCCATCGTACTCACGCCTAACCACTGGATGCCTTATCCGATCACTTTCGATAACTTGCATGACCGAACTAGTATTCGGCGCGGAGGATCAAAGGCCTTGGTGCTCGACCCGATAGTCGACGGATACCGTCTCACCCGCGTCCTTATGGACGGCGGCAGCAGTCTCAATTTAATATATGAAGACACTGTCCGCAGGATGGGGATAGACTCATCCAGAATTAACCAAATCAACACCACCTTTGAAGGGCTAATACCAGGCGTTGAAGCCCATATCGAGCTCCGTCGACCGAGGTAACATTCGGCCCTCCAGGCAACTCCAGAAGCGAAGAACTACTCTTCATCATCGCACCCTTCCAAAGCGACTATCACGCAATGCTCGGAAGAACGGCCTTCGCCCGCTTCAACGCATTGCCGCACTATGGCTACCTCACACTTAAGATGCCCAGTCCACGTGGCGTCATCACCGTTAGCGGACTAACAGAGCGCTCGTCACGCGCAGAGGAACACGCGACGGCCTTCGTGGCCGGACTATAAGTGGCCTCCAACATCAGAAAACATGACTGGTCCTTAAAGACCACAGACTCGGCTAGACGAGTCCGGTCGCCCGGATAAAATTGAACCAGGGCACCGTATATGTAATCCCATAGCGGACACCAGGGGCTATAAATAATTAACACAGTCCCACAGTTGGCTCAACCTTATGGGCAAGCCAACATCTTACACTTTTATTATCCACCGCATACTTACGTTGTACTCTTCTACGAGTTTTACTTTCTTCCACAGACAACGTTCGCGCGATACCCTTCCAGGATACGGCACAATGGAGACAAAGGCGCAGACGTGCAGCAGGGCCCCGTTCAATAGGTTTCTTTTTAGATTAAGCCCCTGTGTAAACCTTTTTTATTGCCTCTTGTTGTTTAACCATCCCATGGGTTCCATACCCATAGAGGATACTGCCGTTTTTGGCATCTCGCCACGACAGATTAACGCATGTACCTGGAAAAACAGGGCTTATAACGAATGGGCATTCTTGAGCCCATCGACTATTATAAAGTCCGAATCCCCTAGGGAGTGTTCGGCGTCACGAGTTTGGCCTTATATGCAGCAGCTCCGAATCATGTCTTTGGTCAAATGTTGGGTTTGCCCGGCTCACAGGTTTGCCGCCTTATGTTCCGTTACTATCGGCTAAGGTGGCTAAAGGAGAACTACTGCGATTGTGCCGGTTATTCCGGATGAGCACCTCAAGAGAGAAAGCCAAAAGTCGATTGTCATGATACAATGAGACCTGTTCAACCACTCGAAGACCTATCGGGATCTTTAGGATCCCTCCGCATTAACGAAGGACCGTTTCCCGGTTATGTACACACGCGCCCGTATTCGGATGCACGCGAAGGTACCAGGGGCTACATAGTAGCCCCAACATTAGACTCCCATGGCTAAGCGAAAGTGTTACAACTATATAGTCCGGTTGCCTAGTTCGACGTGCGATCACCTCCTTCATGGACCAAGACGTTGGATCAAGTGTGATTAAGCATATTTTTTGCGGACACCCCCGCATTGCCTGCGTGGGGGATGAAGCCAACGACTGCTATCTTTCGGATTAAACATTCATATATATACATGTGTGTGTGTGTGTAAACGGCCATACAGGGGACACAATAATACTTTCAGGCAAAAAGTATAAATATAGCCTTACAACCAAACTAACATTGTTTGTTACAATGATTCGATTCATCACTCAAATAAGACTTTCTTCGAGCACTGCTCCTCTATTAGGCGGGCACCTTCTGTGACCTGTGCCAAGTAGTGCTCGGCCGGATACTGGCCCCCCACCGGATCTTGGGTCGCTATAATGTTGACCTCCATATCCGTCCAATAGGCTTTAACGCAGGCAAGAGCCATCCGTGCACCCTCTATGCACGCCGACCTCCTCATGGCGTTGATCCGAGGCACGGCCCCAAGGAACCGCTGCTCCAAGCCAAAGTAACTGTCCGGCTTAGGCCCTTCCGGCCAAATATGGTATATCACAGACCGCATTGCAAGACTGGACAGCCTGTGAAGCTCCGCTACAGCAACCATCTTGTCGTTTAACGGCAGCGGGCGAGTGGGAGCATTGAATTGCGACCAGAAAAGCTTCTCCACCTCCTTATCCCCCTGACCATCGAAGAACTCGACAGCGTCAGCCGTACTCTTCGCCAAATCCGCATATGCGTCCCCGGGACTCCAGCGCCCATCCAGGGGAGCGTACCTCGGATCGAAAAACTTCGTCCGCAGCAAGTAGGAACCTCCAGCCACGATTTTACCGGCCTGTTGAAGCTCCTCCCGCGCCCCCCTGAGCTCGGTCCGTATCTCCTTGGTGGCATTGCGTGCCTTGTCCAGCTCGGCCAAGCTATCCTTACGCTCCTTTTTAAGGAGCTCATACCGGTCAACGGCATTTTTTAACTCAATAGCCATTTCGGCCATCTTTTCTTCGCTTCGGTGATGAGCAGCCTGTTTGGCTCTCAGTTCCTCGGTCGCCTTTAGGGCAGCCGCATTGCTATTCCAAGCTTGTTCCTTGGCTTGGACAAGTTCTGCCCTTAGGGCCTCCACGGCAGCAGCACCATCTGCAGTCCGAACATATTACATTAATATCATGCCGCCTCCATATTCTCCTATACAAAGGAAGGCAGAGCACATACCTTGTGACTTGTCCAGCCACTCGTTCACTAGCGTGATATCAGCATCAATCGATCGAATCTGCCTGGTCAGTCCGGAAACTTCCACGGACTGGTCGGCGGCCGGACTCACAGGTACCTACACATATTTATAGCGCAGTCATTGATTTATGATCCCCTGTTTGCCCCCTAGGGTGGGCAACCAGTGTCTCAGGGGCTACTATCTATATGGAGCACACCTAACGCGTGCCTCACAGCCAAAAACAGTGTATTCTTCACTACATACCTCAAAGCCTCTGAGCAGACTTGCAAATGCTTCATTCAAACCGCTTGTAGCGGACGAAATCTTCTGGAGCACCGCACTCATTAGTGAGCGGTGCTCCTCCGAGAGCGCAGCCCGCTCCAGTAGGCGCGTCAGTATGTCCGGCCGGACATTGAACTATGCCGGACCCTCACCATCGCCCCTTGCGGGAGCTAAACGCTCCGAGCTCAGGGCGGCTGGCGCGTTGGCCTCCGCCTTCGGCAGATCCGGACTCCTCCGTGATGACACTTCGGTGTCGCCCGCTTCACGAGCCGGAGAGGTAGGTGGGGTCTCGCTCTCCATCATCTCCGGAGGAAGGTCCCCCGAATACGAACTCTGGTGAGAGGGGCTGCTAGCCGAACTGCGAAAGATGAATCCTGGTTATTGATCTAGGAGGAACGCAGCATCTTCGAATTAAAAATTAACTTACAGCTCGATGGAGGGCTGGCCCGTTGTTGTGCATGATGCGGTGAGGGTGCCCGTTGGGGCAGAGCCCCCTGGTGTTATCTTTTTCCCAGGTTTGGGCATCTTCGTCTCCGGGTCTTCAGAGGCGGCCCTCTTCTTCCCGCGCAGGGAGGAGGCCTTAACCTCCCCCTCCCGACTATCCTCCTTAGGGGAGGTGACAATTCCCCCGGTTCGAATGCGTAGCGTGTGGGGTTCAGATTCTCTGTCCTTCCCCTTGTCTTTCCCCGGAGGCATCCTGCTGAGTACTCGGTCAAGCATCTTGGCCATGGTCGGGGCCAGCGAGCCTTCAGGAAGTGGCGCCGGACACCTTATTCTCTTCGTCTTGCTGAGCCATTCCTGGACTCGGATGATTTTCAGAATAAACAATCATAACAGATACAAAACACGGTGTCCGGTATCAAGTTTACTTACTTGGGTATCTAGGCAATTACAGCTTAGGCCCGCATCCTCGGTGGTGTCCGGACACTTCACTTTCCGTCCGAAGAATAATTTGCACATCTCTTCGAGCTTTAGGCCGAAGAAGTGCTTGACGGTCCGCGGACCCTCCGGATTGAACTCCCACATCCGGAGAGGCCGGCGTCAACATCACTTGCATTATGCTGACAAGATTAATGTCCCTTGCAAGAAGTTCCCGGATGCGATTCTGCAATACGGGTATGTCACCAGCGGGTCCCCAATTTCGTCCTACGTCCGTCCAAGGCGCCAACTGTGACGGAGGGCCCGAACGAAACTCGGGGGCAGCCACCCACTTTGTGCCCCTAGGAGCCGTGACATAAAACCACCTCCGCTGCCATACATCGGATACTTCTGGGAAAGAACCCTCTGGCCACGGGGCATCACCGTTCCTGCTTATTACGGCACCTCCGCACTCCACATGTCGCCCCTCGATCTTCTTTGGCGTCACATTGAAGGTCTTGAGCCATAAGCCGAAGTGTGGGGCGATATGGAGAAAAGCCTCGCACACGATAATAAACGACAAGATATGGAGGATAGCGTCAGGAGCCAGATCGTGAAAATCCAACCCATAATAGAACATGAGCCCCCTCACGAAGGGATCGAGGGTGAAACCCAGACCACGGAGGAAGTGTGGGACGAAAACGACGCACTCATTGGGCTCCAGCGTAGGGATGACCTACACTGGAGCAGGGTGAAGGAAATATGCCCTAGAGGCAATAATAAAGTTATTATTTATTTCCTTATATCATGATAAATGTTTATTATTCATGCTAGAATTGTATTAACAGGAAACATAATACATGTGTGAATACATAAACCTACAGAGTGTCACTAGTATGCCTCTACTTGACTAGCTCGTTAATCAAAGATGGTTGTGTTTCCTAACCATGAACAAGGAGTTGTTATTTGATTAACGGGATCACATCATTGGTTGAATGATCTGATTGACATGACCCATTCCATTAGCATAGCACCTGATCGTATAGTTTGTTGCTAGTGCTTTTCTTCATGACTTATACATGTTCCTATGACTATGAGATTATGCAACTCCCGTTTGCACGAGGAACACTTTGGGTGCTACCAAACGTCACAACGAATCTGGGTGATTATAAAGGTACATTACAGGTGTGTCTCCGAAGGTACATGTTGGGTTGGCATATTTCGAGATTAGGATTTGTCACTCCGATTGCCTGGAGAGGTATCTCTGGGCCCTCTCGGTAATGCACATCACATAAAGCCTTGCAAGCATTACAACTAATGTGTTAGTTGTGAGATGATGTATTACGGAACGAGTAAAGAGACTTACCGTAACGAGATTGAACTAGGTATTGGATACCGACGATCGAATCTCGGGTAAGTAACATACCGATGACAAAGGGAACAACGTATGTTGTTATGCAGTTTGACCGATAAAGATCTTCAGAGAATATGTAGGAACCAATATGGGCATCCAGGTTCCGCTATTGGTTATTGACCGAGAAATGGTTCTAGGTCATGTCTACATAGTTCTCGAACCCGTAGGGTCCGCACGCTTAACGCTTCGATGACAGTTCATAATGAGTTTATAAGTATTGATGCAATCAAGGTTGTTCGAGTCCCGGATGTGATCACGGACATGACGAGGAGTCTCGAAATGGTCGAGACATAAAGATTGATATATTGGAAGCCTACATTTGGACATCGGAAGGGTTCCGAGTGAAATCGAATTTATCGAGTACCGGGAGGTTACGGAACCCCGGAACTACATGGGCCATAGTGGGCCTTAGTGGAAAGGAGAGGGCCAGCCCTAGGTGGTCGCGCCCCCTTCCCTAGTCCTATTAGGACTAGGAAAGGTGGGCCGCCCCTCTCTCTCTTTCCCCTCCAGAACTTAATCCAACTAGGATTGAGGGGAATCCTACTCCCGGAGGAGTAGGACTCTTAGTCGCCTCCCCCTTGGGCCGCCACCTCCCCTTGGCTCCTTTATATCACGGGGCAGGAGCACCCCAAGACACACAAGTTGATCTACGGATCTTTCCTTAGCCGTGGCGGTGCCCCTTCCACCATATTCCACTTCGTCATATCGTCGTAGAGCTTAGGCGAAGCCTGCGCCGGAGAAGTCATATCGTCGCGGAGCTTAGGCGAAGCCTGCGTCGGTGGAGCATCATCATCGTCACCACGCCGTCGTCTTGTGGAACTCATCCCGACACTTTGCTGGATCGGAGTCCGGGGATCGTCATCGAGCTGAACGTGTGCAGAACTTCGGAGGTGCCGTGACGTTCGGTGCTTGGATCGGTCGGATCGTGAAGACGCACGACTACATCAATCAGCGTTGTTATAACGCTTCCGCTTTCGGTCTCACGAGTGCGTGGGCGGACACTCTTCCCTCTCGTTGCTATGCCGTCACGATGGTCTTGCGTGATCGTAGGAAAATTTTTGAAATTACTACGTTCCCCAGCGGTGGTATCGAGCCTGGTTTTATGCGTTGATGTCATATGCACGAGTAGAACACAAGTGAGTTGTGGACGATACAAGTCATACCGCCTACCGACATGTCATACTTTGGTTCAGCGGTATTGTTGGATGACGATCCAGACCAACCTTACGCGTACTCTTACGCGAGACCGGTTCCCTCGACGTGCTTTGCACATAGATGGCTTGTGGAAGACTGTCTCTCCAACTTTAGTTGAACCGAGTATGGCTACGCCCGGTCCTTGAGAAGGTTAAAACGGAGTCTATTTGACGAAAGTATCGTTGTGGTTTTGATGCGTAGGAACGGTTCTTGCTCAGCCCGTAGCAGCCACGTAAAACTTGCAACAACAAAGTAGAGGACGTCTAACTTGTTTTTGCGGGCATGTTGTGATGTGATATGGTCAAGACGTGATGCTATATTTTATTGTATGAGATGATCATGTTTTGTAACCGAAGTTATCGGCAACTGGCAGGAGCCATATGGTTGTCGCTTTATTGTATGCAATGCAATCGCGATGTAATGCTTTACTTTATTACTAAACGGTAGTGATAGTCGTGAAAGCATAAGATTGGCGAGACGACAACGATGCTACGATGGAGATCAAGGTGTCGGCGCCCGGTGGCGATGGTGATCATGGCGGTGCTTGGAGATGGAGATCACAAGCACAAGATGATGATGGCCATATCATATCACTTATATTGAATGCATGTGATGTTAATCCTTTATGCATCTTATCTTGCTTTGATTGACGGTAGCATTATAAGATGATCCCTTACTAAATTATCAAGAAGTGTTCTCCCGAGTATGCACCGTTGCGAAAGTTCTTCGTCTTTGAGACACCACGTGATGATCGGGTGTGATAGGCTCTACGTTCAAATACAACGGGTGCAAAACAGTTGCACACGCGGAATACTCAGGTTATACTTGACGAGCTATGCATATAAGATATGACCTCGGAACACGGAGACTGAAAGGTCGGCGTGAATCATATAGTAGATATGATCAACATATTGATGTTCACCATTGAAACTACTCCATCACACGTGATGATCGGTCATGGTGTAGTTGATATGGATCACGCAATCACTTAGAGAATTGGAGGATATTTTTCTAAGTGGGAGTTCTTAAGTAATATGATTAATTGAACTTAAATTTATCATGAACTTAGTACCGATAGTATCTTGCTTGTCTATGTTGTGTAGATAGATGGCTCGTCTTTGTTGTTCCGTTGAATTTTAATGCGTTCCTTGAGAAAGCAAAGTTGAAAGATGATGGCAGCAATTACACGGACCGGGTCCAGAATTTGAGGATTATCCTTATTGCTGCACGGAAGAATTACGTCCTGGAAGCACCGTTAGGTGCCGGGCCTGGTGCAAGGGCTGCGCCGAAGTTGTGAACGTCTGGCAAAGCAAAGTCGATGACTACTCTATAGTTCGATGTGCCATGCTTTATGGCTTAGAACCGGGACTTCAACGTCGTTTTGAACACCATGGAGCATATGAGATGTTCCAGGAGTTGAAGTTAATATTCCAAGCGAATGCGGATTGAGAGATATGAAGTCTCCAATAAGTTCTATAGCTGTAAGATGGAGGAGAACGGTTCTATCGGTGAGCATATACTCGTAATGTCCGGATATAACAATCACTTGATTCAACTGGGAGTTAATCTTCCGGATGATTGCGTCATTGACAGAATTCTCCAATCATCGCCACCAAGCTACAAGAGCTTCGTGATGAACTATAATATGCAAGGGATGACCAAAACAATGCCCGAGCTCTTCGCGATCTTTGAAAGTCGCGGAGGTAGAAATCAAAAGGGAGCATCAAGTGTTGATGGTTAACAAAACCACTAGTTTCAAGAAAAGGGCAAAGGAAAGAAAAAGGAAACTTCAAAAGAACGGCAAGCAAGTTGCTAATCAAGAGAAGAAACCCAAGTCTGGTCCTAAGCACGAAATCGAGTGCTTCTATTGCAAGCAGGCTGGTCACTTTGGAAGCGGAACTGCCCCAAGTATTTGGCGGATAAGAAGGATGGCAAGGTTAACAAAGGTATATGTGATATACATGTTATTGATGTGTACCTTACTAATACTCGCAGATAGCACTGGGTATTTGATAATCGGTTACATTGCTAATATTTGCAACTTCGAAGCAGGGGCTACGGATTAAGCGAAGATTGGCTAAGGACGAGGTGACGATCTTGGCGTGGGAAATGGTTCCAAAGTCGATGTGATCGCGATCGCACGCTACCTCTACATCTACCTTCGGGATTAGTATTAGACCTAAATAATTGTTATTTAGTACCAGCGTTGAGCATGAACATTATATCTGGATCTTGTTTGATGCGAGACGGTTATTCATTTAAATCGAGAGAATAATGGTTGTTCTATTTATATGAATAAAATCTTTTATGGTCATGCACCATTGAAGAATGGTTTGTTTTTACTTAATCTCGATAGTAGTGATACACATATTCATAATGTTGAAGCCAAAAGATGTAGAGTTGATAATGATGGTGCAACTTATTTGTGGCTTTGCCGTTTAGGTCATATCGGTGTAAAGCGCATGAAGAAACTCCATTATGTTGGACTTTTGGAGTCACTTGATTATGTATCACTTGGCACTTGCGACCCGTGCCTTATGGGCAAGATGACTAAAACACAGTTCTCCGGTAATATGGAGAGAGCAACAGATTTATTGGAAATCATACATCTTGATGTATGTGGTCCAATGAATGTTGAGGCTAAATGGCGGATATCGTTATTTTCTCACCTTCACAGATGATTTGAGCAGATATGGGTATATCTACTTAATGAAACACAAGTCTGAAACATTTGAAAAGTTCAAAGAATTTCAGTGAAGTGGAAAATCATCGTAACAAGAAAATAAAGTTTCTACGATCCGATCGTGGAGGAGAATATTTGAGTTCTGAGTTTGGCCTACATTTGAAACAATGCGGAATAGTTTCAACTTACGCCACCGGAACACCACAACGTAATGGTGTGTCCGAACGTCAATCGTGCTTTATTAGATATGGTGCGATCTATGATGTCTCTTCTTGATTTACCGCTATCGTTTTGGGGTTATGCTTTAGAGGCGGCTACATTCACTTTAAATAGGGCACCATCTAAATCCGTTGAGACGACGCCTTATGAACTGTGGTTTGGCAAGAAACCAAAGTTGTCGCTTCTGAAAGTTTGGGGCTGCGATGCTTATGTGAAAAAGCTTCAACCTGATAAGCTCGAACCCAAATCGGAGAAATGTGTCTTCATAGGATACCCAAAGGAGACTGTTGGGTACACCTTCTATCACAGATCCGAAGGCAAGATTTTTGTTGCTAAATTCGGAAACTTTTTGGAGAAGGAGTTTCTCTCGAAAGAAGTGAGTGGGAGGAAAGTAGAACTTGATGAGATAATTGTATCTACTCCCTTATTGAGAAGTAGTACATCACAGAAAACAGTTTACGTGACACCTACACCAAATAGGGAAGAAGCTAATGATAATGATCATGAAACTTCAGATCAAGTTTCTACAGAACTCAGTAGATCAACCAGAGCAAGATCCGCACTAGAGTGGTACGGTAATCCTATTCGGAAGTCATGTTACTAGAACATGATGAACCTACGAACTATGAAGAAGCGATGGTGAGCCCAGATTCCACAAAATGGTCGGAGGCCATGAAATCTGAGATGGGATCCATGTATGAGAACAAAGTGTGGACTTTGGTTGACTTGCCCGATGATCGGCAAGCAATTGAGAATAAATGGATCTTCAAGAAGAAGATCGACGCCGATGGTAATGTTACTGTCTATAAAGCTCGACTTGTTGCAAAAGGTTTTCGACAAGTTCAAGGGATTGACTACGATGAGACCTTCTCACCCGTAGCGATGCTTAAGTCCGTCCGAATCATGTTAGCAATTGCCGCATTTTATGATTATGAAATTTGGCAAATGGATGTTAAAACTGCATTCTGAATGGATTTACGGAAGAAGAGTTGTATATGATGCAACCAGAAGGTTTTGTCGATCCAAAGGGAGCTAACAAAGTGTGCAAGCTCCGGTGATCCATTTATGGACTGGTGCAAGCCTCTCGGAGTTGGAATAAACGTTTTGATAGTGTGATCAAAGCATTTGGTTTTATCTGAGACTTTTGGAGAAGCTTTGTATTTACAAGAAAGTGAGTGGGAGCTCAGTAGCATTTACGATATTATATGTGGATGACATATTACCGATCGGAAATGATATAGAATTCTGGATAGCATAAAAGGATACTTGAATAAGAGTTTTTCAATGAAAGACCTCGGTGAAGCTGCTTACATATTGGGCATTAAGATCTATAGAGATAGATCAAAAGCGCTTAATAGGACTTTCACAAAGCACATACCTTGATAAAGTTTTGAAGAAGTTCAAAATGGATCGTGCAAAGAAAGGGTTCTTGCGGTGTTACAAGGTGTGAAGTTGAGTAAGACTCAATGCCCGACCACCGCAGAAGATAGAGAGAAAATGAAAGATGTTCCTATGCTTCAGCCATAGGCTCTATCATGTATGCAATCTTGTGTACCAGACCTGATGTGTGCCTTCTTTGTAAGTTTAGCAGGCAGGTACCAAAGTAATCCAGAGTGGATCATCGGACAGCGGTCAAAAACATCCTTAAGTACTTAAGAAGGACTAAGGATATGTTTCTCATTTATGGCGGTGACAAAGAACTGCGTCAGTAAATGGTTACGTCGGCATAAGCTTTGACAGCGATCCGGACGATTCTAAATCGCAAACCGGATACGTATTTACATTAAACGGTGGAGCTGTCGGTTGGTGCAGTTCCAAACAAAGCGTCGTGGCGGGATCTACATGTGAAGTTGAGTACATAGCTGCTTGAAGCAGCTAATGAAGGAGTCTCGGATGAAGGAGTTCATAACCGATCTAGGTGTTGTACCTAGTGTATCAGGTCCAATGAAAATCTTTTGTGACAATCTTGGTGCAATTGCCTTGGCAAAGGAATCCAGATTTCACAAGAGAACCAAGCACATCAAAAGACGCCTTCAACTCCATCCGGATTTGGTCGGTGGGAGACATAGAGATATGCAAGATACATACGGATCTGAATGTTGCAGACCGCTGACTAAGCCTCTTCCACGAGCAAAACATGATCGGCACCAAGACTCCATGGGTGTTAGAATCATTCTTGTGTAAATCTAGATTATTGACTCTAGTGCAAGTGGGAGATCAAGGAAATATGCCCTAGAGGCAATAATAAAGTTATTATTTATTTCCTTATATCATGATAAATGTTTATTATTCATGCTAGAATTGTATTAACAGGAAACATAATACATGTGTGAATACATAAACCTACAGAGTGTCACTAGTATGCCTCTACTTGACTAGCTCGTTAATCAAAGATGGTTGTGTTTCCTAACCATGAACAAGGAGTTGTTATTTGATTAACGGGATCACATCATTGGTTGAATGATCCGATTGACATGACCCATTCCATTAGCATAGCACCGATCGTATAGTTTGTTGCTAGTGCTTTTCTTCATGACTTATACATGTTCCTATGACTATGAGATTATGCAACTCCCGTTTGCACGAGGAACACTTTGGGTGCTACCAAACGTCACAACGTAATCGGGTGATTATAAAGGTACATTACAGGTGTCTCCGAAGGTACATGTTGGGTTGGCATATTTCGAGATTAGGATTTGTCACTCCGATTGTCGGAGAGGTATCTCTGGCCCTCTCGGTAATGCACATCACATAAAGCCTTGCAAGCATTACAACTAATGTGTTAGTTGTGAGATGATGTATTACAGATCGAGTAAAGAGACTTACCGGTAACGAGATTGAACTAGGTATTGGATACCGACGATCGAATCTCGGGTAAGTAACATACCGATGACAAAGGGAACAACGTATGTTGTTATGCGGTTTGACCGATAAAGATCTTCGTAGAATATGTAGGAACCAATATGGGCATCCAGGTTCCGCTATTGGTTATTGACCGAGAAATGGTTCTAGGTCATGTCTACATAGTTCTCGAACCCGTAGGGTCCGCACGCTTAACGTTTCGATGACAGTTCATAATGAGTTTATAAGTATTGATGCAATCGAAGGTTGTTCGAGTCCCGGATGTGATCACGGACATGACGAGGAGTCTCGAAATGGTCGAGACATAAAGATTGATATATTGGAAGCCTACATTTGGACATCGGAAGGGTTCCGAGTGAAATCGAGAATTCTCGGAGTACCGGAGGTTACCGAACCCCGGAACTACATGGGCCATAGTGGGCCTTAGTGGAAAGGAGAGAGGGCCAGCCCTAGGTGGCCTTGCGCCCCCTTCCCTAGTCCTATTAGGATTAGGAAAGGTGGGCGGCCCCTCTCTCTCTTTCCCCTCCAGAATCCTAATCCAACTAGGATTGGAGGGAATCCTACTCCGGAGGAGTAGGACTCCTTGTGCGCCTCCCCCTTGGGCGGCCACCTCCCCTTGGCTCCTTTATATCTGAGGCGGGAGCACCCCAAGACACACAAGTTGATCTACGGATCTTTCCTTAGCCGTGTGCGGTGCCCCTTCCACCATATTCCACTTCGGTCATATCGTCAGAGAGCTTAGGCGAAGCCTCGCGCCGGAGAAGTCATATCGTCATGAGCTTAGGCGAAGCCCTGCGTCGGTGGAGCATCATCATCGTCACCACGCCGTCGTCTTGTGGAACTCATCCCCGACACTTTGCTGGATCGGAGTCCGGGATCGTCATCGAGCTGAACGTGTGCGAGAACTCGGAGGTGCCGTGCGTTCGGTGCTTGGATCGGTCGGATCGTGAAGACGACGACTACATCAACCGCGTTGTTATAACGCTTCCGCTTTCGGTCTACGAGGGTACGTGGACGGACACTCTTCCCTCTCGTTGCTATGCCGTCACGATGGTCTTGCGTGATCGTAGGAAAATTTTTGAAATTACTACGTTCCCCAACACAGGGAGCCTGTGCTGGATATCTGCGGTCAGGTATCCGACCTCCCTAAGCTTTGCAATGTCCTTCTCTTCAATCGAGGAGGCCACCCACCGGCCTTGAGGGTCAGATCCGGACATGTTGGAGGATTCCGGAGGGGTCGAGCTTAGGTTTTGGGTGTTAGAACTCGAGGTGCGAGAAGGCGCGATGAAGGTGAAAAAAGAGGCGTAGGTCTCGACCCCTTTATAAAGAGGGTGAATATCAAGAGTCCCTGGTGTGACCGTTTGAGGCTTATCTAAAAAACACACGGGTTATACCAACAGCCGTCGTGGGGTCACGCGTGCTCATATTGATGGAAAATCCCGTAATAAGAGGAACACGATCTCTGCCTTGACGGGACGTGCCAATAAAACCGCCTCGCAACACGAGTCATTGTGGGGCAGGAAACTTCGGTTCGAGTTGGACTAAGCCCCGACGCGAGGGCACGATACACGAAGATTGCCAGCGAATCAGATCTATACCATACGAAGACCATCTTGCAGATTCGGACACGGTCTACGTGTTCGATGACCACTTTGGAGTATTTGGAGGAGGAACCATACCGCAATGCGAAGACAATATCTGCGTCGAGACTTCGCCGTCATTGAAACCTGGTTCGAGGGCTACCGAGGAGTCTGGATTAGGGGTATCCGGACAGCCGTACTGTGTACTACGTCCGGACTATTGAAGCGTGAAGATACAAGACTCAAGACTTCTGCCCGTGTCCGGATGGGACTTTCCTTGGCGTGGAAGGCAAGCTTGGCGATCCGGATATTATATTTCCTTCCTTGTAACCGACTCCATGTAAACCCTAGCCCTCTTCGGTGTCTATATAAACCGGAGAGGTTGGTCCTTAGAAGGCCGATCACAATTACAATCATACCATCATAGGCTAGCTCTTAGGGTTTAGCCTCTACGATCTCGTGGTAGATCTACTCTTGTACTACCCATATCATCAATATTAATCAAGCAGGAAGTAGGGTTTTACCTCCATCGAGAGGGCCCGAACCTGGGTAAACATCTGTGTCCCTTGCTTCCTGTTACCATCAGCCTTGACGCACAGATCGGGAACCCCTACCCGAGATCCGCCGGTTTTGACACCGACACTAATATCACCATCTTTATATCGCAAAACTATTGCAAGGAATCAAACACATCATATTAAGTTATCTACAAGTTTTATGTAGGATTTTATGACTAACCATGTGAATGACCAATTCCTTTCATCTCTCTAAATAGATATAAGTGAAGCAAGAGAGTTTAATTCTTTCTACAAAATATATGCCCATGCTCTAACAAATATAATTGAAGCAAAAGAGCATTCTATAAATGACGGTTTTCTATGTGAAGAGAAACATGCAATCCAAACTTCAAATGATATAAGTGAAGCTCATGAAGCATTCTATAAAGCCATACTCAAAAGATTTAAGTGAAGTGCAAAGAGCATTCTATAAATCAACCATGGACTATCTCATACCAGCATGGTGCATAAAACAAAAGTGAAAACTAAATGCAAAAGACGCTCCAAGGTTTGCACATATCGCATGAACGAAACGAATCCGAAAACATACCGATACTTGTTGAAGAAAGATGGGATGCCTTAAGGGGCATCCCCAAGCTTAGACGCTTGAGTGTCCTTGAATATTTACTTGGGGTGCCTTGGGCATCCCCAAGATTGAGCTCTTGCCTCTCCTCCTTATCCTCATATCGAGACATCCTCGATCTTCGAACACTTCATCCACACAAAACTCAACAGAAAACTCGGTAAGATCCGTTAGTATAATAAAGCAAATCACTACTCTAAGTACTGTTGCAAACCAATTCATATTTTGTTTTTGCATTATATCTACTGTAATATAACTTTTCCATGGCTTAATCCACTGATAGGAATCGATAGTTTCATCAAAATAAGCAAACTATGCATCAAAAACAGAATCTATCTTAAACAGGACAGTCTGTAGTAATATGAACATTCACCATACTTATGTTACTCCAAAAATTCTACCAAAATTTGGAAAAATAAAAAATTTGTATAGAAAGACATTGCAAAATGTTTCAGAACCGTTTGAAGTTCCAGTAAAAAATGTAAAATCGCGCACTACAGCCAAAGTTTCTGTTCTGCACCGCACAAACCAACAAGCAAAGTAAACATCCTAAAGGCAAACCTTGGCACATTATTTTTATGATACAATGGAATTCTACAAGGGGATAATTATTTTTGTTGAAAATTTTCTGTAATCAAGATTCACAAAGTTTCTGTGAGCATGAACAAAGTTCAAGGAGCTCCGCCACTTCAACAATGCTTGTCTCTCTCACTTTCACTTTCATTTTTGAAAAGTTTTGGGTTCCCCTCTTTGTTTTTTTTTAACTTTATACAAGCACTCAACAGAAATAAAGACTCTGTGAAACTTTCGGGTTGTCTCCCTGGCAGAACTTTCTTTAAAGCCATTAAGCTAGGCATATAATGCTCAAGTAATGGATCCACCCGGATCCCAAGGTATATCAAAGCCAATTTTAATTAACAATGATTTGTAATTTAGTAGTGAGCACAAAGTAACATATATCAAGCAATGACGAAGTCTAACTCTCTTCCTATGCATCGGCATGTCATAAAAGAACAATTCATGCACGCGTAGTAAAGGCCAATGCATAGTATAAACAGTTTCTTGCAATTTTATCATATTGGAAACATAGAGAGGTGGAGATATAGTTCCTCTCTCATAATAATTGCAAGTAGGAGCAGCAAGCACATGCATATTATATCTATAAAAATCATCATGTTTAGTAATAAAACGCAACCCATCAATATAATCCTTAATAAGGGCAAACTTCTCCGATATAGTGCAGTTTGGAGAATTCAAAAAGATAATAGGACTATCATGCGTGGGTGCAATAGCAACAATTTCATGTTTAACATAAGGAACTATAGCAAGTTCATCTCCATAAGCATAATTCATATTGGCATCTTGGCCACAAGCATAGAAACCATCATCAAAAAGGGATATTTCAAAAGAATCAACAGGATCATAACAATTATCATGGCAATCATCCTTCGGTAAGCACGAAGGGAAATTAAACAATGTATGAGTTGAAGAGTTACTCTCATTAGAAGGTGGGCACGGGTAGCTAATCCGCTCTTCCTCCTTTTGTTCTTCGCTCTCCTCATCATATTTTTCATCCAATGAGCTCACGGTGTCATTAATTTCTTCTTCCATAGACTCCTGCAAAATATTAGTCTCTTCTTGGACAGCGGAGGAGTCCTCAATATATGGTTTAACATAGGCATTAGAAGCATAATTATCATAACAATATTTAAGTATGGCAAACTTTTCAGATTTGTAAAGAGTAGCATCATACTTTCCAATGAAAGAAGCAATTTCATAAGCACCCTTAAAAGCAACAAATTCTTCAATTTGTTGAACATCATAGTAATTATAAACACCCTTAGCATACGAAATACGATTCCATTATCACTAAACTCACATTAGTAGGGAAGGTGTTTCTTAGGGTCTTCAGAACAACAAGTAAAATCATATATTTCACATAAATTCCAAGCATAGCATTGCAAACGATGAATTTGATCCAGTAAAGGTTTCCCTTTTTGAGATAAGCGGTGTCGCACATAACAAGCATGCTCATCTAAAGATTTGCCCTCAACAAAGCTAGTTGGGGTTTCAGCACGATCACATAGGGATCGAAGATGATCCAAGTAAAAAGCTTCAGGAGTGTGATAGATTTTGAGTGGTTCTTCAACCATTATCAAAGTAGTACATAATATCTTTCACATAACCAGCATCGAGGGTTTTAGGAGGTTCCCCATCTCCATGAGTAGCAAATACACCTAATTTTTTTTGGTATTTCGTGTTCCATATCCATAACTAAAGATAGAAAACAACTTAGAATAGCAAATAAAAACTACTTAGTGATAAAGCAAACAAGCACACACGAGAATATTCACCCCACTCTATGACTCCCCGGCAACGACGCCAGAAAAAGGTCTTGATAACCCGCAAGTATAGGGGATCAATTTTAGCCTCTTTCGATAAGTAAGAGTGTCGAACCCAATGAGGAGCTAAAGGTAGAACAAATATTCCCTCAAGTTCTATCGACCACACACGCTTTACATTCACTTTACCTAGAACAAGTATGAAACTAGAAGTACTTTGTAGGTGTTGTTGGATAGATTTGCAAGATAATAAAGAGTGCGTAAATAAAAGGTAGGGGATGTTTAGATGAAGACACAACTAAATTAGTTTTAGTAGAGAGCTTTTTGTCATGGGAAATTTATTTGTCCCTAGGCAATCGATAAGTAGACCGGTAATCATTACTGCAATTTTATTTGAGGGAGAGGCATAAGCTAACATACTTTCTCTTCTTGGATCATATGCACTTATGATTGGAACTCTAGCAAGCATCCGCAACTACTAAAGATCACTAAGGTAAAACCCAACCATAGCATTAAAGCATCAAGTCCTCTTTATCTCATACGCAGCAACCCCCTTACTCGGGTTTGTGTTTCAGTCACTCACGCAACCCACTATAAGCGAATAATGAGCGTATTGCAACACCCTACAGTGGGAATCCCTCACGCTTGCGCGACACGGAGAGCACCATAGGACAGTACCAATACTAAAACATGCAACTCAAACCAATCACGATCATCAATTAACCCATAGGACAAAACGTATCTACTCAAACATCATAGGATAGCCATACATCATTGGGAAATATTATATAGCGTTGAGCACCATGTTGAAGTAGAGATTACAACGGGTAAAAGAGGGGTTACACCACTGCATAGAAGGAGGAAGAATTGGTGATGATGGCGGTGAAGTTGTTGGTGTAGATGGCGGTGATGATGATGGCCCCGGCGGCGTTCCGGCGCTACCGGAAGCGAGGGGGAGAGAGCCCCCCTACTTCTTCTTCTTCCTTGACCTTCTCCCTAGATGGGAGAAGGGTTTCCCCTCTAGTCCATGGTCTCCATGGCATGGGAGGGGCGAGAGCCCCTCCAAGATTGGATCTGTCTCTCTGTCTCTCTCTGTTTCTGCGTTCCCGATTACGCCCTTTCACTTTGTTTCTTTTATAACAGGAGATCCGTACTTCGATTGGATTGAAACCTTACATACAATTTTTCTGAAAATTAGCTTTCTTGCGGCAAAAGAAGAGCAAGAACCGCCTTTACGGGTGCCCACGAGGGTCGGGCGCCCCGCCTCGTGGCCCCCTCGGGCACCGTCCCGCGTTGATTCTTCTTCCCAAAAATCATAAATATTCCAAAAATATTCTCCGTCCGTTTTTATCCCGTTTGGACTCCGTTTGATATGGGGTTTCTGCGAAACATAAAACATGCAACAAACAGGAACTGGCACTGGGCACTGGATCAATATGTTAGTCCCAAAAATAGTATAAAAGGTTGCCAAAAGTATAAGGAAGTTGCATAATATTGGCATGGAACAATCAAAAATTATAGATACGATGGAGACGTATCACTTGTCGTTCTTCTTGAAGTTCCCCTTTTTCCCTTTGCCCTTCTTCTTGAAACTAGTGGTCTTGTTGACCATCAACACTTGATGCTCCTTCTTGATTTCTACATCCACAGCCTTTAGCATTGCGAATAGCTTGGGAATCGTCTTATCCATCCCTTGCATATTATAGTTCATCACGAAGCTTTTGTAGCTTGGTGGTTGTGATTGACAACTCTGTCAATGACACTATCAACCGGAAGATTAACTCCCAGCTGAGTCAAGTGACTGTGGTACCCAGACATTCTGAGTATATGTTCACTGACAGAACTATTCTCCTCCATTTTGCAGCTGTAGAACTTATTGGAGACTTCATATCTCTCAATCCCGGCATTTGCTTGAAATATTAACTTCAACTCCTGAAACATCTCATATGCTCCATGACGTTCAAAACATCGTTGAAGTATCGGTTCTAAGCCGTAAAGCATGGCACACTAAACTATCGAGTAGTCATGAGCTTTGCTTTGCCAAACATTCACAGCATCTGGTGTTGCTCCTGCAGCGGGTTTGGCACCTAGTGGTGCTTCCAGGACGTAATTCTTCTGTGTAGCAATGAGGATAATCCTCAAGTTACGGACACAGTCCGTGTAGTTGCTACCATCATATTTCAACTTAGCTTTCTCTAGTAACACATTAAAATTCAACAGAACAATAGCACGGGCCATTTATCTACAACAACATAGACATACAAAATACTATCAGGTACTAAGTTCATGATAAATTAAAGTTCAATTAATCATATTACGTAAGAACTCCCACTTAGATAGACATCCCTCTAATCATCTAAGTGATCACGTGATCCATATAAACTAAACCATGTCCGATCATCACGTGAGACGGAGTAGTTTTCAATGGTGAACATCACTATGTTGATCATATCTACTATATGATTCACGCTCGACCTTTCGGTCTCACTGTTCCGAGGCCATATCTGCATATGCTAGGCTCGTCAAGTTTAACCCGGATATTCTGCGTGTGCAAAAATGGCTTGCACCCGTTGTATGTGAACGTAGAGCTTATCGCACCCGATCATCACGTGGTGTCTCGGCACAACGAACTGTAGCAGCGATGTATACTCAGTAAGAACACTTATACCTTGAAATTTAGTGAGAGATCATCTTATAATGCTACCGCCGTACTAAGCAAAATAAGATGCATAAAGGATAAAGATCACATGCAATCAATATAAGTGATATGATATGGCCATCATCATCTTGTGCCTTTGATCTCCATCTCCAAAGCACCGTCATGATCACCATCGTCACCGGCTTGACACCTTGATCTCCGTCGAAGCATCGTTGTCGTCTCGCCAACTATTGCTTCTACGACTATCGCTACCGCTTATAGATAAATTAAAGCAATTACATGGTGATTGCATTTCATACAATAAATAGACAACCATATGGCTCCTGCCAGTTGTCGATAACTGTTACAAAACATGATCATCTCATACAAAAATTTATATATCATCACGTCTTGACCATATCACATCACAGCAAGCCCTGCAAAAACAAGTTAGACGTCCTCTACTTTGTTGTTGCAAGTTTTACGTGGCTGCTACGGGCTTAGCAAGAACCGTTCTTACCTATGCATCAAAACCACAATGATTTTTGGTCAAGTGTGTTGTTTTAACCTTCAACAAGGACCGGGCGTAGTCACACTCGATTCAACTAAAGTTGGAGAAACAGACACCCACTAGCCACATGTGTGCGAAGCACGGCGGTAGAACCAGTCTCATGAACGCGGTCATGTAATGTCGGTCTGGGCCGCTTCATCCAACAATACCGCCGAATCAAAATATGACATGCTGCTAAGCAGTATCACTATTATCGCCCACAACTCTTTGTGTTCTACTCGTGCATATAACATCTACGCATAGACCTGGCTCGAATGCCACTGTTGGGTAACGTAGTATTTCGAAAAAAAATTCCTATGATCATGCAAGATCTATCTAGGAGAAGCATAGCAACGAGCGGGGAGAGTGTGTCCATGTACCCTCGTATACCGAAAGCGGAAGCATTAAGTAACGTGGTTGATGTAGTCGAACGTCTTCGTGATTCAACCAATCAAGCACCGAACGCACGGCACCTCCGTGATCTGCACATGTACAGCTTGATGACGTCCCTCGTACTCTTGATCCAGCTGAGGCCGAGGGAGAGTTTTGTCAGCACGACGGCGTGGTGACGGTGATGATGAAGTTACCGGCACAGGGCTTCGCCTAAGCACTGACGGTGATGACCGAGGTGTGTTTCTGTGGATGGGGGCACCGCACACGGCTAAGAGAAACTTTGGTGTGCCTTTGGGGTGCCCCCCCTCCCACGTATATAAAGGGGGGAGGGAGGAGGAGGCCGGCCAAGGGGAGGAGGCGTGCCAGGGGGGGCAATCCTACTCCAAGTAGGATTCGCCCCCCCCCCCTTCCTAGTCCAACAAGGAGAAGGGGGAAGGTGAGGGAGGAGAGAAGGAAAGGGGGGCCGGCCCCCCTAGTGCAATTCGGTTTGGGCTAGGGGGGGCACGCGCCCTACCTTCACCTGCCTCCTCTCTTCCACCAATAGGCCCATGAGGCCCAATAACCCCCCGGGGGGTTTCGGTAACCCCCTGGTACTCCAATAAATACCCGATACAGATTGCAACCATTCCGGTGTCCGAATATAGCCATCCAATATATCAATCTTTATGTCTCGACCATTTCAAGACTCCTCGTCATGTTCGTGATCTCATCCGGGACTTCGAACTACCTTCGGTACATCAAAACACATAAACTCATAATATTAATCGTCATCGAACGTTAAGCGTGCAGACCCTACGGGTTCGAGAACTATGTAGACATGACCGAGACTCATCTTCGGTCAATAACCAATAGCGGAACCTGGATGTTCATATTGGTTCCTACCAGGGCGCACCAGAGGTGGCCGAGGAGGGCACAACCCACCAGGGCGCACCTCGCCCAGGTGCGCCCTGGCACCTGGTGGGCCCCTTCTGTTGTTATTTGCTCCAATATTCATCATATATTCCAAAACAATTCTCCGTAAATTTTCAGCTCATTTGGAGATGTGCAGAATAGGTAACTCTGATGTAGCTTTTTCAGGTCAAGAATTCCAGCTGCCGGCATTCTCCCTCTTTGTGTAAACCTTGCATATTATGAGAGAAAAGGCATTAGAATTACTCCATAAAGCATTATTATGCATAAAAACATTATAAATAACAGTAGGAAAACATGATGCAAAATGGACATATTAATAACCTAGATCGACACAGAACTAGCTCCAATTCATCAATGTAATGTAGGCATGTATTCCGTATATAGTCATATGTGCTTATGAAAAAGAACTTGCATGACATCTTTTGTCCTACCCTCTCGTCGCAGCGAGGTCCATAAGGAAACTAAGGGATATTAAGGCCTCCTTTTAATAGAGAACCGGAACAAAGTATTAGCACTTAGTGAATACATGAACTCCTCAAACTACGGTAATCACCGGAAAGAATCCCAATTATTGTCACATTGAGGTATGCGGATCATAACTCGTAATAGGTGCATATAACTTGCAAGATAGGATCAAGAACACAAATATACATGAAAACATAATAGGTTCAGATTTGAAATCATGGCACTCGGGCCCTAGTGACAAGCATTAAGCATAGCAAAGTCATAGCAACATCAATCTCAGAACATAGTGGATACGAGGGTGAAAGTGCAACTATCCCTAGGTGGTTTTGGTAATTCCTAACAACATATAGCTCATTGAGCTAACATCATTCCAAGATGAATATTTCAGGAAAAGCTCAATGGATGGCATGGCATGGATGAGAAAAGTGGATCCCTCGAATGCTAAGGATAAAAGGATTGGCTCAAGCTCAAAAGCTCAAGATTCTGCATTTTATATTTTAGTGATCCAAGATCACATTGAGTCTATAGGAAAAGCCAATACTATCAAGGAGGGATGAGGTGTTGCTTAATGAGTTTCTTGCTCTACAGTGCTTAGTGATATGCTCCAAAACCCTCAACTACTTTCTCATATCCACATATGACCTAAACCAAAAGTCAAACTCGGCCCTACTGATTCTTTCTACCCGGCGCCACCGAGTTCAGATGTCATAGCCACTGCCACAAACCCTAGGCAAATCAGTCTCACCGATAGGGATCTCGGTCTCACCGAGATGGAATTGTAATCTCTCTGTTTCCCTTCGTAACGTTTCGGTACCACCGAGATGAGCGATCGGTCCCACCGAGATTGCAATGTAAACTCCCTGTTTCCTTTTCGTAACATTTCGGTCTCACCGAGATGAGCGAATCGGTCCCACCGAGTTCACCTGACCAGCTCTCTGGTTAGCTTATTACCAAAATCGGTCTCACCGAGTTTGTGTAATCGGTCTCACCGAGATTACATTATGCCCTAACCCTAACCATATCGGTCCTACCGAGTTTCATGTCGGTCCCACCGAAAATCCTAAAGGTCACTAGATTTGCTAAATCGGTCTGACCGAGTTTATCAATTCGGTCCCACCGAGTTTGGCAAGTTGTGTGTAACGGTTAGATTTTGTGTGGAGGCTATATATACCCCTCCACCTCCTCTTCATTCATGGAGAGAGCCATCAGAACAAACCTACACTTCCAACTTCTTTGTTTCTGAGAAGGAACCACCTACTCATGTGTTGAGGCAAAGATATTCCATTCCTACCATATGAATCTTGATCTCTAGCCTTCCCCAAGTTGCTTTCCACTCAAATCTTCTTTCCACCAAATCCAAATCCTGTGAGAGAGAGTTGAGTGTTGGGGAGACTATCATTTGAAGCACAAGAGCAAGGAGTTCATCATCAACACACCATTTGTTACTTCTTGGAGAGTGGTGTCTCCTAGATTGGCTAGGTGTCACTTGGGAGCCTCCGACAAGATTGTGGAGTTGAACCAAGGAGTTTGTAAGGGCAACGAGATCGCCTACTTCGTGAAGATCTACCGCTAGTGAGGCAAGTCCTTCGTGGGCGACGGCCATGGTGGGATAGACAAGGCTGCTTCTTCGTGGACCCTTAGTGGGTGGAGCCCTCCGTGGACTCGCGCAACCGTTACCTTTCGTGGGTTGAAGTCTCCATCAACGTGGATGTACGATAGCAGCACCTATCGGAACCACGACAAAAACATCCGTGTCTCCAATTACGTTTGAATTCTCCAAACCCTTCCCTTTACATTTCTTGCAAGTTGCATGCTTTACTTTCCGCTGCTCATATACTCTTTGCATGCTTGCTTGAATTGTGTTAAGATTGCTTGACTTGTGCTAAGATAGCTAAAATCGGCCAAAGACTAAAATTGGGAAAAGGATAAGTTTTTATTTGGTCAAGTAGTCTAATCACCCCCCCCCCTCTAGACATACTTTCGATCCTACAGAGGGATCAAGCCCTAACAACACTAACTCAATTACATGATAAATCCCATCTAACCCACCATCGTCCAGCAAGCCTATGAAGGAATTACTCACTCCCGATAGTGAGCATCATGAAATTGGCGATGGAGGAAGGTTGATGATGACGATGGCGACGAGTTCCGCCCTCCGGAGCCCCGAACGGACTCCAGATCAGCCCTCCCTATGAACAACAGGAGGTGGCGGCGGCTTCGTATTGTAAAACGTGATGAATCCTTCTCTCTGAGTTTTTTTCTTGGCGAATAGGTATATATGAAGTTGGATTTAGGGTTGTCGGAGGTCCAGGGGGCCCACAATGTCACCAGGCACGCCTCCCAAGCTTGTGGCTCCTGGGTGGCTCCCTCTGGTATCTTTTTTTGCCACTAGTTTCTATATATTCCAAAAATATTCTCCGTAATTTTTCAGGTCAACCGAGAACTTTGATTTATGCACAAAAATAACACCATGGCAATTATGCTGAAAACAACGTCAGTCCGGATTAGTTCCATTCAAATCATGCAAATTAGAGTCTGAAACAAGAGCAAAAGTGTTTGGAAAAGTAGATACGATGGAGACGTATCACCGAACAGGAGAGAGAAGAAATAAGTTGACCCAACCGGACACCTCAAAGCCTCCTTAAATGCTTGAGATGTCGGGCACCCCTCATATTGCCCTCATATATGAGATGAGTATGAGGAGTGCACAGGCGAGTCCGGTCAGTGGTTGTGCGTCCACATAGGATTTGGTCCACCATAAAGCATATTTGTTTTCTTTCTTTTTCTCTCGCTCCTTCTTCATCAATCACATGCATGTGACCGAAGGTGTAGGAAAAAATGAGAAATATGGCTGCATGGACGGACAAATGGGGAGTCAAAACGGACATGCTCGGACATTGACCGGGCGTGTCCGCGAATGTTAGTGCAACTCTGACGCGCCAACCCAAACGGACGTGCGGTTTGTCCGCTTTTTTCCATTTGGGTCGGCGTATCCACCCCCTTCCGCGTTTGGGTTGGCAGTGCGCCCAACGCGCAGACAGATTTTCATCGCGCGTGGTCGGTATGCGGCCTATGTTTTGCTCTTTTGCGTACATATACAAAATGCTCAAGTTCACATAATTCTAGCAAATTCAAATATCTCATAGTTTCTTTTTTGGTGGTAAAATATCTCGTAGTTTCACAACCAAATAATATCACATAGTTTATAAGCCAAATAAAATTTAAATTGTCACAAATACATTAGAAAGAAAAAGTAGACAATACATCTATTGGTTGCAAATGTGAGCCCACATATGCTCAACCAGACTACGCAATGGCCGCTCTCTCTATTGTGATTCAACGACGGAGGCGAGGGAGTGGTGTCGACGTTGGAGTGCTGCGATGGTGGTGAAAACAGTCACCCAACCCCGGAGTATGGGGCAGTTGAGGGGTGGCGTGCTGCTGGGGGAGGTGTCTAGGTGCGGGCGGCCGGCCGGCCTGGGCACCGGAACTGGGTGGCGGCAGCAAGGAGGGGCGGCTGGGTGTGGTGGCGGACGATGGGAGAAAGGGGCAAATAGCCAATGTGCCACCGACTGGCGAGCCAGGACGAAGACAAGGGCGAGCGTTGCACGCGTCCGCGTCTTGTCCGCGTCGACGCAAATGTGACCCAAAATTGGGCCTGAAATGAGTCGCACGCGGACAAAAACGAACGCTGGTCCGTTTGCGTCGACGTGTTGGGCCGACTTTTGTGTCCGTTTCGACCTAAGCAAACACGCGTGGACATTTTGGGTCGTCACGTTGGAGTTGGAGTTGCTCTTAAAGCATCTCCAACAGATGATGTAGATGCAAAAATAACTAACTTTTACATCTCCAGGCCCAAAACCCCCTCTCCAACAGGTGATGTGGATGCAAAACAAATACATCTTCATCTCCCGGGATGTAAAATACAACACCTCACGATGCAAATTTGCATCGCCATCTATAGAAGATATAAATTCATTTCATTTCCGCTCTCCTGACTGCCGCCCGCCTGCTCGCTGGTGATTTTCACCCTAAAACGTGCCGCCGTTGCCCGTCGGCCATCCCCGACCCCACCGCATATCCCCGTCGCCGTAGTCGCCGCCGACCCGCAAATTTGAGTCTGCCACGCCGACGACTGCCCGCCTTCGACGCTGGCGATTTGTGCCTAGAAAAGTCGTTGCCGCCGCCCGTCCGTCCATCCCCGACCCTATCGCGACCCCGCTGCCTATCCCTGCCACCACTGCATCGCTACTCCGCCCGTCCGCTGCAATCGACCATATTTGATGCTGCTCCACTAACGTTGTTTCCTCGTCGCCGCAGCTAGCACCCGTCCACCAAGCACTCGCCCAGCCACCACCGCACTGCCGCTCCACGCGCATGCTGCGAATCTACTGTATTTTCTGCCGCTCCACCGCAGCCGCCCGGTTCATACTCGCCGCCGTTTCCGCCATCGCCGCCGCTCATCCGCCACTACCAAGCCACCGCCCAACCCCCACACCCACCACCACTACGCCGCATAGCTTTTGCCCCGCAGCCGCCGCCTCGATTCGAGCATCGTGTTATGGTTGTCGCCGCTCCACCGCCCCAATTCTTACATCTCCATTTGCATCATCTATTGTAGTTGCACTTTTACATCACACATCATCTGTTGGAGTTGCCTATTTTTTATAGATGTAAAATGCATTTTTTTAAGATGTAACAGTTTTACATCTCCAAATTTACATCTTACTGTTGGACATTATTTTAGAGGGGCCAAATTTATCCAATTCGATTTCAGATGCTCTCATTTCTTTTGGGTTAGTTTGAATTGCATACCACGTATGTCACGTGGTTTCAGATGCTCTCATGTCACCAAAATGGCCTTTTTGAACATCGACGACCTAACGTCGACGGTATCGCGACCCGTCCATTGCTCTCGCTCTTTGGTGCTCCAGCCACCGGAGCTTCAGGTGCAAGGCCATTCGATTCCTTCCTTATTTCCCTACTATGCCCCCTTCCCCGGATACTAACCCTGCCTTTGTGCGTCCGCCATGCAGCCCGATGGCGCACACGACCAGCACCAACACCGCCTCCGGCTCATCCGCGGGCTCCAGGCGCTCCGACGGAGCGCCGATCTGGTTCGGCTCCCACTGCGTCCTCACCTACGACCTACCACCGTTCCGCCTCCCGCTCATCTTCGGGCCACGCACCTCCTCCTCATCGCCGCCAGCGCCATCCTTCGCCACTCCTACACCACCCTCACCTGCCACTGCACCCACAGCGGCCTCATGCTTCTCTCCCCCGGAGCCACACATCCCCCTCCTTGTCCCTCCAACCTGCCTGGTGCGCCAGGTTGACAACCTAGCCTACGTCCACCTAGCCAACCCCATGCACAACCCATTCCGGTTCATCCGCCAGGCTATCGCATGCCACCGCAACAACCCTACCTTCGGCCTCACCTCCTCCGCATGCGGCGCCGCGCGCCTCTCCTTTGTCGACGCAGAGGAGCGCCTCACGGCCACTAGACATGGACCCATCCACCACGAGGGCAACACCCTCTTCTTTGAGAGACCTGAACACGCAGACAATAGATCCACATCCATCTTCATCCACATGGCCGAGATCGAGGCATTCGACTATCCTGATGAGCTCTGGCACCCTGAGGGGGTAGAGTACTTCTTCTCCCACCTTGGAGACTTTGTCTCCGCCGACCAACACTGCTTCCAGGGCGATCACTCCAGCGTCCGTGCTCTCGTCATGGTCGCTCGCGATTTTTCCTCCCCCCTGCCTCATGGTGCGCCTGCCTGACAACAATGTCGCTATCGTCAAGTTGGAGAGCCGCGCGCTCTTCCGGCACGGCTCTGGGGCCTCTCCTTTCTCCTATGAGAACGGAGACAGCGGCTCCCAAGTTTCCAACCCTCCTCTGTCTCCCAACACCATCTCACACATACGCAACATCGCCACTACCATGTCCCCATTCGCCTGCACCCCGGAGTCGCCATCGGGCCCTCCTCCTTTTCCTTCCACGGGTCGGCCTCTTGATGGCATCCCGATCCTTGCCGTCATGGCGGATGGCATGCCGATCGCTATGCTGGTCCACGCTCCATGGACTCCTACCGCTCGCTCACCCTCTCCTGCCCTGACGCGGGCACGCGCACGCCTCTCTCGCCCCCTGCTCGCTCTGCCAGCCCCACCTTCTCCACCTCCTCAGCCGCATGCACCATCCCCTCCACCATCCCCACCTGCCCCTCCGGCACCTCTCCCTGCGGTGGTTCCTGCCGTCCAGCCGCCACACGAGTGTCTGGCCAGGCGCATTAGCAGGCGCGCAAAGATGGTTGCCGACTCTGGCATTAAGGCCAGGCGCAGCGCTCGTCTGGCCGAGATCGACCCTCCTATCTACTCCACTATGACTGCCAAGGCCATGCGCTCCAAGGCCAAGAAGCTCGGCCTATCCACGGCATCCAAGGATCCCTCTGACGCTCTCATCCATGCTCGTCTCTGCGATGAGACGGGGTTCATTGACGGCATCGCTCGCGGTCCGGCATCGCCGGAGGAGCTGGTTGTCGTTGCTATTGCCTGTGGTGCCTCGCCTGAGACGGTCGACGACATCGCTTCGGGCTCCGGTGACCTGGGATCTCCATGATGCACTATCTCCCACTCTGCCACAGGTGTGGCGGCCCGTGCTGGCCTTGTATCCAGTGCATCGCACCCCTCCGTAGTTGTTATCTTAAACGTATGCTAGTTGTAATGCTGCTCACTCCTTATTCTGTCAGTTCGTCCAAGTGTATCAGGAACAGGCATGGTTGTCTTTTGGGTATCTGCCCCTATGTAAGGTGTCAAGTTAAGTTTCCATTATGAAAAACAAAACATTCTCTGTCGTGTCCTGGAATGTCCGAGGATTAGGTGATAATGACAAGTGCGCTAACGTGTTCTCTAAAATAAAACAATTGAGGCCATCAATCGCTCTGCTACAAGAAACAAAATTGCAAAAACCAGATTCCATCAAACTAAGATCGATCTTACCACGCTTCCTGGATTCTAATAACCACCTCGATGCAATCGGATCTGCCGGTGGAATCCTATCTGCTTCTAACTCACGTTGCTTTTCGCTTCTTAACCGTCAACACAAATGTTTCACTTCTACCTTAACTCTATCATGCCTTGCCTCGCCACATCACATCTTCATCACTAACGTATACGCCCCCTCACAACGAGAACTAAAACTTGAATTCCTAGATGAACTTAAGCAGATAGAACCTCCAAACCCATCTCCCTGGCTACTCATTGGTGACTTTAACCTTACCCGATTCCCTAATGAGCGGAACAACAACAACTTTAGACGATTGGAAGCCGATGCCTTCAATGACACAATTGATCAACTGGCTCTATTAGAACTCCCACTTCTAGACAGACAATTTACCTGGTCAAACAAAAGATTATCACCTACGCTAATACGCTTAGATAGAGTACTTATTAACCTACCTTGGGATGCTCTCTTCCCAAACACGCACCTAACCTCTCTTACTAGATTCGTCTCCGATCACGTTCCTCTTCTAGTCACTATATCCACGGCTGTCCCTTCTTCCCGCCTTTTTAGATTTGAACGCTTCTGGACCTCATTCCAAGCCTGTGCCAACACTGTGCGGGCCTATTGGCGGCCCAACAACCTCGGGCCTCCCTCCGATCCAGCTGCTTCTCTCGCCCAAAACATCAAAAAAAACACGATCAGCCCTAAAATCCTGGGCCAAGACGTTGCGGCCCATCTACCAAGGGGAAAAAAACTGCAAAGTGGCAATCCATGCTCTTGACCTAAACGAGGAATTCTCTCCTCTATCTCCCCTTGAGCAAAAACTCAGGCTGGTCATCTCTAACCTGCTGCAACGTGCTATCAAACAAAAGATCGCATTCTGGAAACAGAGGGGGAAGATTAGAGTCGCCATCGATGGAGATGAAAATTCCAGGTTCTTCCACGCTTCGGCAACACAGTGCTCTCGCTCAAACAAAATCCCTCTGCTTATTCATAACTCCTCCGAAGTTTTCCTGCACGAACAAAAAGCCGATATCCTAAAGAACTACTTCCAACAACTAATCGGAATTACAAAAAACGCCACTTGGAACTTCAGTTTACAGTAGCTATACCCCTCTCCCTCCCCCAACTCTCAGACCTCACACAACCCTTCTCACAGGACGAAATCCACCAGGCTTTTCTCACCATGAATGCAAACGCAAGCCCCGGCCCGGATGGCTTTGGACCAATCTTCTTCAGAAAATTTTGGCATGATATCAAACAGTCAATACTTCCGTTCTTCTCTTCCTTCCACGATCAAACGGCTTCACTTGAACGTTTTAACCGAGCCTTCATGGTTCTCCTTCCCAAAACCCTGGCGCCAACGTCTCCAGATGCTTTTAGACCAATCTCTCTTCAAAACTGTACTCCAAAAGCGGTTGCCAAAGTTCTCACTAACGAGGTCAAGCCCCTAATCCTTTGCTCATCCACTATGATCAAGCGGGTTTCCTTCACGGACGCAACATCACTGAAAACTTCATTTATGCAGCTGATATCCTAAGTGCTTGCCACACACGTAAAGCGCCGACCATGGTTTTCAAGCTTGATTTCAGGAAAGCTTTTGACTCCATCTGCTGGTCCTCCCTCCTTCAAATCCTACACGCTCGAGGTTTCCCCCCACTTTCTGCTCCTGGGTCCAAGAAATTCTCTACACTGGGAAAACGGCCATCCTCCTAAATGGCATCCCGGGGCCGTGGATCCAATGTAGATGCGGTTTACGACAAGGAGACCCCTTTTCTCCATACTTGTTCATCATCGTTGCAGATGTCCTACAAAGACTGATTGCCAGCGCTTTCCAACAGAATGTTCTTTTCCACCCACTACGACCAAATGAACCACCAGTGACGCTGCAATACGCTGACGATGCTCTTATCATCATTGCCGCTAACGATTCAGCGACCTTAACCCTAAAACAAACACTCCACGATTTTGCCCTTGCAACGGGGCTGCTTATCAATTTCCAAAAAACGGCACTCCTCACCATCGCCACTGATCCATCCATGCAAAACAACATCGCAACTGCTAGTGGATGCTCATTATCCTCCTTTCCACTAATGTACCTAGGCCTTCCTCTCTCCCCCACCAAACTGCCGCTCACAGCCTTTGACCCAATCATTGTGACTTTCGGAAGTTCCACCGACCGGGTAGCGTCTCGCTTTCACACGGTGCCCGCTTAACTCTGCTAATGCAGTCCTAGACTCACTCACAGTCTATTTTATGTCGATTTTTCGTCTTCCTAAGTCCATCATAGCAAAACTTGGCGCCATTCGGAGGCGTTCTTACGGTCTAATGAGGCAACTTGCGGGGGCAAGCTGTTTAGTCGCATGGAAAACGTTTGCAAACCGAAAAATCTTGGTGGTCTAGGCATTAAAAATCTCAAGTTCGTAACCGGCGCTTGCTTTGCAGAACCCAAAGCGTCCCTTGGACACGGTGGTACCACCAACAATATCCTCTCGGCATCTCGGCCAAAAGCGCAAGGCCCTCCTTCCTCTGGAAAATTATCAACAAAAATTTGCCTTTGCTCATCGAGCACTCTTTTGTGATCACCTACAATGGCCTTTCCACCTTCTTTTGGTTAGACACATGGCTACTACAGTCGCCTCTCCATAAAGTTTTTGCCAACCTACACTCTCACTCGTTGGATGACAAGGTTCTAGTGGCTACAATATGGCAAAAAGGCTTATTAACGAACCTGCGGAACCGTCTATCTAATGCTGCTGCTCGTGAGTTGGACTGTGTTCTGTTGCTATTGCAGGATTTTCAGCAGGTAGATCGATCCGACGAACGGTCCCTCTCCCATGGGCTGCCATTCTCTGCCAAGAACGCTTACTCCTCCGTCCTTGCTGAAGACTATTCTAATCCACACCACGACTTTGTCTGGGCCTCCATGGTGCCGATCAAAGTCAAGATCTTCGCCTGGCTCCTTCTCCGTGATCGGCTAAACACGAAAGCCAACATGTTTCACAAGCATATTGCCCAATCACCGCTTGCCTCGATGTCAAGACCCACACGAGGATGCTCTTCATCTCATCTCCAAGCTGCTCCTATGCTGACTGAGTTTGGTCCTCCTTGGGTGCCGTCGCCAACCTCCCTAGATGATCTCGCAACAACACCCTACGATTCCTGGCCTCAACCCAAACATCGGCCTTGGTCGCTCGGCGGTTGCATGGAAGATTTGGGATTCGAGAAATGCCCTCGTATTCGTAAACGAGGATCACACCCACGAACTACAATTCGTAACATTATAGCAGATTTCTCCCTCTGGGTCTTAGGTTCAAAAAGAAAGAAGACACTACTTCTGCTAAGCAATGGCTGAATTTCCTCTCTGCTGCTATTCATTAACTCTTGTTGTTGTAATCTGAACTAATGCTGTAATTCTTCGATCCTTTTTTGAGTGGTACTCCCTCCATAAATTAATATAAGAGCGTTTAGAACACTAAAATAGTGATCTAAATGCTTTTATATTAGTTTACAGAGGGAGTAATATATTCAGGTGGGGAAGCTCCCCCCTGACCGTTCAAAAAAAATGACGCACCTGGACTCCAACAAGGCAAGAATCATCAGCTTTTCTCCGCCTAATTCCTGCGTGCCAGCACACAGCCGGGCAGCTCACAGCTAGGATCACCCGACTCCAGCCCCCAAACCCAACGGCTCCGCAGTCCGCACCAACCCCTCCCCCTCGCCCCAACCGCCGCCCGCCTCGCCTCCACCGGAAGAGCTGCCCCCTCCCGCAGCCGGGCGGATCCCGCTAGGCGGAGGCGGAGATCCAGCAGCCGCCATGGCGGCGAGCGACGTGCCCATGAGCCCCGAGCTCGAGCAGATCGACGGCGAGATCCAGGACATCTTCCGCGCCCTACAGTGAGCCAGATCTCCCTACCTTTTTTTTTGTTCGCCGCAATGCTGCTGTTTCTTGAAACTTTTTAGTACCACCAATTTCGTTCGTGGCTGTTCTGCAAAAGTAAAAAGAAGGTTTACTGGCATCAGATTTCGCATACCCGTGCTCTCAGACTATGGCTGGTTGCTTCCCGTGCTGGGTTGGTTGATTCTGAATTTCTGATGGGCGGTGGTTGTTTGCTGCAGCAATGGGTTCCAGAAGATTGACAAGATGAAGGACTCCAACAGGCAGTCCAAGCAGCTGGAAGAACTCACTGGGAAGATGAGGGAGTGCAAGCGGTAAGTCTTGTTATCGAACACTGCCATCGATGTTCCTACTTGATTATGCAATTTCAGATCTTCTGCATGTGGCATGATGGATTTTTGCAACCTCTTTACCTAGAGAATGTACCGCTGCCGAGTTCTCATACCATGTCTTAATTCTAGTAAATATGCCCGCGACTTCTTGCAGCTTAATCAAGGAATTTGATCGTGTACTCAAAGATGAGGAGAAAAGGAATACTTCTGAGGTCAACAAACAGCTAAACGACAAGAAGCAATTTATGGTTGGTAGTTTCCTTCATTCGTGCCTTTGTTGTGTGATGTTGTTCCACACATGTATAATTTGTATCTTTGTGTGTTATGACAGATCAAGGAGTTGAATTCATATGTCACCATGAGGAAGACGTGAGTACACATTTTCTTTTCATGCTGTCTATAGATTTGAAGGATGTAATTTCGCAAAAAATCACTGATAAACCACATAATCTTGAATTTCATATATACACCTCCTGAAACTGCAATGTCTTCTGTCCCATTGTAAATCTCTTGGTGCTAATAGATGTGCTCTTCGGTCGTCTTGGTGTTGCAGGTACCAAAGTAGCCTTGGTAACAAGAGGATTGAACTATTCGATGCTGGTAATGACCAGGTAGCTGAAGATAATGTTCAAATGGCATCAGGTAAAATTAAGTAGTACTCCCTCCGTCCCAAAATGTAAGACGTTTTTTGACACTATCATAATATAAAAAAACGTCTTACATTTCGGGACGGAGGGAGTATAATTTTGTGTTATTATTAATCTTCTCATGAAATGTTAACATTCTCATCCAAGTACCTCATTATTTTTTGCAGAAATGTCAAATCAACAACTGATTGATTCTGGAATGAAACAAATGGACCAAACAGACCAAGCTATTGAGCGTTCGAAAATGGTGCACTGCAAACTTTCACTTTCTTTTGTTCACTCTTTCATTAAGGTATTTTTACAGAAGGAGTCGGAACAAAAGGAAATTTACAGAAATTTGTTGTTGTAGGTTGTTGCACAAACTGTTGAAGTTGGAGCTCAAACTGCTACAACTCTAACGCAGCAAGTAAGTTTTCTGGAACAATGAAATTGGATGTTTCTTGATTTCAAGTATGTTCTGAATGGTAGTTCGGAAACTATATTGCGCCCTTTTAGTGCCTAAGGGATAGTTCAACTGTGGTTCCTATTCCATTTCTCCATTTCAAGTATATTCACAACATCTCTGTAAACCAAAGGCAACATCCCTCCAGTTCCTTTATACTCAAGGAACTGTAAGGTGTATTGATCAATCTGTATTTTCCAGAGAAAACCGCAAAACCGAAACCAGTGGATCTGTTTAAACTGGAGACTGTTTTCAGGATAGCTTTGTAAAACCCAAGTAGGATGTGTAAACCTTACTTAAAGAATCTTGTTTATCGCTCTGTTATAAGTTGTGGTTTGAAGTTCAGCTTTTATGAGCTTTACCTACCAATGGTGCCATACGCTAGTTCTCATAAGTTATCTATCATTTTTCAGACTGACCAAATGAAGAGAATTGGCAATGAGCTAGATTCCGTTCACTTCTCATTGAAGAAGGCTAGTCAAATGGTGAAAGAGATTGGTCGTCAGGTTCTCTCTCCCTGTCCTTACATGTCTTTGTTTGGTATATGTGAAGAGACAACGGCTGAGACTTGCAATATCTGTTGTCGCAGGTTGCAACTGACAAATGCATCATGGGGTTTCTGTTTCTGATAGTTTGTGGTGTGATTGCGATCATTGTTGTCAAGGTATGATATGCACTGTGTTAGTATTTGTATTTGGTATGAGTAGGATTAGTTGTTTTAGAGGCTGTGGCTGGTTAAGGAACAAGCCCTCCATGCTTACATGTTCAACTAAAAGTCAAGTTCCTCTAGAGAATGGAAATACATGCACTGTCAGTTGAGTTAGCTGCTGCAATTAGCTCGTTTCCTGACAAGAGTATACATTGGAGATAAAATGTCGGATGAAAAAGTGGGGATAATGAAATTCTGTGCACATTCAGTGGTGGATTCAGCTGCTGCACTTAGCTAATTTCGTGATAAGAGGATGCAGAGAAAATGTCCAATGAAAAAGTGGGGACAACTTAGTAAAGTCAGAACAAAATGAGTTTTCATCAATTTTGGGAAATAAAGGAGGCAAAGCAAAATCCCCTTTGGTAGTTTGGTGGAGATAAAAATGACTCCTGCGCCTATCTAAATTCTTGATAAGAATATGGTTGGAGATAAAGAGTCCCATGACACGTGCCATCGCATGCATACTTGCTTTGTCCCAAATTGGCAAAACAAAATTTTATTGATTTTGATTTTACAACACTTGTTTTCCTACTTGCAAATGATAATCTGACCTTGTCTTTCTCCCAGATCGTCAACCCGCATAACAAGAGTATCCCAGACATCCCGGGACTGGCGCCTCCTGCACCTCCTGCGCAGAACCGGAAGCTGCTATCCGTAGATCCTTTCAGAATGCTCTGAGCATTCACGAATGGAAGTCTCGTGCCGTGCAGGTCTCTCGCTCTGAAGCCGAAAACACACGATGTCAACTGTTCAATTGGTGCTTGCTTGTACATTATCCCCGTATGTAATTTTCTTTGATTGGTTCATTCTTTCCACATTGGTTGCTGTTAGCTTTGGATTGTTAGTAGCACTTCGGTTGTGTGGTGTTTAAATTGCCTGGCTTTCTTGGTTGTGTACATGCGTTAGTGGTGACCAGTGAGAGTTATGCGATAAATGTTTGCTCTTATACCTTCCTAAAACCAGCCGAGTCTATTCATTATGAGCATGCGAATGTTGTCCATCCATTATCTTGGCCTTGTGAGCATGTTTCAGTAATTCATTTTGCTGCTGAAATGCCTTGTCAATTCCCAGTTCTGGTGGCAAGATCTGACGAGTATAAGTCTAAATTGTTGAAGAAATTGGGGATAAGTTGGCCAAATCAAGGTGCCAGATCTGTATTAAAGTATTTGTAGCGTACATGTTCTAGGTTTAGGGCCAGAATGAGGGGAATAATTCTCGATACCTATTCAGCCACAACCTGGCTGTTATATAGGTTCAACTTTAACTTCAGGTGAAAGTAAGGAAAATTGCTTTTGGAGGCTGAGCTCCATGGAGGTTGGTTTTTGAAAAATTCAAAGTTCACCAAAAAATTGTATTTTTACATTTCAAAAAAATCTGAAAAAACATACAGATATACATGGAGGCATAACACACATGTGTGTAAATTTTCAGGATGAAATACGTTGAGATGAGGGTTGTGCAAAAAAAAATCCATGAATTTATTTATTCTTGCATAGATCAAATTTCAAGGTATTTCATCCTGAAATTTTATACACATCACATCCTTGTATACTTGTACAATCTTTAAAGATTTTTTTTTAAATCTCCAAAACGCCCCATCTATAGTTCTTGTGTCTTAAGCAATCTCAGCCGTCAAGCAAGGTTTAGCCCGAGCGCTGATGGCCGTCCGATTCCACAACGCGTTTCAGAACTGATACAGCTAACTGAAGAAACTCGACGCTTCGTCAGGTTCAGGTTCTGACATGCTTGCTCCCTGAAGTACATTCATTTTGTTGCTGAATGGTTGCAGCTGCATATAGCAGCTTTACATAGATATATTCAAGTAGTCCTACAAGCGACAGCAGCCATATCACATAATTAGACAGCCTCTTGCATGCCATGTGGGGACGAACAAACATGTGCGTTCGATCTCTAGTGCCCACCACATTCCTAAACCCTAAACCCCAAGCCAACGAAATGGTTAGTCGACGGTCGGATGCAACTACAGGGGAGGCATTGCTGAGGGTCGCACATCCTCCTCTTCCAACAGTAGATCACTGAAAATGGGATCAGCAAGGCAATCTCTAGCAGAACCGCACGAGGAAAGCCGTTTCTTGAACGACCGGAGCTCTCTCTCGTCTGTGGAGTTGCACGCCTAGCAAAGTGTTCACAGAGTTAGAGAATCTGGCAAATTTGACCTCCCGGGATTAACAAAACCGATGTGAATTCCTGAGCCGTCAGAAAAGTAGCGACTCACCTCGTATTTCTTCTGTAGCACAATATCCACAAGGTAAATTAGCCAGACGACATTTGTCTTTGGGAAGCTGCAATAACACAGGTACATGATCAGCACATGTCATGTCAGCAAATTTTGCAGTTCAGAAGAAATAGCTAATTCATTTGTAATTCCTATCCTGAGCATTTGTTTTGGTTCCATTTGATAGTTAATTATGCATTTATGCACAATATTTTTGCAACTGAAGAACCAAGATGGTCATTTATGTTCCATTACAAACAAGGAAGAATTTTGGCGAAGAAAAGTCTGCTGTGATATGCAAATTTACCTGCCTTCCCAGCATTCCTTGGTAATTTCTTTCATCTTGCGATAAGTTTCTGCCTGCATATATGAGAACCATGCATTACAATAGCTCAAAAGGGTTTATCATGGCAATCTGAATATTAATCATCTGAAAACCTGCTTGTCTCCTTTTGGTCCTTTAAATAAGTCAGGGTCCTCAGACAGGTCAAGAAAGAGAATGGCATTCCCTACAGATTGACATTACAAAGGTAAAAGATTATCAAGGTATCGGAAACATACGGGGAGCCATACGTCTTCAATGTTCTATCATCACATTGCTTTAGGGGAAGGCTATTGCATTTGATATACTCCCTCCGTCCGAAAAAGCTTGTCCCAAACTTGTCCCTCAAATGGATGTATCTATCACTTTAGTGCTAGATATAGTGCTAGATACATTCATTTGAGGGACAAAGTTTTGTATCTAGCACTTTAGTGCTAGATAAATCCATTTGAGGGTCAAAGTTTGGGACAAGTTTGTGCTAGATACATCCATTTGAGGGACAAGTTTTTTCGGACGGAGGGAGTACAACTTTAAACTTTTTATGAAGCCAACGTTATCCTGGTGACTGGTTCTAAACATGTTATCCTGGTGATGCCCACTTCGTTCATAAATTTCAACTGCATTATGCAGTCAAACGTTGTATTTGTAAGACCCATTAGGGGAACAAGGGATACTGGGTCCAGCAAGTATTTGTAAATTTCATTTTACTATTGTACAATTTGGCTTTCCTATGGCCGAGATAGTAGTATGATTCTCACAGCTCGCAAATGTATTAAAAAAAACTTAACCGATTTCACTTTTTTGCATAGTTCTAGGAAACTTAATCCATATCATAATGTAAATCACAGAGCAATCAAAAATTGCACAAAGAGAATAAGCACAGTGTAGTTCTAGGAATCCTAATCCATATCAAAAGGTAGATTGCAGAGCAGTCAAAAATTGCACGAAGAAAATAAGCACAATGTATTCTGACCAAAAAGTCAATGTAAGCACCTGTATTGATCCGAGAAAGAGTGAAGTCAATTATGGAGATGGTCAAACCAAAAGTTCTAGCACGAATCCTCTTCCCTTGAAGAGTGATGCTCATTGTATGATCCTTGTTTGACATTTCATCACGAGCCAAAAGAATATTACCCCTGCCATGCACCTTATGGTGGTAAGTGACCATTAATAGCTAACACTGCATATCAACGAGAAAGAATAAAGTGGAATCCTAGGCTAGACATGAATGAGAAGCAGCATTGAAAGGACAAACCAATGCAAATCTCGATGTTCAAATTCGCAGGCACTCTCAGCTACAGCTAAGGAGGCAGTAACCTGCATGAAGGATGTTAATTTAGTTATGCTAGCAACTTTGCAGTTCAAGTAAGAATGTAGTTTAGGAAAGGCCAAGTGCATACTTGAAGCAGTAGACTGCGAGCCTCATTATAGTCGAGTAAAGCGAATTTTTCAAGGTCTCTTCCACCGTCTGCTTGTACAAAGATAATATAATGCTGAAACAAAAATCACATGTGTGAGGGTAGGTAATTAAGGAAGCATGGTTCTCAGTCCTCACTGATGCGCCAACACGAGTAAATGGTAAGTGGTCTATTTGATCTAAATTCTTACCTGATCGTTTGAAAAGTCCTTTGGATGATCATTCTCAGATTCATGTTTGGAATCCCAATCTTCCCAAGCACTAATCAGTGAAGGGTCATATGGTCCCTTACAAACCCAAAAGCTGCAAATTCGCAAAAGTGAGGACCATTTATGATTTCATACTAACTGTTATGCATGATCCTGCACAGACAGAATCAAACATCTTACATGTTGTATCACATAGGCTTCATCAATTTTTTGTGGTTCTAGAAAACACCGAGTTGTAACATTTTGAAGGGATATAACATACAAATTCTTCAGACGAGTGCTATGGTATGTTTGGATGGTGGCCAAAACCCGCCACACCAATTCTTTGTTCTGCCAATACTTCTTTGTCTACCCTAGTTCATTTTTCTTTCCAAGGTTGGCCAACTTATGGGCAAGCAAAAGTTTCACCGCATTTTGGGTAGCCAACTAAGTAGTAGGGCAAGCCTGGGCTCAAACATACCACCCTATATGTGTAGTAATTCTGGTAAAAGAAACGTGTGCAGTAAATATGTGCGCATTTTTTTCCATGGAAAGGGACATACTCTTTAGTTTCAATGAAGCCATCGCATGAATGGTCTTTTCCTTTATCTCCCTGGTCCGTTCTCAAATTATTTAGTGTTAGACAAAGCAAAGCTTCCTCAAGTACTTCTTCCGATTTCTACAAAACAGAACCATCTAATGAGTAGCACAACATTTCAGAGTTGAGAACAACACAAATGAATGAAATAAACCTTCTGGGTCTCTCCATTGACCAATGAATCCCCATCGAAGGGTACCACTTTACAGACAGTGCTTCCAGCCCTGTAGGCCTCGCCATAAGTTCCTTCACCAAGCTTCACTATGCTGTCTAACTTGCTGCTTTCACAAATATCTTTGTCAATTGATAAATAAAAGCAACAGTGCAGGTAAAAAAAATTAACTCATTTTAACATGTTATGACAAACTGATCTTTTTTCAAAAAAGGGGCAGCCCCAGTGCATGTAGCTCCCGCTTGCGCAGGGTCTGGGGAAGGGTCCGACCCTTTGGGTCTATTGTACGCAGCCTTTCCCTACATTTCTGCAAGAGGCTGTTTCCAGGACTTGAACCCGTGACCTCATGGTCACAAGGCAGCAGCTTTACCACTGCGCCAAGGCTCCCCTTCACAAACTGATCTTTTTTCAGTTGCCCAAAAAACAGAGTAACGACAAATTTATGTGGAAGGTTGAAATACCTACCAGTAAGCAGAAAAAACATCTGCTAAAGTAGCTGGTGCAGATTGCTTGCAAACCATGAGAAGTTGTGCAAAGGCAGTCAGAGCTTCACCACTTGATGAGGGAATGCTGGTGCGGGGGGGTTCCTCAATGTTAAGCTCACTAAAGGACGTGACAATGCTGGTTTCGCCTGCAATGTTCTTTGTACTCTCATTAGTGTATCCTGAAAGGATTGTCCTTCTTGTTGGATGCATCCCTGACCCTCTGTCCTTTTCAGGTGTCCTATAACCTTTTTCAGGATAGTTTTCTGTACTGCAGTTACTGATGACTGATGGGATAACTGGGGTCTCCATGATATCAAACAATTGATTGGATGCTGCACATCTTGCAAGCTTGAAGATTTTCCACCTCTCCAATATTGCAGGCAGATCATGCACAATGAGACTCTGCTCCATCCCTCCTGCCCATGTGCCAAAGTTCTTGGGCGAAGGGCTCTCTTCCATCAGCTCAAAAGCATCGACTTCTTCAAAATAAGCCTTTTCTTTACTCAAGTCGGGTGGACCTCCAAGAGGTTTTTTCTGATAAAAGAGAAGCAAGCTTAGAAGGCAAACAACTTTAACATTATCAGTAAGTACGCCTGAAAAATGTTAGCCGCACCACTCTGTTACACGGTTTTGGTGGTCGTTTGAGTGCCCTGCAGAGTTTCTGTTGAGGCTGAAGATTTGTCCCGGGTGCAAAAAATATACTTTCCCGCCCTCTATCAAGTTTCACCAAACAATGTCAGAGGTAAAAAAAAAGAGATCTATAGCACTAAATTTCAGTAATTAAAATGGGGAAATCCTCACAAAGCAAACAAAGGAGACAATGCACATGGAAACAAACACTCTCCACCCTCATGTATTCTATTGTGAATGACAGGCTGAGAGAATGCCAGGTTTAGCTTACTACACTCCAATTTGATTGATGCAGCAAAATGCTAACAGGAAGGAAGCCTAACTCAATTGAGGGAGTGAATGCACAATCAGACCCAGGTTCAAGATGCAAATTGGGGTCCTAATTCTTCTCTATCAACAGAACAGGTAGTTCCTCCTGCAAGTTCCTTAAAAAATACTCCCTCCGTCCCATAATATAAGAGCGTTTTTGACACTAGTGTAGTGTAGTGTCAAAAACGTTATTTCAAACGAACACACAAATATTTTCAGTTCAAAAGAATAATTTTCTGCAACAAAACAAAATGATTGCACCAAAAGTTCGAATCTTCATAGTTTATGCTGCCTAGGTCGCTAAAATTTATCTTGTTTCAGAAAGGCCCATAAAACTAGCTTACTTTTGCCACTTAAGTAATTTTCTCCGTCAGTTAAACAGTAGCGATGACAACCCAAGTACCTAAGACTTGCTCCACAGCTTAAATATTTAAACGACAGAAAATCAAGGTAATTTCAAAGTCCACTATAATGACACATACATAACAACAGATTCATGGAACAAAAGAGGTTAGAAAAGGCATTTTCCCCCTTTTAGACTAAAGCCACTGTAAATAAGTTGGAAGTCTCCTTAAGACAAGTGTAAAACTAGTGATATAAGGGGGATCCCACGAAGCAAAGCAATTTAACAGTTGCCAGCTTCAGGTTGAGAAAAGGCACTTGAGATATCAATGACAGTGAAGTCTCTAAAACGTCTACTATTTGTTTGCAGAGGGAGTACTACACAAGATGCATTGATTCGCTAACATTGCACCTTGAAACACATCAAGGTTTGGATTCAAACACCACAGAACCACATCAGAAAGAGATGGAAGGGGATTGCTAAAGGGAAAAACGAGAATGAAAACCTTAATCACATTGCTAACTCATATGAAGGGCTTGCTTTCTCTAGCTTCACTACTGAACTATCCACTCACAAAACCGACTCCACTCCTGGGACGAGCAAGCCTTTCAGAAGGCTTCCCTGAGAAGCTAAGCCCCACACATAAGGCTTCCCTTATAAGCTAGCTTCCTCACATAAGGTTCAGAGGTTGTTTCGCTGCCTACGTGGAAAGATACAAAAGTTGGCAGTACAGACGAGACAAGGTGCGACTGAACTTGTTTACTTCCTTGTGATACTAGTATTGACCAGGCACATAGATGAAAAACTAAATACTCTTTTCATCGAGATAATGAGAAAGAACAGCTTATGCGATTGGTCGTGCAAGTGTTCACGAGACAAAACGAAATGAATAAGACAAGACAAGACCACAATCATTATAATATTCAACAAAAATGAAAAGAAACTTACAACTTTTTTTTAAAGAGAGCAGTAATAAATTTCAACTTGGTATGGAGCTAGGCACGACTGCAGGTGGATAATGGCCGGAGGTAGCACTGAATCACGGCAGATCAACGCTTCCAACACAGGCCAACGGCCGAACATTGAAACACGCCGACAGAATGCAACGAGATGACTGAGACGCACCTGATGGAGAGCGACCGGTTCCAGCTGGTCCGCTTGACCGGCGCGAAGCTCGGCCGGTTCTCGACAGCCGCCGCGAAGCCGCCTCTCCTGAGCGCATCAAAAAAGCACGGCCGGATCAGCGAAACCCTAGGACCGACCAAATCCCCCCGCGCCCGCCGCCGGCGGCCCCGGCACTTACGCGTCTGCGTTCCTCTGCCTCGACGCCTCCTGCGCCCAGCGGCGCTCGTACACCGCGCCGATGCGGGGCCCGCCGCCGCCGCCGCTGGCAAGGATCTCCGCCCACGCGTCGCCGCCGCCGCCGCGAGCGCCTGCGGGAGAGGGAGAGGGCGCGGTCGGGTTAGTGAGGGGGGCGTGGAGGGCGGGCGGGCGCGGCCAGGGCTCGCGGTTCGTACCTTCCCGTGCCGCCACGGCCATGGGGCCTCGTCAGAGGGGAGAGCGAGGGGACTGCGGTGTGTGGAACGCAGAGCGGAAGACGAAGTTTTGAGGGTGGAGCGAGCGAGTTTGAATTTTGAGTTTGGACTTCTCCGACCGTTGCGGTGCCTCGGGACCGAACATGTGCGTGCTGGCTACTGCTTATATGTTCCAAAACACTCTTTCAGGAGTGGGCGTTTCAACGTTCCATCCTAATCTTTCTCTCCCTCCCAATTTTAAGATGGGCCTAGAAAAGTTCTCCTCTATCTCCGGGAGTAGCGTTTTGGCTCCCGGGTCCAGGTGATCCTGGTATCTGTGCCGTCCATGTGAGCGTTGAGATCTGTGCAGTGAACTATTACTTAGGCTATACGGGAGAGAAGAAATTAAGAATACACAGTGGCAGGCTACACAGACGCATCTGTGTCGACGAAGCGGAGCAGACGGCCGCTTGGGCGCCGTTGGACCAGGGGCTCCTCACATGGACCCGCCGTCTTGTCGAGACCCTGCACCGGCCGGTGCAAATGAATGCACCCCAACCACAATCACCAACGCGCCTGTTGAGGAAAAGGGATCCGGTAGAGAGAACCGGAGAGTGTGTGGGCCGTGGCGGCGGCGTGGCACAAGCGGTGGCGAGGGCGACGGTGCGTCTATACTGCTGGCCGCGAACGGCGATCGGGATCAACTAGGGCGGCGGCATGGCCATGGACTTCCGTCTCTCCCTCCGACGGTAAAATTTCTCCCAAATACACGGCAAAAATTTCGCATTATCACCGCTTGGGGAAGAAATGCAACCTTATGGATTCCGACTGATTCGGCTGCCGATTTTCCCGGAAGAAACGCTAGCACGATGCGCACTAATGGAGCTGGTTGGGGGTGGTCGTCATGGGGAAGATTGTTCCGCTAGTGGATCGCGTTGCTTTGTTCTTGGTGGATTTGGGATTAGGAGCAATGGCCCGGGCGGCGAGGAAACTAGTATGGCTGCTGGTGGCGTCTGCGTGCCCGATTTCACGAAGAGTGCAGGGGACAACGTGGACGTCATTGACCACGGCTGTGTTGACGGGCCGCGGTTGCGAGCAGGATGCTGTAATTGAAGAGCGTCTTGATGGTGGCGATGCAGTCTCGACACGATCGCAAGATGGATCCACAAGCCACGGGATGGACTAACGGTGTAATCGGATTTATTTATTTTTGCAAAAATGTGTGGTCCAATGTGTAGTTTAGCTCAGAACCGATGGATGCAATGTGTAAGGATTTGGTATCTCTGTTTTGCTGTGGTACCGAATCAATAGGGTCGCTTGCCACAAATTTGGTTATGACAGTTTATATGAAAAATGATGAATAGTTTGTTTATGATTTGCATTTCTTAAAACTGAAAGATCTATTGAGCAGGTGTGGCAATATAATTTCAAATGGATATATTTGTATACCAGTCTGAAATAAGCGTGTATAGAATTGTTAACCCATCGCATAATATTGATTTTTTCAGTGTGCAAGAATACTCAATGAATTTTCTGTGGGTGCGGGTAAGAGCAGGGAACCACGCTCCAGATAGGACGCCATGCCGGAGAGGGTTGGTGCGCTTGATCAAAATATTAGGGATATGCAGATAAACTTGGTGTTGGCGATCATGTAGTTGAGCCTACCATTGGCCTAACATTTGACTCACTCGGTGAGGCTTGCGATATTTACAACCTGTACTAGTGTGAGCATAGCTTTGGTATAAGGTACAACGAAAGTAGGCTAAATGTAGAGAAGATGAAGTGTATGCAAGAAGTTGTTTGTGGCTGCTCTGTGAGTTGTTACTTTATGGAAAATCTTAAGTTTACATGTACATCACTTTGTGGAAAATTGTGTTGGATGGCTAATGTTTTGAATCGGTCTTTGTAATTGCAGCAAACCAACAAAGGAAAACAGTTGGTCGTGCCGCTGTGAGTGTCCAGCAATGATAAGAAGCGGCGGGTTGACAACATGATGCCAACTGAATCTGAACTCTCGCGGTGCGTCTTGACGACAAGCGCTTTCTGACGGCACTCACACCATCACCCTTGAGTGGTGCCGCCCGAGGCTTCTCAACCGGCTCGTCTTCGTCAAACACGCATCTAGCTATTCATCTCCGTATATGTCCGGACAGATCTGAACTGAGGGTTGAACGGGAAGCTTGTCTGTGGAGACAACCAACTGCATGGGCGTGAAGGTGAAAAATGGTTCACCGTGGCCAGAGGCTGTCCTAATAAGTTTCAGGTTGTTTGTGCAGGAAACCAACAAGGAAGGGGTTCAGTGTGGCAAGACGCACTACAAACAAGCTTGCTTGCGCTCCAGTTGTGCTGGAAACCAATCTGGTAAATGTGTTTCGCTTCTGTGCGCATCTAGCTGGAACAGACAAATTGATACGTCTAGTTTTGTGTTAGCTCTCCTGTGGGTGCGTACTTTCTCCGTATGGATCAACCTGCCTGCTTCGGAAGCCAGCTTTGCATGTTCTGCCAATTGGCCAAAAATAGGGAGCAGCGTTGCGGCGCCAGTTAATCCCACAAAGCCGTCAGAGACGCATGGCCCGGCGGACGAGCCGCTTACATCTTGAGGAGGAAGAAAAATAGATGTATTAGACTGCAATCGTCATTGTCATGTTTTTTTTTGCAAGCGGCAGTGAGGAAGAAAAATAGAGATCATTGTAACTTGAGTAATCCGTCCCTGTTATGGTGTTAGAGAACTTTGAGAATTGGCATGTTCTCAAGGATCTTATTTTCTATGGCATGCATCATTTTAACTGCAAGTGTAAATCCCATGTTCTGATTTTGGAGCAGACTCTGAAGCGTAGTTGTGGTGGATGTGATTACTTAATATTGTTCTTGTTTTATTTTGGTGGAGTACCAATATTCGAAATTTATTTATTCTATGTAGGGTCGCCCATACTGGTGAGCTTGAGTTTGATTTTATAAATCTTGTGCTAATCATTGCATTGATAACCAGAGTTGAGGCTAATTGCAAATTTAAATGGTGATTGACACTGTTCCACTGACTATTTTGATCGCTAGAACATACAACCACCGGCGCGCAGGAAGCATGCATCGCGTCTGTAACGGCAACAGACAAACGACGTCATCATTGATGGCTCCACAGACGTGGGCCATAGCACTGTGCAAAAAAGCTATGGCAGAGAATATACAGGGAGAAATACAACTGGTAGCACAAATCTCAATGCTAGCCATCGGTCCAGATTCCAGGAGCATTTGCACCCGAGAGCCAAATTGAATATCCGTCTATCTCCCTCCTATTTTAACATGCCCCTCCGCCTTAAAATCAGAGGGGAGAGAAAAGTTAAGATCAAGCGTCGGAATGCCCGCTCGTAAAAAAAATGTTTTGGAACAAGGACTATGCTAATCCGCGGACAACATTGTTAGGTTAGATATAAGGCAAGCACATCCAGCCACACATTTCTTATAATCAAGAGGAAGGAGAGATAAGAGGAGAAATTGAAGAGAAATTAATGTCTACTATGCAAGTTTATTCTTGTAGACACGTGTTGGGCCTCCAAGCGCAGAATTTTATAGGACAATATTAATTTTTTCTCAAGTGGACAACCTAAGGTTTATCAATCCATAAGAGGTGCAGGATAAAGATGGTCTCTCTCAAACGATCCTGCAACCAAATACAAGAAATCTCTTGTGTCCCCAACACACCCAATACAATGGAAAATTGTATAGGTGCACTAGTTCGGCGAAGAGATGGTGATAAAAGTGTAATATTGATGGTAGAAATATATTTCTATAATCTGAATAAATAAAAACAGCAAGGTAGCAAATAGTAAACGGGCACAAAAACGGTATTGCAATGCTTGAGAACAAGGCCCAGGGTCCGTACTTTCGCTAGTGCAATCTCTCAACAGTGCTAACATTGTTGGATCATATGATTATCCCTCAAAGTGAAATAAAGAATCACTCCCGAGTTCCTATTAGCAGAGAACAAAAGATAGAGTTTGTAGGGTACGAAACCACCTCAAAACTATTCTTTCCGATCAATCTACCATAGAGTTCGTACTAAAATAACGCAAGCTATTCTTTTCGATCAATCTAATCAAGAATTCATACAAAAATAACACCATATGACACACATCAACCAACTCTAATGTCACCTAGATACTCCAATGTCATCATGAGTATCTGTGAGTTAATTCTATATGCATCAAACAACTACATGATCATAATATTCAATCCACACAAAGAACTACAAAGAGACCCCAAAGTTTCTATCGGAGAAAAGATAATAAAAACGTGCATCAACCCTATGCATAGATTACTCCAATAATGTCACCTTGGGAATCCGCAAGTTGAGTGCCATAACATACATCAAGTGAATAAATATGATACCCCATTGTCACCTCAAGTATTCATATCGCAAGACATACATCATGTGTTCTCATATCTGAGTATTCAATCCGACAAGACAAAACTTCAAAGGGTAAAGATTCAATTCATCACAACAAGAGTATAGAGGGGAGAAACATCATATGATCCATCTATGTTAACAAAGCCCATGATATAGATCACGAGAGAGAGATTAAACACATAGCTACCGGTACAAACACTCAGCCCCGAGGGTGGACTACTCCCTCCTCATCGTGGTGGCCGCCGGGATGATGAAGATGGCCACCGGTGATGATTCCCCCCTCCGGCAGGGTGCCGGAACCGGTCTAGATTGGTTTTCGGTGACTACAGAGCCTTGCGGCGGTGGAACTTCTGATATAGGTTAACCCTGAAGGGTTTTAGAATATTTGTGAATTTATAGGGTAAAGAGGGGGTGCGGGAGGCCACCGAGGTGGGCACAACCCACCTGGGCGCGCCTGGGCCCCAGGCGGGCCGTGGTGGGTTGTGCCCCAGGCACACCCAGTGCCGCTCGCCCATCTTGATGTTCGCTTCCATAAAAATCTCTAACAAGTGTCGCGGTGTTTGGACTCCGTTTGATATTGATTTCCTGCGATGTAAAAGCCTAGCAAAAAACAACAACTGGCATTGGGCACTGGGTCAATAGGTTAGTCCCAAAAAATGATATAAAGTTGCTATAAAATGATTGTAAAACATCCAAGAATGATAAAATAACGGCATGAATACTTTATAAATTATAGATATGTTGGAGACGTATCAACATCCCCAAGCTTAAATCCTACTCGTTCTCGAGTAGGTAAATGATAAAAAAAATAATTTATGAAGTGTGAATGCTAGCAAAGTGCACAAGTTTGGTTAATGAGAATTTCAATCACTTTTCCTAGCATCATAATAACAATTCTTTCTTATAGAACTTCTCACGTTATAGTGGCAACCAATTCACATGTTAAGGTTCAAACAATGGACTCTTTTAAAACTCAACAACCTATGTTTTTAGTCACCAAGCAATTGCAATTCAACTTATTCAACAGAGTTTAAGTAAGAGCTCCACATACTCAACCATCATATAGTCTTCTATGATTGCTAACACTCACCGCTTACACATGAGCAAAACATTTCAAACGGACACATAGAAAGATAGGGGCTTATTGTTTTGCCTCCCAACGTATTCACCTCAAGGGTGATGTCAACAATAATAACTCATGCTACCCATATTCAACTGGACATATGTGCCTAGATCTTTCCTCACCACGTGATGCTTGCCAAAAGAGAAAAATAAAAAGGAATAGAGGGAATAACTTTGACTCTTTGCATAAAAATAAATACTGAAAATTAAAAGCTAGGCCCTTCGCAGAGGGAATCAGAGGTTGTCATGCGCTTATTTGTTTGTATGATCAACCCCTTAGTGCAAAAGAACGTCACGTTATATTGCCCCTTATGATAGCAACCTTTATTATGCGGTCTGTCGCTTTTATTCTTTGCCATCACAAGTTCGTACAACGCTCAATTTTCTCTTACACTAAATGATCTAACACTTTTAGAAGCAATTTTTATTGCCTTATTGCACCGATGACAACTTACTTGAAGGATCTTTCTCAATCCTTAGGTAGGTATGGTGGACTCTCGAAAATAAGATTTGTGTTTAAGGGTTTTTGGATGCACAAGTAGTATCTCTACTTGGTGCGGAATTTTTGGCTAGCAAAGATGGGGGGCAAGCACCACATGTTGAAGGATCTATGACAATATAACTTCTATGTGAATATGAACAAACATAAATCATTACGTTGTCTTCCTTGTCCAACATCAACAATTTTGGCATATAATATTTTGATGGGGGCTCACAATCACAAAAGATTTTCAGGATAGTGTATTTGCATGTGAAAGTTCTCTTCCTTATACTAATTATTCGTGAATTGTTTGTATCACAAATATTGTGATTGTCAAGCATCAAAAGATTTCACTTTCTGTACCCAATGTGAGGCTACCACTAGGCATGATATAATTTCAACTTTATGACATTCAATTTATTCAATAATTTACTCATGGGATATAAATGAAGCACAAGAGTAAATGACATAGAAAAGGGCTTCGTTGACGGGATGTGAATGCCGCTTACTTAGCCTCCCTAACAACTATTTGAGGGCTCTATTTTATTTAAAAACTTTCAGATCTAAGTACTTTATTAAAACAGCAAGCAAAACAAAATAAAATGACATTCCAAGGATAGCACATATCATGTGAAGAAGCAAAAACTTAGGCTCAACCGATACTAACCGATAATTGTTGAAGGAAAAAGGTGGGATGCCTACCGGGGCATCCCCAAGCTTAGATGCTTGAGACTTCTTGAAATATTATCTTGGGATGCCTTGGGCATCCCCAAGCTTGAGCTTTTGTGTCTCCTTAATTCCTCTCATATCACGGTTTCCCTAAATCTCAAAAGCTTCATCCACGCAAAACTCAAAAAGAACTCGTAAGATAAGTTAGTGTAAACCAATGCAAAAGCTTTATCATTCTCTACTGTAGAAAATCACTAAAATTATTATTCGACATTGCATACTAAATGCCTCTGCATATTTAATACTCCTATCCTCAAATAGAATCATTAAACAAGCAAACATATGCAAACATAACAACAATCTGCCAAAACAGTACAGTATGTAAAGAACGCAAGAGTATCAATACTTATTCAACTCCAAACATTATGAAATTCTGCCACACTGTAGAAAATTTATCAGAGCTTATTTTGCAAAAAGTTTGAACATTTTATCTCATTTTGACTTTTCTTGGGAGTTTTTGCAACATCGATAAACTTTCTGTTTTGAAACAGCAACATGTAGACTTGCAAAATAAGCATAGTAAAGGCTATCAAGCCACTTTTATTGAAATAAAAGATGCAAAACATTATTCTAAATAACAGCAAGCAAACTCTAACAAAATAAAATTACGCTCCAAGTAAAACTCATATCATGTGACGAATAAAAATATAGCTCCAAGTAAGGTTACCGATAATGTTGGAAACGAAAGAGGGGATGCCTTCTGGGGCATCCCCAAGCTTAGTTGCTTGGATCTTCCTTGGATATTAACTTGAGGTGCCTTGGGCATCCTCAAGATTAGGGTCTTGTCATTCCTTATTCTCCTCATATCGATATCTCACTGAAAGTGCAACTATCCCTGGGTGGTTTTGGTAATTCCTAACAACATATAGCTCATTGAGCTAATGCTATTCCAAGATAAATATTTCAGGAAAGCTCAATGTTTGGCATGGCATGGATTAGAAAGTGGGCCCTTCAAAATGCTAAGGACAAAACATTGGATCAAGCCCAAAGCACAAGACTCTACATTTTCTATTTTAGTGATCGAAGATCACATTGAGTCTATAGGAAAAGCCAATACTATTAAGAAGGGATGAGGTGTTGCTTAATGAGATTCTTGCTCAAAATGCTTAGTGATATGCTCCAAAACCCTCCACTACTTTCTCATATCCACATATGTCCTAAACCAAAAAGTCCAACTCGGCCCCACCAAAGTTTCTCATCCGGAGCCACCGAGTTCAGTTGACATAGCCACTGCCAGAAACCCTAATCAATTCGGTCTCATCGATAGGGATCTCGGTCTCACCGAGATGGGGTTGCAAACTCTCTGTTTCCCTTCGTAACATTTCGGTCAAACCGAGATGAGCGATCGGTCCCACCGATATTGCAATGCAAACTCTCTGTTTCCTTTTCGTAACGTTTCGGTCCAACCGAGATGAGCGAATCGGTCCCACCGAGTTTGCCTGACCAACTCTCTGTTTGGCTATTACCATATTCGGTCTCACCGAAGTTTGTATGTCGGTCTCACCGAGATTACGTTATGCCCTAACCCTAATGACATCGGCCCCACCGAGTTGACATGTCGGTCCCCCCGAGAATCCTAACGTTCACATTTTGGACTAAATCGGTCCGACCGAGTTTAATGATTCGGTCCCGCCGAGTTTGGTGATTTGTGTGTAACGGTTAGATTTTGTGTGGAGGCTATATATACCCCTCCACCCACTCTTCATTCGTGGAGAGAGCCATCAGAACATGCCTACACTTCCAATACATATTTTACGAGAGAACCACCTACACTTGTGTTGAGGTCAAGATATTCCATTCCAACCACATAAATCTTGATCTCTAGCCTTCCCCAAGTTGCTTTCCACTCAAATCTTCTTTCTACCAAATCCAATCCTATGAGAGAGAGTTGAGTGTTGGGGAGACTATCATTTGAAGCACAAGAGCAAGAAGTTTATCATCAACGCACCATTTGTTACTTCTTGGAGAGTGGTGTCTCCTAGATTGGCTAGGTGTCACTTGGAAGCCTCCGACAAGATTGTGGAGTTGAACCAAGGAGTTTGTAAGGGCAAGGAGATCACCTACTTCGTGAAGATCTACCCTAGTGAGGCAAGTCCTTCGTGGGCGACGGCCATGGTGGGATAGACAAGGTTGCTTCTTCATGGACCCTTCGTGGGTGGAGCCCTCCATGGACTCACGCAATCGTTAGCCTTCGTGGGTTGAAGTCTCCATCAACGTGGATGTACGATAGCACCACCTATCGGAACAACGGATAAAAAATCTTTGTGTCAAAATTACGTTTGCTCCCTCAAACTCATCCCTTTACCTTCATATGCAATTGCTTTACATTCCGCTGCTATACTCTTAGAATTGCATGTGTAGGTTGATTGCTTGACTTGTGCTAAGTTGTTAAAATCTGCCAAGAACTAAAATTGGGAAAAGGCTAGATTTTTATTTGGTCAAGTAGTCTAATCACCCCCCCTCTAGACATACTTCTGATCCTACACTGACCCAAAACTTGAAAACTTCAATCACACTAAACTTAAGGGAACTTCGTGAGATAGGTTAGTATGATAAAGAGCAAACCATTTCACTTTGTTACTGTCAAAGACAAGATTCATAATGTTTTACACACAATGCCTACTGTAGCATATCATTTCCACAATTTATATTGAGCAATATAAGCCATAGAAACTAGAAAGCAAGCAAACTATGCATCAAAAACAGAATCTGTCAAAAACAAAACAGTTTGTAATGATCTGGATAACTACCATACTTCTGCTACTCCAAAAATTATGAAGAAATTAGTACCACGTGAGCAATTTGTATATTAAATTTCTGCAAAAAGAATCGACTCAAAAGCACTCTTCTGTTCAAAATGAGACTTATTTTCGTGAGTGCAAAAGTTTCTGTTTTTCAGCAAGATCAAATCAACTATCACCCAACATGATCCCAAAGGCTTTACTTGGCACATTATTGAAACAAAAGCAATAAAACATGATCAATACAGTAGCATAATCATGTGAACACACAAAAAACAGTAAGTAAAAGTGTTGGGTTGTCTCCCAACAAGCGCCTTTCTTTAATGCCTTTTAGCTAGGCATGATGAGTTCAATGATGCTCGCATAAAAGACAAGAATTGAAACATAAAGAGAGCATCATGAAGCATATGACTAGCACATTTAGGTCTAACCCACTTCCTATGCATAGGGATTTTGTCAGCAAACAACTTATGGGAACAAGAATCAACTAGCATAGGAAGGCAAAACAAGTGCAACTTCAAAACAATCAACACATAGAGAAGAAACTTGATATTACTGAGATATGTAAAAGCATAAGTTCCTTCCTCATAATAATTTTCAAAAACATCATGAGTGGATTCAACAATATAACTATCACATACAACACTCTTTTCATGAAGCACAAGCATAGAAGATTTATCACTCTTTGTGGCATACATGTCATCGTAATAATCATCATAGATAGCAACTTTATTGTCATAATCAATTGAAACCTCTTCCAAAATAGTGGATGTATCACTAAATAAAGTCATGACCTCTCCAAATCCACTTTCATCATTGTAATCATCATAAATAGGAAGCATGCTATCATCATAATAAATTTTCTTATCGAAAATAGAAGGAATCAAAGGATCATATTCATTAAGCAAAGCATCTCCAAGCTTAGGACAAGCATTATTTCCAGCAAATAAAACTTCAAACATGTCATACTCATTAAACATAGCATCCCCAAGCTTGTAGTTTTGCATATCATCACAATCATTCTTATCAGTAGCATGAATGGCACCAATAGTATAACAAACATTATTACCATATTCTTCCAAGCAAGTGTTAAAAAGATTTTCAAGATCATAAGGGATATTGTTGTCTTCTCAATCGTAATCATTACAAAAAGTAGTAGGTATCACAAAATCATAACCAATGTCATCATCCTCCATCAACATATTTGATTCACTTTCATGAGGCACAATGGTGATAGGAGCAGCATTATTTGGGAGAGGCACCTTTTTACCTTTATTCTTTTCTTCTTCTTCACCACATCATGTGTGGGTTTAATTAATTTTTTTAGGCTTCGTTACCTGATTCTGTTGGGGAACGTAGTATTTCAAAAAAATTGCCGACGATCACGCAAGATCTATCTAGGAGAAGCACAGAAACGAGCGGGGAGAGTGTGTCCACGTACCCTCATAGACCGAAAGCAGAAGCGTTTTATCAACGTGGTTGATGTAGTCGTACGTCTTCATGATCCGACCGATCCTAGCACCGAACGCATAGCACCTCTGCGATATGCACACGTTCAGCTCGGTGACGTCCCTCGAACTTTTAATCCAGTTGAGGCCGAGGGAGAGTTTCGTCAGCACAACATCATGGTGACGGTGATGATGAAGTTACCGGTATGAGGCTTCGCCTCGACTACTGACGATATGACCGAGGTGTAAAACTGTGGAGGGCCACATACACGGCTAAGAATAACTTGTGTGTCCTTGGGGTGCCCACGGCCACGTATATAAAGGAGGGAGGGAAGAGGTGGCGGCCCAAGGGGCGCGCCGGTGTGGGGAATCCTACTAGGACTCCCTAGTCCAAGTAGGATTCCCTCCTCTTCCTATTTGGAGTAGGAGAGAAGGAAAGAGAGGGAGAGGAGAAGGAAAGGGGGTTGCGCCCCACCCTTGTCCAATTTGGTTTGGGCAGGGGGGAGGCGCGCGCCACCTCTTGGCCCTTCTCCCCTCTCTCCACTAAAGCCCAATAAGGCCCATTACTTCTCCCGGCGAATTCCCGTAACTCTCCGGTACTCCAAAAAATACCCAAATCACTCGGAACCTTTCCAATGTCTGAATATAGCCTTCCAATATATCGATCTTTACGTCTCGACCATTTCGAGACTCCTCGTCATGTACGTGATCTCATCCGAGACTCCGAACAACCTTCAGTACATCAGATCACATAACTCATAATACAAATCGTCATCGAACGTTAAGCGTGCGGACCCTAAGGGTTCGAGAACTATGTAGACATGACCGAGACACATCTCCGGTCAAATAACCAATAGCGGAACCTGGATGCTCATACTGGCTCCTACATATTCTACGAAGATCTTTATCAGTCAAACCGCATAACAACATACGTTGTTCACTTTGTCATCGGTATGTTACTTGCCCGAGATTCGATCGTCGGTATCACCATACCTAGTTCAATCTCGTTACCGGCAAGTCTCTTTACTCGTTCCGCAATGCATCATCCCGTAACTAACTCATTAGTCACATTGCTTGCAAGGCTTATAGTAATGTGCATTACCGAGAGGTCTCAGAGATACCTCTCCGACAATCAGAGTGACAAATTCTAATCTCGATCTATGCCAACTCAACAAACACCTTCGAAGGCACCTGTAGCGCATCTTTATAATCACCCCGATGCCAGTGACGCTTTGATAGCACACAAGGTGTTCCTCCGGTATTCGGGAGTTGCATAATATCATAGTCATAGGAACATGTATAAGTTATGAAGAAAGCAATAGCAATAAACTAAACGATCATAGTGCTAAGCTAACAGATGGGTCTTGTCCATCACATCATTCTCTAATGATGTGATCCCATTCATCAAATGACAACACATGTCTATGGCTAGGAAACATAATCATCTTTGATTAACGAGCTAGTCTAGTAGAGGCATACTAGGGACACTCTGTTTGTCTATGTATTCACACATGTACTAAGTTTTCAGTTAATACAATTCTAGTATGAATAATAAACATTTATCATGATATAAGGAAATATAAATAATAACTTTATTATTGCCTCTAGGGCATATTTCCTTCAGTCTCCCACTTGCACTAGAGTCAATAATCTAGTTCACATCGCCATGTGATTTAACACCAATAGTTCACATCACCATGTGATTAGTTCACATCGCCATGTGACTAATACCCAAAAGGTTTTATTAGAGTCAATAATCTAGTTCACATCGCTATGTGATCTAAAGAGTACTAATGTGTGATCATGTTTTGCTTGTGAGAGAAGCTTAGTCAATGGGTCTGTCACATTCAGAGCCATATGTATTTTACAAATTTCTATGTCTACAATGCTTTGCACGGAGCTACTCTAGCTAAATGCTCCCAGTTTCAATACGTATCCAGACCGAGACTCAGAGTCATCCAGATCGGTGTCAAAGCTTGCATCAATGTAACTCTTTACGACGAACTCTTTATCACCTCCATAATCGAGAAATATTTCCTTAGTCCTCTAAGGATAATTTTGGCCAATGTCTAGTGACCTACTTCTAGATCAATATTGTACTCCCTTGCCAAACTCAGGGCAGGGTATACAATAGGCCTGGTACATAGCATGGCATACTTTATAGAACCTATGGCTGAGGCATAGGGAATGACTTTCATTCTCTCTCTATCTTCTGCCGTGGTCGGGCTTTGAGTCTTACTCAACTTCACACCTTGCAACACAGGCAAGAACTCCTTCTTTGACTGTTCCATTTTGAACTACTTCAAAAAACTTGTCAAGGTATGCACTCATTGAAAAAACTTATCAAGCGTCTTGATCTATCTCTATAGATCTTGATGCTCAATATGTAAGCAGCTTCACCGAGGTCTTTCTTTGAAAAACTCCTTTCAAAACACTCCTTTATGCTTTCCAGAAAATTATACATCATTTCCGATCAACAATATGTCATTCACATATACTTATCGAGAAGGTGTAGTGCTCCCACTCACTTTCTTGTAAATACGGGCTTCACCGCAAGTGCATATAAAACTATATGTTTTGGTCAACTCATCAAAGCATATATTCCAACTCCGAGATGCTTGCACCAGTCCATAGATGGATTGCTGGAGCTTGCACACTTTATTAGCACCTTTAGGATTGACAAAACCTTCTGGTTGCATCATATACAACTCTTCTTTAATAAATCCATTAAGAAGTGCAGTTTTGTTATCCATTTGCCAGATTTCATAAAATGCGGCAATTGCTAACATGATTCGGACAGACTTAAGCATCGCTATGAGTGAGAAAATCTCATCATAGTCAACACCTTGAACTTGTCGAAAACCTTACGCGACAAGTCAAGCTTTGTAGATAGTAACACTACCATCAGCGTCCATCTTCCTCTTGAAGATCCATTTATTCTCAATGGCTCACCGATCATCGGGAAATTCAATCAAAGTCCACACTTTGTTCTCATACATGGATCCCATCTCAGATTTCATGGCCTCGAGCCATTTCGCGGAATCTGGGCTCATCATCGCTTCCTCATAGTTCGTAGGTTTGTCATGGTCAAGTAACATGACCTCCAGAACAGGATTACCGTACCACTATGGTGTGGACCTTACTCTGGCTGACCTACGAGGTTTGGTAGTAACTTGATCTGAAGTTTCATGATCATCATCATTAACTTCCTCACTAATTGGTGTAGGTATCACTAGAACTGATTTCTATGATGAACTTCTTTCCAATTCGGGAGCATGTATAATTACCTCATCAAGTTCTACTTTCCTCCACTCACTTCTTCTGAGAGAAACTTCTTCTCTAGAAAGGATCCATTCTTAGCAACGAATGTCTTGCCTTCGGATCTATGATAGAAGGTGTACCCAGCATTTTATTTTGGGTATCCTATGAATACGCATTTCTCCGATTTGGGTTCAAGCTTATCAGGTTGAAACTTTTCACATAAGCATCACAACCCAAACTTCAAGAAACGACAGCTTAGGTTTCTTGCCAAACCATAGTTCATATGGTGTCGTCTCAACGGATTTAGATGGTGCCCTATTTAACGTGAATGCAGCTGTCCCTAATGCATAACCCTAAAACGATAGTGGTAAATCGTAAGAGACATCATATATCACACCATATCTAATAAAGTACGGTTATGATGTTCGGACACACCATTACGCTGTGGTGTTCCAGGTGGCGTGAGTTGCGAAACTATTCCACATTGTTTCAAATGAAGACCAAACTCGTAACTCAAATATTCGTCTCCGTGATCAGATCGTAGAAACTTTATTTTCTTGTTACGATGATTTTCCACTTCACTATGAAATTCTTTGAACTTTTCAAATGTTTTAGACTTATGTTTCGTCAAGTAGATATACCCATATCTGCTCAAATCATCTGTGAAGGTCAAAAAATAACGATACCTACCGCGAGCCTCAACACTCATCGGACGCATACATCAGTATGTATTATTTCCAGCAAGTCTGTTGCTCGCTCCATTGTTTCGGAGAACGGTGTCTTAGTCATCTTTCCCGCGAGGCATGGTTCGCAAGCATCAAGTGATTCATAATCAAGTGATTCCAAAAGCCCATCAGCATGGAGTTTCTTCATGGGATTTATACCAATATGACCTAAATGGCAGTGCCACAAATATGTTGCACTATCATTATCAACCTTGCATCTTTTGGCATCAATATTATGAATATGTGTATTACTACGATCGAGATTCAATAAACCATTCACCTTGGGTGTATGACCACAGAAGGTTTTATTCATGTAAATAGAATAACAATTATTCTTTGACTTAAATGAATAACCTATTGCAATAAACATGAACCAATCATATTATGCTCAACGCAAACACCAAATAACATTTATTTTAGGTTCAACACTAATCCTGAAGGTAAAGAGAGTGTGCGATGGTGATCTTATCAACCTTGGAATCATTTCCAGCACACATCGTCACCTTGCCCTCAACTAGTCTTTGTTCATTTTGTAACTCCTGTTTCGAGTTACTAATCATAGCAATTGAACCAGTATCAAATACCCAGGGGCTACTATGAACACTAGTAAAGTACACATCAATAACATGTATATCATATATACTTTTGTTCACTTTGCCATCCTTCTTATCCGCCAAGTATTTGGGGCAGTTCCGCTTCCAGTGACCATTTCCTTCGCAGTAGAAGCACTCAATTTCAGGCTTGGGTATAGCTTTGGGCTTCTTCATGGGAGTGGCAACTTGCTTGCCATTCTTCTTGAAGTTCCCTTTCTTTCCCTTGCCCTTTTACTTGAAACTAGTGGTCTTGTCAACCATCAACATTTGATGCTTTTCTTGATTTCTACCTTCGTCGATTTCAGCATCATGAAGAGCTCGGGAATCGTTTTCGTCATCCCATGCATATTATAGTTCATTGATGGCCCACAAGTGTAGGGGATCTATCATAGTCCTTTCGATAAGTAAGAGTGTCGAACCCAACGAGGAGCAGAAGGAAATGACAAGCGGTTTTCAGCAAGGTCTCTGCAAGCACTGAAATTATAGGTAACACGGGTAACAAGTAATGAAAGTAAATAAGGTGCAGCAAGGTGGCCCAATCCTTTTTGTAGCAAAGGACAAGCCTGGACAAACTTTTATATAGACAAAAGCTCTCCCGAGGACACATGGGAATTATCGTCAAGCTAGTTTTCATCACGCTCATATGATTCACGTTCGGTACTTTGATAATTTGATATGTGGGTGGACCGGTGCTTAGGCGCTGTCCTTACTTGGACAAACATCCCACTTATGATTAACTCCTATTGCAAGCATCCACAACTACAAAAGAAGTATTAAGGTAAACCTAACGATAGCATGAAACATATGGATCCAAATCAGCCCTTACGAAACAGCATAAACTAGGGTTTAAGCTTCTATCACTCTGGCAACCCATCATCTACTTATTACTTCCCAATGCCTTCCTCTAGGCCCAAACAATGGTGAAGTGTCATGTAGTCGACGTTCACATAAAACCACTAGAGGAGAGACAACATACATCTCATCAAAATATCAAACGAGTACCAAATGCACATGACTACTAATAGCAAGACTTCTCCCATGTCCTCAGGAACAAACGTAACTACTCACAAAGCATATTCATGTTCATAATCAGAGGGGTATTAATATGCATAATGGATCTGAACATATGATCTTCCACCAAGTAAACCAACTAGCATCAACTACAAGGAGTAATCAACACTACTAGCAACCGACAGGTACCAATCCCAGGCTATGAGACAAATATTGGATACAAGAGATAAACTAGGGTTTGAGAGTAGATGGTGCTGGTGAAGATGTTGATGGAGATTGGCCCCCTCCCGATGAGAGGAGCATTGGTGATGACGATGGCGATGATTTCCCCCTCCCGGAGGGAAGTGTCCCCGGTAGAACAGCTCCGCCAGAGCCCTAGATTGGTTCCGCCAAGGTTCTGCCTCGTGGCGACAGAGTCTCGTCCCGAAAGCTTGCTTATGATTTTTTTCTCAGACGAAAGACTTCATATAGAAGAAGATGGGCACCGGAGGGCCACCAGGGGGCCCACGAGGCAGGGGGCGCGCCCTCAACCCTTGTGGCCAGGGTGTGGGCCCCCTCTGGTATTTTCTTCGCTCAGTATTTTTTATTATGTCCAAAAATGACTTCTGTGGAGTTTCAGGACTTTTGGAGTTGTGCAGAGTAGGTCTATAATATTTGCTCCTTTTCCAGCCCAGAATTCCAGCTGCCGGCATTCTCCCTCTTTATGTAAACCTTGTAAAATAAGAGAGAACTAGTAGTGTAACCCGCGCATTTGCGCGGCTAGATGTATAATTATTTTTATATTTGTTATTTCAAGCATTTATTATATTTATTATATTAGGTTCAAGATATGGGTATGTCATTTGGTGGTCATTAAGATTGTAGAATAAATTTTGAGTTTGCATCATGAAAATACTTAACAACTTGTTCTTTATATTCTAGACAATGTTACTCTACACAACCAAAAAGATACTATTCTCGGAGGTATAATTTTCTTCTTTTGTGTGTAGATAGTATATGTTTGTATTATTTCGCCGAATTTTCCTTTTTGGAGAAAAATATATATTCAAAGGTATGTTTAGAACATCATGCCCTAATGCATATTTGGGGAAACTACACGACATGAATTGATGAGAAGATGTTTGGGAAGTTGCACATGAAATTATTTGTATGAATAGTATGTTTATCGCTTCACTGACTCATACATGGTTCTTATTAGTCCTCTTTTCCAGGCATCAAGTCAATACACTTCACCTCGCAAAAAAAAAGTCAATACACTTCAATAGATTGGTTGCATGTCACATTGACACGGTGTTTCGTGGAATTTTATATGTATGTCTAACTACCAATTTAATGTGGTAAGTTTTGTTCCCGAAAATTAAAGTTATAGAGAAATGTTTTTCTGGATTGTAGAAAAAATGCTAATCATATTTTAATACTCTAGTACATGCTTGTGATTGGTTGAATTTCTATATATATATATATCAACTATTTTCTCATATAAAAATCATCCAAATTTAGCGAATTTTGGATTTAACAGTCCATATGATTTTTCTTATTCAATGTACGGCGACACCTTATGTGCTTACGATCCTTTTTTTGGCAGTATGCTTACACTTTATTTTTTGGCAGTATGCTTGCACTCTATGCATATAGTTGTATGTGTATCAAAAAACTTGACGCTACCAGATGTTCCAATTTGTGTTGGCTTCCGCCTTGATCAATTTGTCTTGTAGAGACCGAGTAAAAGAATAATATGTAAATTAGTCCGAGTACAGTTATTCGCAAAAACAATCCGAGCACAGTTGTGACTGCGTTTTGTTACAGGATGCAACCGTATAATCTGTACTCCAGTTTCCTTCCCGCGAGCATTTAGCTGTATTTTCTTAGTGCATGCGTGGTTGATTATTTTTAATATGATAAGCAGTCATGACTTGTAGCTGTTTACCTGTTTCCTTTTCCTTCGGGAAAGTTTGCATGTTTCCTTTTATATATATGGTCTATTTCTACGTGTCATGTCGTGTCACACGTATGTGATTGATTTCGTTTCTTTTAGAAGGAGAAGTCGTGACAGGCTATGGGTTTTTCCTAGTATGTACATGAAGGGCGTGTTCGGTAGCTCTCTCGCTTCTCAAATCCTCACTCTACGCACGGAGCTCAGCCGAACGCGTTCGCTCCTGGCTTTTGGACTGAGAAGCTGGCTAATATGCTAGTGCAAATTCGAAGGAGTCACGGAGTTGAGAAAACCGAGCTCCTGCGAAACTGAGAAGCGAGATTTGCTTGAAATTACATACTGCTGCCACCGCCAAGTGTACCGGTTCGAGCGCGACCCCTCGTCCTACCCACGAGCGACAGACTTTCGCGTTCCTCTCGACAGGATCTCCATTCTTTTTGCCAGCGAAGCCGCAAGGATCCCGTGTCGCGCGCCGCCGGGCCGCGCGAGGAGCTGGTTCCCGCCGTCCCCGCCCTCTGCCGTGACCAGCCAAGTGCGCTCCCCGACGTCACGCTCCCCCGCGCCTCCGCGGCCCGCGCCGCCGCCCGCGCAATGGCATGGTGACGTGCACCTCCGAGCGCTCGAGATCTGCCGAGACAAAGACCAGAGGACGCCCTCGTAACCTGCTCCGTCAAGACCCTCGCACACCGCCGCCACCCTCATCCCCTACCACCTCCTTGAGCATGAGCTCGTCGGTTGCCTCCCGGTCTCCCGGAGCATCTCCCCGAACAGAAGAAGAAAGGGGAAAAGTGTCTCAGCCGCTAAATGGGCTTGTGTCCTAATGGGCCACCGGGCTATAAGTGGGCTTTCGGCCTTCTCTAGCTGCCAGAAGCAGAAGCTCTCGAGCCGAACGATCAGCAACTCCAGGATTTTACCAAGCTGGCTGTTGTTTTGGGGCCGAGGATTTGAGGAGTTTGGAGCCGTGGAGAGCTACCGAACACGCCCGAACTATTTGTAGGTGTCATGATACATGAGACATGCCTGTTTTTTTTAACTATTCTATATGTCCCTAAAAGAGTATTTCTTGTGCTTGATTTTTTAATGTTCTAAAAAAACAAACATGTGATCAAGAAAAAATACTTTATTTTTATTTTTAAAAAATTCAACAGTATATATAATTTTCGTAGCTTTTGCTTCTATCATTATCCCGTACAGTCAAATATCCAAGCCAACCCATTTAGATTCCACAAATAAAAAAGCAAACGCATATAGATTTAAGCCCAATAGGCAGCCCATATCATATCTTATGGCCTAACACAGCGTGCGTCTAATTCTCCTTTTTTTCTTTTGTCTCGTGTCTTGTGTCGGGTGTACCTAGCCGGCCCATATCATTTGCTAGTATTGGTTTGCCCGGTCCATATAGGAACGTGTCTAGTTTTCTCATCTAAAGAAAAGAAGCACGTATTTTTATATGGAACTTTTCTGCATACATGACTCAATCACCTTTAGTTGCCTTTTTCTGGGTGGATTCCGATTGCTTTTTTTGACATGAGCTTATTGGCTTGTTGATTGAGACGTACGAATGTGGTGGCTACTTTTACTTCTATTTTAATTATATAATAGATAGGCATAAGTATTGTGACATAATGTGTAATAACAACCCATAATGCAATAAAATACGATATAAATGCATGATGCAAAATGGACGTATCAACTCCCCCAAGCTTAGACCTCGCTTGTCCTCAAGCGGAAGCCGATAACGATAAATATGTCCACATGTTTAGAGATAGAGGTGTCGATAAAATAAAATACGAACATGAGGGCATCATGATCATTCTTATAACAGCAACATATATGTGTATTGTCATATTATTTCTTATGATAAAGTAACAATCTATCCACAATGTCAGGTATGAATCAGAAACTTCATTGAGAACTAACAAACGATAATCTCAGTCACTGAAGCAATTGCAATTTATCATAACATCAGAAAGAGTATGTAAGAGCTTTTCAGCAAGTCCACATACTCAACTATCATTTAGTCTTTCACAATTGCTAACACTCACGCAATACTTGTGGTTATGGAGTTTTAATCGGACACAGAGAAAGATAGGGGCTTATAGTTTCGCCTCCCAACCTTTTACCTCAAGGGTAATGTCAACAATAATAGTTCATGCTAACTTACATCCGATTAGATATATATATATATATATATATATATATATATATATATATATATATATATATATATATATATATATATATATATATATATATATATATATATATATATCAGGATCTTTCCAACACAATGTGCTTGCCAAAGGATAAAATGTAAAAAGGAAAGGTGAAGATCACCGTGACTCTTGCATAAGGTAGAAGATAAAGGTAAAAGATAGGCCCTTCGCAGAGGGAAGCAGAGGTTGTCATGCGCTTTCAGGGTTGGATGCACAAAATTTTAATGCAAAATAACGTCACTTTATATTGCCACTTGTGATATGGACCTTTATTATGCAGTCCGTCGCTTTTATTTCTTCCACATCACAAGATCGTATAAAGCTTATTTCCTCCACACTAATCAATCATACATATTTAGAGAGCAATTTTTATTGCTTGCACCGATGACAACTTACTTGAAGGATCTTACTCAATCCATAGGTAGATACGGTGGACTCTCATGGCAAAACTGGTTTTAAGGGTATTTTGAAGCACAAGTAGTATCTCTACTTGGTGCAAAGAATTGGCTAGCATGAGGGAGAAAGGCAAGCTTAATATGTTGGATGATCCATGACAATATACTTTATTTCAGATTTAAGAAAACATAACCCATTACGTTGTCTTGTCCAACATCAACTCTTTAGCATGTCATATTTTAATGAGTGCTCACAATCATAAAAGATGTCCAAGATAGTATATTTATATGTGAAACCTCTCTTTCTTTATTACTTCCTATTAATTGCAACAATGACCAAAACTATGTTTGTCAAATCTCAACATCATCATACTCTTTCTATGTTAAGTCATCACTCTCCATAAGATCAATATGGTCTCTTTATTTCTTTTTATTATTTCTTTTTCTTTTATTCCCTCAAGATCATAGCAAAATAATCAAGCCCTTGACTCAACACTAATCTTTATTATATAGCTCACAGACTCGATTACATAAAGGGATCATAAGGCGAAACTCGAAACTAAATTATACTAAAACTTTATTCTGCTAGATCAAGATAATACCAAAAGGATCCAACTAAGAAAAATGGTAAAGATAGGAGTGTGATGGTGATACGATACCGAGGCACCTCCCCCAAGCTTGGAAGTTGCCAAGGGGAGTGCCCATACCCATGTGATTATATCTCTTTTGTTGGTGAAGAAGATGGAGGTGATGATGGATAGTCGCACATCGAGCGTAAGAGGTCCTCCAACTTGTGGATAATGTCCTTGAGTGCGATGATATGCTCCTTCAACAAAATATTTTCACGTGTGAGATACTTGTTTTGTATACGAGCTAACTCAATCATCTTGAAAGCTTTGATCTCAGTTGGGGTAAGAAGATTGTGATCAAGTTGAAGGATGTCTTCTGCTGCCGGAGCTTGGTTCTCCGTGGCCTTCTTGATCCCTTCATCCTTGTTGATCCATGGGTTCTTCCTCTTGACTCTATCTTCATTAGCCAAGCATCATTGTCACCATTGTTGGAGGAGGGGACGACATGATGCAGCCTTGACAACCTTAATGAAAACATCTCGAAACAAGAACATAGGATATTTGCGTGATACGGTGGTCAAAACCTTCGGGAGATTATATAATGAATTTTTACCGACCAATAGAAGTAACGTGCAAGAAAACAGAGTCCGGAGAGCACACGAGGTGCCCACGAGGCAGGGGCGCGCCAGGGGTAGGCGCGCCCCACCCTCATGGAAGCCTCGTGTCCTTCCGGACTGCTTCTTATTTTTATTTTCTTAAATATTCCAAAGCGGAGAGAAATTGCCATTAGAACTGTTTTGGAGTCGGTTTACTACCGTACCACATACCTATTCCTTTTCGAGATGCAAAGCGTTCTAGAAGGTGTCTCTTATGTATTCCTCCGGGGTTACGGTTTCAATAATATTCGTTTCAACATTTATGGGATTACCTGAGATATAATGTTTGATTCTTTGACCGTTCACCACCTTTGGATTTGTACCTTCGAAGTTGTTGATTTTTATAGCACCGGAACGATAGACCTCCTTGATAACGTAAGGGCCTTCCCATTTAGAGAGAAGTTTTCCTGCAAAAAATCTTAAATGAGAGTTGTATAGCAACACATAATCACCTACATTATAATCACGCTTTTGTATCCTTTTGTCATGCCATCTTTTAACTTTTTTCTTTAAACAATTTGGCATTCTCATAGGCTTGGGTTCTCCATTCATCAAGTGAGCTAATATCAAATAACCTCTTCTCACCGGCAAGTTTGAAATCATAAATGAGCTCTTTAATGGCCCAATATGCCTTATGTTCTAGTTCGAGAGGTAGGTGACATGCTTTTCCATAAACCATTTTATACGGAGACATACCCATAGGATTTTTATATGCAGTTCTATAGGCCCATAATGCATCATCAAGTTTCTTGGACCAATTCTTTCTAGATCTATTAACAATCTTTTGCAAAATTGATTTGAGCTATCTATTACTCAATTCTACTTGACCACTAGACTGTGGGTGATAAGGGGATGCAATTCTATGATTAACATCATACTTAGCAAGCATTTCTGAAAAGCACCATGAATAAAATGTGAACCACCATCGGTCATTAAATATCTAGGGACTCCAAACCTCGGAAAAATAACTTCTTTAAGCATCTTAATAGAAGTGTTATGATCAACACTACTAGTTGGAATAGCCTCTACCCACTTAGTAACGTAATCAACAACAACTAAAATATGTGTATACCCATTAGAGGAAGGAAAAGGTCACATATAATCAAAGCCCCAAACGTCTAATGGTTCAATAACAAGTGAATAATTCATAGGCATTTCTTGACGACTACTAATATTACCAATTCTTTGGCATTCATCCCAAGATAAGACAAACTTACGAGCATCCTTGAAGAGAGTAGGCCAATAAAAACCGGATTGCAATACCTTATCTGCAGTTCTATCTCCAGCGTGGTGTCCTCCATAAGCCTCGGAGTGACACTTGCGTAGGATCCATTCTGTTCATGCTCGGTACACAATGCCTAATAACACCATCTACTCCTTCTTTATAAAGATGTGGGTCATCCCAAGTAATGTCTTAAATCACGGAAAAACTTTTTTCTTTTCTTTGGTATGTGAAACTAGGTGGTATAAATTTAGCAACAATGTAATTAGCATAATCAGCATACCATGGAGCAAAGACGAGAATCATTTATGACATTTAATTGTTCATCGTGAAAGCTATCATCAATATGTAGTGGGTCATCAAGAACATTTTCTAACCTATACTAGTTATCTGCAACGGTGTTCTCAGCTCCCTTTCTATCAATAATATGTAAATCAAATTCTTGTAGCAAGAGAACCTATCTAATAAGTCTAGGTCTAGGATCTTTCTTTTCCATAAGGTATTTAATAGCAGCATGGTCAGTGTGAATAGTTACTTTAGAATCAACAATATAAGGTCTGAACTTATCACAAGAAAATACAACTACTAAGAATTCCTTTTCAGTAGTAGCATAATTTCTCTGAGCCTTTATCTAGAGTTTTACTAGCATATTGAATAACATTTAATTTCTTATCAACTCTTTGCCCTAGAACATCACCTACAGCATAATCACTAGCATCGCACATAATTTCAAAAGGTAAATTCCAATCAGGTGGATGAATAATAGGTGCAGAGATTAATGCTTTCTTAAGTATTTCAAATGCTTCTACACAATCATTATCAAAGACAAATGGTATATCTTTTTGTAAGAGATTAGTCATAGGCCGAGAAATTTTTGAGAAGTCCTTAATGAACCTCCTATAAAAACCGGCATGACCAAGGAAACTTCTTATACCTTTGATGTCCTTAGGACACGACATCTTTTCAATAGCATAAACTTTAGCTTTATCAACTTCAATACCTCTTTCAGAAATTTTATGCCCCAAGACAATGCCTTCATTAACCATAAGTGGCACTTCTCCCAATTCAAGACAAGATTAGTTTCTTCACATCTCTGCAAAACTTGATCAAGGTTGCTCAAGCAATCATCAAAAGAGGAGCCATATACAGAGAAATCATCTATGAAAACCTCACATATCTTTTCACAAAAATCAGAGAATATAGCCATCATGCATCTTTGAAAGGTAGCAGGTGCATTACATAAACCAAAAGGCATACATCTATAAGCAAAAGTACCGAAAAGGCAAGTAAAAGTGGTCTTTGCTTGATCATCAGCCGACATAGGTATTTGAGAGAAGCCAGAGTAACCATCTAGAAAGCAAAAATGTGTATGTTTGGATAATCTTTCTAGCATTTGATCAATAAAAGGTAAGGGGTAATGATCTTTTTAGTAGCCTTATTTAATTTGCGGAAATCAATTGCCATCCTATAACCTGTAATAATTCTTTGCGGAATCAATTCATCTTTATCATTAGGAGCAGCGTAATACCTCCCTTCTTAGGGACACAATGGACATGACTTACCCAATCGACTATCACAGAACGGGATAAATTATACCTGCCTCAAGGAGATTTAGTATTTCCTTTCTTACCACTTCTTTCATCTTAGGATTCAGCCGTCGTTGATGATCAATAACTGGTTTGGCATCTTTCTCCAAATTTATTTTGTGTTGACATATAGTGGGGCTAATGCCCTTAAGATCAACAAGAGTATATCCAATAGCAGCACGGTGCTTCTTCAGAGTTTTCAATAATTTATCTTCCTCATGCTCTGAAAGGTTAGCACTAAAATAACAGGATATATCTTCTTTTCATCAAGATAAGCATATTTAAGAGTATCAGGTAATGGTTTAAGCTCAAACACGGGATCACCCTTGGGTGGAGGAGGATCCCCTAGGATTTCAACAGGCAAATTGTGTTTCACAATAGGTCCCTGTTTAAAGAATACTTCATCTATTTCCCTTCTTTCATTCATAAACATATCATTTTCATGGTCTAGCAAATATTTTTCTAAAGGATCACTAGGAGGTACAACAATAGAAGCAAGACCAATAATTTCATCTTTACTAGGCAATTCCTCATCACGAGGTTGTCTACAAAATTTAGAGAAATTAAACTCATGAGACATATCATTCAAGCCAATAGTGACAACATCCTTCTTGCAATCTATCTTAGCATTAACAGTATTCAAGAAGGGTCTACCAAATATGATGGGACAAAAGCTATCTTGAGGGGAACCAAGAACAAGAAAATCAGCAGGATATTTAGCCTTCCCACACAAGACTTCAACATCTCTAACAATCCCAATTGGTGAAATAGTATCTCTATTGGCAAGTTTAATGGTAACTAGGGCTGGACTAACGAGCAGCTCGTGCTCGTTAAGGCTCGGCTTGTTAAGCTCGTTAAGATTAACGAGCAGAAAACCCTGCTCGGCTCGGCTCATTTGAAGCTCGTTAAGCTCGTGAGCGCTCGTTAACAGATTATAATGTGTTATGATATATATGATGAATGTGTAGGTATGGTTTTCAAGATGAAATATGGTGACTACAAAAAGAAATAAAGTAGTTTGTTGCCTCATATGTCGATTAGATTAAATAGATGGGCTGAGGTGCTACAAAAAGTTTGTCACGTAATATGAAAATATGTGTTGTGTTGTTACTAACGAGCTTAACGAGCTACTCGTGAAACTCGTTAGCTCGCTCGTTAAGCTCATTAAGCTTAACGAGCTAAAATCAATGATTGGCTCTGTTCATTAAGAAGCGGGCTACGAGCTTAACGAGCCGAACTATTGAGCGCTCTTTAAGCTCGCGAGCTACGAGCTTTTGGTCCAGCCCTAATGGTAACATCAATATCTTCTAACTCAGCGGGTGCAATATCATGCATAATTTCTTTATATAAGTAAATAGGTATTGCACTAGCACTAGCACCCATATCACACAAGCCATGATAACAATGATCTCCTATCTTAACAGAAATAACATGCATGCCTACCACATGTCTATGTTTATCTTTAGCACCAGGTTTAGCAATTCTAGCAGTTTCCTCACAGAAATAAATAACATGCCCATCAATATTATAATCCAACAGATCCTTAACCATAGCAATATTAGGTTCAACCTTAATTTGCTCAGGAGGTGTATAAGTTCTAGTATTGCTCTTACGAACCACAGTTGAAGCTTTAGCATGATCCTTTATTCTAACAGGGAAAGGTGGTTTCCCAACATAAGCAGTAGGAACAATAGGATTATTATAAGTGATAGTCTTTTCTTCAACTTTAATAGGTGCAACTAATTTTACTTCAACGGGAGGATTATATTTAAACCACTTCTCCTTAGGGAGATCAACATGAGTAGCAAAGGATTCACAGAAATAAGCTACTATCTCAGAGTCAAGTCCATATTTAGTGCTAAATTCACGGAAAGCATCGGTATCCATAAAAGATTTAACACAATCAAACTTAGGTGTTATACCTAACTCCTTACCTTCATCGAGGTCCCAATCTTCATAGTTTCATTTAATTCTTTCCAATAAATCCCATTTGAATTCAATAGTCTTCATCATAAAAGAGCTGGTACAAGAAGTATCGAGCATGGAGCGATTATTGTGAGAAAGCCGAGCATAAATTTTTTGAATAATCATTTCTCTTGAGAGCTCATGATTGGGGCATGAATATAACATTGAATTAAGCCTCCCCCAAGCTTGAGCGATGCTTTATCCTTCGCGAGGCCAAAAATTATATATATAATTACGATCACTGTGAACAAGATGCATAGGATAAAACTTCTGATGAAATTCCAATTCAATCGCTTATACTCCCATGATCCCATATCATCACATAGCCTATACCATGTCAATGCATCTCCATTCAAAGATAAAGGGAAGACCTTCTTCTTGATAACATCATCGGGCATACCTGCAAGCTTAAATAATCCACAAACTTCATCCACATAGATTAGGTGTAAATCGGGATGCAATGTTCCATCTCCCGCAAAAGGATTAGCAAGCAGTTTCTCTATCATACCCGAAGGAATTCAAAGTAGACGTTTTCATTTTCAGTAGGTTCAGTAGGTTGAGGAGCAACTCTTTGCTCTACTGGTTGAGGTGAACATACCCCGAACAAGCCCCTCAAAGGATTACTTTCCATAGTAACAAGTGACAGTAAATTTCAGCACACTATATAAATTTTTCCTTACCAAATTCCACCTACCAAAGGCGCTTCACTCCCGGCAACGGCGCCAGAAAAGAGTCTTGATGACCCACAAGTGTAGGGGATCTATCATAGTCCTTTCGATAAGTAAGAGTGTCGAACCCAACGAGGAGCAGAAGGAAATGACAAGCGGTTTTCAGCAAGGTATTCTCTGCAAGCACTGGAATTATAGGTAACAGATAGTTTTGTGATAAGATAATTTGTAACGGGTAACAAGTAATGAAAGTAAATAAGGTGCAACAAGGTGGCCCAATCCTTTTTGTAGCAAAGGACAAACCTGGGCAAACTTTTATATAGACAAAAGCGCTCCCGAGGACACATGGGAATTATCGTCAAGCTAGTTTTCATCACGTTCATATGATTCGCGTTCGGTACTTTGATAATTTGATATGTGGGTGGACCGGTGCTTGGGTGCTTTCCTTACTTGGAAAAACATCCCACTTATGATTAACTCCTATTGCAAGCATCCGCAACTACAAAAGAAGTATTAAGGTAAACCTAACCATAGCATGAAACATATGGATCCAAATCAGCCCTTACGAAACAGCATAAACTAAGGTTTAAGCTTACATCACTCTAGCAACCCATCATCTACTTATTACTTCCCAATGCCTTCCTCTAGGCCCAAACAATGGTGAAGTGTCATGTAGTCGACGCGTTCACATAAAACCACTAGAGGAGAGACAACATACATCTCATCAAAATATCGAGCGAATACCAAATTCACATGACTACTAATAGAAAGACTTCTCCCATGTCCTCGTGGAACAAACGTAACTACTCACAAAGCATATTCATGTTCATAATCAGAGGGTATTAATATGCATAATGGATCTGAACATATGATCTTCCACCAAGTAAACCAACTAGCATCAACTACAAGGAGTAATCAACACTACTAGCAACCGACAGGTACCAATCCCAGGCTATGAGACAAATATTGGATACAAGAGATAAACTAGGGTTTGAGAGGAGATGGTGCTGGTGAAGATGTTGATGGAGATTGGCCCCCTCCCGATGAGAGGAGCGTTGGTGATGACGATGGCAATGATTTCCCCCTCGCGGAGGGAAGTGTCCCCGGCAGAACAGCTCCGCCAGAGCCCTAGATTGGTTCCGCCAAGGTTACCGCCTCGTGGCGCGTGAGTCTCGTCCCGAAAGCTTGCTTATGATTTTCTCTCTGACGAAAGACTTCATATAGAAGAAGATGGGCACCGGAGGGCCACCAGGGGGCCCACAAGGCAGGGGGCGCTCCCAGGGTGTAGGGCGCCCCCCACCCTCGTGGCCAGGGTGTGGGCCCCCTCTGGTATTTTCTTTGTTCAGTATTTTTTATTACTTCCAAAAATTACTTCCGTGGAGTTTCAGGACTTTTGGAGTTGTGCATAATAGGTCTCTAATATTTGCTCCTTTTCCAGCCCAGAATTCCACCTGCCGACATTCTCCCTCTTTATGTAAACCTTGTAAAATAAGAGAGAATAGGCATAAGTATTGTGACATAATGTGTAATAACAGCCCATAATGCAATAAATATCGATATAAAAGCATGATGCAAAATGGACGTATCATTCATCACGAAGTTCCAATAACTTGGTGATAGTGACTAGAGAACTCTGTCAATCACTATTTTATCTGGAAGATTAACTCCCACTTGATTCAAGCGATTGCAGTACTCAGACAATCTGAGCACATGCTCACTGGTTGAGATATTCTCCTCCATCTTGTAGGCAAAGTACTTGTCAGAGGTCTCATACCTCTCGACTCGGGCATGAGTCTGAAATACCAATTTCAGCTCTTGGAACATCTTATATGCTCCGTGGCGTTCAAAACATTTTTGAAGTTCCGGTTCTAAGCCGTAAAGCATGGCGCACTAAACTATCAAGTAGTTATCATACCAAGCTTGCCAAACGTTTATAACGTCCGCATCTGCTCCTGCAATAGGTCCGTGACCTAGCTGTGCATCAAGGACATAATTCTTCTGTGCAGTAATGAGGATAATCCTCAGATCACGGACCTAGTCCGCATCATTGCTACTATCATATTTCTACATAGTTTTTCTCTAGGAACATATCAAAATTCAACGGAACAACAGCATGGGCCATCTATCTACAACAACATAGACATGCAAAATACTATCAGGTACTAAGTTCATGGTAAATTAAAGTTCAATTAATCAAATTACTTAAGAACTTCCACTTAGATAAACATCCCTCTAATCATCTAAGTGATCATGTGTTCCAAATCAACTAAACCATGTCCGATCATCACATGAGATGGAGTAGTTTTCAATGGTGAGAATCACTATGTTGATCATATCTACTATATGATTCACGCTCGACCTTTTGGTCTCAGTGTTCCGAGGCCATATCTGCATATGCTAAGCTCGTCAAGTTTAACCTGAATATTCCGCGTGTGCAAAACTGGCTTGCACCCTTGTATGTGAACGTAGAGCTTATCACACCCGATCATCATGTGGTGTCTCGGCACGACGAACTTTCTAAACGGTGCATATTAGGGGAGAACACTTGTACCTTGAAATTTAGTGAGAGATCATCTTATAATGCTACCGCCGAACTAAGCAAAATAAGATGCATAAAGGATAAACATCACATGCAATCAATATAAGTGATATGATATGGCCATCATCATCTTGTGCCTTTGATCTCCATCTCCAAAGCACTGTTATGATCACCATCGTCACCGGCTTGACACCTTGATCTCCATCGAAGCATCATTGTCGTCTCACCAACTATTGCTTCTACGACTATCGCTACCGCTTAGTGATAAAGTAAAGCAATTACATGGCGATTGCATTTCATACAATAAAGCGACAACCATATGGCTCCTGCCAGTTGCCGATAACTGTGTTACAAAACATGATCATCTCATACAACAATTTATATAATCATGTCTTGACCATATCACATCACAATATGCCCTGCAAAAACAAGTTAGACGTCCTCTACTTTGTTGTTGCAAGTTTTACGTGGCTGCTACGGGCTGAGCAAGAACCGTTCTTACCTACGGATAAAAAACCACAACGTTTTTTCGTCAAGTGTGCTATTTTAACCTTCAACAAGGACCAGGCGTAGCCACACTCGATTCAACTAAAGTTGGAGAAACTGACACCCGCCAGCCACTTGTGTGCGAAGCACGTCGGTAGAACCAGTCTCGCGAAAGCGTACGCGTAATGTCGGTGCAGGCGCTTCATCCAACAATACCGCCGAATCAAAGTATGACATGCTGGTAAGCAGTATGACTATTATCACCCACAACTCTTTGTGCTCTACTCGTGCATATAACATCTACGCATAGACCTGGCTCGTATGCCACTGTTGGGGAATGTAGTATTTCAAAAAAAATTCCTACGATCACGCAAGATCTATCTAGGATAAGCATAACAACAAGCGGGGAGAGTGTCTCCACGTACCCTCGTAGACCGAAAGCGGAAGCGTTTTATCAACGCGGTTGACGTAGTCGTACGTCTTCATAATCCGACTGATCCTAGCACCGAATGCATAGCACCTCCGCAATCTGCACACATTCAGCTCGGTGACGTCCCTCGAACTCTTAATACAGTTGATGCCAAGGGAGAGTTTCGTTAGCACAACGGCGTGGTGACGGTGATGATGAAGTTACAGGCGCAGGGCTTCGCCTCAGCACTACGACGATATGACTGAGGTGTAAAACTATGGAGGGCGCCACCGCACACGGCTAAGAATAACTTGTGTGTCCTTGGGGTGCCCCCTGGCCACGTATATAAAGGAGCAGAGGGAAGAGGTGGCCGGCCCAAGGGGGGCGCGCCAGGTGTGGGGAATCCTAATAGGACTCCCTAGTCCAAGTAGGATTCCCCTCCTCTTTCCTATTCGGAGTAGGAGAGAAGGAAAGAGAGGGAGAGGGAGAAGGAAAGGCGGGCCGCGCCCCCACCCCTTGTCCAATTTGGTTTGGGCAGGGGGGGAGGCACGCGCCACCTCTTGGCCCTTCTCCCCTCTCTCCATGAAAGCCCAATAAGGCCCATTACTTCTCCTGGCGAATTCCCGTAACTCTCCGGTACTCCGAAAAATACCCGAATCACTCGGAACCTTTCCGATGTCCGAATATAGCCTTCCAATATATCGATCTTTACGTCTCGACCATTTTGAGACTCCTCGTCATGTCCGTGATCTCATCCGGGACTCCGAACAACCTTTGGTACATCAAATCACATAACTCATAATACAAATCATCATCGAACGTTAAGCGTGCGGACCCTACGGGTTCGAGAACTATGTAGACATGACCAAGACACCTCTCCGGTCAATAACCAATAGCGGAACCTGGATGCTCATATTGGCTCCTACATATTCTACGAAGATCTTTATCTGTCAAACCGCATAACATCATATGTTGTTCCCTTTGTCATCGGCATGTTATTTGCCCGAGATTCGATCGTCGGTATCACCATACCTAGTTCAATCTCGTTGCCGGAAAGTCTCTTTACTCGTTCCGCAATGCATCATCCCGTAACTAACTCATTAGTCACATTTCTTGCAAGGCTTATAGTGACGTGCATTACCGAGAGGGCCCAGAGATACCTCTCCGACAATCGGAGTGACAAATTCTAATCTCGATCTATGCCAACTCAACAAACACCTTCAGAGACACCTGTAGAGCATCTTTATAATCAACCAGTTATGTTGTGATGTTTGATAGCACACAAGATGTTCCTCCGGTATTCGGGAGTTGCATAATCTCATAGTCATAGGAACATGTATAAGTCATGAAGAAAGCAATAGCAATAAACTAAACGATCATAGTGCTAAGCTAACGGATGGGTCTTGTCCATCACATCATTCTCTAATTATGTGATCCCGTTCATCAAGTGACAACACATGTCTATGGCTAGGAAACATAACCATCTTTGATTAACGAGCTAGTCTAGTAGAGGCATACTAGGGACAGTCTGTTTGTCTATGTATTCACACATGTACTAAGTTTCCGGTTAATACAATTCTAGCATGAGTAATAAACATTTATCATGATATAAGGAAATATAATTAATAACTTTATTATTGCCTCCAGGCCATATTTCCTTCAGATTCATCATAATAAACACTAGGAGGGTATTGGGAAACATTTTTCCTTTCATTAGTACTCTCTTCATACTTCATTTGTTTTCTTGTCTTTAAGTAGTTGGCAATATAAGGATTCTCAATGCAATTTACCGCACAAAACATATATATTTTTTCTAGATCAAAATCAAGAAATCTCTCGGGATTTGGAAAACCCTTAGTTATACGCTTCATTTCTTCATATCCCAAAAGAAGACTAAGCTCTTTATGATGCTCAAGGGTAATCAAGTTATCATAATTTTTGGACACGATTTGATCATGAAATAATTTTCATTGGAGATTTAAATGACCAAGTTCAATGCAAAATTCACAAGGATGGCAAAAAAAATTACATCTTTCGGCACAATCATCTAGCCTCTCTTGCAACTTTTTTGTTTCTAAATATTTATACTTCTTACAAAATCTATCTTCCCTTTTTGGTGTGCAAAGGCACTCCCAATTCACTCCACAAAAAGTGACATACTTATAAGAAACATTCTTGTCATGTAGCGACCCGACCTCAGATGGTCAAGTCTCTGTGCTTCCGTGTCATCCCTGGATCGGTAATGATGACACACACAATACTCGAAGGATTTATAACAGAGTAGCAATCACACACTTATTACATCGAATGTCTCAAAAGAGAACTTAATACAATAATATGGTGAAGGCCATCTAATGCGATAACAATGAAGGCTTGGAAGATAAAGTGAGTCCATCAACTCCAACGGCATAAGCGAGATGCACGGCAACGACCTACAATCCTTACTCCTGTCGAAAAGTCTGCAACATAATACGTTGCAGCCCGAGAACGGGTCAGCACATGGAATATGCTGGCAATGTAACACATAGAGTAATGAAAGAATAAACTATACTACATGCATATATGGCTGGTGGAAAGCTCTATGGTTACAGTTTTGCGAAAAGCCAATTTTTCCCTACATCAAAGGAATAAATTTAATTTAACTATCATGATGGTTGAAACATCATTGAGAAGGTACCCCCCAACTCAGATGATCCCAATTAAGGTAATTAACAACCCAGCAAAATTAGTTAAGAGTGATGGGATACTTGTGAATACTCAAGTATTAGCTACTCGTAAACGTCCATAACCGGGACACACGGCTAACCATGATTAGTTTGTACACTACGCAAAGGTTTGCGCACTTTTCCCCACAAGACTCGATCGCCTCCGTTGGATTCTCGCCTGCATGGTGTTTGAGAGGCGGATGACCGAGACACAGATCTTTTAGAAACATTAACTCTCTACTCCGGATAGATCATACCAAACCTATAAAACCCACTACCGCTGATCTACCTCTTGAGAGCTTCACGTAACTTACTCAACTATGCTAGAGCCCATAATAGCTTGTGGCTGCACACGGAAGTTCCTAGCATGAATAATCTCAGTTCCTTTGAGCACGGGTGGCGGTCCATAGGAAGATCACACGGGTACCGGGATTTCCAAGAAAATGCAGACAACACTGGGTTCCCCAGGTGCCTCAATCCACCCAGATGTGTATTTAAGTTGCCACCTTATAGTAAACCATTAATTAACAATCTCACATCTGTCGTGAATATCTCTCAAACCCAAACCACGTCTACGAGCATAGCATGGCAGTATAAGCATAACGTAGAAGTAACTCCCAAGGGTTTGAAAGTAACTGCGCAATAGGTTCCCACCTCATCATCTACTTCCCAACCCACAAATTAATGACATCCTAATCATGCAATGTTTGAGGGTTGAAACTAATGCATAAAAACTGGGTAGGAAAAGATATGATCAAGTGTTACTTGCCTTGCTGACGATCCGTGAATCCTAGAGACTCGTAGTAACACGCTTCGCACTCCAGGAATTCTATCGCAAGCAAACAACGCATACATAAGTAAACAAGCAAAGATGCACAAACAAAACTTCAACTGAAAGAGGTTGACCGGAGAGTTCAACTTAAGAACTCCGGTTCACAAAAAAAATCAAACCAAACGGAACAACAAAACTCAAACGGCGAGAAAAACAAGGTCCGTTTACTAATCTGATCTAGAGTCAAATTTTACAAAGATAAAAACTTGGTTGAGTTGATTATTCAGAAACAGGGTTTCGAAAAAAACTTCAGGCGCTTCAATCGCCTGATTCCGATAAACGAGAGAAAAGATAAACATGTTTGAAAATTGGATCAGAAATCGCGATCAAAATAACCGTGGAATAAATCTGATAAAAGAAAAGCGATGGACTGCTAAACGAACGAACGTTCGTTAACAGAACTTAAACAGCGATCGCGTTCGTTAAAACGAACGGATGAACGGACGTTCGTTAAATAAATAAACCGACGAAAATAAACCGATCTATAAAAAATGATCTAGGTTTTTTTTAAAACCGAAGGGTTTTCTAAAAAAACAAAATAAACCGGGCGGCGGGTCGGGTACCTCCGGCGAGGCGCGTCCGGGCGAAGCGGGCGGCCCGCGGTCCGGGCGAGGGGCGGCGACGACGATTTAAAGGCGGCGTGTGACGGCGCGAGGGGCGCGGCGGCGACGGCGTGGCTCCGGCGGCTCGGGCGGGCTCGGGCTCGGTGGCGGTGGTGGTGGCGGGTGGTGGTGGCGGGTGGTGGCGGCGGCATTTAAAAGGCGGGCGGGCGGTGGCTTGGGAAGGGCGCCGGGGTGGAGTCCGCTCGGACTCCCCTCGGCGTCTGCGCCACGCACGGGCCTTGCTGGAGAGGGAGGCGGCGGCGCTTGTGGCCGGCTGGCTCGGTGGGCCTTTAGCCCGGTCAGGCTGGTGGTGGTGGCGGGTGGTGGCGGGTGGTGGCGGCGACATTTAAAGGGGGCGGGCGGTGGCTTGGGAAGGGGCTGGGGTGGAGTCCGGCTCGGACTCCTCGGCGTCCGCGCCACACGGCCTGTGGAGAGGGAGGCGGCGACGCTCGTGGGCCTGGCTCAGTGGGCCTTTAGCCCGATCGCTGGTCCGTTCGTTTTTTTAAATTATTCATGAAAGAAAAATTCCTAGAAAAATAAATAAAAATCTAAAAATTCCAAAACAAGTTTTCTCCGTCTAAATAAAATATTTAGAACTAGAGGAACTTTTCTTGGCCCCTAAAATGCAACTTTTAAAGCGTGCAAATTTTTCTAGGGCAAATAAACTTCCAAATAAAATCAAATAAAATCCCAAAAATGATTTTAACATTTTTCCTCCGTTATTTCAATTATTTTGGAGAAGTCATATTATCTCCCCTCATTTATTTGTTTTGAAATAGTTTTCCGGAGAGAAAATAATTAAAATCCAATATCCTCGTCTTTCGTTATTTGATAAAATTCAAATACGAAAATTGAAAAAAATCCCCAACTCTCTCCTAGGGTCCTTGAGTTGCTTAGGATTTTCGAGGATGGCAAATGAGAATGCAAATAAAATATGATATGCAAGAATGACCTATGTATAACATGCCAAATTGAAAATTTGGGATGTTACAAACCTACCCCTTAAGATGAATCTACCCTCGAGATTCGGTTTGGCTAGAAAATAGGTGCGGATGGTCCTTGCGAATATCCTCTTCTCGCTCCCAGGTGGCTTCTTCCTCGGTGTGGTGGCTCCACTGAACTTTGCAAAACTTGATTACCTTGTTGCGAGTGACTCTGCTATCAAACTCGAGAATTTTTACTGGCTTCTCCTCATAAGTCAGGTTGTTATCAAATTGTATCGCCTCCGAGTAATCTTTGTATCCTTTAATGGTATGTCGGCCATCTCGGCGTGGCACTTCTTCGTTGTGACACGTGAAACACGTCATGCACTCGACAATCCTTCGTAACTCCGACTTGTAGGCAACTTCTCCCATCCGTCCCAACATACGGTACGGTCCTACAAATCTTGGGGCTAACTTTCCCTTTACTCCAAAACGTTTCACTCCCCTCAGGGGTGATACTCGCAGATATACTCTGTCTCCAATTTCTTAGGTTACTTCCTTGCATTTAGAATCTGCGTAACTCTTACATCTAGACTGAGCAATCTTTAGTCCATCTTTGATCGCTTTAACCTTCTCCTCGAGTCTTTGATCAAATCTGGTCCAAACAATCGACGGTCTCCAACCTCATCCCACATCAATGGTGTTCTACATCTGCGTCCATCTGAGCTTGAACGGTACCATCTTCAAACTGGCTCGGTAGCTGTTGTTGTATGAAAATTCTGCGTCTGACAAATTGTCATCCTAACTAGATCCATAATCTAGCGCATGTGCTCTCAACATGTCCTCCAAAATCTGATTGACTCTCTCATGCATCCGTCCGATGCATGGGTGGAACGCAGTGCTTGAACTCCAACTGGTACCCAAGGTCCGGTGTAGGTGATGCCAAAACTTTGAAGTAAACTGTGTTCCTCTATCGTCGATACTCCTCGGAACTCCGTGCAAACATACTATCCTCGGTCATATATATCTTGGCCAACTTTGCACCTGTATAAGTTGTTTTCACTGGGATGAAATGAGCTACTTTGGTCAAACGATCCACTACTACCCATATTGAATCATATCCTGCTTTGGTTCTGGGTAATCCGGTGATAAAATCCATGCCAAGCTTGTCCCACTTCCATTCGGGTATTGGCATAGGCTGCATGATCCTGCTGGCTTTTGATGCTCTGTCTTCACTCTCTGACATACATCGCAAACGGCTACATACTCGGCAATATCCTTCTTCATACCAGTCCACCAGAAACGTTCCTTCAAGTCCAAGTACATCTTGGTGTTTCCGGGGTGAATCGAGTATGGTGAGTCATGGGCCTCTTGAAGTATTAACTTCCTGATCTCCGAATTGTTGGGGACATAAATCCGATCCTCAAACCACAAGGTATCGTGCTCATCCTCGCGAAAACCTTTGGCTTTTCCTTTGCCCATCTTTTCCTTTATCTCAGCAATCTCTTTAACCTCCTTTTGAGCGTCTCGAATCTTGTCTAACAAGGTCGACTGAACCTCCATTGTTGCAAGAAAACCTCTTGGAACAATCTCCAAATGAAGTTCCATAACATCCTCTGCTACCTCCTCTGGCAGTCCTCTACCATCCACGATACTGGCATAACTCTCCCGACTCAAAGCGTCTGCTCTGACGTTGGCTTTTCTGGATGATAGTGTAGCTTCATGTCGTAATCTTTTATAAGTTCCAGCTATCTCCTCATGCGAGGTTTAACTCCGTCGTGTGAAAATGTACTTTAAACTCTTATGATCCGTGTACACATCACAACGGTTTCCCATGAGATAATGTCTCCGTGTCTTTAACGCATGTACTACGGCTGCTAACTCCAAATCATGTGTGGCATAGTTCAACTCATGAGGCTTCAGTTGTCGTGAGGCATACGAGACAACTTTTCCTTCCTGCATAAGAACACATCCAATTCCCAAGCGAGACGTATCACAATACACTTGAAACTCCTTATGTATATCTGGCAATGTCAGCACTGGGGCTGTAGTCAACCGTTTCTTCAATTCTTGGAAGCTTGTCTCACAATCCTCTGTCCATCTGAACTTAGTATCCTTCTTTAGCAATTCCGTCATTGGTTTAGCAATCTTGGAAAAATTCTCAATAAATCTCCGATAATATCCTGCCAGTCAAGGAAGCTGCGAATCTCATTGGTGAAGTGGGTGCCAACCATTCAAAGGATCGACTGAATTTTACCGATCTCTTGCTATACCTTCTCCGATATAACATGCCCAAGAAATCCAACTTCCTTTAACCAAAACTCGCACTTGCTGAATTTGGCATATAACTGGTGTTCCCGAGTTCCTCAAGAACCAAACGTAGGTGTTACGCATGCTCCTCTTCGTTCTTCGAGTAAACCATAATATCATCGATAAACACCACAACAAACTTGTCCAAATATTCCATGAACACTTTGTTCATCATACTCATAAAATAGGCAGGGCGTTAGTCAGTCAAACGACATGACCGTATACTCGTATAATCCATATCGTGTGGTGAATGCTGTCTTGGGTATATCCTTCTCTCGGATCTTCAATCGATGGTATCACGATCATAGATCAATCTTAGAAAACACCTTAGCTCCTTGCAACTGATCAAACAGATCATTTATCATCGGTAAGGGATACTTGTTCTTTATTGTTGCTTCATTCAGAGCTCGGTAATCAACAACCATCCTTAGGGATTTATCCTTCTTCTCCACCAAAAGTACTGGAGCTCCCCAAGGTGATGAACTTCTATGAATGTAACCTTTCTCCAATAGCTCCTTGATCTCGCTTCTTAACTTCCTCCGGATCATTTGCGGGCATCCGATAGGGTCTCTTTGATATTGGCCTGCACTGTATTAGTTCTATCGAAACTTCGATGTCTCGATCCGGTGGCATGCCCGTAACTCTTAGGAAAAACATCCGGGTAATCCTTCACTCTGGTACTTCCTCTTGTACAACTCTGTGAGGGTATTCACTTGGCTCCTCCTAGGCACATGCCTAGATACATACCTAATCCTTTTCCCTGCAGGGTGGTAAGATAGATTGACTTGCTAGCACGTCGATACTTCCTCCAAACTTCGACATCCAATCCATACCTAATATCACATCCAATCCTTGCGACTCCAAGATAATTAGGTCGGACAGAAAAACATGCGTGCCAGTGATAAGGGGTAACTGGGTGCACCATCTGCTAGCCATATACTCTGCTCCAGGCGAGCTCACTAAAAGAGGGGTCCTAAGGGTCTGGGTTGGTAACTTAAACTTATCCACAAATCCCCTTGATATGTATGAATGCGATGCACCAAAGATCGAAAAGAACAATAGCGGTAAATGACTGAACCAAAACTTACCTATTACCGCATCCGGCTGCTCTTCAACTTCCTCCACGTTAACGTGGTTCACTTATCCTTTGTTGAATGGATTTGGCTTCTTCCAGTAGCTCCCATTTCCATTTCCATTCTTTCCATCAGGGCAGTCATTGGCATAGTACCCTGTCTTCCCGCACTTAAAGCAAATAACTTGGCTCAAGTCTCTCTTAGCGGGTGTAGCTGGGTTAGAGCGATTCTGGTTATTGTTGGCTGTATTTCCATTCCCATTCTTCGCACCATTATGCGTTCCTCCTCCAGTATGGTTATGTCCTCCATGGTTATGAACTAGTCCTCCCGAGTTCGGGGTTAAGCGAGGTTTGGTGAGCTCTCGAGTTATGCTTCCCTTGTCCATACTTCCTCTTACGATTCTCAATTTGCTGCTGCTTTCCTTCAATCATTAGGGCCTTATCTACCAACTCGGTAGTTGTTGAAAGTTGCCACCATCACCTGCATACTCATCTCATCATTCAGTCCTTCCATGAACTTCTCTTGCTTGGCGGCATCCGTGGCCACATCATCGAGGGCATAAGCGTGATAACTTGCTAAACTCATCCACGCATCGGGCCATAGTACGGTTCCTCTGGCGTAAGTTGCGAAACTCACGCTTCTTTATCTGCATGGCTCCGGTTGAAACATGGGCCGTGCGGAAAGCTTGTTGAACTGGTCCCAAGTGACATTGGCTATAGGAAAAGTAGCCGTGTAATTCTCCCACCATGCGGCTGCTGGTCCATCCAATTGATGTGCGGCAAAGCGCACTCTCTCAGCATCCGTGCATCCTGTGGTGGTTAACTCCCTTCCAATACGGCGTAACCAGTCATCTGCAACTATTGGCTCGGTGCTACTGGAAAACACCGGCGGTTGTAACCTCAGAAAACGGGCTAAATTGTCCACTGGCGGCGGGTTGTTGTTGTTGTTGTTGATGGCATTGCCACAGTTACGAACTAGCAGTTGCATCAAGGTATTCTCGCTGTTGGATCAACCGAGTGAGCTCGGTGGGAAAGCAAAACCAGGGTCACATCTCGGAGGCATCTGGGGTTTAGAGGAGAGATTAGAAATAGAAAGAGGTCTAGTGAGAAAACACTACCCATATGCACATGAGGCAAAACACACATTCATTCAATCAAGCAAGCAAGGGCATACAAAACGGTCTAGGACTATCGCATAAGTGCTCACTACTAATAATTACATGGGAAAAAATACTACTAATATTTGGTGGTCATCTAAAAATTTTGATCGGTGGAAGACTCCATAATGTCTGCTCCTGCTTCGTCTTCATAGTCATCATCACTTGGATCTGAGTCGGTGTAAATCGATGATGATGTAGTTGTCCGGACAAGCGGGGTCTTCTTCCTCTTCTTGCTCTTCTTCCTTGGGTGCTGGTCCTCCCATGAAAAATCCAATCTTCTTGACTAAGTCGCCGTTCTTCTCCAAAGAGTATCTTGATTTCTTCCTCATATCTATCGGCGTGTAGACTTGAGTTCCTCCTCCAATTCGATGATCTTAGTTTTCGCCTTCTTCAAATCCGCATGTCTCGCACACATCCGGGTTCTCATGACGTCGAATGTGCTGGTTGAGCTCATGGATGTAAGCTGCAATGGATCTATCCTTCTTGGTGCTAATTACTTCCCATTGCTCGTCTCGGCGCCCACATATTTGGTATATGGTGTCTTTAAGTTCCTTGTTGTAGACTTCTCCGATGCGTCCCATGGTAATGTGAGCTGCCATACTCTTTCCCAAACTCCATGTTGGTGCATTGAAAACACATACTATGGGCTCTGTGCTTGGTGCAAACGTCCTTCCGGGAACTAGGGCTTGAATCTTCCAGCATTCTTCTTCTGGTCAGGTGGCGTTATGCGTCCGGTGAAGCTTGGTATTCCAATATTCAGGTACCTAGTGACTTCCTTCAAGTGACGTCCAAAGGTGTGTCTTCATCCGGTTGGGCAAACTTGTACTTCATTTCATCATCCTAAAGAGTGGAAAAATGGAGAGAGGTCGAAAATGAGTAGAGAGGAGTGACCTATGGTTTATCTTAGTGGTCGTGTCCTACACTCAGCGTGTGCTCGATACCATCTTGTAGCGACCCGACCTCGGATGGTCAAGTCTACGTGCTTCCGTGTCATCCTCGGATCGGTAATCTTGACACACACACGATTACTCGAAGGATTTATAACAGAGTAGCAATCACACACTTATTACATCGAATGTCTCAAAAGAGAACTTAATACAATAATATGGTGAAGGCCATCTAATGCGATAACAATGGAAGGCTTGGAAGATAAAGTGATTCCATCAACTCCAACGGCATAATCGAGCTGCACGGCAACGACCTACAATCCTTACTCCTCGTCTGAAAAGTGCGCAACATAATACGTTGCAACCCGAGAACGATGTCAAGACATGGAATATCTTTGGCAATGTAACACATAGAGTAATGAAAGAATAAACTATACTACATGCATATATGGCTGGTGGAAAGCTCTATGGTTACAGTTTTGCGAAAAGCCAATTTTTCCCTACATTAAAGGAATAAATTTAATTTAACTATCATGGTGGTTGAAACATCATTGAGAAGGTACCCCCCAACTCAGATGATCCCAATTAAGGTAATTAACAACCCAGCAAAATTAGTTAAGAGTGATGGGATACTTGTGAATACTCAAGTACTAGATACTCGAAGCGTCCATAACCGGGGACACGGCTAACCATGATTAGTTTGTACACTCTGCAAAGGTTTTACTTTTCCCCACAAGACTCGATCGCCTCCGTTGGATTCTCGTGACCGCATGGTGTTTGAGAGACGGATGACCGAGACACGATCTTCGTAAACATTAACTCTCTACTCCGGATAGATCATACCAAACCTATAAAACCCACTACCGCTGATCTACCTCTTGAGAGCTTCACGTAACTTACTCAACTATGCTAGAGCCCATAATAGCTTGTGGCTGCACACGGAAGTTCCTAGCATGAATAATCTCAGTTCCTTTGAGCCTGGTGGCGGTCCATAGGAAGATCACACGGGTACCCGGGATTTCCAAGAAAGCAGAACAACCTTTGGGTTCCCCGGTGCCTCAATCCACCCAGATGTGTATTTAAGTTGCCACCTTATAGTAAACCATTAATTAACAATCTCACATCTGTCGTGAATATCTCTCAAACCCAAACCACGTCTCCACGCCTAGCATGGCAGTATAAGCATAACGTAGAAGTAACTCCCAAGGGTTTGAAAGTAACAGGGCAATAGGTTCCTACCTCATCATCTACTTCCCAACCCACAAATTAATGACATCCTAATCATGCAATGTTTGAAGGTTGAAACTAATGCATAAAAACTGGGTAGGAAGAGATATGATCAAGTGTTACTTGCCTTGCTGACGATCCGTGAATCCTAGAGACTCGTAGTAACACGCTTCGCACTCCGGGAATTCTATCGCAAGCAAACAACGCATACATAAGTAAACAAGCAAAGATGCACAAACGAAACTTCAACTGAAAGAGGTTGACCGGAGAGTTCAACTTAAGAACTCCAAATCACAAAAACAATCAAACCAAACGGAACAACAAAACTCAAACGGCGAGAAAAACAAGGTCCGTTTACTAATCTGATCTAGATTCAAATTTTACAAAGATAAAAACTTGGTTGAGTTGATTATTCGGAAAGAGGGTTTCGATACGAAACTCTAGGCGCTTGAATCGCTTTGATTCGATAAACGAGCGAAAAAGATAAACAGGTTTGAAAATTGGATCGAAATCGCGATCGGCATAACCATGGAATAAATCTGATAAAAGAAAAGCGACGAACTGCTAAACGAACGAACGTTCGTTAACAGAACTTAAACAGTGAATGCGTTCGTTAAAACGAACGGATGAACGGACGTTCGTTAAATAAATAAACCGACGAAAATAAATCGATCTATAAAAAACTATCTTGGGTTTTTTTATAAAAAAAACCTAAGAGTTTTCTAAAAAAACAAAATAAACCGGCGGCGGGGTCGGGTACCTGGGCGAGGCGCGGCCCTGGCGAAGCGGCGGTTCGCGGGTCCGGGCGAGGGGCGCGGCGACGGCGAAAGGCGGCGGCGACGGGGGAGGGGCGGCGGCGACGACGGCTGGGCTCGCCGGGGTGGTTTGCCCGGGGCGGTGGTGGTGGTGGTGGCGGGTGGTGGTGGCGGGTGGTGGCGGCGGCATTTAAAGGCGGGCGGGCGGTGGCTTGGGAAGGCGCCGGGGGTGGAGTCCGTCTTGGACTCCCCTCGGCACGGCGCCCTGTGTGTGGAGAGGGAGGCGGCGACGCTCGTGGGCGGCTGGCTCGGTGGGCCTTTGGCCCGATCGGTGTGAGTGGTGGTGGCGGGTGGTGGCGGTGGTGGCGGCGGCATTTAAAGGGGCGGGCGGGCGGTGGCTTGGGAAGGGGCGCCGGGGGTGGAGTCCGGCTCGGACTCCTCGGCGTCCGCGCCACACAGCGGCGTCTTGGAGAGGGAGGCGGCGGCTCGTGGGCGGCTGGCTCGGTGGGCCTTTGGCCCGATCGGTATGGGTCCGTTCATTTTTTAAATCATTCCATGAAAGAAAATTCCTAGAAAAATAAATAAAAATCTAAAAATTCCAAAACAAGTTTTCTCCGTCTAAATAAAATATTTAGAACTAGAGGAACTTTTCTTGGCCCCTAAAATGCAACTTTTTAAAGCGTGCAAATTTTGCTAGGGCAAATAAACTTCCAAATAAAATCCCAAAAATGATTTTAACATTTTTCCTCCGTTATTTCAATTATTTTGGAGAAGTCATATTATCTCCCCTCATTTATTTGTTTTGAAATAGTTTTCCGGAGAGAAAATAATTAAAATCCAATATCCTCGTCTTTCGTTATTTGATAAAATTTAAATACGAAAATTGAAAAAATCCCCAACTCTCTCCTAGGGTCCTTGAGTTGCTTAGGATTTTCGAGGATATCAAACGAGAATGCAAATAAAATATGATATGCAAGAATGACCTATGTATAACATACCAAATTGAAAATTTGGGATGTTACATGTCATGACTTGTGCAATCATCATTAGCATTTTGGATATTCAAAGAATTCACACTAACAACATTGCAATCATGCTCATCATTCAAATATTTTGTGCCAAGCATCTTATTGACTTTTTCTTCTAACAATTGAGCACAATTTTCCGAACCATCATTTTCAAGAAAAATATTACAAAGATGATCAATAATATGATGCAATTTAAATTCCATTTTTTTTATAGTTTTCCTTTTTATAAAGCAAACTAGTGATAAAACAAGAAACTAAAAGATTTGATTGCAAGATCTGAAGATATACCTTTGTGCACTCACCTCCCCGGCAACGGCGCCAGAAAAGAGCTTGATGTCTACTACGCAACTTTATTCTTGTAGACATGTGTTGGGCCTCCAAGCGCAGAGTTTTGTAGGACAGTAGCAATTTTCCGTCAAGTGGACAACCTAAGGTTTATCAATCCGTGAGAGGTGTAGGATGAAGATGGTCTCTCTCAAATGACCCTACAACCAAATACAAGAAATCTCTTGTGGCCCCAACACACCCAATACAATGGAAAATTGTATAGGTGCACTAGTTTGGCGAAGAGATGGTGATACAAGTGTAATATTGATGGTAGAAATATATTTTTATAATCTGAATAAATAAAAACAGCAAGGTAGCAAATAGTAAACGGGCACAAAAACAGTATTGCAATGCTTGAAAACAAGGCCCAGGGTCCGTACTTTCGCTAGTGCAATCTCTCAACAGTGCTAACATAGTTGGATCATATGATTACCCTCAAAGTGCAATAAAGAATCACTCCCGAGTTCCTATTAGCGGAGAACAAAAGATAGAAATTGTTTGTAGGGTACGAAACCACCTCAAAACTATTATTTCCGATCAATATATCCTAGAGTTCATACTAAAATAACGCAAGCTATTCTTTCCGATCGATCTAATCAAGAGTTTGTACTAAAATAACACCATATGACACACATCAACCAACTCTAATGTCACCTAGATACTCCAATGTCACCACGAGTATTTATGAGTTAATTCTAAGATATGCATCAAACAACTTCATGATCATAATATTCAATCCACACAAAGAACTACAAAGAGACCCCAAAGTTTCTATCAGAGAAAAGATAATAAAAACGTGCATCAACACCTATGCATAGATTACCCCAATGATGTCACCTCCGGAATCCGCAAGTTGAGTGCCATAACACACATCAAGTGAATAAATATGATACCCCATTGTCACCTCAAGTATTCACTGCAAAAAAAAGACACATCCGTGACATTTTGGGCCGAACGAATTTTTTTCTGTCATACATATGACACTTCTATGACGATAATTGTGACAAAACCGGTATCATCATAGATGTGGTGGGCTCTTACTTCTATGACAAAAATCATGACAGAAAATGGGCTTTTCGTCACAGGCGGGCTGGAGACGCAGCTGCATGACATTCTTTGGGCCGTCCATGACGGAAAAAAGCGATGGTAGAAGCGAGGCGAGGAAAATTTTGGCGAAGTTCCCTACACGGTGGGAGGTCGGGGCCGAGCGATGCGCTGCTTTCTCGTACATGTACGCTGCGTGTGCGTAGGCGTTGGCTCTAATCAACCCGAAGCGAGGCGTTGGGCTCTAATCGAACCCAGCGACAGACCGCAGTTACGCTTATCGAACCCGGAAGCGATCGATCGATGGTCGTTAATCGGACCCGATCGGCGATTCCTTTACTCTGCTGCTAATCAAGCCGATCGATCTTGCCTCTGGGATGAGCGGTGGCGTTGCGGGGGGTTGGGTTGGATGAATAGTGAGCGGTGGCGTTGCCTGCGGATGAACAGGACCCTTGGTGTGGTGGAGGGCTGGATGAACGATGAAGCGGTGGAGGGGTGCCCGTGGAGGGGTGGTTGAACAGGACCCCGTGGTGTGGAGGGTTGGATGAACAGTAGACGGTGGAGGGGTGGTTGAACAGTAGCCGGTGGAGTAGCGCGCGGTGGAGGCTGGATGAACAGGAGCCCGTGGAGGCTGGAGGAGGTCGACGGTAGCCCTAGGAGGCTGGAGGAGGTCGATGGTGGAGATGAGCGGTATCCCGTGGAGTCCTGTTTATGCACGCCACACCCCTCCTAATTAACAGGACCCCCGTTTCGACCGTAGCGCTCCAACACAAGTCCGTTTCATCCGTTTTGCGGTACGCCATACCCCTCCCGATCAACATGACCCCCATTTCGACCGTAGGAGGTCCGTTTCCTCTGTTTTGCGGTACGCCACACCCCTCCCGATCAACAGGACCCCCGTTTCGACCGTAGGAGGTCCGTTTCCTCCGTTTTGCGGTACGCCACACCCCTCCCGATCAACAGGACCCCGTTCCGAACGTAGGAGGTCTGTTTCCTCTGTTGTGCGGTACGCCAGGCCTCGTTTCCATCGCCTGTTCCGTCCAAGCCCTCCTGATGAACACGACCACGCATTCCGTTCCGACCCAGCCGGTTGGCTCCCACGCGTTTCGTTGCCTCCCGATGAACACGACACATTCCGTTGCCTCCCAATGAACACGACGCATTCCGTTGCCTCCCGATGAACACGACGCATTCCGTTGCCTCCCCATGAACACGACGCATTCCGTTGCCTCCCCGTGAACACGACGACAATGCTATTTCTCCGTTCCGGCCCAGCCATGTACATGAGCCCTGGCCGTACATATGCGCAAGTAGGCGTTCGAGACCCTGCCCGTATGTACACATACGTGGGCGTATTTTCTTTCTTGCACCCTGGCCGCTGTATGTACATGTACATGCTACGTGCACGCCTCTACTACGACACGTGCTCGCCTCTACTACGACACGTGTGCGCCTCTACATCGACCAGTATGTACGTACACGTTCGCGACCAGAATGACAACGCTACGTACGCTTCGACCAGGTGGGTCCCGACTGTCAGACACTTCCTTGCCTGCGAATATGTAGCTGGTGGGTCCCAGAAGTCAGGGGGTGAATCGTTTTGTTTTTTTTTGGCTCGGATGCACTTCCTTGTGTGCGAAGGTGTAGCTGCTGGGTCCCAGCAGTCAGGGGGGGTGAATCGTATTTTTTTTGCCCAGAGGCACTTCCTTGCGTGCGAAGGTGTAGCTGGTGGGTCCCAGCAGTCGGGGGCGAATCGTTTTTTCGAACGCACTTCCTTGCGTGCGAAGATGTAGCTGGTGGGTCCCAGCAGTCAGGGGGACGAATCGTTTTTTATCTGGACGAACTTCCTTCCATGCGAAGATGTAGCTCGTGGGTCCCAGCAGTCAGGGGCGAATCATTTTTTCACGAAATACGGTGGCCCGTCCGGTGGGTCCCCGCTGTCAGGTGGAGGAATAATTATTTTGCGCGTAATAAGGAGGCACTTCCTTGCGGCTGCCGTGGACCGGTATCGGCCTCTCCACGTCTGATCCATGTCCGATGGAAGTCAGTCCTTGACCACGTTGACGATGCTGCGCCGAGAGCACCAGGGCGGTGGACGACGGCGAGGCCTAGGAAGGGGACGACACAGAGCCGGGGAAGACCCGGTAGTGGATGCACACGCGGAGAGGAGTACGAGGGTTCACTTTGGTTGTTGCTTGCTGCCGTCGTCGCAGAATAACGGGGGTGTGGGTGAGTGGAGGGATGGCACGGCCAGCGATGGGAGTAGTAGGCGGTGAGGCCTCATGATAGCACAGCCGACCACACGGAGGCGTGAGCAGGCGGCACGACCGGCGCTGCTTTGGGCGACTGGAGCAAGAAGACCAGAGGTTGAAGAAGCACTACAGCCGTTAGATGGACATCGTACGGTCCCTGCAGCTAGAATCGTTTATATTGATTAAGTTGACAAAGCCCTTGGTACGTCAACTTAGTAGGCCCACATGTCGACTTCGAAAGCAGTGCGCCCCGGATGTCGTGGGAGGAATCATTTTTAGGCGGGTGAAGCTAGAATATCCGAGATTGAAGAAGAAGCATGGCATCAGTTGGATGGACATCCAACGGCCACTGCTGCTAGAACCGTGTGTTGACTATAAGTTGACAAAGCCTTGGATACGCGTCAACTCTGTTTTTTAGGGGACGCGTTAACTTAGTAAGGCTAGAAGTGTGTGGCAGAGAACTTATAGCCCATTTGAGATTTGTCACATCCCTAGTTCTGGTATGACCTAGACTAGCTGGTCATTTGTGCATCATGTTTAAATTTCATTTAAATTTGAAATGGGGATTTGTGAAACCCTCAGAATCATTTCTGGAAATGACCCAAATAAAAATTGCTCCAAAAGGGTCCAAGAAAATGCTCATGTTGCTCTCTGAAAATATTGGATGAGATAAAAATCAAACCAATATTTTTAGGAGTCCATAAGTAATTATTTTGGGCATTTGGAATTAATGCACGATAATTATTTGCGTTGGATAAATATTGTTATATATATAAAATATTGTCCAAAAATTATGCCATTTATTAAGGAGCTACTGGAATAATATAACTAGCTCCTATAAAAATTGGCATAAGTTAGTAAAATGGTTTGGTATTTTATTAAACCAAACAAATGTCGGAAAAATAGAAAAGCAGAAATAAAAAGATACTTACGGCCTCCTACTGGCAGCCCAATGACGTGAGCCAGCCCAGCCAGGTGCCAACGCCAGCCGTCCACGACCTCTCGCCCGGAGGGCAGGCGTGTGGCAACAGCGCGCACCGCCGTGCCGCCACGCCTCTGCCTGCTGCCCCTCTCCCTCAACGCTGGATGCCTTGAGGCCACGCGCCCGCCCGCACCGCTCTATCTCTCTCCTGGCCTCCCCTCCTCGCCCTCGCTCTTTCTCGCGCGACGTCCGAACACCACCGTCGCCGCAGCTCGTTGCAATCGTAGCCACCGCCTCTCCCTCGCCCCTCCGACGTGCCCACGAGCTCCGCGCCACCTTCCTCGTCCTCTCCGCCAAGCCGTGCCTCGCCGGACGGCCCGTGGAGCCGTCGCCGTCGCCATCTTCGCCTCCGACCGCCGTGGATCCCCATCGCCGCCCCGCCGTCTCCAGTGAGTCCCCGAGCTCGCCATCAAGCCCGTCGAGTCCGCGGTAAGCTCCTCCACTGTTCCCCTCTCTCCGTTTAGCTGCCCGCACGCCGTAGCCCTCCTCCCCACCACGGCCGAAGCCTCTCGCCGCCGTCCATGTCACCGTCGTCGTCTCGGCCGCCTCCGCCCAAACCGAGCACCCCAACGTGCTCCTGGTGCCACGAGGGTGCCCTTGAGCCCTCGGGTGGCCTCCCCGTGCCCCGCAGCCCGATCCCGCTCGAAGACGAGCTCCGGCCGCTGCCGTAAGCCTTGCTCCGGCGAGCTCGCCGCCCATGACCTTCCGCTGCTCCCTGGATCTTGTGAGGCTGGGCGACCTCTGGTGCCCCAGCCCGCTCTCGTGGCCTCCAGTGGGACTCCGCCGAGCCCGTGGTCGCCGTGACTAAACGCCTGTGGGGTTGACCGAGTCTAACCCCCCCTAGTTGACCTGGTGTTTGACCCGTGTGGGTCAGTGACAGGTGGGGCCCGGCCCTGCTAATGTTTCTGTTAGGATTAGTTTAATATCTAATTAACTCTGTTAACTAACTATGCCAGCGGCGTGTGGACCCCACACGTCAGGTTTTGACCTCAGCCGCGATTGACTTGCGGCGTCATGCTTACTCAATGCCGACGCAGTAATACAATTTTCTGGATTTATTCTTATTCAGGAATTTCGGAAAATGCCCAAAACTTCAAAAATCATAGAAATTCAACCGTAGCTCAGATTGAAATAATTTATATATGAAAAATTATCAGCAAAATGCAATCTATCCATCTGTATCAGTTTCATGCATGACAAAACAACTTATACCTGCTGTATAGGTGAAAACATATTAATGGCATATATAAGAGCTTAACTTGGAGTTGCATTTGAATTCTTGGTTCAAATGGACCTCTTCCAAACTGAATGCTAGTTGCATTAGCCCAAACAGCATCACATCTACATGCCATGTTCATGCATCATATTGTTGCATATGCTTGTGTATTGATTGTTGGCACCGTTCCTTCTCGATAGGTCCACTACGGAGAGTGCTCGAGAGTACATGCGTGAAGCAGTGCCCCCTGTTGATCTACCAGGCAAGCAAATCCCCTTGTTCATTCCGATACAATCCTACTCTCTCGCTCCTGCTCTCAGTTATTGCATTAGGGAAACAACGATTAATCTGCTACTTTGTGCTGCGGTAGTTGAACCCATTCCTCTGCATGACCTGTCATTGCCACAGTAAATAGTTGAAACCCACTAGCATGTGTAGGAGTTGATTGAGCCATGTTGTGTTCCTACCATGCTATGCCTGCTATTGCTTAGAGTTGTGTCAGGTCTGATTCATTGGGAATGAATTGGAGTGTTACGATATGTTCCGATGCTGAGAGTGAAGTGTGTGAACACGATTTGGTAAAGGTAGCTGTGAGAGGCCATGTAGGAGTACATGGTGGGTTGTCTCACTGGAACCGTCCTTAAGCCTTGAAGTTCTATGTATGTTGTCCAATGACTCGATACTACCACACATTGGGTTCCGTAACTCGGCCCTCTCGACTTATTAATCAACTTGATCTCTGTCCGAGGAGTCGCAACTAGTTTACGGTGTTTGTAGGTAGTGCTATTTTTCTACCAAGTGGCACCCGGTGGTGGGCTTGGGACAGACTAGGCACATGTGGCCTGGTGTACCGAGTGGCACCGGATGGTGGGCTCGGGAACCCTGCACACATCGTTTGGGGCCGTGGCGACACCCCGGCGGATCTCCTTGCGGATGGAACCCGAATAGGCGATAAACACAGGCTAGAGTCTTGTGTGGTTAGTCAGGTCGTGGCCGACACCCTCGCCAGGCTTCCGCTTGAAGGTTGCCGAGATACATGACGTGTACATGGTGATAAGTGGTGAGAGCGTGTGTGAAGAAGTACACCCCTGCAGGGTTATCATGATCTATTCGAATAGCCGTGTCCTCGGTTATGGACTTCTTGGATGCTTACGTGGTACATAGACAACTTGAAGTGGATACTCTAAAATGCTCAAGACAAGTGTGAGTGCTATGGATGGCCTTCTCGTACGGAGACGGAATGAATCCATAGTAGTGTATTGTGTGGTGACTAGTGGACTCGTGCAGCGCCATATCACCTCGAAGAAGTTACGGTAGTCGTGAGAACATGATAGCCACAGAGTCAAAGCTGGCTTGCTGCAACTAAATCCCACATTACCCTCTTGATACAAATGCATGTATAATAGGAACTGATGTAAGTCTTGCTGAGTACCTTTGTACTCACGTTGCTTTATTTATGTTTTTGCAGCAGAGATTTCGGTCTTACTAGTAGTTCTGCTTGGACTTCGACGAGTAGCTTGTTACCTCAGCTACGATCTTGTACCCTTGGGAGGGTCTTGTAGATAGTCAGGCTTCTCAGCCTTTTTCTTTTGTAGTTATGCGTACTCGGACATGTAATGCTTCCGCTTGTTGCTTGTATGTTTCTGAATGATGGGTCATGTGACCCCTGTTTGTATTTAATGCTATGTGGCTCTTACGGGCCTTTATCTATATGAGTTTGCGTTATGTTGTGATGCCATGTTGTACAACACATACTTGCATGTTATGCGACGTGTAACGTGTATTGCTATGTGTGGGATCCGACAACCTAGTTGTCTATCCTTGGTAGCCTCTCTTATGGGGAAATGTAGTCTAGTGCTTCCACGAGCCATGGTAGTCCGCTATGACCGGTTTATCGGAGTCCTGCTAGCCCAAAGACACTCTTGCTCGAGAACACTTGATTGGCGGCATGTGGTTCACTTCCTTCCTGTGGTTCTGTCCTTCGGGAAATGTCACGCGGTGACATCCGAGTCTGCCTAGCCTGCTATAGCCCGGGTTCCCGAGTCCTGTTAGCCAGTGCTACAGCCCGGATTCGCCTGTCAACCGACATGCTCGATGTTGATTCATGTATGCCTGTCCCCATAGGTTAGTGCCACTTTGGGTTCACGACTAGTCATGTCGGCATGGGTTCTCTGTCATATGGATGCTAGCGACACTATCATATCGTGAGCCAAAAGGCATAAGCGGTCCCGGGCCATGGTAAGGCGACACCCGTGGGAATACCATGCGTGAGGCCGCAAAGTGATATGATGTGTTACATGCTAGATCGGTGTGACTTAGGATCGGGGTCCCGACAGCTTTGGTATCAGAGCCTGACTGCCTGTAGGATTTCCAAGCCAACCTGGTCGAAGTTGAGTCTAGAAATGCTTTAGTTATGTAGGGGAATTGATTGTGGAAGGGAACGTAAGGCTCTTTTTACTCCTTATATCTCATGCCCTTCTGATCTGAGTCGTCCTATCTTTCCTACGGGGTTAAGGAAGTAGGCTTTATCTTCTGTCTATCAGGATCACGTGTTACTACTCTGTAGTCTCTTAGGATTGGTTGATCAGAGTCATATCCCAGTTCGAGTACCTCTGGTGTAGCCTGTTTAGTAATATCTCAGAACCTTGAGTGATGATGTTGAGTATGTTACTACCCCATTTCAGCAGGATGTCTCATTTTGAGCATTTTACTGCCGTTATGCTGCCGGAATTGCCCTAGGAGTTCGATAGTTACTAATTTCTTTGTCCTACATTTTACAGTCTGTAGTTGATGTTGATTCCGTCCTTGGTTTCATTTCTCAGGATGTCACCAGTTAAGCGAAGTTCTGCTGCTCGTAGCCAGAACCACGGAGATGGTAGGGATGAGGATCCTCCCGACCAGCCTTCATTGGCAGAGTTTATGTTAGAGTTGGAGAGAAACAAGCATGAGTCTAACCGCTTGTTGGCGCGTGTCGAGGAGAACACCGCACAACAGTTCAAAGGATGCATGAACATTCATGACTTCATTCACTTGCATCCACCTACCTTTCATCACTCCATCGAGCCACTTTCGATGCACGGATGTAACTCCGTAGTATCACATGCAAGCTCCGATTCTGCGACGCAGTAGAAAGTGACAAGGTCACCTATCTTTGCATACCACGGAAGGTCCCGCTAGTCTCTGGTGGCGTAACTATGAGGCTATGCTTCGGTGGCGATTCCTACGGAGAGATTTCACGAGGCTTTTCGCGAGCATCACATTCTGAAGCCCTCATCGATCGCAAGAGAGAAGAGTTCTGTAGTTTCATCCAGGGTAAGATGACTGTTGATGCTTACAACAGAGAGTTTGAGAACCTTGCCCGCTATGCTTCAGAAGAGGTGTCCACGGACGCCAAGAAGCAGGCTAGGTTCCGGAAGGGTCTCAACCCCAAGTTGCGTTGTGATCTCCACCTACATCATTGTGATACATTCCAGGCTCTTGTGAACAAGGCCATTAATGCGGAGATAGCTCAGCTCACTTACAAGGAGTCTCGTAAGCACAACCGTGATTTGGTTTCTTCCTCCGGTTCTAGTTCGCAGAAGCGCCGGATTTGGGTTCCAAACTCCGCTCTTCCTCCTGGATATACACCGAGGCCATCCTATGTGGTGCCTCACCCAGTTCAGCAGTATGCTCCACCCAGGCCTATTGGTAGACCGCTTGTCAATGCGGGTCCACGTCCAACTTCAGGGACTTGCTTCACATGCGGAGAGCCAGGACACTATGCACGTGACTGCTCTCAGGCCAGTTATGCTCCACCCCAGCCCGAGAAGACTGTTGGCTGTGTTAAGCCATCACGCAAGATGGTCAATGTTAATTCAGCCCCCACTGAACGTGGACGTGTGCATCACGTCTCAGCTAAAGATGCTCATGATGATCCAGATGTCGTTCTTGGTACACTCCTTGTCAACTGTCATCCGACTTGGTTCTATTCGAAATCGAGCATCTCACTCCTTCATCTCTGAAGGCTATGCTCATTTGCACGACATGTCATTTTGTGATATGCCAACTCCGCTTGAAATCCAAACCCCAGGGTCTAGATGGCAAACCAGTAGAATCGACTATGGTAATGAAATCCTTGTTGATAGACTTGTATTCCTTGCATCACTTGTAGCCCTCAAGTCCTCAGATATTAACATCATCTTGGGTATGGACTGGATGATAGCTCATCATGCCAAGATTGATTGTTACACCAGATCTGTTCAGCTTACACACCCATCTGGCAAGATAGTCACTGTCTCCACCAGAGTTGCAAAGCGTCAACTCTATTCTCTTAATGTCAGCCCTCTTCCAGACCTTGAAGATATCCCGGTAGTCCGTGACTTTCCGGATGTCTTTCAGAGGAACTGCCGGGTATTCCACAGCGGAGATGTAGAGTTAAGTCATAGATCTTATCCCAGAACCGCTCCAATCTCTAGGAGACCTTACAAGATGGCACCCTTAGAACTAGCCGAGCTTAAGAAACAACTTGATCAGTCCTTGCAAAAGGGTTGCATCCGTCCCAGTTCTTCTCCTTGGGCTTGCCCCGTCCTCTTCGTCAAGAAGAAGGATGGTACGGACCGGATGGTTGTAGATTATCATCCCGTTAATTTGGTCACGATAAATAACAAATATCCGCTTCCCAGGATCAATGACCTGTATGATCAGCTCGCTGGATCCTCAGTCTTTTCCAAGATGGATTTGAGGTTAGGCTACCACCAAACCAAGATCAGAAACGGGGACATCTCCAAGACAACCTTTGTCACTCGTTATGGCCAGTACGAGTACACCGTCATGTCCTTTGGTCTAACCAATGCTCCAGCCACATTCTCCTACTTGATGAACTCGATCTTCATGGAGTACCTAGATAAGTTCGTCGTGGTTTATCTCGATGATATCCTTATTTACTCGAAGAACGAGGAAGAGCATGCCGAACATCTTAGACTTGTGTTAGAGAAACTTAGAGAGCACCGCCTTTATGCCAAGTTCTCCAAGTGTGAATTTTGGTTGCCGTAAGTGACCTACCTAGGCCACGTAATCTCCGGTAAGGGCATTGCTGTCAATCCCGAGAGAGTTCAGCCGTTCTCGATTGGACTCCACCTGAAACCGTTAAACAAGTTAGGAGTTTCCTTGGTCTAGCCAGCTATTGTTGCCGCTTTGTTGAAAACTTCTCCAAAGTAGCCAAACCCCTCACGGAACTTCTCAAGAAAGATAAAAATTTTGAGTGGTCCCCACAGTGTGAGTACAGTTTTCAGGAACTAAAAAGACGCCTGACTTCTCGCTTCCCATACTTGTGCCACGGATATCACTAAAGACTTTATTATCTCTGCGACGCCTCACGGCGGGGACTAGGTTGCATTCTTATGCAGGATCGTCATGTGATTGCCTATGCATCTCGTCGGTTGCATCCACATGAGGAGAATTATCCTACACATGATCTAGAGCTTGCGGTAGTAGTCTATGCACTCAAGACCTGGCGACACTACCTTCTTGGTAAACGTTGCAAGATCTACACCGATCACCAGAGTCTCAAATATATCTTCACCCAACCAGAGTTGAACCTTAGGCAAAGACGTTGGTTGGAGTTGATCTCAGATTATGATCTAGGGATTACCTACACCCCAGGCAAAGCTAATGTCATGGCTGATGCGCTAAGTCGCAAATCCTATTGCAACAATCTCATGTTGCGAGGGGCCAACCACTTCTCCATGAGGAATTTTGTAAGCTTAACCTTCACATTGCTCCTCACGGATTCCTTTCTACCTTGGTGTCGAAACCTACTATTGTGGATCGTATCATAGAAGTCCAGAAGCATGATACGGGAATCTCCCGAATTAAGAAAAATATCTCCAAGGGAGTAGCTAGTTGTTTCTCTATGGATGAACGAGGTGTTGTTTACTTTAGGAACCGCTTGGTGGTTCCCAAGAGTAAGCAGATGCAACAACTGATTCTTAAGGAGGCGCATGAATCTCCTCTCACAATTCATCCCGGTAGTACTAAGATGTATCAGGACCTCGCGGAGGTTACGGTGGACTAGGATGAAGAGAGAAATCGCTCGGTTTATTGCTAAGCTGCGGCGTTTGTCGTCAGCGTTAAAGCAGAAACATCGAGGCCTCTTGGCACCCTTGACCTTTAGCCATACACGAGTGGAAATGGGATAAAGTTGGTATGGACTTCATCACCGGCTTTCCCGGGACCAAGAAAGGGAATAATGCTATCTTCGTAGTCATTGATCGATACATCCAAGGTGGCTCACTTCCTACCTGTTTGAGAGAGTATCATCGCTAGTCATTTCGCTGACTTATACATTCTCGAATAGTGGCACTTCATGGTGTTCCAATAGAGATCAATTGCACCGTGGCAATCTTTTCACTTCTCATTTCGGAGAGTTTCCAAACTGCCATGGGCACCCATCTTTCCTTCAGTACCGCTTTCCACCCTCAATCAAGTGGTCAGGTGGAACGGGTCAACTAAATTCTCGAAGACATGCTTAGAGCTTGCGTTATCTCATTCGGAATGGATTGGGAGAAATGTCTTCCTTTCGCCGAGTTTGCTTATAACAATAGCTATCAATCCAGTCTCAAGAAAGCTCCTTTTGAGATTCTCTATGGACGAAGATGTCGAACACCTTTGAACTGGTCAGAAACCGGTGAAAGACAATTCTTTGGACCGTACATGATCCAGGAGGCAGAAGAGCAAGTTCGCATCATTCGTGAGAATTTGAAAACAGCCCAGTCTCGTCAAAAGAGCCAGTATGATCGTCATCATAAGGATATGACTTATGGAATTGGCGACAAAGCCTACCTTCGGGTTACTCCTTTGAAGGGTACCCATCGTTTCAGTATCAAGGGCAAGTTGGCTCCTCGTTACATTGGTCCTTTTCGCATTCTCGCTAAACGAGGAGAGGTTGCCTACCAATTGGAACTACCCCCACATCTTTCCAGAGTGCATGATGTCTTCCACGTCTCTCAACTCAAGCGTTGCTTCTCGGATCCTATCCATGAGTGGACCACGCAAACGCTTGATCTCCAAGATAACCTCACATACCGAGAGTACCGGTTCGCATTCTTGATCAAGCGAGGCGTGTTACTCGACGTCGAACATCAAGTTTCTCAAGGTTACGTGGTCTCATCATTAGAGAGAAGCTACTTGGGAGCGAGAAGGTCGTCTTCGATTGGAGTACCCCACCTATTTTCCATCGACCCACAGATCTCGGGGCGAGATTCTTTCAAGTGAGGCGAGTTGTCACCTCCCTAGTTACGGTATGACCTAGACTAGCTGGTCATTTGTGCATCATGTTTAAATTTCATTTAAATTTGAAATGGGGATTTGTGAAACCCTCGTAATCATTTCGGAAATGACCCAAATAAAAATTGCTCCAAAAGGGTCCAAGAAAATGCTCATGTTGCTCTCTGAAAATATTGGACAGAGATAAAAATCAAACCAATATTTTTCGGAGTCCATAAGTAATTATTTTGGGCATTTGGAATTAATGCAGTAATTATTTGCGTTGGATAAATATTGTTATATATATATAATATTGTCCAAAAATTATGCCATTTATTAAGGAGCTCTGGAATAATATAACTAGCTCCTATAAAAATTGGCATAAGTTAATAAAATGGTTTAGTATTTTATTAAACCAAACAAATGTCGAGAAAAATAGAAAAGCAGAAATAAAAAGATACTTACACTGGGCCTCCTACTGGCAGCCCCGGCAGTGAGCCCGGCCCAACCGGGCCAACGGCATCGTCCCCGACCTCTCGCCAGAGGGCAGGCGTGTGGCCCGACGTCTTGGCGCACCGCCGTGCCGCCACGCCTCACTGCCTGCCCCTCTCCCTCAACGCCTGGATGCCCCGCGCGAGGCCACACGCCGCCCCGCACCGCTCTGTCTCTCTCCCCTGGCCTCCCCTCCTCTCCCTCGCTCTTTCTCGCGCGACGTCCGAACACCACCATCGCGCAGCTTCGTCGCCGTCGTAGCCACCGCCTCTCCCTCGCCCCTCCGACGTGCCCACGAGCTCCGCGCCACCTTCCTCGTCCTCTCCGCCAAGCCGTGCCTCGCCGGACGCCCCGTGGAGCCGTCGCCGTCGCCGCCCCGCCGTCTCCAGTGAGTCCCCGAGCTCGCCATCAAGCCCGTCGAGTCCGCTGTGAGCTCCGCCACCATTCCCCTCTCTCCGTTTAGCTGCCCGCACGCCGTAGCCCTCCTCCCCACCAAGGCCGAAGCCTCTCGCCGCCGTCCATGTCACCATCGTCGTCTCGGCCGCCTCCGCCCAAACCGAGCACCCCAACGTGCTCCTGGTGCCACGAGGGTGCCACAGAGCCCCTCGGGTGGCCTCCCCGTGCCCCGCAGCCCGATCCCGCTCGAAGCCGAGCTCCGGCCGCCAGTAAGCCTCGCTCGTGAGCTCCGCCCGCCCGCAACCTTCGCTTTGCTCCCACGGATGCGCTGGAGCGCGGCGACCTCTGGTGCCCCGGCCGCGCTCTCGTGGCCTCCAGCGGGGACTCCGCCGAGCCCCGTGGTCGCCGGCGACTAAACGCCGGTGGGGTTGACTGGGTCTGACCCCCCCTAGTTGACCTGGTGTTTGACCCGTGTGGGTCAGTGATAGGTGGGGCCCGGCCCTGCTAATGTTTCTGTTAGGATTAGTTTAATATCTAATTAACTCTGTTAACTAACTATGACAGCGGCGTGTGGACCCCACACGTCGGGTTTTGACAGTCAGCCGCAGCTTGACTTGCGACGTCATGCTTACTCAATCTTGTGTGATAATACAATTTTCTGGATTTATTCTTATTCAGGAATTTCCAGAAAATGCCCAAAACTTCAAAAAATCATAGAAATTCAACCGTAGCTCAGATTGAAATAATTTATATATGAAAAATTATCAGCAAAATGCAATCTATCCATCTGTATCAGTTTCATGCATGACAAAACAACTTATACCTGCTGTATAGGTGAAAACATATTAATGGCATATATAAGAGCTTAACTTGGAGTTGCATTTGAATTCTTGGTTCAAATGGACCTCTTCCAAACTGAATGCTAGTTGCATTAGCCCAAACAGCATCACATCTACATGCCATGTTCATGCATCATATTGTTGCATATGCTTGTGTATTGATTGTTGGCACCGTTCCTTCTCGATAGGTCCAGCTTTGGAGAGTGCTTGAGAGTACCTGTCTGTGAAGCAGTGCCCCCTGTTGATCTACCAGGCAAGCAAATCCCCTTGTTCATTCCGATACAATCCTACTCTCTCGCTCCTGCTCTCAGTTATTGCATTAGGGAAACAACGATTAATCTGCTACTTTGTCTTTGCGGTAGTTGAACCCATTCCTCTGCATGACTGTCATTGCCACGATAAATAGTTGAAACCCACTAGCATGTGTAGGAGTTGATTGAGCCATGTTGTGTTCCTACCATGCTATGCCTGCTATTGCTTAGAGTTGTGTCAGTCCGATTCATTGGGAATGAATTGGAGTGTTATGATATGTTCCGATCTTTGAGAGTGAAGTGTGTGAACACGATTTGGTAAAGGTAATGTGAGAGGCCATGTAGGAGTACATGGTGGGTTGTCTCACTTTGGAACCGATCCTTAAACCTTTGAAGTTCTATGTATGTTGTCCAATGACTCGATACTACCACACATTGGGTTCCGGTAACTCGGCCCCTCTCGACTTATTAATCAACTTGATCTCTGTCCAGGAGTCGCAACTAGTTTCTGGTGTTTGTAGGTAGTGCTATTTTTCTACCAAGTGGCACCCGGCAGGTGGGCTTGGGACAGACTAGGCACATGTGGCACTGTGTACCGAAAGTGGCACCGGATGGTGGGCTCGGGAACCCTGCACACATCGTTTGGGGCCGTGAGCAACACCCGGCGGATCTCCTTGCGGATGGAACCCGAATAGGCGATAAACCTGGGCTAGAGTCTTGTGTGGTTAGTCGGTCGTGGCCGACACCCTCGCCCGAACTTCGCTTGAAGGTTGCCGAGATACATAGCGTGTACATGGTGATAAGTGGTGAGGCGTGTGTGAAGAAGTACACCCTGCGGGGTTATCATGATCTATTCGAATAGCCGTGTCCTCGGTTATGGACTTCTTGGATGCTTACGTGGTACATAGACAACTTGAAGTGGATACTCTAAAATGCTCAAGACAAGTGTGAGTGCTATGGATGGCCTTCTCGTATGGAGACGGATATGAATCCATAGTAGTGTATTGTGTGGTGACTAGTGGACTCGTAATGCGCCATATCACCTCGAAGAAGTTGGTAGTCGTAGAACATGATAGCCACAGAGTCAAAGCTGGCTTCTTTGCAACTAAATCCCACATTACCCTCTTGATACAAATGCATGTATAATAGGAACTGATGTAAGTCTTCTTGAGTACCTTTGTACTCACGTTGCTTTATTTATGTTTTTGCAGCAGAGATTTCGGTCTTACTAGTAGTTACGCTTGGACTTGACGAGTAGCTTGTTACCTTAGCTACGATCTTGTACCCTTAGGAGGGTCTTGTAGATAGTCAGGCTTCTCAGCCTTTTTCTTTTGTAGTTATGCGTACTCAGACATGTAATGCTTCCGCTTGTTGCTTGTATGCTCTGAATGATGGGTCATGTGACCCTTGTTTGTATTTAATGCTATGTGGCTCTTCTGGGCCTTTATCTATATGAGTTTGCGTTATGTTGTGATGCCATGTTGTACAACACATACTTTCATGTTATGCGTCGTGTAACGTGTATTGCTATGTGTGGGATCCGACAACCTAGTTGTCTATCCTTGGTAGCCTCTCTTATGGGGAAATGTAGTCTAGTGCTTCCACCGAGCCATGGTAGTCCGCTACAGCCCGGTTTACGGAGTCCTCGCTAGCCCAAAGCACTATCGCCTCCGGAACACTTGACTGGCCGCATGTGGTTCGCCGTTCTGTATCCGTCCCTTCGGGAAATGTCACAGCGGTGACATCCGGAGTCCTGCCTAGCCTGCTACAGCCGGGTTCCGGAGTCTGTTAGCCAGTGCTACAGCCCGGATTCGCACGCTGGCCGACCGACATGATCGATGTTGATTCATGTATGCCTGTCCCCATAGGTTAGTGCCACTTTGGGTTCACGACTAGTCATGTCGGCCGGGTTCTCTGTCATATGGATGCTAGCGACACTATCATATCGTGAGCCAAAAGGCGCAAACGGTCCCAGGCCATGGTAAGCGACACCCGTGGGAATACCGTGCGTGAGGCCGCAAAGTGATATGATGTGTTACATGCTAGATCGGTGTGACTTAGGATCGGGGTCCCGACAAGATTTGTAAGAATGTGTAGCCCATTTTTGAATTCTAATGGAATTTACTACAGCCCATTTACAGTTTGTTAAAAGTACAGCCCATTTCAACCAACTGTTCAAAACAGAATTCAATAAAATTTCCCACATTTTGATGGGATCTGAAATATTTTTATCCCAAAATTTCTAGTCAGATTAATTACAATTTCAATATAAATTTATATTACGTGAAAATCCAACAAAACATTGCGCTCGCAACAATTAATGAAATTAAAATTTTCAATATCCAAAAATAATATTTTATAAAGTAATCACGTGTTTGGTGCATTTGCTTATAGTTACTGCCAAGTTTTTATAATTACATCCCATTTATTATTTCTTAAAGCCCATTTTCTTGTTAAGCCTAATGCATCCCTCCTAGGAAAGATTTGCAGCCAGTGAGCGGAGAATAACAACTTGACCTTGCCTGGGTATTCATAAAAAAGTATAGCTGGGCTAGCCATTTTCAGCTTGAAAAAAATTAATATTTGGGCAGGATATCTGGCCTGGGCTAGACGGGCCACAGCCCGCCCAGTTAATACCTGCAGAAATGTTTTCATTGTTGTTCAGAGGAGAAAAATTAATATTTGGGCTAAACATCAAAAAACTCTACAGTGCTCACACCTCAAAAACACAAATACTGCTCGAGCTGCTTGGTCCCAGCTGTCGGCCGCTTCTTGTGCAATTCTCTCGTTTATTGACTACTACATAGGTTGACAATGGTGTGGGACCGTGATGTCAGGAAACCAGGAGGAAGCAAAATAAATTATAGTTATATATATATATATATAATAATAATAATAAGAAGGCACTTGCGTACGTGAGGCTATGGACCTGGTGGGTCCCCATTGTCATCCTCTCCAAGTAAAGTCATCTCCTCGCCCGCGCGTGCTTTCCGCCCGAAACAGTCACCGCCGCCTGCCCCGCTTCCCGGTGCAGGCGATTGCTCCGCCTTCAAACGACACAAGTGTCGTCCGTCCGTCCATCTACCGCCCACATTAATGATACGCGGTTGCCGAGGCGGCTACTCCGACGCCACACATCCGCCCCTCCGCCCGCCCACCATTGCTATATAAACTGTTGCGCCGGCCATAGCCGCAGTCATCCACATCCGTTCCCTTTCTCCTGTCCACACCACTACTGCCCACCATGGCTTCCTCGCGCTCCAGCGCTCTTTTGGACGGGCGAACGACGGACCACAAGGAGATGGCAGCCATTGCTGCCGATCGACTGGCCGGCAGGCAGCCGGAGGATGACGACGTCCCATTGGAGAACATGGTAGTCGACGATCCGGCGCCAACCCCCTCCTTTGCGCCATCCTCGCCGGTGCATTGCACCATGACCATCGGCGAGGCCCGTGCCCAATATATGTACAGGGTGAGGCAGATGCGTGAGGAGCAGTTCCGGGAGGTGCAGGCCGACGCCGCCTACAACCACCATCTCCTCCAGGAGCACCTGCAAGCGGAGGAGCAGATCACCACGGAGCGGGAGGAGCAGGAGGCGCTGCTCGACTCGTACCGCACCGCTCGCAAGGGCCGCCTCGAGCGCTGGTGATACCGCATGCGGGTGGCGGAGGCTGCGACCGCCTACAAAGAGGCTAGCAAAGAGGGCTATGAAGCGGGCGAGGCACTGTTTGGCGAGACCGAGGACGAGGCAGAGGACAATGCCGGCTCCGACGAGTCCCCGCTCCGCTGGCTTCAACGAGGTCTTGCTCCGCCGAGGCCCCGCGACGCCAACAACGAGGCAGATGCCACCACCGGCTCCGCCCCGCCAACAACGAGGTAGAGGACACCGCCGGCTCAGCCGAGGCCCCACCCTGCCGGCAACGTGGGGGAGGATTTCCACCGCCCCGCTGAGGCGCCGCCCGCCGGCAACGAGATAGAGGACATCGCCGGCTCCGCCGAGGCCCCGCCCCGCTGCCAACGAGGCTGCACCACACAGAAAACGAGGAAGCGTAGAACATGGTAGTTCACCGTCGCTCGGGTCCAAGTAAGGACACCGCTGCTACCCTCCGGTTGAAGCCAAGCTAGGCGGGTTGACCATTGACGGCCGGTTAGCTTCTTGGCGGCGACGTGGAGTCGAAGAGCTGCGCTGGAGAAGAACGCTGCTTCTACTTAACTGCTGGTGCAGTTGGTGACACGTGGGCCCAACATGCCACATGTCGATTCACAATCGCACCTGCAGTTAAAATCCTTAGCTTTCTGCTCGGCCGGAGACACAGATGGGTAGCTTCGGTTAATTAATTATACCTCCAGCGCACCCCTTTTTAGTTGAAGAATGTATGAAATGTAATGAAATCCGACAGTGTATGAATGAATTTATTTCGATTAGTTCAAATTCCTGTATCAATGGCATCGGGTGAACATGCAAAACAATACATACTAGCATTATTCCCAGGGTGATCACCTCGTTTGCAGCAGTTTCACATGTACTCCCTCCGGTCCTTTCTAGTCTGCATACAAGTTTTATGCGCGGTCAAAGTATCTCTACTTTGACCAATCTTATACAAAAAGTATGCACTTTCACAATGTGCGAAGTAAAAAGGAAATGAAGGAGTACAAAGAGTTTGAGCAACTTTTTACCGTTTCTGTACATTGCAATCAAACACACAGGCCTGGCAATTCATAGAGAACATTCAAAACAATCGATGATTATGCATCTCAGCGACTCACATGTCAGAGGCAATATTTACTTCAAAACTAAAGAATAAAGAAAAAATTGATCGACGCTACTGACAGCAAAGGGCGTCCCATTCAAAAATATCAAACGCGTGTCTTGCTAAAATCAATGAGCAAAATTTGACAAGGTTGTCCCATTCCAAAATATCAAATGCCTACGATTGTGGAATGGGCAGGGTTTGCCATCAGTTCGGACATTGACATGGCACCTCGTGCTAAATAAACCAACTATTCTTTTTGTGCAGTTCCACCAAAATCAACCAAATTCACGCGTAGCTTGTATGATTTCGCCCTTATATGTTGCAACGCCTTGAACTTACCGGCACCTCCTTTCTTGTGGTGGAAAAGAATGATTTGATGTATTCATGAACATTTTGTGCAGTTCCCATTGAAATCAAGCTGAGCACCCCTGTTTGCACAAATACAAAAAAGTGATTAGTATAAAGCAAACTGTACTATGAAATGACAGTTTCAATGAGCACATACATGGTCCATGTAGAGCACACTTTTAGAAAAATGGAACTCACCGGAAAGAATCCTAGAAAAACATTGTACACTCGCATCACAGAATAAAAATTGAGATTTGTCAGTCATTCTGAGCTGAAGTTAGTTTGGTCTTGTGGGTAGTAATGTAACCGTCCTTCAACTGCTCCTTCTGATGAGAAGATAGACATGGCTTCTTCATCCTGGCATAATCGGAACTAGTCACTTCACGTACTCCATATTCTTCTTCAGAGGAAGATGATCCTGTTGTGCAAAGACAAGAGGATTACTAAATGTTAGCATCTGAGGGAGTCCTAGATTAGGGGGTGTCCGGATAGCCAAACTATCACCGTTGGCCGGACTCCTGGACTATGAAGATACAAGATTGAAGACTTCGTCCGATATGCGGATGGGACTTTCCTTGGCGTGGAAGGCAAGCTTGGTGATACGGATATGTAGATCTCCTACCGTTGTAACCGACTCTGTGTAACCCTAACCCTATCCGGTGTCTATATAAACCGGATGGTTTTAGTCCGTAGGACGAACAACAATCATACCATAGGCTAGCCTCTATGGTTTAGCCTCTCTGATCTCATGGTAGATCCACTCTATACTACCCATATAATCAATATTAATCAAGCGGAGTAGGGTTTTACCTCCATCGAGAGGGCCCGAACCTGGGTAAAAACATCGTGTCCCTTGTCTCCTGTTACCATCCGCCCTAGACGCATAGTTCGGGACCCCCTACCGAGATCCGCGGTTTTGACACCGACATTGGTGCTTTCATTGAGAGTTCCTACGTGTCGTCATCCTTAGGCCCGATGGCTCCTTCGATCATCAACAACGACACGGTCCAGGGTGAGACTTTTTCCCCGACAGGATCTTCAGATTGGCGGCTTTGCACTCACGGGCCAATTCACTTGGCCATCCGAGCAGATCGAAAGCTCGCCCTGGCCATCGGGCCAGATTTGGGAGTTTGAACTACATGGCCGACATCCGCGAAGACTTGATCTTGACGGATTGAGCCCACCAAGCAGCGCCCGCCTTTGTCTCGATGGGCACGATCTAGCTCTGCCGTCGAGCAGTGCCACAGGCCGCACCGGCGTCGCTCCGACCCTTAGCTCGGAGCCGACTCCGTCGATCGAGGATGAGTGGCTGGACACCGCCTCGGGGGCTACGATCTCTACAGCGATTGAGCCGAACTCCATCCCTGTCCTTTGCGAAGACCGTGACTCCAAGGTGTCGGACTCCTCTCCGGACTCCGAACCCTCCGCGCCCCTGCCATTCGAATCCAATTGGGCGCCGGTTATGGAGTTCACTGCCGCGGACATCTTTCAGCACTCGCCCTTTGGCGACATCCTGAATTCACTAAAGTCTCTCTCTTTATCGGAGAGCCCTGGCGGACTACGGTCAAGAAGGTTGGGATGCGGACGACAAAGAAATTCAACGCCCACCCACCACCCACTTTGTAGCCACATCGCCGATGATTTAACCGACATGCTCGACTTCGACTCCAAAGACATCGGCGGCATGGGCGGCGATGCTGGAGACGACCAAGAACCAGCGCCCTACGAGCCTTTGAAAGGCCATCTCGTCATCGACATATACATGGTGGACATCCCAAAAGATGGGAACGACGATGGAAACGATGGAGGATGACCCCTCCAAGAAACAGCCCAAGCGCCGGCGTCAGCGGCGCCGCTCTAAATCCCGCCACAGCAAAAACGGTGATTCCGGCATGGGAGATAATAACACCCCGGACAGTGCCGAAGACAACCTCCTCCAGCAGGATTCAGCACAGGAGGAGGGAAAAGCCAGCCCTCATGATTAAGCAGCAGATAGGGAGGTGGAGGACGATAATTATATGCCTCCCTCCGAAGATGAGGCAAGCCTCGACGACGACGAATTTGTCGTGCTTGAGGATCCCGCCGAACAGGAGCGTCTCAAACGCAGGCTTATGGCCATGGCAAGCAGCCTCAAGAAAAAGCAGCAGCAGCTTAGAGCTGACCAAGACTTGCTAGTCGGCTGGATGGTGAAGTCCTTGCAACCGAAGAGTACGAACTCGAGCGCCCCTCCAAGAGATACTGAAACGCAGGCTGCTACCCCAATTAGAGGAGGAAGCACCCAAACCTACATCACCGGCGCATGATGTGGCCGACCGCCACCCTGGCCGCAACAGAGAGGCCTCTAGGCCCTCCATTCAAGCCGCACCCAGCGTCGCTCGAAAAGTACCAAGGCACGGGAAGCAGCGCCGGACCTGCGAGACATATTGGAGGACAAGGCAAGGCAAACAAGATCGATCTACGGATCGCATGGGCGCCTACGACGCGTGATGATAACCGTCACGCCCGGATACAGCAATTCGGCGGGCCGAACACGATGAGACAAAGCTCATTTGAGCTACGCCGTGATATAGCTCAATATAGAGGTGCCGCACACCCACTATGCTTCACGCAGACAGTGATGGATCATCAAATCCCGAGGGTTTCAAACCCGTAAACATCAAATCATACGATGGCACAATAGATCCTGCGGTTTGGATCGAGGACTACCTCCTCCATATCCACATGGACCGCGGTGATGATCTACACGCCATCAAATACCTCCCACTCAAGCTTAAAGGACCAGCTCGGCATTGGCTTAACAGCTTGCCAGCAGAATCAATTGGTTGTTGGGAGGACCTGGAAGCCGCATTCCTTGATAACTTCGAGGGCACATATGTGCGACCACCAGACGCTGATGACCTCAGCCACATAATTCAGTAGCCAGAAGAATCGGCCACACAATTCTGGACACGGTTCCTAACCAAGAAAAATCAAATCGTTGACTGTCCGGATGTAGAGTCCCTTGCAGCCTTCAAACATAACATCCACGACGAGTGGCTTGCCCGGCACCTAGGACAGGAAAAGCCGAAATCCATGGCAGCCCTCACAACACTCATGACCTGCTTTTGCGTGGGAGAGGACAGCTGGCTAGCTCGTAGTAACAACTTGACCAAAAACCCTGGTAGTTCGGATACCAAGGACAGCAATGGCAGGTCGCGTCGCAACAAGCACAAGCGCCGCATCAACGGCGATAATGCTGAAGATACGGCAGTCAATGCCGGATTCAGAGGCTCTAAACCCGGTGAGCGAAAAAAGCCGTTCAAAAGAAATACTCAGGGCCCGTCCAATCTGGACCGAATACTCGATCGCTCGTGCCAAATACATGGCACCCCCGAAAAAACAGCCAACCACACCAGCGAGGATTGTTGGGTCTTTAAACAGCGAGCAAGTTAAATGCGAACTCAATGACAAGGGGCTGCATAGCGATGGCGAGGAGGAGCCCGACCGCCGAACAATAAAGGACATAAGGGCTTCCCCCACAAGTGCGGATGGTGAACATGATATATGCAACCCACATACCCAAAGGGAGGCGGAAGCGTGCGCTTAAGGGACGTATATGCGATGGAGCCAGTCGCCCCAAAGTTCAACCCATGGTCCTCCTGCCCAATCACCTTTGATCGAAGGGACCACCCCACTAGCATCCGCCACGGCGGATTCGCCGCATTGGTTCTTGACCCAATCAACGATGGATTTCACCTCACTATGGACGGCGATAGCAGCCTGAACCTGCTCTATCAGGATACAGTGCGCAAAATGGGCAAAGACCCCTCAAGGATTAAACCCACAAAGATGACCTTTAAAGGCGTCATACCAGGTGTAGAGGCCAATTGTACAGGCTCAGTTACACTCGAAGTGGTCTTGGATCCACTGGATAACTTGAAGCGAAGAGTTAATCTTAGACATAGTCTCGTTCATGGCGGACTATCACGCCTTTGCTTGGACGAACCGCATTGCAAAGTTCAATGCGGTGCCGCCACGCATACCTCAAGCTCAAGATGCCAGGCCCTCGAGGAGTAATCATGGTCAATGGAAACACCGAGCGCTCTCTCCGAGCGGAGGAGCATACGGCTGACCCTCGCGGCGGAGGTGCAAAGCAGCCTCTCACGGCAATTCTCGAGTCCGGCTACTAAGCGTCCGGACACCATCAAGCGCCCGGAGTAACCTACAACAAGACCGCTGGCACGATCCGAGCATCGCCAGCGTAATCCGCCCCAACCCCAGCCCTCACGAAATTGCGAAGCCAGTACTACGCATACATAACTACGCTCTGGAGATACCATGGGCATAAGGGGAGGGGCACGACCATGGCACGCCCATAATGCGGCTCAACCGCACCAGGGGCTCCCGATTGTGTCATTCTTTCTATTTCTTCTTTTCTCTTACTTTCAGGTCTCCGTTTTCCGAAGCCACATCCGGCACTAGAATTGCCGAACTCACGATGCAACAGCCGGGGAAGCGAAAGCTACGTCGAGTGTCGGTGGTCTCTACTACGAGCATTATACCTGTTTTACATACCATCCCGCAGCTTACCTGGAGGGGACATGTTAAATAGTCCCATCCCTTGCTTATCGCACTATTTGTATCGCTCGCTTTCATTGCGGTACCTTTTGAATAAACAATACATAGCTTTTGCCTATTATTGCACTCCTTTCTTTATCTATATATATGTTCATTCATGACATGTTGCACGATACACTTTAGTACGGCCAATACACCGAGGGCTTAAGTACCCCAAAAATATGGTGTGATAAGTCCGAACACTTTCACAAGTGCGGCACCCGAACTTATAGCATTATATGCATCGGCTCGAATCATGTCTTGGGTCAATAGTTGGGTTTGCCCGGCTCCCATGTTTTGGTACCTTACGTTCCGTTATATCGGCTAAGGTGAAGGCTGGGAGAACCACTGCGATTCTGCGGTTGAGCTGGGTTGAGCACCTCGGTGGAAAGCTAAAACTGACCGTCATGATAGAGGCGAGAGCGATCGCTGTTCGAGAGGTTTTTCGGGTCCCTAAAGACTTATGCCGCTTAGAGCGAGGAGTCGGCATTGTCGGCCAAAGGCGTGGATAGCGCCCAATTCGGTCTTCGAATACTAGGGGCTTCAATTTAAAATTATAGAATTCTATGGCTAAGTGAGAGTGTTCAAGCACTATAGTCCGGTTGCCTTGTTCATTGTGTTGGCGCCTCCCTCGAAGGACCCAAGAATGGGAACAAGAGTGCTCAAGTTTATCCGAACACCCCGGCACTTTCGTGGCATGGGGGCTGAAGCCAACGACTTGCCATCTCTCAAATTTGATAAGCGGTCGCATAGAAGGTAATATTTTAAATTCTGGCGTTGCTTAGCGCATATGAACAAGTTTTCAGCGTCTGAGGATAACAAATGCGATTCTACTCAAAATTACATCTTTGGAGAATTCACCGCTATAAAGCGGGCACCCTTGGGGCGCCCTCATAGTACATTTCGGGCTTGCGATGCTCCTTGCCCGGCGGTGGCCCGTCCGTCACAAGCTTCTCAGCATCCATCTTGCCCCAGTGCACTTTAGCACGGGCAAGGGCCCGACGGGCACCTTCAACGCAGACGGAGCGCTTGATGACTTCAATCCATGGACAGGCATCCACCAGCCGCCGCACTAGCCCGAAGTAGCTCCCAGGCATGGCTTCCGTAGGCCACAGCCGAACTATGAGGCCCTTCATGGCATGTTCGGCCACCTTGTGGAGCTCGACCAGCTGCTTCATTTGGTGGCTCGAAGGCACCGGATGTCCGACCTCGGCATATCTTGAGACCAGAACACCTTTTCCGTCGAGCTCCCCTCCTCGGCGGTGAGAACGCGGCAACATCGGACACACTCTGAGGGAAGATCTGCGAATGCTCTGGAGAGCTCGGATTCGGGTAAGTAATAGATAATTCACTTTCACATGCTTGCTTTGCATAAAGAATGCCTTACCGCTGCTATCTTCTTTAATGATTCAATTTCTGGAGGGCTTTTTGGGCTTGGCCTTAGTGGCTGGCACTCTCAAGAGCCGAGGCGAGCTCGGACTCTCGAGTCTTGAGTCACGCTCCAAACTCGTGTTTTTTCCATGAGAGCACAGGAGCTCTTGCCGCACCTCCGCCACCGCGCCTCCTGCTTCTCTCGCTCGGTGCGCTCGCGGCCGCTTTGCTTCGGTAGTGGACACCACTTCCTTGTGGTCGCCACCTCGTTAAGTGGCCCCTACAATACCCACGTTAGTCCTGTCATTTTTGCAACCAAATCCTTTCTATAAGGTATTACTTTAATAAGGTATTACTTACCTTCCTTGTCCTCGAGTTGCTTCTTGGAAAGGCCGAGCTCGTTCTCGGACCGCTCGAGGCTCTGCTTTAATGCATTGACCTCCATGATCGGTCTGTGAGAGGTCAGCGCAGCCCTGCATTCCCATATTGACATACTTATGTTAGACTCCTGCGTATATCTTTTTAGATCCTCGATCCGACTTTTCTTTCCAAACACGAACTAAGCATCGAGAAGTCTTGTCTATGCGGTAATATTTTTACATATTCTAAACTTACCTCAAAGCACGTTAGAAGGCTGATGCAGGCTTCAGTCAGCCCGCTCTTGGCGGACTGAACTTTCTGGATCACCACACTCATAACAGTGCGGTTATCCTCGTCGATGGAGGCGCCGTTAAGCGCCTCCAGCAAGCTATCCGGTGCCTCCGGATGGACGGAGGTCACCGGTGTTGCAGTCTTTCCCTTCTTACGAAGGGGCCGCTTGCCGGACTTTGGAACCACTGAAGGTTCCGGTACGGAGTCCGGCACAGGGCTGGACCTAGAGACCTCTGGGGTCTCGTCCGCTTTGCGCCCGGAGTCCGGGAGGTCGCCTTGCGGCGCCTCCAGGACCCCCTCTTCCTGGCTGGGCCCCTTTTGGGACTCCACTGCGGTGTCGTCTGTGTCACGAGGAGAGGAGGCGGTCGGAAGTGAAGTGCTATTCACATCCGACGAATCCGAGGAGCTTCGACAAAGCGGCGAAGCTCGTCCTGGGCGAACTACATGATTATATTCGGCATTAGAAGACACTGTCGACAAATAAAAAGTCATGAGCTATTCCGAGTCCAGACACTTACGATCTCGCCGAGGCTTGGCCCTTGGTGGCCCTCCTCCTACGTCGTTGTCGGCGTTGATGGAGAAGTCGAAGGAAGGGTCCTTCTTTTCTTGAACCCTCCGGCCTCCCGATCAGGCGACCTTCCTTTTCTTCTCTCCCCCCGCTGGGGGAGAGGCTTCTTTTTGCTCCTCCTCGTCCTCAGGGGAGGATTCCGCCTCAGAGTCGTCGGACGATGAGTGCGACAACACCTAGCGTCGGGCGCTCCTTCGAGTCCTCGTGGCCTTCTTCTTGGCCTTCTTCTCCGGCACCACGTGAGGTGCCGGAGCCAAACCCGTCAGCGGGCGTCCGCTGGAGTCTTCGGCAAGAGGCCGGACGATTAACCTGCTCGGGCGTGCTTGCCCGATCTGTCAAAGGTAAGGGAGTTTAGATCCCACATAGAGTCAAACTATGAAAAACAAGAGTCTGTAAAGGGTAAAATAGCTTACCTCGGTAGCTTGGCGGCTACAAGCTGAATCCATAATCTTGATGGCGGATGTGGAGAACCCTCGGCGCCCTTGAACAGCACCTTCTAGGCATCTTAAATGCGTAGTGTCGAAGAGCCTTTTCAGAGTTGGTCTTTGCCGGATCGAACTCCACAATTTGAAGGCCCGTTGTTGGCATGGGAGGATCCGGCGGATGAGCATAACACGGACTACATTGACAAGCTGAGATTCTTGTCCACGGGGGTTTGCATGTAGGTTTGGAGTCCGGTCAGCTCTTCCGGATTACCCCACGTCAGGCCCGTCTCTTTCCAAGAGGTGAGCTGCGTAGGGAAACCAGATCTGAATTCGGGGGCCGCTGCCCATTTAGGGTGGCGCGGCTCGGTGATGTAGAACCACCCCGATTGCCACCCCTTCACGATCTCCACAATGGAGCCCTCGAGCCATAGGACTTTGGCCATCTTGCCAACCATGGCACCTCCGCACTCCGCTTGGCGGCCGCCCACTACCTTGACTTGACATTGAAGGTCTTGACCATAAGCGAAGTGGGGCTGGATGAAGAAAGGCCTCGCACCTGACGATGAACGCCGAGATGTTGAGGATGAAATTGAGGGCGGATCGTGGAAATCCGGCCGTAGTAGAACATGAGCCCCGGACAAATGGGTGAAGTGGAAAACCCTAGCCCACGGAGGAAGTGGGTGAGGAACACCACCCTCTCATGGGGCACAGGGGTGGGAATGAGCTGTCCCTCGTCGGGGAGCGGTCTTGGCGATGTCATTTGGACAAGTATCCGGCCTTCCGCAGCTTTTGACTTGTCCCTCCATGACGGAGGAGACCATCCACTTGCCTCCGCTCCGGACATGGCTGGATAAGGTTGAGGAGGGATGTCGCGGACTTGGTATTTGGAGCTCGAGTGCTCGGAAATGGATGAGCAAAGGAGGAAGAAGGCGTGGGTTAGAAGGTGGATCCTTATCCCTTATATGGTAGACGAAGCTATCGTCCCCGCTTGACTGGTAAAACTCTCTTATCTCCGAAGCGCCGTAATCAATGGCGCGGTTGGGTTCTACGTCCGTATTGATGGGAATCCCGGAATAAGGGGCACGATCTCCGCTACGATAAGGCGTGCCAAGGAAACCGCCTCGCTAAGCCTTGAGGTGGAGCAGTAAAAAGGATTCGTATAAAGGCACGGCCGTGGTGTGATGTCACGCGCCGCAGAATCGTCAGCAGATCTGTGCAAAGGTTATTCTCTCTACGGTGGTATGTGGAACTTGTTTTGCGAGCGGACACAATCCTTGTGTTCAAAATCTTCTATGAAGTATTCGGAGGAGGAACCCGCCTTGCAATGCCGAAGACAATATGCGCCCGGACTCGTCGTCATTGAAGCCTGGTTCGAGAGACTCTTGAGGAGACCTGGATTAGGGGGTGTCCAGGATAGCGAACTATCACCGTTGGCGGACTCTGGACTATGAAGATACAAGATTGAAGACTTCGTCCCATGTCCGGATGGGACTTTCCTTGGCGTGGAAGGCAAGCTTGGCGATACGGATATGTAGATCTCCTACCGTTGTAACCGACTCTGTGTAACCCTAACCCTATCCGGTGTCTATATAAACCGAAGGGTTTTAGTCCGTCGGACGAAAAAAAATCATACCATAGGCTAGCCTCTAGGGTTTAGCCTCTATGATCTCGTGGTAGATCCACTCATGTACTACCCATATCATCAATATTAATCAAGCAGGAGTAGGGTTTTACCTCCATCGAGAGGGCCCGAACCTGGGTAAAAACATCGTGTCCCTTGTCTCCTGTTACCATCCGCCTAGACGCACAGTTCGGGACCCCCTACCCGAGATCCGCCGGTTTTGACACCGACAACATCCCTGTTTGCTCGAAAAAAAGGAAAGGAAATATTTAAAACAACACAAATGAAGCACTTCTCAAGGACAATACCACTTTTTCATGACAGTATCTAAACAGTAGCACAACACCAATAGAGATGACAAAGCTCAATCATATGGATGAAATCAGTGGTAGTACCAATCTTTGTCGAGGCTTATTGTGTAGAGCATCTGAGATGAAGCACTTCTCTGGAACCATCTGTTGCTATCTACGATGGTGGCCATGCTTACTATATACTCCTCGATTAGTTTAATGTTTCCAACATCTTCTTGTGCAGTTCCACTAAAATATATGGTATCTTCAAAGAAGATCCCTGTTTGCACAAGTAGAGATAATTACATATTACATTAAGAGTGGCATCAAATTAGTGGCAAAACAATTGCTCGTTCCAGCCATAGCAATAAATTAAGATGCAAAACTATATCATTACTTGTGTCATCACAGTTCTAGTGCTTCATTACAGCACCGGGAGTTGATTTTTGTTTTTCTTCCGCTTGTTCTTCCCCTTCATCACTTGGTTCAATAACAGACAAGCTTCGCCTTCAATGTAAGATCTGGCATGTCAATTAGGGAGCACAAGTATAGTACTAAACTTAATTTTCTGATGAAAGTGGCAAAATACGGGCCAGCAGTTGTGAAATATCCTTATCTTACCTCAATGGGATATTACGGTGCAAATATAGATTGGAAGTCTTGTCTCCATTTGTGCAGTTCACTAAAATCAAGCAACATTATCGTACAAGTAGCACAACATATGAACACTGCAGAATCATGTGAAAGAAGGCTAGTACTGACATCTCATGATGCGGAATTCAAACAACTCACAAGAAGAAGATCTAAACCAAATTAAGCCTTAGCGGATAGGAAGTAAGATCTCCTCTTGTGCAGTTCCACTAAGATCAAGCAATCAAGCAACGTTGTCGGTTGTGACATTTTGGTTGAACTGCACAAAACACTCTTAAAACAAAAGTGTTTTGTGCGGTGCAACAAAAGGTCACAATGGCAACGAGGTGAAGTAGATAACCCTGTTTACACGAGAGGTGCAAAGGAAACAATTAGTGGTCAATAGCGGTGGATGACACGAAGCCAACAAAAGAAGCATCTACCTTATCTAAATGGGAAAGAAAGCAAGGCGGTAGCATTTCTCAAACGGTGGCATTGATTAATATTAACATAGAGATTATATTAACAATAAAATTCGTTAAACATGTAATTTGCTTCTAATTGTGGCATTGCATCAATTTTCCAGCGGCATTATTAGAGGGTGTTTGTTTACAGGGACATTTTGGTGTAGGGACTAAAAAAACTCCGTGTCGGTCCCATCTAAACCAAGCAGGAGGGACTTTTAGGGACTAAAGTGGGCATTTGGGACTAAAGAAAGAAGACCCGAGGAGTCTTTTTGGGACTTTTTCAACAGTTTCCCCGCCACGCATCGCACCTTGTCTCTATTAGTTCATTACTAGGGGTAACATGGTCTTTTAGCATGTCATTTAATAACCTCTAGTCCATGTTTAGTCCACGGAACCAAGCGGTAGGGACTAGGGAGTTTTAACCAAGCAGGGCCTTAGATTAACAACAGCTAATGAGTTGCAGGGGACGGTGGATGCACCAGCACCATGTGCATCTACCGATGTCTTGTGGTCATGCCTGATCTGTTGCAACAAAGAACAAACAAACAAGGAGCATATTTGTGTTGGTCCCGGTTTTGTTATCTTTAGACACCTTTCCCATGTGGTTGACAAATCTAGTCTGCTCAAACTCTCTGACCTTGTCCCTTCCTTTCCTTTTTGAACCACGTCCTAGATTTATGCGATACAACTTTCCCCACTACTTTCCCCATTCCTTTCCTCTTTGAACCACGTCCTAGATTCATGCTATACAACTTTCCCCTTCATTTCCTCTTTGAACCACGTCCTAGATTCATGCTATATACAACTTTTCCACTACTTTCCCCACTCCTTTCCTCTTTGAACCACATCCTAGATTCATGGTATACATGCAGCTAGAGCAATGCATGTGGAGTAAGTAAATTATACCTTAAGGTTCTTGGGCGTGGTTCGGTGGCGGCAGGAGACGGCAATGAAGAAGAAGGGGTCGGAGGCCCTCAGCGCCCGCTTTGGGTGGAAAGTGAACAGCTGCGCCGGTAGTCCCTCGTCGATGGCGACAGCGTTAAGCCTCCTTCCCTTCCCGGCGGACGAATCCTGCCGGCTCTTTGAGCAGCAGTGAGGGGTGAGAGAGGCCAACGAAGTCTTGTCTAGATCTGGAGAGGGCGAGAGAGTGTGAAGAGAGCAACTACAAGCGCTGAGCTCCAACGGGAGAGGGCGAGCGAGTGTGAAGAGAGCAACTACAAGCGCTGAGGCTCCAACGTGTATATATATACTGGAGAGAGAGTGTGAAGCATGCAAACCCTAGAAAACATTTTGACCAGTCAAAGAATCCTCCTGGCACAAATTATGCTCAAGTGTAGTTATCGAACCCGAGACCTCAAGTTTGATGAGCGAACAGGCTAACCAGCTACACAAACCTCCCGTTATGTTCAACGAGAGGGAAATAACCTTTTATACATTCCTGCATTCGTGTGACAAGCATGCCGTGTTTTTTTGTGTGTGGGGGAGTCATTGGGATTTCAATCATAATCGTGTCATGTGGCTTTGGTGGTAAGACTATCCACAGTGGTGCAGAAATGCAGCCTTAGTCACCTTACCTCTCTCCACGTAGTACGTTGGGTCCCACCAGTCAGAGGGTGAAACAAACACATTAATAAGAAAAATTAAAAGCGCCCGGTGATGTATCTTACCTCAGACATCTCGCTCTGCTCGGGAACACTCTCCAATTGATCCTCTATTCGCTCACGTACTATTTTAAGTGAATCCTTATTATAACATGCACACAAATTTTGGGCACTTGTATTCGACTTAAGTCGGTGTGCCACCGTATCTACGTATACTTACTACTCCCTCCGTCTAGGTGTAATAAGTCACGTTAGAAGGTGCAAGCGGGACCAAGGTGCGTCGCGTGTGCGTGTGTGTGTGTGTGTGTGTGTGTGTGTGTGTGTTTAACAGCATGTGTGTGTTAGAGAGAGCGACAGATCGACCTACTCCTACAGAGAGATGTTGTGTAGTGTACGATTGTAGCCGCGAGAGTCGGTGGATCCTCTCGTTTCCGGGCGTGCCCAGTTGGGACATGCGGACAGCTGCCACGCCCGCTCCTGACCAGCCTGGCCCACCCAAAGCCCCTCCATCGCCCGCGTGCGCTTCCCGCCCGAAACGGTCAGCGCCGCTCCAAAGAATCGGTGCCGCATTCATGCCCGGGCAGAGCGGACGCGACCTCTCAGTGGCGCAAGTGTGATGGTTGCTTCGTCCGTCCAACTTACTGTTGGGTCTATGTGATTTGATGACTCATTGGTCTTTATTACTGAGGTGGTAGGACTGCTGGATGTCCCACTCATTCGGCGAAAGGAGGTACTACTACTATATTACAATTTTCTCCATTCTTATTGAGGCGTGCAAGAGCGATGAAAACATGCGAGGCTCGGTGATTACATGGCCCACCTCACACTATCACCGTGCAACACCTAACTCTTTACATAGTACTCCCTCCGTTCCTAAATATTGCTAGATGAGTCCTTGTTTGCCGCAGAACAATGATATATCTCTCTGCATAAAATTATCGATTTCATAGAACTAAAAAAACTCTATAACCGCATGACAAATGTGGTAGCCAAGCTAACTAAACTCCCATCATCATTTAGGTCATCCCACGTAAGGAAAAAAGATCAACCAACTCCTACTGCATAATGGGATTATATTTTTCTTTTTGACATGTTAATGGGACTTAAAAGCTCACTTACATGCATTCTACCAGTGCATGCTTGCATGCAAACATGTTGATGTGATTTAAAACCCACTCACATGCATGTGCCACGGTATTTACGCATGCTTGCATGTGGCTTAGTCTTGAACCTCTCAATGTCTAGATCGGACAACTATTATGGACTGATTTACTTCATCTATGGCTACATCAATTTTGATCATGTGGCTCAAGGAGAGGATAGAGAATTCCTAGTAGTGGGGCTAGCTATTACTAGTAGATAAGTCTTTGTAGAGATTCCACTACATACGGAACAAAATGAATGAATCTACACTTAAAATGCATCTATATACATCCGCATGTGGTTCATGGTGAAATCTCTACAAAGACTTGTATTTAGGAACGGAGGAAGTACTAGTATAGTATGTACTGTAATTTATCAGCGATATAAATTTGTACAATGCTCTGAAGCTTCGACTTACATTACATGTATCTTGCGTCCAAGGTTGCCCGTTGCAACATTTCATCAAATACAAAGGAGACTAACATGCATGCTATTGCATCTCAATGATTGACGAGATCATAGCAAATATGTACTCCTCCATTCCAAAATAAGTGTCTCAACTTTGTGCAAACTTTAGTACAAAGTTGTACTACTACTAAAGTTGACACTTATTTTGGAATAGAGGCAACTAAAGAAAAAATGATCCATGCAGTCCCTAGCCCTTGAACCATGAACCACGACCGGGCTTCAATTTCTTTGGCAGCGTTCGAGCTTCCTAATAAATGAAGTTTGCAAGCGAGGAGTCCTAGATTAAGGGGTGTCGGGATGGCGAACTATCACCGTTGGCGGACTCTGGACTATGAAGATACAAGATTGAAGACTTCGTCCCATGTCGGATGGGACTTTCCTTGGCGTGGAAGGCAAGCTTGGCGATACGGATATGTAGATCTCCTACCATTGTAACCGACTCTGTGTAACCCTAACCCTATCCGGTGTCTATATAAACCGGAGGGTTTTAGTCCGTAGGACGAACAACAATCATACCATAGGCTAGCCTCTATGGTTTAGCCTCTCTGATCTCATGGTAGATCCACTCTATACTACCCATATCATCAATATTAATCAAGCAGGAGTAGGGTTTTACCTCCATCGAGAGGGCCCGAACCTGGGTAAAAACATCGTGTCCCTTGTCTCCTGTTACCATCCGCCTAGGCGCATAGTTCGGGACCCCCTACCCGAGATCCGCCGGTTTTGACACCGACATTGGTGCTTTCATTGAGAGTTCCTCTGTGTCATCATCCTTAGGCCTGATGGCTCCTTCGATCATAAACAACGACGCGGTCTAGGGTGAGACTTTTCTCCCTGGACAGATCTTCGTATTCGGCGGCTTTGCACTGCGGGCCAATTCACATGGCCATCTGGAGCAGATCGAAAGCTACGCCCCTGGCCACAAGGTAAGATTTGGGAGTTTGAACTACACGGCCGGCATCCGCGGAGACTTGATCTTTGAGGGATTCGAGCCATAGCCAAGCGCGCCGCACTGTCTCGATGGGCACGATCTAGCTCTGCCACCGAACAGTGCCCTGGAGGCCGCACCAGCATCCGCTCTGACCCTTAGCTCGGAGCCGACTCCGCCGATCGAGGATGAGTGGCTAGACACCGCCTCGGGGGCTACGATCTCTACGGCGATTGAGCCGAACTCCATCCCTGTCCTTTGCAAAGACCGTGACTCCAAGGTGCCGGACTCCTCTCCGGACTCCGAACCCTCCGCGCCCCTACCAATCGAATCCAATTGGGCGCGGTTATGGAGTTCAACGCCCACGGACATCTTTCAGCACTTTCGCCCTTTGGCGACATCCTGAATTCACTAAAGTCTCTCTCTTTATCGGAGAGCCCCAGACGAACTATGGTCGGGAAGGTTGGGATGCGGACGACGAAGAAATTCAACGCCCACCCACCACCCACTTTGTAGCCACTGTCGATGATTTAACCGACATGCTCGACTTCGACTCCGAAGACATCGACGGTATGGACGACGATGCTGGAGATAACCAAGAAACAACGCCTACAAGGCACTGGAAGGCCACCTTGTCATACAACATATACATGGTGGACATCCCAAAAGATGGGAACAACGATGGAACAGTGGAGGATGACCCCTCCAAGAAACAGCCCAAGCGCCGGCGTCAGGGGCGCCGCTCTAAATCCCGCCACAGCAAGAACGGTGATTCCATCACGGGAGATAATAACACCCCGGACAGTGCCGAAGACAACCTCCTCCAGCAGGATTCAGCACAAGAGGAGGGAGAAGCCACCCTCATGATAGAGCGGCAGACAGGGAGGTGGAGGATGATAATTATATGCCTCCCTCCGAAGATGAGGCAAGCCTCGTGACAGCCAATTTAGTCGTGCTGAGGATCCCGCCCGAACAGGAGGCGTTTCAAACGCATGCTTATGGCCACGGCAAGCAGCCTCAAGAAAAAGCAGCAGCAGCTTAGAGCTGACCAAGACTTGCTAGCTGACAGATGGACTGAAGTCCTTGCAGCCGAAGAGTACGAACTCGAATGCCCCTCCAAGAGATATCCAAAACGCAGGCTGCTACGCCAATTAGAGGAGGAAGCACCCAAACCTACATCACTAGCGCATGATGCGGCCGACCGACCACCCAGTGGCCGCGATAGAGAGGCCTCTAGGCCCTCCATTCAAGCCGCACCCCGGTGTCGCTCGAAAAGTACCATGGCACGGGGAAAAACGCCAGACCTGTGAGACATATTGGAGGACAAGGCAAGGCAAACAAGATCGATCTACGGATCGCGTGGGCGCCCCACGACACGTGATGATAACCGTCACGCCGGATACAACAATTCCGGCGGGCGAACACGCGATGAACAAAGCTCATTTGAGCTGCATCGTGATATAGCTCAATACGAGGCGCCGCACACCCACTATGCTTCACGGACGAAGTGATGGATCATCAAATCCCGAGGGTTTCAAACCCGTAAACATCGAATCATACGATGGCACAACAGATCCTGCGGTTTGGATCGCGGAGTACCTCCTCCATATCCACATGGCCCTTGGTGATGATCTACGCCATCAAATACCTCCCACTCAAGCTTAAAGGATCAGCTCGGCATTGGCTTAACAGCTTGCGGCCAGAATCAATTGGTTGTTGGGAGGACCTGGAAGCCGCATTCCTTGATAACTTCGAGGGCACATATGTGCGACCACCAGATGCCGATGACCTCAGCCACATAATTCAGCAGCCAGAAGAATCGGCTAGACAATTCTGGACACGGTTCCTAACCAAGAAAAATCAAATCGTTATCTGTCCGGATGCAGAAGCCCTTGCAGCCTTCAAACATAACATCTGCGATGAGTGGCTTGCCCGGCACATAGGACAGGAAAAGCCGAAATCCATGGCAGCCCTCACAACATGCATGACCCGCTTTTGCGCGGGAGAGAACAGCTGGCTAGCTCGTAGTAACAACTTGACCAAAAACCCTGGTAGTTCGGATACCAAGGAAAGCAATGGCAGGTCGCGTCGCAACAAGCACAAGCGCCGCATCAACGGCGATAATGCTGAAGATCTGGCGGTCAATGCGGATTCAGAGGTTCTAAACCGGTCAGCGGAAAAAGCCGTTCAAAAGAAATACTCGGGGCCCGTCCAATCTGGACCGAATACTCGATCGCTCGTGCCAAATACATGGCACCCCCGAAAAACCAGCCAACCATACCAACAGGGATTGTTGGGTCTTCAAACAAGCGAGCAAGTTAAATGCGAACTCAATGACAAGGGCTGCATAAGCGATGGCGAGGAGGAGCCCGGTCGCGAAAAATAGAGGACAGAAGGGCTTCCCCCACAAGTGCGGACGGTGAACATGATATACGCAACCCACATACCCAAAAGGGAGCGGAAGCGTGCGCTAAGGGACGTATATGCGATGGAGCCAGTCGCCCCAAAGTTCAACCCATGGTCCTCCTACCCGCTCACCTTTGATCGAAGGGACCACCCCACTAGCATCTGCCACGGCGGATTGGCCGCATTGGTTCTTGAGCCAATCATCGACGGATTTCACCTACTAGAGTCCTGATGGACGGCGGTAGCAGCTTGAACCTGCTCTATCAGGATACAGTGCGCAAAATGGGCATAGACCCCTCAAGGATTAAACCCACAAAGACGACCTTTAAAGGCGTCATACCAGGTCTAGAGGCCAATTATGCAGACTCGAGTTACACTCTAAGTGGTCTTGGATCCCGGATAACTTCGAAGCGAAGAGTTAATCTTCGACATAGTCCCGTTCATGGCGGCTATCACGCACTGCTTGGACGAACCGCATTTGCAAAGTTCAATGCGGTGCCGCTTTTCATACCTCAAGCTCAAGATGCCAGGCCCTCGAGGAGTAATCACGGTCAATGGAAACACCGACGCTCTCTCCGAGCGGAGGAGCATCTGGCGACCCTCGCGGCGGACGTGCAAAGCAACCTCTCACAGCAATTCTCGAGTCCGGCTACTAAGCGTCCGGACACCGTCAAGCGCGCTGAGTAACCTACAACAAGACCGCTGGCACGATCCGAGAACGCAGCGTAGCAATCCGGCCCCAACCCCAGCCCTCGCGAAATTACGAAGCCGATTACTACGGCGTACATAACTACGCTCTGGAGATACCATGGGCATAAGGGAGGGAGCACGACCACGGCTGCGCGCCAGAATGCGGCTCAACCGCACGGGGCTCTGATTGTTTCATTCTTTTTCTTTCTTCTTTTCTCTTACTTTCGGGACTCCGTTTTCCGAAGCCACATCGGCACTAGAATTGCCGAACTCACGATGCAACAGCCGTGGAAGCGTAGCTACGTCGAGTGTCCATGTGGTCTCTACTACGAGCATTATACCTGTTTTACATACCATCCGCAACTTACCCTGGAGGGGACATGTTAAATAGTCCCATCCCTTGCTTATCGCACTATTTGTATCGTTACGCTTTCATTGCGGTACCTTTTTGAATAAACAATACATAGCTTTTGCCTATTATTGCACTCCTTTCTTTATCTATATATATGTTCATTCATGACATGTTGCACCCTTACACTTTAGTGCGGCCAATACACGGGGCTTAAGTACCCCAAAAATATGGTGTGATAAGTCCGAACACTTTCACAAGTCGGCACCCGAACTTATAGCATTATATGCATCGGCTCCGAATCATGTCTTGGGTCAATAGTTGAGTTTGCCCGGCTCCCATGTTTTGGTACCTTACGTTCCGTTATAGCGGCTAAGGTAGCGCTGGGAGAACCACTGCGATTGTACCCCGGTAGAGCTGGGTTGAGCACCTCAGTGGAGAAAGCTAAAACTGACCGTCATGATAGGGCGAGAGCCGGTCGCTGTTCGAGAGGTTTTTTCGGGTCCCTCAAGACTTATGCCGCTTAGAACGAGGAGTCGGCATTGTCCGGCCAAGGTGTGGACAGCGCCCCGAACTCGGTCTTCCGAATACTAGGGGCTTCGCCAAAATTTAAAATTATAGAATTCTATGGCTAAGTGAGAGTGTTCAAGCACTATAGTCCGGTTGCCTTGTTCGTTGCGTTGAGTGCCTCCCTCGAAGGACCCAAGAATGGGAACAAGAGCTCAAGTTTATCGAACACCCAGGACTCGTGGCATGGGGGCTGAAGCCAACGACTTGCCATCTCTCAAATTTGATAAGCAGTCGCATAGAAGGTAATATTTTAAATTCACAAGCGTTGCTTAGCGCATATGAACAAGTTTTCGATTATACGGGATAACAAATGCGAGTCTACTCAAAAATTACATCTTTGGAGCATTCACCGCTATAAGGCAGGCACCCTTGAGACGCCCTCATAGTACATTTCGGGCTTGCGATGCTCCTTGCCCGGCGGTGGCCGTCCGTCACAAGCTTCTCAGCATCATCTTGCCCCAAAGTGCACTTTAGCACGGCAAGGCCCAACAGGCACCTTCAATGCAGACGGAGCGCTTGATGACTTCAATCCATGGACAAGCGTCCACCCGGCCAGACTAGCCTTGAAGTAGCTCCTAGGCATGGCTTCCGTGAGGCAGACCAAACTATGAGGCCCTTCATGGCCTGTTCGGCGACCTACGGAGCTCGACCAGCTGCTTCATTTGGTCGCTCAGGGCACCGGATGTCCGGCCTCGACATCTTGAGACTAGAACACCTTTTCCGTCGAGCTCCCTCCTTGGCGCGGTAGAACGCGGCAGCATCGGACTACACTACAGGGGCAGATCTCACGAATGCTCTGGAGAGCTCGGATTCGGGTAAGTAATAGATAATTCACTTTCACATGCTTGCTTTGCATAAAGAATGCCTTACCCGCCGCTATCTTCTTTAATGATTCAATTTCTGGAGGGCTTTTGGGCTTCGCCTTAGTGGCTTTGGCACTCTCAAGAGCCGAGGCGAGCTCGGACTCTCGAGTCTTGAGTCACGCCCAAACTCTCGTGTTTTTCCATGAGAGCACGGAGCTCTTGCCGCACCTCCGCCACCCGCGCCTCCTGCTTCTCTCGCTCAGTGCGCTCATGATCGCTTTGCTTCGGCCGTGGACACCGCTTCCTTCGTGGTCGCCACCTCGTTCGTGGCCCCTACAATACCCACGTTAGTCTGTCATTTTGCAACCAAATCCTTTCTATAAGGTATTACTTTAATAAGGTATTACTTACCTTCCTTGTCCTCGAGTTGCTTCTTGGCAAGGCCGAGCTCGTTCTCGGACCGCTCGAGGCTCTGCTTCAATGCATTGACCTCCGCGATCGGTCTTGGCAGAGGTCGGCAAGCCTGCATTCCCATATTGACATACTTATGTTAGACTCCTGCGTATATCTTTTTAGATACTCAGTCCGGCTTTTCTTTCCGAACACCGAACTAAGCATCAGGGGCTACTGTCTATGCGGTAATATTTTTAAATATTCTAAACTTACCTTAAAGCCTGTTAGAAGGCTAGTACAGGCTTCAGTCAGCCCACTCTTGGCGGACTGAACTTTCTGGATCACCACACTCGTAACAGTGTGGTGCTCCTCGTTGATGGAGGCGCCGTTAAGCGCCTCCAGCAAGCTATCCGGTGCCTCCGGATGGACGGAGGTCGCCGGCATCGCAGTCTTGCCCTTCTTACGAAGGGGCCGCTTGCGGACTTGAACCTTGAAGGTTCTGGTGCGGAGTCCGGCACAGGGCCGGACTTAGAGCCCTCTGGGGTCTCGCCCCCTTTGCGCCCGGAGTCCGGGAGGTCGCCTTGCGGCGCCTCCAGGACCACCTCCTCCTGGCTGGGCCCCTTTTGGGACTCCACCGCAGTGTCGTCTGCGTCACGAGGAGAGGAGGCGGTCGGAAGTGAAGTGCTATTCACATCCGACGAATCCAGGGAGCCGCTCGACGAAGCGGCGAGCTCGTCCTGGGGCGGGCTACATGGTTATATTCGGCGTTAGAAGACACTATGCGACAAATAAAAAGTCATGAGCTATTCCGGAGTCCGGACACTTACGATCTCGCCAGGGGCTTGGCCCTTGGTGGCCACTCCTCCTCATCGTTGTCGGCGTTGGTGGAGAAGTCCGGAGGAAGGGTCCTTCTTTTCTTGAACCCTCCGGCCTCCCCAGTCGGGGCGGCCTTCCTTTTCTTCTCCCCCCCCCCCCGCTGGGGGAGAGGCTTCTTTTTGCTCCTCCTCGTCCTCTGGGAGGATTCCGACTCAGAGTCGTCGGATGATGAGTCCGACAACACCTGGCGTCGGGCGCTCCTTAGAGTCCCCGTGGTCTTCTTCTTGGCCTTCTTCTTCGGCACCACGTGAGGTGCCGGAGCCAGCAGCCCCGTCAAGCGGGCGTCCGCTGATCTTCGGCAAGGAGCCGGACAGTTAACCTGCCCGGACGTGTAACGCCAGTCCTGTCAAAGGTAAAGGAGTTTAGATCCCACATAGAGTCAAACTATGAAAAACAAGAGTCCTGTAAAGGGTAAAATAGCTTACCTCGGTAGCTTGGCGCTGCGAGCTGAATCCGCGATCTTGGTGGCGGATGTAGAACCTCGGCGCCTTGAACAACACCTTCCGTGCATCTTCGTACATAGTGTGAAGAGCCTTTTCGTAGTTTGGTGTTGTGCCGGATCGAACTCCCACAATTTGAAGGCCCGTTGTTGGCATAGGAGGATCCAGCGGATGAGCATAACCTAGACTACATTGACAAGCCTGAGATTCTTGTCCACCAGGGTTTGCATGCAGGTTTGGAGTCCGGTCAGCTCTTCCGGATTACCCCACGTCAGACCCGTCTCTTTCCAAGAGGTGAGCCGCGTAGGGAAACCAGATCTGAATTCGGGGGCCGCTGCCCATTTAGGGTCGCGCGGCTCGGTGATGTAGAACCACCCCTATTGCCACCGCTTCACGATCTCCACAAAGGAGCCCTCGAGCCATAGGACTTTGGCCATCTTGCCAACCATGCCACCTCCGCACTCCGCTTGGCGGCCACCCACTACCTTCGGCTTGACATTGAAGGTCTTGACCATAAGCTGAAGTGGGGTTGAATGCAGAAAGGCCTCGCACCTGACGATAAACGCCGAGATGTTGAGGATGAAATTCGGGGCCAGATCGTGGAAATCCAGGCCGTAGTAGAACATGAGCCCCCGGACAAATGGGTGAAGTGGAAAACCTAGTCCGCGGAGGAAGTGGGTGAGGAACACCACCCTCTCATGGGGCCTGTGGGTGGGAATGAGCTGCCCCTCGTCGGGGAGCCGGTGCGCGATGTCGCTGGACAAGTATCCGGCCTTCCACAACTTTTTGACTTGTGCCTCCGTGACGGAGGAGACCATCCACTTGCCTCCTGCTCCGGACATGGCTGGAGAAGGTTGAGGTGGGATGTGCGGACTTGGGCGCTGGAGCTCGAGTGCGCGGAAATGGATGAGCAAAGGAGGAAGAAGGCGTAGGTTAAAAGGTGGATCCTTATCCCCTTATATGGACGGACGAATGACTATCGTCCCCGCCACCTGGTAAAACTCGCTTATCTCCCAAGCGCCGTAATCAATGGCGCGGTTGGGTTACCCATGTCTGTATTGATGGGAATCCCGGAATAAGGGGGCATGATCTCCGCTCTGATAAGACGTGCCAAGGAAACTGCCTCGCTAAACGCGCTGAGGTGGAACAGTAAAAACGATTCGTATAAAGGCCTGGTGTCGGTGTCAAAACCGGCGGATCAAGGGTAGGGGGACCCGAACTGTGCGTCTAGGCGGATGGTAACAGGAGACAAGGGACGTGGTGTTTTTACCCAGGTTCGGGCCCTCTCGATGGAGGTAATACCCTACTCCTGCTTGATTAATATTGATGAAAAGGGTACTACAAGAGTATATCCACCACGAGATCAAGGAGGCTAAACCCTAGAAGCTATCCAATGGTATGATTGTTGTAATAGTTCTACGGACTAAAACCCTCCGGTTTATATAGACACCGGATAGGTTAGGGTTACACAGAGTTGGTTACAATGGTAGGAGATCTACATATCCGTATCGCCAAGCTTGCCTTCCACGCCAAGGAAAGTCCCATCCGGACACGGGACGAAGTCTTCAATCTTGTATCTTCATAGTCTTGGAGTCGGCCGTGACGATAGTCCGGCTATCCAGGACACCCCTAGTCCGGGACTCCCTCGGTAGCCCTGAACCAGGCTTCAATGACAATGAGTCCGGACGCGTTGATTATCTTCGGCATTGCGGCGGGTTCCTCCTCCGAATACTTCATGGAAGGTTTTGAACACAAGGATAGTGTCCGCTCGCAAAACAAGTTCCACATAACACCGTAGAGAGAATAATTTTTGCACAGATCTGCTGACGTATTCCGCGGCGTGACATCACACCACGGCCAGGCCTTTATATGAATCGTTTTTATTGTACCACCTTAGCGTGTTTAGCGAGGCGGTTTCCTTGGCACGTCTTATCAAAGCATAGATCGTGCCCCCTTATTCTGGGATTCTCATCAATACGGACGTGGGTAACCTAACCGTGCCCGTTGGCCTGCCTTCTCTATCAAAGGCGAGTCCTAATGGACCACGGGGTGGGCTATTGGTATTCAACCTCTTTATAATGAGACCAATGCCCTCTTCTTCTTTACACTCCATCGAGTTCGCCTCGCGCTTCGAGTTCCAACACCCAAAGCTTCAGATTCAGGCCCTTCGGACTTTCGACGATGTCCGGCTCCGACCAGCACGGCCGATGGATGTCTTCCTCCGTCACAGAAGAAGATGTGCTAAAGCTGCGAGACGCCAGTATCTAACCGGCGAGATCTCGTGATAGGCTGCCTGCTCAGGGCAGGTCATTCCCACTCTGAGCCCGGCAAGAACGTGGTGTTTGTGTCCCACTTCCTTCGGGTTTAGGCTTCTCAGCAGATCCTTTGTGCGGGGCTCATGTTTTATTATGGGCTTGATTTCCATGACTTGAATCCGAGTCCATCCTCCATATCTCGTCATTCATTGTCGTATGTGAGGCCTTCCTCCATATTACCCCCACTTTGGATTGTGGCTCAAGACCTTCAAGGTGGAGCCAAAGATGATCAAGGGCAGCAAGCGGAGTGCGGAGGGGCGGTCATAAGCAAATGTGCTGATGCTCCGTGGCCGAGGGCTCTTTTCAAGAGGAGCTTGGTTTGTGGCAACGGGAGTGGTTTTATATCACCGCCCTCGGGGGGCACCAAATGGGCGGCGCTCCCGCCTTCCGCTTAGGTCCACCACGGCCGGGCGTCATGGGTCAACAAGGGGCTCGACCGGGGGCCGTCCAAGGGCGTTCCCCTGCTGCAGGGCCGATTCGAGATCTCCGTGAAAGAGGATCAATCTGGTTGCGATGGCGCAGGTTATGGTGATCCGGCGCCTTTCAGCCCTGCAGAACGCCGCCTCCGCCTGTGGGAATTCAATCCGGAGGGACCACGAGCTCTCCAAAATTTTATGGGCACAACGCCCGTGGAGATGTATAAACTGTTTTTCGGATCACAAGAGAAGTGTCCGGACTTGACCGAGGACGCAGGACTAAGCTGCAATCGCCCAGATACTCAAGTAAGTAGTCCTGTAACCGGACAAGCTGTTCATTCATTTGTTTCATATATATATATATGCCCTTTAAAGGAGTCGTTTCTTGAACAGGAGTGGATAGCCAAGGCTAAGTTAATAAGGTGTCCGGCTCCCCTCCCAGAGACCATGCCGGATCCCATGTTGACAAAGATGTTGAAGGTCGCGCCTTTTGAAGAAGGCAAAGGGGGGAGCAGGGAAGCAACCGCCTCTGCGAAGGAGGCTATCAAGGAAGGAGGGATTAAGAGTCCCACCTTCCGAGGAGAGAAAAGGACAGCTTCGGAAGATCCGGAGGTCAAGGCCTCAAAGAGGGGGAAGGAATCTTCGGCAGAGAGTCCGGCGCTGGGAAGTAACCCAGCCGCATTATTTCCCCAAGGGGATCAGCCCTCCAACCAGCCGTAAGTAAAAAGAAGGGGTCTTGTAAATAAGGAACATCCCTGTACTTATTCATGAGGATAACCGAAATTGTACCTTGTAGTTCGGACTTCCGCCCTTCTCAGCAGAGCTCGTCTTCGGGGGATCTTCTTCCGGAGATGATGGAGAGTGAAATGCCACCACCTGTCGCACCCTCATGTGAGGCGGACGACCCGGAGGTGTCGTCGCGGAGGGTTCCCCCAAGTCCGGCGGGCGGAAGATGCAGTGCCAAGTGGCGTGCGGTCGGAGGAGCTGAAGGATCTTCTCGAGGCGGCGTCTATTTTCAGAGGATCACCGTGCTCTAATGGGTACGGTGATTGAAAGAATTGCATCCATGGAGAGCGGATTGCATGAAGCCGTCGAAGATTATCGACGAGATTTGAGGTAATGCAAAAAATGATGTACCTTCGGCGCTTATGCATATAAAATGCGCCTTGTATAGATAGTAGCCTCGAGACTCGGTATGTTGTCAAAATTGACAATGTGCCGAGGATCAAATCTCGCTATAACATATCGCCGCTCCTGAACAGGTGGCGGGCGTCCGAGGCCACCGGACTGCTGAATATGCCGAATTAAAGCGGCAACTTGACGAGGCGGATGCGGACATCGCTACCTGGTCAATAAACGGTTTGACGATACACAAGGTATGCGACCTCTATGCGGACACCTTGTAAGGAGCTTGACGCCCATGTCTTCTTGTTCATATGCTTAATGCAGATGGTGCCGCCGCTGCGGAGGAGCTGCGGCAGAACTCGCCCGAGCGGAAGAGCAAGCCAGAATTAGTAATGCGGCCGCTTTAAAGGCGGCCGAAGAGCTAGAAGCTGAACGGGCTGCTCACTACCGAAGCAAAGAGGAGATGGCCAATATGGCCAAAAAGTTAAGGAATACTACCGATCGCTGCGAGGTTCTTGAAAAGGAACGTCAAGCGGAACAAGAGGGCCTAAGCAGGCCGCCGCCGAATCCAAGAATGCCCAATCGGCTTTGAGAGCTGCCAAGGAGGAGCTGAGTCAAGCCGGGGCAATTGCGGCTGGAAAACCATTTCTGCTGCGGAGGAAATATACGGATCCAAAGTATGCTCAGTTGGATAAGTTGTGGAGTTCAGAGGATGCTTATCTGGACTTGGCGGCGAAGCGCCAGGACGCGGTTGAGCACTTCGGGGGCGAAGGGGCACGAAGGAAGAGCTATATTGGTCGCAATTCCATAGTCCGAAGCGTCCTCTGCCGCTGACCGATCGGTTGGCCGAATGGGCTGAGCTGAATCGATTGTCCGGATTTGCCATGAAGCATGTCTTGACTCACTTGTGGCCGGACAGACCCCAGCCGAAGAGCTATTTTGGTTTAGTGCAGCAGTTTCTTGGTGCGGTGCCGCGTATCAACGCAATGAAGCGATCGGCGTGTATTGAGGGAGCGCGGATGGATCTTGCCCGTGTCAAGACATACTGGGCAGAGATGAAGGCCACTAATGTTGCATCCCAAGATTCGGACAGAAGCCGAGTACCTGCCGAGCACTACTTTGAAGAAGTCACAGCCAGGCGCTTCGTTTAATAGAGACGCAGGTTTCGAAGGATATTATGTTTAAATGACATGTATGATTTATGAAAACAATGTTTCAATGTAATATAAGGGCTTTTTATACTTGTGCGTTCAAGTGGTAAACTACTCCCTGTGCGGCCGTTTATGTATATGTGTATATAACCTGAAAGATGGCAGTCCTTGGCTTCAGCCCCCCACGCACATAGTGCGGGGGTGTTTGCATAATAAGCGATTTTCACACTTAATCCAACGTCTTGGTCATGTTAAGGAGGTGATAGCGTAGCAAACCAGGCAACCGGACTATAATGATTTATCACTTTCACTTAGCCATAGGAGTTCGAGGGTGGGGCTACTATATAGCCCCTGTGGGCACCGCACTCTCCCGAATTCGGGGTGCGTATGTGCCTGACCGAAAACCGGTCCATCGTTAATGCGGAGGAATCCTAAACATTCATGTGAGTCATCGAGTGGTTGACCAGTCTCTCGCTATATCATGACAGTCAGTTTCGGCTTTCTCTCTTGAGGTGCTCGCCCGGCCGAACCGGGCACAATCGCAGAGTTCTCCGGTGCCGCGTTAGCCGCGAAAACGGAACGTAAGGCAGCAAAACACGGAGCCGGGCAACCCAACATTTGACCAAAGACATGATTTGGAGCTGATGCATATAAGGCCTAATCTCGAGACGCCGAATACTCCCTAAGGTATTCGGTCTTTATGAAAATGGGCAGAATAATGCCCTAAGCCCTCAGTGTCAGTGCACGCCAAAATTCTGGCGCGGCCAATGCCAAAGCACCAGCCTCCTCCTCGGTTATATTAAGGAACCGGGATGTATATCAACAAGAGACAGTGAAAAAAGGTTTACGCAGGTCTTAATCTGAAAAGAATCCTTGCAATGGGTCCCCATCTGCACGCTCTACTGCGGTGTCTCCGTTGTGTCGTATCCTGGACGGGTGTAGCACGTTGTTCATTTGTAAAAGAGAGGAACTTAGTTTGAAAGAAAAAGGATCGTGCGAAAGGTGTACTTAATATTGAATAAACAAAGTACGGTTCGAAGAATTGAATAAAATTGAGCTTTATTGTCTCTTGTTATACATGTATGCGGCCCCTCGTATGGGGGTATGCCGCTAGTAGGCGCCGGACTCCTCTAACCGTGTCCGGGGTTTGAATGACCGAATCAGGTTCTTTGCCTAGAAGAGCCGGATAGCTGCGGGGCTGTCAAGGCAGTCTCCCGTTCTTCTGTGCTCAAGTGACACTTAATACTTCCTTTTAACGAGATGATGCCGCGTGGACCGGGCATTTTAAGTGTTAGAGATGCATAATGCGGTATTGCGTTAAAGCGGGCGAAAGCTTCACGTCCCAATAGTGCTTGATGGCTACTTTTAAACGGGGCGACATGGAAGAGTAACCTTTCGCGACGGAAGTTGTCGGATGAACCAAACACAAGTTCTAGCAGTATGGAGCCCGTGCAAAGGGCATATGGGCCTGACATTACTCCTTTAAAGGAGGTGTTGTTACGGCGAATTTTGGTTGGGTTTATCCCCATCCTGCGGATTGTGTGCTGCTATATCAGGTTTATCTCACTGCCGCCATCCATGAAGACATGTGTAAATTGGAATCCGTCGATTATAGGATCCAATATCAAGGCAGTCCATCCTGCGTTCCGGATATTATCGAAATAGTCCTGATGGTCGAAGGTGATTGGTTTTGACAACTGTGTGTGGCGGCGCCTTTTAGGGGCGCCGCTGCTTTTTCCTTTTGATCACGTGAAGTGAGTTTACTGTTTTGACCTCCTGTGGGAAAGTTTTTGATTTCGAGGCTCGCTGCTTGTGGTGCCTGTCGTCATCTTCACTTGGTGTGTCGAGCCCTTGTGTTCGGGCGTTCGATCTGCACGGACTGTTTGAAGACCCAACAATTTACGTGGGTATGGTTGGCGTGCCTCCCAGAGTACTTGTGGATTTGACATATCTTGTCCAAGATTTTGTTGAAGTTGGATAGCTCATCGCCATCGTCCTTAAGTGGCAGTTTTTTGTTGTTCTGCCGTGAGCTTTTGAATCCGGCGTTGACTGCCGTGCTCTTTGGACTGTTCCTTTTAATCCAGCGCTGGTCCTTGTTGCGCCGTGGTTTCCCGTTTCCATCCCTGATTTCGGATGTATTTGGGTCGCTGGTGCTGCATCTTGCTAGCCAGCTATCCTCTCCCGCGCAAAAGCGGGTCATGAGGCTTGTTAATGCGGCCATTGTTCTTGGCTTTTCTTGGCCGAGGTGTCTGTCGAGCCATTCGTCTCGGACGTTGTGTTTGAAAGCTGCTAAGGCTTCGGCGTCCGGACAGTCGACTATTTGGTTCTTTTTAGTAAGGAACCTGTTCCAGAATTTCCGGGCTGACTCTCCGGGCTGTTGAGTTATGTGACTTAGATCGTCTGCGTCCGGAGGGCGGACATAGGTCCCCTGAAAATTTGCCCGAAATGCATCCTCGAGCTCTTCCCAGCTTCCAATGGTATTTTCAGGGAGGCTCTTAAGCCAATGCCGAGCTGGCCCTTTGAGTTTAAGGGGTAAGTATTTTATGGTGTGGAGATCATCTCCTCTAGCCATGTGTATGTGGAGGATGTAATCCTCAATCCGCACTCTGTGGTCTGTTGTTACGTCAGTATGCCTCTATGTTTACGGGTTTGAATCCCACCGAAATTCATGATCCAAAGCACCTCATCGGTGAAACATAGGGGTGTGCGGCGCCCTATATTTGGGTGTGCCGTGGTTTTCCGAATTTTGGCGTGTTGCATTGCTTTGTGGCGTGCTTTCTTGGCCCATAGATGGACCTAACTGGGCCATCCTTTTGATGTGAATCCTTAGGTGGATCGCATATTGGCTTGTGTGCGGCACCATTCGCCGCTCTCTTTTTGCCGTGAGGTCGTCCATCCGACCGGGTGGCCTTCTTGCTTTTTAATTGTGGGGGCTCTAAGGCCTCCTCGTCGAATTCGCGCAGTAGCTTTCTTTTCGGGTAGCTCTTTGTTCGGCGACTGTCGCCGTACTTATCCGTGGTGCTGAATACTTTGCTCCATCTAATCTTGAGTGCATCTTCCGCTGTTTTGAGCTTACGCTTCTGCTTTTTCAGGCTCTGTATGATGGCGGCAGCCTTTTCTGGAGGTCATTTTGCTCCAATGGTTTGTCCGGCATGAGATCGTCCGGACTGTTGTCTTTGCCGGGGACAGATTGTTTATCCAAGTTGTCTTGTTCGGACGATTGCTCGATAGCTTGTTCGTTGTCCAACGGTTCGCCCTGCTCTATGGCTGGGTCTTTGTTGAGGCGGGACTTTGTTCGGCGTTTACGTTGCCGTTTTGACTGCTTTTCGAGGGATTTATCCTTCGTAGCGTCCCGTTGTTCCTCGCTCTTCATTTCCTTTAGGTGTATCCACCATGTATACATCATGGGATGAGGTTGTCCAGCATCCTATAGGTGCTGGTTCATTGTTGTCTCCTACATCGTCGTCCATACCGTCGATGTCTTCGGAGTCGAAATCGAGCACGTCGTGTAAGCTTTCGACAGTGGCTATGAAGTGGGTGGGGGTGGGCATTGAGTTTTTTCATCGTCCGCATCCCAACCTTCCTGTCCGTAGTCCGGCCAGGGCTCTCCGAATAAATAGAGAGACTTTAGTGAATTCAGGATGTCGCCAAAGGGCGAGTGCTGAAAGATGTCCGCGGCCGTGAACTCCATAACGGGCGCCCAATCGGATTCGATTGGCAAGGGTGCGGAGGGTTCGGAGTCCGGAAAGGAGTCCGGCACCCTGGAGTCGAGGTCTTCGCAAAGGACAGGGATGGAGTTCGGCTCGATCGCCATAGAGATTGTAGCCCCCGAGGCGGTGTCCAACCACTCGTCCTCGATCAGGAATCCGCCCGGATTAAGGGTCGGAGCGGATTACAGTGCGGCCTCCAGGGCCTTTGTTGGTGAAGAGCTAGATCATGCCCATCGAGACGATCTGGCGCCCTTGGCTGCGGCTCGATTCCGTCGAAGATCATGTCTCCGTGGATATCGGCCGTATAGTTTAAACTTCCAAATCGACCCGACGCCGGGCGTAGCTTTCGATCTGCTCCAGATGGCCAAGCGAATTGGTCGGCAGTGCAAAGCCGCCTAACACGAAGATCTGTCCGGGGAGAAAAGTCTCACCCTGGACCGTGTCGTTGTTGACGATCGAAGGAGCCATCGAGCCTATTGGTGATGACACAGAGGAACTCTCAATGAAAGCACCAATGTCGGTGTCAAAACCGGCGGATCTCGGGTAGGGGGGATCGAACTGTGCGTCTAGGCGGATGGTAACAGGAGACAAGGGACACGATGTTTTTACCCAGGTTCGGGCCCTCTCGATGGAGGTAATACCCTACTCCTGCTTGATTAATATTGATGATATGGGTAGTACAAGAGTAGATCCACCACGAGATCAAGGAGGCTAAACCCTAGAAGCTAGCCTATGGTATGATTGTTGTTAGATCCTCTGGACTAAAACCCTCCGATTTATATAGACACGGATAGGTTAGGGTTACACAGTCGGGTTACAATGGTAGGAGATCTACATATCCGTATCGCCAAGCTTGCCTTCCACGCCAAGGAAAGTCCCATCCGGACACGGGACGAAGTCTTCAATCTTGTATCTTCATAGTCTTGGAGTCCGGCCGTGACGATAGTCCGGCTATCCGGACACCCCCTATTATGGGACTCCCTCACCTAGCCGTGGTGTGATGTCACACCGCGGAATACGTCAGTAGATCTATGCAAAGGTTATTCTCTCTACGGTGGTATGTGGAACTTGTTTTGCAGAGCCGGACACAATCCTTGTGTTCAAAATCTTCTATGAAGTATTCGGAGGAGGAACCGGCCTTGCAATGTCGAAGACAATATGCGCGCCGGACTCGTCGTCATTGAAGCCTGGTTCAGGGGCTCTTGAGGAGTCTGGATTAGGGGTGTCCGGATAGCGAACTATCACCGTTGGCGGACTCTGGACTATGAAGATACAAGATTGAAGACTTCATTCCGTGTCCGGATGGGACTTTCCTTGGCGTGGAAGGCAAGCTTGGCGACACGGATATGTAGATCTCCTACCGCTGTAACCGACTGTAACCCTAACCCTATCCGGTGTCTATATAAACCGGAGGGTTTTAGTCCAGGACTAACAACAATCATACCATAGGCTAGCTTCTAGGGTTTAGCCTCTACGATCTCGTGGTAGATCCACTCTTGTACTACCCATATCATCAATATTAATCAAGCAGAGTAGGGTTTTACCTCCATCGAGAGGGCCCGAACCTGGGTAAAAACATCGTGTCCCTTGTCTCCTGTTACCATCCTCCTAGACGCACAGTTCGGGACCCCCTACCCGAGATCCGCCGGTTTTGACACCGACAGCAACCTTTTGACCATCGGATCATTTTGTGCAGTTTCACCAAAATCGAGATGAGCATCCCTATGGCAAAGAAATTGAAGAAGCGTGATTAGAATAATATTACTGGGACTAGTTGATGAGACATAGACTCATCACAAATATAGTACGTAGAAGCCAGTAGAGGTATGTGCGGGGCAAAGAAGTAGAGAAATATCCACAGGGAGTGATGTGGGCAATGGAGCGATGGTGCAAGCCGGCTGTAAAGGGAGTTGTACCTGAGGGATGTAGCTCAACCTTGAGAAGGACGGCGGGAGGCGGCAACTGCCCACGTCGCGGGAGTGAGCAAGGGACGAAGGCAACCTCACCGGCTTTGTGAGAGAGAACGGCGGGGACCCCTGATCGGGACGTGTCGACAGTGGGTTTCGCCCGTCGACGGCAACCACCACATCTACACTAAGCATCCACCCTTCCCCAAGCGGACATGATCCGCCGGGATGTTAGAGATGTGGCCGCAAGCGTTTCGATGCGAGAGAGTGTGAAGAGAGCAACCCCAAAGAAGCAACCGTGTAGGCTGGCCTGTCCCGACTATGTATATAGTGGAGCGGTTTCCTTTTCTCTCCATATGAACCTATCGTATTGCACGTGCCACTTGAAGAAAAAACTTTATTTATAAATGACGGCACCTACTACTCGTTCTCCTATAACCTTGCGCTTGGCATCTCCAAAATATTAACCTTGCGATTGGCTCTTCGCCTCTTCGGGAAGTCGAGCAATAATGGTAGTGCAGTATATATCGTTCTGGCTATATGAGACCGAATGAATTGCTGCATGTCCACCACGTGGGCGAGGGTCGAGGGGTGAGGGAGAGTGCTACAAACGGAGCAAAATGAGTGGATCTACACTCTAAAATACGTCTATATACATCAGTGTTTGGAGTATGTACTAGTAGTTCATATTGAAATCTACTAAAGGACATATATATTCCAAACAATATGATATAATCTCTATAACCAAGGTAGTAGGGACGAGGAGTAAACAGAGGGAGTAGTAAATTTTTCTCCTCGTCCTGCGAGCCACCGCGCGCATGGGCGAGGGAGCGGGCGTAAGGCGGAGCAAGCTTCACCTCATCCTGCGAGCCACCGCGCTCATGGGCGGGGGAGACCGCGTACTAAACAAGCTTCTCCTCGTTCTGCGAGTTGACAGGACACATCAAAAGTACTCCAGTGTATAGAGCCTTGCCTCTAAGGTAGGCCCCACATGGTTTGCCTCTTTTTTTAACATAACATGTCAAGTCACAATTTGTTTGTTCACCCGTAGTAGATGATCCTCCCTCCACCAAGTGGACAACCAGTACACGTGCCAAATTACCACGTGGGCTGCCTTTTTCGTACAAATATGAGCTCCACCGTGTACCCGCGTGGGTGTGGTTGGGAAACAGACGGGAGTACGTGCGCCATGCATGCACCTCTTCTCTTCGTGCACGTCCCCCACCTACGTGGGTGTGTGTGAGAGATACAAACCGCGTTCGTGAGTGTTTTTGTTTTGGGGTGGGGGTGGGGTGGGGGTTGATTTCGTGAATTATTTGTGGGAATATGTGTCGATGACATCTCAAACAAAATTTTGCATGCAATGTGTGTGAAATGGAGGCCTATCCATATCATACATAGAGGGTCGGGCAATCCACGAGAAGAGAGGGAGGGGTCATAGCTATCGATAGAGTCAAAGAGAGGATCAAGTGGGTGGGTGCGAGATCGATGAAGAGAGCCATCGAAATTGTGTGTGTGTGCAAGTCAAAGATATAGGGCGATTGGCCTACTGGAACGTTAGAGGGCACATGTCAAGTTTGTGTGTGGCAGGGAGACATGACTAGAGCGCTCGATGTATCGGTGTGTGTGGGATGGAGGGGGTGGGGGGAGGGGTAGGCAGAGGCCTAACTATAGAGGTAGAATGACTCGTATATGTGTTGAGAAGGAGAGACCCAGCTATGTCTTGAGGGAGATCGGTCGACATCCATACATAACTGAAGGACGGGAAATATGATGGGACAGAGAGAGGAGAGAGAGAGAGGGAGGGAGAGGGAGGGAGAGGGGTAGAGTGCTGGATGGGTGATGGAGTTGCTTCTCGAAGATGGTGGGAGAGGCCTACTAGACAAACTGAGGGTGGAACTGCAATGTTATCAATAAGAGTGGGGATGTGTTTACGTGTGTGCCTCACGTGATAGATCTGTCAGACGCATCCATGGATGATGAAGGGAACCATGTGTTTGGTAAGAAAACCTAACTAGATCGGTAGATCAATTGTTGTTTAATAGGAGGAAGGGAGACACAACTATTGAGGTAGATCGATTGACGTGTGGGTAAAAAACGAGTTATAAGGACCTAGCTAGCTATATGTATAGCGAGAGATTGGTCGGCGACGTCCATTTGTTAGAGGCAAATAAGGCCCAAATGAGACGGATAGACAGAGAGAATGGAGCTAGGAGGTGGTGCGAGAGGCCCAACTACTAGATATATAGGGGGAGGAGTGTGCGGTTGTGAGATTGATGAAAAGAGGGGCGAGAGTTTACACGTGTGTCTGACCGTATGAGAGACACGAGGCAAGGACACATAAAGGAGGAGATTGAAGGTGTGTGTCTATGTTGTAGGCAAGCATGGCTGGAGAGGTTTACGGATTGGTGTGTGTCGGAAAGGAGTTGTGGAGACTCTGAGAGAACGACCTAAAGAAAAAAAGCGAATGTGCCGGTGGATAGAATGCCGAGGGAGGGGAGGGCGAGGAGGGTGTGTGCATGCACGAGAGAAAGTTAGTGGTAGCTACAAAGGTTAGAGGATTGTGTGGGTGTAAGAGACTAACAAAGATCATAATTTGATATGAAAGCGGATTCATATATTTGAATAGGAGATCATAGTGTTTTAAACATTGCATGCATGAATACAGCGGTGATACACGTTCTGTGCACATGTTATACCATAATGTGATAATGCATGGCGTTTGCAACTCACACGACTAAATGCGAACAATCTAAACCATACTATACATCAAACAATCTCACATTTTATTTGAATTTGTGATAATGTGTGGCGTTTGCAGCTTACAACTAAATATCGAACAATCTAAACAATACTATATATCGAACATTCTCACATTTTATTTGAATTTGTGGTAATGTGTGGTGTTTGCAACCGACATCTAAATACTTGTAGGCGTGAGGGGCGGGGCACCATACATGATGTGATAAACACATTATACATATGAGACATGGTTTAGATTATGAAGATCTAGCTAGAGCTAGAAATGTAATGTGATTTGAAATCAAAATAAAGTGGATTCAAAAAATCTAGTTCGAGTTCATATAGTACACATAGTTCATATGTAACTCGAGACTAATCATGTGGTGTGCTGTGAAGATAATAAACAAATGATGGTTTAACTTGACAATAATGATGATTGTAGATCTTATTAAAATAGAGAAACGAATTCAAATGCTTTGACTTCACAACAATCATTACTGTAGATCTTATTCAAATAGAGAAACGAATTCAAATTTAGTTCATATTGAAGCGGTAGTATATCGCTTGGAATGCACTAAAATGTTCATTTGAGTAGTAGGTTGCATGCATTATACACGTAGCGAAATATTTTAATTGAACATAACATGAATTCAAAGTTTTGAATGACATTTGTAGTGCGCATTGATTTGGTACAGTACACGTTAGGCTTGTCCAAAAATTTCAACCCGCGCCTTGTTAGCCCGAAATATTTAAGATATATCTTTGTCTCGTTGTGCTCCGACAACTCCCTCCATCTCAACCCGCTCCTTGCTATTCCAAAATTACAATGCGCGCGAAAACTCCCACCTCCTGTGAAACCCGACACGCGAAATGCCCGTGGTTCCCCTGAACCGAAAGAACCGCCTCAAATCGATGGGGGTACTTTCGTAACTTACCCCACATTTCGGACAAGCACGTCTCTAAGCCATGGTTCCCCACTGCCATCCCATCCGCCCACCCATTCGTACACCGAGGCCGCGAAAACCCGTGACGAAACCCCACACCCTACTCCGTCCGCCACCCAGCCGGAGCCTCTTCCCCGACGACGTCGTCCACAGCAACACCTCGACGTCCCTCATCCACCATACCGGATGAGGATTCGTCGTCGATCTCATCATCCCGCCGGTTCAGCCACCCCGTCCTCCACCTCCAAGGAGCTACCCCGATGTTCCCTCGTCTTTCATGCCACCTCCATTCCCACACCGCCGTCTTCACCTGCACCACCGGAAGAGCATCATCATCACCGTTTCCTCGGATGAAGCTGCGGCCTAATCAACGCCACCAAAGAGGTTGTACACTAATCGCTGCATTTTCTTCTTGATTCGATCTCACGGTGCTGCCGGCGCTCGGTCCTGAGCTGACACGGCGCGACACCATCCACGGCGGTGTGGCCGGCCACTTCCTCCACGGCGTCGCTCCCTCGGCGATGATGTCCACATCAGTAGGAGGTGCTGCTGCTTTAGCTCTCGCTCACGCTGCTGCTCTGCTCTTGCTCTTGGTCCCCTGCCTGGTCTGCTCTTGCTATTGCTCTTGCTCGCGCTGCTGCTCTCGCTCTTGCTCTTGCTTGCGATGCTGCTCCGATTTAGCTACACTTTAGTTGGTGAATCGACTTTTGGTCGATCGATTTTCAGGGGTGGGGGGCTCGCCGGGTGAAGGAAGAACCAGCCAGCGGGAGGAGGGTGCTCGAAGAGGTACCCCACTATCTATCTTAGGGTTGGGATGGGGCGGTGGGTCGCCAGCGGTGGTGTGGCGTTAGCGGGCGGTGGCATGGGGATCGCCGGAGAAAAAGCTCGCACGGGGCCTAGAGGGATGGCCGGGCGGCGCGGACGGCGATGGGGAGTGTTTTGGTGCGGGCGGGGTGGCGCACCGCCAGCCGCGGGCGGCGGGGGGCTGCTGTTTGGCCGGTGGTGGCTGGCGGCTCAGGGGGGTGGAGGTTGAAGATGAACCGCGGGCCCTTGATTTCATATCCAACGGCTGCAAAATCGACTGACCAGAGATGAAAAAGTCAGTCGACCGACGTGTAGCCTCACCTTGCTAGTGCGTTCAGTTTCGACAGCAAAATTCAGTTTCAACAGTTAAGTTCAGTTTCGGTAGTTAAGTTTAGTTTCGATAGTTAAGTTCATAGATGAGCGGCTGATGTATTTTACATCTAGCACTTTGTGGATATGTATTTTACGTCATGTATTGGATATGCTATTAGAATTCCACTCAGGTTAACGTTGTTCGTTGTTTCTCTTGTCCTGCTTCAGCCTTGGCGTCGTACAACTCACCGGAGCTACTCCAACGACGAAACCCTCCATCACAAATGAGCAATACCTCGGCTCCATCTCCAGACGCCTAAAATCTTCTTCCTCCTCCGACAAAGAAAGTCAGCCAGAGCATCCTCACCGGCCAACCCAATCACGCTGAGATCGACACAGCTTCGCCAAAGAGGTTGTACACTTGTTGCATCTCTTTTTTACTCTACATGTTATATATATTGTCCACTGAGCACACGGATTTGTTCCTTTAGTGTATCCTTGAAAGAAAAAAACGTTTAATTTTCACTTGTCCTCCTTTTCAAATTCCTATTCATGAAGCACAAGACTAAGAGATAGTAGCATAATAGCATTATAACCGTACATTTTCTTGTGGTTTGACTTAATCTCACCATGCTTCTTTGCATCCCGTGATCTCCCAATTGTTGTGAATCAAACACCCAGTTGGCGTAAATCTTGTGTTTTTAAATTCTCTGCTTTTGCACGTGCATTCCTATCCTATTCTGTCTATTTCCTATCCTCGCATTGTTGGAATCCTCCAATTCAAACGAGCTCTTCTGAATTACTTCTCTTATAGATAGTTGTCAAAGAAAACCTTGCGTGGTTTGTCCCGCCTCGCCGCGCCGTCGTCCACCCCAGCTCACCGCCCAACGACAGAAGGGTCCAAAGACAAAGAGGATCTCGACCTCCAGATCGCCTTTTCGCCGCCTCGAGATCTTCTTCCCTTACCGTGGCAGCCATGAAAACTGCATTACCATCATCAATCGAAAGCAGATGACCTCGACGACTACACGGGTCCGCAAGAGAGGTCGCACTCTTTCGTGTCTGCTTACGTTATGCATCGCTTAATATTACATGCTACTTTATCATCTTGTTCACCGATTAGACTCTGAGTCAGCTCCAAACTAATGGTCAAACTTGAGTATTTAAATGGTTTTGGGGTACATATCGGGGCCGCTATCAATAGTATCTATCTACTATCTGGTTAGTCTCCGGTGTCTACTATGAGTTTCATGTTGGGTGGGAAACAAACAGTAAAGAAGCCATTATCTGTATTTTTTAACTGAAGCCATTATCTGCCTGCTATTATTGGTTTTGGGTCTATCCACAGGTTGCTACCATCACTCTGGATTTTTGCAAGCACTCCTTACACAATCTCACTATGTTTTATTCCTATGCATTACAGTTATTGTAAACAATGGAACTGGACATGTAGAGCAAAAGAGACGAGCCTTGCGTGGCAATAAAATTTCATGCAAACGTCGCTCCATGGTAGGCGCAAAGGCAGCCCCCCTCCACGCATTTCGGATTGTAATCGAGAGGAAGATATCTGCTCTGAGGGGGATTCAGAAGGAGAAGACAACTCCTATTTACCCCCTGAGGTCTTCGCTCTAACTTGGCATGCTGATGTTGGTTATATCATGCATATGGTGTCTTGCATTGCTTACTTTATACATCAAATATGTCATCTGCTTAGTTTAGGCATTGGTTAGGCGAATGCCATCTGTTTAGTTTATTCATCGTTTATGTGAATTATGCAACGCCATCTTGTTTAGCCAGGCATCATATATGTGAATTTTGCAATGCCATCCTCGCTTAGCTACCATCTTATATGTAAACTATATCAGGCCATCCTTTTTTTCGTTACATATTACATTTGTCAACAATGTTAGTACATCCAACTGCTCTTCATGTGCATCAGCCATTTGACACGGTGATGGCAAATTCTGGAGTGAAAACAAGGTCTTCAGAGCAGACTATGCTATCTGATGAAGCGCATATCTCGCTGGTTACGGATAGCTCCTCAGAGGAGGATTCAGAGACAGATGACCAGTCCTATCCCCCCCCCACGAGGTGTATGCTCTAACTTGGCAGGGTTATGTTGCTCATATCGTGCGTATGGTGTCTCACATTGCTATGTCATTTGATTAGTTTAGACATGCTTTGTGTGAATGCCACATTGCTCAGTGTCTAATTACCATATATGTGAATTATGCATTGCCATCTTGTTGCAAGACTTATATATGTGAATTATACAAAGCTATCTTGTTGCAAAGGCATTATATATGTGAATTATGCAATGCCATGCTGTTTAGCCAATCATCATGTATGTGAATTATATCATGCTATCATTTTTTTATTACGTGTTCCATTTGTCAACAACGTTTGTATATTCAACTACTCTTCCTGTGCATCAGCCATTTGAAGTGGTGATGGAAGTATCTGGAGTGAAAACAAGGTATTCAGAGTGACAATGCTACCTGAAGCAGACATCTTGCTGGTTACAGAGAGCTCCTCGAGAGGAGGATTCGAGACCGATGACCAGTCATATTTCCCCGAGGTCTATGCTCCAAACTTGGCAGGTGGTTATATTACCCATGTCATGCATGTTGTCTTGCATTGCTTAGTTTTTACATCATATATGGATTGACATCTGCTACTTGCTTACTATATAAATCATATATTTGAATTATATCATGCCATCATGTTTACATAGTACATACACATCATCTATCTGAATTATGGCATGGCAACCCATTTAATAAAGACATCATATAGTTATATCATCTCACCCTGTTTAGTGTTTACAGTCATCATATTTTGAATTATGTGTCAGGACCCCGATTCCAAGTCACATCGACCTAGCCGGTAACACCTCATATCACTTTGCGGCCTCACGCACGGTATTCCCACGGTGTCATCTTACCATGGCCCGGGACCGCTTTAGCCTTTTGGCTCACGTATATGATAGTGTCGCTAGCATCCACAGGCCAGAGAACCCGGGCCGACATGGCTAGTCGTGAACCCAAAGCGGCGCTAACCCATGGGGACAGGCATAGATGAATCACATCGAGCATGTCGGTCATCAACGTGTGAATCGGGCTGTAGCACTGGGCTAACAAGACTCCGATAACCCGGGCTGTAGCAGGCTAGGCAGAACTTCGGATGTCACCGTGTGACATTTCCCCGAAGGGACAGACACAGGAACAAAGTGAAACACATGCCGGCCAGTCAAGTGTCCAGAGCAGTAGTGCTGGGCTAGCAGGACTCCGGTGAACCAGGCTGTAGCGGACTACTATCGCCAGAAGCACTAGACTACATTTCCCCATATGAGAGGCTGCCAAGGATAAACAACTAGATTGTCGGATCCCACTCATACCAAGCATTTCAATCATACACACAATATGCCCGATATGAGTACATACAACATGGCATCACAACAAAACTCTACAACTCAAAGTACTTTATTTAAAAGGCCCGAGGAGCCATACATAATATGTTCATACAGATAGGGGTCACATGACCCGACACTCAAGTCATACAAACATACAAGCACATGCGGAAGCAAACTAGTCTCGAGTACAGACACTAAAAAGAAAGAAGGCTTGACGAAGCCCTTCTATCTACATCGGCCCTTCACAAGTCTTGGACCACCACCTGGGTGGCTAGTCACTCGTCGACGTCAAGGTCTACATAGAACCCATCGGAGGGGGCGGTGTTTTCGTCTAAAAACATTAATTAAAGCAACATGAGTACGGAGGTACTCAGCAAGTCTTACAACAGAATCCTACTATACATGCACATTCTCAAGAAGGTAGTGGAGTTATTGCAAAGAAGCCAGCTTTGACTCTTGGCTAAGCTATCCTACGTGACATCAATTGGAAAGCATTTGTCGCACACGAGTCCACTAATCACCAACACAATACTCCATCGTGGATCCTCTCTCGTCAACCCACGAGAGGGCCATCCGCGGTACTCACACTTATCTTGAGGCTTTTAGTAGTATCCGTTTACTTGTCTATGAACTGTATAGGTGACCAAGTAGTCCTTATCATGGACGCTGCTATTCAATAGTTTTATACCCTGCAGGGTGTACTTCTTCACACACGGTCCTCACTCAGCTTATCGCCGCTACACGACATGTACTCGGCAACCTTCAAGCGGAAGCCCAGCGAGGGTGTCGGCCACGACCGACTAAACACACGAGTCCCTAGTCCAGTTTATCGCCTATTCGGGTTCCATCCGCAGGGAGTCCGGCCGAGGTTTCCACTAACGGCCCCGAACGATGTGTGCAGGGTTCCCGAGACACCAAACGGGCGAATCGGTACACCGTGCCACGTGTCTACCGCAACAGAGCCCACCCCTAAGGTCAGCGCTGCGCACGGCCCCCAGCATGCTACAAACACTAGAAACTACTTTGCAACTCCCGGACAGAGGACAAGAGTGGTTAATAAGTCGAGAGGGTCAATTAAGGATCCCAATGTGTGGTATTAGCTGAGTCTTAAATCACACACACAGATCTCAGTTCTTAAGGACGGCTTCAATGAAACAACCCACCATGTACTCCTACATGGCCTCTCATCGATACCTTTACCAAATCATGTCCAACACTTCACTCTCGTTACCAACACAACCTTTCACTCTAGTTCATCATCCCGATGAGCCAGACCTGACACAACTCTAAGCATAGCAAGCATAGCATGGTAGGAAACACAAATATGGCTCAATCAACTCCTACACATGCTAGTGGGTTTCTTCTAGTTACCGTGGGCAATGACAGTCATGCAAAGGAAGTGGGTTCAACTACCGCAACACACAACAGTTTGAATCGCGTTGTCTTAATGCATTAAACAAGAGCGAAGCTAGATCATCGGTTTGTATCGGAATGATCAATGGTTTGCTTGCTCGATGTAGTGGTAGTAGAATGCGCCTTGAGCGGATATTCGGGCTATCCCTGAGGCGTAACCTACCACGAAAAGACACATCGAACATAATCAACACATGACGATATGCAACAATATGATGCATGCTATGACATGGAAATATGAATGTGTCTTGGCCTAATGCAAGCTAGAACAGAAAGGAATGAACTCATTTGAATCAAAGATTCAAATGCTAGTTCATTTAACATAGCCATATTAGTGCATTATCTTATTCTGCTTAAACAGCAAGGTTAACTTGCTCTGTCATGCATGAAACCATTACCAATGGATAGATTGAATTTTTCTGATCCAAATTCATATATAAATCTTTGCATTTGGAGTTACAGATTAATTTCTATGAATTTTTGAAGTTTGCAACAATTTCTGGAATTTTCTGTATAAAAATAAATCCAGAAATTAGTTATTGCGTCAGCAGTGCGTCAGGGTGACGTCAGTGGTCAAAGGGGACATCCAGGTCAACCTGACCAGTGGGTCCCGCATGTCAGCAGTTAATTAAACTAACTAATTTCAGTTAAAACTAATCTGAGTTAATTAGCAGAGGGGGGCCCCACTTGTCATAGACTCAGGGGAGTCAACCTGGGCCCACCCTAGTCAAAGTCAAAGGGCAACCACGCCGGTGTTTAGCCGTCGGCGAGGCCAGACGCGGCGGTGAGAGTGCATTTGTGCGTTCCGGTGACCAAATGAGCGGCGGAAGGCATCTACGTGTAGCTGGGAACGAGCCGCAGCGTTTGGTGGTGATGGTTGAGCTCGGGGTGGCCGGAAACATCGTCGGCGACAACCTTGGCGGTCGCCGGAGTCGGGTGAAGATGGATCCGAGGCTACGGGGCACGGCGAGGCACGTGGTGAGGTGCGTTAGACTCCTCGCAATGCGGTGAGTGTGTTAGACACGGTGGTGTGGCCGGTGGTTGGCCGGAGACACGTCGGCGACGAGCTCGGCGGTGGCGCGTGCGGTGAAGCTCCATGCAGTCGATGCAGGGCTCGAGAGCGAGAACGAGAAGGGGGAGGAGGTAGCTGAGCTCACGGCGGTCACGACGGTGCAATCGACACGGTCGGGGACGAGCTGGTGCGGCGGTGACGTCCAAAGGGATCTCCGGCGGTTGCGGAGTCGGGCGAGGTCGGTGCAGCGGCTTCGAGGCAAGCGAGCGCTCGGGGCTCGTCTTGCTCGAAGGAGAGGAGGGCGGCGGAGCTTCTGGACACGGTGGCGCGGCGCAGGGACGACGAAGAGCGCGGGTATCACGGTGGCGTGGGCGCTGCAGCGTCAGCCATGGTGCGGCGAGCGAGGGAGAGGAGCTGAGGAGGAGAGGGCGTGTCTGTGAGCTCGGGGGAGGAGTGGGTGACCGACCCAGGGCGGTAGAACAGTGAGGAGAGGAGGCAGGGCGGCGGGCAGCTGCGTGGCGCGCTACCGGTGCCGCCTGCCGAGCACTGGCTACTGCCTGCCAAGCCAAGCAGCTCGCTGGAGCGGTGGCTGGGCTGGGCCGGCAGGTGGGCTTGCCAGATGGGCGCTAGGTAAGCCTCTGCTTTGCTTTGGTTTTCTTTTTCTATTATTCTGTAAGTTTGTGGACTTACTAAAAATAGTTAGGCACTTCTAAAAATCCTGAAAATAATCAGAGGCTCTGTTTAGAGAATCTCCAACAGCCCACACTTATTTTCAGAATTATTTGAGCATTTAAAATATTTATTAGCATTTAAATGCCCAAATGCAATTTACATATGATTTAATTCAATGACCTTACATTGACCTAGAAAATTGTGCACCAATTTTGCGGAGGTTCTAACCCAAGACAAAAAGGGTGAACTTTTTAGAAGGGCAATTCAGGTACATTGAAAATATTTTTAGTAAGCCTTAGTTGGATTCAGAGGGGTTCTGGGGGTTCTGTCTTCCCCAATTCAAGTTTCTGATGAAAAGTAGACATGATGCAACACTCTAATGCATGGACTAGCTAGGATGTGACAACTCACCCCACTCAAAAGAATCTCGTCCCGAGATTTAGGATCCGTCGGAAAGAATGTGGGGTACTCAAGTCGAAGATTTATCCTCCCTTTCCCAAGTAGCTTCTTGCTCGGAATGTTATGAACATTGAACCTTGGGAAACTTGATATTATGGCGTCGAGTGGTACGCTCGGCTTGATTAAGGATACGAACGGGATATTCTCGATATGTGAGATTATCTTTGAGATCAAGCGTTTCGTGGTTCACTCCACGGATAGGATCCGAGAAGCAACGCCTGAGTTGAGAAATGTGGAAGACATCATGAACTCTAGAAAGATGCGGAGGTAGTTCCAATTGGTAGGCAACTTCTCCTCGTTTGGCAAGAATGCGAAAGGGTCCAATGTAACGAGGGAGCCAATTTGCCTTTTGATACCGAATCGATGGGTTCCCTTTAAAGGCGTAACTCAAGGTAAGCCTTCTCGCCAACTTCATAAGACATAGGCTTATGCTTGCGGTCATATTGGCTCTTTTGACGAGATTGGGTTGTTTTCAATTTCTCACGAATAACGTGAACCTGCTCTTTCTCGCTTCTGGATCATATCCGCCAAAGAGTTGTCTTTCCCGGTTTCGACCAGTTAAGAGGCGCTCGACATTTCCGTCTATAGAGAACTTCGAAAGGAGCTTTGCCCAAGCTAGCTTGATAACTATTGTTATAAGCGAACTCGGCGAATGGAAGGCATTTCTCCCAATTCATACCGAAAGAGATGATAGAAGATCGAAGCATATCCTCCAGAATTTGATTGACTCATTCTACTTGACCACTTGTTTGAGGATGGAAGGCAGTGCTAAAGGAGAGACGAGTTCCCATAGCATTTTGGAAACTTTCCCAAAATCGAGAGGTGAAGAGACTTCCACGGTCTGAGTTAATCTCCAATGGGACACCATGAAGAGACACTATTCGGGAGATGTACAAATCAGCTAGCTGGCTAGCGGTTATACTCTCACAAACGGGTAGGAAGTGGGCTACTTTGGAAAGACGATCGACAACAACGAAGATAGCATTATTCCCTCTCTTGGTCCTGGGAAACCCGGTAATGAAATCCATACCGATTTTATCCCATTTCCATTCAGGAATTTCCAAAGGTTGAAGGGTGCTAGAAGGCCATTGATGTTCTGCTTTAACTCGATGACATACGTCGCAATTAGCAATGTATTGAGCGATTTCTCTCTTCATCCTAGTCCACCAAAACCTCTGGCGTAGGTCTTGATACATTTTAGCACTACCAGGATGAAGGGTGAGAGGTGATTCATGAGCTTCCTTAAGGATCAATTGCCGTAGCTGTTGTTTCTTGGGAACCACCAAGCGGTTCTCAAAGAAGACAACACCTCGCTCATCTATGGAGAAACACTTAGCAGCTCCGCTAGCAATGTTCTCCTTGATCCGAGATATTCCTCTATCATACTGCTGAGCGGTTATGATTTGATCTGTAAGGTTGGGTTTCGCCACCAGGGTGGAAATGAATCCTCGAGGAACAATGTGAAGGTTAAGCTTACGAAATTCCTCGTGGAGAAGTGGTTGACTTTGTTGTAACATCAGGTTGTTACAATAAGATTTATGACTTAGTGCATCAGCCATGACATTGGCTTTGCCTGGGGTGTAAGATATTCCTAAGTCGTAATCCATAATCAGCTCGACCCAACGTCTTTGCCTGAGATTCAAATCAGGTTGGGTGAAGATGTATTTCAGACTTTGGTGATCAAGTAAATTTTTAGCGATTACCAAGAAGGTAATGTTGCCATGTTTTGAGTGCATGGACCACCGCCGCAAGCTCTAGATCATGTGTGGGATAGTTATCCTCATGTGGACGCAATCGTCGAGAAGCGTAGGCAATCACATGACGATCTTGCATGAGTATGCAACCTAGTCCTTGTCGCGAGGCGTCGCAATAGATAACAAAGTCCTTAAAAAATCTGGTGGAACAAGTACGGGAGCAGATGTCAGGTGTATTTTCAGTTCCTAAAAGCTGAACTCGCACTGTGGGGTCCACTCGAACTTTTTATCTTTCTTGAGGAGTTCAGTTAGAGGCTTAGCAACCTTGGAGAAATTCTCGTGAAGCGGGCGGCAATAGCTCGCTAAACCGAGGTAACTCGAACTTGCTTGACCGATTCAGGTGGAGTCCATCAAGGACGGCTTGAACTTCGCTTTCGGGGTTGACAGCAATGCCCTTACCAGAGATTACATGGCCTAGATAGGTTACTTACGCAACCAAAACTCACACTTAGAGAATTTGGCATAAAGGCGATGCTCTCGAAGTTTCATCAATACTAGCCTTAGATGTTCGGCATGTTCTTCCTCATTCTTGGAGTAGATGAGTATATCATCGAGGTAAACCACAACGAATTTATCTAAATACTCCATGAAGATCGAGTTCATTAACCGAGAGAAGGTGGCTGGAGCATTGGTTAACCCGAAGGACATGACGGTGTACTCATATTCGCCATAACGAGTAACAAAGGTTGTTTTAGGAATGTTCCCGTTCTTGATTTTGATTTGATGGTAGCCCAACCTCAAATCCATCTTGTAAAAGACTGAGGATCCAGCGAGCTGATCATACAGATCGTTGATCCTGGGGAGCGGATACTTGTTCTTGATAGTGACCAAGTTGACAGGTCGGTAATCTACAACCATCCGATCCGTTCCATCCTTCTTCTTGACGAAGAGGACGGGGCAAGCCCATGCAGAAGAACTAGGACGTATGAAACCCTTTTGCAAGGACTCATCAAGTTCTTTCTTAAGCTCAGCTAGTTCTAGGGGTGCCATCTTATAAGGTCTTCTAGAGATTGGGACGGTTCCTGGAATAAGGTCTATCACGAACTCGACATCTCCGCTGTGTGGAACACCGGCAGTTCCTCTGGAAAGACATCCGGGAAGTCACAGACTACCGGAATATCTTCAAGGTCTGGAAGGGGGTTGGCATTTAAGGAGTAAAGCTGACGCTTAGACACTTGGGTCAAAACATTGACTGTCTTGCCCGATGGATGGGTGAGTTGAACAGTTCTAGTAGAGCAATCAATCTTAGCATGATGGGCTGACATCCAGTCCATACCCAAGATGATGTTTATGTCCGAGGACTTGAGAGCTATTAGTGACGCAAGAAAGACCAATCTATCGACAAGGATATTATTTCCATGGCTGATTCTAGAGGTTTGCCACTTGGATCTAGGAGTTTGAATTACCATGGAGGTGTGTATGTCACAAAATGTGGTGTTGTGCAATCGAGCATAGCTCTCAGAAATAAATGAATGAGATGCTCCAGTATCAAAGAGAACAGTTGCCGGATGGCAAATAACAAGGAGTGTACCGAGAACAACGTTGGGATCCTCATGGGTCTCCTCAGCTGAGACGTAATTGACATGGCCACGAGCAGTGGTGGCTAGTTTGGCATAAAGCACTTTCCTGCTGGCTTACCACGGCCAACAGACTTCCCGATCTGGTTGGGGTTGTTCTGGGGACACTCACGGATGTAGTGACCCGTCTCCCCACACTTGAAACAAGTTATCACATTGGGGCGTGGAGCAGCATTAGCAGCAGGGCCACCATAGGCCTTGGGCGGTGCATACTGCTGGTTGGGGCGAGGCGCCTCAAAGGATGGCCTCGGAGTGAATCTGGGTGGCAAGGCGGTGCTTGGGATCCAGACCCGGCGCTTCTGAGATCCAGAACCGGATGAAGAACCAAAGTCACGGGAGTGCTTGCGTGAAGCTTCAAAGTCAGTCTGTCCCGTCTCAGCACTGATGGCCTTGTTGACTAACTTCTGGAAGGAGGTGCACTCGTGCAGACAAAGATCATGGCGAAGCTCGGGGCTAAGTCCCTTGCGGAACCTTGCCTGCTTCTTGGCGTCGGTGGATACCTCTTCAGGAGCATAACGTGCTAGATTTCCAAACTCATGACTGTATGCATCCACAGCCAGTCTACCCTCGGTGAAATTGCAGAACTGTTCCCTCTTACGATCCATGAGACCTTCCGGGATGTGATGCTCACGGAAAGCCAGACCGAACTCAGCCTGTGTAGTGATTTGGCCGACCGGGCGATAGCCTCAAAATTTTCCCACCAAAGGCTAGCAGGGCCTTCGAGGTGATAGGCAGCAAAGGTAACCTTATCAGCTTCGGCTACGTTGGCAGAACGTAGCTTGTGGGTGATGCTGCGAAGCCAGTCATCCGCATAGAGAGGCTCGACGGAGTGTTTGAACTTCGGTGGATACAGCTTGACAAAGTCATCGATTGACACCAGGTCGTTCCTCGGCTGACGTGCAGTATTCTGCTCAATCCGCTCCAGCAAGCGATTGGTCTCACACTTGTTTCATTCTGCCTCCAAAGATAACTTCGCCGAGAAGGCGGTTGAGGCAGATTTACATTCCTAGCTTATTGGCTTCACCCTGCTCCAGAGCGGCAGGTTGTTATGTGGTGTTGACCATCCTAGGAAACAAGACAACGGTTTAGACAAGGATGGCAAAATGTTGGCAAGGAAGTGCGGAATGTAATGGATAACACAGAATGCAGAGATGTTCATCCGTATGACATGGTAATATAGAAACTTCCATATATATACCAACGGTCATACACACCATTCATAGTTTAGTACAAGCCCGGCTAGAGTACAACTACGGTGGAAGACGTTACATCTCATCGGAAGCATTCCAAGCTCCTATACATTATTTTTCTACACCTCCGGAATTGATACACACTAAGTCATATTCCACAAGTCACGCAGGACGGTGGAAATACAACTATTAAAATACTAGTGATACTACTACTAACTCAGACAGCTCCGTATTAGTCCTCATAGAAGTCACCTCCATAGCCTGGAAGCTCAACGTGATTATCCAGAAACAGACGGTCCTGAGGAGCTTGTGGAACATAGGGGCTAGGATGAGGTCTTGGACCAACAAACGATGGCCTGCGGGGACCACGGGGTGGGGTGATGGCTCCCACATCACGCCAATCCACCATGTCCGGCAGAGCAAATCTCTGAGATCTGATCCTCGTATCCATACATCCAGCTTTGCACACCGGTGCAAACTGGCCAAAGTGGCCCAATGATCGGCACAGTGTTGAAAAGCTCCAGTCTTAAGGCCCGATTCTCTCGGTCCTTATCCTCGAGCATCTCAAAGAAGGTCATGAAGTTAGTGAGTCCTCCTGAGTGGAGTCAGCATAGATAGCCTAGAGATACCCTTGCGCTCCCGGGAGTGAAGCTGGCATATAACGGAAGTCGGTGTTTCGAAGCAGGCCAGTCCTGACTCGCATGATGGTCATCATAGAATATGCAGCATCCTGCACAGCCATCTCAATAGTAACCCCGAGTCCATAGGAACAGTGGAGGGGCTCAGTCGATCCAGGATAAGAAGGAAATATCCCGACAGGCAGTAGGTATTGGCTTTGGTTAAAGTCTCGGAATTGCTCTTCGACAGTGTATTCGGGATACCAACGGTAACCCGTCTCAATCATTACTCGGACTAACATAGCCGTATGACCAGGCACATCGAGGCACCTGGTCAGGCGAACCACTTGGTTTTGAGCACGAGTGGCCATCTGAAAGCACAGCTACAATGCAAAGACATTAGAATTTCTAGGGGGAAATCGGATAGCATAACAGTTGTAAATGCTCAGGAACAGATTTGAGACATTCACAACAGATTGCAAAACCACTCAACAACATCATACCAAGGTTCTGGTTCAACTGATAACATACTAAAAGTAGTAGAAACTGAACTGAGGCTGGTAACCAACAATCCTATAAGTTACTACAGATTAGTAACACGTGAACCTGATAGAGAGAAGAGAGCCTAGTCCTTAACCCACGTAGAATGAGAAAAGAATGACATGATCGAGGGCATAAGGTAAAGGAGTAAAAAGAGCCTTACGTCCCTCCCACAATCAATTCCCATACATATAACTAAAGCATTTCTAGACTCGACATCGACCAGTTTGGCTTAGCGAACCTACAGGCAGTCCGGCTCTGATGCCAACGCTGTCAGGACCCCGATTACAAGTCACATCGACCTAGCCGGTAACACCTCATATCACTTTGCGGCCTCACGCATGGTATTCCCATGGGTGTCGCCTTACCATGGCCCGGGACCGTTTGCGCCTTTTGGCTCATGTATATGATAGTGTCGCTAGCATCCACATGACAGAGAACCCGGGCCGACATGGCTAGTCGTGAACCCAAAGCGGCGCTAACCCATGGGGACAGGCATACATGAATCACATCGAGCATGTCGGTCATCAACGCAGAATCTGTGCTGTAGCACTGGCTAACAGGACTCCAGAACCCGGCTGTAGCAAAGTTAGGCAGGACTCGGATGTCACCGCTGACATTTCCCGAAGGACAGACCACGTGAACAAAGTGAAACACATGTCGGCCAGTCAAGTGTTCGGAGCAAAGAGTCTTTGGGCTAGCAGGACTCCGGTGAACCGGGCTGTAGCGGACTACTATCGCTCAGGAAGCACTAGACTACATTTCCCCATATGAGAGGCTGCCAAGGATAAACAACTAGATTGTCGGATCCCACTCATACCAAGCATTTCAATCATACACACAATATGCCCGATATGAGTACATACAACATGGCATCACAACAAAACTCTACAACTCAAAGTACTTTATTTAAAAGGCTCCGAGGATCCATACATAATATGTTCATACAGATAGGGGTCACATGACCCGACACTCAAGTCATACAAACATACAAGCACATGCGGAAGCAAACTAGTCTGAGTACATACACTAAAAAGAAAGAAGGCTTGACGAAGCCCTTCTATCTACATCGGCCCTTCAAAAGTCTTGGACCACCACCTGGGTGGCTAGTCACTCGTCGATGTCAAGGTCTACATAGAACCCATCGGAGGGGCGGTGTTGTCGTCTGAAAACATTAATTAAAGCAACATCAGTACGGAGGTACTCAGCAAGTCTTACAACAGAATCCTACTATACATGCACATTCTCAAGAAGGTAGTGGAGTTATTGCAGCAAGCCAGCTTTGACTCTTGGCTAAGCTATCCTACGTGACACCACTTGGAAAGCATTTGTCGCACACGAGTCCACTGATCACCAACACAATACTCCACTGTGGATCCTCTCTCGTAAACCCACGAGAGGGCCATCCATGTACTCACACTTATCTTGAGGCTTTTAGTAGTATCCATTTACTTGTCTATGAACTGTATAGGTGACCAAGTAGTCCTTTACCACGGGCGCGGCTATTCAAATAGTTTTATACCCTGCAGGGGTGTACTTCTTCACACACGCTCTCACCACTTATCGCCGCTACACGACATGTACTCAGCAACCTTCAAGCGGAAGCCCAGCGAGGGTGTCGGCCACGACCGACTAAACACACGAGTCCCTAGTCCAGGTTTATCGCCTATTCGGTTCCATCCGCAGGGAGTCCGCCGAGGTTTCCACTAACGGCCCCGAACGATGTGTGCAGGGTTCCCGAGACACCAAACGGGCGAATCGGTACACCGTACACGTGCCTACCGCAACACAGCCCACCCCTAAGGTCAGCCACAAGACGGCCCCCAAAGATGCTACAAACACTAGAAACTACTTTGCAACTCCCGGACAGAGGACAAGAGTGGTTAATAAGTCGAGAGGGTCAATTAAGGATCCCAATGTGTGGTATTAGCTGAGTCTTAAATCACACACACGTATCTCGATTCTTAAGGACGGCTTCAATGAAACAACCCACCATGTACTCCTACATGGCCTCTCATCGATACCTTTACCAAATCATGTTCAACACTTCACTCTCGTTACCGACACAACCTTTCACTCTAGTTCATCATCCCGATGAGCCAGACCTGACACAACTCTAAGCATAGCAAGCATAGCATGGTAGGAGACACAAATATGGCTCAATCAACTCCTACACATGCTAGTGGGTTTCATCTAGTTACTGTGGCAATGACAGGTCATGCAAAGGAAGTGGGTTCAACTACCGCAACACACAACAGCTTTGAATCGCGTTGTCTTAATGCAGTAAACAAGAGCGTATGAGATCATGGGTTTGTATCGGAATGATCAATGGGTTGCTTGCTCGATGTAGTGGTAGTAGGGCATCGCCTTCGACGGATATTCGGGGCTATCCTCGGAGGCAGAACCTACCACGAAAGACACATCGAACATAATCAACACATGACGATATGCAACAATATGATGCATGCTATGACATGGAAATATGAATGTGTCTTGGCCTAATGCAAGCTAGAACAGAAAGGAATGAACTCATTTGAATCAAAGATTCAAATGCTAGTTCATTTAACATAGCCATATTAGTGCATTATCTTATTCTGCTTAAACAGCAAGGTTAACTTGTTCTGTCATGCATGAAACCATTACCAATGGATATATTGAATTTTTCTGATCAAAATTTATATATAAATCTTTGCATTTGGAGTTACAGATTAATTTCTATGAATTTTTGAAGTTTGCAACAATTTCTGGAATTTTCTCAGATAAAAATAAATCCGTAAATTAGTTATTGCGCCAACAAAGGCGTCAGGTGACGTCATGGTCAAAGGACGTCCAGGTCAACCTGACCAGTGGTCCCGTGTGTCAGCAGTTAATTAAACTAACTAATTTTAGTTAAAACTAATCTGAGTTAATTAGCAGAGGGGGGCCCCACTTGTCATAGACTCAGGGGAGTCAACCTGGGCCCACCCTAGTCAAAGTCAAAGGGCAACCACGCCGGTGTTTAGCCGCCGGCGAGGCCAGACACGGCGGTGAGAGTGCATTTGTGCGTTCCGGTGACCAAATGAGCGGTGGAAGGCATCTACGTGTAGCTGGGAACGAGCCGCAGCGTTTGGTGGTGGTGGTTGAGCTCGGGGTGGCCGGAAACGTCGCCGGCGACAACCTTGGCGGTCGCCGGAGTCGGGTGAAGATGGACCCGAGGCTACGGGGCACGGCGAGGCACGTGGTGAGGTGCATTAGACTCCTCGCAATGCGGTGAGTGTGTTAGACACGGTGGTGTGGCCGGTGGTTGGCCGGAGACACGTCGGCGACGAGCTCGGCGGTGGCGCGTGCGGTGAAGCTCCATGCAGTCGATGCAGGGCTCGAGAGCGAGAACGAGAAGGGGGAGGAGGTAGCTGAGCTCACGGCGGTCACGACGGTGCAATCGACACGGTCGGGGACGAGCTGGTGCGGCGGTGACGGCAAAAGGGATCTCCGGCGGTGGCGGAGTCGGGCGAGGTCGGTGCAGCGGCTTTGAGGCAAGCGAGCGCTCGGGGCTCGGCTTGCTCGAAGGAGAGGAGGGCGGCGGAGCTTCTGGACACGGTGGCGCGGCGCAGGGACGACGGAGAGCGTGAGTATCACGGTGGCGCGAGCGCGGCAGCGTCGGCCATGGTGCGGGCGAGCGAGGGAGAGGAGCTGAGGAGGAGAGGGCGTGTCTGTGAGCTCGGGGGAGGAGTGGGTGACCGACCCAGGGCGGCAGAACGGTGAGGTGAGGAGGCAGGGCGGCGGGCAGCTGCGTGGCGGCCTTCGTGCCGGCCGAGCACTGGTTGCCTGCCTGGCCAAGCCAAGCAGCTCGCTGGAGCGGTGGCTGGGCTGGGCCGGCAGGTGGGCTTGCCAGATGGGCGCCAGGTAAGCCTCTGCTTTGCTTTGGTTTTCTTTTTCTATTATTCTGTAAGTTTGTGGACTTACTAAAAATAGTTAGGCACTTCTAAAAATCCTGAAAATAATCAGAGGCTCTGTTTAGAGAATCTCCAACAGCCCAAACTTATTTTCAGAATTATTTGAGCATTCAAAATATTTACTAGCATTTAAATGCCGAAATGCAATTTACATATGATTTAATTCAATGACCTTCTGCTGACCTAGAAAATTGTGCACCAATTTTGCCAGAGGTTCTAACCCAAGACAAAGAGGGTGAACTTTTTAGAAGGGCAATTCAGGTACATTGAAAATATTTTTAGTAAGCCTTAGTTGGATTCAGAGGGGTTCTGGGGGTTCTGTCTTCCACAATTCAAGTTTCTGATGAAAAGTAGACATGATGCAACACTTTAATGCATGGACTAGCTAGGATGTGACATTATGGCATTCTATCCATGAATGTATGTGAATTATGGCATGCCAACCTATTTAATAAACACATTATATAGTTATGTCATGTCATCCTGTTTACATAGTCTCATATTTTGAACTATGTCTTTCCATCTTTTTAGTTAGCCATCATAATGTGAAATTGTGTCATGCTATCATGTTTAGTTAGCCATCATATATGTGAAATTGTGTCATGCTATCCTGTTTGGTTAGACAACATAAATATGAATTATTTCATGCCCTCTTTTATTCCCCACTATCCATTGCACCTGTATACAATGTCTATACTTTCAATTACTTTTCTTGTTTATCAGCCATTTGAATTGGAGAGCGTGATGGCAGTATCTAAGGGAGTAACAACACGGTCTTCAGAAAAGATAGTGCTACCAGTTGATGCAGATAGAACCGCGGTTGTACTTGCCCAAGGACCAGATCCACCACACATAACCCAGACTCTCGCAGATTGTACCCCTACCCAGTTGGACAGAGAACCAGCTACACCCCTTCTAACCCCAACCCAGGCAGATAGTAACCCAATTCCAATTGACATAGCACCGTCTCCACCACAGAGCAACCAAACACGAGCAGTTAGTAAGGGAACTGCAGTGCCCAAAGCACGAGGAACACCACTCCGAATCCCAACTCAACGCTTAAAGGAGAAGAAGACTTGTTCTCAGGTCAGGTTCTGTAGCTATGGTTCATACTCCTTTGCTCTTGCATTACTGTATTTACTCATACCAACTATTTTCAAGTTTGAAGGATGGAATTGAAACTCCAATGGCGCAACAGGTATGTTTTAAAACCTGTTTCTTTAACTGGGTTTGTCGTTGTAACTCGCTCTATGTTGATTTCAGTTTCAATTGAATAAACAGTTATGTTCTCATGTCATGCACATTACAAGTGTTGTTATTGCTCTATAGTTACCCACACTTATATTCTGTCTATTCTGCTTTGTCTTGAACAAATATTATTTGAACTGTGTCTCTATCTTGATTTGGCAACAAAAACTAGAATGATATAGACCATAAAGTGACCATGGTACATAGATATATGTTCGTTTCATGTTGTTATCCTGTCCACTTTACTACTGAACTCATTTACCAAAATGAGTTTCATATACAACATGGTAAACATGTGATGTGTTTGCTTGTTTCTCTTTTAGAATGCGGACAAAATATTGGAGAACAGTACCGCGTTATCCAATGGTAAAGGAAGTAATGCAGATAAGGTTCAAGATAGTGAGACATCCCTGTTGGTCTCCAAGAAAGCTGATAAAAACTATCTTGACGATAGTGAGGGAACCCAAAAGTCATGTCTTGATGTAGTCTTCGAGTTACTGGCCACTACTACTGGCACAAGCTCTTCGAACTCGCTGCCTGAATCAGTTCGTCTTCTTGAGTCTCAACTTCAAGTTGAAAGACATCGATCAGATGTGCTGCGACAGAGGAAGCTGAAGGACTGAGGAAGTCCCCGCAGAATTCGGGATGCATATTTTCCGGTGCAATGAAGTTACTGGAGGATTTAAGCGCCAAACAAGAGAAAGTTAATAAGCTTGCTAAGCATCTTGCCAAAGATTATGGGTACCTGTGGATATTGTTTCTTGAGATCTTTTGAAGTGGTTTTAGTTCTGGATTTGTTTTGCTACGGCGTTTATTTGCGCTGGTCACCAACTTTGACAACCAGTGTATATGATATGCTGCTTTGTTCCCTATATTTGCACTGGTGGCGAACTTTGATGCCCAGTGGATGTAATATGTGTAATAGCCGTGATAGCCTAGCGTTAGTTGCTTGCTTATTTATTTCCTTGTTGTCTTGTTTATTTGTTTGCTTGTCGTCATTGCGCTTCTTTTTCCGCGGTTAGCTAGTGGCTGCAATAACCTATTTTTAAAACTAGGCCACAATAACCATGGGCTAATATTTACCGTAGTGACATCGGGCCTCCCATCGTCAGTAGAAACAATGGGCCTTCTACGGGTCAGAGAAACAATGGGCCTTCATGGGCCGTATCATCAATGGGCCTATACGGGTCAGATGATCGACACAAACATGGGCCAAACAGATCGGCTAGAGTTGAATCGCCCATTCATGGGTCCGACCATAACGGGCCATCGTTAATAGGCCGATTTGATGACGCTATGAAAATGGCTCAACGTATTAACGGACCACAAACGGGCCGATCAGAACCACGGGTTGAATTTGGCCCACAAGCGTAAAATGACAAAGGACGGGCCGTAAGTAAACGAATGCTGGAAATGAGCCCAAGAATAAATGGGCTCTGAGAAGGCCGAAAGATAACATGGGCTGGAAACGGCCCAACGAAATAATGGGCCGTTAATGAGTATAAAGTGATACACTGTTCATTACGGTCCAGTTTCACCACGGGCCGTTAATGGGTGTAAAGTGATACACTGTTCATTACGGGCCAGTTTCACCACGGGTCGTTAATAGGCCAAGAGTTACATAGGGCCTTATATGGGCCGAAAGACGTCATGGGCCAGAAGTGAAAACGGGCTGGAATCATATTGGCTGGCCCAGATGACGCTACTGGGCCTAATTCGGATAGGGCGTAACGGGCCTTGGGTTAGCGGGCTGTAAATGGGCTATATGCTAACAGTGTCGTTAACAGCTTTCCATGGGCCGCCCGCCACCTTTGACCAAGTCAAACGGGCGGCCTTTTCACTGTGAATGGGCCTCTGTTGGGCCATGCCACGTGTCGACGTATCATAGGCGCCTTTTGTCCAATGAGTGGATGACATCCGTCCCAATGATGAGCCGACATCGTGTTTCCTCCAGCCAATGATGATTTTACACGTGGAAAATCCCCATTGGTCGGGGCTGTTAACGGGTTATCGGATCCAAAACCCGACCCGATAGCTTAACGGCGTTCCGTTACGGTGGATGCCACGTGTCGGTCACCCTTGAAGAAAGCACTTCTGTGACGCGCGATTTATCGTCATGGAAGTGCACACTTCTGTGATGATAATTTTGGTAATGTCATAAATTTTTCATGGATGTACATGCATGACAGAAAACGTGACCTACTGTGACAAACACGTATCATCACGGAAGTGTATTTTTTTGTAGTGATTCATACCGCAAGACATAAATCATGTGTTCTCATATCTGAGTATTCAATCCGACAAGACAAAACTTCAAAGGGTAAAGATTCAATTCATCACAAGAAGAGTATAGAGGGGAGAAACATCATATGATCCATCTATGTTAACAAGCCCATGATATAGATCACGAGAGAGAGATTAAACACATAGCTACTGGTACAAACCCTCAGCCCCGAGGGTGGACTACTCCCTCCTCATCATGGTGGCCGTCGGGATGATGAAGATGGCCACCGGTGATGATTCCCCCCTCCGGTAGGGTGCCGGAATGGGTATACATTGGTTTTCGTTGACTACAGAGCCTTGTGGCGGCGAGACTTCTAATCTAGGTTAACCCCGAAGGGTTTTGCAATATTTGTGAATTTATAGGGTAAAGAGGGGATGCGGGAGGCCACCGAGGTGGGCACAGCCCACCTGGGGGCCCAGGCGCGCCCTGGTGGGTTGTGCCCCCCTTGGGGCACCCCCCAGGTGCTGCTCTGGCCTATCTTGGGTGTTCTGGTCCATAAAAAATCTCCAACAAGTTTCGCGGTGTTTGGAGTCCGTTTGATATTGATTTCCTACGATGTAAAAAACAAGCAAAAAACAGCAACTGGCGCTGGGCACTGGGTCAATAGGTTAGTCCCAGAAAATGATATAAAGTTGCTATAAAATAATTGTAAAACATCCAAGAATGATAAAATAACAGCATGAATACTTCATAAATTATAGATACGTTGGAGACGTATCAGAGATCACATGATAAATCTCAACTGCCCACATTAAAATCAGGAGGGAGAGAAAGATTAGGATCGAACGTTTGAACGCCCGCTCGTGAAGGAGTGTTTTGGAACAGAAGCAGTAGCCAGCACACACGTGCTTCTGTTATCCGAAATTTCATTTTCTCATCTAATGATCTGAAATGTCGGTTACGTTTAGTTTCCCCCCTAAATACAGCGTGAATAGGTCATTAAATAGCCTAAAAGACCCCTAGTCATTAAGAAAGAAAATTACAACTAAGACCGAAGAACCCCTTGAGCTTCATGTCTACATCTGTCACCCACCTCCAACACCGCCACAATGTCCACCGAAGGGAAAAGGGACTGAACACCTCTCTACCCAAGCTTGACACGGGCCCATCGCTGATTTGCAGCTTTTCAAGCCTCCAAAGTAGCTTGCCAAAGATGAAGCCAATACAATTGAAAGAATATGGACAAGGCAGCACCCCATACACGCCATCAAACTCCATATATGACACCCCTGTGCGACAACATCTGAAAGATCAAGGATGTCGCCTAGAGGGGGGGTGAATAGGCGCTTTAAAATAATTACGGTTTAGGCTTGAACAAATGCAGAATAAACCTAGCGGTTAATTTGTCAAGCACAAAACCTACAACAACTAGGCTCACCTATGTGCACCAACAACTTAAGCTAGGTGATAGAAAGATATATGACAAGAAACAATATGGCTATCACAAAGTAAGGTGCATAAGTAAAGGGCTCAGGTAAGAGATAACCGAGGCACGCGGAGACGACGATGTATCCCGAAGTTCACACCCTTGAGGATGCTAATCTCCATTTGGAGCATTGTGGAGGCACAACTCCCCAAGAAGCCACTAGGGCCACCCGTAATCTCCTCACGGCCTTGCACAATGCAAGATGCCGTGATTCCACTAAGGGACCCTTGAGGGCGGTCACTGAATCCGTACAAATGGCAACCCTTGGGGGCGGTCACCGAACCCGTACACTTTGGCAACCCTTGAGGGCGGTCACCGGAACCCGTCAAATTGCTCGGGGCGATCTCCACAACCTAATTAGAGACCCCGACGCTTGCCCGGAGCTTTACACCACAATGATTGAGCTCAACACCACTAACTGCCTAGGGCGCCCAAGCACCCAAGAGGAACAAGCTCAAGGGTACCAAGCACCCAAGAGTAATAAGCTTCTCAACTTGTAACTTCCACGTATCACCGTGGAGAACTCAACCTATGCACCCAATGCAATGGCAAGGGCACACGGAGTGCCCAAGTCCTTCTCTCCCAAATCTCACCGAAACAACTAATGCTAGGGAGGGAAATGAGAGGAAGAATAAGAAGGAGAACACCAAGAACTCCAAGATCTAGATCCAAGGGGTTCCCCTCACATAGACGAGAAAGTGATTGGTGGAAATGTGGATCTAGATCTCCTCTCTCTTTTCCCCCCAAAACTAGCAAGAATCCATGGAGGGATTGAGAGATAGCAAGCTCAAAGAAGGTCAACAATGGGGGAAGAACACGAGCTCAAAGGATAAGGTTCATTGGGGAAGAAGCCCCCCTTATAAAGGTGGGGGGAAATCCAACCGTTATTCTCACAACCCGCACCGAGCGGTACTATCGCTAGGGCAGCAGTAGCCCTTTGAAAAACAATGACGAGGAGGCAAAAGGCCAGAAGAACCGTCAGAGCGGTACTACCACTTGTCCTCACGGTACTACCGCTATGAGTAGCGGTACTACCGCTAGGGGTAGCGGTACTACTGCTTGCGAGCGGTACTAAAAAAATACATCCGTGCCTACTTCCCCTGAGTTTCGGTCAGTGCAAAAAATCTGGCACGGTACTACAGCTCTGTGGAGCGGTACTAAAAATTACATCCTCCAAGCGGTAGTACCGCTCCCATGGGCGGTAGTACCGCAGCAGCCTTTTTAAGGACACCAAAACTGACACAACTTCTGCAAACGGACTCCGAATTCAATGAAACCAAGTTTGTTGGAAAGCTAGCGACAAGGGCTAACACAATCTTGAAAGAAATAACAATAAGAAGCAAATTAGAAAAGTCCCATAATAAAATGGTGAGAACCCTTCCTCGAATAAGACCGATAAAACCTCCAACACCGAAAACGCAATAGAAGAAGCATGTGAACTCCGTTTTGGATGAACTCGAGCTTGTCAACAAGATGACCATAAGCTCCAAATCTCAAAAAGAGAACAAAACAAGAACCAAGAAAGATGATGTAAGGATGCAATGATTTGAGCTCTCTACGAATGATACGATCAAGCTACTCATCGAGAGCCCCCCATGATAGTACAGCAATCGATCCTATAACCCGGTCTCCCAACTACCACCATGAGACCGGTAAAATAGAAGACCTATCAAGGGAAAACCTTTGCCTTGCACGAAGTCCACTTGAGCTATATGATGACGATCTTGACTCCCTCAAGTTGGACCACCTTTCTTGATTGCGTTGGCTCGATGAAGACTAGATGATTGCTCCCCATTGTCCACTATGGTTGAGCCCCTCTTTGGCACATCTTCACAAGTCCATTGTCACCACAACGGACGGCAAGCTTCAAGCACTTGATCTCTTCGTGATGCATCACTTGAACTTGCACACCGCAACCTAACCCCACAAAGAACTCCCACGAAGACCATGGGTTAGTAACAAAGCATAATTGACAATGCTTACCATACCATGGGATCACTTGCTCCCTCTCGGTACATCTTCTACGTTTTGTGTGTTGATCAACTTGATTCACTCTTTGACTTAGTCTTGATCAACCTCTCACAAGACCAATCTTTAGGTAATTCCTTGAATAGCACCTTGGTCGACACAAACTCTCTTTGAAACCAACACATGTACTCCAAGAAAAGCCTATGGACAAAACCTTCAAATATAACTCAAGGCAACCATTAGTCCATAGAGATTGTCATGAATTACCAAAACCAAACATGGGGGCACCGCATGTTCTTTCAACATCGAAAAAGAAAACCCGACTCGCCAATCTTCAACCATAAATTCAGTTCTCGTCGAAGTAGATCATCGTCGGCACCCGCTCCTGAACGAGCTCTTGCGCTTTGCATCAATGCCAGGGCGAACATCGTTGCATCGGCGGAGCTCGAGGACAAAATTTCACCGCAAGGATGCCGTAGCCATCACGCCATCCCGCTTGAACAGACTAGTTCACATATCCATCACCGGCCATAGAGGAAGGGGCCTCGGTGGAGAAGGATCAGAAACTTCTTTACCCCGCGTCATTGTCACTGAAGCCAGGACATCGAAACAGCCAAATCTAAACTAATAGGGCCCTAAAGGTAAGCTACACATGCTCACATGCATGGGATCTGGTGGCCCCTGTCATCATCGGTCATCAAGAGGTCGTCGCGAAGGGGAGCCGCCAGTGAACGACACCGGAAGCTTGTCGCCCTTGATACGTCCATTTTGCATCATGTTTTCCTACTGTTATTTTTAGCATTTTTATTCATTTTAACACTTTGTGGAGTAATTCTAATGTCTTTTCCCTCATAATATGCAAGGTTTACACAAAAGAGGGAGAATACCGGCAGCTGGGATTCTAGACCTAAAAAAGCTATGTCAGAGATACTTGTTCTGCACATCTCCGAATGAGCTGAAATTTTACGGAGAATTATTTTGGAATATATAAAAAATACTGGAGGAAAGAACTACCGGAGGGGGCCACCCAGGTGCCCACTAGGCACTAGGGCGCGCCACCCCCTCCAGGCGCGCCATGGTGGGTAGTGGGCTCCTCAGCCCACCTCCGGTGCCCATCTTCTGCTACACAAGGTCTTTTGTCATAGAAAAAAAAGGAGAGGACTTTCGGGACGGAGAGGCGGAACTTGGGCAAGAGCACTTTTGCCCTCCGGCGGAGCAATTCCGCCAGGAGACTTCCCTCCTGGAGGGGGAAATCAAAGCCATCGTCATCACCAACACCCCTCTCATCTTTGAGAGGACAATATTCATCAACATCTTCAACAACACTATCTCATCTCAAACCCTAGTCCATCTCTTGTGTTCAATCTTTGTATCAAAACCTCAGATTGGTACCTGTGGGTGACTAGTAGTGTTGATTACATCTTGTAGTTGATGCTAGCCAGTTTATTTGGTGGAACATTATATGTTCAGATCCATTATGATATTTATTACTCTTCCGATCTTGAGCATGAATATTATTTGTGAGTAGTTGCCTTTATTCTTAAGGCCACGGAAGAAGTCATGTTGCAAGTAATCATGTGAATTTGATATTCGTTTGATATTTTGATGATGTGTATGTTGTGATTCCCTTAGTGGTGTTATGTGAACGTTGACTACATGACCCATCTTTGGGCCTAAGGGAATGCATTGTGGAGTAGTTATTAGATGATGGGTTGCTAGAGTGACAGAAGCTTAAACCCTAGTTTATGCGCTATTTCGTAAGGGGCTGATTTGGATCCATATGTTTTAATGCTTTGGTTAGATTTTATCTTAATTCTTCTTTCGTAGTTATAGATGCTTGCGAGGGGGCTTAATCATAAGTGGGAGGCTTGTTCAAGTAAGAACAGCACCCAAGCACCGGTCTACACATATATCAAATTATCCAAGTAGCAAACGCGAATCAAACCAACATGATGAAACTAACTAGATGAAATTCCTGTGTGCCCTCAAGAACGCTTTTCTTATTATAAGAGACGGTTCCAGCCTGTCCTTTGCTACAAAAAGGATTGGGATACCTTGCTGCACTTTTGTTACAGTTACCATTACTTGTTCGTTACAGATTATGTTGCTATCAAACTACCTGTTACCGACAATTTCGGTGCTTGCAGAAATTACCTTACTGAAAACCGCTTGTCATTTCCTTCTGCTCCTCGTTGGGTTCGACACTCTTACTTATCGGAAGGACTACGATTGATCCCCTATACTTATGGGTCATTAGCCCTTGCAGCGGCTAGATAACCTTTCTTTCTTCCATGGGAAGAAAGAAACCTTCCTTTGATTCTATGAACTACCGCCGCTTACATCATGGGACGGGGTATCATCTTATCTCTCTAGCGATGAATGATGAGGAAACATGGAGCATCAAGATCGTGTCACGACCAAAGTCAGGCACCTTAGTAGCACAATCATAACTCAAGGGATTCTGGGTCAATGCATCCTCATCCCTGCACCTACGAGGAGTCAGCTAGTGGACAACAGAACATAGCCATGAGCCCTGGAATGTGTGCCATGTAGGACGCACCAACCAATGGCATACATTGCATCTCGGAGGCCCACTTCTCGAGGTCGTGCCAATCCCGTAGCAACACTTCTTGAGGTAGCCCATTCTCACAAGTGAGACTAGTGTCTCTTGTTGCCACAACCAACCCAAGAAGGCAGAAGCGCCTCTTTAAGGAGGGGACTACATAGGCATGCAAATTTGGAACCTTTACGGTACCCTTCGACCCTACTTAGTGCAACCAAATGGACTAAAATATCAAAAATAGTGTGAATTCTGAAAAGTTGGTTGATGTCTACTACGCAACTTTATTCTTGTAGACTCGTGTTGGGCCTCCAAGCGCAGAGTTTTGTAGGACACTAGCAATTTTTCCTCAAGTGGATGACCTAAGGTTTATCAATCCGTGGGAGGCGTAGGATGAGGATGGTCTCTCTCAAACAACCCAGCAACGAAATAATAAAAAGTCTCTTGTGTCCCCAACACACCAAATACAATGGTAATTTGTATAGATGCACTAGTTCGGCGAAGAGATGTTGATACAAGTGTAATATGGATAGTAGATATTGAATTTTTGTAATAAGAACAATAAAAAACAGAAAGGTAGCAATTGATAAAACGGAGCACAAACGATATTGCAATGCTTAAAAATGAGGCCTAGGGTCCGTACTTTCGCTAGTGCAATCTCTCAACAATGCTAATATAATTGGATCATATAACTATTCCTCAACGTGCAACGAAGAATCACTCCAAAGTTCCTATCTCGCTGAGAACATAAGAAGAAATCATTTCTAGGATATGAAACCACCTCGAAGCTATTCTTTCTCCTTGATCTATCCAAGAGTTCATACTAAAATAACACCAAATAATTTCAGATTCATTATACTTAATCCAACACAAAGAACCTCAAAGAGTGCCCCAATATTTCTATCAGAGAAACAAAGACAAGAATGTGCATCAACCCCTATGCATAGATTACCCCAATGTCACCTCGAGAATCCGCGAGTTGAGTGCCAAAACATATATCAAGTGAATCAACACGATACCCCATTGTCACCACGGGTATTCATAGCAAGACATACATCAAGTGTTCTCAAAATCCATAAAAGTATTCAATCTGATAAAATGAAAGCTCAAAGGGAAAACTCAATTCATCACAACAAGATAGAGAGGGGGAAACACCATATGATCCAACTATATTAACAAAGCCCCCGATACGTCAAGATCGTGCCATCAAGAACATGAGAGAGAGAGAGAGAGAGATTAAACACATAGCTACTGGTACAAACCCTCGGCCCCGAGGGTGTACTATTTCCTCCTCATCATGGTGGCTGTCGGGATGATGAAGATGGCCACCAGTGATGATTTCCCCCTCCGGCAGGGTGCCAGAACGGGGTCTAGATTGGTTTCTCGTGGCTACAGAGCCTTGCGGCGGCGGAACTTTTGATCTAGGGTTACCCCAAGGTTTTTGGAATATTTGATGATTTATAGGGTGAAGAGGGGGTACGGGAGGCCATCAAGGTGGGCACAACCCACCTGGGCGCGCCTGAGCCCCCAAGCGCACCCTCGTGGGTTGTGCCCCCCCCCCTCGGGGATGAAGGAAATATGCCCTAGAGGCAATAATAAAGTTGTTACTTATATTTCCTTATATCATGATAAGTGCTTATTATTCATGCTAGAATTGTATTAACCGGAAACTTAGTACATGTGTGAATACATAGACAAAACAGAGTGTCCCTAGTATGCCTTTACTTGACTAGCTCATTAACCAAAGATGGTTAAGTTTCCTGACCATGGACATGTACTGTCATTTGATGAATGGGATCACATAATTAGAGAATTATGTGATAGAAAAGACCCATCTGTTAGCTTAGCATAATGATCGTTAAGTTTTATTGCTATTGCTTTCTTCATGACTTATACATGTTCCTCTGACTATGAGATTATGCAACTCCCAAATACCGAAGGAACACCTTGTGTGCTATCAAACGTCACAACATAACTGGGTGATTATAAAGATGCTCTACAGGTGTCTCCGGAGGTGTTTGTTGGGTTGGCATAGATCAAGATTAGGATTTGTCACTCCGAGTATCAGAGAGGTATCTCTGGGCTCTCTCGGCAATGCACATCACTATAAGCCTTGCAAGCAATGTGACTAATGAGTTAGTTGCGAGATGATGCATTACGAAATGAGTAAAGAGACTTGCCGGTACCGGGATTGAACTAGGTATGATGATACCACGATCGAATCTCGGGCAAGTAACATACCGATGACAAAGGGAATAATGTATGTTGTCATTGTGGTTTGACCGATAAAGATCTTCGTAGAATATGTAGGAACCAATATGAGCATCCAAGTTTTGCTGTTGGTTATTGACCGGAGATGTGTCTCGGTCATGTGTACATAGTTCTCGAACCCGTAGGGTTCGCACGCTTATCATTCGATGATGATTTGTATTATGAGTTATGTGTTTTGGTGACCGAAGTTTGTTCGGAGTCCCGGATGAGATCACGGACATGACGAGGAGTCTCGAAATGGTCGAGAGGTAAAGATTCATATATATTGGATGATGATATTCGGACACCGGAATGGTTTCGGAAAGGTTCGGGTATATTTAGGAGTACCGAGGGGGTTATCGGAACCCCCCGGAGAAATATTGGGCCTACATGGGCCTTAGTGGAAAGAGAGGGGAGCCCGCAAGGGGTGGCGCACGCCCCCCTCCAAGGGAGTCCAAATAGGACAAGGAGGAGGGGGCGCGGCCCCCTTTCCCTCTCCCTCTCCCTCTCCTTCATTTTCCCCCTCCGGTGAGAAATGAAAGGGGGGGCGCTACTAGGAGTGGAGTCCTAGTAGGACTCCCCCCTTGGCGCGCCCTGATGTCTACTACACAACCTTCTTCTTGTAGACATTGTTGGGCCTCCAAGTGCAGAGGTTTGTAGGACAGTGCCAAATTTCCCTCAAGTGGATGACCTAAGGTTTATCAATCCGTGGGAGGCGTAGGACGAAGATGGTCTCTCTCAAACAACCCTGCAACCAAATAACAAAGAGTCTCTTGTGTCCCCAACACAACCAATACAATGGTAAATTGTATAGGTGCACTAGTTCGGCGAAGAGATGGTGATACAAGTGCAATATGGATGGTAGATATGGGTATTGGTAATCTGAAATTATAAAAATAGCAAGGTAACAAGTAATAAAAGTGAGCGTAAACGGTATTCCAATGCTAGGAAACAAGGCCTGGGGTTCATACTTTCACTAGTGCAAGTTCTCTCAACAATGATAACATAATTAGATCATATAACAATCCCTCAACATGCAACAAAGAGTCACTCCAAAGTCACTAATAGCGAAGAACAAACGAAGAGATTATTGTAGGGAATGAAACCACCTCAAAGTTATCCTTTCTGATCGATCTATTCAAGAGTCCGTAGTAAAATAACACGAAGCTATTCTTTCCGTTTGATCTATCCTAGAGTTCGTACTAGAATAACACCTTAAGACACACATCAACCAAAACCCTAATGTCACCTAGATACTCCAATGTCACCACAAGTATCCGTGGGTATGATTATACGATATGCATCACACAATCTTAGATTCATCTGTTCAAACCAACACAAAGTACTTCAAAGAGTGCCCCAAAGTTTCTACCGGAGAGTCAAGACGAAAACATGTGCCAACCCTATGCATAAGTTCACAAGGTCACTGAACCCGCAAGTTGATTACCAAAACATACTTCAAGTAGATCACGTGAATATCCCATTGTCACCACAGATAAGCACATGCAAGACATACATCAAGTGTTCTCAAATCCTTAAAGAGTCAATCTGATAAGATAACTTCAAAGGAAAAACTCAATCCATTACAAGAGAGTAGAGGGGGAGAAACATCACAAGATCCAACTATAATAGCAAAGCTCGCGATACATCAAGATCGGCGAATCAAGAATGCGCGCGCGAGAGAGAGAGATCAAACACATAGCTACTGGTACATACCCTCAGCCTCGAGGGTGAACTACTCCCTCCTCATCATGGAGAGCGCCGGGATGATGAAGATGGCCACCGGTGAGGGATCCCTCCCATAGGTCTTGAACAGGTCCCGATTGTTTTTTTGGCTACAGAGGCTTGCATCGGCGGTACTCCCGATCTAGGTTAAGTTCTGGAAGTTTGAGGATTTTTTGGAGAGGTTGGCATCGAGAACAAGTCAGGGGGCCCCATAGGGAGTCCACGAGGCAGGGGGCGCGCCCCAGGGGGGTGGGCCCGCCCTCCACCCTCGTGGGGCCCACATGACTCCCCTCCGATAACTCTTCGTTCCAGTATTTTATATATTTTCCAGAAAAATCTCCGTTGATTCACTACTGGAAACTGGGAATTTGCCATCAGCCAGCTCTTTGCCATCTGCCAGCTGATGGCAAAGAACGTCTTTGCCATCTGCTTATAAAAAAGATGGCAAGAACCGGCAGATGGCAAAGAACATGGTTGCCATCACCAATTCTTTGCCATCTCGCTAGTGGATGGAAAATAATCTTTGCCATCCGCCACAGATGGCAAAGAGGTGGGTAGGGTCCAAAGGTCGCAACGGCTCGTCAACTCATTTTCTTGCCATCTCGCCAACAGATGGCAAAGAATCTTTCCATCTATTGGCGATGGCAAAGAAGTGGGTGGAGCCGAATGGATAACGGTGCTATAACGGCCAAGAGTTCCCACCTCTTTGCCATCTGCCGGATGGCAAAGGCCCATATCTTTGCCATCACCGGGTCGGCAGATGGCAAAGAGGTCGAACTATCTCCCCTCTTTTCTAAAAAATTCCCTCCCTCTCTCCCAGCCCCTCCCTCTCTCTCTCTCTCTCTTCCAGCCCGGCCCCACCCCTCTCTCTCTCCCCACCTCACCCACCCACCACTTGTCTAAAAACAATCTGCCCCAAACCGCACCACACAAGACCCAAATGGACGACCCAAGGCCATTGCCTCACTGCCCAAGACCGCCGGCCGCCCCTCCCCGCCACCGCAGCTGCCCCGCCTCCCCGCCTCCCGCCACATCAGGCTCGCCCTGCGCCCGTCCCTCCACTGCAGCCTGGCCCCAAAGACCGCCTGGCCCTCCACCGAGCCGGCCTTCCCCGCCTCCCGGCCATCGCCCTCCCCGCCTCCCGGCCACCGCTGCCCTCCCCGCCTCCCCGCCACTGCAGCTCGCCTGCGCCTGCCCCTCCACCGCAGCCTGCCCCAAGACCGCCGCCTGCCCCTCCACCGAGCCGGCCTCCCCGCCTCCCGGCCATCATGGCGTGCCTCATGCCCGCCTCCACCGAGCCAGCCACGGCGCCGCCCCTTCCCAAGGCCCCTCCCGCCACGGCGCCATCGAGATTCAGGTATGTTTGACAAAGAAAATATTGCATAAACTGTAGTATTGAAAACCGCAGTCTTTTTATCTATAGGTTCTAGAAACCACAGTTTGACATATCAAAGTATTTTGTAGTATTGGGAATACTCGATGGTGTTTGGCTGTGCATGTTTAGGACGTTGTAAATTAGATAGCTAGTCGTTTCATAGCAGTCACAAGACATGCACGATCTTAGCTGACCAGTGGTTGCAAACTGAAAGGCCATGCTTAAATAGACCCGGCGGCAAGCTATGCATCGGTGCGGCACGGAAGTGCGGGCGTCGCTCGCTTGGCTGCGGCTTGACCGACAATCGCTAATGTGCGGCGAGGCATGGGGCGACGTTCGAGGAGCGCATGGACAGGAAGCAAGGCCGGTGTGGTTTCAAAGACAAGGGCTCACGCAGCTCAGCCAAAGCAGTGTTCGGAGTTAGCTTTGTAGCCATCAGCTTGCGACCATGGCATTAGCAACTCCGGGCATGTGGTGTGCCCGTTCTTTGTCATAATATTTTGAAAAACAGCTCATTAGCGTGCTCGGTTTGACAAAGACAGTTTTTGAAAACCGAAGTATTCTCAAACCACGGTATTCTTATGAGTGGGCAACAAATACTACGGTTTTCAAAAACCATAGTTTTTCTCAGTTTTGTCAAGTCCACGAAGCCTTTGGCTGGCATTATTTTGTTGCGCTTCTTCGATAACTACATGGCGAACAGCATGTGCTAACTTAGCAACACCTAAAAGCAATACCACCTGATTTATCAATGTGTGCTAGTGTACAACCAGATTAATCACCTTTTTTAATTAATCACCTGCAGCTACATGGGCATGCCGCCATGCATGAGGTCAGCCTCCTGTGTAAAGTGTGCTCTAAGTCCCAATCTATTTGACAAACTAGCTTTGTTCGAGACATGCAGAAATCAATAGGCAACCAAAGTGAATTCATTTAAAATATGTCCCGCAAAAAAATTCATTTAAAATATAGGAGTAACGGATAGAGCAATGCCGAGGTGGCGCTTGTATTTTCCGATCTGTACCTAGATGATGACGTCAACAGACCGAGTGCTCTCCCCAACGATTTCGCTTGGTTCAGTTTTTAAAAAGTGGTCGGACCTCTTTTTAAAATACTGCAGAAAAAACTACAGCATGGGAGATACCACAGTATATTAAAGTACAGTAATTTTTTGAGCCAAACACTTCAAAGTATTTAATACCAAAGTTTTTCTTAAAAACCACAGTATTCCTACAAAACAGCAAAAATACTTTGCTCCCAAACGCACCCGTAGTTTTTTATCTGTTTTAGAAAAAGAACCCCAGACCTCTTTTTAAAAAACTGAGCATGCTAGAAAAACAACTCCATGCACAATCTTGTGCCTTGTCTCTCGATGTGCATCTCCTGGCACCTACAGTATTCTGAAAACCTACAGTATTCTCAGAATACTTTAAAAATACTAAGCTAACAAACGGGGCCTAAGGCTTAGTTTGGCAACAAAGTTTCTAGAGAACCATGGTAATTGAAAACCACTATATTCAGATGTGTACACAATGAATACTACAGTTTCTTTAAACCATGGTTTTTCTCAGCTTTTACCAAAACTACCTAGGTGTTTGGTCGGTGTTTCATTGGGTGGTTTTTTTGGACATACAAGTGTCCTCTATTTATTTGTCGTGAAATGTGAATGATACCGAATTGGAAAACAATCAAGTACTAAATAGGCACTCCCTATTTATTTGTGAATTATGAGTTAGGTCATATATTTTCCAATTTTGTTATGAAAACATCATATATATTTATGCGTTGATCGGGTGGATTTAAATGTGCAGTTGTTTCATCGCTGTGAGGGTCTCGTGTTCAACGACCTCCTGCAGTGTTCGATTTAGCTCCGCCCCTGCTCGTGGGTGAGCACAAATGACATCTCCTCCTCTCCCCTTCATTTGCTCTGTTCCGGTCTTCGTATGGCGATGAAACTTGCTAGCTATAGGTGTATTCAATCATCCATGCGTGACCACTATGTGTCTCCTGCTCGAAAGGGTTACATCTATAAATATGCATTCATTTGCATATTTATAACCGTAATTCTTTCAATTGTCCAACGTTATCCATGGACAGCCCGGTATGTAGATTGGGTTCGTTTTCCCATATGCTCTCGCCCGATTCGATGAAGAATTTCGCTGCCTCTCTGTTGTTGTTCTCGGTTACACATCCTCTACGCTTATTGCCGAGACGTGTATCAGGAGAACAATGGGAGGTGCTGCCAAAATTTTGTGTCGGATCCGGAGCAGCATGGGAAAACGAACCCAATCTACACATACCGGGTGGGATTAGGACCTATCTTTACCTATTAGCGCCTAGGTTGCATGGACGTAATAAACCGAGAAACTCTATTAACTCGATGAATATGGTTTGCTTTGAGTTATGTATGTATTTCTTGTGTGTCCAAGAGCTAGGCAAGATGAGTGATCGTATGCGTGGATGTACACCGTCACCCTAGTCGTAAAGACATGACCCTGAATGGATGACAAAACCAAGGGGTTTATCAGAGCCGCATTTGCAAATGGATGTAAAACAACCTGGTGCCCCTGTTTCGAAAAGCGATAACTATCATAAGATGTCGAGTTTGAAATGATCAAACACCGCAGAAGTGGGGTTTTACGCCCGGTTATACGATGTGGACATTTCATGGTGAGTCCGCCCAACGTTCCAGAGCCGAGGAGGGTCTCGCCGCACCGACGAGCATGGTACCGGGATGGAAGACATGGTGCAAGACTTTGATGATGCTCGGATTCGGACGATGAGATGGAGGAATCTGCAAAGGCCTTCAATGATATGTTGGAGTCTTCGAAGCGTCCTCTCCATGAGCACACCGAGCTTTGTCAGCTGGATGCCATCGCACAAGTAATGGCTCAAGGCTCAATTCAACTTGGGCAAGAGAATGCTATGACGCCGATAGTGACACTATTTGGACGCTTTTCTACCCAAAGGCCATATAATGCTCGCAAACCTGTACCAGTCGGACAAAATCCTCCGTGTACTTAAGATGCCCTATGAGAAGATAGATGCCCGTGAGAATGGATGTGCCTTATTTAGGCTCCAAAGATATGGACTTGAACTATTGTCCCATTTGCAAGTCTTCCAGGTATGTTGAGGTAGACAACGGTATGGGTGAGAAGAGTCCAACCAAAATCCCCATTAACGTTCTTCGGTATATGCCAATCATACCAAGACTTCAACGTCTATTCATGGTCGAAGAGACGGCTAGACAGATGACATTGCACAAATTGGGCAAAAGAACCGAAAGGGATGCAGATGGGAATCGATGATGGTACACACATCGGATGGTGCTGCATGGAAACACTTCGATGCATTGCATGATGAAAAGCGGCAGATCCAAGGAATCCTCGAGTAGCCACAAGACGGATGGGTTCAATGTGTTTGGTATGATGGCAGCCCAATACGCTTGTTGGCCTGTATTTGTCATTCCACTCAATCTCCCCCCGGACAGATTATGCAAAGAAAGAACATTTTCCTGACGTTGATAATTCCGGGGCCCAACTATCCGAGGAAGAATATGAATGTGTACATGAAGCCGCTTAAGGATGAACTGCAAGAAGCTTGGGATAATGGGATCAAGACATACGACGCCGCTACAAAAAAAACCTTCCTAATGCGTGTGTGGTACATGTACTCGATGCATGACTTGCCGGGCGTATGCGCTTATTCGTTGGCTGGTGTGTGCATGGAAGGTTCCCGTGCCCCACATGCAAGGCAGCTCTTGAGTTTCGCTATTGCAGCGGGTGGCAAGTTTTCTTGCTTCGACATGCATAGACAGTTCCTCGGATCCTCACCATAAGTTCGTAAAAGACAAGAAGAACTTCATCAAAGGTAGAGATGTCAAAACTCTGCACCACCTGCATTGACAGCCAATGCACCTGGATCGCTTAAACGCTCTCGAGCCGGATCCAGGCGCCCTGTGGTATTTCAAGGGTTATAATACGGAACACGCTGGACCCACAAGATATGCTTGTGGGATCTGCCAGATTAAAGACCTCCTTTGCCCACACAACATCAACGTGATGCACACTGAAAAGAATGTCGGCGAGGCCCTCTTTGGTACATTGTTCGGCATAGAGGGGAAAACGAAGGATAATCCTAAGGCCAGAGTCGATCAGGAGGCTCTATGTGATAGACCGCTACAAAACATGAAACAACCAAAAGGAAAGAAGAATTGGGCGAAGCCAAAGGCATGGTTCAATCTTGGAAGGCAGTTATGAGGGAAATACTCTGTGGGTGAAAAAGGAGTTGATGTTCCCGATGGGTATGCATCGAATCTAAAGAGGGAGCGAGCCTTGAAAAATTGAAAATATTTGGTCTCAAGAGTCATGATTGGCACATATGGCTTGAGCGGTAATGCCGGTGATGTTGCGTGGCTTTATCCACGAGGATGAATGGCTAGTAATCCGGCAGAGCTGAGCTATTTCTTACGTGTTCTATGTGCGAAAGAATTATCGCTGGCTTGCTAGAAGAAATGGAAGAGTTGGCGCCAGAGTTGATCCGCAAGTTGGAGAAGATCTTTCCACCTGGCTTCTTTAATCCAATGCAGCATTTGATTTTGCATCTCCCATCGAGGCACGATTGGGGGGCCTGCAGAATCGTTGGTGCTACGCAACTGAGAGGATGTAGAAGACGCTTCGAGCAAAATGTAAAAATAAACGTCGAATTGAAGCATCGATGGCCGAGGCATTCATTACTGAGGAGGCGGCAAACTTCGTGACAGCACACTACAAAGCCAAAAATCGTCATTTGCATAATCCGAAGCCTCGGTACAATGTTGGCGACCCTAAAAGGGTGGATCCAACCTCAGCCTATTCAAAGGGAAGCTCGCACCAGCCGGTGCTTATACTCCTTATTGTTGGATAACGACGAATGGCGGACCATTACGTTGTATATCTTGAACAATCTAATGTGCGCGTCCAGACATCGATTAAGTTCTCGGTACATTGTTTTGCAACCTCTACTTCATTTGAATTGCTCTTATTCCTGGATATTTGATACAAATCGATACGTCGCCAAATTCTCGTATGGAGCGGTTATCCAAAAGGATTCCGTCAAGAGTATGAGCTTACGGCAATGCATGGAGGCGGCTATCCTGGTTTCATCTCTTGGTTCAAACAAACGGTAATTTCCATTAGACCATTTCATTTCTTCTTCTAATTTCTGCTAATGCAACAATCCTTTTGTATTAAACTTGTAGGCTAGTTCGAGTCTATGGACGCCGAATTGAGACAAGTCGCTAATGGTTTTGACTATAAGGTCCATTCATTTGACAAATACAACATCAACGGGTATCGCTTTCGTACCTATGGCAAAGAGCTATCTATGGCCGACCGAAAGTCTACAAATTGTTGTGTCTCTGCTATCGGCGAAGGAGATACCGAGTATTATGGAAGAGTTGAAGCAATTTATGGACTTCTATTCTATGGTGCAAACCCACCGAATGTCAGAGTCTTCAAATGTCATTGGTTCCAAATTAAAGAGACTAGAAGGACTCATGAACATCTAGGGCTAGTCGAAATCAAACAAAGCACCCATTTGGATGTTCCCGATGTCTATATTACGGCTCAACAGCAACCCAAGTTTTCTATCTACCGTGGGCCGCCAAAGTGATCCAAATCTCGAAGGTTGGAATGTCGTTTATGAAGTGCCGCCACGTGTTAGACCACCTCCCCCAATGAAGAGGATTATGAACCTCACGTTAATCCGCACACATATGAAGGAGAATTGTTCCAAGAAACACGTCTTTCCAAAAACGTTTCAAGAACCGGGCTCACCTCATAACATTCAAGTAGACAGCGGCAAAGTGAATCCGAGCTGAGCAGGAACAAGAAGAGCCGGAACAAGAAGAGGTTATTCTTGCGGATGACCTGTCAATGCTTGACCGATTACATGCAGGAGGCCTTCCATATGTTGATGAATTTATTGATGATGATGATGATGAGCACGTTATTACCGAGTAGTGATGAGGATGATGCATTTATTGACCCCAAGCATATCTGCATCGATGATGATGCATTTATTAATGATGACGATGAAGATTAATATTATAGTTCATGTCGTGTATTCCATTATTATTATATACACATATATTATTAATTAGTTCAAGTTTTAACCTAGCTAGCTCTAAAATGAGCTATACTTAGCATTTATTCCTCCAAAATGAATTTGTATGCTTAGCTAGCTCAAAAATGACATAACAACCTTAATTAGCTCAAAAATGACTTTAACCTAGGATAGCTCTAAAATGAGCTATACTTAGCATTTATTCCTCTAAAATGAATTTATATACATATTATTATTCATGTCGTATTCATTTTTTTATGTTGTACTAACTTCGTTTACTCTTTGTCATTCCAGTGTTGATGATGGTGGGCGCGGTCGAGAGCGCCCGGCTCCTACCTCGGCGCGTGGTGGAGGAGGTAGTTCCATTCCCCCCATAGCCTCGGAGAGCGCTAGATCTCAGTTTGCAGAGTCCAATGATGGTCGCTTCTTCTTCGGCCGAGAGGTCGAGGGGTAAGAAGAAGGAGAAGGCTGCTAGAGGTGGACGTGGCGTCGGGAGAGGTAGGAAGGTCACACGCCTTCCTTGCCGCCACCCCCACCGAGTCACCCGACCACTGTGGCTGCTCCGTCTGAGATCGAGCCATCTGAGGTGGACCCGTCTATGGCAACGCGCTTACGGCCGACGAGCCTCGGGCCGACGACGAGCCTCGGGTCACGAGCCTCATAGGCTGCCGAGTCTTCGCCCACGAGACTCCGGAGCTTAGACGGGGTCACGTTGAGTCGGAGCCGAGCCCATGGGAGGACTGGACGGAGTCGAGTGCACATGGTTGTGTTCAGGGTGGAGACTATAGTCCTGATAGCTATAGCGAGGGTGAGTGGGTTGAGGGGCGCAAAGTCTACCAGCGTGGTCGTACAAAGCTCCTGCCCACCCCGGCGACCCGGACGGAGGTGGTTGATTGCGCCTAACGGGAGAAGTAAGTGCATTTACTCTTTTTAACCTTTTGCCTTGACGCTTTCTTGAATATCTAATGTGTTGGCCTTGTCATACTGCGCAGTTCTTGGACACACGAAGATGGTGTACGCAGCCCAACACCTGCCCTTGGTGTGATTTGTCGCCAAGTGCTTCCCGGTGGGTCACGTTGCGGTGAGGGCCGGGTTCGAGCTAGGAATGACCTGGGAGCACTACTTGGCTGCCCGGCCCACGCCGAGCATAGGGTCGGCGATGTCGAGTGCGACACGGTGGCCGACATTGTGATCGCCACGCTTTTGGGTAATTTCTCCTTTGCCATTTACGTTGTGTTTTCTTCTTTGATTGCATACCTTCTACATGTGTTTTCTTGTTTGATTGCAGACCTTCTAATCCGTGTTTTCTTGTTTGATTGCAGACCTTCTACAGTGTGTGCCGAGGGACAGGAGGAGGTCATGGCTCGGGTTATCGACGCCGAGTGCAAAGCGCCTACTTGAAACTTTCAAGACGAGGCTCGGACGCAGGCTGTTCGAGACTACTTAGCATGTTGGTATTAGGAGGAGAAAAGAGAAGTGCCGGACAAGTATCTGAGTAAGGAGAAGTACATGAAGGTAATTACCTATTCTTAAGGCCTTGTACTTAGTTTCCTTGATTTGATTCGTAGGCGTAGCGCTCAAATTTCTCTTGCTTAACTTAGGTGCCTCCGAGATGGTGTGCGGACAAGATGGACTGCTGGGAGGTGTTGGTGGATGAGTGGTGCTCTCCCCAATGGCGCGTCGCCCACAACATAGCAAAGGAGAAGCATTTCAAAATGAAAGGTGTGCCACACCATCTAGGCAGCGTCGACCTACATGGGTACTGGAAAAACTGGGTATGTGTGGTTTGCTTCATGATTCATGCAAATTCATTCTTTGTGCTAGCTTGAGTCCTTAACTAATACTCTGTTCCTCTCTTTTAGTCAAAACACAACAAGGCTCCAGCGCCAGAGCTGTTCGACCTCTATGGCATGTCCAATATTGCATCGCATAAGAAGGCCAAGGCATTCTCTCGAGTCCGACCTCGAAAATGCAAAGAACTTCAAAGAACGAGGCCTCCCACCACAAGATGGTGTAGTACGTTAAGGTGGGAAGGCGAGGAAAGGGCGGGACTTTAACCCGAGCCAGCCTCTTGATCCAGAGCTGGTGATGATATCTTGTATGGAGGTCCCATGGCTCGTTAGGCATTGGTAATGGACTGACACGTTGTAGTAGCACTCTCCCACAGATCAAGAAGCGCTGCACCAGCTCGATCACGAGATACCGCCTGCTTACTTACCGGTGGAAATCGAATTCTGTGTTTGTTAATTATACGGGACTCAGAGCCTTTCCTCCATTACATTGTGTTTGCGGCCGTCGATGATTACAATGCTAACGAGTGGTGTTGCAGGCTGCTATTGAGGCAGAGAGAGTGAAGACCTGTGCTGCTTTTGAGGAGAGGGACCGGCAGTTGATGGAGAGGGACCGGCAAAGGCGGAGAGGGACAGGGAGAATGAGGAGAGGACGGCTAGGCTGTTGGAGGAGGAGAGGAACCGAACGACTTGGCTAACCGTCCATGTACGACCTCTTCATGGTAAGTTTCTTCGCATATTAGCTAAATCATGCACGCAATGTTCCTTTCAAGAATAACTAATATGACCGACTCAAAAACCAAATGTGCAGTCCATGTGCGAGAAGAACGGCCAAACCCTCCGCCAATGCTACCATTGCTCGGCGGGCACGGTGAGTTTCATTTGAACGGTCATTAGTTACTAGTCTTCACATTTGAGTTGCATCATGCTAACGATACATTGAAATAATCTTTGGTGCAGCGTAACTCCCGACAAGCATCGACCGATCCTTCTCCGCTCGCCATCGGGCGCGACCGGTCCTACACCTACACCTACACCTCCGTGATGACGGTAAGTGTCCCAAGTGTTTTGCTTAATAGAGTTTTGTTGTGATGCCATGTTGTATATATCTAGACATATCGTGCATAATGTGTGTATGTTTGAAATGCATTGTATGTGTGGGATTCGACACCTAGTCGTGTGCCATTGTTATCCATCCATACAGCGAAATGCCTCCTAGAGCTTCCATCGAGTCATGGTAGTTCGCCATCGCCCTAACACATGGATTGATCGGCATGTGTCCTTCTTTGCTCATGTGTCTGTCCCTACGGAAATGTCACGGTGTATCACCAAGTCCTTGTAGCTTGCTACGACTTGGTTGCACTCGGCCGATGACCGACACGTGCATTGGCCGGGTCATGTATGCCTCGTCCCTCAGACGCTTGTGCCACCTTGGTTCTATGACTAGTCATGTCGGCCCTGTTCTCTCGCCATATGGATACTAGCGACATAATCATATACTTAGCATTTTTCCTCCAAAATGACTCAATATGCTTAGCTAGCTCAAAATGACATAATAAGCTTAATTAGCTCCAAAATGACATATTTAACCTAGGATAGCTCTAAAATGATATAATATGCTTAAGAAATGACATATTTTAGGTCCTAAATGACTTCATATGCTTAGCTAGCTCCAAAATGACCTATTCAACCTAGGCTAGCTCTAAAATGACCTATACTTAGCATTTTTTTCCTCCAAAATGACTTAATATGCTTAGCTAGCTCAAAAATTACATAATAAGCTTAATTAGCTCCAAAATGACCTATTTAACCTAGGATCGCTCTAAAATGACCTATACTTAGCATTTTTCCTCCAAAATGACTTAATATGCTTAGCTAGCTTCAAAATGACCTATACTTAGAATCTTTTCCTCCAAAATTAGTTAATATGCTTAACTAGCTCTAAATGACATAATATGCTTAAGAAATGACATAGTTTAGCTCCTAAATGACTTCACATGCTTAGCTAGCTCCAAAATGACATAATAAGCTTAATTAGCTCCAAAATGACATATTTAACCTAGGATAGCTCTAAAATGACCTATACTTAGCATTTCTCCTCCAAAATGACTTAATATGCTTAGCTAGCATAAGAATGACCTATTTAACCTAGGATAGCTCTAAAATGACCTGTACTTAGCATCTTTTCCTCAAAAAGACTTAATATGCTTAGCTAGCTCTAAAATGATATAGTATGCTTAAGAAATGACATATTTTAGGTCCTAAATGACTTCATATGCTTAGCTAGCTCCAAAATGACATAATAACCTTTACTTAGCTTCAAAATTACCTATTCAACCTAGGCTAGCTCTAAAATGACCTATACTTAGCATTTTTCCTCCAAAATGACTTAATATGCTTAGCTAGCTCAAAAATTACATAATAAGCTTAATTAGCTCCAAAATGACCTATTTAACCTAGGATCGCTCTAAAATGACCTATACTTAGCATTTGTTTCCTCCAAAATGACTTAATATGCTTAGCTAGCTTCAAAATGACCTATACTTAGAATCTTTTCCTCCAAAATTAGTTAATATGCTTAACTAGCTCTAAAATGACATAATATGCTTAAGAAATGACATATTTTAGCTCCTAAATGACTTCACATGCTTAGCTAGCTCCAAAATGACATAATAAGCTTAATTAGCTCCAAAATGACATATTTAACCTATGATAGCTCTAAAATGACCTATACTTAGCATTTTTCCTCCAAAATGACTTAATATGCTTAGCTAGCATAAAAATGACCTATTTAACCTAGGATAGCTCTCAAATGACCTATACTTAGCATCTTTTCCTACAAAATGACTTAATATGCTTAGCTAGCTCTAAAATGATATAGTATGCTTAAGAAATGACATATTTTAGGTCCTAAATGACTTCATATGCTTAGCTAGCTCCAAAATGACATAATAACCTTACTTAGCTTCAAAATTACCTATTCAACCTAGGCTAGCTCTAAAATGACCTATACTTAGCATTTTTTCCTCCAAAATGACTTAATATGCTTAGCTAGCTCAAAAATTACATAATAAGCTTAGTTAGCTCCAAAATGACCTATTTAACCTAGGATCGCTCTAAAATGACCTATACTTAGCATTTTTTCCTCCAAAATGACTTAATATGCTTAGCTAGCTTCAAAATGACCTATACTTAGAATCTTTTCCTCCAAAATTAGTTAATATGCTTAACTAGCTCTAAAATGACATAATATGCTTAAGAAATGACATAGTTTAGCTCCTAAATGACTTCACATGCTTAGCTAGCTCCAAAATGACATAATAAGCTTAATTAGCTCCAAAATGACATATTTAACCTAGAATAGCTCTAAAATGACCTATACTTAGCATTTTTCCTCCAAAATGACTTAATATGCTTAGCTAGCATAAAAATGACCAATTTAACCTAGGATAGCTCTAAAATGACCTATATTTAGCTTCTTTTCCTCAAAAAAGACTTAATATGCTTAGCTAGCTCTAAAATGATATAGTATGCTTAAGAAATGACATATTTTAGGTCCTAAATGACTTCATATGCTTAGCTAGCTCGAAAATGACATAATAACCTTACTTAGCTTCAAAATGACCTATTCAACCTAGGCTAGCTCTAAAATGACCTATACTTAGCATTTTTCCTCCAAAATGACTTAATATGCTTAGCTAGCTCAAAAATTACATAATAAGCTTAATTATCTCCAAAATGACCTATTTAACCTAGGATAGCTCTAAAATGACCTATACTTAGCATCTTTTCCTAAAAAAAGACTTAATATGCTTAGCTAGCTCTAAAATGATATAGTATGCTTAAGAAATGACATATTTTAGGTCCTAAATGACTTCATATGCTTAGCTAGCTCCAAAATGACATAATAACCTTACTTAGCTTCAAAATGACCTATTCAACCTAGGCTAGCTCTAAAATGACCTATACTTAGCATTTTTTCCTCCAAAATGACTCAATATGCTTAGCTAGCTCAAAAATTACATAATAAGCTTAATTAGCTCCAAAATGACATATTTAACCTAGGATAGCTCTAAAATGATATAATATGCTTAAGAAATGATATATTTTAGGTCCTAAATGACTTCATATGCTTAGCTAGCTCCAAAATGACCTATTCAACCTAGGCTAGCTCTAAATTGACCTATACTTAGCATTTTTTTCCTCCAAAATGACTTAATATGCTTAGCTAGCTCAAAAATTACATGATAAGCTTAATTAGCTCCAAAATGACCTATTTAACCTAGGATCGCTCTAAAATGACCTATACTTAGCATTTTTCCTCCAAAATGACTTAATATGCTTAGCTAGCTTCAAAATGACCTATACTTAGAATCTTTTCCTCCAAAATTAGTTAATATGCTTAACTAGCTCTAAAATGACATAATATGCTTAAGAAATGACATAGTTTAGCTCCTAAATGACTTCACATGCTTAGCTAGCTCCAAAATGACATAATAAGCTTAATTAGCTCCAAAATGACATATTTAACCTATGATAGCTCTAAAATGACCTATACTTAGCATTTTTCCTCCAAAATGACTTAATATGCTTAGCTAGCATAAAATGACCTATTTAACCTAGGATAGCTCTAAAATGACCTATACTTAGCATCTTTTCCTCAAAAAAGACTTAATATGCTTAGCTAGCTCTAAAATGATATAGTATGCTTAAGAAATGACATATTTTAGGTCCTAAATGACTTCATATGCTTAGCTAGCTCCAAAATGACATAATAACCTTACTTAGCTTCAAAATTACCTATTCAACCTAGGCTAGCTCTAAAATGACCTATACTTAGCATTTTTTCCTCCAAAATGACTTAATATGCTTAGCTAGCTCAAAAATTACATATTAAGCTTAATTAGCTCCAAAATGACCTATTTAACCTAGGATCGCTCTAAAATGACCTATACTTAGCATTTTTTCCTCCAAAATGACTTAATATGCTTAGCTAGCTTCAAAATGACCTATACTTAGAATCTTTTCCTCCAAAATTAGTCGATATGCTTAACTAGCTCTAAAATGACATAATATGCTTAAGAAATGACATAGTTTAGCTCCTAAATGACTTCACATGCTTAGCTAGCTCCAAAATGACATAATAAGCTTAATTAGCTCCAAAATGACATATTTAACCTAGGATAGCTCTAAAATGACCTATACTTAGCATTTTTCCTCCAAAATGACTTAATATGCTTAGCTAGCATAAAAATGACCTATTTAACCTAGGATAGCTCTAAAATGACCTATACTTAGCATCTTTTCCTCAAAAAAGACTTAATATGCTTAGCTAGCTCTAAAATGATATAGTATGCTTAAGAAATGACATATTTTAGGTCCTAAATGACTTCATATGCTTAGCTAGCTCGAAAATGACATAATAACCTTACTTAGCTTCAAAATGACCTATTCAACCTAGGATAGCTCTAAAATGACCTATACTTAGCATCTTTTCCTCCAAAATGACTTAACATGCTTAGGTAACTCAAAAATTACATAATAAGCTTAATTAGCTCCAAAATGACCTATTTAACCTAGGATAGCTCTAAATTGACCTATACTTAGAATTTTTTCCTCCAAAATGACTTAATATGCTTAGCTAGTTTAAAAATGACCTATTTAACCAAGGATAGATCTAAAATGACCTATACTTAGCATCTTTTCCTCCAAAATGACTTAATATGCTTAGCTAACTCTAAAATGACATAATATGCTTAAGAAATGACATATTTTAGCTCCTAAATGACTTCACATGCTTAGCTAGCTCCAAAATGACATAATAAACTTACTTAATTAGCTCTAGAATGACCTTAGCATGTTTTACACCAAAATGACTTAGTATGCTTAGCTAGCTAAAAATGACATAATAACCATACTTAGCTCCAAAATGACCTATTTTACAGATATAAGTTACATCACAATAATCTTCACATTTTAGTTGCATCATAATAATCTTCTTCTTCTAGTCTTCTTCTTCTAACTTTCTACTTTCCCATTTTATAGATTTGCTTAAGGTCACGGAAGCTTGGGTTGATGGAGTGCTTGTATTTAGTTTTTGTTTTGACCTTGTGAAACTTGCTACCTATGGATGAAACTGTGTAATATTGATGAAACTATGTATATGTACGGATGAAACTTGCTACTATTGGTAACATGTATTGGATACATATGTGTTCATGACTATTGGTAATATGTGTTGAATATGCTATATTGGTCATATAAATATATTTGTGTTTGATTTCTGTGAAAATAAATTGATATAAGAAAAACAAAATTAAATGGGGCAATATAGTCACTTTGCCATCTATTTGGCAGATGTAAAGAGCTTTGCCATCACCGGTGACGGCAAAGCATTCAGCCTTTGCCATCCTGGCAGATGGCAAAGAGCTCAGACCTTTGCCATCTGGCGGCAGATGGCAAAGAACTCAGAACCTTTGCCATCCGCCAGCAGATGGCAAAGTATGCCGTTAACCTCTAATGGAGCTAACCCGTTAAGAGGCTTTGCCATTCCGCCACAGATGGCAAAGCGTGCTCTTGCCATCACCAAATAGATGGCAAAGTTACGTGTTTTTGCCATCAGCCGCCAGATGGCAAAGAAGCCTTTACCGGCAGGTTTCGCATTTAACTGCTTGTTATCTCACGGCAGATGGCAAAGCCTTTGCCATCCGCCGAACATGCCTTTGCCATCTGCCACGGCAGATGGCAAAGAGCCAGATTCCAGTAGTGATTTTCTCAGCATTCCGAGAAGTTTTATTTCTGCACAAAAACAACACCATGGTAGTTCTGTTGAAAACAGCATCAGTCCGTGTTAGCTCTAACCAAATCATACCAAAATCATGTAGAAATATTATAAACATGGCATGAATACATAAAAAATTATAAATACGTTGGAGACGTATCACGCCCCCTCATGGCTGGCTGCCTCCTCCCCTCCTCCTTTATATACGGGAGGGGCACCCCAAAGCACAACGGTTGTTCTCTTAGATGTGTGTGGTGCCCCCCTCCACAGTTTACTCCTCCGGTCATAGCGTCGTATTGCTTAGGAGAAGCCCTTCGCGGATCACACCACCATCACCGTCACCACGCCATCATGCTGACGGAACTCTCTCTCAACCCTCTGCTGGATCAAGAGTTTGAGGGACGTCATCGAGCTGAACGTGTGCAGAACTCGTAGGTGCCGTACGTTCGGTGCTTGATCGGTCGGAACGAGAAGAAGTTCGACTACATCAACCGCGTTGTCAAACGCTTCTGGTTTCGGTCTACGAGGGCATGTAGATACACTCTCCCCCTCTCGTTGCTATGAATCTCCTAGATAGATCTTGCGTGAGCGTAGGATTTTTTTGAAATTGCATGCAACGTTCCCCAACAGTGGCATCCGAGCCAGGTCTATGCGTAGATGATATGCACGAGTGGAACACAAAGATTTGTGGGCGGTGATCGGCATACTGCTTACCACCAATGTCTTATTTTGATTTCGCGGTACTGTTGGATGAAGCGGCCCGGACCAACCTTACATGACCACGTTCATGAGACCAGTTCCACCGATAGACATGCAACTAGTTTTGCATAAAGGTGGCTGGCGGGTGTCTGTTTCTCCAACTTTAATTGAATCGAATTTGACTGTGGCCGGTCCTTGTTGAAGGTTAAAACAGCAAACTTGATAAATCACCGTTGTGGTTTTGATGCGCAGGTAAGAACGGTTCTTGCTAGAAGCTCGTAGCAGCCACGTAAATTTGCAACAACAAAGTAGAAGACGTCTAACTTGTTTTTGCAGGGCATGTTGTGATGTGATATGGTCAAGACATGATGTGATATATGTTATTGTATGAGATGATCATGTTTTGTAAAAGTTATCGGCAACTAGCAGGAGCCTTATGGTTGTCACTTTATTGTATGAAATGCAAACACCGTGTAATTGCTTTACTTTATCACTATGCGTTGGTGGTAGTTGTAGAAGCAATAGTTGGCGAGACGACCACGATGCTATGATGGAGATCAAGGTGTCGTCGGCGATTTATGGAGATCGTGATGGTGCTTTGAAGATGGAGATCAAAGGCACAAGATTATGATGGCCATATCATGTCACATATTTCGATTGCATGTGATGTTTATCTTTTATGCATCTTATTTTGCTTAGTACGGCGGTAGCATTATAAGATGATACCTTACTAAAATTTCAAGGTATAAGTGTTCTCCCTGAGTATGCACCATTGCGACAGTTCGTCGTGCTGAGACACCAGGTGATGATCGGGTGTGATAAGCTCTACGTTCACATACAACGGGTGCAAGACAGTTTTGCACATTCGGAATACTCGGGTTAAACATGACGAGCCTAGCATGCACATACATCGCCTCGGGACACTGGAGACCGAAAGGTCAAACATGAATCATATAATAGATATGATCAACATAGAGATGTTCACCATTGAAAACTACTCCATCTCACGTGATGATCGGACATGGTTTAGTTGATATAGATAACGTGATCATTTAGATGACTTGAGGGATGTCTATCTAAGTGGGAGTTCTTAAGTAATATGATTAATTGAACTTAATTTATCATGAACTTAGTCACGATAGTTTTGCATATCTATGTTGGAGATCAATGGCCCGTGCTACCGCTCCCTTGAATTTTAATGTGTTCCTAGAGAAAGCTAAGTTGAAAGATGATGGTAGCAACTACATGGACTGGGTCCGTAACTTGAGGATTATCCTCATTGCTGCACAGAAGAATTATGTCCTTGATGCACCGCTAGGTGTGCCACCCCCCAGCAACTGCAGACGTTTTGAACGCTTGGCAGTTGCGTGTTGATGACTACTCGATAGTTTGGTGTGCCATGCTTTACGGCTTAGAATCGAGACTTCAAAGACATTTTGAACGTCATGGACCATATGAGATGTTCCAGGAATTGAAGTTAATATTTCAAGCAAATGTTCAAGTTGAGAGATATGAAGTCTCCAACAAGTTCTATAACTGCAAGATGGAGCAGAAAAGTTCTGTCAGTGAACACATACTCAGAATGTCTGGATATCATAACCACTTGACTCGGCTGGGAGTTAATCTTCCAGATGATAGTGTTATTAACAGAGTTCTTCAATCACTACCACCAAGCTACAAAGCCTTCGTGATGAACTACAATATGCAAGGGGTGGATAAGACAATTCCCGAGCTCTTCGCTATGCTCAAAGTTGCGGAGGTAGAAATCAAGAAGGAGCATCAAGTGTTGATGGTTAACAAGACCACTAGTTTCAAGAAAAAGGGCAAAGGAAAGAAGGGGAACTTCAAGAAGAATGGCAAGCAAGTTGCCACTCCCGGGAAGAAGACCAAGTCTAGACCTAAGCCTGAAACTGAGTGCTTCTACTGCAAAGGGACTGGTCACTAGAAGCGGAACTGCCCCAAGTATTTGGCGGATAAGAAGGATGGCAAAGTGAACAAAGGTATATTTGATATACATGTTATTGATGTGTACCTTACTAATGCTCGTAGTAGTGCCTGGGTATTTGATACCGGTTCGGCTGCTCATATTTGTAACTCGAAACAGGGGCTACGCATTAAACGAAGATTGGCCAAGGACGAGGTGACGATGCACGTCGGGAATGGTTCTAAGGTCAATGTGATCGCCGTCAGCACGCTACCTCTACATCTACCTTCGGGATTAGTTTTAGACCTGAATAATTATTATTTGGTGCCAACGTTGAGCATGAACATTATATTTGGATCTTGTTTAATGCGAGACAGTTATTCATTTAAATCAGAGAATAATGGTTGTTCTATATATATGAGTAATATCTTTTATGGTCATGCACCCTTGGAGAGTGGTCTATTTTTGTTGAATCTCGATCGTGGTGCTACACATATTCATAATATTGATGCCAAAAGATGCAAAGTTCATAATGATAGTGCAACATATTTTTGGCACTGCCGTTTAGGTCATATTGGTGTAAAGCGCATGAAGAAACTCCATGCGGATGGACTTTTGGAATCACTTGATTATGAATCATTTGATGCTTGCGAACCATGCCTCATGGGCAAGATGACTAAAACTCCGTTCTCCTAACAATGGAGCGAGCCACTGACTTATTGGAAATAATACATACCGATGTATGTGGTCCGATGAGTATTGAGGCTCGCGGCGGGTATCGTTATTTTCTAACCTTCACAGATGATTTGAGCAGATATGGGTATATCTACTTAATAAAACACAAGTGTAAAACAATTGAAAAGTTCAAAGAATTTCATAGTGAAGTGGAGAATCATCATAACAAGAAAATAAAGTTTCTACGATCTGATCGCGGAGGTGAATATTTGAGTTACGAGTTTGGCCTTCATTTAAAACAATGTGGAATAGTTTCACAACACACGCCACCTGGAACACCACAGCGTAATGGTGTGTCTGAACGTCGTAATCGTACTTTATTATATATGGTGCGATCAGCTATGATGTCTCTTATCGATTACCACTATTGTTTTGGGGTTATGCATTAGAGACATCTGCATTCACTTTAAACAGGGCACCGTCTAAATCCGTTGAGACGACACCGTATGAACTGTGTTTTGGCAAGAAACCTAAGTTGTCGTTTCTTAAAGTTTGGGGTTGCGATGCTTATGTGAAAAAGCTTCAGCCTGATAAGCTCAAACCCAAATCGGAGAAGTGCGTCTTCATAGGATACCCAAAAGAAACTATTGGGTACACCTTCTATCACAGATCCGAAGGCAAGATCTTTGTTGCTAAGAATGGATCCTTTCTAGAGGAGTTTCTCTTGAAAGAAGTGAGTGGGAGGAAAGTGGAACTTGATGAGGTAATTGTACCTTCTCTCGAATTGGAAAGTAGCTCATCATAGAAAACCGTTCCCGTGATGCCTACACCGACTAGAGAGGAAGCTAATGATAATGATCATGAAACTTTAGATCAAGTTACTACCGAACCTCATAGGTTAACCAGAGCACGTTCCGCACCAGAGTGGTATGGTAATCCTGTTCTGGAAGTCATGTTACTAGACCATGACGAACCTACGAACTATGAGGAAGCAATGATGAGCCCAGATTCCGCAAAATGGCTTGAGGCTACGAAATCTGAGATGGGATCCATGTATGAGAACAAAGTATGGACTTTGGTTGACTTGCCCGATGATCGACAAGCCATAGAGAATAAATGGATCTTCAAGAAGAAGACTGATGCTGATGGTAATGTTACCGTCTACAAAGCTCGACTTGTCGCGGAAGGTTTTCGACAAGTTCAAGGAGTTGACTACGATGAGACTTTCTCACCCGTAGTGATGCTTAAGTCTGTCCGAATCATGTTAGCAATTGCCGCATTTTATGATTATGGAATCTGGCAAATGGATGTCAAATTGCATTCCTTAATGGATTTCTTAAAGAAGAATTGTATATGATGCAACTAGAAGATTTTGTCGATCCTAAAGGTGCTAACAAAGTGTGCAAGCTCCAGCGATCCATTTATGGACTGGTGCAAGCATCTCGGAGTTGGAATATACACTTTGATGAGGTGATCAAAGTATATGGTTTTATACAGACTTTTGGAGAAGCCTGTATTTACAAGAAAGTGAGTGGGAGCTCTGTAGCATTTCTAATATTATATGTGGATGACATATTGTTGAAATGATATAGAATTTCTGGATAGCATAAAAGGATACTTGAATAAAAGTTTTTCAATGAAAGACCTCGGTGAAGCTACTTATATATTGGGCATCAAGATCTATAGAGATAGATCAAGACGCTTAATTGGACTTTCACAAAGCACATACCTTGATAAAGTTTTGAAGAAGTTCAAAATGGACCAGTCAAAGAAAGGGTTCTTGCCTGTGTTACAAGGTGTGAAGTTGAGTCGGACTCAATGCCCGACCACTACAGAAGATAGAGAGAAAATGAAAGTCACTCCCTATGCCTCGGCCATAGGTTATATCATGTATGATATGTTGTGTACCAGACCTAATGTGTGCCTTGCTATAAGTCTAGCAGGGAGGTACCAAAGTAATCCAGGAGTGGATCACTGGACAGCGGTCAAGAACATCCTGAAGTACCTAAAAAGGACTAAGGATATGTTTCTCGTTTATGGAGGTGACAAAGAGCTTGTCATAAATGGTTACGTCGATGCTAGCTTTTGACATCGATCCGGTGACTCTAAGTCACAAACCGGATACGTATTTATATTGAATGGTGGAGCTGTCAGTTGGTGCAGTTCTAGGCAAAGCGTCGTGGCGGGATCTACGTGTGAAGCGGGGTACATAGTTGCTTCGGAAGCAGCGAATGAAGGAGTCTGGATGAAGGAGTTCATATCCGATCTAGGTGTAATACCTAGTGCATCGGGTCCAATGAAAATCTTTGTGACAATATCGAGCAATTGCCTTGGCGAAGGAATCCAGATTTCACAAAAGAACCAAACACATCAAGAGAAGCTTCAACTCCATCCGTGATCAAGTCAAGGAGGGAGACATAGAGATTTGCAAAATACATACGGATCTCGACCGGCAGACCCGTTGACTAAGCCTCTTCCACGAGCAAAACATGATCAGCACCAAGACTCCATGGGTGTTAGAAACATTACGATGTAATCCAGATTATTGACTCTAGTGCAAGTGGGAGACTGAAGGAAATATGCCCTAGAGGCAATAATAAATTTGTTATTTTATATTTCCTTATATCATGATAAATGTTTATTATTCATGCTAGAATTGTATTAACCGGAAACTTGACATGTGTGGATACATAGACAAAATACAGTGTCCCTAGTAAGCCTCTACTAGACTAGCTCGTTAATCAAAGATGATTCAGTTTCCTAACGATAGACATGTGTTGTCATTTGATGAACGGGATCACATCATTAGGAGAATGATGTGATGGACAAGACCCATCCATTAGCTTAGCATTTGATGAACGGGATTTGTCACTCCGAGTATCGAAGAGGTGTCTCTGGGCCCTCTCGGTAATGCACATCATAATAAGCCTTGCAAGCAATGTGACTAATGAGTTAGTTGCGGGATGATGCATTACGAAACGAGTAAAGAGACTTGTCGGTGCCGAGATTGAACTAGGTATGAAGATACCGCCGATCGAATCTCAAACAAGTACCATCCCGATGACAAAGGGAATGACGTATGTTGTCATTACGGTACGATCGATAAAGATCTTCGTAGAATATGTGGGAACCAATATGAGCATCCATGTTCCACTATTGGTTATTGACCAGAGAGGTGTCTCAGTCATGTCTACATAGTTCTCGAACCCGTAGGGTCCGCACGCTTAATGTTCGATGGCGATTTTGTATTATATGAGTTATGAGATTTGGTAACTGATTGTTGTTTGGAGTCCCGGATGAGATCAGGGACATGACGAGGAGTCTCGAAATGGTTGAGAGGTAAAGATTCATATATTGGATGATGATATTCGGACACCGGAAGTGTTCTGGGGGTACCGGGTACATATCGGGTCACCGGAAGGGGTTCCAGGCAACCCCTCGGCAACTATATGGGCCTAATGGGCCAAGAGGGAAACATAGCAGCCAGCATGGGCTGCTGCGGCCCCCATGTAGGCCGAACCTGAAGGGGAAGGAAACAGGGGAAGAGAGAAAGGAAGGGGAGGGATTCGGCCTCCCCCTTCCTTCCCTCCTCCCTCCTTCCCCCTTCGGGAATTATGGTAAGGGGGGGCGAATGGGATTAGGGCCCCAAGTAGGATTCCTCCTACTTGGGCGCCCCTTGGCTGCTCCCTCTCCCTCCCACATTTATATATGAGGGGGGAAGGCGCCTAGAAGACACACCAACATTTTTTAGCTGTGTGCGGCGCCCCCCTCCAAAGTTTACGCCTCTGGTCATATTCACGTAGTGCTTAGGCGAAGCCCTGCGCGGATCACTTCACCATCACCGTTACCACGCCATCATGCTGACGAAACTCTCCCTCGACACTTTTCTGGATCAAGAGTTCGAGGGACGTCATCGAGCCGAACGTGTGCAGAACTCGGAGGTGTCGTATGTTCGGTGCTTGATCGGTCAGAACAAGAAGAAGTTCGACTACATCAACTGTGTTGTCAAACGCTTCCGCTTTCGGTCTAAGAGGGTACATAGACACACTCTCCCCCTCTCGTTGCTATGCATCTCCTTGATAGATCTTGCGTGAGCGTAGGAATTTTTTGAAATTGGATGATACGTTCCCCAACAGAGATAACGCACAAATCACCAATACCTGCACAAATAATCAAACAACTTGCAGCCAACACGATAAAGGGGTTGTCAATTCCTTCACGGTTACTTGCAAAAATGAGATCTGATAGCGATAGATGAAACTAAACAAACAGTAAAGTAAATATTTTTGGTATTTTTGGTTTACAGATCGGAAAGTAAAAGATTGCAAAATAGTAGATCAAAAATTTATATGATGAAAAATGGACCCGGGGGCCATAGGTTTCAGTAGAGGCTTCTCTCAAGATAGAAAATAATACGGTGGGTGAACAAATTACTATCGAGCAATTGATAAAAAAACGCAAAGTTATGACGATATCTAAGGCAATCATTATGAAATATAGGCATCACGTCCGTGTCAAGTAGACCGAAACGATTCTGCATCTACTACTATTACTCCACACATCGATCGACTCACCGCATCTAGAGTATTAAGTTCATGAAGAACAGAGTAACGCATTAAGTAAGATGACATGATATAGAGGAATAAACTCAAGCAATATGATGTAAGCCCCATCTTTTTATCCTCGATGGCAACAATACAATATCTGCCTTGCTGCCCCTACTGTCACTGGGAAAGGACACCGCAAGATTGAACCCAAAGCTAAGCACATCTCCCATTGCAAGAAAACCAATCTAGTTGGCCAAACCAAACCGATAGTTCGAAGAGAATTACAAAGATACCAAATCATGCATAAAAGAATTCAGAGAAGATTCAAATAATATTCATAGATAAGCTGATCATAAATCACAATTCATCGGATCTCGACAAACACACCGCAAAAGAAGATTACATCGGATAGATCTCCAAGAACATCGAGGAGAACATGGTATTGAGATTCAAAAAGAGAGAAGAAGCCATCTAGCTACTAGCTATGGACCCGTAGGTCTGTGGTAAACTAATCACACTTCATCGGAAGGGTAATAGAGTTGATGTAGAAGTCCTCCGTGATCGAATCCCCCTCCGGCAGGATGCCGAAAAAGGCCGCAAGATGAGATCTCACGGGAACAAAAGGTTGCGGCGGTGGAAAAGTGTTTTCGTGGATACTTCTGGTGGTTTGGGAATATTTGTGAATTATAGGCCGGAGAATTAGGTTAGGGGAGTCACGAGGGGCCCACAAGGCAGGGGGGCGCGCCCTCCCCCCTTGTGGCCACCTCGTGGCTCTTCCGACTTGATCTCCAAGTCTCTGGGGTGTCTTCTGGTCCAAGAAAAATCATCATGAAGGTTTTATTCCGTTTGTACTCCGTTTGGTATTCCTTTTCTGCGAAACTCAAAAACAAGAAAAAAACAGAAACTGGCACTGGGCTCTAGGTTAATAGGTTAGTCCCAAAAATAATATAAAATAGTATATTAATGCATATAAAACATCCAAAACAGATAATATAATAGCATGGAACATTAAAAAATTATAGATATGTTGGAGACGTATCACTCCTCCTGATCTCCTCCGCCTCCCCTCCTCCCCGCCTTCCCCGATCCCCTCTGCCCCTCCCGTTCTCCTCCGTTTCCCTTCTGCCTCCCCTCCCCTCTGGCTCCCTTCTGGTCGCCGCCAGATCCCGGTTGGGCAAAGCCCATGAGAGGGGGTGATGGCGGCGGCGGGGCGGCCCTCGGTCGCGGCTTAAAGGCGTGGCTGTGACGGTGGATCTTGAGCGGGCGCCTCGGGATAACGTGTGTGTGTGGCCATGGCGCCGGTCATGCAGCGATATGACCTCCTCTACCTTTGGCTCTCTTCATTGTCGGACCAAAGGGATCTGGTTGGTGGGTGTTGCCTCGCGGTGGCTTCCCAGCGGCGGATCAACTAGAGGAGGAGATGGTGGCCTAGCTGCTAAAGTGGGTGAGGATGCCACCATCGTCGGCGGCGCTCGTGGGTGTCATTTTCCTCGTTGGAGGCGATGGTGGGGCGTCACTCGCTCCATTGTTTCTGGGGGAAACCTCAGATATGGAGCAGGCTAGCATTGACGCGGCACCCATGGGCGTCGTAGCCCTCGTTGGAGGCGTTCAGTGGCCTCCTGGATCGGATGATGGCGACGTCTTCGTCGTCACCCCCGTGGGGGCATCATCTTTGGAGACATTCATCGGCTGGACAGACATGTGGACGGCTTGGTGGTTGGTCGTCGGTAGGTGGTGGAGCGGTGCTTCATCCTACACATCGATGGCGGCGGATCTCGGCGGCGTGGCATAGTGGAGGCTCGACTTCCGATGGGTGGCGATGGACCCGTGCAGGAGGACAACGTTGTCTGGTGTCGTGGTGGCGTCGATGGTAGAGAGGCCTAGCAAGGTCAATGCGTCAGTATCTGATCTAAGGATGGGTCGATGGATGAAGGAGGTGATGGCCCTTGCAACGTGCACATGTGGTGCACACTAAAAGTGCGCCGGACCGGTGTGTAAACCCAGTCCAAGTATTATGGCTTGGATGGGGCATCCGACATTAGATGTTTGATGTTGATGCGATGTCTGTTTGATATTAGGCTCGGACATTCGGCACCCCTTCATCACATGAATAAAAGTAGCAACATGTGTTACCAAGATGATGACTGATGTATTGCCTTGTAAGGGCTTTATAAATAATTAATAAAATGGATGTATGCATCTTTCAGATGCAAAGACTCCTGCCAACAAATCTATCTTTTCAACAAAGAAAAAGGATCGTCACCGCCAAGACGAAATCTCATCTCCGACCAACTAGCTCAAGAGAGAGAGAGAGAGAGAGAGTGAGAGAGAGAGAGAGAGAGAGTGCTTCCAGTAAAATGGTAGGCAGGTAGCTTCACAGATGGTCTCATAATTCAAAGCTCACAAATCTATCTTCAACTCGTGCTTCCACAAATCTTTGCCTCAAGCTGTGTGTGCTGGGCAGTATAAAAGTGCAGTCGGGTCTTCGGACTCGGAGGGAGGCAGCCACAGCCGGAACTCACCACGTGTGGATGTGGCAGTTGGCAGGTGTACATACATACATACAGCGCAAAAATATACACAAACCACGCACACATTCACAAAATATACTCAGACCACGTAGACCAACAAATTTTTCCTTTGCAGCCGTCGCCATTCTGACTTAACTAGAGGTTGGCGCCGCCGCCGCCGCCGATCAACAAACACAAGCAGTGTCTGATCTGATCTGACCTGGTCCAATTTATGTACTGCGCAGCGGCCAGCCAGGCCGTCTCAATGGTGCCTGCCGTGCCGCGGCCGCGAGCTCCCCGCGGCCGCCGCGTGGTTATTACGGGAGCGCTCGTGCCGCGCGTGGGACACCAGCATGTCCGACTGCGCCAGCCTCCTGCTGAACTCGCTGCCGGCCGAGCGCTGGCTATGGCTATCTCCCTGCAAGGAAAAAAAAACATTTGGTGATCAGAAAACCATGTGCAAAGTGCTGGAGGCATGCCAGAACTTAGAAGGCAACGGCTCTCACTATTCTGACTCGATTTGAGCCTTCCAGCAGCTCGATCGTCTCGTCCATCTCCATCATCCTCTGCTGGAGGCTGTCTTTCTCCATCTACAGCAGGAACACCAAAGTTAAGGGTTGGATAGAACAGTACTAGTATGTTTCGGAAGTTCGATCGATCGAAGTAGTTATCTGAACCTGTAGCATCTCGTTCTGGGCCTCGAGCATCTGCTCCCGCTGCTCGAGCTGTTCCACGAGCAGCTGGGTCTCCAGCAGGTCCGCCTTCCTTTGGTCCATGTCATCGAGCAAGCTTTAAGCACAAAAAAAGGATGTATCCGATATATATCAGGTCATTTGTGGTGTGCTTTCAGTGCTTGCGTGATTAAACGGTTGCAACTGAAGATAAAAGCGCAAACGGTTTAGGGGGTTAAGAATCACCTGTCTCTTTCTTGGATGAGATGGCCGAATTGTTCTTTGAGGACGTCAAGTTCCTCGTCCTTGATTGACAATGCAGATGAAAGATAGATAGAAATTGTCAGCTTGCTATATGATGGGACATGTAAACAGACATTTGCTAGTGGAGCTGTGACCTACCTTCGCCTTCGATTGTTCGATTTGTTCCTGGGATGCTACTAACAGCTTGTGCACTTCTTCTTGGTCAAGCAAATTCTAAACATGGAAACAACAAATCTCATGTAAGTGACCTGGTTGGTAGACAATGAGCCCTAATGCTGATTAGCTCCGTAGAGGTGCTGCCGCAACTTACAGCATAGTTTGTCATGTCTAATTTGACGCCAAGTAGCTCCCTTATAACATCATGTGTCATGCTATCCACGGCTGCCAGTCTTGACGTAAGCAAGCATATCTATGAACAGAGGAGAAAATATGAGCATCACTTTTGAGGCACTTCATTCTACACTGGATATTGGATTCATATTCTTTATAGTTAGAAAATTAGAAATGAACAGATAGAAAAACAGCTGTGTTTTCATTGTCTCCCAGTGAATGTGGGACACATTCTATGTAGTCCGTATTGAAATCTCTAAAAAGACTTGTATTTAGAAACGGAGGGAATACATGCTTGTGTTTATGACAACAACCATGGTCTCAACAACTAGCCAGGAGATCTCTTAACCAGTAAGTGTATTTGACCATATTGTAAACTTAGGACATATGTGGTATTGGGACACAATATTCTCTCATTAGCAGAAGCTGTCATTTTCTAAAATAAATAACAGAAGCTGTAATTTTGCTAAGTCCAAAAACCGCAACAACATACATGTTGACCATTGCCCGTTAATTGGCCCAAACTACAATGCAAAGACGAGCAAAAAGTATGACCTGTTTCTGTTTGTCACTAAGCAACGCTTCAAGTTCTTCAATTCGCTGGCGGCCTAAAGAGATTTCTTGATCCTTCTCAGAGTTCATTTGTTGAACAATGCTAGATATGCACCTAAAAGGTGAACCAGATCCTCTTGTTCGCCCTGAAGGCTTTTCCACTTTTGTATGGACAGCCTCAGAATTAGATTCATGTGAACCAAAGTTCTGTTTAGAAACCATGTGCTCCATTTCCTGATACTGCACGACAAGAATTATTAGCATATGTGTAGTGTTGGATACTTGTATAACCATGTTGGCAAATATATAACAGCTGAAGGTCTTCTACCTTCTCCTGAAACAGCAATGATTGTGCTTCTGAATGCAGGACCAGCTCAGCTATATGCTCTTTGCACTGCCTTATCTATGTACATGAAAAGGACATACTAGTATAAGGTTATTCTAGTAAATGAAACTAAATTAAGATTATTTGGAAACACAAAACTCCATGAATCGTGTATGATCGCTCCTGCATATACCTCCTCATCTTTACGTTTTGCTTCCATTACGAGTCCTTCAATCTTCCTTCTAGTATCTTGATGTGCAATAATCTCAGCTCGCAATCTCCTATCATAAAAATGCATTTGACTAAATGATTATACAATTACATCTGGTTATGTCTTTTAAGAAAAATCAGATGAATAAATTCTCACTTTTTTAGTTGGCATCTCCCTGGACACAATTCCACGTTCTCATCACATTTTGAGGCATTTTCTACAGTAAGCATCTCTTCAATTGCTTGAAATTCAGCTTCGGATTGTTTGTGCGCTTGGTAGCTCCTTACTTCCTCTTTAAGGTTGCGTACCTTCAGTAAAATCCGATATGTGATGAAACTCACCATTCGCATTAAAGCCTAATTATTCACCAATTTGCTTTGCACCAACCATTAGAAGATTACACCCTAATGGCTCAATGTATATCATTGCAAATGAAAATTTTGGGCTGTATAATATTACTTAGCCATCTATCTTCTGAAAATTACTATCGTTCCATAATCTTCGGAGCAACCATGTGTAAAATATTACATTTCTTATGCAAAATCTCAAAGAAAAATCTATCAAAACAGTGAGCACCACAAATCAGAGAAATGAGCAGCTTACCTCTTCCTCAAGAACAGTTATTGTAGATTCAAGTTCTCCAACAGAATGTTCAAGAATTGTAACCTCCTCATCTTTCTCTTCTGCGTAGATTTTACTTATCTCTGCAGCCTACAAAAGCAGGGCAAGTGAAACTTCATAAAATTGGATGGAAAGCAAAGGCGCTAGTAACACAACACTTACTTGCCGAGCTTCAATAGCAGCAGCTTCATTCTCCTCAGCTAAAGCCATTGACATCTCAAGCTTGTCATTTAACTTGAGTATCTCTGCTTTGAGCTTTCCATTTTCATTACAAAACATTTTGATATTATTACTTAGTTCTTCAATATCTGACCTAAGACGTCCCTCTTCAGAAGAATTAAGCAATATAATTTCACTCTCCAATCCCTCTATGACCTTAGCTTTGTCTTCCAACAGAGCTTCTATTTCACCAGTCTTCACAGTTTCCTCTTCCAGCATCACTCTCAGATCATTGTTCTCCTTCGATAGCGCAGATGATGAAACTTGATATTGCTCTAACTCTGATCTTAAAATAATGAGTGCAGCACCATTTTCAGCCAGTTCTTCTACTAGTGTCTTCTGTTTTGCCAACATGTCTTCTGTCTCAGAATTTTTAATCTCAAGTTCTCTTTGAACCTTTCTAAGGGCATTCGACACTTCGTCAGCTTTATCTTTCATGTCCTTCGCATATGAGGTAGACTCTTGCAATAATTTCAAGTCAAAAGACAATCCTTCAGCGATATCACTTTTCCGGTCAAAGTCTCTTCTTAGTGATGCGTACTCTGTACTGTGACCAGCCTGAGAATCACCTTTCCGTAAGCATATTTTCTGACTTGTCAAAGCTTTCTTCTCAATACTACTAATGTCATTAAGGAGTCTGCTAAGCAAAGGTGCATTCTGAGAACCTTCTTGATCAGATAGTAACAGATAACCAAAAAAATCTATGGCAAAAATCAAATTATGTTGCACCTTATTCAGAACAGTAACAAACTGCTTCTCATTTTCTGTTCCATCCCCCATAATGTCTTCTTTATTGATAAATTTAGACAGTGGAATCATTAACTGTGCCAAATGATGCTTGAGACAATGGACATCATTCAAAAGAGCAGTATTGTCTTCCTCTCCTGAGTGATCTTGTATCCTTTCCTTGCATTGTTGTGGAACAGCTGAGTGTATTTGTTCGCTATCCAATTTTGCAAGTGCAGCAAGAGGGTTTGCATAACTTTGTTCATCGCAAGCAACACCTGGATATGTCTCAGCATTCTTAATGCAGGACACTTTGTTGACGAAAATATCCCACTTTTGAGCAATATTGAAAATTATGTCCTTAATAACAGCCATATCGTATGCACTGTCTGCATCAAGAACTTCCAGTTCAGCAGCACTGCCTATTGGAACTACATGCATGGATGATGTGTCCTTTCCTTCATCCACCATATTTGTTATAGATATAACATGCTTACTAGAGTTGTCAGGAATTGCTTGAGTTTCATGAAGAAACATAGTATTGCTGCCACCCAGATCAAATGAATCAACTTGTTGACACATGCATGTATAAGCATTCACATTAAGGTGATGGAGCTGCTGAACTGAACAACTGCCTTTTTCTTCTAGAAGTGATTCAATGTTTACCAGATAAGATCTTGAATCACTTATCCACCTCTTTAAGTCCTGCCCAATATTAATAATTTCCGAGCAAAGTTCAAAGAGTTCCATTGTAGCAATCCTTTGCAAATGGTGAAAAGATCCCTTCATTAGAGTAGCAATGTTTGTCATCTCGTTGGTACATTCATTCATCTGCTGATTTAGTTTGCTGTAACTCTGTGCTGTACAAAAACTTGACGCTTCAACCTCCTGCAACTCATTAACCAGAGAACTTTTCTCCGCCAATAAAGATTCCACTGCTTGGCTGCAATTATCTCTGTCAAGCTTTAACTCCTCATTGGCCTTCAACAAAGCCGAGAGCATAAGGTCAGCCTCTTTCATGGTTTCTTGAGCATCCTCAAAATTTGAAAATAAGGCCAAAACCTTATTTGACTTATCCTTGACGAGACATAACACATCGTCGAGCTTTGACTACAAGGTATTGGAAAAAAAATCATATTATCAGTCATATTGTTTATAACCCAGAAGAAAGTTAACAAGAAAAGCATGGAGAATGCCATGACATATCCATGGTATGCATATAAAATTTCTTGTATCTGGACTGATTCCAGAGGTTATGTTCCATGTAATATTCATTTTGTATCTTGATAGCTGATAAGGATGATAATCAACTTCTACTGATTTAGAAATGTCTGAACAAATTGCACAGATTTCTATGTGTGGCATTTGATCTCATGGGATGATCACAAAACCAAATGTGAGATATGATGAGTGTATCTGGTTAGAATAATTAAACTTTGATACAACACATGTCCATGAAGCACAATCATTACCCTGTACATGATTGTAAGATAATTTCCTGAATTTTTTTATTCAAATATATTTCAGTGTAGATCTAGAATTCTACTCCCTCCGTCCCATAATGTAAGACATTTTTTGGCACTAGTGTAGTGTCAAAAAATGTCGAGTATATTTTTAAGAAACAAAGTTTGTGACTTAGTAGGTAAATAAAGGAAAACATCAGTAGCGGTGCAGAAGCTCCCTGCTAAACATCACTTTTGCTATTCGCAAGTCAAAATATGCAAAATAGAGTAATTGACTGTCCAGGTAATGTGTACTTCGCAAATAGTTACAGTAAAGGCGATCATGAGAACAGGTAAGTTTGACAATGGACTCAGTAAGTTTTATGATGAGCAACTAACATTGAAATTTTAAAGTACAGTCTTGCTTATTTGGAATCAAATGATATACTGGTCCTTCATATTCTTGACAGAAAAAGTACAGTCTTGCCTACTTGATTTCACTAATGAGGAAAATCCTGGTGAGTTATCTCCTGTTTTAGCTACAATATGAAGCTGTCTACGCAAATAGTATCATGGACTATCTTCACTTCATATCAGGTGCATTCATCCGTACAGTGTATGTAACTACAGTAAAGACTGCATACCTGGTAGTCTGGATTAGCTTTATTGGCTGCTGATCCATCTTCACTACGAGTCCGCTGTGCACTCATGTCATTCAAGCTGTCGAGGAATAGAGGTTCATCACGAGAATGCTCTACTGCTTCTGACAAGTCGCAATTTTTCCATTCCACATTGCAATCCTTTTGGTTTACTCGTCTTTGTGCTTCCTGAGAACTTTCATCATTATATAACTGCTGAGCTTCAGTGATAGCAAGTGTTGCACCTCTTAAGATGTGCAACTTTTCTTTCACTTCCCTGCCCATTCGCTGTGCATCTTGTAGCTCAATTTGAAGCCTGAAGATTATTTTCTCCTTTTCAATGCTAACTTTCATAGCCTTCTCCACATGTTCACTGACAGAATTATTGCTGTAAGGAAATGAACTAATCATATTATCAATATTCTGATATGCATCGTCTAGTGATCTGCAGCCATCTGTCAAGAAACTTGTTAGATCAACTATTGCAACCTCCCATTCCTCAGATAAAGAGGCAATTTCTACATCTTTGGCCACAATGATCTCTGCAAGCCTGGTACTTTCTTCAGCCATAATAACTAGCTTCTCTTTGAGCTCTTGATTTATGCTTTTAATGTGCGCCAACTCGGCCTGTAACGTTTGTTTGCTTGAGCCCACTATTTCAGTCTCTTGATGACGCAATGAAGTCTCACCATGCAAACATATACCCATATTTGGTACGTTTTCATGTATTTGATCCATCTCATCCTGCTGTAATTGCAATGTTTCTTCATCTTCTACGTGTCCACTAAGAACAGTGTCTTTGTCAAGTACATTATGTGAAGATCCAAGAGCCAAGCTGTAGCACTGAGACACTTCATCACTACACTCTGGCACTTTTGTAGAATCATTCAAATCACATCTTTCTGAATCGAAGTGATTCAAATGAGAACAGGATTCCTGGTGTCCACTAGCAATTTCTGAAGGAAGATTGAGTTGAACTGATTCCGTAATATTAGTTGACATTCCAGCACCATTGGGCGTTAAACATGAAAAGTTCCATCCCACTGGATCCTGATATAAAGTTCAAACAAGAAAATAGTTAAAGTGAATATCTAGTTACTGGGTATAAATCAAAAGTGTGCAAAAAATCTCACGGGTTGCATCTGACTAATCTCTGGAATCCCACAATTCTTCTCTGCCGTCGGAGCAACCTGAATGGTGATGTGCATCCAAACATTGTATGTAATTCTGGACACAACAAATAGCATAAAGAATTGCTGGTGGCTACAAAAATTGCATACGTACTTGGTGCGTGCTAGACATCTGATATTGTTTCAGTTCACAGCGCAGCTTATTTACTTCACTGCAAACAGCATGAATAATCATAACCATCAATTACCAAGATACCCAAAGCAAGCAGACATAACGTGAGTACAATAAGTATCAAAAGCCAATCCTGATAATTATGAAGTATACATACATGAAGGAAAAAACAATCAGACCCAGACCCAGGGTAATTAATGAAACTGCCAATTGAGTACATCGGGATTTCATTACAGATGGATGCGAGGACAAGTTTCACATAAAGTTACTTTAATGAAATTTACTACTGTGCACTTTCTATATTTCACAGAAATGTGACAATGTGAAAATATGCAGCTCCATTCACTTTCTCACCATGGAAGAGTTAAATCATTTTCGTCTTCTAGAACTCAAATGTCTTAGTCAGTCAAGAGTACCATATAATGCATGTTTTGCGAAGAAAGTGTTGCCTAGCACATCATTGTTATTGTAAATGTAAATATGCATTGAGATGATAAGATTTAGTTGAAAACTTACCGTGCAAGCAAAACATTATTTTCTAAGCATGCATCCAGCTCCTTCCTGCAATTGTCTAGATCCTTGACAATCTCGTCACCCTAAATGCATTGCATCGCACATCAACCACTTGCAAAAATTCAGGTTATTCTTCAATATTACATTTGGGACATGTGGTTAATCAAGTTTAGCTTCCCTTATATTAGTTAAGATGTGACAATATTGTTTACTGTTAATTTAGTCTAAGGTTTTGACCGTCTTCTGAAACAGAAGAAAAATAACCATAGGCATGTGGTAAGTACTTTCGGAAGTAAAATTATATCCAAGTGAGAACACACCTGTGCTTCTAAATTCCTAGGAGGTGCTGCATACTTCTGCTCAAGAATATGAAGGAACTACACATATAACAAAGTTAAGAGTGCGTCACTGGAGAAAATGAGATCGAGCAAAAGGGAGTTCAGGGAGAACAAGCATACATGATTACGCAAAAGAGATATCTCCGTTAATAACATCTCTCTTTCCCCTTGCTTGTGGAAGTTCTCAAGCCTGTATATGAGTACATCAGAATAAGCTATCACCAATTTATTCATGTAAGCAAAATATACGAAGTGTGCAAATTTGTCAGGGCTCAATGTAAATTGAAACATTACGTTCTAACTTGCTCGATTAATCTCTTGTTTTCAAAAGCAAACTGAGTCAGTTGAGGATTTTCGTCGAATTGTTTTTGCAGTAGCTGAATCTCTTGGGACATTGCAGCATTTTCTTCAACCATATAGCCATCCGATGGCACTAGATCATCAGCTAACATATGCAATCTTTTTAATTTTTCGTCACGGAGTTTCAGCATCATTCTCAAGCGTTGGGAATCAGATTCCTTCAGGTCAACCTGCCAAAACAGAAAGCTGGTGCCGCTCAGTATTTTAAAACACAAATAGTTGCTACAATAAGAAATTATTAGGTTCTGTGTTGTGAAGGATATAAAATATCCTAGAACAATCTGCAATAGAATTACCAGACGATTCAAATGCTTTATTTCAGCCTCCAGCTTCCTGATATCCAACTCAGCTAGTTTCTCTCTCCTAAGGCTCCCAACAAGAACATCTTCCAGATGGCTAACCTGATATTAGATATATATGTATTAATAATTGGCTGCAACTTGCAAATAATTTATAGTGCACCATTATTTATTTTCCAATGAAGTAAATCATGCTATATGACCTTTTGCTTTAGAAGACTCAGGTCACAGCTTGATTGATGATCTTCAGCTAAAGTATTGTATTCTCTATCAGAGCCTGAATTTAGCAGGAGAAAGCTAGGCGATCCAGGGGCATTTTGCTGCTTCCTCAAGCATGTCAACTGATCCTGGTAAACATAATTAAATAACTTAACTAGAAAGCACTTCTATAATCAAGAAGAGAGTTGTCATGATAAAGCTTACCTTTAGTTCTTCTATCTGCCTTTGTAAAGCCATAACATCTCCTGAAGCATCTTCATTTACTTTTGCCTAGCACAACAGAAGAAACCCCAAATGAGTCGACAAGATAAACTTTCTATATAAAAATTTCAACGTGCTTAGAATTACATTGTTTTGAATCAACTTCGCACGCTGAGCAAACTTCAGGGTACTCAGTGTCTCATTGGAGGAACTGCAATAGTGTAATTCATTTATATGTTAAGCATACTGTTAAGATCTAGAAAACAAACTGAATACAAGAATAAAGGTGCACAATATCGGTACCAAATAGACGGGCTGATGTTGGCAACTATTGTTGTTTTAGAGTTTCCTCAAGGGAATCCTAGAGAAGATGATACAATGAGCCAGAGAAGACAATAGACATAAACAGATAGAAGACTCAAACTCATTGTGAATTTGAACCTGGAGGAGAAATGTAAGCCTTGAGTCTCTATAAGGCACATGGCGGCTTTTTCCATTTGCAACATCCACAAGAGTCATGATAACAAGCCTGAAATGGTATAGCTGGATTATCACTATGAACAGTACTTCTTCAAAGAAATTGTCATTAATACCCAAATACATTATATGCTAATATAACAAAGAACCTTGTAATGAATGCTAGAAGACGTTATGAACTTCCACAAATGTTTCATTTAAAAAAAGGGATGCCACCACCAAACTATAACATTTTCACAACTGAATACACAATGTGTAACACAAATGTGGTTATTTTCATATGTTGCAAGACAAAATATGAATATGAACTGTGTCAAAATTCATGAATCTTGTCTGAGAGCAATAGGTACCCAAGAGTTGACAAGGATCTGTTAATGTTCGCAGCTTCTTTCAAGCGGTCTCCTTCAGCGCCCGAGCTTTTCTGCCTAGTTTGAATTCAGTTAGTATTTGTGAAGGCAAGAAAAGGTTGTCAACTTGTCACCTTTATTCTGGAACTCACCTCTCAGAACCAGCAAGATCAACCAAATTCAAACGCCCAAAGCGGAGGTGCGTCATTGAATCCCTTTCCCAGTGACTCTCAATGACACAAGTGAAGACGCTATGTGAACGGCTGCTCTCACTGTTCATATTTGTAGCTGCCATTTTCCTATTTGCAACCCCCTAAAAGAAAATTTCAAAAAAATAATAAAATCATTAATGTAAGTTAGCACATGCTCATTTTAGAACCTCAGATCCAATGCAACATGGAATGAAGAGACGGTATTCTTTCACCTGTAATAATAACAACATAACATCTTTAACAGATGACACATAACACTCCATTAGGTTTTCAACATATACACCTTTCTTTATATCTTCACGGATCTACACAAGACAGAACAAATGTGAGACATCACAATCCATTCATGCATTATCAACTCTCAAGTACTACCTCTGTAAACTATATAAGATCTTAGATCACTACTTTACAGTGGGAGTACTAAGCATGCTACCTGAAGATTAGTTGATGATGGTTCAAGTAGATCAGTTATCTGCTCATTGTATATCTCCAGAAAAGAGCATTTACAGATGTACTTCAATTTGTCCTCTCTCCGCCTTTCCTCTTCCTTCACATAATATATGATTTAGGTCTGTCTATTGGCAAGCATTCACCAAAGTACTAGCCTGGCATAAAAACACCTCACCTCCTTTATCCGAGCGAATAGATACTCGAAAATACGAGGCGTCAAACCAGAATCATTGCTAAGTTCATTGCCATCCTTACTAAGCTCTCCCATCATTGTGTAAGTTTTGCCACTCCCTGTCTGTAAAAACCATATGTGGCACTATATGTCAGATGAATTCTTCTGCAGGATCAAAAATGTGCATATTAGTGTTACCTGGCCATAGGCAAACAAACAGCCGTTGTATCCAGACATGCAGTTCTCCACCATTGGAAGACCAACTACCCTAAACAGCTTTTCCTGAAATCGTTGTAGAGAATATTTCTTAGGCTAAAGGATGACTTACTTGGAAAGAAATCTAAGTTAGTTGCAGTACACAAGACATGCCTGTGATATTGTTTCACATGCGACATGATCAAACGTGAACATTGTTTCAGGGTGTCCTGTCCAGCTCAATGTCTTTGAGCTATCCTGTATCAAACATCTTTTTTGACCATACGCAGTGCTCTCGGCGGCACTGATTGGCCTTAACCGTACCAAAACCTGTAAATCACACCAACATTTAGATTTCTCAAAGAAACACACCAACATTTAGCCCTATTAGCTTCAGAACCACGGCACCGTATGCATACTAAAAAAAATCAGTCATGGTATTAACAATGAAATCACAATTGGTACTGTAAACATGATGGTGGATAACATTACGCGATTTGGTCATTTCCACGACACGCAATAGGCAATACTTAGGTAATCATATAGTCCATTTTATTTGTGATGTTTGCTAGTTTAATTGGACACGGGATGGTCATGTACGTTGTATCATTGGCTCGCTGCAGCATTTCACTTTGTGCAACCCTTTATTTAAAGAAACACCAACCTGCACATTGCGATCCATCCAGAAGGCGGGGTCCTCGTCGAGCTCAAAGTGCGGCACCTCCACGGGCACCTCCGTGCCCGCCAGATCCCTCATATCAAACACCCTCTTCGCGGCCCCGCCAATGGAGGAGCTCCGATCCCTGGCCCCAGACGCCGCCGCGCAGGCCCTGGGGGTGCCCGCCAGCGACTTGGGCGTCCCCGGCGCGGACCGCGGGTTCCTGCCCGGGTCGGCGATGGCCGCGAGGGGCGACCGCGGGGGCAGCGAGAAGGGCGGGGCGGCCGCGGAGGGGGGGGACGAGGAGGGCGCGGCCGCGAGGTCGTCGTTCTCGTTCGGCTCCGGCGCGGCGCGGCGGGAAGCGCGGGAGGCGGAGGGGCGCCGGCTGCCGCCGCCGCCGCCGGGGGCGGACATGGCGGAGGGTGGGGGTGGAGCGGGAGGTGGAGTGAGGTGGCGTGGAGCTCAGCTCGGGTGGAGGGGAGTGAGGGGGGAGCGGGGTGGTAGCGGAGACTAGTAATGGCCAACGGGGTCTGCCTGCTGTTGGGGTTCTCCTTCTCCGCTCGATTTCAAATTTTGAACTGAGGTTGCGTTGCGAGGAGGTCAGGGGTGGATAGATCTGAGTATCTGACTGAGCAACTGATGAGTCATCATTTGACTGCTGAGCCTTTCGGCCGCTCCTGTCATTAGTTAAGAACTGATCAATAATTAGGAAAGTAGTTTTCCTTGTGTAGGCTACGAGAGCACCTTCCTGTGCTCGAGGAGCTTCGCAGCCGTTGGATCTGAGATCCAAAGACCACAGAACAGTGAAAAGCACTTAAGGAGTCCGGTAATTAGGCCAACTCCACCGTGCGACCCCAAACGGACGTCCGTTTTGTCCGGTTTCTGTCCGTTTGGGTATGGATTTGGGGTGTCCGGCTCGTCTTGACTGCGGTCATTGGCCCAACGCTACGGCCGCATCCATTTCATTTCATCCCGTTCAAGGCGTCTACTTTTCAAATGCCAAGCCCTAATTGGGCCGCCGCCCGGTTCATCACGCCAAGAACAGAGCTGACCTACACGTCCATCGCCAAGATCGACCAATGTCGGCCGACAACACAGCCAGCCTCCAAAATGAATAGTTCTCCTCGCCGGCAACACAACCAGCGGCCGGTGAAAGCACAAGTGCTCCCTAGGTGGTTTTGGTAATTAATGACAACATATTTCTTGTTGGACTAACACTTTTATCTAGTATGTTTCAGATAAGTTCAACAATGGAGTGGCATGGACTAAAGGACGTGGGACTCCTTCAAGATGCTAAGGAAAAAGGGTTGGCTCAAGCTTCAAGCTCAAGACTCTTCATTTTGCATTTTAGTGATCCAAGATCACATTGAGTCTATAGGAAAAGCCAATACTATCAAAAAGGGATGAGGTGTTGCTTAATGAGCCTCTTGCTTCATGTGCTTAGTGATATGCTCCAAAACCCTCAGCTACTTTCCCACTTCCACACATATGTCCTAAACCTAAAGTCAAAATCGGCCCCACTGATTCTTTCTATCCGGAGCCACCGAGTTTGGATGTCTTAGCCACTGCCACAAACCCTAGGCAAATCGGTCTCACCAATAGGGATATCGGTCTCATTGAGATGGGATTGTAATCTCTCTGTGTATGTCCATTATCAAAACGGTCTCACCGAGTTTGAGCAATCAGTACTACCAGATTACAATGCAAACTCTTCGGTTAACTTATTATCAAAATCGGTCCCACCGAGTTTGATAATCGGTCAAACCGAGTTTGCCTGACCAACTCTCTGGAAAGCTTATTACCAAAATCGGTCCCACCGAGTTTGTGTAATCGGTCTTACCGAGATTACGTTATGCCCTAACCCTAACCATATCGGTCTCACCGAGTTGCATTCCGGTCCCACCGAAAACCCTAACGGTCACATTATTTGCTAAATCGGTCTGACCGAGTTTAACGATTCGGTCCCACCGAGTTTGGTAGATTGTGTGTAACGGTTAGATTTTGTGTGGAGGCTATATATGCCCCTCCACCTCCTCTTCATTCGTGGAGAGCCATCGACCGAACCTACACTTCCAGCATCCTATTTCTGAGAGAGAACTACCTACTCATGCGTTGAGGCCAAGATATTCCATTCCTACCATATGAATCTTGATCTCTAGCCTTCCCCAAGTTGCTTTCCACCCAAATATTTTTTCCACCAGATCCAAATCCTATGAGAGAGAGTTGAGTGTTGGGGAGACTATCATTTGAAGCACAAGAGCAAGGAGTTCATCATCAACGCACCATTTGTTACTTCTTGGAGAGTGGTGTCTCCTAGATTGGCTAGGTGTCACTTGGGAGCCTCCGACAAGATTGTGGAGTTGAACCAAGGAGTTTGTAAGGGCAAGGAGATCGCCTACTTCGTGAAGATCTACCGCTAGTGAGGCAAGTCCTTCGTGGGCGACGGCCATGGTGGGATAGACAAGGTTGCTTCTTCGTGGACCCTTCGTGGGTGGAGCCCTCTGTGGACTCACAAGCAACTGCTACCCTTCGTGGGTTGAAGTCTCCATCAACGTGGATGTACGATAGCACCACCTAAGCGGAACCCCGCCAAAAACATCTCAGTATCTCCAAATTGCGTTTGAATCCTCCAATCCCTTCCCTTTACATTCTTGCAAGTTGCATGCTTTATTTTCCGCTGCTCATATACTCGTTGCATGCTTGCTTGCTATATGTTGCGAATGTTAAACTTGTGCCTAAACTCCACTCAAACTTTAAAGAAACTTAAAAACTGCAACTTTGGTACTTAGTGTCTAATCACCCCCCCTCTAGACACCTCTTCTCAAGGTCCTACAAGTGGTATCAGAGCATTGGTCTCCATTTCCTTGGTTTAATCACCATTGGAGGAAGATGGATGAGTCTACTTTGGGGAGTCTTAGACATAGAGTGCCTATTCTTGATGGAGAGTATTTTCGTGAGTGGAAAAATGAGATGCTTGTTATTTTCAATCAATACCATTTTAACAAATACATTGCTAGCCCTTGTGCACCTTATATTGATCCTATGCATCCAACCCATGATGAGTCAATTGACATGGTTAGAAATCTTAGAACTGTTAATCTTATCACTAGAGGCTTGCCTAGAAACTTGATTAGAATCTTGCCTACTTTTGAGTGTGCCTACACTATATGGAAATTTCTTGAGGAACGATTTCCAAATTATTCCTTGAAAAATCTAGATGAGATTCTCTATAAGTCTATTGCCTTGAGTAAGATGAATACTAGTGATCCTACGTTTGGTGATCGTCTATTTGAACTCACCAACCTTATGCGTGCCAAAGGAAATGTTGGAATTATTAGTGATATTATTTCCGAAGCTATAAGAATTCATAGACAAGATTATTGTCAAACTCATTCTAATGAATCACCCTCTCTAGGATTTGATCCACCACATGACGATGTTGAACATGGATACTATGATGAGGATGATGATAGTGACTTCGATCTTGATGATGCAATGAGACATTTTGGACTTATGGCAAATCTTGAGGATATATGTCGGAGGAAAGGAATGGGTTCTTGATAGTGGATGTACCGATCACATGACCGGAGATAAAGACATGTTTCATGAGCTTCTTGAAAATGATGGTCCTTGAAAGTTTGTCACTTTCGGTGACAACTCAAAGGGTAAGGTGGTTGGCCTCGGTAAGGTGGCCATCTCACATGATAGCTCCATACAAAATGTTATGCTCGTTGAATCTCTTGGTTACAACTTACTTTCGATATCTAGACTTGCTGATTTCGGTTTCAATGTTCTATTTTTGAAGTAGATTGCCAAGTGTTTCGTCGAGATAATCATAAAATGGTCTTTCTTGGTGTGCGTAGAGGTGATCTATACATTGTTGATTTCACTAAAAAGGCTCAACCTAAAACTTGCCTCATTGCTAAATCCTCAAAAGGTTGGTTATGGCATAGACGATTAGGTCATGTTGGTATGCGAAACCTTGACAAGCTTATTAAGGGGAATCATATCCTTGGAGTTAATGATGTCATATTTTATAAGGATAAACTTTGCAGTGCATGTCAAGCAGGTAAACAGGTTGGAGGAAGGCATCCCGTGAAGAACATCATGACCACGAAGAGGCCACTCGAGCTACTTCACATGGATCTCTTTGGTCCCAACTCTTACAAGAGTCTCGGTGGAAATTCTTTTGGTCTAGTTATAGTTGATGATTTTTCCAGATTTACGTGGGTGTTCTTTCTCGATGATAAATCGCAGGTCCAAAAGATCTTCAAAAACTTCGCTAGGAAGGCCCAAAACCAATTTGAAGTGAAGATCAAGAAGGTTCAAGAATGACAACGAACAGAGTTCAAGAACGCAAATGTGGACACCTTTCTTGACGAAGAAGGGATTTCACATGAGTTCTCGACTACGTACACACCTCAACAAAATGGAGTTGTTGAGAGGAAGAACCGACGCTCATCGAAATGGCGAGAACGATGCTTGATGAGTACAAGACGTCAAGCACTTTTTGGCGAAGCGGTTGAGACAGCTTGTCATGCAACAAATCGCTTGTATCTTCACAAGCTACTCGAGAAAGGCGGCATCTGAGCTACTCATCGGTAACAAACCCCAAGTTGGATACTTTCGAGTATTCGGCTCAAAGTGCTACATTCTTGATAAGCATCGTCGTTCTAAATTTTCTCCTAAGTCTCATGAAGGTTTCCTACTAGGTTATGGCTTCAAACTCTCACACTTACTGTTCACAACAATTTCACCCGAAAGGTTGAAGAGACGGTAGATGTGAAGTTTGATGAATCTAACGGCTCGCAAGTAGAGCAATGGCCAATTGATGTAGGAGACAAAGATCCTTCGGAAGCAATCCAAGACTTGTCTATTGGCAAGGTCCGTCCAACGGAGGTGAAGGAGGGTACCTCGTCCGTCCAAGTGGAAGCTTCTACTTCACGACAAGGTGAACCAAGAGTTGATACGGAAGCATCCAGATGAAGAAAACGAGGAAGTGCATCAAGATGAACGTCAACAACCTCCTTCTCCACCACGACAAGAGAACGACAACGCCAACAATGAAGAAGGCCAAGAAGAAGAACAAGATGAAGAAGATGTTCAATGAAGACCCAAGCGAAAGCTTTCACGAGTTTGAGCAAGAATTGCTAAAGACCATCCCGTCCGAGCAAATCTACAATGATATTCAAACCGGAGAATCACTCGCTCTAAAACTCATTTAGCTAACTTTTGTGAAAACTATTCTTTCATCTCTAGCATTGAACCTATGAAGGTCGAAGAAGCATTGGAAGATCCGGATTGGATAAATGCTATGCATGAAGAGCTACACAACTTTGAGAGGAACCAAGTTTGGACATTGGTTGAGAAGCCCGACAACAACCACAACATCATCGGTACCAAATGGGTGTTTCGCAACAAGCAAGATGAAGATGGACAAGTAGTTCGCAACAAAGCACGTCTCGTCGCCCAAGGCTACACACAAGTCGAAGGTATGGACTATGGTGAGACTTACACCCCCGTTGCTAGACTTGAGTCCATTCACATCTTACTTGCCTATGCTAATCACCATGATATCACCTTGTACCAAATGGACATTAAAAGTGCTTTTCTAAATGGTGAAATAGAGGAGGAAGTTTATGTTAAACAACCTCCCGGCTTTGTCAATCCTAAGAAACCCAATCATGTTTACAAACTTCACAAAGCTCTTTATGGACTTAAACAAGCTCCTAGAGCATGGGATAAATGCTTGACCAAGTTCCTTATTGAAAAAGGCTTTGAAATTGGGAAAATTGATTCTACTCTTTTTACTAAAAGGGTTAATGTTGAACTCTTTGTGTGCCAAATTTATGTTGATGATATTATATTTGGTTCAACTAACCCTCATTTTAGTGAAAAGTTTGGGAAGCTAATGTCGGAGAAGTTTGAGATGTCTATGATGAGTGAACTCAAATTCTTTCTTGGTTTGCAAATCAAGCAAACTAAGGAAGGTACTTTTGTCTCTCAAACAAAGTACACCAAGGACTTATTCAAGAAGTTCAATATGCAAGAATGCAAAGGTATGACTACACCCATGCCTACTAGTGGACATCTTGACTTAACCAAAGATGGTGAACCGTTGATCAAAAGGTTTATCGCTCTATGATTGGTTCATTGTTATATCTATGTGCTTCACGTCCCGATATTATGCTAAGTGTGTGCATGTGTGCACGATATCAAGCTGCCCTAAAGAATGTCATCTTAAGGCCGTGAAAAGGATAGTGAGATACTTAATCCATACACCAAATTTTGGCATTTGGTATCCTAAGAGGGCCTCTTCGATCTTGTTGGCTATTCCGACTCGGACTATCTTTGGAGACAAGGTTAATAGAAAGTCCACTTGGTACTTGTCAATTTCTTGGTAGATCTCTTGTGTCTTGGTCCTCCAAGAAACAAAACTTCAGTATCCTTATCCACCGAAATTTGAATATATTGCCGCTGGTTCATGTTGTGCTCAATTACTTTGGATGACCCAAACTCTTAAAGATTATGGGATATATGTGAGACATGTTCCATTGCTTTGTGATAATGAAAGTGCTATCAAAATTGGTCATAATCCTGTGCAACATTCTCGAACTAAGCATATTGAAGTTCGTCATCATTTCATTCGAGATCATGTTGCTAAGGGTGACATTGATCTTAAGCATGTTCGCACCGAAAAGCAATTAGCGGATATATTCACTAAACCTCTTGATGAGAAAGTGTTTTGCAGGTTAAGAGGAGAATTGAACATCATTGATGCTTCAAACTTGGAGTAGAAACTCCATTAGATACATGCAAGACATGAGCTTATGACTAATCCTTGATATGTCTCTTATGACGAAAAACTTATGTCTTGGATATATTTGTATCTTGCATGTTATCTAACCCATGTAGGTACTTGGTTGAATCAAATTCCATGAGGTTGAAACCTACTCATATCTTGAGCAATCTCTACATCACCAAGTCTCTATACAAGGTGGTTGAAGACAAGGAAGCACGAAACCATTCAAACATATCCTTTGACAAATTCTATGTTGAGTTTCATGATTGTCATTGTGACGCCCAGATAGTTACGCTACAGTAATCCTCCACTAATGATGCCACATCACCTCGATTACTGTGGTTAATCTCGCATTAGTTCGAAACCGATTTGAATTCAATTTAAAATCAGGCAAACAACAAAAGTTTTCAAAAATCAAAACTAAAATGTTCAGGTTGTGTCAAATAAATCGTAAGTAGTTATGGTGGAGAAACCAAACTTTGATAAAATGTTTAAAGGCGCTAAAACAATTAAAACAGTAGTGAAAACAATTAAACAAATGCCTATTGAATTTATAAAATGCTAAAACTATTTTATTATGTGTTAATAATTAATCTCACAGTAGTTTGTTGATAAATACAAATTTAGGCACTGGTGGTAATTTTATAAAACTAAAAATAAATGAAACTACAAATAATAAAAGGAAAAGAAAATATAAAGCAGAAAAACAAAACTAAGAAAGAACAAAAAGGCAATAGAAGAGACACCCCTCACATTTGGACCATGGCCCAATAGGCCATCGGGCCAACCAAAGTTGCCCACTGGTGCCTACAGACCCCTTTGGGGCGACCGAACCCTAAGCCACCCCCACTCCCCCATCGCTCCCACGACCCCCCCACTCACTCCTCCTCTCTCCCGACTAGATCGGGATCGAGCCGACGCCCCACGACGCCGGGCGCCCGTCCCCATCGCCAAGCACCCTGCGTCTGACCCTTGCAGCGTCGAAGACCCACCTCACCGGCGAGCCTAGCCGAGGATGGCCGCCTCCGCCTCGCACCTCTACTCTGCCTCACGGTCTCCATCCTCGACCTCGCCGTGGCCTCCTCGTCCCTCCCGACTCATGGGACCGATCGATCCGCCGCCGGAGCTCCACGCGCCTCCCGTCGCCTGGTCGTCCCGACCTCCCGAGCACACCGCCAAGACCACGCAACCGCTGTGAGCCCGGCCTCTCCCTCTCTTCCTCCGGTAGTGACCCCTCTCCGGCTCCGGCCATCGCCACTGTCTTGGGGCAGCCGCGCGGCATGCGCGCATGACAGACGCCTGGCCATCCGCTTGTGATCTGCTCGGCAGCGCTTCGCCGCGCCCTCATGGGCCGTGTCGTGTCGCTTCTCGCCTGGCCTCCACTCCGTTCGCCTTGGTGCGCGTGCTTCAAGGCCGTGGCTGGCCCTCGACTCTTGGCCGGCTCGGCCGCCCTCGCCTGCTCGCCAACCCGGCTGCCGGCCTCGACCATGGCCTCGGCTGGGGCCAGGTCCGGCTGGCCACGCCTCCTCTGTCTTGGCGTTAGTGCATAGGAGGGAGGTGGCCTGAGCCACTTACAGGTGGGGCCCTCCCCCTAGTAAATCAGATAAAAAGAAAAGAGTAGAGAAAAACGAAAATGAAAATGAAATTAGTAAAAAGTAATAATTAATTAATTAATTAATTAATTAATTAGTTAAGTTAATTAATTTGGTTTAACTAAATTAATTAGAATTAGTTAACCTAATCAAGTAATTAAGCTAACTAACCTGTTTAGTTAATCTCAGTCAATGACAAATGGGACCCACCTGTCAGTTGACTGTGTCAACGGTCAACGTTGATCGCCGACGCCATATGTCGACGTCATGTCGACGTCAAGAAACACTATTCTGGATAATGTTAATTTAATTAATAATTAATAAATTAGAAAATGATTTAAAAATTTAAAAATTAATATAAAATAATCCGTAGCTCGGATGAAAATACTTTCTACATGAAAGTTGCTCAGAACGACGAGACGATTAGGATCACGCAACCTGCTCGTCCGCCACACCCCCTAACCTATCGAACTCACAACTTTCCCCTCCGGCTCCTCTGAAAAAGCGGAACCGGGAATACTTCCGGATGCTTCCCCTTCACCCAGTATCACCTCATACCGCGTTAGGGCACCCCTAGCACCGTTACTTGTCTTGTCATGCTCGAGATGCATCTGTTTGCATGGTATTCATTGTTTCTTCCCCTCTTCTCTCCGGTAGACTACGAGACCGACAGCTGCTGCTTGCCAAGACGACTACGGAGTTGACGACCCCTCTCTCTTGCCGTGAGCAACCAGCAAGCCCCCTTTGATCACCAGATATCGCCTACTCTTCTCTATACCGCTTGCATTAGAGTAGTGTAGCATGTTACCGCTTTCTGATTAATCCTATATTCTTGCATAGCTTTGTCCTTGCTACTACTGTTGTTACCTTTACCTGCTATCCTACTGCTTAGTATAGGATGCTAGTGTTCCATCAGTGGCCCTACATTCTTGTCCGTATGCCATGCTATACTACTGGGCTGTGATCACTTCGGGAGGTGATCGCGGGCATATACTATATACTTTACACTATTACATTACCTGTGATATCTTTGTTCGGAGATGGAATGAAAGGACAGTGGCTCCATCCCTAGAGAGGTGGGCCTGGGTTCACGGCCCCGATCGTTACTTTAATGGCGGAGCGGCCCAGGCGAGTTGAGACCACCTAGGAGAGAGGTGGGCCTGGCCTCGTCGGCGTCGCGGATACTTAACACGCTTAACGAGATCCGGGTATTTGATCCGAGTCCGGCCATTTGGTCTATACGCACTAACCATCTACGCTGGAGTAGTTATGGGTATCCTGCGTCGGTATCACCGAAGCCTTCGTGACGTCGGCCGATCGAGCGGCTGCCGGATTGGACCGAACGCTGTTAGGCTAGGTTCGCTTCCGCCGCCCATAACGTCTTGTGTGTGCTAAGGCGATGGGCCTGCACTTCAGGCGCTTAGGTTTAGACCGGCGTGCTGACCTCTCTGTTGAGCCTAGGTGGGGCTGCGACGTGTTGATCTTCCGCGGCCGGGCATGACCCGGGAAAGTGTGTCCGGCCAAATGGGATCAAGCGTGTTGGGTTATGTGGTGCACCCCTGCAGGGAAGTTAATCTATTCGAATAGCCGTGATCTTGAATGTGACGACTTGGAGTTGTACCTTGACCTTATGACAACTAGAACCGGATACTTAATAAAACACACCCTTCCAAGTGCGAGATACAACCCGGTGGTCGCTCTCTCGTGGTTACGAGGAGGGATCGCCGGGTAGGATTATGCTATGCGATGCTACTTGGAGGACTTCACCGCTTCTCTTCTACATGTTGCAAGGCGGAGGTCGCTGCGAAGCGTAGTCTTGACGTGATTAGATATCCCCTCTTATTCTCGCATTCTGCAGTTCGGTCCACCGATATGGCCCTTTACACATATATCCATGCATATGTAGTGTAGCTCCTTGCTTGCAGTACTTTGGATGAGTACTCACGGTTGCCTTGTTCCCCTTTTCCCCTATCTCTACTCGATTCTTTGTGACTGACGATGGAGCCTGTGAGCAGACGCCACCGTCGATGGCGACTACTACACCGGAGGCGCCTACTACTACGTGCAGCCAGCGACGATTTACTGTGAGTAGTTAGGAGGATCCTGAGCGGGAGGCTGCGCCTCTTCGATCTGTATCCCAGCTTTGTGCTAGCCATCTTATGGAAAATTGTTTAACTTATGTACGTACTCAGATATTGTTGCTTCCATGACTCGTCTATGATCGAGCACTTGTATTCGAGCCCTCGAGGCCCTCGGCTTGTATTATGATGCTTGTATGACTTATTTATGTTTTAGAGTTGTGTTGTGATATCTTCCGTGAGTCCTCGATCTTGATCGCATACGCTTATGCGTGCATGATTAGTGTACGATTGAATCGGGGCGCCACAAGTTGGTATCGAGTCGATTGCTCAGAGGAATCCCCTTCCACACTCATTGGCGAAGTCGAGTCTAGTCATTGCAAAACTTTTACTAACATGGCTGTGTGCCTTACGGGCCCACGTCACCATTGGGTGGTACTAGGATCTTTTACTCCTCAACCTTTACTCTGGGACTCTGATCTCTCCTCTATTCGGGTTAAATGAAGTTTACTAAATCTAACATAAGGATCTCGTTATCACTTTCAACCGGAGAGCCCCTTATTATGCGATGATCGTCTTTGCACGAAGACCACGAAGATACTCTCCATTGTTAACCCGAGAACTTGTGTTCATCGCGTTTGCAATTCCCTTCCACCGCAAACCCTTATGGATAACTACTTGCGGTTGTTATTCTTACATTCATTCAGTTGGTCTTGTTATTACAAGATACCACGAAAAACTTCGTCGTTGTTTCGATAATCCTTTGAGCTTACTGCCTTGCTGTTCTTTGTCACCTGAATACCCCTACGGTTAATTCTTGCACTTATAGAGTATCCGCTCATCCCCCATGTTGATCATGTGTTACACAAAAGTCTTCGAAATACCATTCGGTATTCCGAAAATCCTCAGCAACCTATTGCTCTGGAATTTCTTGTTTGCTTTCATTATGATTAATCCCATAAGTATAGTAGTCATATTGGCATCCTTTGTCACCATCATTTTTGAGTCCGTTGATTCAATACGTTGTGAATGTTCACAATCATCGGTTGATCCTTTTAAATTATCCTTCCGGCTCGGTGTCATTTTGCACATGAAATTTGGATCTCGACCAATCAAATTACCATCGATGGTATCCCTAAGCCTACTCAACTTATCCATCCTTAAATCGAGCGTTTGCTTGATCCCTTGATTTGAAAATCATAATCCCTTTGTTATTTAAACGTTGAATTATTCAGATGTTCTATAAACCGATGCATTTGCATTCTTTCTTCCTCTGATTGGGTATCGATACTCACCTCAGCTCCACTGTGGATCGCCATATCCACTATTGGATTATTATATCCGACAGTGTCCTTCATAATTAATCACCTTGTGAGTCCTTCTCCGATACACAATGCCTTTGTTAAATTGTATCCTTTCCTTTTGTCAACCATGCTCGCTTTCGGTGATGATATTTACTCTTGAAGCTTATGGTATATGTTCGTAAGAAGCCCCGATGGGATTGAACCAACGCCTTCCCTCATCGGTGTGAACCCGAAAGATTTCACGAGTCATACTTATCTGGTATTGCACCAGGTAAAACTTTCAACACTAATGTCATCGTCAAAATACGAGAGGTGAATGGAAGATTATGCATTGAGGAAGTGGGAGTCGACCTTGAACTTTGTGTTCATGCCCATGGACGCGATGTATATCCTATCATGGAAGCTTCTTGTAACAATAACTATTTCCTTGATAACTAACATATGGTATACGTGAATTGATCCCTTGCAACCGTGGTTCCGACCATGATTGTTCTTCTTTGATCCCATTTCTCGGACAAGTTAAAACAATTGTCTTCTATGGATCAATACACCAGTCCAACCTTTACTTTGATCTTGTGTCGAGTATTACCCCCCTGGTATCTCAAGATTATCATGGAACTGCATAACTTCTTATGAGTTCTTCATCAAGTGCTACCTTCCCATCGATTCCAATTTTTCGCGGGCTCGAGTTATTAAACACTCAAAGACACCGATAAGCGAACCGAGTCCGCTTCACGGTTCAACAACTCTTCGATAGCTTCTATAAGTACGAGTTTGTACCCGATCACGCCATTCCTAGCATGTTTGGCTATATCATTGTCGTGATGATTTTAACTGTGCTACCCGGTCCTTCTTCTCGGAGCACAATTTTCAACGACGAACTAACCTTACGTCGATCCTCGTCGTCATATCATTTCTCCTTGAACAACAAGCTTGGTTTCGAGTTTGCGTCGTACCCTTGGTTCCAATAACCTTTCACTTCATCATTACTTTGACTTGATGTCGTCGCCGGTCGATTACATCTTCATGAACTCTCGCGACAAAGGTGTCATGATCATCAACATTCTGAGCTCATCCAGGATATCAATTGAATTCATGATGAGAAATACCATCCTTGCCCTTGATGAATTGTATTATCATCGACCACTTTATTGCCTTCCCACCAACACAAGCTTGTTCATGTTTGGTGTTATACCTTGAGTTCCTTGCTATCCAGCAATTGTTCTTCTTTACCTTGGAGTATTACCATCCTTTATGTCAAGAATGTTCTGAGATTTGTTCCACCTCTTGAGAATTATTGACATAGAAATACTTATCACCATCACCATTCTTTCTTGGTCCCCGTGTTAATCCCAACAAGTGAACGGTGTTGTTTGGATTCTTTCCTTCTAGCAACCCTATTTCTTTGAAGTTAATGGTCGAAAGTTCATTCTTAGGCTATTGATTATTGAATCACCATTACGACATTGGTCGTGCAAGCCAACCCATATTTGGTAGCACCTTTCAACCAATGTTTAATTGTGTATGTTTTCCTCGAGCATACTTCCTTATATCATTTGATCGACAAATGTTATCTCCTTGTTCACTTAATTGTGGAAATCCATCTTTTGGGAATCTCGATGAATTGCCGATGAGTTCACGGACACCTCCTTGTCCTCTCCTTGGGTTAATGATGGACTCTTGTTAACGGAAATCACTTCATAGTTCATTTCCCGAGAATCTTACAATGTCACCTCGTCAATTTGTGTTGCACCTTTTCTTCTCGGACATCCCGAGTGCGAGGTATCATGACACCAATCGGATCTGAATCTCGGTCGGATATGATGGCTGGGACAACTTTCCAAGAGTTATGATATTGGTCCTTTGATGAACCGGTAACATGATGTCATGCCTAGCACCCCTAGGTGGAGGACCGATCATTATAAATTCTTTTGCAAGGATAACCATTCTTCACGGAGGAAATTGTAAGACCTATTTTATAAGCTGTTCTGATGGATCCATTGAGTATCCAAGTCCGACCTTTGTTTGGAGACCATGTCAATGCTATCTCAAAAGCTTGTCTGTGGAACTCTGATTTCAACAAGAACATTTGAAGCCCAATGCTAAATGTTTCTTGCTCAATTATTCGAACACCGTTGTATGGATAATGACATGGAATTTCTCTTCCCTTTCCTAAAGGGGTTTTCTCGTTATATCCCGTCATGGATATCATGCTTTACTGCCCTTGGGAAGGATATACCCCTGAAATAGGTGTTTAAACACATTTTTCCTTTCCATTGATATGTTAATCTGATAAACCCCTTTTCCTTTCCATTGTTTTGTTTAACCTTTCTGGTGATCATTATGGTCTAAGCAGTATTAATTCCCTGCTTATGTAAACCCCTCGGTGTACAATTCTGTCAATAAGACCCGGTTACTTTGTTGATGACATTCCAAGAACCACCGATGGGCGAGAACCTTGCCTATTGGTCCGCCTCGTTCAACGAAAGGTGAAAATGGTTCTCTTTGTCCCCGCCCTTGGTTCCGACGTTGTCTTGACATAATGCATGGGTTATGGTTTGACCTGCATGGTTATCGTAACCGTGCAAGATGACACCACTCTTTACATCTTTAACCCACATGGTGGGCCCACAACCCACAAGTTCCACTGGATCAAAACACGACTCTCATGTACACCCCTGTTCCCAAAGTCGGTACTCACGCTTGGCTTCGTGTGTAATTCATGAGGCACCTTCCTAGTGATCTATTACGTATCGGACACAATACTTATTCCCGTTGCTTTGAACCCCTTTCACGCCTTTGTAACAGGCATCAAGCGATTACGCCTGCCGAACTTCCCATGATACCTCCTTACTTTGCTCTCGAGACTTTCTTAAGTTTCAATTCGAGAGTTACTTCCCACCACCTTCCCGATGTTATTGACGGATAGTTAACCTTGCAGAGGTTCGTTCCCCGGAATACCCACCCTTTATTCTTTCGAATGCGATGGAATTCCCGAAGAAAGGACGCTGACTTCATCTTGATGACCTAAAGCAGCGAAATGAAGACATCAATGTATTGGACCGGCCTCTTCGAGAAGAGCAAGCCAGGATGAGAAGACCCGCTAGATTCGCTACCAAACTTCCCCCCTTACACCCCTCTTAAATCTCGGGATGAGATTTCTTGTAGTGGAGGAGAATTGTGACGCCCAGATAGTTACGCTACAGTAATCCTCCACTAATGATGCCACATCACCTCGATTACTGTGGTTAATCTCGCATTAGTTCGAAACCGATTTGAATTCAATTTAAAATCAGGCAAACAACAAAAGTTTTCAAAAATCAAAACTAAAATGTTCGGGTTGTGTCAAATAAATCGTAAGTAGTTATGGTGGAGAAACCAAACTTTGATAAAATGTTTAAAGGCGCTAAAACAATTAAAACAGTAGTGAAAACAATTAAACAAATGCCTATTGAATTTATAAAATGCTAAAACTATTTTATTATGTGTTAATAATTAATCTCACGAGTTTGTTGATAAATACAAATTTAGGCACTAGTGGTAATTTTTATAAAACTAAAAATAAATGAAACTACAAATACTAAAAGGAAAAGAAAATATAAAAGCAGAAAACAAAACTAAGAAAGAACAAAAAAAGGCAATAGAAGAGACACCCCCCCGCTGGACCATGGCCCAACAGGCCATCGGGCCAACCAGGCCGGCCCAGCTGGTGCCTACAGCACCCCCTGGGGCGACCGAACCCTAGCGTCACCCCCACTCCCCCCATCGTTCCCCACGACCCCCCACTCACTCCTCCCTCTCTCCCGACTGGATCGGGATCGAGCCGACGCCCCCCCACGACGCCGGCCGTCCCCATCGCCAAGCACCCGTGCCTGCCCCTTGGGCGTCGAAGACCCACCTCGCCCGTGAGCCAGCGCTCGAGGATGGCCGCCTCCGCCCGCACCTCTACTTTCTCGCCACGGTCGCCATCCTCGACCTCCGTGGCCTCCTCGTCCCCTCCCGACTTCATGGGACCGATCCGCCGCCGCCCGGAGCTCCACGCGCCTCCTCCCCGTCGCCCGGTCGTCCCCGACCTCCCCGAGCACACTGCCAAGACCCTGCAACCGCCGTGAGCCCCGGCCTTTCCCCTTCTCTCCCTCCAGCCGTGACCCCCTCCGGCTCGGCCCGCCACTGTCTTGGGACGCCCACGACATGCGCCCGCGGCCAAGACGCGCAGCCAGCGCTTGGGTCTGCTCGGCACTTCGCCCGCACGCGCCCTCACCTGGCCAGCGATCGTGTCCGCTCGCCCACGGCCTCCACTCCGTTACGCCTTGGTGCCGGCGTGCTTCCAGCGCCGTGGCGGCCTCGACTCTTGGCGGCTCCGGCCGCCCTCGCCTCCGCCAACCCCGGCTGCGGCCTCGACCATGGCCTCATTGGGGCGGTCCGGCGCCACGCCCTCCTCTCAGGCGTTAGTGCATAGGAGGGAGGTGGCTGAGCCACTTACAGGTGGGGCCTCCCTTGTAAATCGATAAAAAGAAAAGAGTAGAGAAAAGCGAAAATGAAAATGAAATTAGTAAAAAGTAATAATTAATTAATTAATTAATTAGTGAATTAATTAAGTTAATTAATTTGGTTTAACTAAATTAATTAGAATTAGTTAACCTAATCAAGTAATTAAGCTAACTAACATGTTTAGTTAATCTCAGGCAATGACAAATGGGACCCATCGTCAGTTGACCAGTCAACGGTCAACGTTGATCGCCGACGCCATGTCGACGTCATGCCGACGTCAAAGAAACACTATTCTCGGATAATGTTAATTTAATTAATAATTAATAAATTAGAAAATGATTTAAAACTTTAAAAATTAATATAAAATAATCAGAGTTCGGATGAAAATACTTTCTACATGAAAGTTGCTCGTAACGCATTTAGACGATTCCGGATACGCAACCCGTTCGTCGCCACACCCCTAACCTATCGAACTCGCAACTTTCCTCCTCGGCTCTTCCGCTAAAACGCGGAACCCCGGAATACTTCAGGATGCTTCCCCTTCACGGTATCACCTCATACCGCGTTAGGGCACCCCTAGCACCGTTACTTGTCTTGTCATGCTCGAGATGCATCTGTTTGCATGGTATTCATTGTTTCTTCCCCTCTTCTCTCGGTAGACTACGAGACCGACGCTGCCGCCCAAAGACGACTACGGAGTTGACGACCCTCTCTCTTGCCAGAGCAACTGGCAAGCCCCCTTTGATCACCGAGATATCGCCTACTCTTCTTTATATCGCTTGCATTAGAGTAGTGTAGCATGTTCTCGCTTTCGATTAATCCTATCTTCTTTGCATAGTCGTTGCTACTCGTTGTTACCTTTACCGCTATCCTCTTTGCTTAGTATAGGATGCTAGTGTTCCATCGGTGGCCCTACATTCTTGTCCGTCGCCATGCTATACTCTTTGGGCTGTGATCACTTTGGGAGGTGATCGCGGGCATATACTATATACTTTACACTATTACATTACTCGTGATACTGTTCGGAGATGAAATTTGAAAGGACGGTGGCTCCATCCGGTAGAGGTGGGCCTGGGTTCCCGACGGCCCCGATTGTTACTTTGTGGCGAGCGACATGGCAGGTTGAGACCACCTAGGAGAGGCGGGCTGGCCTGGTCGGCGTCATGGATACTTAACACGCTTTTAACGAGATCCGGGTATTTGATCCGAGTCCGCCATTTGGTCTATACGCACTAACCATCTACGCTGGAGTAGTTATGGGTATCCCGGCGTCGTGGTATCAGAAGCCGTGACGCGTCGTGACGGCGGCGCCGGATTGGCGCTGTTAGGCTAGGTGCGCTTCCGGCCGCACGCATAGCGTCTTGAGGTGTGCTAAGGCGATGGGCCTGCACTGTGGCGCTTAGGTTTAGACCGGCGTCTTGACCTCTCTGTTGGCCTAGGTGGGGCTGCGGCGTGTTGATCTTCCGGCCGGGCATGACCCAGTGAAAGTGTGTCCGCCAAATGGGATCAAGCGTGTTGGGTTATGTGGTGCACCCTGCAGTGAAGTTAATCTATTCGAATAGCCGTGATCTCCGTAATGTGACGACTTGGAGTTGTACCTTAACCTTATGACAACTAGAACCGGATACTTAATAAAACACACCCTTCCAAGTGCGGATACAACCCGGTGGTGGTCGCTCTCTCGTGGTTACGAGGAGGGATCGTCGGGTAGGATTATGCTATGCGATGCTACTTGGAGGACTTGATCTGCTCTCTTCTACATGTTGCAAGACGGAGGCTGCGAAGCGTAGTCTTGACAGATTAGATATCCCCTCTTATTACGGCATTCTGCGATTCGGTCCAATCGATATGGCCCTTTACACATATATCCATGCATATGTAGTGTAGCTCCTTGCTTCTAGTACTTTGGATGAGTACTCACGGTTGCCTTGTTCCCCTTTTCCCCTATCTCTACTCGATTGCTGCGACCAGACGATGGAGCCAGAGCGACGCCACCGTCGATGGCGACTACTACTAATCGGAGGCGCCTACTACTATGTGCAGCCCACGGCGACGACCAGAGTAGTTAGGAGGATCCGAGCAGAGGCCTGCGCCTCTTCGATCTGTATCCCGGTTTGTGCTAGCCATCTTATGGCAACTTGTTTAACTTATGTCTCGTACTCAGATATTGTTGCTTCCGCTGACTCGTCTATGATCGAGCACTTGTATTCGAGCCCTCGAGGCCCTCGGGCTTGTATTATGATGCTTGTATGACTTATTTATGTTTTAGAGTTGTGTTGTGATATCTTCCCGTGAGTCCCTGATCTTGATCGTACACGTTTGCATGCATGATTAGTGTACGATTGAATCGGGGGCGTCACAGTCATTTTTGGATATACAAGTGCTCTTCCTTGCAAGAACTAACCCATGTAGGTAGATGGACTCAAATTCCAAGTGGTGCTCCAAATTCTCGATGAGCTACATCAACCTTGAGCTACCCACGCAAGTTGAACTACATGGACAACACCACCAACCAAGGTATGTTATTCCATCTTAGAGAAGCTTTACTCCGAGTCATGAGTTAAAGCAACTCGACAAGATGTGAATACATCAAGATGCTTTAACGAAAAATGGCAACCCCATTTTGAGCTTAAACGGTGAGTATGGCCTATGATCAAGTGATCTCACTTGACTCCTAAGTCAATATACTCTAACATAGGTGACTTTGTCGCCGACCATCTCTAGATGAAGTTCTCCTGTGTTCTTTTCTGAGTTTTTGCATTTGTCTCATGCATTTGTGTTTCCTCTTTCAAAAAAAAACTTCATCTAGATTTCTTTATGTTTTCCGCATTTTCGCATCTAATTCCTTGCATATCTTTCAGTTAATTCCTTGCAAATCTTTGTGAGATCTTACTAGTCTAGTGAGCTGAGGTGACAAGTGTTTTCTCTGCGATGAACTCGGTTCAACCGATTTGTTGTTTTCGGTCCAACCGAATCTTTTCGGTGCAACCGAATCCTACAACTCGGTGCCACTGATTTCACCACAGGAAAAACAGATTGCCACTTATTCTGTGTTTCTTCTGATCTAGCTCCACTCAATGAATCTTGTCCTCTACAAGCATCACATTTTTATCATTGCTTTATGTTGTGACTCAAGGATCAAACCCATTCACGACAAATTCCAGAGGGAGAGAGAGATTACATCTTTATCAAGCCCTTCTTGGAAATTGATGTCAAAGGGGGAGAGAGAGATCACATCAAAGCTTATTATTTAGAGAGAGAGATCACATCAGAGAAGGAGAGAGAGATCCTTCAGGGGGAGAGAGATCTCCAGGGGGAGAGAATACTAGTAGAAAGTATTTCTCAAGGATCCCAGATGCTTGGTGTTCAAGAGGAGAGATGCCCACATGTCTTCATGAGGGGAAAGACATGTTCATATGTTCTTATTTGCATTAGCTTGCTTTAGCTCTGATCATCATTCAAATAGCATACATTAGCTCTGAACTTTAGCTCTGATCATCATTCATATCTTTCAGCTCTGTTTTCCTTCAAATTTCGATTTTCTGCTCCCTATCTTCTCCCAAAGATCCCATGTTAGATTCAGGGGAGCAAGACATCTAAGGGAAAGAGATCATTTAAATTCATTGCATATCTTTACTCTTGGGGACATGTCTAATCCAATGTGGTACTCAAGACTCACTCTCTACATGTCATCCAGTCTTGGTATTCTTGTTTCTTACATTTGCTCTGGCTAGTAGATGCATCTGTGTTATCTAACCTTGTTTACGCAGGTTCATTCCATCCTAAGCCAACTCAAGACCACAAGGTAAGTATATGCATCACAATCATGTGTATGAGGAATTCTTGCTGATGTACATACTATTTGCAAGAAGGACTCATGAGCATGAAGGTATTCTCTTTAATACGTTTTGCTCTGATGCATATAGCCAAGATACATGTAACACATTGCATGCTCTATCATGGTTATGCTATCACATGCTTCTATATTTCATATTCACATGATTGCATACATGTTGGGGGAGCCTATGCTTGTTACATGTCTTTCCAAAGCTTTACTTGCTATTCTTTATATCTTTATCTAAAGCTTTGATGTATGTTGCCATCAATTACCAAAAAGGGGAGATTGAAAGCACAAGTGCTCCTAGGTGGTTTTGGTAATTAATGACAACATATCTCTTGTTGGACTAACACTTTTATCTAGTATGTTTCAGATAAGTTCAATAATGGAGTGGCATGGACTAAAGGACGTGGGACTCCTTCAAGATGCTAAGGAAAAAGGGTTGGCTCAAGCTTCAAGCTCAAGACTCTTCATTTTGCATTTTAGTGATCCAAGATCACATTGAGTCTATAGGAAAAGCCAATACTATCAAGGAGGGATGAGGTGTTGCTTAATGAGCCTCTTGCTTCATGTGCTTAGTGATATGCTCCAAAACCCTCGGCTACTTTCTCCCACTTCCACACATATGTCCTAAACCTAAAGTCAAAATCGCCCCACCGATTCTTTTCTATCCGGAGCCACCGAGTTTGGATGTCTTAGCCAACGCCACAAACCCTAGGCAAATCGGTCTCACCAATAGGGATCTCGGTCTCACCGAGATGGGATTGTAATCTCTCATGTATGTCCATTATCAAAAGCGGTCTCACCGAGTTTGAGCAATCGGTACTACCAGATTACAATGCAAACTCTTCGGTTAACTTATTATCAAAATCGGTCCCACCGAGTTTGATAATCGGTCAAAACGAGTTAGCCTGTGCAACTATCATGAAAGCTTATTACCAAAATCGGTCCCACCGAGTTTGTGTAATCAGTCTTACCGAGATTACGTTATGCCCTAACCCTAACCATATCGGTCTCACCGAGTTGCATTCCAGTCCACCGAAAACCCTAACGGTCACATTATTTGCTAAATCGGTGCGACCGAGTTTAACGATTCGGTCCCACCGAGTTTGGTAGATTGTGTAACGGTTAGATTTTGTGTGGAGGCTATATATACCCCTCCACCTCCTCTTCATTCGTGGAGAGAGCCATCGACCGAACCTACACTTCCAAAGCATCCTATTTCTGAGAGAGAACTACCTACTCATGTGTTGAGGCCAAGATATTCCATTCCTACCATATGAATCTTGATCTCTAGCCTTCCCCAAGTTGCTTTCCACCCAAATATTTTTTCCACCAGATCCAAATCCTATGAGAGAGAGTTGAGTGTTGGGGAGACTATCATTTGAAGCACAAGAGCAATGAGTTCATCATCAACGCACCATTTGTTACTTCTTGGAGAGTGGTGTCTCCTAGATTGGCTAGGTGTCACTTGGGAGCCTCCGACAAGATTGTGGAGTTGAACCAAGGAGTTTGTAAAGGGGCAAGGAGATCGCCTACTTCGTGAAGATCTACCGCTAGTGAGGCAAGTCCTTCGTGGGCGACGGCCATGGTGGGATAGACAAGGTTGCTTCTTCGTGGACCCTTCGTGGGTGGAGCCCTCTGTGGACTCGCGCAACCGTTACCCTTCGTGGGTTGAAGTCTCCATCAACGTGGATGTACGATAGCACCACCTAGCGGAACCCCGCCAAAAACATCTGTATCTCCAAATTGCGTTTGAATCCTCCAATCCCTTCCCTTTACATTCTTGCAAGTTGCATGCTTTATTTTCCGCTGCTCATATACTCGTTGCATGCTTGCTTGCTATATGTTGTGAATGTTAAACTTGTGCCTAAACTCCACTCAAACTTTAAAGAAACTTAAAAACTGCAACTTTGCAACTTAGTGTCTAATCACCCCCCCCCCCTCTAGACACCTCTTCTCAAGGTCCTACAGCCGGCAACACAGTCGGCCTCCAAAATAATGTTTTCTCGCCGGCACACTACCAGCGGCCGGACAGGCGGGCGGGCGGCACCCTTGCCAGCCTCAAAAAGAACGGCCACACCGATCGGACGACCTAGTTCAGGCCTTCGGCGTCGAGCATCTCCTTCTGCCTGGCCTCGAACCAGGCCCTCGTCTTGTCGCTCATCTTCGACAAGTCCACGCTCATGATCGCAAGGGTCACCTCCTTCGCTTTGGTGGCGGCATTGGTGGCCTCGATGTCGAGCTGCCTCTGCCTGGCCTTGACGTTGTCGGCCTCGATGTCGAGCTGCCTTTGCCGGGCCGCCTCCTCCATGTCGAGCTGCCTTTGCCGGGCCGCCTCCTCCATGTCGATCTTCCTCCTCTTTGTTGGAAATATGCCCTAGAGGCAATAATAAAAGCATTATTATTATATTTCCTTGTTCATGATAATTGTCTTTATTCATGCTATAACTGTATTATCAGGAAATCGTAATACACGTGTGAATACATAGACCACAATACGTCCCTAGTGAGCCTCTAGTTGACTAGCTCGTTGGTCGACAGATAGTCATGGTTTCGACTATGGACATCGGATGTCATTGACAACGGGATCACGTCATTAGGAGAATGACGCGATGGACAAGACCCAATCCTAAGCATAGCACAAAGATCGTGTAGTTCGCTTTTGCTAGAGCTTTTCCAATGTCAAGTATCTCTTCCTTAGACCGTGAGATCGTGTAACTCCGGATACCGTAGGGAATGCCTTGGGTGTACCAAGCGTCACAACGTAATCGGGTGACTATAAAGGTGCATTACAGGTATCTCCGAAAGTGTCTGTTGGGTTGACACGGATCGAGACTGGGATTTGTCACTCCGTATGACGGAGAGGTATCACTGGGCCCACTCGGTAGTGCATCATCATAATGAGCTCAAAGTGACCAAGTGTCTGGTCATGGGATCATGCATTACGGTACGAGTAAAGTGACTTGCCGGTAACGAGACTAAACGAGGTATTGGGATACCGACGATCGAGTCTCGGGCAAGTAACATACCGTCTGACAAAGGGAATAGCATACGGGGTTGATTGAACCCTCGACATCGTGGTTCATCCGATGACAACGTCAAGGAACGTGTGGGAACCAACATGGGTATCCAGATCCCGCTGTTGGTTATTGACCGGAGAGCGTCTCGGTCATGTGCGCAGATGTCTCCCGAACCCGTAGGGTCTACACACTTAAGGTTCGGTGACGCTTAGGGTTAATAGGAAGACAAGTATGTGATTACCGAATGTTGTTCGAGTCCCGGATGAGATCCCGGACGTCACGAGGAGTTCCTAATGGTCCGGAGGTAAAGATTTATATATGGAAAGTGGTTAAACGGACTCCGGAAAGTTTCGAGGGTATCTGGTAATGTACCGGGGCCACCGGGAGAGTTAGGAGGTCCACCGGAGGGGCCACCTCCGGGGCCACATGGGCTAAGTGGGAGAGGGAGCCAGCCCTGGTGGGCTGGGCGCACCTCCCACCTAGGCCCATGCGGCTAGGGCTTGGGAGGAAACCTAAAGGGGCAAAGGGGCGCCTTGGCTTGGGGGCAAGCCACCCTTTCTCCTCCCTTGGCCGCCGCCCCCCTCTAGATGCCATCTAGAGGGGCCGCCCTCTCCCTTCCTCCTATAAATAGAGGGGTGGGGGAGGGCTGCACACACCATTGAAGGCGCAGCCCTCCCTCCCCAACACCTCTCTTTCTCCACGCGAAGCTTGGCGAAGCCCTCACGGAGAACTGCTGCACTAACCGCACCACGCCGTCATGCTGCCATTGGAGTTGTCTTCCTCAACCTCTCCTTCATCCTTGCTGGATCAAGACGGAGGAGACGCCATCGTCCCCGCACGTGTTGAACGCGGAGGTGCTGTCCGCTCAACCTTTGGGTCATCGGTGATCGGAATCACGTTGGGAACGTCTTCATCATCACCACTCCCTCGAACGCTTCCGTACTCGATCTACAAGTGGTATGTAGATGCAAACTCTCTCTCTTGACTCGTTGCTTAGATGAACTCATAGATAGATCTTGGTGAAACCGTAGGAAAATTTTAATTTTCTGCAACGTTCCCCAACAGTGGCATCATGAGCTAGGTCTATGTGTAGTTCTCTATTGCACGAGTAGAACACAATTTAGTTGTGGGCGTGGATCTTGTCAATTTACTTGCCGCTACTAGTCTTATCTTGCTTCCGCGGTATTGTGGGATGAAGCGGCCGGACCAACCTTACACGTGACGCTTACGTGAGACCGGTTCCACCGACTAACATGCACTAGTTGCATAAGGTGGTTGGCGGGTGTCCTGTCTCTCCTACTTTAGTTGGAGCGGATTCGATGAAAAGGGTCCTTATGAAGGGTAAATAGAAGTTGACAAGATCACGTTGTGGTCATTCGTAGGTAAGAAAACGTTCTTGCTAGAACCCAATTGCAGCCACGTAAAAGATGCAACAACAATTAGAGGACGTCTAACTTGTTTTTGCAGCAATTGACATGTGATGTGATATGGCCAAGTTGTGATGAATGATGAATGACATATTGTGATGTATGAGATCATGTTCTTGTAATAGGAATCACGACTTGCATGTCGATGAGTATGACAACCGGCTGGAGCCATAGGAGTTGTCTTTATTTTTGTATGACTGCGTGTCATTGAAGAACGCCATGTAACTTACTTTACTTTATTGCTAAACGCGTTAGCCATAGAAGTAGAAGTAGTCGTTGGCGTGACAACTTCATGGAGGCACAATGATGGAGATCATGATGATGGAGATCATGGTGTCATGCCGGTGACAAGATGATCATGGAGCCCCAAGATGGAGATCAATGGAGCTTTATGATACCGGCCATATCATGTCACTACTATATAATTGCATGTGATGTTTATTATGTTTATACATCTTGTTTACTTAGAACGACGGTAGTAAATAAGATGATCCCTTACAACAATTTCAAGAAGTGTTTCCCTAAGCGTACTGCCGTTGCCAAAGTTCGCTGCTTTCTAAGCACCACGTGATGATCGGGTGTGATGGATTCTTACGTTCACATACAACGGGTGTAAGACAGATTTACACGCCGAAAACACTTAGGGTTTACTTGACGAGCCTAGCATGTATGGACATGGCCTCGAACACGAGAGACCGAAAGGTCGAACACGAGTCGTATGGAAGATACGATCAACATGAGAATGTTCACCGACGAGACCGGGTCCGTCTCACGTGATGATCGGACACGGCCTAGTCGACTCGGATCGTGTAACACTTAGATGACTAGAGGGATGTCTAATCTAAGTGGGAGTTCATTTAAATTTGATTAGATGAACTTAATTATCATGAACTTAGTCTAAAACTATTAAATGATATGTCTTGTAGATCAAATGGCCAACGCTCATGTCAACTTGAACTTCAACGTTCCTAGAGAAAACCAAAATTTGAAAGATGACGGCAGCAACTATACGGATCGGGTCCGAACTTGAGGATCATCCTCATAGCTGCCAGAAACAATATGTCCTAGAAGGACCGCTAGGTGACGCCCCGTCTCTGCAGAACCAAGACATTATGAATGCTTGGCAGTCTCGTCTTGATGATTACTCCCTCGTTCAAAGGCGGCATGCTTTACTGACTTAGAACCGGGGCTCCAAAAGCGTTTTGAGCATCACGGAGCATATGAGATGTTCGAGGAGCTGAAACTTGTTTTCCAAGCTCACGCCCGGTCGAGAGATATGACATCTCCGACAAGTTCTATAGTTGTAAGATGGAGGAAAACAGTCTACGTCGCTGAGCATATTCTCAAGATGTGCAGGTTGCACAACCGTATGACCCAAATTGAATATTAACTCCGCACGATGAGGCGGTCATCGACAGAATCCTCCAGTCGCTCCCACCAAGCTACAAGAGCTTTGTGATGAACTACAACATGCAGGGATGGTAAAGACCATTCTGAAGTGTTCTCTATCTTTGAAGTCACCGAGGTTGAAATCAAGAAAGAACATCAAGTGTTGATGGTCAATAAGACCACTAAGTTCAAGAAGGGCAAGGGTAAGAAGAACTTCAAGAAGGACGGCAAGGAGGTTGCCGCGCCCGGTAAGCAAGTTGCCGGAAGAAGTCAAAGAATGGACCCAAACCCGAGACCGAGTGCTTTTATTGCAAGGGAGGGGTCATCGAAGCGGAACTGCCCCAAATACTTAGCGGACAAGAAGGCCGCAACACCAAAGGTATATTTGATATACATGTAATTGATGTGTACTTTGCCAAGATCGTAGTAACTCCGGGTATTTGATACGGTGCCGTTGCTCATATTTGTAATTCACAGCAGGAGCTGCGGAATAAGCGGAAATCGGCAAAGGACGAGGTGACGATCTTGGCGTCGGGAATGGTTCCAGAGTCGATGTGATCGCCGTCGACGCTACCTCTTCATTTACCTACGGGATTAGTTATGAACCTTAATAATTGTTATTTGGTGCCAAGTTTGAGCATGAATATTGTATCTGGATCTTGTTTAATGCGAGATGGCTACTCATTTAAATCCGAGAATAATGGTTGTTCTATTTATATGAGAGATATGTATTATGGTCATGCTCCGATGGTCAATGGTATATTCTTAATGAATCTCGAGCGTAGTATTACACATGTTTATAGTGTGAATACCAAAAGATGTAAAGTTGATAACGATAGTCCCACATACTTGTGGCAATCGCCGCCTTTGGTCACATTGGTGTCAAGCGCATGAAAAAGCTCCATCTTGATGGACTTTTGGAGTCTTTAGATTATGAATCATTTGACACATGCGAACCATGCCTCATGGGCAAGATGACCAAGACTCCGTTCTCCGGAACAATGGAGCGAGCAACCAACTTGTTGGAAATCATACATACCGATGTGTGCGGTCCAATGAGCGTTGAGGCTCATGGAGGGTATCGTTATGTTCTCACTCTCACAGATGACTTGAGTAGATATGGGTATGTCTACTTGATGAAACACAAGTCCGAGACCTTTGAAAAGTTCAAGGAATTTCAGAATGAAGTAGAGAATCAACGTGACCGAAAGATAAAATTCTTACGATCAGATCGTGGAGGAGAATATTTAAGTCACGAATTTGGTACACACTTAAGAAAATGTGGAATCGTTTCACAACTAACGCTACCGAACACCTCAGCGTAATGGTGTGTCTGAACGTCAGAATCGCACTCTATTGGATATGGTGCGGTCTATGATGTCTCTTACCGATTTACCGCTATCATTTTGGGGATACGCTCTAGAGACAGCTACATTCACTTTAAATAGGGCACCGTCTAAGTCCGTTGAGACGACACCGTATGAATTATGGTTTGGGAAGAAACCTGTCATCGTTTCTAAAAGTTTGGGGATGCGATGCTTATGTCAAGAAACTTCAACCCGAAAAGCTCGAACCCAAGTCGGAAAAATGCGTCTTCATAGGATACCCTAAGGAAACCATAGGGTATACCTTCTACTTAAGATCCGAGGGCAAGATCTTTGTTGCCAAGAACGGATCCTTTACGGAAAAAGAGTTTCTCTCGAAAGAAGTAAGTGGGAGGAAAGTAGAACTCGATGAAGTACCTCTTGAACAGGATAGTAGTGCTACTCAGAAAGTGTTCTGTGATGCCTACACCAAGCGAAGAGGAAATTCATGATGATGATCAAGGTACTTCGGATCAAGTTGCTCTTGAACTTCAGAGGGTCCACTAGGACACGTTCCGCACTGTGAGTGGTACGGCAACCTGTCTTGGAAATCATGTTGTTAGACAACAATGAACCTTCGAACTATGAAGAAGCGATGGCGGGCCCAGATTCCAACAAATGGCTAGAAGCCATGAAGTCCGAGATAGAATCCATGTATGAAAACAAAGTGTGGACTTTGGTGACTTGCCCGATGATCGGCGAGCGATAGAAAACAAATGGATCTTTAAGAGGAAGACGGACGCGGATGGTAATGTCACCATCTATAAAGCTTGACTTGTCGCTAAGGGTTATCGACAAGTTCAAGGGATTGACTACGATGAGACTTTCTCTCCCGTAGCGAAGCTTAAGTCCGTCCGAATCATGTTAGCAATTGCCGCATACTATGATTATGAGATATGGCAGATGGACGTCAAAACTTACATTCCTTAACGGTTATCTTAAGGAAGAGCTGTATATGATGCAGCCGAAGGTTTTGTCGATCCTAAGGGCGCTAACAAAGTATGCAAGCTCCAGCGATCCATTTATGGGCTGGTGCAAGCATCTCGGAGTTGGAACATTCGCTTTGATGAGATGATCAAAGCGTTAGTTTATGCAGACTTATGGAGAAGCCTGCGTTTACAAGAAAGTGAGTGGGAGCTCAGTAGCATTTCTCATATTATATGTAGATGACATACTTTTGATGGGAAATGATATAGAATTCTTGGACAACATTAAGGCCTACTTGAATAAGTGTTTTTCAATGAAGGACCTTGGAGAAGCTGCTTATATATTAGGCATCAAGATCTATAGAGATAGATCGAGACGCCTCATAGGTCTTTCACAAAGCACATACCTTGATAAGATTTTGAAGAAGTTCAAAATGGATCAGTCCAAGAAAGGGTTCTTGCCTGTCTTGCAAGGTGTGAGATTGAGCTCAGCTCAATGCCCCACCACGGCAAAAGATAAAGAAGAGATGAGCGTCATCCCTATGCCTCAGCCATAGGATCTATTATGTATGCCATCTGTGTACCGGACTGATGTAAACCTTGCCGTAAGTTTGGTAGGAAGGTACCAAAGTAATCCCGCAAGGAACACCGGACAATGATCAAGAATATCCTGAAGTACACGAAAAGGACAAAGGACATGTTTCTCGTTTATGGAGGTGACGAAGAGCTCGTCAGAACGGGTTACGTCGACGCTTAGCTTCGACACAGATCCGATGACTCTAAGTCACAAACCGGATACGTGTATATGTTGAATGGTGGAGCGATGGTAGTGCGGTTTGCAAAGCGAGAAGCGTCGTGGCGGGATCTACATGTGAAGCGGAGTACATGGCAGCCTCGGAGGCAGCATGAAGCAATTTGGGTGAAGGAGTTCATCACCGACCTAGGAGTCATACCCAATGCGTCCGGCCGATCAAACTCTTCCGTGACAACACCGGAGCTATTACCCTTGCCAAGGAGCCCGGGTTTCACAAGAAGACCGAGCACATCAAGCGTCGCTTCAACTCCATCCGTGAAAATGTTCAGGGATGGAGACATAGAAATTTGTAAAGTGCATACGGATCACGAATGTCGCAGATCCGTTGACTAAACCTCTTCCACGGGCAAAACATGATCAACACCGTAACTCTATGGGTGTTCGATTCATCACAATGTAAACTAGATTATTGACTCTAGTGCAAGTGGGAGACTGTTGGAAATATGCCCTAGAGGCAATAATAAAAGCATTATTATTATATTTCCTTGTTCATGATATTCATGCTATAACTGTATTATCAGGAAATCGTAATACACGTGTGAATACATAGACCACAATACGTCCCTAGTGAGCCTCTAGTTGACTAGCTCGTTGGTCGACAGATAGTCATGGTTTCACGACTATGGACATCGATGTCATTGATAAGCGGGATCACGTCATTAGGAGAATGACGTGATGGACAAGACCCAATCCTAAGCATAGCACAAAGATCGTGTAGTTCGTTTTTGCTAGAGCTTTTCCAATGTCAAGTATCTCTTCCTTAGACCGTGAGATCGTGTAACTCCCGGATACCGTAGGAATGCCTTGGGTGTACCAAACGTCACAACGAATCGGGTGACTATAAAGGTGCATTACAGGTATCTCCGAAAGTGTCTGTTGGGTTGACACGGATCGAGACAGGATTTGTCACTCCGCATGACGGAGAGGTATCACCGGGCCCACTCGGTAGTGCATCATCATAATGAGCTCAAAGTGACCAAGTGTCCGGTCACGGGATCATGCATTACGGTACGAGTAAAGTGACTTGCCGTAACGAGACTAAACGAGGTATTGGGATACCGACGATCGAAGTCTCGGGCAAGTAACATACCGTCGACAAAGGGAATAGCATACGGGTTGATTGAACCCTCGACATCGTGGTTCATCCGATGACAACGTCGAGGAACGTGTGGGAACCAACATGGGTATCCAGATCCCGCTTGTTGGTTATTGACCGAGAGCGTCTCGGTCATGTTACGCATGTCTCCCGAACCCGTAGGGTCTACACACTTAAGGTTCGGTGACGCTTAGGGTTAATAGGAAGACAAGTATGTGATTACCGAATGTTGTTGAGTCTGGATGAGATCCCGACGTCACGAGGAGTTCCGGAATGGTCCGGAGGTAAAGATTTATATATGGAAAGTGGTTAAACGGACTCGGAAAGTTTCGGGTATACTGGTAATGTACCGGGCCAGGGAGAGTTCCGGAGGTCCACCGAGGGGCCACCTCCTGGGGGCCACATGGGCTAAGTGGAGAGGGAGCCAGCAGGTGGGCTGGGCGCACCTCCCCACCTAGGCCCATGCTTGGCTAGGGCTTGGGAGGAAACCCTAAAGGGGCAAAGGGGCGCCTTGGCTTGGGGGGCAAGCCACCCTTTCCTCCTCCCTTGGTCAGCCCCCCTCTAGATGCCATCTAGAGGGGGCCGCCCCTCTCCTTCCTCCTATAAATAGAGGGTGGGGGAGGCTGCACACACCATTGAAGGCGCAGCCCTCCCTCCCCAACACCTCTCTTTCTCCACGCGAAGCTTGGCGAAGCCTCGCCGGAGAACTGCCAGTACCAACCGCACCACGCCGTCAGGCTGCCATTGGAGTTGTCTTCCTCAACCTCTCCTTCATCCTTGCTGGATCAAGACGGAGGAGACGCCATCGTCCCGCACGTGTGTTGAACGCGGAGGTGCTGTCCGATTCAAAGACCTTTGGGTCATCGGTGATCGGAATCACGTTGGAACGTCTTCATCATCACCACTCCCTCGAACGCCTGCATACTCGATCTACAAGTGGTATGTAGATGCAAACTCTCTCTCTTGACTCGTTGCTTAGATGAACTCATAGATAGATCTTGGTGAAACCGTAGGAAAATTTTAATTTTCTGCAACGTTCCCCAACACTCTTGGCCGCCTCCTCCATCTCAAGCTTCTGTCTTTGAAGGTCTAGGTATTGCTTCATTTTCTCGTCCTTGCTTTGCCGCTTCTTCTCGTCCCTCACATCCTTTTGAGACATCATGCCATGGAAAGTCTCATGCAAGGCCATGGATGAGGCGTCACGTATGTCGTCCACCTTGGAGTTGGTCTTGCCCCTCGGCCTCTTCAACGCCTCGCCATCTCCACCTTTGGTGAACTTGGCTGTCTTCACTCCTCTCTTCCTTTGTAGTTCACGGTATTGGTCCTTGAACTTAGGGCACATGTTGATGAGCGTCCAACAATGCGTAAGAGTGAATGGCGTGTCATTGTGCCGGGCCTTGAATGACTCCAAAGATTGGAACGCCTACACCACATGATCAACAACAAGTGAACATGCAAACATATACACGGCCGAAGTCTCATGGCCGTAGCAAGGAAAGGGCTAGAAAGAGGAGATCGTACCATGTCCCCAATGCCGAGACCACTTACGGGTCGTGCTTCAACGCTCTCAAATGCGGCACAATACTTGTTGCACTCTTGTTGGATGAACAACCATCTTTTTTGAATCGAGCCGATGCCACGGTTGCTTCTATTTTGAAGGGCTCGAACATCTTCCTTTCGTGGAACGTTTTGTGGACTCTCGTCCAAAAAACAATGCCCTTTTGTTGCGCGCCGGTCCTCAGATCTTGGCTAATCTCCATCCAAGCTTGGCAAATCAACTTGTCCTCATATTGTGTATATGAACCCGTGTGAATGCTCTTCCTCTTCTTTTGTGCCTCCGCTCTTTGGGTGAGCTCGTCGATGAACAATGGCGCACCACTAATATCAACGTCATTGCCTTCTTCTTCTTCATCATCACCTTCGACATAGATGTCATCGTCTTCATGCCACGAGTCACCATGGTCGTAGTCAGCACGGTCGTCGCCCCCTTCATCGGGGACGTACTCGGCGCGGCCATCCTGACATTGGGTCTCATCGGGGTCGTAGGCACGGCCATGCCCACCGTCGAAGATCACGTCCTCCATGTAGCGGTTGTAGAAGGGGTCGTCGATCACCGGGCGTTAGGGTTGGCATTTCGCCAAACAAGACGCGGGGCGGCATGGTGCCCGTGAACGGTGCCGTGCTCGCTTTCTTAGCATCTCGACGGACGGCCGCCGCCGCCGCTTCGGACCAGGCGTGACGTTGAGGTCGATGACGGTCGCGGGCGCGTGTGGACGGCGTGAACAAGCCCACGTCCGCGACCGAGAACGGGTCGCCGTCGTGCCTTGGCGGAGGGAAGCGGCGACATATGGCGCGTGCGCGACGTCGGCGGCGGCGGGCGTGGGTCGGGCGGCAAGCGAGCCTGTGCTCGCCGGGCCGATGGCCGTTGCAGGAACCCGGCGGGACAGCCCATGCCAAGCATGAGGATGGCGTCGCGCTTTGTTGACGAGGTCCTCCTTCGTCGGCGGCTGACCTTGCGCTGCTCCTCGCTACTGGCGGCGAACTTGGCAGCGGCATTGACCTTGACAACCGCTCTCCGTTCCCTCCTCTTCGCCGATTCTGCGTCCAACTTGGCGATCTCCTCCGGCGTGCACTCCGACCGCGGCTTCCTTGGCGCCTTCTTCTTCACCTTCTTGAGGCGGGTCGATGGCGAGGCGGAACGTGAGGCGTCGGCCATGGACGGGGAGAGAGGCGGCGGGGAGGGACGTGGGAGGGTTTGGGGCAAATTGCGCCAAATGGGCGTGGGGGGGTTTAAGGTTTCTCCCACCGACAGGCGGGCCAGGGGAGGACAAGCGCGCGCTGTCCGTTTCACCCCAAACCGAGCGCAAGTTTGGGCCGGGGATGGGTTGAAAACGGACGAAATCCGGACATTTGTCCCTTTAAGGTCGCGCGCTGGGCCGCCTCTTTTGTCCCTTTTACCCCAAACGGACGGGGGCGGACAGGTTAGGGTCGCGCGATGGAGTTGGCCTTACATCCAGATCAGAGTGTATCCTCGTATGGCCTTTGGATCTCAGATCCAACGGCTGGAGAGTTGCCGGAGCACCTCTTGTGTAGGCTTGTGATTAAAACAGTACATTCCAGAAAAATATTATTCAATTAGCTTTCAAGTTTCAACAGTTACATCCCAGTTTGCTTGGAACTAAGGAATTTTACAAGAATTTCAAAGGAGTGGTATCTTATAAGGAAATCTTTTGATGTGCCCTTTGATAGAGTCGAATTTGCTAAAATACATCTAGATGAGAACTAATTTAGCACATCTAACTTCCTAACCGCATGATTTAAAGCCCCAAGATTCACCTTTTCACGAGCGGCTTGGTCTGTCGTTGTCTATCTACTTCCGCAACTTTCACACAGATGTATATTTTTGTTGGGGTGACCAAAATTTTCCATCATTTTTGTCATGTACTTTAGCACCACTACCTCGCCTTTGTACGTTTCTACTCTATTGTTTCCGGACCACGAGTCTAATACCTTTGGATGTGTTCACAATGACATGTTGCGTCAATTGGCGCAGAGACTAACTGCAGCCTGCAAGTTAAGCGAACCATATGAAACATAAAACAGAAATCAAGAGAACTATTTCAAGAGATCAACTAACCAACTATGACTCAGAAGTTAAATGAACTATTTGAAACATAAAATGTAAGTTAAGTTAACTGTGTGAAGAGACCAACTACAGTCATGAGCGCAAAGACCAATTGTAGCCAAGAAGAGAAACAACTAATATAACAAAATTTCTTGTTAATTATTTCAAGAATGTTCACCGTGAATGGAAAGCAAGCCTTCCAACTAGGTTGGGGACCAAACTCAAACTTCATCTATTTCGGGTACACGCATTTGGTTTGTTGGTCGGTTGTTGTGTCCGGTTATGCCGGACACATCCATGTGATGACTGTGGGGTCAAACATTCATGGATCTCACCCCGCTATCCCTCTTAGAGGATGGCTGGTAATGGTCCCGGTGCGTAGCCCGTGCCCTGCACACACGGGACTGGTTTGCTGGTCCGCCATTGTGTTTGGGTGCGCTTAGATATCCTGATCTAATGGTCTAGCCAGACAGGATGCTTTGGAATGTCTTCCTGGACTTTCAAAACTGACTCTGTGAAGTCATCAATACAAATGAAACAGAGATGAAATCTGCCCCGCCTCCATGAAATTCCTAGACTTTACCCAGAAATTTGTATCATTTTACATATTATCATACCACTTCCTTTGGACGTTGCGGTATGTCCAGCTAGAGTGCTTTGGCCCGTCTGCTCGACCTTTGGACATTGCGCATGCCCCGATAGTGTAGTTTGGAATGTCTTCCAGGCCTTTGGACATCGTGGTTGGATGTTCTCGCTAATCAGGCTCTCTCCTGGTTCGTGTGCTTTTGGGTGGGGTGCATGATTGCGATGGTTCAGGTCATTACGGTCGATTGTTTATTGTCACTAGTTAGCATGCACGCGCAACGCACGTCTCAACCGAAGAACACATTATTCATGTGTATTGAATTCTATAGTGCTGATAATCCCTGCCTCTCTAAAGGTGTAGTGCTCTTAGAAGTCATAATCCAAGATGAAATCGCAATCGTAAAGTAAAGATTTCAGAAGTATGTCTGATTTATTCTATGAACTTGGAAGGACTTATAATACATATATGCATTGTCCAAGTGAAAACATGGCAGAGATGCAAACTGTCAACAACATATACAAAAAAGAACGCGTCTTGGAACAACTGGATTTGTTCCCTCTTGGATTCAGGCTACATGTTATCTTCAGAATTTTTATTGATGGGCTCGACTACAGCGCCACAGTGGGAGTTACAGCACGCACCACGAGCTTGAAGAGTTCTCCGGTAGCCAGGACCATTATGCACCCATTCCGAGTCTCATCTCCAGGACATTCATGAACAAAAAAATGAAGAACGAAAATTTAGTAATTTGTGTATGACATACTCCCTCCGTTTCTAAATATTCGTCTTTTTAGAGATTTCGAATGGACTACCACATACGGATGTATATAGACATATTTTAGTGTAGATTCACTCATTTTGCTTCGTATGTAGTCACTTATTAAAATCTCTAGAAAGACATATTTAGGAACGGAGGGAGTAGATGGCATGCAAGCCACACTTTCTCCAGGCTTATCTTAGTCCTGGTAAGATAAGCAATGAAAACTTGTCCTATCAACATCTCAACAATGGAGAAAGGTCTACTATTTCAAAATGAAAAACTGTACAATAAGGAAATTTCCATGATTAGATCTTGTGCTAGGATAGTCATTGTTTCACAAACCTAAAAAGAAAAGAAAAAATCACAGAAAATTTTAGGAAGACCAAAGCCACACAACAAGGCCTTCCTAATGAGATGAATATACCATCAGGAAAATAAATCATACCAACAAGGCCTCCTATACAAATCACAAACTTCTATATGCTCCTCTTATCTTCCTCTCGCCTTTCCAATGATTGTTTACACAATGTACATGCCGAAGACTTAATTTCTCTTATACAGAAGACATCAAGCTCAAAAAGTCCATAAACTCATGGTCATGTCATCTCTTTGGGCAACAGCCAGTCCTAGCACTGCAGCTAGATAACACAAAAGTTGAGCTTGAAACCACAGTAAACCATGAAGCTAACTGCTATTTACTCACATATCACATAAAAGAAAAACAAGCTAACTGCATATTCATATTCAGTTATAAAGTAACAGAAAGCAAACTAAAAAATACCGAAGAAACTATCAGTTCTAGAAAACAATTTTGCTGCCCTCGAAAAATAGAGATTGTGCTTTCAGCTTTGTTATTAATCGGAAACCGATGTAATATGACTTCCTATTGTGTCCTAAATACCTGGCATGCAGATCAAGGAGGCATTTCATCAAACAAATAAGGGCATCTGAAATTCATGTTCTGCTATGCACCCAATGCACATTAAGCGCAGAGCACAATACAGACTATAGATGACAATAGAGTAAGTAGATGTCAGGGTCGAGAGCATGCACCTCACTAACTCAGGAAACAAAGATCCTAAAGTATGAACATCTCCACCAACATTCAAACATGCATAGGGGACATACCATTTCAAAATCTGCACATTGCCCATCTTGGGAAGAAAGAGTTTCTAGATATGCACATATGCAGTCTTCGAATCATTGGAACCCCTTGGTAAAAATATAGACATATTCTGCATGAACTAATGTGAGAACTTTCACACAGAGAATAATAGTAACCTGAACTCTTGCCAAATGAGGGTGCACAAAATACAACACTACATTCCCGTATAAGATTGCTCTCTCAGGAATAAAATATAGTAGTATATTTCTAATGGAACAAAATACACTTGTCGGCATGAAATAAGAGGCCATCAAAGCTGCACTGTCTGTTTGAAATAGAAATCAGAAGTGAAGATGTTTAAGATCCATTGACAATATAAGAAATTGGATTATCCACACAAAAACGGAAGATCGAAATAAAAAAGAGCAAATCACAACTAAAGGACATACATATGTGTGAACATTTGATGATTCCCGTCTAAGAGGGATGCAATGTGATGAACAAGAGTAAGCTCATCAAGCAATAACTGTCAGTTTGTCACCTTAGCAATTCAATAATAGTAACTATCACTACAATTAACAACAAAGAGTGTATACTCAGCCTTAGACAAGTAGCATAGTCCAATCTTCTCAACTGATTCTTCTTGCAGGACGTTCCAAATTCCTGTAGCTAAAAAATTACATGCGGCGTTAGATGGCAGCACTGTATTTGGGCTCAAGAAAGTCAAGATGCTACTATGGTCACCCTCAAGGACATGTAAAAAGGATAGATAAAAAAATTACTAACCATTAATACATTCATTTGTCTCAAGTATACACATGTGATTCATTCAGCACGTTAATCTGATGCATCCAATAATTAGATAATTGCATGTGGACCCCTTTGTGTGTTCATTGTATATACCTTGAGCGTCTCCAAGGATTTGGATGGCACTGCCGGTAGTGTAGTTCGGCGATTAGCACTGCCGAGCCTTCCGGTGGCGGCACCGATTACCCTTCCGGTTCATGCCATCTTCTGCAAATCGATTGGTTCTACCATACGCACTGCATGCACATATTGTATACACAACAATTTCAGATTTAAGCCTGGAAACACACTCTCATACAATTCACTCCCTATACAGAACGACTTCAGATTTAAGCTTGGGAGGCTGGGACCAAGTACGAACCACAAGGTAATGAATGTTCAACTATACTATTGAGAATAATAATGTAAAAATATAATTTTATCATTTAGGCGTATGTCAGAGAGCTCTACATCCAGAGAAGTATCTCACTGATTGCTTTCACCCTTTTATAGGTCACTGTACATCAAAGCAATAAGCATAAGATGGAGATATTCCTGAGCAATTTTCCATATGCTCCAATTTCCTTTGTACTCTTTCTCAGATTGTTTTGAAGAAAAGAGCTGGGAAGCAACCACGGGTCCATCCTCTATTGTAGTAGCTCCTCCATTATTTGTGCTGTAGATTCCTGTGTGGATCCTAACCAGATATGATTGTTCTCGACAAAATTGTTTTGGCTGGGTAACAGAAGAAGAAAATGAAAGGAGAAGTGCTTGGCTCGGCGGTGGATCTCGGGCTGGTCACGTACTACTGGATGGGGAGGACCTCCACGCTGTCGAGCTCTTCGGCACGATTGGAGAACCTATATGAAAGCCTGCAGAGCACGTAAGTGGGCAAATGGAGGCGTACCTAGGTCACCGCCGCGGCGGGCGGAGGAGCAGCCGGAGTGCTCTGCGGCGAGGTCGGGAAGGAGGCGCAACCGGCGAGGATCTGGTCGCGGAGCTCGCCAAGGCGCGCGGCGACATCGGTGCGTGTGGTGGCGGAGAAGACCCAGCCCTCGGGCTCCTTCCAGGACGCCTCGCGCCGCTCCTCCTCGTGCTTGATCCGGATGTAGGACGCCCGCCCCATCTTCTTCCCCGCCGTCGCAGACGCCATCTCTCCATTCCTCCAACGCTTTCGGGAGGTTGATTCCTCGCGCCTGGGGTAGCAGAGGAGAGGAGGAGCGGCGGACGGCGGCGGCGGCGGCGGCGATAGGAACAGGGAGGAGTTCTGTGGCGGCCGGGGGAGAGGGGGGCGCTATGGTTGGAGTTGGAGACGTGATGTTTTTTTCACAATTGAGACGTGATGTTGATTCGGGGTTATGAGGTCTTGAGCGGATTAGTGGGCATGCATGGAGACCGTACGTTGGTGGCGAGCCGTAAGCATTTAATCTCGTCCAATTCATTTTGATGGCGAATAGCCAGATGTCTGTTCTTAGATCTGATTAAGCGGGTTAGATCCAAGGGTGCTGGTTAATTTGTGTACACTAAGTTTGGTGGGTTTAGGGTAATTCATGTTTGCTTTTTTAATAGTAGTATAAATTACAATCGATTTGTTTGTTTGTCAGGTAAATTCCACGACCGCAGTCAGCACATGGTTTGCTTTATTGTGCAAGGTACTCCCGAAGAATGTTTGGGGTCGCAGAGATCCTGAAGAATGTCTTGTGCGGCCTTCGTCATGCAACACACGTGTTCCCTGATCGTACTCTTGGTGCATTCTAAAAAGCAGAACAACACCAAGGTGTACCATTCGACGATGCCGAATAAACACATGTTGGGTGTCCGAAAACATGATTGAATCTACCGCACGCAAATACAACATCCGCACTTGGCTCATGCGAGACAGGCATCCCGAACTCGGAATTTGGCAAGAGAGGCCGGCCAAACACGCAAAAGGTACACCACATTCTGGCCGACTGTCGTTATCGATGTGCGTCTGTGCTGCAGTTGGTCACCATGAACTACGATACCACTTTACCTGTAAATTTATATCATTTTACATATTATCATAACACTTTTACATATTTATTTTGACTACATATTTTTTAACTAATAAGACATATACATAATCATGTAGTGCCACTCGAATTACCAACAAATGATACTCCCTCCTTTTCGGTTTATAGGGTTTAATTCAAAAATCTCACCAACCAAGGTATATGGTGAGTGGTGAAATATTTTTTATAGTTTGCAAAAACATCTAATTAATGCTCTTGTTTTTCTCAAAAAAATATGTTTATCAAAGCATTAATTGCAATACATGCATGCATAAAGTACATGCATTGGTCAATTTTCTCTTAATATTTGCATGCAATGATTTAATGCACCTTGCAATCTGAATATGTGATGAGGAACAACCAAATTGAGCCTTATAAAATGGAAAAAACTAAAATTTTGAGATAAGCCCTATAAACCAGAAAGGAGTAATACATATCAGTTGGTCGCTAAAAATATGCCACCTATTGTACCACTTTACATAGACGTAATGACCGGCTAAGGATTTACCAGGTTGGTCAATTATGAACTTGACCAACTTCAGCCTGGAAATTATGTCTTGATCAATCTAAATGACCTGTTGCACCAATTGACGCTAAGATCAACTACAGCGTGGAAGCTAAGAGCAACTCTAGCGGACCCTGCATCCGGCGCAAATCCGCATAATTCCGACGATTATACGGGCTCGGCCCATTTTTCTCGCTGCACCAGAGCCCGTGATCGGTGTCCGCCCAGAATTTTTTTTGCCGCAGCCAGCAAACGCAACCCCGAGCCACTATAATCTGCGGGTTTGCGGGCAGGTCTGGTCGAAACCCTATCCTCCCGCCGCCGTGTTTCCCTCCAATTCCCCATCGCGCCGCTCGATTTCTTGCCGCCGGCGAGCCTTGAACCACCATGGCCGACTCGGGGATGAGGCGGAGCGCCGCCGCCGCGCCAGATCTGATGCCGCGCGCAAGCGGTGGGCGTGTCGGTGGCTCAACCAGGGTGCCCGGCCGCCGCTAGCATTCGACCGGCGTGAGCTCGACCAGTTCGAGCTCGAGCGCGCCCGTCGCCACCGCGCCTCCTCCGAATCGGTCCGCTGGGAGCTCATCCGGCCATCGGTCCGCTGGGGAGCTCATCCGGCAGATCGAGCTTCATGGCTCATTCCTGTGAAGAGGGAGCCAGAGGAGGCCATGCCCGATGCGCCGCCGCGCCGAGGCCTCATCGGACCGGAGGACTACCTCCCACCGGGGCAGGAGGAGCTCCTCGAGCGCGTCGTCCTCGAGCGGTCGGCGAGGGAGCTGCAGGAGATGGAAGAGCGCATCCGGCGCGCGCTCGAGTACGAGTAGCTCTTCCTCGATTCGGGCCTCACGGCATCGCAGGCGCAGGCATCGAAGGAGGCCGACCTACGCGTGATGAAGGAGGAGCAGGCGAAGCTCTTCGTCGACCTCGGCTCCGACTCCGACTGATCGCCGCCGGTGGGCAGCTACCGCAGGAGCTCCGGTGAGCTCAATTTTGTTGCAGTGATGCGGTACCGTAGGCCCTGTCTAGCATATCTAACCTCTATGTATGTATGTGGCGTGTATGAACTTATTTGCGAAGAAGAAACATGTATGTGAGCGAGCTCATGAGCTGTTGTTTAAATTTCTTATGTGAAACAACTTTTTTGAAATTTAGGGTCCGTTTATGGTTTCTAGTCCGCCGCAATTTTCGCCTGCATAATCGCTTCGTATGACTCGCAAACACATTTTACGGGTCAGCAAAATACAGGGTCTGCTAGAGTTGCTCTAAGCAAACTATTTGGATTATTTCCTCAACTATTTGTAAATGATTATGTTCGTACTATGTTTTTATTTGCCTTGACAATCATTGATAGAAACACAACGTGAATGTTGGACTTCTTTTGCTTGTAATTACAATGTGGAAGCTAAGCAAACTATTTGAAGGATTATTTCCTCAACTGTTTGCATTTCTATTTGCCTCGACAATCATTGATAGAAAAGCAATGTGAACATTGAGTTTTTTTCTTTCTTTCTTGTGTTCTGTTAGGCGGGGTCTGGCGGACTGAGTTGTGACTTCTCTGTTCATTGTATGCCTTCTGCTTCACATTGCGTTACTATCATCATGGAAGCAAAGGTCGCGCAATTGACACGACCATCGTCTTTGACCTGAACCTGGTGCTTTTTATTTACGTCACCAATATAGAAAAGATACCGATAACTGCCACATGTGACGTTAAGGGATCTGCGCCCACGTTCTGTGTGGTATCTAAGAGGACCAGCCCACACGCTTGTGTGTGGGCAAAACAACAATACATCGCGTCTTTTTTCCTCGGTCCTTCTTGCTCTGGCGTGCGTGTGGGCGAAAATAGATAACGCCACACGCCCGATGACGTCAGCCCTCAGATCTCGTGGTCCCAAGACGCCCACGTGACACTTTACCGCCCGCCTTGATTGCCATAGGCGGACCTCGTCTATGTTCGTTTATGCGCTTGTCATGTCGTTGAACTACGGTTGCCATATGCGCTCAACTCAGGTTGCCATCTCAGGTCAAAGTTCCAGATTGCCATTTTTTGGACAACTACAGCTGTTTCCATGTATGGTCTGGTCTACTGCAGTTGCCATGATTTTAAAACTTTAAGAGTTGCCACCTACTAACACTAGGCAGTTGCCATGTAGCACTGAAAAAAAGGCATGGCAAAAAAACATGTTCGGGTAAAGAGAGAGTTGCCATGTGCTCACAATCACGTTAGGGCAGTTGCCATGTAAAAAGAAAGAGTTGCCATCCGCCACGTGCACGCTTAGGCGCTTTGCCATGTACCATGCAAAACATATGGCAACCGACATGTTTGGGTAAAAAAGAGAGAGTGGCCATCTGCTTGCAATCACACTAGGGCGATTGCTATGTACACCGCAAAACGCATGGCAACCTGGCAGCTTGGATGTGGGAGAGGAGGCGACGTGGGTAGATGGCAAACGCCCACACACCACTTTCGCGTGATCAAAACCGATGTGGGTGAACTGCTAAATGCCCACACACCGGCCCCTCCATGTGATAAAACGGATATGTAGGCGAACTATGTCACACACACACGCCTTATCCTACGTGGCACGGAAAGTCGATCAGATTGTGCCAAGATTCGTGCATATAGTACTGGACGGTGATGGATGCGTGTGGTCGAGATGGTCAACGCCCACACGTGTAGGCGTTAACATTTCCGTATAGAAAAGTTGAACGATGCGGTGATCGGAGGGGTGGGAGTCATTGGTTTGTTAGATACTTGAACCACCCAGGATCAGAATGCCAAACAAAGGTCAATTGCAGTGTTCAAAAAACATGCATGATTTGGCCCCACAACGAGCCGTGCCCTCGCACACAGCCGGTCGACACGAGTGAACCAGCCTGGCACGGGCCAGCAATACTGACAAGTGGCCCGTCCACCAAACCGCGCGCGCAATGGCTCACGACCGAATACACCTGGCCGGCCGAACGTCTGGTCGGTTTGCCTAGTTTCCTTCTGCTCATCTGATCCCAACGAAGGTTCAGGCCATCTGTTGTGGGAGACTTGGTCGGGTTTTCTATCAACCCATCTGGAGCATGAGAAAAATAAACATACAGTCAATTCACCCTCCCAATCACTAACTAACGATTCACAAGCCAGGGGAGAGCCTTATCTATCAGATCCACAACATTGAAAGAAGATTCCAAAACAAACCACTCGACCGGGCGCAATGTCGAAAGGCCGGGCAGACAGGCCTTTGGAAGGATATGAGGATTCCGGGCGAGTCCGCGTAGTCCACCACGTAGGATGCGGCTCACCGCGAACCACATTTTCTTATTCTTTATTTTTTTTTTCTATATCTCTTAATCTCCATCAATCACATGCATGTAACCGAAAAATACGAGGGGTGTGATTGTTTTGCAAAGAAAATGGGGTCAAAACGTACACGTCCAGACATTGATCTGATGCGTCCACGAATGCTTAAGGGTCAGATTTGTGCATCGTGGTTGTAGATCGAAAGTCCCCTTCTACTCCCGAACTCATTTGAGCTCGAGGTGAACAATAAATTCAAAAAATTCTAGAAAAATATACTTTGAAAATTCTGACATTTTTTTGGGTGTAAACGTTGACAAATGTTCTCGATGCTTGCAAATTTTGAGTAAAATGCACTACAGGTACTTGAACTTGCACCGCGAGCTCGGTTTGGTCATTGTACTTAGAAATACGGTCACTACGGTAACTATGTACGATGGGACGTGATTGTACTGATCCTTCATTCACCGTATTGAGCCGCACGCGCCGCTTTTGACCAGTCCACGCTTGCACACGTAGGCGTGGGGGATTACTTATTTGAACAACAAATTTAGGAGGGTTTATGTGTAAAAATGCAGCCATTTCGTTCCCCTCGGTTCCTGTTATCCAAAATCCCTAGTTTTGTTCCTCGCGGCGCTTCGTCGCCGCCGCCTTCGCCGTCGCCATCGCCTGCGCTTCGCCGCCGCTTCATCGCCATCGCCATCGCCCACCGCTCGCCGCCGCCCATTGCCTTCGTCCTCGTCACCCGCCATGTCCAGCAGCAGTTCTGCCCGATCTGGACGCCGTGGGAGGACAGTGGTGGTGCCGCTCATCTCATGCCCTCGCTGCGGCTGCCAAGTGAGGTTCTACGTGTCCAACACGGAGGAGCATGACGGATGGGTGTTCTCTGGATGTGTGTTGTAAGCATCCTTGACATGATTGACATTGGTGCTTGTTGGTTTTGAGTTTTGAGTTTGAGTTTGTGCAAAATTTCTGATTTTTCTTGGTTTTGAGTTTGTAGCAACGATGTCTTTTCTGGCATTGGGAGAGGGAATACGTGGCCTACCTTGTAGATCATCGTTGTCTTGTTGGGCATGAAGTTGTTGATGCAATTGGAGCAATGTAAGATAGGAGGAACAACTTGAGAGAGAAAGCAGAAGGAAGAAGAAGGGTTGTAGAGAGAAATGCATGTCGGAGGATAAGTATGCAGATGCAAGAACAACTGGAGCTAGCATGAACATCACCAGGTGTAAGCTCGTGCACTTCTTAATTTAGGTGTGCAGATGATGTTACTATTGAAACTGCTGCTTGGTGGTGTATTGGTGCTTGTTGTGCTATGTGTCATCTTCTTTGTTGAAGAAATGAAAGCTGCTGGCGATGAAGAAATGAAGAAGTGTGGTAGCTTCAATTAGACCTAGTGGTACTAGTAGTTGATGAAGAAGTGTGGTAGCTTCAAGTAGACCTAGTGGTAGTTGATTAAGAAGTGAAATGTTAGTATGATGGCTGTAACAGTTGATGTATGAACCTGTTCCCTCTGATGTATGAACCTTTTGTATGATGGTTTGTCTCTGAAGTTCAATAAATTGTTGATGGAAAACTTCTCTTGTAGGAACTAAAGTCACTGTCAATTTTAGTAGTATGTCAGTATGATGTCAAGTAAACTGTTCCAAGTATGTCAGTATGAACAAAATGATCCAGGTAAGATGTTCCAAGTAAATGAACAAAATGATCCAAGTAAAATGAACAAAATGATCCAAGTAAGATGATCATGTAAACTGCATATCAGTACATGTTCCTGAAGTACATGTTCGAAAAGATGGCCAAATGATCATTGGTTTTTAAGATGGCCAAAAGATCACAAGTTCCTGAAGATGGCCAAATCACTAGTTCCTGAAGTACATGTTCCAAAAGACATAACTTGACAGAAAGCAAAATGACTAGTTCCTGAAGATGCTATTTTACATAAGATGGCCAAAAGGACTAGTTGCCTAACATTTCTAGCACTAGTCCCTGAAGATATCAAACATGCTTCCATTCTTCTCAAGCCCTGAGCTATGATGCTCCTCTTGAACTGTTCTGTTTCCCAGTTTTTTCTTTGCATTTCTTTGCTTTATCTGTCGACTTCTTTCTGTTCTTTGCTTGCACTGCTTGTTCTTTTTTTGCATTAGCTGCTTGTCTCTCTGCAAGCTTCTTAGCAGCAGCAGCAACCTGTTTCTGGGCTAACTTCTCAGCAGCTAGTTTCTCCTTTTTGCTCTGCAGCAATTTGCCTATGTGTCTCTTGGATAATTTGCCTTGTCTCTGCAGCTGCCTGCTTTAGGATGGCCTGAGCTTCTCTTCTCTAAGCAGCTGCCTCCTTCTTCCTTTCTGCTTCTTGTGCTTTCTTTTCTGCTAGCACATGCCTCTTCCTGGCAGCTTCTTCTTCTTTCTTCATTTCTGCTTCCCTTCTAGCTGCTAGAACAGCTTGCTTCTTGTCCTCCAGCTCCTTCTCTCTTTGTGTCTTCATGGCTAGCAACTTCCTAGCAAGATCACCATGAGTGACTGTGCTGCTGCTTGGCTGGGAGTGGTTGAGCATAGACTATGCATTGACTAAGAATGCAGACTGCACTTGGTGTTTGTTGTATGATTCTTGGCAAAGGCCTCTGCACATGTCATGAAAAAGTTTTAGCATTATGATTCTTGGCAAAGGCCTCTGCACATGTCAAGAAATACAGTAGTACCTGCTCAAGAATAGAGTCTATCATAAGATCATCCACTGGTGGGGCTCTCTGTGTTGATGCTTCCTCATGGTTCTAATCAGTATGGAAGGGAAGTGATCAGTACATTTGATATTAAAACAAGAATAGAGTCTATCATTAGCAAAACAAGAGATAAAATTCATACTATACCTGGGTACTCACTGGTCCCTCTTCTTGCACATTAGTATTTGCATGTTGAACATTCTCTTGTGTTGCTTCTGCTTCAACTTGTCTATTTGGAGGTGGTAGGCCAGCCTTAAGATATTTACAACCCTTTCTGTTGTGGTCTGGGTCACCGCAGTAGGAGCAATGCATTATGACACCATGTCTGGACATTCTCTTCCCTCCATTCTGCATATGATCTCTTACGGTGATTTCCTTCTACTCTTGCAAGGTCTTCCCACATGTTTTGTGTACTCTGGTGGCAATATTGTGGGGCCATTCATCTTCTCCCACTCTGTGATATCTTTGCAAGGATAAATTATGTTGCTGTAGGCCTTCTTGAACATTGCCACTGAGTAGCAATTATCCACCAATGTTATGGGGTCAACTCTCTCATTTCTGCAGCATGCAATGACATGTATACATGTGACTCCATTTTTTTGCCATCTCATGCAGCTGCAAGACTTGGTGTGTATGTCCACAATGTAGTCTGTTCCTCTATCACCTACTTGAAATACTCCATCTCCTAACTCATATACATAACAAGTGTTTGCTAGATCTTTGAGCTTCTCAACCATCTTCTTTATCTTAGGGCATGTAACTCCTTGCATCTTCTCACCCTCAAGTTGTTTGGTGTAATGCCTACTAGTCCACTGTTGTTTGATCCTCTCAAACATTGATAGGATTGGCAATTCTCTGGCTTCTAGGATATACCTGCAAGCAGGACACAAGGGAAGGAAATCATTAGTATGTCAAACTAGGTAGGGGATCATTAGTATCTCAAGCACAAACTAGGAAGGAAATCATTAGTATCTTACTTGTTGAAGACCTCACATAGGTTATTCAGCAAAATATCACACTTTGGTATGTCACTCTGGAATGCCCTGACCCAAGTCTCAGGTTCTAATTCTTTCAACCACTTGTATGCATCCTCATTGAGTTCCTTCATCTCATTCATGTACCGCTCATAGTTGATTGTTGTTGTGCTTCTTGCAATCTTCCACAGCTGGTTCTTCAGTGCATCACCTTTGTACAGCTGCTGGAAATTCTTCCACATATGCCTGACACAGAACCTATGTTCTGATTCTGGAAACACATCATTCACAGCATTGATAAGCCCCTTTTGTTTATCAGACATAATGGTCCATGGTGAGGTGTTGATGATACCAAGGTCCATCTTAAGCCTCTCAAGAAACCAAACCCAGTTTGGCATGTCTTCCACTTCCACAACAGCAATGGCAATTGGGAAAATACAATTATTAGGATCTATGCCAACTGCAACAAGTAACTGACCCCTATATCTAGTTTTTATATGACACCCATCTATGAAAATCACAGGCCTGCATCCTTGAAGGAAACCTCTTTTACAAGCATCCAGACACATGTATGCTTTGTTGAACCTAGCTTTATCATCAAGTGCTAGGAAGAATGAACTACAGGTTGCTTCTCCTTATCTCATTTCCATAGTCCCACAAAGAACTTGTATTGTCCTTCTTCATCACCATGAATTATCTTCATGGCCAGCCTCCTTGCCCTTTGTAGCTTAGTCCTAGTTGGTGTCATATGCCATTCTTTTGTACAACTCATGAGAAGTTCCTCAAGTTCATGTCTTGATCTCGCCTCAAACTCTCAAGATATTTCCTTGCAAGAAATGGTGCGATAAATGCTTTGATCTTCCATTTCTTGCAACATGTATGCTCTTCCACATACTTCTTCACCATGAAGCATTTAGTCCTACTGTCATATGATGCCCATAAATACCAAGTGCAATCCTCATCACATACTGCCTTCACTCTCTTCTTGTCATTAACTGGCAACTTCACATCCACTCTGTTTTTGCAGCTATACTCCTTTATAGCTTTCCTTAGCAATTGTACATTCTCAAATACTTGACCCACATGGAACTTTGGACACTGCAGGTCCTCCTTTCTGAAAGCTCTAAACTTGGTCTGAGTTTCATCATCTGAATCTGGTGCCCACAAGTCCTCACCTTCTGATTCATAATCAGACATGGCTTCATATTTTGCTTCAGAACCTGGTTTCACCTGTCCCCCTTGCACCTTATCCTTTGATGCCTTTGGCTCATCTTCATCCACATTGTCTGCATAAAGATCATCATCCCCATCAACGATCTCAAAATCACTATCAAACATGTCACCGGATCAAAATCAGTCATCTGAGTCACTTTCTGATGCTGACAACACCTCTTTCCTCCCCCGCTTGGCTCTTCTATCTCTATCTTCCTCCCTCTCCACTCCATTATTCTCTGCATCTGCTCCACTAGCATCCACATGTACTCTATCTGACTCATGCTGTTGTGGCTCAATAGTACTCTCTTGCTGCACATGATCCAAATTGTGCGATTGAATGTTCTCTGTCCTCCTTGCAAAGATAAATGGATTTCCATCATCAACTTCAACTTCTGGATTGTTTGGATAAACAATTTGAATTGGAATAGGAGCTTCTCCTTCTCTATGTGATGGACTACTGCTAGATGCAAGATTGGTACTACTCTTTTCTTTGGAAGGGCTGAACACTGGTGGCAGATGAGCTCTTAGATTATGGACTACATCATCAACATCCTTGTGAGAATGCAAACTGTCATCATGGTCCAGATAAATATCAAAGAAATGATGGCCTATTGACAAGAATACCATCATTTGATCAGTATCTGCATCACTCCTAATCTGTCTCAAAGAATTTCTGGTGATGTCAAGGATGGGAATGCGGTAGTATGCTTTTATCCTTCCAGCCATCTCCCATCCTATCTCCTCTACCATATGCTCCACCATGATTGGAGACCATGTTAACCTATCAACTTGATCATACCACACTTCATGTCCATTGACATAACTTCATTGCTTCCTTGACCCATGAAAAAAACCATGATGAAATAGCACTGAAAATTTGTCACTGCGTGCTCCTGTTACAAAAAAGCACACAAATTGAGTACAGCCACCAATAGTTGTAACAAACTTGACAAAAAATGAACCTTTTATGTGAACCTTAAACCCTACAACTGAAAGATCGTGGATGTCGCCTAGAGGGGGGGGGGGGTGAATAGGCGCTTTAAAATAATTACGGTTGAGGCTTGAACAAATGCGGAATAAACCTAGCGGTTAATTTGTCAAGCACAAAACCTACAACAACTAGGCTCACTTATGTGCACCAACAACTTATGCTAAGCAAGATAAGCAACTATGTGATAGCAAGATATATGACAAGAACAATATGGCTATCACAAAGTAAAGTGCATAAGTAAAGGGCTCGGGTAAGAGATAACCGAGGCACGCGGAGACGACGATGTATCCCGAAGTTCACACCCTTGCGGATGCTAGTCTCCGTTTGGAGCGGTGTGGAGGCACAATGCTCCCCAAGAAGCCACTAGGGCCACCGTAATCTCCTCACGCCCTCGCACAATGCAAGATGCCGTGATTCCACTAAGGGACTGTTGAGGGTGGTCACCGAGCCTGTACAAATGGCAACCCTTGGGGGCGGTCACCGAACCCGTACACTTTGGCAACCCTTGGGGGCGGTCACCGTACAGATCAAATTGCTCAGGCGATCTCCACAACCTAATTGGAGACCCGACACTTGCCCGGAGCTTTGCACCACAATGATTGAGCTCGAACACCACCAACTGCCTAGGGCGCCCAAGCACCCAAGAGGAACAAGCTCAAGGCGCCAAGCACCCAAGAGTAATAAGCTTCTCAACTTGTAACTTCCACGAATCACCGTGGAGAACTCAAACCGATGCACCAAATGCAATGGCAAGGGCACACGGAGTGCCCAAGTCCTTCTCTCCCAAATCCCACCAAAGCAACTAATGCTAGGGAGGAAAATGAGAGGAAGAACGAAAGAAGAACACGAAGAACTCCAAGATCTAGATCCAAGGGGTTCCCTCACTTAGAGGAGAAAGTGATTGGTGGAAATGTGGATCTAGATCTCCTCTCTCTTTGCCCTCAAAAACTAGCAAGAATCCATGGAGGGATTGAGAGTTAGCAAGCTCGAAGAAGGTCAACAATGGGGGAAGAACACGAGCTCAAAGGATAAGGTTGAATGGGGAAGAAGACCCCCTTTTATAGGAGCTCCCGAATCCAACCGTTATGTTCACAGCCAAGACAGAAGCGGTACTACCGCTCAAGGAGCGGTACTACCGCTTAGGGCGGTAGAACCCCTTCAAACACAACAGCGAGGAGGCAAAAGGCCAAAGAACCTTCGGAGCGGTAGTACCGCTCGTCCTCACGGTACTACCGCTCGACCTCACGGTACTACCGCTATGAGCGGTACTAAAAAATACTTCAGTGTTTACTCACGAAAGCAAAACCACGAGATTTTGGTCCGAGCGGTACTACTGCTTAGGAGCCGCGGTAGTACTGCTCTGGGCGGTACTACCGCTCAGAGCCGCGGTAATCTTGCTCTGAGCGTAGTAAAAATTACATCCGCTCTAGTCGCGGTAGTACCGCCGCAGCCTTTACCAAAACAGCCACAACTTTTGCAAACGGACTCAATTCAACGAAACCAAGTTTGTTGGAAAGCTAACGACATGGGCTAACACAATCTTGATAGAAATATCAAGAATAAGCAAATGAGAAAAGTCCCAAAGGAAAATGGTGAGAACCCTTCCTCGGAAAAGACCGGTAAAACCTCCAACACCGAAAACATCATAGAAGATGCATGTGAACTCCGTTTTCGATGAACTCAAGCTTGTCATCAAGATGACCATAATCTCTAAGACTCACAAAGAGAACCAAACAAGAACCAAGAAACATGATGCAAGGATGCAAGGGTTTGAGCTCTCTACTAACGATACGATCAAGCTACCAACTTGAGAGCCCCCCTTGATAGTACGACAATCGAGCATATAACCCGGTCTCCCTACTACCACCACGAGCCCGGTAAAATAGAAAACCTATCACGGGCAAACCTTTGCCTTGCACATGGTCCACTTGAGCTAGATGATGACGATCTTGACTCCTCAAGATGGACCACCTTTCTTGATTGCGTTGGCTCGATGAAGACTAGATGATTGCTCCCCCATAGTCCACTATGGGTGAGCCACTCTTCGGCTCATCTTCACAAGTCCATTGACACCACAATGGATGGCAAGCTTCAAGCACTTGATCTCTTCGTGATGCTCCACTTGAACTTGCACACGGCAATCTTGATGACGATCACCACTTGATGTCATCCTTTCCATGGGTTGTATGATATCTTCCTCTTGACGCAAGCCCATGGACACGCACCTAACCCCACATAGACTCTCACATAGACCATGGGTTAGTACACAAAGTGCAATGGATAATGCTTACCATACCATGGGATCACTTGATCCCTCTCGGTACATCTTCTATGCTTTGTGAGTTGATCAACTTGATTCACTCTTGACTTAGTCTTGATCAACCTTGAATCTTTCCAACTCTATTCGTTTGGATGATGTCTTGAAGGTAAACATGAATGATCACACAATCTTCTTCTTCAAGACATGCTTGCAATAAGCTCAACACTCACATGACCAATCTTTGGATAATTCCTTAATAGCACCTTGGTCAACACATAAACTCCTTGAAACCAACACATGGACTTCAAGAAATGCCTATGGACAAATCCTTCAAATATAACTCAATGCAACCATTAGTCCATAGAGAATGTCATCAATTACCAAAACCACACATGGGGGCACCACATGTCCTTTCAATCTCCCCATTTTGGTAATTGATGACAATCACTTTCAAGAGAGTTTATATAAGGAATTATGCATCACCATGCAATGCAACAACCAATAATGCATGCGTATGAGATGCAAATGCTTAGGAACAAAAGCTGAAGCAAGGAGAAAACTCTGAAGACTTCTCCATAAAACTCTCTGAAACTTCTCCCCATTGGCATCGATTGCCACAAATGGGCGAAAAAGCTAAGAAGACCAATATAAAAGGTGTTCCTCCAAAAGTTGTGTATTTCTCAACAAGAGAGTGGAATGCCATACACATATCCAAAGGTAACACTTGGAGGAAGACCAACTATATTGAGGCACCAAGATTGCAAAAGAATGATATGCCACAAAGACATAACAAAGAGAGAAACAAGAAATCAAGCAATCAAAAGATACCAATTGAAGTAAGCTATCAAAAGATATCAACTGAACCACTAGACCAAAGATCCTACGAGCCACATGAAAAAGTTATTATGATATGAGCAGAGGATTGTTCTAAAGAAACTAGAGAAGCTCCCCATGATTTGTGCACATCAAGAATTTTTGTATGTGGATACAAAGTGCACAAAATAGGATCATAGCTCCCCAAAGTCAATGAGAAACTAACAACCAGTGCAAGAGAGCATATAGGAAACTAAGGCTAGCGCTTGCAACAAGCACATGGTTGAGCAACATTGTAAAATAGGCAACTTAAGAATAGGCTCAACCAAAATGATGTGTGTGAGTCATGGCAAAGCACATGAGAAGACTAATATACGGATGAGCATAAGCATCAACATAGTCTCGAATGAATGAGATACCAGTGCAAAGCCTTTCATTCTCACACACAACTAGCGAATGGGTTCACAAGCTTACTAATAAGAAAATAGAGAACCCACGCTTGTGACAACCCGTGGTGAAGATAGACGATGAGAGGCTCATCAAGACGAGGGGTGCCAATTAAGATGGCAAAAGCCTCGTAAAGATGAGCAAGAGGAAAATAATCTTCACCACACAAGAGTGCATCATGATGCAACGATAGAGGACACGCACTCAAGGCAAAAGCTTTCACAGAGCCACCAAATAAATAACATAAGAAAGACGAGGTGGACGTGAAAGAAAGGATATCAACTAGAGATGTAATTTCTCTCAAGTGTATAAGGTTCTAGGTAGACAAAATCATGATGATATATATCTACAAAGAGGGATGTACACCCGAAATAGTTACAACATGAAGGAACAGGATATCCACAAGAAAGTCATAAATATACCAATAAGATATTTGCTTGAAAGCATAGCACTTGGCTAGATATGGTCTTATTGTACATAAATGAATTCCTGCATGAACATCAAAGACATCACAACTAGCAACATGAGATCATCGTTGAGATGCTTTGAGAAAGGAAACAAGTATCACAAGAAAGAATGAAATAAATGCCATGATACAACCCACACAAGGTTGATGCAAGAAATGTGTGCATGAAGTAGATGATGATACTTGTTACCGAGATACCATTGGAAGGATGTAGAAGATACCAAATGAAGGTAGATGGTAGTTCATTGATCATCCTAGCTTGACTCCAAGTATGCACATGGTGACAACACCTTCCTTGTGAGTGAGCCGAGCATCCAATGCATCTCCAACTGTTCCTATAAGAACAACTCAAACTAAACGGTACCCAAACTCATCGGGACCAAATAGTTAGAAACACCAATACATAGGACAAACTCCACATAAATAAGTGCATATATATATATGAAAATGAATATCATGAACTCATCCAAATTGAGACTAGGTGGAGTTTCTCCCATATATTGAGTCAAAGAAAGAAAGCATGCCAAATAAAATACATGAAGAAAACATGCATGCTCAAGACTTCAAAACCCAAAACCAAAAGACAACGAAATGCCAAGTGAAAAGGATACCAAATGAATAAAACATCACTTGGAGGATATCCATAAAAGATACATCAAGGAATGAGATATCCATTGATACACTCAAAATAAAAGATATCAAACTCCCAAAAGAGAGGATGGTTCCAAACAAACCAAGCTCTCTACAAAGTTTCATGATGGCAGAAAGTACCAAAACGAAAGCGGCTTGCCTTCCACCAACACACACTTGATAAGGATCACAAGAAGAGTGTTCCAAAGAAAATAGGATAGCTCCCCCACGAGTTATGCATTATATAGGATTTGCATTTGAATACAAAATGCACAAGGTGGGATCACCACTTTCACTATATCTAGAAAGCACTAGACAAGAACGAGAAACAAACAAGATCCACAAGTGGTAGGGAAGACAACGGGAGTTGACACAAACCTTGGCAAGAGAAAAGGCAAATAATAATAAAAGCCAATGTAAAGATGATCAATAAATTCTACCACACATAAGTGAGTACCAATTGTCAAACGACAAGAAGTATTTGAAAATAATTCCCAGTGGTAGATAGCAAGGATATCCGACATCATCTTCACACCAAACACAAGCAAATTGCAACTTGTAGAGCTATCATGCCACCTAGGAACAAGATAATTTACAATATCAATTCTAGGTGACAATATCTCAAATGTACACATTTTCTAGGCTAGTAATACACACATAGCATATTACTCCCCATAATGTGATACCAATTAAAGATAGACAAGAGGCAATTAAAAGGATCCAACAAGAGATAATTAATGGACAATTTAGAATTTGAATTTCTCATGAGAGATATACCACCTAGAGACTAGATAATCTTGAAATATCAATACTAGATGGTATTACTCATGTACACACATTTATAGGATTGTGAGGTGCACAAAGCACATCACTCCCCATAATGGGATATTCCATTAATCTCTCACAAGAGCCAACTAAGAAATAAACAAGATGCAAAAAGGCTCAACACACAACACACATGTACATGATGTGCAAACTAACATGCACATACTTGATTTCTCAAGATAAGCAATTTTGAAGCACAACATATACAAGCACATGCAAGATACAAAACCACAACATGCTAAGGGACAAGTAAATTTTAATGTAAGCAATTTAAGCACGAGTTACCGCAAGGAGGAACATTGGATATATGATAGAAAGATAATCCGAATGACTTGGCTTGACACAATATGAATGATGAGGACCCTTAAATCGTCATAATGTAGCCAAGTCTCCAATGACCTCCAACAACACCTATTGATCAAGTTTGAGCTAGTTGGTCCCCAACCAAGTTGGGTCCTAAGAGGTTAGTCACAATAGGCTTGGCCACCCAAATGGTTCTTTTCTTGACCCCACTTTGAGTACCAACAAACTTGGCAAACACATTGCCAACCTTATCCTTCCCAAGAGAATAGACATCATCAATAATAATTGGGTTGGATAAGTTACCACTAGTGCATGAAGAAGCGTCGTGGCCTTTCTCACGACATAAGTAGCAACGTCTACTCTTCACTTTCTTCTCAATTGATTTCTCAACAAGAGAAGCATTAACTTGAGTCTTCTTGGGAAGTGGCCTCTCTTCAACTTGAGGTTGAGCATGAGATTGAACTTGTGCCCTCTTCCCTTGTTGCTTGACACTAATTTCCTTCTTCTTCAATGGGCAAGATCTAACATGATGCCCTTCTACTTTGCACTTGAAGCAAACAATCTTGGCGATTTCTTGACTTGTTCTTGGCCCTTCTTTTGTTCATCTTGGACTTCTTCTTATTGGAGTTGAATCCAAGTCCACCTTTGTCATTGGGAGATTTTTGCACACTCAAGATATTGTTGAGTGTGGATTTCCTTCATGACTCTTTTCCAAGTCTTTCTTCAAAGAAGTGACTTGGGCCTTGAGCTCTTTGATTTCCTCTACATGGTTAGTCTCAATACAAGTACTAGAGGAAGTATAAGCTTCATTGTTAGAGCAACAAGGCAAGGAAAGCAATTCATCACAAGATGTACCAACATTGTGAGTAGATGAATTACAAGGACTAGCACATATCAATATAGCATTTTGACTAGAAGTAGTGCTAGTATCCACATGAGGCTCACTAGATGTTACCTTAGAAAGCATGGCCTCATGAGCTATCTTTAGCACATCATGGGATACTAGAAGATCGTCATGAGAGCTTGAGAGCTTTTCATGGCTTTCTTCCAATATCCCATAATTGCTAGATAGCAACTCAAGTTGAGCCCTTAGCTCAACATTCTCCTTCAATATGGATGCTTCACAAGAGATAGAGTTAGTAGCACAAGCATCATCATTAGCAACAGGAGGAGAAGACAACTTGGCAAGCTCTTTTGAATATGAAGCTTTAAGTTGAGCATGAGACTCGGTGAGTTTGATGAGCTCACTCTTAATGACCCTTGAGCCATTTTCGAGGTGCTCAAAGTCCTCAAGGAGTTTAGCATGCACAACTTCAAGCTCCTCATTTTTAGTTTCATAATTATTGGCCACCTCGAGAGCTCTATCACGAGATTCCCTCACTCTAGATAATTCTAGAGCAAAAGTCTCCTCAAGAGATTCCTTGGTGGTTTGTTCAAGTTCAAGAGCTTGAGAGAGGTCCGCAATCTCATTAAGCGTAATCACGCTCATGACCTTCCATTTTATCAATGGTGACCTCATGCTCCTCAAGACGAGATTCCAACTCATCAATATATTTCTTGCCCTCAGTAGCAATAGACATGATTTCCATGAAGTTGAAACGAGCAATTTTATTCTTAAGAAGAGCTTTAAAAATCATTTCCCCCTTAATTTTTAAGGAGGCAACATCATCACTCTCTTCATCATAATCAACATCATCATCACTCTTGCCATCATCAATATCATCGCAACATATATTGGGATTCAAAGTGGGAGATACCTTTGAAGCCTTGGCCATAAGGCAAAATGCAATAGATGATGATATAGGATCCCTTGAAGCACCATTCGAGACCACATCTTGTTCCATGGAGTGTTGGGTTTCATCTACATTGTTAGCACAACAACTCGAGGAAATACATGCATTTTATCATGGCAACAAGATATAGCAAGCATATCATCATGAGATTTAGTCAAGCAATTTCTACATGATATGCAAGGACTATCAACACAAGCAAGTGAAACATTTGGAGTGCTCGAGGTGCTAAGGCCCAAAGACGGAGCATTGCAATAATATAGTGATGAAGAATCATCCACAAAAAGCACACTATCATCATTGCAATGACCGACACTACTCACCATATCATTACCTTGTGGCAAACCACATGTAGGTGAAGTAGAAGAAGTTGAGAAGACTATACGGCCGGAGGTGGAGGGAGAACAATCATCCCTACAAATCTTGGACACACCATATTTATCTTGAAGCTTCGTCCACAACTCATGAGCATCCCGGAGCGGCATGAGTTGAAATATAACTACATTGCTCAAAGCATCAAAAGCACATTAGAAGCTTGAGCATTGAGATAAGAGTTTTTCTCATCCTCTAAAGACAATCTTTGGGGATCCTTTGGAGGAGAAAAACCCATATCTACAATTCGCTCCAAATTTGGGTCCATGACCCTAAAGAGATTAAGCATGCGAATTACCCAAACATCAAAATTTGTGCCATCGAAACTAAGAGTGTCGAGAATCCTAATCCCCTAGTCGACATCTTTACTCTCTAGGCGGTTAAGCCCAACAAAGAGAGACGAGGCTCGATACCAATTGAAAGATCGTGGATGTCGCCTAGAGGGGGTGAATAGGCGCTTTAAAAAAATTACGGTTGAGGCTTGAACAAATGCGGAATAAACCTAGCGGTTAATTTGTCAAGCACAAAACCTAAAACAACTAGGCTCACCTATGTGCACCAACAACTTATGCTAAGCAAGATAAGCAACTATGTGATAGCAAGATATATGACAAGAACAATATGGCTATCACAAAGTAAAGTGCATAAGTAAAGGGCTCGGGTAAGAGATAACCGAGGCACGCTGGAGACGACGATGTATCCCGAAGTTCACACCCTTGCGGATGCTAGTCTCCGTTTGGAGCGGTGTGGAGGCACAATGCTCCCAAGAAGCCACTAGGGCCACCGTGATCTCCTCACGCCCTCGCACAATGCAAGATGCCGTGATTCCACTAAGGGACCCTTGAGGGCGGTCACCGAGCCCGTACAAATGGCAACCCTTGGGGGCGGTCACCGAACCCGTACACTTTGGCAACCCTTGGGGGCGGTCACCGGTACCCGTCAAATTGCTCGGGGCGATCTCCACAACCTAATTGGAGACCCCGACACTTGCCCGGAGCTTTGCACCACAATGATTGAGCTCCGAACACCACCAACCGTCTAGGGCGCCCAAGCACCCAAGAGGAACAAGCTCAAGGGCGCCAAGCACCCAAGAATAATAAGCTTCTCAACTTGTAACTTCCACGAATCACCGTGGAGAACTCAAACCGATGCACCAAATGCAATGGCAAGGGCACACGGAGTGCCCAAGTCCTTCTCTCCCAAATCCCACCAAAGCAACTAATTCTAGGGAGGAAAATGAGAGGAAGAACGAAAGAAGAACACGAAGAACTCCAAGATCTAGATCCAAGGGGTTCCCCTCACTTAGAGGAGAAAGTGATTGGTGGAAATGTGGATCTAGATCTCCTCTCTCTTTTCCCTCAAAAACTAGCAAGAATCCATGGAGGGATTGAGAGTTAGCAAGCTTCGAAGAAGGTCAACAATGGGGGAAGAACACGAGCTCAAAGGATAAGGTTGAATGGGAAGAAGACCCCTTTATAGGAGCTCCCGAATCCAACCGTTATGTTCACAGCTCAAGACAGAGCGGTACTACCGCTCCAAGGAGCGGTACTACCGCTAGGGCGGTAGAACCCCTTCGAAACACAACAGCGAGGAGGCAAAAAGGCCAAAAGAACCTTCAGAGCGGTAGTACCGCTCGTCCTCACGGTACTACCGCTCGACCTCACGGTACTACTGCTTACGAGCGGTACTAAAAAAATACTTCTGTGCCTACTTCCGCTGAGCAAAACACGAGATTTTGGTCCGGAGCGGTACTACCGCTTAGGAGCCGGTAATCTTGCTCGGAGCGGTAGTAAAAATTACATCCGCTCTAGTCGCGGTAGTACCGCTGCAGCCTTTACCAAAACAGCCACAACTTTTGCAAACGGACTCCGAATTCAACGAAACCAAGTTTGTTGGAAAGCTAACGACATGGGCTAACACAATCTTGATAGAAATATCAAGAATAAGCAAATTAGAAAAGTCCCAAAGGAAAATGGTGAGAACCCTTCCTCGGAAAAAGACCGGTAAAACCTCCAACACCGAAAACATCATAGAAGACGCATGTGAACTCCGTTTCGATGAACTCAAGCTTGTCATCAAGATGACCATAAGCTCTAAGACTCACAAAGAGAACCAAACAAGAACCAAGAAACATGATGCAAGGATGCAAGGGTTTGAGCTCTCTACTAACGATACGATCAAGCTACCAACTTGAGAGCCCCCTTGATAGTACGACAAGCGATCATATAACCCGGTCTCCCTACTACCACCACGAGACCGGTAAAATAGAAAACCTATCAAGGGCAAACCTTTGCCTTGCACATGGTCCACTTGAGCTAGATGATGACGATCTTGACTCCTCAAGATGGACCACCTTTCTTGATTGCGTTGGCTCGATGAAGACTAGATGATTGCTCCCCATAGTCCACTATGGGTGAGCCACTCTTGACTCATCTTCACAAGTCCATTGACACCACAATGGATGGCAAGCTTCAAGCACTTGATCTCTTCGTGATGCTCCACTTGAACTTGCACACGGCAATCTTGATGACGATCACCACTTGATGTCATCCTTTCCATGGGTTGTATGATATCTTCCTCTTGACGCAAGCCCATGGACACGTACCTAACCCCACATAGACTCTCACATAGACCATGGGTTAGTACACAAAGTGCAATGGATAATGCTTACCATACCATGGGATCACTTGATCCCTCTCGGTACATCTTCTACGCTTTGTGAGTTGATCAACTTGATTCACTCTTGACTTAGTCTTGATCAACCTTGAATCTTTCCAACTCTATTCGTTTGGATGATGTCTTGAAGGTAAACATGAATGATCACACAATCTTCTTCTTCAAGACATGCTTGCAATAAGCTCAACACTCACATGACCAATCTTTGGATAATTCCTTAATAGCACCTTGGTCAACACATAAACTCCTTGAAACCAACACATGGACTTCAAGAAATGCCTATGGACAAATCCTTCAAATATAACTCAATGCAACCATTAGTCCATAGAGAATGTCATCAATTACCAAAACCACACATGGGGGCACCGCATGTCCTTTCAACAACAAACCCCCAATTGTTCCTCCAAAACCCTAGCACACATTCTGAACCATACTACAGGAGCGAGTACACAATTTAGGACAAAGTATGTACATGGCAAACCGTGGCATCAAACCTATATTCCACATTTCATGTGGAATCAAACCTATATTCCACTTTTCAAACCGTGGCAAAACCCTACACGAAACCCCAAATCGATTAACAAAACCCTATGTTTTTCTTCCAATGCGGGCAAGTTCAAGAGAAAACTTAGGCAAACTGAATCTAATCATACATAACTCGATTTGATGTCAAATAGACCAGAATTTTGGACTTCTGTAATCGGGGCAGGGGCTCCATCCAGGCGGCATTTAATTGCAGCCATGGCGGCGCCGCCTTGCCTTCACTACGGTCGCGAGACCCTCCTCCGCGGCCGATCCTTCCGACCCGACACCGAAAATTGTCGCCGACCTCAACGACGGCGATCAACTGTTCCTTCCTCGGTCGCGACAGGGGAGGGGAAGCGGAGACAGGGGAGGGGAAGCGGAGAGACAGAGGAGGCGGAGAGACAGGGAAATGGAGAGGTGGGAGGGCGAGCAGAGATGGAAACAAAGACGGGAGGTTTTTTTTGTAAATTGGTCACCGCTTCGCTTCTGCAGACGACACGTGGCGCGGGGTGCAGTCAATAAAGGTCAGCCCGCGCGTACCGGCTCAATACGGTAAACAGTGACCGTACAATCACGTCCCATCGTACATAGTTACCGTAGTGACCGTATTTCTAAGTACAGTGACCAAACCGAGCTCGCGGCGCAAGTTCAAGTACCTGTAGTGCATTTTACTCGCAAATTTTTATCCTATAATAACATTTGTGGAAGTCATGGCAAAAAAACATAAACAACACCCCAAAATGCTTTCGTAAATAGCATTTTTGGAGTGTCGGTTTTTTTACCGCGACTTCCAAGAATATTATTTCGGTAGGAAGCACTGAAAACATTTGACAAAGTGTGCATAAAAAAATTCAGAACTTACAGGTTATTAAAAAAAAACTGTTCATTAGGGCGCATGTGAGCTCACTAGATCCGTTGTAGATGCTCTAATTCCCTTCCGCAAACTTATCGATCCAATGAAACAACCGAGCATTCCACGTGGGATAATCATTCTTTGACCACAACGGATCTTCCAACCATTCCACCAACACATTCGTGTTCACACCTAACCAAGCTCGGATAAGAGCACCGATGATCCACTCGGACTGACGCTAAGATCTGCACATTCTTTACCTAGCTAGCAAAGCCAAAACAGCCAAGTCAGTTTCTTGGCAAACAAAGCTTAGGACAGTGTGTTTGTTGTTGACCAAAACTCGAATCTGTCTACTCTGCTAATCATCCATCTGCGTCCACACCTGGTCCAACACTGATTTTATTTTATTTTTTGAGCAAAGGGTCCAACACTGAACCTTGCCCACTTTCCACGTCAGGTGCACTCAGCTGGTCACGCTCTTTTTGCTTGGGCTTTACTCATCCTACACAATACTCCTACGGGGTACCAGCACCAAGGAAATAAAATTACATTTTTCTATTAGTTGTCAGATTGATTCCTATCCCATGAAACTCCTTTTTTAATAGCGGGGCTCCCTCCTTCAAAATATACGCCTAGAGCATTCACAGCCGAACTTGGCAAATTTGGCCCGACCGGGCACTCCTCAATTTATGTCCCTCACATCCACACTTCTCGTATCAGATACCCTATATCCATACTATCCATGCAACATGAAGATAAATTATTAGATTACCGCACGAACTATCAAATGGAGCTAGATATGCACATTCCAATCACCAAAAGATCACAGACGGGTCTCCAAAAGCTACTCAAAATTCACATAATCCACACACGATGGACAGGTTCTAACTAGGGACGTAAAGTATGGCTTCTCCACACACGGGTGACCAGTCGGGTTTAAGGTGCCCGGCTATAGATACTCTTAGCTAAAGTATGGCTTCTTCACCCCTAATTAAATATTATCCGCATGAACATTAATAAATTAATCAATGAAGTGAAGCGAGTTTTGGCAAAGGAAAACTAACCTTTTGCATTGCAAGCAACTTAAAAAAATAGTGTGCATCGAAAACAGTGGTACCGTGCAGGGCGGGGTACGGTAGGAACTGAAGCGTGATGGACTTGTGTCCCGCCTACGTGCTCCACAGATTCCATTTGTGATGCATCCATTCACACCCGCCACGAGCACGCTGCAGTCACGGAGTGGACAGCAGAGTGATCCGACAAGCCAACTTCCCGCAGATAAGTCTCGCCGCGAACCTACAAATACCGCCACGCTCCACCCAGTCACACACCTCGATCACACACACCGACAAGCTACAAGCGACAAGCGACAAGCGCCAGCACCGCAGCTCGACTCAACCAGCCACACGCCATCGCACCGATCATGGAGCCCGGCCGCGAGCCCACCGGCACGATCGTCTTCGCCTCCGTCGGGGTCACCAGCTTCGGCTTCGACGTCTTCTCCGTCGCCGTCCCGCAGACTCCCGAGAGCGCGTCCGCCGAGGGGATGGCTGAGCGCCGCCACACGGACGGCGTGTCCGTCAACTTCAACGCCCAGTTCGCGGACGACGGCGGCGAGGAGGTGGCCTTCGTGTCCGAGCGGACCGGCTCGGCGGGCCTGTTCCTGTGCCGCCCCGGGTCCGAGCGCGCCGTCCCGCTGCCGGCCGTGGAGGGGAGCCTGTTCCACGACCGCCCCACCGTGAGGGGCGGCCGGCTGTACTTCGTCTCCGCGCACGAGAAGCCGGATGGGTGGTTCAGGAGCTGGGCGGCGGTGTACGCGACGGACCTGGGCAGCGAGGAGACGGTGCGGATGACGCCTCGGGGCGTGGCGGACATGAGCCCCGCCGTGTCCGCGTCCGGCGAGCTCCTCGCCGTCGCGTCGTACGGCGAGAGGCCGTGGGCGTTCGACTTCCACGAGCTCGAGACGGAGGTCGCCGTCTTCCGTGCCGCCGACCCCGCCCGCCGCGTCGTCGTCGCTGCCCGGGGAGGCTGGCCGACCTGGCACGGGGAGGGCACGGTGTTCTTCCACCGCGTCGCCGATGACGGCTGGTGGAGCGTCTTCCGGTGGACATCTCGCCGGAGACCCTCGAGCCCTGCGGCGCCGAGACGCGCGTGACGCCGCCGGGCGTGCACTGCTTCACCCCTGCCGCCGCGGGCCGTTGGATCGCTGTGGCGACGCGGCGGAAGGGGCGGGCGCAGCGCCACATCGAGCTGTTCGACCTCGAGACGGAGCAATTCGCCTCGGTTACCTCTCTCCTCAACCCGGAGCTGCACCACTACAACCCCTTCTTCTCGCCGTCCGGCGCGCGCCTCGGGTACCACCGCTTCCGCGGCGCGGGCGCGCAGGGCGACTCGCTGATCCCCTACCGGCAGCCGGTGCGCAGCCCGGTGAGCTCCATCCGCATGCTCCGCGTGCACGGCTCCTTCCCGTCCTTCTCGCCGGACGCGAAGTACTTCGCCCTCAACGGCGACTTCTTCAAGTCCCCCGGCGTGACGATCCTCCGCGCCGACGGCTCCAAGCGATGGGTGCTCGCCAAGCAGCCCAACCTGTTCTACACCTCGTGGAGCCCCAGTGAGAGCGGGGTGGTGTTCACCTCCGCTGGCCCCATATTCGAGACCCCGAAAGCGACGGTCCGGGTGGCGCGCATCGAGTTCGACCCCAGCGAGCTCACCGACGACCGCGGCGACGTGGACGTGGCCGTGAAGGAGCTGACCCGGCCGGAGGCCGGCAACGACGCGTTCCCGGCGGTGTCGCCGTGCGGGCGGTGGGTGGTGTTCCGGTCCGGCCGGTCGGGCCACAAGAACCTCTACATCGTCGACGCGGCGCGCGGGGAGGAGACGATACGGAGGGTGACCGACGGCGAGTGGATCGACACGATGCCGAGCTGGTCTCCGGACGGGGAGCTGATCGCGTTCTCCTCCAACCGGCACGAGCCGGCCAACGCCGCCGTGTTCAGCATCTACCTGGTGCGGCCGGACGGGACAGGGCTGAGGCGGGTGCACGTGGCCGGGCCGCCGGGGAGCGCGGAGGCGGACAAGGAGCGGATCAACCACGTGTGCTTCAGCCCGGACGGTGAGTGGCTGCTCTTCACGGCGAACCTCGGCGGCGTCGTGGCCGAGCCCATCTCCGGGCCGAACCAGTTCCAGCCGTACGGCGACCTGTACGTGTGCCGGCTCGACGGGTCCGGTGTGCGCAGGCTCACCTGCAACGCCTACGAGAACGGCACGCCGACGTGGGGCCCGGCGCTGGGCGTGGAGTCGCTGTCGCTGGGCGCCCCCGCCGCCGACGATTCGCTGGGCGAGTTCGACGAGCCGCTGTGGCTCAGCTGCGACGTGTGAGGTGCCCGCAAAGATGGTGATGGCTGCCCTGCGGTTTCGAGTGGCTTCGGTCGATAATAAAATAGTAATGGTGCGAATGATCCTCATTCTGGTTGATGGTGTTGTCAGACGTTTTGTATTGTTGCTAATTAATAAAACCAGGTGCTTGTGTGGAATCCACTATGTGTTGTCAGCTAAAGTAGTGTCAGTGACAGGGCTGGACGTATGTCCTTCTGCCTGAAGACTCGATCGGCCATGAGTTTTTCTCGGGCATCACTACGCGCCGGTCGATCGACCGAAATTTGGGCCGGTCACCGCGCATCCGCCTGATTCAAACCACAAATCAGTCGTCATTCGATTTGGTCCCCGCGTCATCTTCTTCCTTTCTCCGTCTTTGACGTTGGTCGACGCAGTGCACTGGAGAGCTCCGCCCCCAGCGCGCCCAAGGAAACAAAAAACCCGCCGTTCATGGCGGCTGCTGCGTCGTGTCCGGCGCCGGTTTGCAGCACCTCATGCCCTCTGTCCTATCCACACATTTGCAGGTGCCAGTTCCAGCAAAAATGAATGACGGATGTAGCAAATAATGCACACGACGGCTGCAGCAAAATATCACCAAAAATCACGGATCCCAGTTGAAAAACAGTTGCCACCGCCGGTAGCAGCACCCACGTGACCTGGTTCCAGCATCCATGACCGCGGGTTGTAGCAAAAAATGGGCGCCGCCACTGCCGTTAACGCAGCCTTCGCCCGGTGGTAGCTGCCGCTGAGACCGGTTGTAACATTTGTTTGCCCAATGTCGACGCCAGTGGTAGTTCCCGTTGTCGCCAGTTGCAACACTAGTTTTGTCAAGTTCCAGCACTAGGATGGCTGGTTGCACCAAGACGTCATCGCAACCGTCGCAGGACACAACTCCCCCGTGAATGGATGTGGGGTTCCAGCATGCCGCGACGCTGGTTCCGGCACACGCCACCATGGTCGCAGCTTCGCCGGTGCACGATTCTACCATGCGGCCATCCACGTTTTTTTTGTGGGGGAGGGAGGTGGTAGGACGTGCACTCCTGCATGGGGAGACTGGGGCGGGGCGGCGACCGACGATGTGCGAGGAGGCGGGTGCTGCAATTCCGTGAGAGAGATAAAATGAGCGGCTGCGAGGAGCAGAAATTGTGAAAGAAGGCTCGCGAGCGGAGGAAAGAAGGCCGACGTGGCACAACGAGAAGCATCGGTTCGATGCGGATCATGCGACGCTCGCAAGACCGGCCGAAGCTTCGACAAGTCAACCACCAGAAAACGTTTTCATTTTTCCCTTCTTTCCTCCGACACCGATGTAGAATTTGTTGATTAACATGTACTCCTTCCGTAAAGAAATACAAGAGCGTTTAGATAACTACTCTAGTGATCTAAACACTCTTATATTTCTTTACAGAGGGAGTAGACATCTATACATCAACAACGTGTTTGGCCATTATTCTCCTACTAAGGGAGCGACTATGTGTCCGTCCCTTGAAAAAATATGTTGGGTCAGTCACTTTGATCAATAACCATTAGATCTTCATCCAAAGGACGAAAATAGACTGTACATTTGTTTATCTTCAACCTCTCTTTTTTCTTTCTCACGTAGCCGCCCATCTACCCCGCTCCAACCGTCTGCCTCCGACCCAGTGGCCGACGGACGCTGCCTTGCACCGCCTCGCCGCCTCGTCCTTCCCTCAACCTTCCCCACCATCGTTGTATCCCATTTTCATGACTATCCATCTAAGTTTCTCGACCTGCAGCAACTTCAACGACCCCCGCACCCCAATCCACACCCTCAAGTTTTAGACTCACTCTCGCTGTATCTCGCCAGCTCCCATTCGTGCAAGGCTCAGCCTCACTGTAGCTGACGCTCGTCATTGGTGCTCCTCACCCCCCCCCCTCGACCTCATGCGAAGCGGAAGTGACTGGTGGTGTAAAGAAAATTTCCAGGTACCTGATATTTAGCAAATGTGTTCTCCTCAACATTATCATTTACCCAAATGACACTAAATATTATTCTCCTAATCATTCTTCGTTCCTTTCTCCGCACGGAAGCGACCCCCAAATTGCTCTCTGGGCGACATCAGGTATCACGATCTATGAGCCGCCTGCCAACCTTCCGCTTTCCTTCTGGCCACCTCGCCGCTGTCGGAGGAGGCAGTCGGTCTAAGCCCATCCTTCTCGTTGAGCCTCGTGGTAAGCTCAACGATATCTTGAAGGAAATATGCCCTAGAGGCAATAATAAAGTTGTTATTTATATTTCCTTATATCATGATAAATGTTTATTATTCATGCTAGAATTGTATTAACCGAAAACTTAGTACATGTGTTAATACATAGACAGAACAGAGTGTCCCTAGTATCACTACAAAAAAAAACACATCCATGACATTTTGGGCTGAACGATTTTTTTCCTGTCATGCTTATGACACTTCTATGAAGATAATTGTGACAAAATCTGATATCATCATAGATGTGGTGGGCTCCTACTTCTATGACAAAAAATCATGACAGAAATGAGCTTTTCGTCCTGGGCGGGCCGGAGACGCAGTTGCATAACATTCTTTGGGCCGTCCATGACGGAAAAAACCGTGGTAGAAGCGAGGGCGAGGAAAATATCAGGGAGTTCCCGGTTATGGTGGGTGGTCGGGGTCCGAGCGATGCGCGTTTCTCTCGTACACGCACGCGCGTGGGTGCGAGGCGTTGTGCTCTAACTGTACCCGAGCGAGGCGTTGGACTCTAACTGAACCCGAGTGATTGCACTGCAGGCTACGCGTTATTGAACCCGAGCGATCGATCGATGGCTGTTAACTGAACTTGATCGAGCGATTCCTTCGCTGCTGCAGCTAACTCAAGCCGATTGATGGTGTCTATGGATGAACAGTGAGTGTTGTTGGGGGGGGGGGGGGGTTGGATGAAAAGTTCCCGGTGGGGGGTTGGATGAACAGGACCCCGTGGTAGTAGAGGCCGTTGCCGCTGGATGAACAGGACCCCGATCGAGCTGGTTGGGGTGGATGAACAGGACCCCGTGGAGGGCTGGGTGAACAGGACCCAGTGGAGGCCTGGTTGAACAGTAGCCGGTGGAGGGCTGGATGAACAGTAGCCCGTGGAGGGGTGGTTGAACAGGACCCCGTGGAGAGGGCTGGTTGAGCGATGGCCGTGGAGGAGCGGTGGAGGCTGGATGAACAGGGAGCCCGTGGATAAGCGATCGCGGTGGAGGCTGGAGGAGGTCGACGGTGGATGAACAGATGGCCCGTGGACGCTGGAGGAGGTCGACGGTGGAGATGAAACGGTATCTGTGGAGTCCGTTTTGCGATGCGCCACACCCCTCCCGATGAACAGGACCCCGTTTCGGCCGTGGCGCTCCAACACAAGTCCATTTCTCTGCTTTTGCGCACGCCACACCCTCCCGATCATCAGGGACCCGTTTGACCGTAGGAGGTCCACAAGAAGTCCATTTCCTCCGTTTTGCGGTACGCCAGACCCCTCCCGATGAACAGGATCCCGTTTCGACCGTGACCGGTCGAACACAAGGCCGTTTCCTCCGTTCTGCGGTACGCCAGGCCTCGTTTTGATTGGCTGTTCCGTCCAAGCCGGTTGGCTGCCGATGAACACGACGTATTTCGTTGCCTCCCCATGAACACGATGCATTCCGTTGCCTCCCCATGAACACGACGACGATGCAGTTTCTCCATTCCGACCCAGCTATGTACACGAGCCCTGGGCGTACGTATGCGCGAGTAGGCGTTCGAGACCCCGCCCATATGTACGTACGTGGCCGTATTTTCTTTCTTGCACCCTGGCAGTATGTACGTGTACATGCTACGTGCGCGCCTCTACTACGACACGTGCCCTTCCTTACGCGACCACGGTTCATCGCTGCAGCCTGCAGACAGACCGATCGACCAGTATGTACGTACACGTTCGCGACCAGAATGACAACGCTACGTACGCTTCGACCAGGTGGTTCCCGACTGTCAGGCACTTCCTTGTGTGCGAAGATGTAGCTGGTGGGTCCCAGCAGTCAGGGGGTGAATCATTTTTTTGCCCGTAATATGGACGCACTTCCTTGCGTGCGAAGATGTAGCTGGTGGGACCAGCAATCAGGGGGTAAACATTTTTTTCGTGAAATACGGTGGCCCATCCGGTGGGTTCCTGCTGTCAGGTGGAGGAATCATTATTTTCCGCGTAATAAGGAGGCACTTCCTTGATGCGGCCGTGGACCCAGCTGTTAGCCTCTCCACATACAGTACTCTTCCGATGGAAGTCGTTCCTTGACCACGTTGACCACGCCGCGCTGAGAGCACCAGGCCCATGGACGACGACGAGGCCTAGGAAGGGGACGACGCGGAGCCGAGGAAGGCACGGCAGTGGATGCCCATGCGGAGAGGAGTACGAGGGTTCACTGGTTCGGCTGCGGTGTGAGGCCGCCGTCGCCGTAGGGCCTGGCTAGCGGTGAGAGTAGTAGGGGGCGGTGAGGCCTCCGCGGTATCACAGCCGCCCACGGGAGGCAGGAGCACGCAGCGCGACCGGCGCTGGTTTGGGCGGCTGGAGCAAGAAGACCAGAGGTTGAAGAAGCACGACGGCCATTGGATGGACATTGTACGGTCACTGCAGCTAGAATCATTTATATTGACTAAGTTGACAAAGCCCTTGGTACGCTCAACTTAGTAGGCCCACAGGTCAGCCTCTGTCGGAGTTATTGGCCATGGGTAGCTTCATCTACCCCCCATGACATTTCAAGATATCGGGGCCAACTGCGCCCCTCAAGCCTCAAAGCTTGGTCGCCGCCTTCTCGTGGCCGACTGGTCCAAGCGGCCGGCTGCCGGAAGGCGGAGGACCCCAGAAGACGGCCACGAAGTGTGTCGACTCCTAGCAGGCGGCCTCTAGAGAGGCCGGCTTCTAGCGGGCGCCCCCAGGCGCCCTCAAAGTCTGCACCCTCATGAATGCGATGAGACGGGGCGTGGCTACAGCGAAGCCTGCCACCCCGGAATCTGGGACGAGTCGTGGCCACATGCGCCGTACCAGCCAGAGATCTCCTACGCGGCGCGACACTGTGGCCCCTCCACCCGTTACATCACCCAAGTCAGAAGGACCATGCTCCCACGACGGGCTGTCGGTACGTCCTTGCTACGTCTTGAGCTTGCTTTGGTTTTCCTCGAAGAGGAGAGGTGATGCAGCAAGTGTAGCATAAGTATTTCCCTCAGTTTTTGAGAACCAAGGTATCAATCCAGTAGGAGGCTTCTCAAAAGTCCCACACACCTACACAAACAAACTGAGAACTCGCAACCAACGCAATAAAGGGTTGTCAATCCCTTCACGGCCACTTGCGAAAGTGAGATCTGATAAAGATAGTATGATAAGATAAATATATTTTTGGTATTTTACAATATAGATGCAAAAAGTAAAGATGCAAATAAAAGTAGATTGGGAGAAAATATGATAAGAGATAGACCCGAGGGCCATAGGTTTCACTAGTGGCTTCTCTCAAGATAGCATAAGTATTACGGTGGGTGAACAAATTACTGTCGAGCAATTGATAGAAAAGCGCATAGTTATGAGATTATCTAGGCATGATCATGTATATAGGCATCACGTCCATAACAAGTAGACCGACTCCTGCTTGCATCTACTACTATTACTCCACACATCGACCGCTATCCAGCATGCATCTAGAGTATTAAGTGTTGGAAATATGCCCTAGAGGCAATAATAAAATGGTTATTATTATATTTCCTTGTTCATGATAATTGTCTATTGTTCATGCTATAATTGTATTAACTGGAAACCGTAATACATGTGTGAATACATAGACCACAACATGTCCCTAGTGAGCCTCTAGTTGACTAGCTCGTTGATCAATAGATGGTTATGGTTTCACGACCATGGACATTGGATGTCATTGATAACGGGATCACATCATTAGGAGAATGATGTGATGGACAAGACCCAATCCTAAGCATAGCACAAGATCGTGTAGTTCGTTTACTAAAGCTTTTCTAATGTCAAGTATCGTTTCCTTAGACCATGAGATTGTGCAACTCCGGATACCGTAGGAATGCTTTGGGTGTACCAAACGTCCACAACGTAATCGGGTGGCTATAAAGGTGCACTCTGGTATCTCTCGAAAGTGTCTCATTGGGTTGGCACGAATCGAGACTGGGATTTGTCACTCCGTATGACGGAGAGGTATCTCTGGGCCCACTTGGTAATGCATCATCATAATGAGCTCAATGTGACTAAGTAGTTAGTCGCGGGATCATGCATTATGAAACGAGTAAAGTGACTTGCGATGCTTGAGATTGAACGAGGTATTGGGATACCGACGATCAAATCTCGGGTAAGTAACATACCGATTGACAAAAGGAATTGTATACGGGATTGCTTGAATCCCCGACATCATGGTTCATCCGATGAGATCATCGTGGAACATGTGGGAGCCAACATGGGTATCCAGATCCCGCTGTTGGTTATTGACCGGAGAGATGTCTCGGTCATGTATGCATGATTCGAGCCCGTAGGGTCTACACACTTAAGGTTCGATGGCGCTAGGGTTATAGGGAAGGTATGTCTGTGATTACCGAATGTTGTTCGGAGTCCCGGATGAGATCCCTGACATCATGAGGAGTTCCGGAATGGTCCGGCGGTGAAGATCGATATATTGGACGAAGGGTATTGGAGTCCGGGAGTGTTCCGGAGGTACCGGGTGATGACCAGCATGACCGAAAGGTATTTCGGGAGCCCCGGCAAGTGTTGGGGGGCTTCATGGGCCAAGGGAAGGGGGCAAACCAGCCCACTAAGGGGCTGTGCGCCTCACCTATTCCCACGTGACCAGGGGGTTTGGGGCGCCCCATCTAGGGTTCCCACCTCCTGGCTTGGGGGCCAAGTCACCCAAAGGGGAGATCCCATCTGCCCTGGCCGTCGCCCCCCCTAGGGGAAACCCTAGGGCGCCTCCCCCTCCCCCTTGCCCCTATATACAGTGGAGGTTTTGGGGCTGCCCAACACATGAGTCTCTCTCTCCCATTGCGCAGCCCTACCTCTCTCCCTCCTCGTCTCTCATAGTGCTTGGCGAAGCCTCGCTGAGTACCGCTCCTCCACCACCACCACGCCGTCGTGCTGCTGCTGGACGGAGTCTTCCCCAACCTCTCCCTCTCTCCTTGCTGGATCAAGGCATGGGAGACGTAACCAGGCTGCACGTGTGTTGAACGCGGAGGTGCCGTTGTTCGGCGCTTAGATCGGAATCGACCGCGATCTGAATCGCCACGAGTACGACTACCTCATCCGCGTTCTTGCAACGCTTTCGCTTAGTGATCTACAAGGGTATGTAGATGCACTCTCTCTCTCTCTCATTGCTAGAATCTCCATAGATTGATCTTGGTGATGCGTAGAAAATTTTGAATTTCTGCTACGTTCCCGAACATTAAGTTCATAAGAACATAGTAACACATTAAGCAAGATGACATGATGTAGAGGGATAAACTCATGCAATATGATATAAACCCCATCTTGTTATCCTCGATGGCAATAATACAATACGTGCCTTGCAACCCTTTCTGTCACAGGGTAAGGACACCGCAAGATTGAACCCAAAGCTAAGCACTTCTCCCATGGCAAGAAAGACCAATCTAGTAGGCCAAACTAAACTGATAATTCGAAGAGACTTGCAAAGATAACTTAATCATACATAAAATAATTCAGAGAAGATTCAAATATTATTCATAGATAAACTTAATCATAAACCCACAATTCATCGGATCTCGACAAACACACCGCAAAAAGAGTTTACATCGAATAGATCTCCACAAGAGAGGGAGAACATTGTATTGAGATCCAAAAAGAGAGAAGAAGCCATCTAGCTAATAACTATGGACCCGTAGGTCTGTGGTAAACTACTCACAACTCATCGGAGGGGCAAGGATGTTGATGTAGAGGCCCTCCGTGGTTGATTCCCCCTCCAGCAGAGTGCCGACAAGGGCTCCAAGATGAGATCTCGCGGATCTGAGAAGGTTCTACGGTGGAAGTTGTGTTTCGTGGTGCCCTGGATGTTTTCGAGTGCGTAGGTATATATAGGAGGAAGAAATGCGTCGGTGGCTGCCCGAGGGGCCCACGAGACAGGTAGCGCCCTATAGGGGAGCACGCCTCCTATCTCGTGGAGGCCTCGGCTGCTTCTTGACTTGCACTCCAAGTCCTCTCGGATCACGTTTGTTCCAAAAATCACGCTCCCGAAGGTTTCATTCCGTTTGGACTCCGTTTGATATTCCTTTTCTTCGAAATACTGAAATAGAAAAAAAACAACAATATGGGCTGGGCCTCCGGTTAGTAGGTTTGTCCCAAAAATGATATAAATGTGTAAAATAAAGCCCATGAACATCCAAAAGGGGGTAATATAATAGCATGGAACAATAAAAAATTATAGATACGTTGGAGACGTATCAAGCATCCCCAAGCTTAATTCCTGCTCGTCCTCGAGTAGGTAAATGATAAAAGAGAATATTTGATGTGGAATGCTACCTAGCATAATTCATAATGTAATTTTATTTATTGTGGCATGAATGTTCAGATCCAAATGAATACAAAATAAAAGTTCATATTGATAAAAGAAATAGTAATACTTCAAGCATACTAATCAAAGTAATCATGTCTTCTCAAAATAACATGGCAAAAGAAAGTTCATCCCTACAAAACCATATAGTTAGGCTATGCTTCATTTTCGTCACACAAAGATATTCCCAACTTCTATACCCCTGATGACAAGCCAAGCAATTGTTTCATACTTAAATAATCTCAAACTTTTTCAACCTTCACGCAATACATGAGCGTGAGCCATGGATATAGCACTATGGGTGGAATAGAATATGATGATGGGGATTGTGTGGAGAAGACAAAAAAGGAGAAAGTCTCACATTGATGAGGATAATCAATGGGCTATGGAGATGCCCATCAATTGATGTCAACATGAGGAGTAGGGATTGCCATGCAATGGATGCACTAGAGCTATGAATGCTCAATAAAAGAAAACTAGTGGGTGTGCATCCAACTTGCTTGCTCATGCAGACCTAGGGCATTTGAGGAAGCCCATCGTAGGAATATACAAGCCAAGTTCTATAATGAAAAATTCCCACTAGTATGAAAAAGACAACTTATGAGACTCGCTATATGAAAAACATGGTGCTACTTTGAAGCACAATATATGAGACTCACTACATGAAGAACAAGGTGCTACTTTGAAGCACAAGTGTGGTAAAAGGATAGTAGCATTGCCCTTTTTATTTTTTTTATTTTTTTGGGTGTTTCTTTTTTTATTTTTTGGCCTTTATCTTTTTTTTTGATTGGGCAATGCTCTAATAATGATGACCATCACACTTCTATTGATTACAACATAAGGATTACAACTCGAAACTAGAACAAGATATAACTCTATATGAATGCCTCCGGCGGTGTACCGGGATGGTGCAATGAATCAAGAGTGACATGTATGAAAAATAATGCATGGTGGCTTTGCCACAAATACGATGTCAACTACATGATCATGCAATGGCAATATGACAAAAGTAAAGTATGTCATGATGATGATGAACGGAACGGTGGAAAGTTGCATGGCAATATATCTCGGAATGGCTATGGAAATGACATAACAGGTAGGTATGGTGGCTGTTTTGAGGAAGATATAAGGAGGTTTATGTGTGATAGAGCGTATCGTATCACGGGGTTTGGATGCACCGCGAAGTTTGCACCAACTCTCAAGGTGAGAAAGGGCAATGCACGGTACCGAAGAGGCTAGCAAAGGTGGAAAGGTAAAAGTGCGTATAATCCATGGACTCAACATTAGTCAAAAGAACTCATATACTTATTGCAAAAATTTAGAAGTCATCAAAAATCAAGTACTACACGCATGCTCCTAGGGGGATAGATTGGTAGGAAAAGACCATCGCTCGTCCCCGACCGCCACTCATAAGGATGCACAAGCCATGTACACTTCATGTTTCAAATTTGTTACACAACTTTAACCATACGTGCATGCTATGGGACTTGCTAACTTCAACACAAGCATTCTTTAAATTCATAATCACCCAACTAGCATGACTTTAATATCACTACCTCCTTATCTCAAAACAATTATCAAGTATCAAATTGATCATAGCATCCAATTCACTTCCTATGATAGTTTTTATTATACCCAACTTGGATGCCTACCATTCTAGGACCTGTTCTAAAAGACTCTCAAAATAATATAAGTGAAGCATGAGAGACTAGCAATTTCTTCAAAATTAAGACACCACCGTGCTCTAAAAGATATAAGTGAAGCACTAGAGCAAAAACTATCAAGCTCAAAAGATATAAGTGAAGCAACATAGAGTATTCTAGCAAATTCTAATCAAATAGGCTTCTCCCAAAAGGTGTGTACAGCAAGGATGATTGTGGTAAACTAAAGATCAAATACTAATATAATACACTACGCTCCAAGCAAAACACTTATCATGTGGTGAATAAAAATATAGCTCCAAGTAAAGTTACCAATGAACCAAGACGAAAGAGGGGATACCTTCCCGGGGCATCCCCAAGCTTAGGCTTTTGGAAATTATTGAATGTCTTGGGGTGCCTTGGGCATCCCCAAGCTTAGGCTCTTGCCACCCTTTATTCCATAGTCCATAAAAGCTTTACCCAAAACTTGAAAACTTCACAACACAAAACTCAACAAGAAATCTTATAAGCTCCGTTAGTGAAAGAAAACAAAACCATCACATAAGGTACTGCAAGAACTCATTCTTTATTTAATTTGGTGTTAAAACTACTGTATTCCAACTTCTCTATGGATTATGAACTATTTTATTGGCCACAGATTCATCAAAATAAGCAAACAACACACAAAAAACTGTAGTAATCTGTAACTAAGTCAAACTTCTGGAACTCAAAACATTCAGCAAAAATAGGACGACCTAGGAAATTTATTTATTGATCAGCAGCAATTGGAATCACTATTTTACCACGTTCTGGTGATTTTTAACAATTATTTTCGTGAGACGAAAGTTTCTGGAAATTGCAGCAAGATCAAATAACATCATCCATGAAGATCCTATAGGTTCTACTTGGCACAAACACTAATTAAAACATAAAACCATATCTAAACATAAGGTAGATGGATTATTTATTCCTAAACAGAAAAAAAACAAAGAACATAAAGAAAATTGGGTTGCCTCCCAACTAGCGCTATCGTTTAACGCCCCTAACTAGGCATAAAAGCGAAGATAGATCTAAGTGGTGCCGTAATAATAAGATAGATCTTGAAAGCTCATTTCATATTCTCTACGTTCGGCAGCAAGTTTTCTTTGAGGCAAGCAAAAGTAATCAAAAGGGCTAAATTTAGTGGGACAAATATCCCCAAGCTCAATCACAGGAGGAACGGGTTCCTCCTTTGGCCCTTCATAGTGCACAACTATTTTATTGCTAAAAACATTCTTTTGGCAAAATCTTGTAAGCCTATACTCAAGAGAGTATCCTAGCTCATTGTTTTGAAGGGCAAAATCATTATTAAGCTCGTTAATGCAATCAACCAAGACATTAGTAGGAACCTTTTTTCTAAGGTTTTCATTAAAAGCGACATAGTCCGAAGATTGAAAACGTCTAATTTCCTCTTGATCATAGAGGATCGCTTCTATGGGAGGACGACCGGCGTCCACCCTATAGTGCGCAAAGATTTCTTTGGCCTCTCTTATAATAAATCTAAACTGATGAGCCAAAAAGATAGTAACATCGCGCTTAACAGAAGAGTGCTCAATATTAGAGAATTCTAGGAAAATTCTTTGTATGCAAGGATGCATATGCATGAATTGTCTTTCAAGTTCAACTACAAGCATAGCGATAGCATCCACAAAACTACTAGTTCTATGAAGAATAGAACAACCCATGGAAGGTAAAGCACCGGCACAAGTAAAGAAATCTTGAATAACACCTTTCCCAATGATATTACCACTACCGATTCAAAACTTTTTAATATGCAAGATAGGAGGTTCATCGGCCGGAGCCTCGGGATTTTCTGTGATATCATTATTGTCCATATCGACGATAATCTCCCCAATTTCAGACATAGCAGCAAAGAGCGAGCGAAAAAGAGAGGAGGAGACAGGGAAGGAGATGGCGAATAAAACGGCAAGGGTGAAGTGGGGGAGAGGAAAACGATAGGCAAATGGCAAATAATATAAATGCGAGGGAGATGGGTTTGCGATGGGTACTTGGTATGCCTTGACTTGAGCGAAGACCTCCCCGGCAACGGCGCCAGAAATCCTTCTTGCTACGTCTTGAGCTTGCGTTGGTTTTCCTCGAAGAGGAAAGGGTGATGCAGCAAGTGTAGCGTAAGTATTTCCCTCAATTTTTGAGAACCAAGGTATCAATCTAGTAGGAGGCTTCTCAAAAGTCCCACGCACCTACACAAACAAACTGAGAACTCGCAACCAACGCAATAAAGGGGTTGTCAATCCCTTCACGGCCACTTGCGAAAGTGAGATCTGATAAAGATAGTATGATAAGATAAATATATTTTTGGTATTTTATAAAATAGATGCAAAAAGTAAAGATGCAAATAAAAGTAGATTGCGAGAAAATATGATAAGAGATAGACCTGGGGGCCATAGTTTTCACTAGTGGCTTCTCTCAAGATAACATAAGTATTACGGTGGGTGAACAAATTACTGTCGAGCAATTGATAGAAAAGCGCATAGTTATGAGATTATCTAGGCATGATCATGTATATAGGCATCACGTCCATAACAAGTAGACCAACTCCTGCTGCATCTACTACTATTACTCCACACATCGACCGCTATCCAAAGATGCATCAAGAGAATTAAGTTCAAAAGAACAGAGTAACGCATTAAGCAAGATGACATGATGTAGAGGGATAAACTAATGAAATATGATATAAACCCCAACTTGTTATCCTCTATGGCAACAATACAATACGTGCCTTGAAACCCTTTACATCCGGGTAAGGACACCGCAAGATTGAACCCAAAGCTAAGCACTTCTCCCATGGCAAGAAAGACCAATCTAGTAGGCCAAACTAAACTGATAATTCGAAGAGACTTGCAAAGATAACTTAATCATACATAAAATAATTCAGAGAAGATTCAAATATTATTCATAGATAAACTTAATCATAAAACCACAATTCATCGGATCTTGACAAACACACCGCAAAAATAGTTTACATCGAATAGATCTCCACAAGAGAGGGGGAGAACATTGTATTGAGATCCAAAAAGAGAGTAGAAGCCATCTAGCTAATAACTATGGACCCGTAGGTCTGTGGTAAACTACTCACAACTCATCGGAGGGGCAAGGATGTTGATGTAGAGGCCCTCCGAGGTTGATTCCCTCCCGTGAGTGCCGACAAGGGCTCCAAGATGAGATCTCGCGGATCTGAGAAGGTTACGGCGGTGGAAATTGTGTTTCGTGGTGCCCCTGGATGTTTTCGGGGTACGTAGGTATACATAGGAGGAAGAAGTACGTCGGTGGCCGCCCGAGGGGCCCATGAGACAGGGGGGTGCGCCCTCCTATCTCGTGGAGGCCTTGGCTGCTTCTTGACTTGTACTCCAAGTCCTCTGGATCACGTTTGTTCCAAAAATCACGCTCCCGAAGGTTTCATTCCGTTTGGAGTCCGTTTGATATTCCTTTTCTTCGAAATACCGAAATAGGCAAACAAACAACAATATGGGCTGGGCCTCCGGTTAGTAGGTTAGTTCCAAAAATGATATAAATGTGTAAAATAAATCCCATGAACATCCAAAAGGGGGTAATATAATAGCATGGAACAATCAAAAATTATAGATACGTTGGAGATGTATCAGTCCTGCAGGCGGCGGGCCCTACCTGCCCGTGAGAACCAGAAGGCGGCTAGCCTCGGCCAGTCGGCCGCGGGGGAGGCCGACATCCAGAAGGCAGCCCTCCCCCTCCCTAGGAGTCTGTGCGCCATTAACCAGAAGAGATGGGGAATGGCTACAGTGAAACGCCCGCCAGGCGGCGGGACTGTAGCCACGCCTTTCCCGACAAAGCAAGCATCATTAGAAGCACGACTACAATGATTAGCAGCTGGTAAGACCCGCAAGCGGCGGGCACGACCTGTCGGCCAAGTACAAGACAGCCGGCAGGGCCCACCGGTCGGCGGGCCCCAGCAGCCAGCGAAGAAGCTAGCCACAAGAGACGCTGACAGCCTGGGCCTACACCCGGCCAGTTTACCATTGTACCCCTGGGGGGTAGGCCTATATAAACCCCACAGGACACCCATGCAAAGGGTTCAGATCCTTAGCCAAACACACCCACGTAGAGAGAGGAGAGATCTAGCCTTGCCCTCCTTCCTCCTCTAGCAAACAGCTCAAGGAGCAACTTGTAGCTACCTGTTGAGATAGTGATCATGCGGAGACCCCGCAGAGCAGGACTAGGGGTGTTATCTCCTAGGAGAGCCCCGAACCTGGGTAAAGTTCATCGGCATACGTGTCTACGCCTCATCCCACTTCTTGGCACCGGTGACGTCTTACTATCCCCCACCATGATAAGCCACCCGTTGGCATATGACACACCAAAACCCCGACATTTGGCGCCCACCCTGGGGCTAGGTGCACCGTCGTCCGGATATCTGTTCTGGACGGGAACCCTCTTCCTTCCTGCCGAGCGCAGCCAACCTGGCACGCCAGACGGCGTTTGTGCCGACACGCTGCATGGCGTGGAGTTCGCCTGCGCGGCGAGCTGCCTCACTGACCTTGTTGGCGAGATCCGCTTCTCCGACGAGCCTGCGTCCGACGCCGGCTCCGACGGCCCCGAGAGCCACCTCGTCAGCCTCCTCGACCACCTCCACATTGCCAATGAGCCGGCCTCCGACCTAGAGTTGACCGGCTCCACTGACCCGATGCTCGTCGACTCCGACACCGCGTCACTCGACGCGTTCCCCACCAACGTGGTGGTCATTGATGACCCTCTCCCTCAGCAGTGACAACATCGTCACGGAGGTGCTCGTCATCAGCCACGATGGAGCTTCCGGCGGCGGCGCCCAAGATCCGCTCGAAGCGACTACGAGACCTGTCCGCACCCATTGCGGAAGATGCTGACACCGAGACGCTGGAAGGCCGTCACGTCTTGCTCGTCGAGAGCGCCCAGAAGCTAGCCAGCATGAGATGCCTCTCGGAGGCTTACCAGCGCGAGATGGACCGTGCTGTGGGCGGGCCCAGCCGCGTTGGCATGGTCCGGCAACATGGCGCGGCCATTGCCAGCATGTTCGGGGCAGACCGCCCTGTCTACGCCACGCCCATGGAAAACATACGAGCTGCCCAGGCGGCAGCAGACGAGCTGGACAACCTCGAGGGCGACGAGCGCCGCCACATGATGGAGCGCGTCCAGCGGCTCATTGACGCGGCTGCCGAGCAGCAAGAAGCCGGCTACCGCGCCGAAGCACCCAACCGGTGGAACGACGACCCGCCTCCTCGCTGAGACCAAGGCGCGACATCCTGGACGCCAAATGGCGGCGCCCGCAGACGACAAGACAAGGAGCCGGCTGCAAGCCGCAGCCGAACGCACATCGCCATTGAGCGCGACCAAGACGGCCGCCCACGAGTGGTGGAACGACCGGGCGACTATCAGCCCCCTCAGCGCAGAGAAATGCGCGTCTCTCCTCTGCCTGTTGATTATCCGAGTCTCGGAGGCCGGCTTGGCCCTCGAGAAGGAATCAGAGAGAATGATGCCCGCCACCGGATCGACTATCTCAACCGAACCCTAGCGCTAGAAGAAGAAGACGCGCTGGGCCTGCCTTGTTTCGGCCCCCGAATCCGTGATTAACCCTGATAACCCACAAGTATAGGGGATCGCAACAGTTTTCGATAAGTAAGAGTGTCGAACCCAACGAGGAGCTAAAGGTAGAACAAATATTCCCTCAAGTTCTATCGACCACCGATACAACTCTACACACGCTTGACGTTCGCTTTACCTAGAACAAGTATGAAACTAGAAGTACTTTGTAGGTGTGATAGGATAGGTTTGCAAGAAAATAAAGAGCGAGTAAATATAAACTAGGGGCTGTTAAGATAAAGACACAACTAAAGTAAATATGGCGAGTGTGGAAAAGTGGTGGTAGGAGTTGTGGAATTGTCCCTAGGCAACTGACTATGTTACTAGACCGGTAATCACTATTGCAATTATATTTGAGGGAGAGGCATAAGCTAACATACTTTCTCTACTTGGATCATATGCACTCATGATTGGAACTCTAGCAAGCATTCGCAACTACTAAAGATTCATTAAGGTAAAACCCAACCATAACATTAAAGTGTCAAGTCCCCTTTATCCCATACGCAAACAACCTACTTACTCGGGTCTGTGCTTCTATCACTCACGCCACCCACCATAAGCAAATCATAAACATATTGCAAACCCTACATCGGGAATCCCTCACGCTTGCGCGACACGGAGGGCACAATAGGATAGCACCAACAATAAAATATGCAACTCAAACCAATCATAGCAATTCATCAATCACTGATAGGACAATGGAAATCTACTCAGACATCATAGTGTCGGGGCAGGCTGATCTGGCCCACGAACACCTATGGGACCGGCGGACCAAGCCCCTTTCGGTTCGGCGGGGAGCGGAGGTCGCACGAAGAGCAGATCGAGGCGAAGCACACGAGCGGTTTACCCAGCTTCGGAGCTCTTCGGAGAGATAACACTCCTACTGCTGCATGTCTGAGTGTATTGAGTTCTTGCTCGGGAGCGCTTGAGTGCTGCAGTACACACGAGCTGCTAACGAGACCGAGCGTGTCTGGCTTCGAACCTTCTGACCCCCCTCTACGTTGCACATGGGCCTCCTTTTATATGCTAAAGGGGTCTCCGACAGGTGGCAACATAGACAAGGGTAAAAGTGGAAAAGGAGTGGTTGGTACAGCTACTTGTACAGTGTACAGTGTACAGTGTATCATACCTAACCCTGACGGCAGGGGATAAAGGTATTAAATGCCTGTCTACGTCGCCCTAACAGTGCAAACAGGGACCATCAGGGGCGCCACCGCTTGCCATGATGGCAATCTTGTCAGCGCCGCTTGCCACCTAGCACCGCTGGCTGCACAGCCTCTCGCCACGCGCGCCTAGAAAGGTCCCAGGGCGACACGTTAGTGGATGTCTTTGGAGCGCAGTGCAGTGGTGGTCTGCCGTGCAAGCGCCTAACTGCGGTTGTTGTCTTGTCGCGCCCGGAAGCTTGTCGCTCATCGGGCCTTCCCGGCAAGCTCCTCTTGCCGAGGCCTTGCCTCCTAGGTGCCTTGGGTGGCCTTCCCGGCAAGCTCCTCTTGCCGGGGCCTTGTCTCCTTGGTTTGAATACTTTGTTCTTGAATGGCTCCAAAGGAACCACGGAGGACCTTGGCGGTCACCCGGTAAGCCTTGCCGCGGAGGGCTGCAACTGCCCGTGCACACAAGTTCGGGATACTAGGGTACCCCTACTCTAGTACACCGACAGGAGCCCCCGGGCCTGGGCCACACACGGTGCCGAGCGCTGTTGGGCCAGGCCCAAACAGGCACGGGCACACGCGCCTGGTCACGCCGTAACTCACCCCGGACCCACCACGCCCTCCACGAACGGCACGCGTCGAATGCGGCGTCGTGTGAGAGATCGTGGGCGAGATCGTGGGTGGTTTCTTTATTCGGAACGACGGAACGTCCGCCCCCTCCCTCTTTATAAGCAGGGGAAACAGGGGCAGGTCGCCCACCTTGCCAGTTGCTGTCCAATCTCGAGAAAACCACCGCTGCTCCCCCCTTCTTCCCAAGGTGAAGAGAGCAGCGCTCACTTCATCGCCACCAAAGATCACCAACGCCGTCGATCTCCTCCACCGCCTCCGCCATGGCTCCGATAGCCGACAAGGAAGGGCGTGAAGTCGGCCGAGGCGCAGCTGCTTTCAAGGCCGCGGAAGGAGCGGCAATCTTTCCCCAGCCGCGAGGGAGCCGAGGAGAACTACTACCTCTTCTCGGTCGACGGAGACGTGGCGCATCCGCGCACGAAGGTACTCAGCTGCTGCCGGAACTAGCTCCGAACGGATATCCCTTCTTCGCTCTTCTTCTCTGCGGGCTCGCCCGCCTTTCTCTGAATTTTTACGTGACATCATGAACACCTACGGGTTCCGCCTCCTTGATTTCACCCCAATGCTGTTCTGACCATGGCAGTTTTCGCACATCTCTGCGAAAACTTTGTCGGAGTCCATCCAAATGTAGCCCTTTTCCGCCACTTCTTTATACCCCGAGTTGAGAGAGGGGAGCCTCTTCTTGGGAGGAATCGCTTGGATCTCGAGGGCCGGCAAGAAGGAAGCCTATCTGGAGGGAGAGCTCCGTGAGCAAATGGGAGGAATGGAGGGCGGATTGGTGCTTTGGATTGTTGAGGAGAACCGCAGCCATTTACCGCCCAAATACTAAACCCCAGAGGTCTGCAACGATTGGAGCAATCTGCCCCGGAAGACGCTTAGGCTGAAGATTGCGATCACCGAATCCTTCGCCTTAGACTTGCGGGCTCACCGTGAGGCACCGTTGGCGCAGACTTTCTTCGCCGCAGACGCCCCCTTGCAGGAGAGGAGGAGACCCGCCTGGGAGTTTCAGAACGCGACAGATATCATGAGGCTGCGCCCAGGCCTCAACTTCAACTTCACCGTCTTGGAACTTGACGCAATGCTCTTGGAGCTGTTCAAGCCCGATCCTGATCATCCAGAAATGTTTAGGTTGCCGAGGAGCGTCGTTCCGCTGTGCAACAATTCCTCGCTTGACCGCATCCGTGCAATGATGCCGTTGTGCGACTCGCATGGGATTGTCCCAACTTGGCAAGAGCCTGCAGATGACATCGTGCGAGAGTTCTTTGACAACCTGATAGAATTGCCGGTCCGCCCCGATGAACAGAGGGGCCTCACCCGCGACACCACCGATGATGAGATGCGCAGACGCCACCAGATGGAAGAGGGCGGCAACAGCTGCCGCAAGCGAAGTTCAGATTCACCGTGGAGGTGGGAGAGGCAGCAGAGGCGGAAAGACTTGTAGAGAGAAAGGAGTTTGCCAGCGAGGAGGTTGTTGCCGTGCCTGAAGCTGAGTCGAGAGAGCCAGCCGAGGGCGCCTCCTCCCCACCTTCAAACAGCTTGCCGCGAGCGGAGCCCCCAGCTCCACCAAGAAGGCGTCTCCGCAAGGCCGGAGAAGTAGCGGGGCGGTAGACGGGTCAACAGCCGCAGCGCCGCGCGACGCGCTCCACCGCGGCAAGCACCGTTGCCGCGGAAGCACCTCACGCCGCCGCGGCAACTGGAGCGGGGCCCTCGCAGACCACCGCTTCTACTCCCGCCAAGTGGCCAAGGGAACCTACTCCTCCGCCTCGTCGTACCGGAGGCGGGCCAGAATTTGATCTCTCCGCGCTCAGCTCCGACGAGGAAGAAGAAGAGTAAGATTCTTTGCAGCATTTGTAGTTCTTGACTTGTTGCTTTGTCTTGTATCTGATTTGCTTCATTCTCAACCCATTCCTTTTCGTGACGCTGGCCTAGAGAGCGTCAAGAGAGCCAAGGCCCCGGTGATTGACATCGAGGACGAACCCACCGCGACACAGGAGGCGCGTCTGAGACCACCTTGCCGGACGCGGCAACTCTTCCTCAAAGCAGCCCCAGCGCAGCCCCAGTAAGTATATGGTTCACTTCTGTTGTTGGCGTGCATGGATGCTCTTTCTTTGCCGATATCTCGATCGCTGATTTGTGTAGGAGCAGAGCAGCCTCACCAGAGTACCACAAGCCGCTCGACATGCCATCTGCCGACTACACCGCCAAGGGAGGATTCCCCGGCGAGGGAGCGTTCTCCGGCAAGGGAGACTTCTCCGGCAAGGGGCAGTTCTCCGGCAAGGGGCAACTCTCCGGCAAGGGACAACACCAACGATCCCCTGGCAGCAGAGACCATGACTGCAGACCCTAGCAAAGGTAATCCTCTTGCCTGAAAACTTCCCTTGTCTTCTTCTTCTTCTGATTTTCTTTTTGAATATTTGCTTGACTTTTCTTCATCCATCCGCCACAGAGCCAATGGAGACCGAGGTCGCCGCCGAGGAGGACGCGCGCGGCAACACTGACAACGCCGCCGCCACCGAAGAAGACGCTGGCGCTGACGAGCCCGCCGTCGAAGAGGCCGCCAAATCTGCCGCCAGACAAGCCGGGCGAGGGTCCGGCGATCGTGACCGACGCCCGAGGCCGCAGGAGCGCCAGGCGCTACGCCGACCGCCGATCCCTCCGCCACTTCGGCAGCGTCGGGCTCCGAAGAGCCCCAGCCCGGCGCCTATTTGAAGGCCGGAGATGACGTCTTCATCAAGCTCCCATGGGCGTCGAGCTCCAGGGCGCCGGCCGAAGGAGAAACGTTCGATGAAGAGCTGCTCGCCTCCGCTGGACTAACGCTGGTCGACGCGCCGAGCAGCAGCAGCGGCGAGTCTGAGGAGGAGCAGCTGCTGCGGAAGCTGCTGTCGCTCTACCGCGCCCGACAAGCCAAGCTGGAATCCCGGGAAGCGCTTGTCGCGAAGGCGGGAGCAGACATCGAGAAGCGCGCGGAGGAGCTCCGGGGCCTCAACCAGGAAGCTCTCCGGTCCCTGGCAGAGGAGCGGGAGCAAATCGCCGAGGAGCGCAAGGCCTTCCTCCTCGAGAAGGCTGAAGCTGAAGAGGAACAGCGGCTTGCTGCCGAGAAGCTATCTGCGCAGGAAGGCGAGTTGGCGCAGAGGAAGGTTTATCTTGACAGCCATGAGGAGGATCTTGCCATGCGCGAGCAAACATTTGGCGGGGCTCTCAAGGATGCAAAGGATCTTGCCGCATGCCGAGGCCGCCAAGAAGGAGCTGGAGACGAAGGTGGCGCAGTTGGAGGCCAATCTCAAGGAGAGCGACGAGGAGCTTGCTGCACTCAAGCATGAGCGCGAGAAGGACGCCTACACTCTTGGCGAGCTGCAGGGCCGTCTCGCCGAGAGGAGCAAGGAGCTCAGCGCCACCAAGGACTCCAACGCAGATCTTGAGCTGAAGCTAACTACTTTGACTCAGACGCTGGACGGCGCCAGGGAGCAGGAGGTGGCCTTGAAGGAGAAGATCAAGGCCGACGAGGCGCTAGCGAGTCTTGCCGCCGCCTGTAATGCCTTGAGGGAGAATGTGGAGCACCGGACCGAGGGTCTCGTGGATGTTGCTGCAGCCATCGACAGGAGTCTGGCGGAGCCGGGATGGTGGATCTTGGATTCCTCCGATGAGCACCTCCAACCCAGCGCCAAGCTCAGCTTGTTCTTCAAGGGCGTGCAGGACGGCCCTCCAGCGACTCGGGAAGAAGTCCCAAAGTAGCTGGCCGAGGAGTCGCGCCAGATCTGTGAGGAGCTCTTCAAAGGTCTTGATGAAGGTGGCCTTCCGCAATCCAGGCCTCAACCTCACCAACATCCTCAAGTCCTTGCCACGGATGCTGATGTGGAGGCGCTCAAGACCCTTGTCGCACCCATCGTGGACAGGGTGAGCGGGATCAAGAGGGTTGAGGGCGATCGCGTAGATTAGGCCGCCCGCTTTCTCTTTTTCTTGCCGCTGCTGATCATGTTATGAGAACAATCTATTAGAGCTGCGACAAGCTATCTTGTAATATAACTCTATTTCGGGTTGGCAATTGCTATGTTATTTCCTTTACTTGATTCCTTCCTTTGTATGTTTTTGCCCTACGATTTTTAGGGAACTCATCAGTAGCACTGGGCACAGGCATGTGTCGACGTCGGCTGACTTCTTTGGCGGTGCCGCTCCGACAAGTAACCTTGTCGCAACTAGTCGCAGCTCACTTAAGTTGTTGAGCGGACTCGAAACAAAGTAAGGGCGCAACTAGCTACGAGTTGGTTCCTCTCACATACGTGTTTTTCATACAAAGTACGGTCGTTCGAGGAAGATATCTTAAAAAATTTAAAACTGATTGCTCAAACTTTAGCAACTTAACTTTTCTGTCGTTTGCTTCCCGGTAAGGCTAGACTTCCTTGAGCGACGCTTGGTACACACCATTATCTTCTCCTTCCCTCCCGGCAAACTTGTGGGCGAGGGAACCTTCCTTTCTTTGAGAAAGAGAAAGAAGAGAAAATAAAGATATGGAGCCTTATGGCTCGTTATTGCTTACCGGGGTAGGTGCTGCACAAAGTGTCGATAACGCATGCAAAATAGAAGTAAAAAGCATGAAATTGACAAGATGTACGAAGCACGCTTAGCTTTACTTATGCATCGGGTCTCACGCTTTGTACAAAGGATTACATGCAACAGCGGCAAGACTTGTACAAAAGGTGGTTGCCGTAACAGGTTCCGGCAACCGCGCCCTACGGGTAAAACTTACGAAGATGCTCAATGTTCCAGGAGTTGCTCACCGGAATGCCATCTTCGGTCTCAAGGCGGACAGCGCCAGCCTAGTGACTCGTTTCACCCGGTAAGGGCCTTCCCACTTCAAGGCCAACTTGTTGGAATTCTTGGTGGACTGAGCAGCGCCAAGAACAAGGTCGCCTTCCTCGAGACTTACGGCATTAACTTTGCGGCTATGGTAGCGGCACAAAGCTTCTTGGTATCGAGCAGCTCAGACAAAGACTGAAGACGATCCTCCTCAAGGAGCAGCGTCATCTTGTCGCAGCTGCTCTTGCTCAAGCTCATCATAAGCGAGCACTCGAGGTGATCCGTATCTGAGTTCCGTGGGGAGAACCGCCTCTGCTCCATAGACTAGAGCGAAGGTGTCGGCGGTGGCTCGATTTGGCGTCGTCCTAATCGACCAAAGAACCACCGGCAGCTCCTCAATCCGATTTCTTCCGCGACTTGTGTAGCTTTGTCAAAGTTTACGGTCTTTTGCTCAAGCAGCACTTCAAAGATTCGCCCTCTCCGCTTGACCGTTACTTCTCGGATGAGCAATGAGCGAAGCGGAACCTTGGCGCCAAGATCTTGGACGTCTTGCATGAAGGTGCGGCTCGTGAATTGTGTGCCGTTGTCGGTGATGATCCTGTTAGGGATTCGAACGGCAAACAATCGACCGAGGAACTTGACCGCCGATCGTGTTGTCACCTTCCTCATCGCTTCCACTTCCGGCCACTTTGTGAACTTGTCGATTGCAACGTACAAGTACTTCAAAGCCCCGACTACTTCGGGGAAAGGGGCCGAGGATGTCGAGCCCCGCATCGAAAATGGCCGTGATAAAGGGATCGTCCCGGAGAGCTTGAGCTGGTGGTGTATTCGCTTGGAATGGAACTGCACGCTTCACACTTGGTTACTTGTGCGGTTGCATCCCGGAGGGCTGTCGGCCAAAAGAAACCTTGCTTAACGCTTTGAGGCAAGTGCTCTGGCGCCAATGTGGTGACCACATATGCCTCCATGTATCTCTGCCAACAGCTTTTGTCCGTCTTCTCGGTGAATACACTTCAATTTCACACCATTGAGTCTTCTTCATGCAGGTGTGTTGTCGACAAACTGGTACATATTTGACCGCCGGGCTACTCTTTCCGCTTCTTCTTGCTCTTCGGAAGTTCTCTGAAGGAAATGGACAATCTGCTGTGCCCATGCTGGAGCTTGCGGCTCGACAACAAGGACTAAAGGCACATCTGCTGCTGCGGGAACATCCGCTTCTACGGCGAGAACCTGCGGCTCAGCCGGAGCTTAACGTTCCCCGGCAAGCTTGCCGGAGCAAAACTTGTCGGGAGCGTTCGCTTCAACGAAACAAACCCTAGGGCTTGTCGGAGCAGACTGCTCCTCAGCACTGTTGGTGTTGATCTTGAGGACCTTCTTGGCGGCGGCTTCGGGAAGCTCTGCCAAAAAAAGTCACCAGAAATCAACTTCCTCTTCTTGCTTTGTCCAGTTGATGGCGTTACAGACGGTTGAGTCAGCTTGAGCACAAAGATCCCTGGTTCCACAGGTAACTTGAGTGCGGCGCACTTCGACAGGCCATCAGCAATGTCGTTCTGAGCTCTTGGAATATACTCCATCATGGGCCGTCAAAGTGCTCTTCTTGCTTTCTCACTTGATGTTCATAAGCTTCGTTCATCGGACTCTGATAACTCTTGTTCACTTGGCGGATGACAAGCTGTGTGTCACCCCTGACAATGAGCTTCTTGATCCCAAGGTCTACTACGATCCTGAGACCAGCAAGCAAACCTTCATACTCTGCAGTATTGTTTGTTGCTTGCTCCTTGGGAAAGTGCATCTGGACTACGTACTTGAGGTGCTCTCCGGTGGGTGCAACAAGTAGCACGCCCAAGACCGGGCGCCTTTGCAGCGAGAAGGCACCATCAAAGTACATCAGCCACTCTTTGCTTGCTTCCTTCACGGGGATGCTCATTTCTGGAATTTCTTCATCTTGTGTTGGCGTACATTCTGCTATGAACTCCACCAATGCCCTGCTTTGGATAGTTGAAGTGCTCTCAAACTTGAGGCCAAAGCTTGACAGGGGCCCAAAGGCCCACTGGACAATCCCGCACTGTTGCCTCCGGATTTTGCAGATCCTCTTCAAAGCAGTAAAACGAGTGACGATTTGTGATCTCATGTGCCCGGAAGTAATGGCGCAGCTTTCTCGAGGCCATGAGGAGGCCGAAAAGCAAGTTACGCACACCGTAGTACCTTGACCTAGCCCCTGCAGAAGGGAACCGACAAAGTAAACTAGGCGCTGCACCATTCTTTTTCGCATCTTTTCATGCGTCCTCACAAGCAGATCCATCCTTGTCGGGACCAGAGCTTGCCGGTGAAGCCCCCTGCTTGTCGCTGGATGCATCTGCCATGGTTGCCAGCTCATCATCCACCTCCCTCTCCGCTACTAACACAGCACTAACCACGATTGGTTGCCGCTATATATAGCAGAAACTTCTCTTGTGGCCTAGGTGCGACAAGTGTTGGAGTGGAGGACAGGTATCTCTTCAAGTCCTGCAGTGCAGCCTCCGCTTCCGGAGTCCATTTCATCGGACCTGCCTTTTTCAAAATTTTGAAAAATGGCAGCAAGGCCAGCAGAACCTAGAGATAAACTCTTTGAGGGCAGCTACGCAACCGGCAAGTCTTCATACATCCTTGACGCGCTTTGGTGCTTCAATCTGCTCAATGGCCTTGATCTTGTCGGGATTGGCTTCAATTCCCCGCTGAGACACGAAGAACCCGAGAAGCTTGCCGGAGGGGACTCCAAACACGCACTTCTCGGGGTTGAGCTTGAGGTTGATCTTGCGCAGGTTTGCAAAGGTTTCGTCTAAATCTTGAATCAGAGTCGCCTTGTCCTTGCTTTTGACCACTATGTCATCCATGTAGGCTTCCACATTTCTGTGCATTTGCGGCTCAAAAGCATAATGGACTACTCTTGCATATGTTGAACCAGCATTCCTTAATCTGAAAGGCATCCGTACGAAACAGTATGTGCCACATGGAGTGATGAATGCGGTCTTCTCCTCATCCTCTTCTGCCATGAAGATCTGATGATATCCTGAGTATGCATCTAGAAATGAAAGCAAATCACATCCAGCCGTGGAGTCAACAATCTGGTCGATGCGCGGCAAGGGAAATGGGTCTTTGGGACAAGCTTTATTGACATCGGTAAAATCGATACAAAGCCTCCATTTCCGCTTGCCTTGCGACAAATACAGGATTGGCCAACCACGTGGGATGGAGCACTCCTCGACAAGGCCTGCCGCTTCCAACTTCTTGATTTCTTCTGCGATGAATTCTTGGCGCTCCTTTGCACCTTCTCGACTTTACGCTGACGGGCGCGCAAGAGGACAAACGACAAGATGGTGCTCAATTACTTTCACAGGAACACGGGGATGTCGACGGTTGCCACGCAAACACGCCGACGTTCGCCCGCAGGAAAGCAACGGCGCGCCTTCCTATTTAGGGTCGAGAGTGGCACCGATGGTGAAGGTACCACCGATGCCGTCCTCCTTGGCGGACACCTTCTTGGTCTCTGGTGGAGCTGCCATCGCCTTCTTACACTTGCCGGTGGAGCTTGATGGTGCGTCCTCGACGGTAGCGCAACACCAAGAGGTGCGCTTGCCGGAGTGGGCATCGAGCTCTTGCCGGACTTGGTCTTCTTCTTCGCCCGGGAGCTTCAAATGCAAGTGGCTTGCAATCCTGCAGCAGCTGCTTCCCGGTAGATCTTGTCGGCGCAGATAAGAGCATCCTTCTTGTCGCCAGGGACAGAGATGACACTTATCGGGCCTGGCATCTTTAGCATGTTGTATGCATAGTGAGAGGCTGCCATGAATTTGGCGAGTGCTGGACGGCCAAGTATCCCATTGTAAGGCAATGGAAAGTCGGCAACGTCAAAAGTGACCCTCTCAGTCCTGAAGTTCAACTCGCTGCCAAATGTCACCGGCAACGTGATCTTTCCCTTCGGCTTGCTTCTTCCCCTATTGATTCCTTGGAATGTGCCGGTCTCTTCGAGCTCGCCATCAGGGATCTGGATTTTCTGGAGCACCGCGGAGGAGATCAGGTTCAAGCCGGCCCCGCCGTCAACTAGCATCTTAGTGACCTTGAGGTTGCGGATAGTTGGTGAAACCAACATCGGCGAGCACCGACCGCGATTCTGTGATCGTGGTGGTCCTCAATATCAAAGATGATATTCGTGCTGGACCATTTCAGAGGCCTGCGTGACTCGATGGATGGTTCTGCCGCATTGACTTCTCACATCCACTGCTTGAGCTGGCGGTGTGAGGTATGCAGAGAAGCACCGCCGTCAACGCACAGGACCTCACGTGGCTTTTCGAACTCCTGCTCATCGGTCTCGTCATCATCCATGTCTTCATCATCGTCGTCGTCTTCATCCTTGTCGCGGCCGCGGGGAGGTCTGTCTCCTTGCCGCTGCTTGGCCTTGCCGCGGCGTCCTCCCCGGCCGGGACGTTTCTTGCTAGCTCCTCCAGCACCTTCCTGGGCCTTCTCCTTGTCGCGTCGCTCATATTCAGCCTTCTGCTGCTCGACAAGCTGCTCGACCTTCTTGCAGCTCTGGAGGTCATGACCCTTGGTGTGGTGGATCTTGCAAGATCGCTTGTTGGAGCAAATCACAGCTTGTCGTGACCGCCACACCGGTAGTTGGCGCCCGGCTCAACCTCCTTGCCGGAGCTACCAGCTTTGGCTTTCTTGGCGCCACCTCCGTTGCTGGACTGCTCAACAACTAGCACATCTTTGCCTTTCTTCTTCTGTTGTTCCGCCGCGGTTTTTCTTTGCGGGCGGTCTCCTCACTATCGATCCTCCTGCTTGATATTCTCTCCGGAGTCTCCTCCCTTCCTCAAAGACGTGCACACTTGTCGGCGGGGCATATAGCTCACCGACGTCTACGATCTTGCACATCGCCATCTCTCCTCCGCATCCTGCGGGTTTCGCACGCTCGATGGAACGCTGATTACATCATGACAGGGGTGGACATCTGGATGTTGTGCCAGACGCGGCTGAATCTCTGAATGTACTTGGCGCAGGGCTCTCCTTCCTTCTCGGGCGAGCGGATGAAGGTCGCTTTCTTGGCCATGGGGCTTGTGGCGCTTTGAAGGCACCGACAAACTGATGGCATAGATCTGCCCAAGAGGATATGGAGTTGTCCGGCAAGTGCATGAGCCAGATCGACATTGGGTTTGAGCACCAGCCGGGAAGTAGTTGGCCAGGATCTTGTCGTCTCGCCCCGGCAGCCTTGCACTGCGATGGTGTAGATGTGAGGAACTCCGACGGATGCGTCTTGCCGTCGTACTTCTCTCGGTACATCTGGCTTGAAATTCTTCTTCTTGGGCCCTTTGGACTTGCCGCAGCTCACGAGTGAACGCAGGGGCAACCTATCGCGTCTGACAAGTCGCCTGGTTCCCCTGGCGCATGCATGTCGGCAGAGGGCCCAGCGCGCTTGTCGGATTGATGCCGCGCTTCTCTTCGGCGCTCGATGCGAGTTCGAGCGTCTTCTTGCCGTCGTTCGTGAAGAACTTGGCGCTGATCGCGACGAGCTCGTGGATCCGATGATGCGGTGGAGTCGCTGTCGTGGTGGATCCGGCGAGTCGGCGATCTTGGCCTTCGGGGCAGAGAGTGCATGGTGGTTGCACCCCCACCGGTTTCGTCGCCACCGGCTCGTGTTTGGCGGTCTTGCCGCGGCAGCGATGCACTCGGCTGCCGTGGAGCGTCGCCGTTGGCAAAGCCAATGAGACTCTGAATGGTGGTCCTCCACTCATCGACCTTGTCGGCTGTTGGAGGGTAAACCAGGAGCAGTTGAGCTCTCGCCAAAGCTTCTGCTAGAGTGGTGGGTGGCAGTGGTGAACGGCGCGAGGAGCGGGATATGCTCGGACTTCTAACTACGTTAGAAGGAGCAGTATCCCGTCCAGGCGACCGTGCCTCGCTCGCGCCAGCATGTTGGCGTGCATGCTGGTCTTGGGCATCTCGAGATCCACCAGCTCGGTCTAGGTCCAACGAGTGTATGGCATTGTGAATACCATGACGCTTGTCGGGTCGCGCCTCCCCGAGATGGGCGCGGTGCATGTACGGACGCCGAGGTCTGCGCAGCCTTGTCCTTGGACTTGGCAGCACTGTGGGCTCCCTCGTCGACGTCCATTCTTCCGCCGGCGTCTACCCCACCGCCCGTTTGCTCCGGTGGTGGTGGGTTCAACGCGGACGGAACATCTGCCGCCGAAGCCTTCTTCTTCGGTGGCATGTTGATGAAGATGATGAAGAAGATCTAGCTCGTGTGGACGCCGGATCAGGTTCACACAATCTTGACGGCCCCCTACCTGGCGCGCCAAAGATGTCGGGGCAGGTTGATCTGGCCCACGAACACCTATGGGACCGGCGGACCGAGCCCCTTTCGGTTCGGCGGGGAGCGGAGGTCGCACGAAGAGCAGATCGAGGCGAAGCATACGAGCGGTTTACCCAGCTTCGGAGCTCTCCGGAGAGATAACACTCCTACTGCTGCATGTCTGAGTGTATTGAGTTCTTGCTCGGGAGCACTTGAGTGCTACAGTACACACGAGCTGCTAACGAGACCGAGCGTGTCTGGCTTCGAACCTTCTGACCCCCGCTACCTGGCGCGCCAAAGATGTCGGGGCAGGCTGATCTGGCCCACGAACACCTATGGGACCGGCGGACCGAGCCCCTTTCGATTCGGCGGGGAGCGGAGGTCGCACGAAGAGCAGATCGAGGCGAAGGACACGAGCGGTTTACCCAGCTTCGGAGCTCTCCGGAGAGATAACACTCCTACTGCTGCATGTCTGAGTGTATTGAGTTCTTGCTCGGGAGCGCTTGAGTGCTACGGTACACACGAGCTGCTAACGAGACCCGGCGTGTCCGGCGAACCTTTCCGACCCCTACGCTATGCGCATGGGCCTCCTTTTATATGCTAAAGGGGTCTCCGACAGGTGGCAACGTAGACAAGGGTAAAAGTGGAAAAGGAGTGGTTGGTACAGCTACTTGTACAATGTACAGTGTACAGTGTATCATACCTAACCCTGACGGAAGGGGACAAAGGTATTAAATGCCCGTCTCACGCCGCCTAATAAAGGCAAACAGGGGACCGTCGGGCGCCACCGCTTGCCACGATGGCAATCTTGTCGGCCGCTTGCCACCTCACCGCTGGCTGCCTGACCTCTCGCCACGCTACCGGAAAGGTCCTGAGGCGACACATTAGTGGATGTGCTTTGGAGCGCAGTCTGCAGTGGTGATGCCGCTGCAAGCGCCTTACCTTGATTGTTGTCTTGTCGCGCCGGAAGCTTGTCGCTCATCGGGCCTTCCGGCAAGCTCCTCTTGCCGGGCCTTGTCTCCTAGGTGCCTTGGGTGGCCTTCCCGGCAAGCTCCTCTTGCCGGGCCTTGTCTCCTTGGTTTGAATACTTTGTTCTTGAATGGCTCCAAAGGAACCACGGAGGACCTTGGCGGTCACCCGGTAAGCCTTGCCGCGGAGGGCTGCAACTGCCCGTGCACAAGTTCGGGATACTAGGGTACCCCCTACTCTAGTACACCGACACATAGGATGGCGACACATCATTGGAAAATAATATGAAGCATAAAGCACCATGTTCAAGTAGAGGGTACAGCGGGTTGCGGGAGAGTGGACCGCTGAATATAGAAGGGGGAAGGTGATGGAGATGTTGGTGAAGATGGCAGAGGTGTTGGTGAAGATCGCGGTGATGATGATGGCCCCCGGCAGCGCTCCGGCGCCACCGGAAGCAAGGGGGAGAGAGGCCCCCTTCTTCTTCTTCTTCTTCCTTGAACTCTTCCCTAGATGGGAGAAGGGTTGCCCCTCTGGTCCTTGGCTCCCATGGCTTGGGAGGGGCGAGAGCCCCTTCGAGATTGGATCTATCTCTCTGTTTCTGCGTTCTGTTCTGGCTCTGTTTCACCTTTCGTGTATATATGGAGATCCGTAACTCCGATTGGCCTGAAACCTTCGCCGTGATTTTTTTTCCGAATATTAGCTTTCTTGCGGCAAAAGAAGAGCATCAACTGCCTTACGGTGGGCTCACGAGGGTAGGGGGCGTGCCCAGGGGGGCAGGCGTGCCCCCTACCTCATGACCACCTCGGGCACCGTCTCGCGTGGATTTTTCTTCCGGAATTTTCCATATTTTCCAAAAATAAGCTCCGTCCATTTTTATCCCATTTGGACTCCTTTTGATATGGATATTCTGCGAAACATAAAACATGCAACAGACAGGAACTGACACTGGGCACTGGATCAATATGTTAGTCCCAAAAATAATATAAAAAGTTGCCAAAAAGTATATGAAAGTTGAATAATATTGGCATGGAACAATAAAAAATTATAGATACGACAGAGACGTATCAAACCCTTCCCCAAAGGGTTCAGGCTCCCGAGAGACACGCCCAAGTACACCGGCTCCGTGAAGCCGGAAGACTGGCTGGTCGACTACTCTACGACCGTCAGCATAGCAAACTGCAACAAGCGTGTTGCCATGAAATACGTTCTGCTCATGCTCCAGGGCACTGCCCGGACATGGCTGAACAGCCTGAAGCCCCGCAGCATCAACATCTGGGTCGATTTCACTGAAGCCTTCGTCCGCAACTTCACCAGCACATACAAGGGACCGCCCAAGCCCCGCCAGCTCTCCTTGTGCGTCCAAGGCCCCAACAAATTGACTCGCGACTATCTCACGCGTTGGGCCGAGCTGCGCAACTCTTGCGAAGGTGAGGGAGTCCTGGATTAGGGGGTGTCCGGATAGCCGAACTATCACCGTTGGCCGGACTCCTGGACTATGGAGATACAAGATTGAAGACTTCGTCCCGTGTCCGGATGGGACTTTCCTTGGCGTGGAAGGCAAGCTTGGCGATACGGATATGTAGATCTCCTACCATTGTAACCGACTCTATGTAACCCTAACCCTATCTGGTGTCTATATAAACCGGAGGGTTTTAGTCCATAGGACGAACAATAATCAGACCATAGGCTAGCTTCTAGGGTTTAGCCTCTCTGATCTCGTGGTAGATCCACTCTTGTACTACCCATATCATCAATATTAATCAAGCAGGAGTAGGGTTTTACCTCCATCGAGAGGGCCCGAACACAGGTAAAAACATCGTGTCCCTTGTCTCCTGTTACCATCCGCCTAGATGCACGGCTCGGGACCCCCTACCGAGATCCGCCGGTTTGACACCGACATTGGTGCTTTCATTGAGAGTTCCTCTGTGCCGTCATCTTTAGGCCCGATGGCTCCTTCGATCATCAACAACGACGTGGTCGAGGGTGGGACTTTTCTCCCGGACAGATCTTACGTGATTCGGCGGCTTTGCCTTTGCGGGCCAATTCACTTGGTCATATGGAGTAGATCAAAAGCTACGCCCGGCCATCGTGTCGATTTGGGAGTTTGAACTACGGCCGACATCCGCGGAGACTTGATCTTGACGGATTCGAGCCACAACCAGCGCGCCGCCTTGTCTCGATGGGCATGATCTAGCTCTGCCAGCCCGAGCAGTGCCACCGCAGCGTCGCTCCGACCCTTAGCTCGGAGCTGACTCCACCGATCGAGGACGAGTGGCTGGACACCGCCTCGGGGGCTATGATCTCTACGGTGATTGAGCTGAACTCCATCCCTGTCCTTTGCGAAGACCGTGACTCCAAGGTGCCGGACTCCTCTCCGGACTCAGAACCCTCCGCGCCCCTGCCAATCGAATCCAATTGGGCGCCGGTTATGGAGTTCACTGTCATCGCGGACATCTTCGACACCCGCCCTTTGGCGACATCCTGAATTCACTAAAGTCTCTCTCTTTATCAGAGAGCCCTAGCGGACTACGGTCGGGAAGGTTGGGATGCGACGATGAAGAAATTCAACGCCCACCCACCACCCACTTTGTAGCCACTGCCGAAAGCTTAAGCAGCGTGCTCAATTTCGACTCCGAAGACATCGACGGTATGGACTGACGATGTGAGACAACCATGAACCAGCACCTATAGGATACTGGACAGCCACCTCATCCCACGATGTATACATGGTGGATACACCTAAAGGAAGTAACAACGAGGAACAACGGGACACTACGAAGGATAAATCCCTCGAAAAGCAGGCAAAACGGCAACGTAAATGCCGCACCAAGTCCTGCCTCGACAAAGACGACAACCACACAGACCCAGCCATAGAGCAGGGCGAACCGGTGGACGACGAACATGCTATCGAGCAACCGTCCGAACAGGACACCTTGGATAAACAACCCATCCCCAAAGAAGATAACTGTCCGGACGATCTCACGCTGGACAAGTTGTTGGAGCAGAAGAACCTCCACCAAAGGCTCGTCACCGCTGTAGCGTAACTGAAAAAGCGAAGCGGAAGCTCAAAACAGCGGAAGATGCACTCAGAAATTAGATGGAGCAAAGTACTCAACACCGTTAGAGAAATACGGCGGCGATCGCCAAACAAAGAGCTACCCAAGCGCAAACTACTTCCCAAATTCGATGAGGAGGCTGTAGAGCCCCGCAATCAAAGAACAAAGAGGCCGCCGGTCGGATGAAGCGACCACATGGCAAACATGGAGCGGCAAGCGGCGCCAAGACACAAGCCGCACGCGATCCGCATAAGGATTCACATCAAAAGGATGGCCCGATTAGGTCCATCTATGGGCCGAGAAAGCAAGCTCTTCCAAGCAATGCAACACGCCAAATATCCGAACATCACGGCACACCCAAATATAGGGGTGCCGACACCCCTCGTGTTTCACCGATGAGGTGCCGGATCACGAATTCCCAGCCGGGATTCAAACCCGTAAACATAGAGGCATCTGACGGAACAACAGACCACAGGAGTGCGGATTGAGGATTACATCCTCCACATACACATGGCTAGAGGAGATGATCTCCACGCCATAAAATATTTACCCTCAAGCTCAAAGGGCCAGCCCAGCATTGGCTCAAAAGCCTCCCGAAAATACCATTGGAAGTTGGGAAGAGCTCGAGGATGCTTTTCGAGCAAATTTTCAAGGGACTTATGTCCGCCCTCCGGATGCAGATTTATTTAAGTCACATAACTCAACAACCCGAGAGTCAGCCCAAGAAATGCAGAACAGGTTCCTCACCAAAAGAACCAAATAGTCATTTGTCCGGACCTTGGGAGCCTTAACAGATTTCAAACACAACGTCTCGAGACAAATGGCTCACAGACACCTCGCCAGGAGAAGCCGAGAACAATGGCTGCATTAACAAGCCTCATGACCCGCTTTTATGCGGGAGAGGATAGTTATCGGCAAGATGCAGTACCAGCGACCCAAGTACATCCGAAGTCAGGGATGGAAATGGAAAACCACGACGCGGCAAGGACCAGCGCCGGACAAAGGAAAGAAGCCCGAAGAGCATGGCAGTCAACGCCGGATTCAGAAGCTCCCGGCAGAATCATAAAAACACTGCCCCTCAAGGATAACAGCGACGAGCTATCAAACTTAAACAAAATCTTGGACAAAATATGCCAAATCCACAGTACTCCCAGGAAGCCTGCAAACCATACCCACAGAGATTGTTGGGTCTTCAAGGAGTCCGGCAAACTCAATGCCGAACACAAGGGGCTCGACACACCAAGCGAGGACGATGACGAACCCCACAAGTAGAGCACCGGAAAACAAAAGAATTTCCCACAAGAAGTCAAAACAGTGAACTCACTTCAAGTGACAAAAGGAAAAAGCAGGCGGCACCCATAGAAACACGCGCCGCCGCAGTCTATCCCAGCAGAGTCCCAACGTTGGTTGTCAAAACCAATCACCTTCGATCATCAGGACTATTACGGAAATATCCGGAACGCAGGATGGACTGCCTTGATATTAGATCCTATAATCGACGGACTCCAATTTACACAAGTCCTAATGGACGGAGGTAGTGATCTAAACCTGCTATATCAGGACACAATCCGCAAAATGGGGATAGACCCAACCAAAATTCGCCATAGCAACACCTCCTTCAAAGGGGTAATGCCAGGCCTATATGCCCATTGTACGGGCTCCCTACTGCTAGAAGTTGTGTTCGGCTCATCCGACAACTTCCGCCGTGAAAATTTAACCTTCCATATTGCCCCATTCGAAAGTAGCTATCAAGCACTACTGGGACGTGAAGCTTTCGCCCGCTTTAACGCAATACCGCATTATGCATCTCTTACACTTAAAATGCCTGGTCCACGCGGCATCATCTCATTAAAAGGGAGTATCAAGTGTTACTCGAGCACGGAAGAACGTGAGATTGCCTTGACAGCCCCACACTAATCCGCTCCACTAATCAAAGCACTGAATAGGTCATTCGGACCCGAACATGGCTAAACGAGTCCGGGCGAAACATATAAGCGCCTACTAGCGGCATACCCCGCATAAGGGGTTGCACGCATGTACAACAAGAGACAATAAAGCTCAATTTTATTCACTTTTCGAACCGCACTCGCTTTATTTAATATAAACTACATTTTTCGCGACGATCTTTTTCTTTTCAACTAAGTTCTTCTCTTTTATAGATGAACACCGTGCTACACCCGTCGAGGATAAAGACAACGGAGATACAAAGCAGGAGCGTGCAATGAGGGACCCATTGCAAGGATTCTTTTCAGATTAAGACCTGCGTAAACCTTTTTTACTGTCTCTTGTTGATACACATCCCCCGGTTTCTTGCTATAACCGAGGAGGAGGCTGGTGTTTTGGCATCGGCCGCACCAGAATTTTTGTGCGTACCTGGACACCAGGGGCTTAGGGCATTATTCTGCCTGTTTTCATAAAGACCGAATACCTTAGGGAGTGTTCGGCGTCTCGAGTTAGGCCTTATATGCATCAGCTCCGAATCATGTCTTTGGTCAAATGTTGGGTTTGCCCGGCTCCTGTGTTTTGCTGCCTTACGTTCCGTTCTATCGGCTGACGCGGCACCAGGAGAACTACTGCGATTGTGCCCCGGTTCGGCCAGGTGAGCACCTCAGTAGAGAAAGCCGAAAACTGATTGTCATGATATAGCGTGAGACTGGTCAACCACTCGATGACCCACCGGAATGTTTAGAATTCCCCCGCATTAACGAAGGACCGTTTCGGTCGAGCACATCTGGCGCCCAATTCGGGAGAGCGCTGGTGCTCCTAGGGGCTATATAGTAGCCCCACCATCGAACTCCTATGGCTAAGTGAAAGTGATAAAGCATTATAGTCCGGTTGCCTAGTTTGCTACGCTATCACCTCCTTTACATGACCAAGACGTTGGATTAAGTGTGAAAATGTGCCTTTTTGCAAACACCCCCGCATTATGTGCGTGGGGGCTGAAGCCGAAGACTGCCATCTTTCAGGTTATATACACATATACATCAACGTCAAGACAGGAGGTGTTTTAATACTTGAATGCACAAGTATAAAAAGCTCTTATATTATATTGAAACATTGTTTTCACAAATCATACATGTCATTAAAACATAATATCCTTCGAAAGCTTCGCGTCTCTATTAAACGGCGCCTTGCAGACTTCCTCAAAATAGTGCTTTCGGCGGTGTACTGGCTTCGTCCGAATCTTGGGATGCAACGTCGGTGGCCTTCATCTCCGCCCAAGATGTCTTGACACGGCAAGAGCCATCCGTGCACCCTCTATGCATGCCGACCGCTTCATTGCATCGATATGCGGCACCGCACCAAACTGTTGCACCAAGCCAAAATAACTCTTGACTCGGGCCTGTTTCGCCACAAATGAGTCACGACATCCTTCATGGCAAGTCCGGACAACCTATTCAGCTCAGCCCATTCGCCAAACGATCGGTTAATGAAAGTGGGCGCTTTCCGGACTATGGAACTGCGACCAAAAAAGCTCTTCCATTCCGTGATCCTTTCGACCTCGGAAGTGTTCGGCCGCGTCTGCGGCACTCGCCGCCAAGTTCAGATAAGCATCCTCCGCACCCCACAACCGGTCCAATTGAGCGTACTTAGTATCCGTGAATTTCCTCCGCAGCAGAAAGGGCTTTCCAGCCGCAATATCTCCGGCCTGACGTAGCTCCTCCTTCATAGCTCTCATCGTAGAGCGAGTGTCCTTGGCCTCGGTGGCGGCCTTTTCAGGTCCTCTTGTTCCGCTCGATCTTCTTTTCAAGAAGCTCGCAATGGTCGATAGCATTCTTCAATTTGACGGCCATCTCGGCCATTTCTTTCTTGCTTGACGGTGAGCAGCCTGTTGACTTTTTAGCTCTGCGGCCGCCTTTAAGGCAGCCGCATCACTTTTTCTGGCTTGCTCCTTGGCTCGGGCGAGCTCCGCCCGAAGGTTCTCCATAGCAGCGGCACCATCTGCATTAAGCATACATGTTGTAAGGCATGGGCGTCAAGCTCCCTTACCAGGTGTCCGCGGAGAAGTTGCATACCTTGTGACTCGTCAAGCCGATTATTAACAAGCGTGATGTCCGCATCCGCCACGTCAAGTTGCCGCTTCAGTTCGGCAAATTCATCAGCCCAGCTAGCCACCGGACGCTTCGCCACCTACATAAGAAGAGCGCGTATTATACCTGGGGTTATGATCCTCGGTGCGCCGTCATTTTTGACACCGCACCAAGTCTCAGGGGCTACTATCTATACAGGGCGCATTTTATATGCAAAACTGTCAGAAGGTACATCATTTTGCGTACCTCAAAACCCGCTAGTAAACTTACGACGACTTCATGCAATCTGCTCTCAGCGGATGAAATCCTTTCAATCACAGTACCCATTAACGTACGGTGATCTTCCGAGATAGACGCCGCCCGGCAGATCCTTGACTCCTCCGACCATACACCCGTTGGTGCCGGACTCGCCGGTGGCCTTTTTCAAGGCCGGACACGGAGGGCTTTGAGGGGACATACGGCTGCCTTCGCCCCGCCGATTCGGAGAAGCCCTCCGCGGCGACACCTCGTGGTCGCCTCGCCTGCATAACGGTACGACAGGCGGAGGCGTTTCGCTCTCCATCATCTCCGAACCAAGATCCCCTGAAGACGAGCTCTGCTGTGAAGGGCTGAGATCCGAACTACAAGGTAAACTTTCGGTTACCTTTAGAAATAAAACGGGGATGTCTCTCTCTTTTTTAAAAAAGAACGGCCCCCTTTACTTACGGCTCGCTGGAGGGCTGATCTCCTTGGGGAAATAGTGCGGCCGGGGCATCTCCCGTCGCAGGACCCTCTGGCGAAGATTTCTTCCCCCGCTTCGAGGCTTTGGTCTCCGGATCTTCAGAAGCGGTCTTCTTCTCCCCTTGGAGGGAGGGATTCTCGATCCCTGTCAGATTTTGGGTTCCGGCAGACCCTTGAGGTTCGAACACTAGGGTGCGTGCGGAATCTTGCCCTCTACCTACCTGCACCCCGCCGCCTCGCTAGGATCTAAACTACGAAAGGAACAACACAAGAGACACAGGGTTTATACTAGTTCGGGCCACCATTGTGGTGTAGTACCCTACTCTAGTTTGTGGTGTGGTGGATTGCCTCTTGGGCTGATGGTGATGAACAATACAAGGAAGAATAGCCTCGCGAGGGTCTGTTCTTGGCTGGTGCGATGAACTGCTAGGGGGAGTTCGGTCACTTCTCTCTGTCTCTCTCGTTTGTTCTCTTGGTACTTTTTCTTCCTATACCCTGTGGGTGGCTAGCCCTATTTATAGGCAGAGGCCCTGGGCCTCTTCCCAAATATTGAGCGGGAAGGGCGCCAACAATTGGCCATTTTGAAGGGGAACATCTGGTACACTTATCCTGAATAAAGTCGGTCCTCGCCTGTCAAAGCCTCTGGTGATGACGCCGGCTTGGGCTCCACAATGACTTCCTTCCCGTTGTTGGACTGGTCTTGGTCTTGTTGCACCGAAATGGACGCCTTTGCTTGATGCTCTCGCCTGCGCTTGCTCCCTTTGCACCAAAGAGGAAAGGAGGACATCTTGCTGGCTGGCGCCCGCTGGCGCCCTTGGTCGTCATGGCTTGCATCATGGGCACCTCGCGAGGTACCCGCCTTGATCTCTCCGCCTCGCGAGCCCAGCTGATGAGGCCGTGCTCGAGGAAGCTCCTGTCGCCCGTCCCGTGAGGCTTGGCCCCTCGCGAGGTCTTGAGCTTGTGTTGATGAAGATGGGCCGTGATGGGCCCCCCTTGAGCCACGCCACAGTGTGCAAGTCTGGGGACCCCGTTCCCGAACGCCGACAGTAGCCCGGGCCCAAGGCGTGCCGGACTTGGCCGAGCAGAGAGGCGAAGGGCAAGTCTGGCGCTGCAGACCCCTAACACCTGCGGCCTTAGGCGCCAGCGTGGCGGTTGATTGACGTGGGTGCCTTAGCAATCGCCTTGAGTCGATAAAGGAGCAGCGTCTGCCTAGGCTTTGCTTCCCTTGCTTTCTCCGTTACCGCCGATCCCCTTTCTTGCGCCTCCTTCCTGCTTCCAAAATCTTCAGATCTACTTCGATCAAGACGCCCTAGCAAGGCATGGCGCCTCGCCAGGAACCCCCGGAGCTTAGTGCAGCGCCTGCCACAGACTTCGCCGAGCGTGTCGGAGGCGAGCCTTGCCCAGAGTCGCGCCCGAGATGGCGGCGGTGCGAGGTATCGGCAGGCGAAGGTGTTCAAGGTCGCTCCGCCTCCCGGATGGCCAAGGGAGCACCTTCTATCCGCTCTTTGTAAGTGCCATTGTTGCCGGTCTGATGCCTCCCTTTTCCGAGTTCTTCTTCTCCGTCCTCCGCCATTACAAGCTACAAGCTCTGCACCTCCACCCCAACTCCGTTCTCTTCCTGGCAATCTTCGCCTACTACTGTGAGGCTCACGTTGGGGTGCAGCCCTCGGTGGCCCTGCTGCGCCACTATTTCTCCCTCCGGACCTCTCGTGGTTCCTCCTCTGCGTGTGCGAGCTTCGTCGCATACGGTAGCTCCATCGCCATTTCGAACCCCGGGAAGAGGATTGAGGGCTTCAGGAGCAAGTGGGTCTTGGTGGATGTTGGGCGCATCCACCTCGGCTAATCTTGCCCACGGAGCACCCCATACACTCCACGGCCGGGTCTCGAGTGGAGCTCGTGGATCCCCGCGAGGCCGGTGTTGGAGAGGATGGACATGGATCTCGAGGCGAGACGGCATGGCGGCGGCAAAAGCTGACCGGGCGCGTCCTTCTGCTGAGGGAATTCACGGAGCACCACCGGCTCTGGCTCACAAGATTACCCGCTCCCGACGTGGAGGCCCCACCCGAGCCCTGCGGTCTTGGCCGACGAGGACCTGGCTGCGGTTCTCCAATCCTTGGTTCGGGGCGACGTGGCGAGGTTGGAGGGCGCTCCTACGCCCCTGTTCCTCCGCGACGACTGGGAGCAGGTTGTGCAGTCCATGCCCGTCTTCAACGGGGACGGGCCCGTGCCCGCGGAGGCTCCCGAGGAACCGGTGGACGTGTCCTCCGGCGACTCCAGCGAGGAGAAGGGAGAAGGGGAGGGGGCAGGAGGGCCCGACTCGGAGGCGACCGATGGAGAGTCGGGGGTTCCCCTCCCTCGGCGCCAAGTCCCGCGTTCTCCGCCTCTCACCGAGCGGCAGCGGCAGCGAGGATGATGATGAGCTGGGCCGGGAGCTTGCCCCGATCCCAAAGAAGGACAGACGGGCTCGTCCCCTGGTCTGCCCGACATCGAGGCGATCCGCAGGCGCGCCTCCTGCTCCCGAGCTCCTTGAGGCTGATCCTAGTAGCCGGCTCTCGGGCTTCAAGTATGGCCGGAGGTTGCTCGAGCTCGCGAGCGACGACCAGTAAATGCTCGATTCCTGTCTCATTTCTTGTTTTGTCGCTGAGGCTTGACATCTGTATCTCTTGGTTAGGCTAGCGCCCGCGGCAAAGAAGCTGAAGGGATCTCCTGAGGTTCCGTTTGGGGCAGCGCCTCTGCCCCTGAAAGAAGGTGGTCGTGATGCACGGGCCTCTCCTGCCCGGTCATCCTCGCGAGGCCTGGTGGAGCCGGCTGGGGCGAGCTCAGCCCCCATGGCCCAAGCGACTCCTAAGGTGTCCCCGCTGATGCCACCACGCCTGTTGGGGGCGCAGCAGGTCCCGCCTCAGGACACCGTGGTTACACTGCCGTCCTCTCCTCCTACTCCACCAACTGCTGTCTCTCCGACTCCTCCTATCGTTCTGGATCGTGCTGCTGCCGAACTAGACTGGTTGCGGCAGGATCTTTCGGGCGCCGACCCTCGTCTGGTGGCCGGGCGCCTGGAGCTGGCTTCCGGCTGGATTCGCTCTGACACTTCAATCCGGGCGGCGTTGGTCCAGGCCTCGACGGCTTGCGACGAGGAGAAGCAAGCTGTCCTTGGGGCGAAAGCTGCTCGTGACGCTGCCTTGGGGGAGGTAGCCGAGGTCCGAGGTCGCTGCAAGGCGCTGGAGAGCGAGCTGCAGGGCCTGCGGGACCAGCTGACCAAGGAGGCCCGCCTTCGCCAAGAGCAGGAGGAAGGCAGGAAGGCTCGCGAGGTAGCCGTCAAGGATCGGGATGCCAAGCTCAAGAAGCGCCGTGAACGCCTAGGCGTGCTGGAGCAAGAGTTGGAGGCGAGGAAGGTCAAGCTGGACGGCAAGGCGCGGGTCCTTGCCGAGGATCGCGTAGCCTTCACAGATATGGAGGTGAAGGCTCGCACCTTGCTGAGGGAGCTTTATGATAACGGCCTGGAGAGCCCGCTGGCTGGCGCAGAGGACGGTCCCGCCAAGCTGCTTCCTTTCCTGGTTCAAGGCTCTTGAAGATGTCGCCCTTGGCCTTGGCCCTACGGCTGAGGCCGAGGCGCGTGTCTTATCTTCTGCAGCGCTGACGCGGGTCCTCACCCACGTCTACCTTCGCGATCCCAACGCCGACCTCGACAGCCTGCTGGAGCCAGCGAGCGGCAAGCTTGCCGCTGCCGCCACTGAGGCCGTGAAGGGTCGTGCGGAGGCTCTGCTGGGGAAGTTCCGGGCCTTCAAAGACCAAGCGGGCGCGCGCCAACCTGCGGCTCCACAAGGTGAACCCGCTCCGCGCAGCTCCACCGCCGACAAGTGACTCCATTGCGGCTCATGTTCTGCTTTCGATTCCTGCACATGTATCATGCCTCGGGGAGGCGTTTAAACTTGCATTTGGCGTTGTGATAACAGTTATGGACTGTAATATTTGCTTTTGAATTCCTTGAAATTTGCGCTTCCTACTTGCTTATGTTCTACGCCGGCAGAGCCCGGCCCCGCGCATACCTCAGCCGCCGTTAGCCCCGACCGGAAACCAGGAGGGGACCAAGGAGTGAGGGGCTACGTGAAAAGTTAGGTTCCTGAGTCGCGATGCTCAGGAGTCCCCCTTGGCGCACGAACAACAAGTAGGGAGGTGAGATGTGGGTGGATCTACCGTTCTACGTCTGCAGAGCCCGGCCCCGTCCATACCTCAACCGCCATTAGCCTTTCGGAACTAAGGAGTGAGGGGCTACGTGACCAGTTAGGCTCCTGAGTCGCGATGCTTAGGAGTCCCCCTTGATGCTCAAACGACCTTCGTACCTTGGCTCCGCTAGGGGAGGGACGCGCGACGAACCAGGCCCGAGGGGCCTGGCTGGGTGGCGTGCACCTGGGCGTGACCCAGGCGCAACCCCCGTGCCCAGCCCCCTCGCGCGGCACTCCCGAGGGGAGGCGTTGCGATGAGGCCAGACACTGAGCTCTGGGCTCCCTGAGGTTGATGCAGCCCGGGGCCACCTCGATTGTTTATCACCGGTAGCAGGAGCATAGCGCTTCCGTATGTGTCGGGCATAGCCGCTCCTCGACAAGGTCGTCGGCCAGTAGCTGAGCATGGTGCTTCTATCGGTGCGTGAGGGGCTCCCATCCGGGAGGAGCCCGGGCGTGTACAGCCCATACGACACGTGGCTGGCACGGTAGGGCTCGACGAGGGTGTATCTGGGCACCCGTGAGCCCAGCTGGGACTCACGGGGCCCTACCTCAAGGCGGGTTGCGCCTGGCACTGGGCCTTATCTTGTGAGATGTTCCTGCAGATTTGGTTAGATGCCGGCGCTCTACGTCCTCGGGTCCCGGCCCTTGAGCTGGTCTCAGCCGTTGCTGGTATGCCAGGTCGCGATGCCGTGGACAAGGCTAGAGGGTGAGGGCTGGAGAGCTAGTAGGAGCCCTGAGTCGCGATGCTCAGGTACCCCCCCTTTAACGTGCAAGCGGTCGACATGGACGAAGAGAAGGTGCCATGGATTGGCATCAAATAACAAGCATGATGGGTCGAACGCATGACCCGAAATAAACGCAAGAGGGATACATGCCGCCGAGCCTGGACCAAGCGACTTGGGGATGATGCAGCCCGAAGGGCGCCCCCAACAAGGTAAGCTAGGAGCAGGAAGTAAAAGGGATACACGCCGTAGGGACGGACCCACGCGGCGTGGGAATAATGCAGCCACAGGGGCGCTCGGCTGAAATGAAACTTGAAAGATGTCACCTGGTAGCGTTGAAGACGAAAGGGTGTTGATGCAGCAGACTAGGTGGGCTGCGGGAGCTGATCCTCACGAGCCCCCAGGCCCAGGGGCCTCGGGAGGCTCCGGAGGTGCTGGTGGCTCCTCGTGGACCATCTCCATTTCTGCCAGGGCTGCGGAGCGCCTGGCCTCTTGAACTTCCAGGATGCTCCTCATGAGGCGCTGGTACGTGGCAGCCGCGTTCGGCAATCCATAAGGCATGCGAACGTAGCTGTGGGGTGGACCTTCGCAGCGCCCCACGCGAGAGGGCTAGAGGCGCTCCTGAGAGGCGGCTCGGTTGAGCCCTGGTATGTCGATGCAGACGCGCAGCCCACCATCCTCGCCTGGATGGGGAGCCATGGCAGGTAGGCGGCGGCTGCCACTCATGACTCTTGACTCCTGCAGCTCCTGAACGATCTTGCTGACGAACTCCTGAGGGTTTGGCCCTCCTTGCATTGCTCCTTCTTGAGGGAAACGTGCTTCGAAACACGCCTCCAAGTGGTGCCCAAGCGCCTCCCTCGTGACCTTAGCAAGGTCGGTGGCCCTCGAGGGAGCCCCGAGCCCCGCTCGAGGAGGGCGTCAGGCGCTTCCTATGCGATAGAAGGAGGTTCCCCGAGCAAAGCGTGGACCCCTCGAGGGGCCTGCCTCCTGAGGGGCCGGGCCGGACGACGTCTACTTCTTCTTGGGAGCTGTCTCGGGAAGTCTCCTGCTTCCGCGATCCGGGTCCTCCAGTGATGCGGCCTGAAAGGCTCGCTCCAGGGAGCACACTGCGTCTTTCTCTTCGCAGGGCACTGTGATGACCCCGCCGCTTCCTGGCATCTTGAGGACGTTGTAGCCGTGATGGGTTACGGCCATGAACTTGGCCAGCACTGGGTACTCGAGGATGGCGTTGTATGGCAGGCGAATGTGTGCGACGTCGAAGTCGATGAGCTCGGTGCGGTAGTTGTCGCGTGCGCCGAAGGTGACAGGGAGGCGAACCTGCCCGATCGGGACCGTGGAGCCGTCGGTGACCCCAGAGAAAGGCTTGGTTATCTGGAGCTGATTATAAGGCACTTGGAGATTGTTGAACGTTTCCACGGACAGGACGTTGAGCCCTGCCCCGCCATCGATGAGGGTCTTGGTGACTAGCACGCTATTGGCGATATTGGGGAACGAGCATCGGGAGGACTCCTGTGGCAGCACACTTGAGCTGATCCGGCCGAGCTGAACGTGATGGTGCACGCCGATCACTGAGGCGTGTGGCCGAGCTTGGGGAGGACTGCATTCACTTCATGGGCAAACTGCTTGAAGATGCGTTGAGAGGCTGGGGCTTGAGCTCCGCCCAGGATCTGGCGATTGCCATGCGGCTCTGGAAGCCCCTCCCCTCGTCCCCGATGATGGTCTTCATTTCTCCTTGGCTGCGGTGGCAGAGGAGGGAGGCCTGCGTTGCGTTGCGGGCGATCCTCGCGAGGCTGATCCCTCCAGCCTCCCTCGCGAGGCGGGTCTTGCCAGCGATCCTCGCGAGGTTGGTCGCGCCATCCTTGGCGAGGGCCGCGGTCTTCCCAGCGTCCGGTGTTCCTTCCTCCTCCTCGGCCGTAGCCCCAGTCGCTGCAGTCGGGACATCGGCCGATCCTTCCTTCTCGCACGGCTCGGAGTTCTTGACATTCGCTGGTGTTGTGGGTGTGGAGGTCGTGGTACACGCAGTACCGGCTGCCCTTGGAAGACTCGGGCTGATCTCTGCCCCGCTTGGTGTCCGGTTCGCGCATGAGCACGGTAGCCCCTTGCGCTTCACGTCCTTGGCCTTGGATTTCTTCTCTTACGGTCTGCGGCATGTAGCTCGAGGAGGGAGAGACGCCCTTCCTCGGCCCTCGCGCACTTGGTCGCCAAGTTGAACAGCTCCAAGGAAGTGCACAAGTCTTCATGCATCGCCAGCTCCTCCTTCATCTTGACGTCGCGCACACCGTCGGAGAAGGCGGAGATGATGGCCTCCTCGGTCACCTTGGGAATCTTGAGGCGTGCGTTGTTGAAGTGCTTGGATGGACTTCTGCAGGTCTGCCTGCAGCTGCTGCTTGATGCAGCGCATGTCGCTCACGGCGGGTGGTCGGTCACGAGTACCTTGGAAGTTGGCGATGAAGCGGGTACGCATCTCGTCCCAGGAGGAGATCGTGCCTGGGGCCAGGTTCAGGAGCCAGGTGCGGGCCCCGTCTTTGAGCGCCATGAGAAACCAGTTCGCCATGACCTTCTCGTCTCCGTTGGCGGCTTCGATGCCCAACTCGTAGAGCTGGAGGAACTCTGCGGGGTCGGCCATACCGTCGTAGCGAGGAGGCAGGTCTGGCTTGAACTTGCCGAAGCCGCGTAATGACGCTGCGCAGCTTCGGGGTGAAGGCACGACATCCACCGTGGCCACGGGAGGCCTTGGATGACGAAGAGCTTGGTCTTCGGGTCCCCATGCGCGCTGGGGCGAGCAGCGGTCTTGACGTCTTGGCGGGGCAGGAGCGTGGTCGCGACGAAATGGAGCGAGGAGCACTCGGGCAGCTTCTTGCGGCGAGGACCTCGACAGCTCCGCTCTTGTCGCTACCGGGCGCCGGACGAAGCGGGTTCCGCCAGGGACCACGCGCCTTGGGGCTGTGGCGCCTTCTTGAGGGGAGGCGGCCGAGGCGCCTTTAGAGCTTCGTCGCCCGCGCAGGCGGGTTCGGTGCAGCGGGATGACGGCGCGGGGGAGCCCCCTGCTGGCCTTGACGAAGCTGGCGACGCGGTCGAAACCACTCTTCGTGAAGCGTCATTATCGGGACGGTAGTGCAGAGAGCTTCGTTTGCAGCGATGAGCGCATCTCGAGCCTCCATTGGCGCTGGAACGCAGCGAGGCAAGAACCAGCCGGGCGGCGAGGGGTAGCTTGATGCGGCCGTCTTGCCTCACGGAGGGATGCTGGGACGATGCTTGCTGCTCGTTCCCCACCGGGCCGGTGGCGGCGTTGACGGCAGGCGACAGGGAACGATGAGGGCGCCCGCCGACGGGAGCCGTCTGGGCGACATGGGAAGCGAGAGCGGCTCTGTGCTTGGCGCGGGCCCGACAAGCGTCAGACATGGATGCGGGGGTCGACGGAGAACAGGGCGACGGAAGACGAATTCTGGCGCACCCTTACCTGGCGCGCCACATGTCGGATTTCGGGTTCCGGCAGACCCTTGAGTTCGAACACTGGGGTGCGCGCGGAATCTCGCCCTCTACCTACCTGCACCCCGCCGCCTCGCTAGGATCTAAACTACGAAAGGAACAACACAAGAGACACAGGGTTTATACTAGTTCGGGCCACCATTGTGGTGTAATACCCTACTCTAGTTTGTGGTGTGGTGGATTGCCTCTTGGGCTGATGGTGATGAACAATACAAGGAAGAACAGCCTCATGAGGGTTTGTTCTTGGCTGGTGCGATGAACTGCTAGGGGAGTTCGGCCGCTTCTCTCTCTCTCTCGTTTGTTCTCTTGGTACTTTTTCTTCCTATACCCTGTGGGTGGCTAGCCCTATTTATAGGCAGAGGCCCTGGGCCTCTTCCCAAATATTGAGCGGGAAGGGCGCCAATAATTGGCCATTTTGAAGGGGAACATCTCGTACACTTACCCTGACTAAAGTCGGTCTTCGCCTGTCAAAGGCTCTGGTGATGATGCCGGCTTGGGCTCCACAATGACTTCCTTCCTGCCGTTGGACTGGTCTTGGTCTTGTTGCACCGAAATGGACGCCTTTGCTTGATGCTCTCGCTGCGCTTGCTCCCTTTGCACCAAAGAGGAAAGGAGGACCTCGCGGGCTGGGCGCCTTGGTCGTCATGGCTTGCGTCATGGGCACCTCGCGAGGTACCCGCCTTGATCTCTCCGCCTCGCGAGCCACTGATGAGGCCGTGCAGGCTCGAGGAAGCTCTCGCCCGCCCCCACGAGGCTTGGCCCCTCGTGAGGGTCTTGAGCTTGTGTTGATGAAGATGGGCCGTGATGGGCCCCCCTTTGAGCCACGCCCGCAGGCAGCGAGCAAGTCTGGGGACCCTGCCCGTAACGCCGACAATCCCCTTTCTTGATAGCCTCCTTCACGGAGGTAGTAGTTCCCTTGTTCCCCTTCGCCTTCTTCAAAAGGCATGACCTCTAGCATCTTGGTTAATACAGGATCCGGCGTGGTCTCAGGGAGGGGGGCCGGACACCTGATCAGTTTTGCTTTTGCTATCCACTCCTGTTTAAAGGATAGCTCTTTTAAGGGAAAGTTTATGATAAATATGCGGATAGCATGTACGGGTACATGACTACTTACTTGAGTATCCGGGCGATTGCAGCTCAGACCTGCGTCCTCGGTTAAGTCCGGACACATTGCTTGTGATCCGAAGAACAGTTGGTACATCTCCACAGGCGCTATGCCCATAAAATGTTGGAGAGCTTGTGGTCCCTCCGGATTAAACTCCCACAGGCGGAGGGGGCGGCGTTGCAGGCAAGGTGCGATTTAATCAGCATGACCTGCGCTACTACGACCAGATTGATCTCTCTCTCTAGGAGGTCTCGAATACGGCCACCTGCAATAGAGGTACGCCCTTGGACGGTCCCAGTCCGAGCCCTTTATTGACCCATGACGCTCGTCGCAGTTGGAGGACCCGAGCGGAAGGCAGGTGGCGCCGCCCATTTGGTGCCCACAGGGCGGTGATATAAAACCACTCCTGTTGCCATAAATTGAGCTCCTCTTGAAAAGAGCCCTCGGGCCATGGAGCATGAGCATTCTTGCTTATCACAGCCCCTCACTTTTCTGCTGATGCCCCTTGATCATCTTCGGCTCCACTTTGAAGGTCTTGAGCCACAATCCGAAGTGAGGGGTAATGCGGAGGAAGGCTTCACATACAACAATGAACGACGAGATGTGGAGGATGGACTCCGGATCCAAGTCATGGAATTCCAGCCCATAATAAAACATGAGCCCCCTCACGAAGGGGTCCGTCGGGAAGCCTAAACCCCGAAGGAAGTGAGACACAAACACCACACTCTCACCAGGCTCGGGAGTGGGAATAACCTGCCCTTGGGCAGGCAGCCTATGCGAAATTTGGCCGGTTAGATACCTGGCGTCTCTCAGCTTTAGCACATCTTCTTCCGTGATGGAGGAAGACATCCACCGGCCGTGTAGGTCGGAGCTGGACATCGTTGAAGGTCCGAAGCGCCTAAATTTGGAGCTTTGGGTGTTGGAACTCGAGGCGAGGGACGGATTCGATTGAGATTGAAAGAAAGGAGCGGGCGTTGGTCTCGTTATAAAGAGGTTGAATACCAAGAGCCCTCCCCGTGACCGTTCGGGACTCGCCTTCGTTGGGGGAGGCATGCCAACGGGCACAACTGGGTTACCCACGCCCGTATTGATGAGGATCCCGGAATAAGGGGGGCACGATCTCCGCTCTGATAAGACGTGCCGAAGAAACCGCCTTGCTAAACGCGCTGAGGTGGGACAATAAAAACGATTCGTATAAAGGTCTCGCCGTGGCGTGATGTCACGCCGCGGAATACGTCAGCAGATCTGTGCAAAGGTTATTCTCTCTACGGTGGTATGTGGAACTTGTTTTGCAGAGCCGGACACTATCCTTGTGTTCAAAATCTTCTATGAAGTATTCGGAGGAGGAACCCGCCTTGCAATGCCGAAGACAATATGCGCGCGGATTCGTCTTCATTGAAGCCTGGTTCGGGGCTCTTGAGGGAGTCTGGATTAGGGGTGTCCGGATAGCCAAACTATCACCGTTGGCGGACTCTGGACTATGAAGATACAAGATTGAAGACTTCGTCCCCGTGTCCGGATGGGACTTTCCTTGGCGTGGAAGGCAAGCTTGGCGATACGGATATGTAGATCTCCTACCATTGTAACCGACTACTGTGTAACCCTAACCCTATCCGGTGTCTATATAAACCGGAGGGTTTTAGTCCAGAGGACAAACAACAATCAGACCATAGGCTAGCTTCTAGGGTTTAGCCTCTCCGATCTCGTGGTAGATCCACTCTTGTACTACCCATATCATCAATATTAATCAAGCAGGAGTAGGGTTTTACCTCCATCGAGAGGGCTGTTGGGTAAAACATCGTGTCCCTTGTCTCCTGTTACCATCCGCCTAGACGCACAGTTCGGGACCCCCTACCCGAGATCCGCCGGTTTTGACACCGACAGAAGGCGTGCACGAGGTGCATGCTATCGAGTACTTCAAAGCCGGGTGTAGAGAAGGCACCCTGTTCAAGCACCGACTTCTCTGCGATGAGCCGGCGACCCTCGACGAGCTACTGATCATAGCCGACAAGTACGGCACGGCCGACTCCTCCATGAAGACGGAAATTCAAGTTGATGCATCCGGCAAAGTGGCTCCTCCTGCCCCTCGGACTCCGGCTGGTGACACCAGTCAGCGACAGCAGCAAAACGACAACAAGCGGAAGGCACCACAGCCGGCTTCCACCAGCCGGCAGGTGGCGACAGTCGAAGACCAGCAGCCGGAAGGGCAGCCTGCTCCCAAGCGTCAGAAGGGCGGCAAGCCAAATTGGTTGCCCACCTTCTCCTATGAGCAAACCCTTGATGCACCCTGCAAGTTTCAGAGCGGCGCGAAGCCGTCCAACCACACCACTCGGAAGTGTCACTAGCTCACCCGAATCGCTAAGGGCGAAGGATTGCTGCCTCCTCCACCTGCTGGCCAGCCGCCGCCGCCTCCTCCTCCGCAGCAGGCGGCCCGGCCATTCGCTGCCATCCAAGACGAGTACCCAGAAGAACAAGGAGCCTACGTCGTCTTCACCAGTGTGGCTGACGACAGGCGCAGCCGACGCCAGCAGTCTCGAGAGGTGAATGCTATAGCCTCTGAAGCCCCAGAGTTCATGCACTGGTTAGAAAAGCCAATCAGTTGGAGCAGAGCCGATCACCCGGAAGTGATGCCTTCCCCGGGTTCCTACGCTCTGGTGTTGGATGCTACCTTTGCTACGGAAAGGCGGGCTGCTCGCTTCTCCCGAGTTCTGATAGATGGCGGTAGCAGCATCAACATCCTGTACCGCGATACCATGGAGAAGTTGGGCATCAAACAGAAACAACTCCAGCCCAGTCGGACCGTCTTCCATGGCATAGTGCCTGGCCTCTCGCACTCACCAATCGGCAAGATCAAGATAGATGTCCTTTTTGGAGACAAAGATCATTTCCGCCGAGAGCCTGTCTGGTTTGAAGTAGTTGACCTTGAAAGTCCCTATCATGCACTACTTGGCCGACCTGCCTTGGCCAAATTCACGGCGGTACCACACTATGCCTACCTCAAGATGAAGATGCCAAGCACCAAAGGAATTATCACTGTCTCCGGAGATTACAAGAAGTCGTCTGCCTGCGCGGCCGCCAGCAGTCGGCTGGCCGAGTCCCTTGTGATCGCTGCCGAGAAGCGACTCCTTGACCGGGTTGTGGCCATGGTCGGAAAGCAGCCGGACATGTCCCCAGATCCCAAGGAGTCGAAAGCCGAAGGTTCCTTCAAGCCAGCGAAGGAAACAAAGAAGATACCGCTAGATCCAGAGCACCTAGAGAGGTACGCTGTCGTAGGTGCAAACCTCGATAGCAAATAGGAAAGCGAGCTCGTCGATTTCCTCCGTGAGAATCGGGACATCTTTGCATGGTGTCCTAAGGACATGCCGGGTGTTCCGACGGATCTCGCCGAGCACAAGCTACACGTCCGACCTGACGCCAAACCGGTCAAGCAACCCCTCCGCCGCCTATCGGAAGAGAAGAGAAGAATTGTCGGTGAAGAGATAGCCCGGCTCCTAGCTAGCAGCCGGCCTTATTATGGAAGTATTTTATCTGGATTGGCTAGCCAACCCAGTCCTTGTACTGAAGAAGAACAACAAGTGGCGCATGTGTATTGATTATACCAGCCTCAACAAAGCTTGCCCCAAAGATCCATTTGCCTTGCCATAGATCGACCAAGTGATAGACTCCACAGCCGGATGCGAGCTGCTGAGTTTTTTGGATGCATATTCAGGGTACCACCAGATCAAGTTGAACCCGGCTGATAGGCTGAAGACCTCTTTCATCACACCATTCGGAGCCTTCTACTACTTGACGATGACGTTCGGCTTGAGGAATGCCGGCGCCACGTTTCAACATTGCATGCAGAAGTGCCTCCTCAAGCAGCTCGACCAAAACGCCCATGTCTATGTGGACGATGTTGTGGTGAAGACGGAGAAGCGTGGGACCCTCCTAGAAGATCTCAAGGAGACTTTTGAAAATCTGCGCCGATTTCAGATCAAGCTCAACCCAAAGAAGTGCATGTTCGGAGTACCAGCCGGCCAGCTCCTTGGCTTCCTGGTCTCAGAGCGCGGCATCGAGTGCAGCCCTGTGAAGATCAAGGCCATCGAGAGGATGGAGAAGCCTACCTGACTGAGAGACATCCAGAAGTTCACCAGCTGCTTGGCATCCATCAGCCGCTTCATCAGCCGGCTAGGCGAGAAGGCCCTTCCCCTGTACCAACTCCTAAAGAAAACCACTCACTTCGAGTGGAATGACAAGGCGGATGAGGCTTTTCTCCAGCTCAAGAAGATGTTAACCACGCCGCCTGTCCTGGCCGCGCCGGCTGCTAAGGAACCCATGCTCCTCTACATCGCCGCCACCAGTCGGGTGGTCAGCACAGTCATAGTAGTTGAGCGCAAGGAAGACGACAAGGTTCTGCCGGTCCAGAGACCGGTGTATTATCCGAGTGAAGTGCTACCGGCTTGCAAGTAGAACTACCCCCACTACTAGAAGATGTGCTACGGCGTGCACTTTACCGCCAAGAAGTTAAAGCCATACTTTCAAGAGCATCCCATCACGGTCGTTTGTACCGCTCCGCTTGTTGAGATCATAGGCAGCCGAGATGCTTCAGGACGAGTGGCCAAATGGGCCATCGATTTGGCCCCCTACACCATCTTCTACCAGCCTCGCACCACCATCAAGTCCCAAGCGCTGGCCGACTTCCTCGTTGACTGGGCCGAGACCCAGTACCTGCCGCCAACACCGGACTCCACCCATTGGCGGATGCACTTTGATGGTTCGAAGATGCGCACCGGTTTGGGAGTCGGCATCGTCCTCACCTCTCCCAAAGGTGACAAGCTCAGATACACATTGCAAATCCATTTTGCCGCCCCCAACAATGTGGCCGAGTATGAGGCACTATTACACAGACTCCGGCTTGCCAAAGAGCTCGGCATTCGTCGGATTCTGTGCTAGGGTGACTCCAACTTGTTGGTCCAACAGTCTCTGGTGCCTGGGACACCAAGGATGCAAACATGGCAAGCTACCGCTTCCTCGTCCAGCAACTCAACGGATATTTTGAAGGGTGTGAGTTCCTTCACGTGCCATGAAACGACAACGAGCAAGCAGATGCCTTGGCACGGATTGGCTCCACCCGGCAAGCCATACCAGCTGGCGTGTCTCTCCAGCGCCTCCTCAAGCCGTCCATCAAGCCTTTGCCAGAATCAGATTCTATTTTCGTGCCGGCTGCTCCTGAAACAGTCGGATCCGACTCAAAGGCCGCAGTGATACGTCTCCAATGTATCTACTTTTCCAAACACTTTTGCCCTTGTTTTGGACTCTAACTTGCATGATTTGAATGAAACTAACCCGGACTGACGCTGTTTTCAGCAGAAATACCATGATGTTGTTTTATGTGTAGAAAAGAAAAGTTCTCGGAATGTCCTGGAAATCCATGGAGGCACTTTTTGGAATTTATAAGAATTATTGGGCGAAAGAAATACACCAGGGGGCCCACAGCCTGTCCACGAGATAGGGGGGCGCCCCCCCTAGGTCGCGGCCTCCTATCTCGTGGGCCCCCTGGACCTCCTCCGACCTCAACTCCAACTCCATATATTCCGTCCCGGGGAGAAAAAAATCAGAGAGAAAGTTTCATCGCGTTTCACGACACGGAGCCGCCGCCAAGCCCTAATCTCTCTTGGGAGGGCTGATCTGGAGTCCGTTCGGGGCTCCGGAGAGGGGGATTCGTCGCCGTCGTCATCATCAACCATCCTCCATCACCAATTTCATGATGCTCACCGCCCTGCGTGAGTAATTCCATCATAGGCTTGCTGGACGGTGATCGGTTGGATGAGATTTACCATGTAATCAAGTTAGTTTTGTTAGGATTTGATCCCTAGTATCGACTATGTTCTGAGATTGATGTTGCTATGACTTTGCTATGCTTAATGCTTGTCACTAGGGCCCGAGTGCCATGATTTCAGATATTAACCTATTATGTTTTCACGAATATATGTGTGTTCTTGATCCTATCTTGCAAGTCTATAGTCACCTATTATGTGTTATGATCCGACAACCCCGAAGTGACAATAATCGGGATACTTCTCGGTGATGACCGTAGTTTGAGGAGTTCATGTATTCACTATGGGTTAATGCTTTGGTCCGGTTCTCTATTAAAAGGAGCCTTAATATCCCTTAGTTTTTGCTAGGACCCCGCTTCAACAGGAGGGTAGGACAAAAGACGTCATACAAGTTCTTTTCCATAAGCACGTATGACTATTTACGGAATACATGCCTACATTACATTGATGAATTGGAGCTAGTTCTATATCACCCTATGTTAGAACTATCGCATGAGGAATCGCATCCGGCATAATTATCCATCACTGATCCATTGCCTACGAGCTTTTCACATATTGTTCTTTGCTTATTTACTTTTCCTTTGCTACTGTTACAACTACTACAAAAACCCAAATACATTTATTTTTACTTTTGCTACCGTTACCTTTATTATCATACCACTTTTGCTACTAAACACTTTGCTGCAGATACTAAGTTATCCAGGTGTGGTTGAATTGACAACTCAAATGCTAATACTCAAGAATATTCTTTGGCTCCCCTTGTGTCGAATCAATAAATTTGGGTTGAATACTCTACCCTCGAAAGCTGTTGCGATTCCCTATACTTGTGGGTTATCAAGACTAATTTACGGCGCCATTGCCGGGAGCATAGCTCTATTCTCTGAGTCACTTGGGATTTATATCTGTTGATCACTATTAAGAACTTGAAAGATGCTAAGACCAAGATTTTGCCCTCAACTACGAGGGGAGGTAAGGAACTGCCATCTAGCTCTGCACTAGATTCTCCTTCCGTTATTAGTAAGCTCGCGACACCTAAACCTGCTACTCGCTATGAATTACGATATGTCGCATGTTATTGATGATGCCACTTCGCTATGCATGATGAAACTACTTACATGCGTGATACTACTTTTCCATTAGGTGAATTTCTAGATGAACAACTTGCTAGAGTTAGGGGGAATGAAAATATTGAAGAACCTATTATTGATGATAGTGATGATGAAGGTTCCCCCAATGATTATGTTTTACCTGTTGTTCCTAAGGGTTATATTATGAATGAAACAACTGCTATGGAAATTCTTGCTTGCAATGATAGAAATGATCTTAAGAAATTATTAGCTAAATGGAAGCAACAGTCTCTTAATGCTAGAATGAAACCCGATCCTGCGTTTGCTACTTCACCTATCTGTGTTACTGATAAGGATTATGAATTCTCTGTTGATCCTGATGTTATTACTTTAGTTGAATCTGATCCTTTTATGGCCTTGAATCTGAAACTGTTGTGGCACATTTTACCAAGTTGAATGATATAGCCGCCCTATTTACTAATAATGAGAAGTCTCGCTATTTATATATCCTTAAGATATTTCCGTTCTCATTAATGGGTGATGCTAAGACTTGGTATAATTCTCTTGCTCCTGGTTGTGTGAGTAGTCCCCAGGATATGATTTATTACTTCTCTGCTAAATATTTCCCTGCTCATAAGAAACAAGCTGCCTTGCGGTAAATATATAATTTTGGGCAAATCAAAGAAGAGAGTCTCCCACAAGCTTGGGGGAGGCTTCTCCGTTACTTAATGCTTTGCCCGATCATCCTCTTAAGAAAAATGAAATACTTGATATCTTTTATAATGGACTAACCGATGCTTCCAAGGACTACTTGGATAGTTGTCTTTGGTTGTGTTTTCAGGAAAGAACAAATGACGAAGCTGAAATACTATTGAATAATATGTTGACTAATGAAAATAATTGGATCGTTCGAGCCGGTTCTGAAGTAATTCTGAACCAGTTGAGCCAACTCCTAAGCCTATTCCAAAACCCACTCAAGAAGAGAGGTGTTTTATTTCTCGATCTGAAGATATGCAAGAGGAAAAGAAATCAATGAAAGAAAAAAGTATTAAAGCTGAAGATGTTAAGAATTTACCACCTATTGAAGAAATACATGGTCTTAATATACCGCCTGAAGAACCACATTGTCTTGATAACCCGACACAGGTAGTAAAGGTAAATTCTCTCTATAGATATGATAAAGTTGAAATACCCCCTACTAAATTTCATAGCCCATGCTTAGATGAATTTGACGAGTTTATAGCTAGGCAAGAAAGTTTTAATGCTTATGTTGGTAGAGAGTTAAAGAATAATGCTTTCGAGATAGGACGCGTAGGTGATAATCTGGCTAGAGTTAAAGATGAACTTCACCGCATTAGCAAATATGCTTCTATGGTTGCTACTCAAGTCGAGCAAGTACTTAAAGCTCAAAATGATTTGCTTGATGAATTAAATAATAAAAATGACTTTGCTTGTTAGAGTGGCTAGTAGAATCGGTAGAATGACTCGAGGAACCTTTGTATCCTCAAGGCCACCCTAAGAGAATCGAGCAAGATTCTCGGAGAAATAATTTAGAGGCACCTAGTTCTTCTAAAAAGAAGAAGAAGAAAAATGATAGGACTTTGCATGCTTCTAGTGAACTCCGTCAGAGACACGCTGAGAATCCCAATGATATTTCTATTTACGATCTTTGAAACTCAATCGGTGATGAACATGAACCTAGTGATAATGTTAATGATAATGTTCATGTTGATGCTCAACCTAGCAAAGACAATGATGTAGAGATTGAACCTGCTATTGATCTTGATAACCCACAATCAAAGAATCAACGTTATGATAAGAGAGATTTTGTTGCTAGGAAGCACGATAAAGAAAGAGAACCATGGGTTCAGAAACCCATGCCCTTTCCTCCTAAACCATCCAAGTCAAAGGATGATGAAGATTTTGAGCGCTTTGCTGAAATGATTAGACCTATTTTCTTACGTATGCGTTTAACTGATATGCTTAAAGTAAATCCTTATGCTAAGTATATGAAGGATATCATCACAAATAAAAGAAAGATACCGGAAGCTGAAATTTCCACCATGCTTGCTAATTACACTTTTAAGGGTGGAATACCAAAGAAACTTGGAGATCCGGGTGTACCAACTATACCATGCTCTATTAAAAGAAATTATGTTAGAACTGCTTTATGTGATCTAGGAGCCGGTGTTAGTGTTATGCCCCTCTCTTTATATCGTAGACCTGAATTGAATAAGTTGACACCTACTGAAATATCTTTGCAAATGGCTGATAAATCAACTGCTATACCTTGCCGGTATTTGTGAGGATGTGCCTGTTGAGGTTGCAAATGTCACTATCTTAACGGATTTTGTTATTCTTGATATTCCCGAGGACGATAGTATGTCTATTATCCTTGGTAGACTTTTTTTCAATACTGCAGGGGCTGTTATTGATTGCAACAAAGGCAATGTCACTTTTCATGTTAATGGTAATGAGCATACGGTACACTTTCCGAGGAAACAATCTCAAGTTCATAGCATCAATTCAATTGAAAAAGTTCCAACTATCATTTTTGGAGGTTTTGAATTTCCTCTCCCTACTGTCAAGAAAAAGTATGATATTCTTATTGTTGGGGATTTTCATATCCCCGTTGAGGTAACTTAGTGTTATTCAAAATTTCTCCGGTTCCGTGTTATTCGGAATGAGTTCGTTAACAAGACTTGATCAACCTTGTTAGTGGGTTCATTTTGATGATCACAAGATGGATAAACTAGAAGGCACAACCTTCTGTACCCTCTTTTTACTTTCTGTTATTTAGAATAAATAAAGCAAAATTAGTATTATCCGTCTGTTTTCTGAATTATCTGTGCATTAAAAAATAGTCCGAAAATAAAAGTGCTCCAAATGCCCTGCAAATCTAGTATGATTTTTTCTGGAATATTTGAAGATTTTAGGCACTGAAAACACTGCAGGAGGGCCAAGCACCAGGCCACAAGAGAGGAGGGCGCCCCCCTGTCTCGTGGGCCTCTGGTGGCTCCCCTCCACTTATGCCAGACTCCACACACTTCATCTTCTACCCAAAAAAATCCCCATCCAGCTCAAGCACGAGTTCTAGCTCGTTTTGCTGCGATTTTCGATCTCTTAGCTCAAAGCTCCATTCGCAAAATTGCTTTGGGAGATTGTTGCTTGGTATGTGACTCCTCCATTGGTCCAATTAGCTTTTGTTCTAGTGCTTTATTCATTGCAAATTTTTGCTACATAGGTTACCATGTTCTTGAGCTTGCATGTTAAATTTTTGAGGTCCCAAACAATTCTAATGCATGATATAGGCTCTAGGCACTTGTAGGAGTAGTTGCTATCAATCTTGTTTAGTTTTATTCACATTTATTTTGAAATTACTAAAATTTCAGAAATTTTTAGAAAAAGAAATATGCTTAGAAGAATGTACCAAGGAGGTTCCTCGGCAAAGAAAGGGCCAAGGATTGCTATACCTGAGCAAGATGTTGAATTGCCGAGGGACGCGAATGTACGGGCTTGTGAGTGGCCATCGATGATTTTATGGTGAAGGTGTTTCAAGGAGGAATTTGACGAGTATGTGCGTAATGCCAAGCTGGAGGACTTCTTACAAGATAAGTGTCCACAGTACTATCAGTTGACTGATTCTTTTGTGCGGAGGTTTAAATATAACTGTGGGCGTAATTCTCCTAGTGTCATGTTTGATATTTATGATACATCTTATACCATGGATTTAGAGGATTTCACAACTGCTTGCAAACTCACGCAGTGGGGTAATATTAATGATCCTCCCAAATCTGAATTTAGAGATTTTCTTGCTAGTTTCTTGTGGGAGAATCTAGGGACGTAGCACAAGCTACCATAGGGAGCATTCATTTTCCTGCTATACATTACTTTGCTCTATTTATTGGTAGATGCATTAACGGTAAGGACGCAGTATGTCACATGTGTGCTCCTGATCTTTGTGTCCTCGAGAGTGCTGTGTCAGGTTATAAAGGTTATAACTTGGGGGAAATAGTTGCACGTAGGTTGCAGAATAATAGTAGAAAGGGAGATTTATTTGGAGGAATTTATGCAACCCGTGTGGCTAATTATCTTAATATAGCCCCACGAGAGGGGGATATGATTTTACCTCCTGTTTATTTGGATAAAGAAGCTATGTTCAATCATAATTTTCTTGAGAGGAATGAACAATTCCTCCATTATCGACTAATCTATGATGATTTAGCGTCGTCTCCTCACATTACTCTTCCTGCTCCCTACCTTTTTTTATTATCGTGCAAAAGGAAGATATGTTGTCACCAGGAAGAAGCAACTGAATATGAGAGGGGAATGGAGGCAGCTCGCCAACACGCTGCTGCTCAGGAGGCGGTCGCCTCTGCATCTCAGTACTACCCCATTTTCACTTATGGATATCAGCCAGGCGGTCCTTGGTGCTAGACCAACTTAGGCCAAAAGCCTAAGCTTGGGGGAGTACGTATTTCTCACCGACTTTACATTCATTTTCACACACTAGTCGTCGGTGCTCATACTCTTTCATTGTATTATTCATGCTAGTTTAATTTTATTTTTCTAGTTTTCTTCTTGTGTGTTTGATAAACCTTAAGAAAAACCAAAAAAATTAGTTAGTTTAATTTCCATGCTTGTAGTAGAAATTAAAATGAAAATCCAAAAATATTTCTAGTTCTTCTTACTTGTTGGGAGCTTTCCCGTGTAAATAGTTTTATTTTCTTTTCTTTCTTTTGGGGGTCGAGAAGACCATATTAGAAATGCTTAGTGGCTCTCATATGCATGATTGTTTATTTAATTTAGAGCCCATATTACTTGTCTTCTCTCTTGAGTTGAATGCTTGCAGATTCCAAATTAGTCCAATGCACGTGCACTCTTATTATTATACACATCGCTCGATGCGAAAGTGAAAGGCAATAATGACGATATATGATGGACTTATTGGGATGAGAAAAGCTGGTATGAACTTCGACCTCTCTTGTTTTTGTAAATATGATGAGTTCATCGATCTCGAGTCGACTTATTATGAAGTAAACATATTTGCAATGACATTTAGAGATTATAGTTACTTGTGCCATGCTTAATTAGCTATGAGTTATAGTGGTTTACCTTGCGTGCCAACATGCTATTAGAGTGATTATGATGTGATATGATGGGATGGTATCCTCCTTTGAATAAACTGAGTGACTCGACTTGGCACATGTTCACACATGTAGTTGAATCAAATCAACATAGCCTTCACGATATTTATGTTCATGGTAGATTATATCCTACTCATGCTTGTACTCGGTGTGAATTAATTTTAATGCATGTTTACGATTGTTGTCGCTCTCTCGCTTGGTCGCTTCCCGTCTTTTGCTAGCCTTCACTTGTACTAAGCGGGAATACTGCTTGTGCATCCAAACTCCTTAAACCCCAAAGTTGTTCCATATGAGTCCACTATACCTTCCTATATGCGGTATTTACCTGTCGTTCCAAGTAAATTTGTATGTGCCAAAATCCAAAACTTCAAATGAAATTATGTTTTGTATGCTCGAGCAGCTCATGTTTCAACTAGGGCTGCCTATATCTTCCATGCTAGGTGGGTTATTCTCAAGAGGAGTGGACTCCGCTCCTCATTCACGAGAAAGGGCCAGAATCGGATGCCCAGTCCCATGATCCAAAAAGATCAAAGCAAATCAAAATAACTAAACAAAACTCCCTGTGGCTGTTGTATGTTGGAGACACTCGTTGTTTCGAGCAAGCCATGGATTGATGCTTGTTGGTGGTTGGGGGAGTATAAACCTTTACCATTCTGTTTGGGAACTGCCTATAATGCATGTAGTATGGAAGATACATCCATCTCATAGTTGTTGCGTTGACAGCAAAAGTATGGCGCTCAAAATGTTATCCAATATCTATTTTAAAATCAAGCTCTGGCACCTCTACAAATCCCTCCTTCCCTCTGCGAAGGGCCTATCTATTTACTTTTATGTTGAGTCACCATCCCTTCTTATTAAAAAGCACCCGCTGGAGAGCACACTGTCATTTGCATTCATTATTATTGGTTTATATTGGGTATGACTTGACTGGATCACTTTTACCATGAATTACAATGTTTAGTCAGTATCTTTAAAGGTGCTCTGCATTTATGTTTTGCGGTTAGAAAGGGCTAGCGAGATACCATTTTGTTATATCATGTTATAGTTATTTTGAGAAAGTGTTGTCATTCGAGTTTTATTATTATGGCTCGCTAGCTGATTATGTTATTGATATGAGTAATTGTGAGACCTATGTGTTATTGTGAGTATGGTTAGTTCATAATATATGCTGAAACTTGAATGCTGGCTTTTCATGTTTACAACAACAAGAGCAAACAGAGTTTGTAAAAGTTTTTCTTTATCACTTTCAGTTTATCAACTGAATTGCTTGAGGACAAGCAAAGGTTTAAGCTTGGGGGAGTTGATACGTCTCCAACGTATCTACTATTCCAAACACTTTTGCCCTTGTTTTGGACTCTAACTTGCATGATTTGAATGAAACTAACCCGGACTGACGCTGTTTTCAGCAGAACTACCATGATGTTGTTTTATTTGTAGAAAAGAAAAGTTCTCGGAATGTCCTGGAAATCCACGGAGGAACTTTTTGGAATTTATAAGAATTATTGGGCGAAAGAAATACACCAGGGGCCCCACAGCCTGTCCACGAGACAGGGGGGCGCGCCCCCCATAGGGCGCGGCCTCCTATCTCGTGGGCCCCCTGGACCTCCTCCGACCTCAACTCCAACTCCATATATTCCGTCTCGGGGAGAAACAAATCAGAGAGAAAGTTTCATCACGTTTCACGACACGGAGCCGCCGCCAAGCCCTAATCTCTCTTGGGAGGGCTGATCTCGAGTCCGCTCGGGGCTCAAGAGGGGATTCGCCGCCGTCATCATCAACCATCCTCCATCACCAATTTCATGATGCTCACCGCCAGGCGTGATTAATTCCATGGTAGGCTTGCTGGACGGTGATGGGTTGGATGAGATTTACCATGTAATCAAGTTAGTTTTGTTAGGGTTTGATCCTAGTATCCACTATGTTACGAGATTGATGTTGCTATGACTTTGCTATGCTTAATGCTTGTCACTAGGGCCCGAGTGCCATGATTTCAGATATGAACCTATTATGTTTTCACGAATATATGTGTGTTCTTGATCCTATCTTGCAAGTCTATAGTCACCTATTATGTGTTATGATCCGACAACCCCGGAGTGACAATAATCGGGATACTTCTCGGTGATGACCGTAGTTTGAGGAGTTCATGTATTCACTATGTGTTAATGCTTTGGTCGGTTCTCTATTAAAAGGAGGCCTTAATATCCCTTAGTTTCCGCTAGGACCCCTCTTCAATAGGAGGGTAGGACAAAAGACGTCATACAAGTTCTTTTCCATAAGCACGTATGACTATTTACGGAATACATGCCTACATTACATTGATGAGTTGGAGCTAGTTCTATATCACCCTATGTTATAACTATTGCATGAGGAATCGCATCCGGCATAATTATCCATCACTGATCCATTGCCTACGAGCTTTTCACATATTGTTCTTCGCTTATTTACTTTTCCGTTGCTACTGTTACAACTACTACAAAAACCCAAAAACATTTATTTTTACTTTTGCTACCGTTACCTTTATTATGATACCACTTTTGCTACTAAACACTTTGCTGCAGATACTAAGTTATCCAGGTGTGGTTGAATTGACAACTCAATTGCTAATACTCAAGAATATTCTTTGGCTCCCCTTGTGTCGAATCTATAAATTTGGGTTGAATACTCTACCCTCGAAAGCTGTTGCGTTCCCCTATACTTGTGGGTTATCACGCAGCAGCCGGCTCGGGGACTTCGGCGGGCGGCTCGGGGACCGCAGCAGCCCCACCCGGCCCGGGGACTTCAGATCCCGGCCTGGGGACTGGACCAGTCGTACCCGGCCCGGGGACTGCAGCAGTCGGCTCGGGGACTTCAACGACACAGCAAGCGGCGGCCGACTCCAACCCGCCACCGCCCAACCCAACCACCCCAATACAAGTGGCAGTACTGACAGTGGAGGAAATCACGTCACCATCATGGGCTCAGCCTTTCCTCAACTTTTTGGTGAACAAAGAGCTGCCAACCGATGAGACCTCGGCCTGACAGGTGCAACGTCGGGCAGCAGCATACACCATCTTCAACAGGGAACTCGTGAGGCGCAGTTTCACTGGTGTATACCAGCGCTGCATGGAGCCGGAGAAGGGCCAAGCAATCCTCAAACATATCCATCAAGGCGAGTGTGGCCACCACGCGGCCTCAAGATCACTTGTCGCCAAAGCTTTTCGTCATGGTTTCTTCTGGCCGACTGCTCTAGAAGACGCTGAAGACTTGGTCAAGAGATGCAAGGGGTGCCAGAAGTTCAGTTCCAAGCAATATCTGTCGGCTTCCGCACTCAAGACCATTCCCCTTGCCTGGCCTTTCGCCGTCTGGGGACTGGACATGGTGGGACCATTCAAGACAACACGCGGCGGCATGACTCATCTGCTTGTCGCCGTGGACAAATTCACCAAGTGGATAGAAGCGAAGCCAAGCAAGAAGTTAAACGGTCCGACAGTTGTGACTTTCATCGCAGACATCACCACTCGGTACGGTGTACCTCACAACATCATCACCGACAATGGCACAGATTTTTCCAAAGGTGCCTTGGCCCGTTTCTGTGCGACGCAAGGCATCCGACTAGACTTAGCGTCCGTTGCCCACCCACAGTCAAACGTCCAAGTTGAGCGAGCAAACGGCCTCATTTTGTCCGGAATCAAGCCCTGACTGGTCGAGCCTCTGGAGCGATCCGCCGGCTGCTGGCTTGACGAGCTACCGGCCGTCCTCTAGAGTCTGTGCACCACACCGAACAAGTCAACCGGCTTCACACCCTTCTTCCTCGTGTACGGTGCCAAGGCCGTCGTCCCAACTGACATCGAGTTCGACTCACCTCGCGTCACCATATACACCGAGGCGGAAGCAAAGGAAGCACGAGAAGACAACGTCGATCTACTGGAAGAGGGCCAGCTGTTGGCACTCAGTCGGTCCGCCATCTACCAGCAAAGTCTGCGCCGCTACCACAGTTGGAAGGTCAAGCCAAGATCCTTCCAAGAGGGAGACCTTGTGCTCCGGCTGATCCAGCGAACAACCGGCCAGCACAAGCTCTCGGCCCCTTGGGAAGGCCCTTTCATCATCAGCAAAGCCTTGGGCAACGACTCCTACTACCTGATCGATGCCCAGAAGCCCAGGGCGCGCAAGATAGACGACTCCGGGAAGGAAACAGAGTGTCCATGGAATGCAAATCTCCTTCGAAGGTTTTACAATTGATGCAGTATGTACCATGCTACCTTTTGTATTAAGTACGAAGACTTCGGGTCCCTCGAGGAGCACTTGGGGACTACCCCTTTTTTATCTATATGATAAGTATTATGCCTATGAATGTGTTATTTCATTCTTCCGCCTGGAACCGGGTTCGACTAGTCGGCCCGGGGGCTTGCCGCCTTGTACTATGTCGATGTTTCCTGTAGTTGGACAAGTAATGTGCAAGAACCTAAGCCCTCTCTCACCACAAGCCGTAGTTCGTAGAGCGACTGTTCGCTCGGCAAGAGTTAGAGGCAAGAAACAAGTGCTCACATGAAAAATGGCTAAGGACCAAAACATTGACATAAGACAAGCCGGCCCTTCGCCTCGCCGATCGGCTGCTGAGCAGCCGGCCGGCCGGCTTCCCACTTAGCTTGCAATGTTCTAATCGGCCAAAGTACTTGTCCTCCCAACATGGTTAAGTACTTGTCCAGGCCGCAGTACATGGAGCGGCTGTTCGGCTAGCAAGTAGGCAACCAAGGGAGGGCGGCAAAGGAAAAAGCCAAGGAACGAAAAACAAGAAAAGTTGGAACTCGGCAATAGCACTGCTTGTGTGGAAAATAATTCACAGACCAAAAGGCCCTCGACCAACATTCAACATAGTTTGAATAGACCCCGCGGGTGGAATTGTGCAAATTTAACAAAAGTTCGTTGAGAAGACTACTAAACAGGAAAAGCTACGATAAGTTGGCGGCCTAGGCCAAAGGAGCAGCAGGCAAGTCCAAAGAAGTTGGTGGAGCTGGGCGCCTACCGGTGGAGTGTGGCCGGTGGTGGAGTCTTAGCTAGGCCGCTTTCGGGCGATCGGCGTGCTTACCGCAGCGGCGCTCGTTCTTTGGAGGCTGGCCATCCGCTCCGACCTCTGGCGCGCCGTCTTCATCATCCTCGTCTTCCCCTTCGTCGCTGGAGGCGATGACCTCCGCTGAGTCTTCTCCATCATCCGGGTCCAGTCCGAACCATTCCGGCGGCGCTTCGGTGCCGTTCTCATTCAGCTCAGGGACGAAGACACCGGTGTTGGTGTACTCAGCGATCGTGGCCGCGCGAAGAGTGAGGTCGCGCTCCACCGCCACCAATTCGGCACTGGCCTCCTGCCGAAACATGGCCAACTGGGCTAGATCTAGCCCAGGATACCACGCCTTGGCGAACTCCAAGGCCCGCCGAGCTCCCGCTCGGGCTGCAGAGCCCTTCCACGCCTCAAGCTGGCCGGCAGCCACTTCCAACCAGTCGGCAGTCCGACTGGGGGTGCATGGAGCCTGCCTATCCGACCACAGGGCGGAGATTGCCTGAGCCGCAACACGCTGCAGCCGGCGGAGCATCCGGTTGGCTGGCTGGAGATGAGCCTGAATGTTGAGGAGCTGCTCGCCAAGGGTCCGAGGGGCGTCGGTAGCGATCTTCATGCCTTCCGCCCTTCGCTCCTTGCAGTGAGCCTCAATGGCCTGGTTGGCAACGGCGGAGTGGCCGGGGAAGAAGTCTGCACAAGCAAACAATAAGTCAGGATTCAGAAGCTAGAAGCCAGCTCGCTCGGCAACTAGCAGTTGAGAGAAGAGAAGAAAACTCACCATCGACTATGTCATCGATCTGGCCATAACCGGCAGCCAGCGCCGCCTTCGTCTCAGCCCAACCTGCGCGCTCATTCTCAAACTCAGCCAGGAGCCTGGCTTCGTTGTCTGCCGCCTGCTTCAGGGCCGCCTTGTGAAGTTCCGCCTGGTCCTTCAGTTCCTTGGCCAGGCGGTCGCGCTCCTAGGCCGCCTTGTTGCACTCGTCCTCCTTGGCATGCAGCACGGTGTTGGCTTCACCCAATTGCTGTTGCAAGGCGGCGTTGGCTCCTGCAGGAACAAGAAAGAAAAGATATCAATAATCAAGAAAGAAGAAAAACAATTACCGGAAAATCTGACCCGACTGCTTAGCAGTCGGCTCGCATCTCGGGGACTACAGCCCGCGGGTGCGTTGACGCACCCCCGCAGAGAGAGAAGATGGAGTGCTTACTCCGGCTTTCCGTCAAATCGACGGTCCGTTGGTCCAGCTCCCGGACATTGGCATTAAACGTGGCCGTGCGGATGTTGTGGTACAACAAAGCAACAGAAAGAGAAGTAAGTCAGAAGCCCAGAACCAGCTGTGAAGTTCCAGGCCGCCTGCTCAGCAGCCGGCCAAGAACTCGGGGACTACACCCAGTGGGTGCGCTGGCACGCCCCCACCGAAGATTACAAGAATCAAAAGCAAGAAGCAAGTCATGTACCCTAACGGTGGCCCGCGTCTTCACAATGCCTTCATGCACTGCGAAAGGGCAGCGACTTCGGCTCTAAAATTGGCCTGGACGTCTTGCGCTGCCTTGATCAAGGCGCTCGTCCCCGCCTGCACCCACTCATCGGGCGCAGCGCCAGGAGCCGGCTTCAGGGGCCGATGAGCTGGCGCTCCCGACCTCCATCGGCCTCGGCGCTGAGGCCGCTTTCTCCATACGGCGGTGCACTAGAGAGCGAGCCGTGGGAGCCGACCCCACCACCAGCTCGCCTCCGGCTCGCGGCACCAATGGGGCAGTCGGCCGGCTGCCCTGCGCATCTGCAGTCGACGGTGCAGAGGCACCCCCGTTTCTGGCAAGACGGCATCGCCGCCTTCCCTCTCCATGACATGCTGCTCAACACCGGCTCCCCCAGCCGATGCTGAGAACTCTGGCGCTTGTGGCACGGAGCGCCGGGGGGGGGGGGGTGATGAGCTGCGGGATCTGCTGGCGCGCGACATCCTTTGCCCGCTTCTTTGCCACGGCGTCGGCTTGGGCCTTGGTCACGGCGTCTGCGGCCGCTTGTGCCGCCTTGGCTGTGGCCACCTTGGCGGCCTCTCCTTCTTAGCGGCGGCTTCCTTCTCCTCCCGCACCTCCCACGCGTTCCTTTCCTGCGCCTCCCGGAGATCGGCGGCCGGGTCTATACGGCGGGTGTTGTTGGAGCCCTCCACCGCCCTGACGACGGAGGCTGAGGTCAACCGCTCGAGAGAGAGCGGGGCCCTGCTCAAAAGAAGGGTGAAAAGAAGATTTAGAAGGAGTCATCAAGATGAAAGAATAAAAGAAAACACAAGAAAGGTTGAGGACTTACGCCGACACCATCAGAGATTGCTTGGGGGCCTTCTGGAACTTGGCCGCCTTTGCGGTGCCTCACGTCGCTTGGTCATGGCGGCCATGTTCTTGGCCACGGCGGCCAAGTGCTTGGGCTTCTTGGGATGACTGTCGAATAGCAGCACGCCTTGGCGTTTCGACCCACCGCATGGTGCGGTCGGCGCAGCTGAGGAGCTCGGGCCCGCCCTGTCGGCAGGCGGAGGACGGCACGACACCTCCTCCTCCTTCTCCTCGTCATCATCCGACTAGTCCCCCACGCCTCCTCCTCCTACGGAGCCGCCTGCTCCAACACCGCCGCCTGTGGCGTCGTCCTCCAGGGAGGCCGCCCCCAAGTCAGGGTCCGCCACGTCGCTCGCTTCCCGGTCCGGCATGAAGTCGACATTGGTCTCCAGCTGGGAGGGGAGGACCTGCATCATTGCCGAGCTGGTCAGCCGGCAAGAAAGAACCTGGCAAGAGAGAGCCCGACAAGAGGGAAAGAAAAGAATCAAGAGCTTACCATAGGCGGCGGATCTGCGCGGGAGTACGGCCGCTTGCCAAACTGCCACTCCTCCGGCTCGAGCTTGAGGTCGGCAATCTCATTCACCAGATAGGCCACCTCTGTGGTCGGCATCTCCTTGGTGCACATCCGGCATGGGTCGCGATGCCCACTCATCTGGCTTATGATGTGAGGCCGGCCTTGGAGCAGGAGGACTCGGCACACCATGAAGGCGACCAGCAAGTCAGACGCCTTGAGGCCCTCCGACTCCGTCATCGTCTTGAGGCGAGCGATGGCGGCGGAGGCGTCGGGCGACAGCGGCTTCGGCTTGAAGCCCCAATTGGTGCGGGGCTCGGCAGGCGGATGATACGTCTCCAACCTATCTATAATTTTTGATTGTTCCATGCTATATTTTATTCTGTTTTCGACATTAATGGGCTTTATTATACACTTTTATATTATTTTTGGGACTAACCTATTAACCGGAGGCCCAGCCCGTAATTGCTGTTTTTTGCCTATTTGAGTTTCGCAGAAAAAGAATATCAAACGGAGTCCAAATAGAATGAAACCTTCGGGAACGTGATTTTCGGAACAAACGTGATCTAGAGGACTTGGATCCTACGTCAAGACATCAACCAGGAAGGCACGAGGTAGGGGGGCGCGCCTACCCCCCTGGGCGTGCCCTCCACCCTCGTGGGCCCCATGTTGCTCCACCGACGTACTTCTTCCTCCTATATATACCTACGTACCCCCAAACTACCAGATACGGAGCCAAAAACCTAATTCCACCGTCGCAACCTTCTGTACCAGTGAGATCCCATCTTGGGGCCTTTTCCGAAGCTCCGCCGGAGGGGGCATCGATCATGGAGGGCTTCTACATCAACACCATAGCCTCTCCGATGATGTGTGAGTAGTTTATCCCAGACTTTCGGGTCCATAGTTATTAGCTAGATGGCTTCTCTCTTTTTGGATCTCAATACAATGTTCTCCCCCTCTCTTGTGGAGATCTATTCGATGTAATCTTCTTTTGCGGTGTGTTTGTTGAGACCGATGAATTGTGGGTTTATGATCAAGTTTATCTATGAACAATATTTGAATCTTCTCTGAATTATTTTATGTATGATTGGTTATCTTTGCAAGTCTCTTTGAATTATCAGTTTGGTTTGGCCTACTAGATTGATCTTTCTTGCAGTGGGAGAAGTGCTTAGCTTTGGGTTCAATCTTGCGGTGTCCTTTACCAGTGACAGTAGGGGTAGCAAGGCACGTATTGTATTGTTGCCATCGAGGATAACAAGACGGGGTTTATATCATATTGCATGAGTTTATCCCTCTACATCATGTCATCTTACTTAAAGCGTTACTCTGTTCTTATGAACTTAATACTCTAGACGCATGCTGGATAGCGGTCAATGTGTGGAGTAATAGTAGTAGATGCATGCAGGATTCGGTCTACTTGTCTTGGACGTGATGCTTATATACATGATCATACCTAGATATTCTCATAAGTATGCTCAATTCTGTCAATTGCTCAACAGTAATTTGTTCACCCATCGTAATACTTATACTCTTGAGAGAAGCTACTAGTGAAACCTATGGCCCAGGGTCTATTTTCCATCATATTAATCTTCCAACACTTAGCTATTTTTATTGCCTTTTATTTTACTTTGCATCTTTATCATAAAAATACCAAAAATATTATCTTATCATATCTATCAGATCTCACTTTCATAAGTGACCGTGAAGGGATTGACAACCCCTTTATTGCGTTGGTTGCGAGGATTTTATTTGTTTGTGTAGGTGTGAGGGACTCGTGCGTGGCCTCCTATTAGATTGATACCTTGGTTCTCAAAAAATGAGGGAAATACTTACGCTGCTTTACTGCATCACCCTTTCCTCTTCAAGGGAAAACCAACGCAGTGCTCAAGAGGTAGCAAGAAGGATTTACGGCGCGCTGTCGGGAGGTCTACACAAAAGTCAACATACCAAGTACCCATCACAAACTCTTATCTCCCGCATTACATTATTTGCCATTTGCCTCTCCCCCACTTCACCCTTGCCGTTTTATTCGCCCTCTCTTTTCCGTTCGCCTCTTTTTCGCTTGCTTCTTGTTTGCTCGTGTGTTGGATTGCTTGCTTGTCACGATGGCTCAAGATAATACTAAATTGTGTGACTTCACCAATACCAACAACAATGATTTTCTTAGCACTCCGATTGCTCCTCTTACCGATACTGAATCTTGTGAAATTAATGCTGCTTTGTTGAATCTCGTTATGAAAGATTAATTCGCCGGCCTTCCTAGTGAAGATGCCGCTACCCATCTAAATAGCTTCATTGATTTGTGTGATATGCAAAAGAAGAAAGATGTGGAGAATAATATTGTTAAATTGAAGCTATTTCCTTTTTTGCTTAGAGATCGTGCTAAAGCTTGGTTTTCGTCTTTGCCTAAAAATAGTATTGATTCTTGGAATAAGTGCAAAGATGCTTTTATCTCTAAGTATTTCCCTCCCGCTAAGATCATCTCTCTTAGAAACGATATTATGAATTTTAAGCAACCTGATCATGAACATGTTGCACAAGCTTGGGAGAGGATGAAATTAATGATATGTAATTGCCCTACTCATGGTTTGAATTTGTGGATGATTATACAAAATTTTTATGCCGGATTGAATTTTGCTTCTAGAAATCTTTTAGATTCGGTCGCGGGAGGCACTTTTATGGAAATCACTTTAGGAGAAGCTACTAAACTCCTAGATAATATTATGGTTAATTATTCTCAATGGCACACCGAAAGATCTACTAATAAAACAGTGCATGCGATAGAAGAAATTAATGTTTTGAGCGGAAAGATGGATGAACTTATGAAATTATTTGCTATTAAAAGTGTTTCTTCTGATCCTAATGATATGCCTTTGTCTACTTTGATTGAGAATAATAATGAATCTATGGATGTGAATTTTGTTGGTAGGAATAATTTTGGTAACAACGCGTATAGAGGAAACTTTAATCCTAGGCCATACCCTAGTAATTCCTCTAATAATTATGGCAATTCCTACAACAATTTTTATGGAAACTTTAATAAGATGCCTTCTGAATTTGAGACTAGTGTTAAAGAATTTATACATTCGCAAAATAATTTCAATGCTTTGCTTGAAGAAAACTTGCCTAAGATTGATGAATTGGCTAGGAACATTGATATAATTTCTCTTGATGTTGATTATTTGAAACTTAGATCTATTCCTCCTAAGCATGATATCAATGAGTCTCTCAAAGCCATGAGAATTTCCATTGATGAGTGCAAAGAAAGAACCGCTAGGATGCATGCTAAGAAAGATTGCTTTGTGAAAGCGTGTTCTTCTAGTTCCTATGAAAATAAAGATGAAGATCTAAAAGTTATTGATGTTTCCCCTATTAAATCTTTGTTTTGCAATATGAATCTTGATAATGATGGGACTGAATATGATCCACCTTTACCTAGAAGGCGTTCCAAAAATTCGGAGTTTTTAGATCTTGATGCTAAAAGTAAGATTGAAGAAGTTAAAACTTTAGATCTCAATAAACCCACTACATTGGATTTCAAGGAATTTAATTATGATAATTGCTCTTTGATAGATTGTATTTCCTTGTTGCAATCCGTGCTAAATTATCCGCATGCTTATAGTCAACATAAAGCTTTTACTAAACATATTGTTGATGCTTTGATGCAATCTTATGAAGAAAAACTTGAGTTGGAAGTTTCTATCCCTAGAAAACTTTATGATGAGTGGGAACCTACTATTAAAATTAAAATTAAAGATCATGAATGCTATGCTTTGTGTGATTTGGGTGCTAGTGTTTCCACGATCCCAAAGACTTTGTGTGATTTGCTAGGTTTCCGTGATTTCGATGGTTGCTCTTTAAACTTGCTCCTTGCGGATTCCACCATTAAGAAACCTAAGGAAAGAATTAATGATGTTATTATTGTTGCAAATAGGAATTATGTGCCCGTAGATTTTATTGTTCTTGATATAGATTGCAATCCTTCATGTCCTATTATTCTTGGTAGACCTTTCCTTAGAACGATTGGTGCAATTATTGATATGAAAGAAGGGAATATTAGATTCCAATTTCCATTAAGGAAAGGCATGGAACACTTCCCTAGAAAGAAAATAAAATTACCTTATGAATCTATTATGATAACCACTTATGGATTTCCTACCAAAGATGGCAATACCTAGATATATCCTTGCTATTATGCCTAGCTAGGGGCGTTAAACGATAGCGCTTGTTGGGAGGCAACCCAATTTTATTTTTAGTTTTTTGATTTTTTCTTATGTTTAGGAATAAATATTTGATCTATCCTCTGGTTAGGTTTGTTTTTATGTTTTAATTAGTGTTTGTGCCAAGTTTAACCTATAGGATCTTCTTGGATGATAGTTATTTGATCTTGCTGAAAATTCCAGAAACTTTCTGTTCACGAAAATAATTGTTCAAAATCACCATAACGTGATAAAATATTTATTCCAATTGCTGCTGATCAATAAATAAATTTTATAGGTCTTCTTATTTTTCCTGAATTTTTGGAGTTCCAGAAGTTTGCGTTAGTTACAGATTACTACAGGCTGTTCTGTTTTTGATAGATTCTGTTTTTCTTGTGTTGTTTGCTTATTTTGATGAATCTATGGCTAGTAAAATCGTTTATAAACCATATATAAGTTGGAATACATTAGGTTTAACACAAATATAAATAAAGAATGAGTTCATTACCGTTCCTTGAAGTGGTTTTTTGTTTTCTTTCGCTAACAGACCTCATGAGATTTTCTGCTGAGTTTTGTGTTGTGAAGTTTTCAAGTTTTGGGTGAAAGATTTGATGGATTATGGAACAAGGAGTGGCAATAGCCTAAGCTTGGGGATGCCCATGGCACCCCAAGATAATCTAAGGACACCAAAAAGCCAAAGCTTGGGGATGCCCCAGAAGGCATCCCCTCTTTCGTCTACTTCCATCGGTAACTTTAGTTGGAGCTATATTTTTATTCACCACATGATATGTTTTTTGCTTGGAGCGTCTTGTATAATTTGAGTATTTGCTTTTTAGTTTAACACAATCATCTTTGCTGTACACACCTTTTGAGAGAGACACACATGATTCGGAATTTATTAGAATACTCTATGCGCTTCACTTATATCTTTTTGAGCTATATAGTTTTTGCTCTAGTGCTTCACTTATATCTTTTAGAGCACGGCGGTGGTTTTGTTTTATAGAAACTATTATTCTCTCATGCTTTACTTATATTATTTTGAGAGTCTTAAACAGCATGGTAATTTGCTTCAATTGGGAAATTAATCCTAATATGTTAGGTATTCAAGACTAGTAAAAAACTTTCTTATGAGTGTGCTGAATGCTAAGAGAAGTTTGATGCTTGATGATTGTTTTGAGATATGGAGGTAGTGATATTAAAGTTGTGCTATTTGATTAGTTGTGAATTTGAGAAATACTTGTTTCAAAGTTTGCAAGTCCCGTAGCATGCATGTATGGTAAACGTTATGTAAAAAATTTGAAACATGAGGTGTTCTTTGATTGTCCTCCTTATGAGTGGCCGTCGGGGACGAGCGATGGTATTTTCCTACCAATATATCCCCCTAGGAGCATGCGCGCAGTGCTTGGTTTTTCATGACTTGTAGATTTTTGCAATAAGTATGTGGGTTCTTTATGACTAATGTTGAGTCCATGGATTATACGCACTCTTACCCTTCCATCATTGCTAGCCTCTTCGGTACCGTGCATTGCCCTTTCTCACATTGAGTGTTGGTGCAAACTTCACCGGTGCATCCAAACCCCGTGATATGATCCACTCTTTCACCCATAAACCTCCTTATATCTTCCTCAAAACAGCCACCATACCTAACTATTATGGCATTTCCATAGCCATTTCGAGATATATTGCCATGCAACTTTCCACCATTCCGTTTATCATGACACGTTCATCATTGTCATATTACTTTGCATGATCATGTAGTTGACATCGTATTTGTGGCAAAGCCACTGTTCATAATTTTTCATACATGTCACTCTTGATTCATTTCTATCCTGGTATACCACCTGAGGCATTCATATAGAGTCATACTTTGCTGTAGTATCGAGTTGTAATCATTGAGTTGTAAATAAATAGAAGTGTGATGATCATCATTCATAGAGCATTGTCCCAAAAAAAGATAGAAAGGCCAAATAAAAAAGGGAAGACCCAAAAAAAGAGAGGGACAATGCTACTATCCATTTTCCACACTTGTGCTTCAAAGTAGCACCATGATCTTCATGATAGAGAGTCTCTTATTTTGTCACTTTCATATACTAGTGGGAATTTTTCATTATAGAACTTGGCTTGTATATTCCAACAATGGGCTTCCTAAAATGCCCTAGGTCTTCGTGAGCAAGCAAGTTGGATGCAGAGCCAAGAAGTTTCCTTTGTTGAGCTTTCATGCATTTATAGCTCTAGTGCATCCGTTGCATGGAAATCCCTACTCTTGCATTAACATCAATCGATGGGCATCTCCATAGCTCATTGATTAAGCGCGTTGATGTGAGACTTTCTCCTTTTTTGTCCTATCCACATAACCCCCATCATTATATTCTATTCCACCAATAGTGCTATATCCATGGCTCACACTCATGTATTGCGTGAAAGTTGAAAAAGTTTGAGATTACTAAAGTATGAAACAATTGCTTGGCTTGTCATCGGGGTTGTGCATGATGAGAGCATTCTTGTGTGATGAAAATGGAGCATGACTAAACTATATGATTTTGTAGGGATGAACTTTCTTTGGCCATGATATTTTGAGAAGTCATAATTGCTTAGTTAGTATGCTTGAAGTATTATTACTTTTATGTCAATATTAAACTTTTATCTTGAATCTTTCGGATCTGAATATTCATACCACAATTAAGAGAATTACATTGAAATTATGCCAAGTAGCATTCCACATCAAAAATTCTGTTTTTATCATTTACCTACTCAAGGACGAGCAGGAATTAAGCTTGGGGATGCTTGATACGTCTCCAATGTATATATAATTTTTGATTGTTCCATGCTATATTATATTCTGTTTTGGACATTAATGGGCTTTATTATACACTTTTATATTATTTTTGGGACTAACCTATTAACCGGAGGCCCAGCCCAAAATTGCTGTTTTTTGCCTATTTCAGAGTTTCGCAGAAAAAGAATATCAAACAGAGTCCAAACGGAATGAAACCTTCGGGAACGTGATTTTCGAAACAAACGTGATCCAGAGGACTCAGACCCTACGTCAAGACATCAACCAGGAAGGCATGAGGTAGGGGGGCGCGACTACCCCCTGGGTGCGCCCTCCACCCTCGTGGGCCCCATGTTGCTCCACCGACGTACTTCTTCCTCCTATATATACCTACGTACCCCCAAACTACCAGATACGGAGCCAAAACCTAATTCCACCGCCGCAACCTTCTGTACCCGTGAAATCCCATCTTGGGGCCTTTTCCGGAGCTCCGCCGGAGGGGGCATCGATCATGGAGGGCTTCTACATCAACACCATAGCTTCTCCGATGATGTGTGAGTAGTTTACCTCAGACCTTCGGGTCCATAGTTATTAGCTACATGGCTTCTTCTCTCTTTTTGGATCTCAATACAATGTTCTCCCCCTCGCTTGTGGAGATCTATTCGATGTAATCTTCTTTTGTGGTGTGTTTGTTGAGACCGATGAATTGTGGGTTTATGATCAAGTTTATCTATGAACAATATTTGAATCTTCTCTGAATTCTTTTATGTATGATTGGTTATCTTTGCCAGTCTCTTCAATTATCAGTTTGGTTTGGCCTACTAGATTGATCTTTCTTGCAATGGGAGAAGTGCTTAGCTTTGGGTTCAATCTTGCGGTGTCCTTCCCAAAGGATGAGGGGCAGCAAGGCATGTATTGTATTGTTGCCATCGAGGATAACAAGATGGGGTTTATATCATATTGCATGACTTTATCCCTCTACATCATGTCATCTTACTTAAAGTGGTACTCTGTTCTTATGAACTTAATACTCTAGATGCATGCTGGATAGCGGTCGATGTGTGGAGTAATAGTAGTAGATGCAGGCAGGAGTCGGTCTACTTGTCTTGGACGTGATGCCTATATACATGATCATACCTTGATATTCTCATAACTATGCTCAATTCCGTCAATTGCTCAACAGTAATTTGTTCACCCATCGTAATACTTATGCTCTCGAGAGAAGCCACTAGTGAAACCTATGGCCCCAGGGTCTATTTTCCATCATATTAATCTTCCAACACGCTATTTTTATTGCCTTTTATTTTACTTTGCATCTTTATCATAAAAATATCTATCAGATCTCACTTTCGTAAGTGACCGTGAAGGGATTGACAACCCCTTTATTGCGTTGGTTGCGAGGATTTTATTTCTTTGTGTAGGTGCGAGGGACTCGTGCGTGGCCTCCTACTGGATTGATACCTTGGTTCTCAAAAACTGAGGGAAATACTTACGCTGCTTTACTGCATCACCCTTTCCTCTTCAAGGGAAAACCAACGCAGTGCTCAAGAGGTAGCAGCGGACCGGGCACGTAAGCCAGTAAGTTGATGAAGTCGATCGCCGGGTTGACGTTCTTCACGTAGAAGTACGACTTCTGCCACAGCTTGACCGACTGTATCAGCTTGATGGCTGGGAAGGCGTTTCTACGACCCGGGCGCCGCACGGAAATGAAAGCTCCACACTGAGCCGCCTCCTCCTTGACAGCGGTGCCGAGCTTGGTGTAGAAGAAACCCCCCCAGAGCTTGATGGCGGGGAGGATGCCGGGATACCCCTCAAAGAGGGTGACAAAGTCCGACAGCAACACCAACGTGTTCGGTGTGAGGTGGTGTGGCTGGAGTCGGTAGAAGGTCATGAACGAGCGAAGGAAGCCGCTCGCCGGTAGGCCGAAGCCACGGAGGAAGTGCGAGCGGAAGATGACGCGCTCTTCTTCCTCCAACACCGGCGAGATCTCGTCGGCGGGCGGCACGCGCGTCTTGATGTAGCCCGCGCCGGGCAGCCGCCGCGTGTCGCGGAGGAATGTGAGATGGTCTTCATGGACGTTGGAGCCGTCCCAGTCGCCGGAGCGCTCCATGATGGCTCGAGCTCGACGAAGACGAGTGGCGGTGACGAGCGCGCGAGCTCTCCACGGGGCAGAGAGAGGGCTTAGAGAGGAGAAGCTCGAAGGCAATGGCGAGCCGCGTCAGCACTTCAACGGAGCGCGAGTGCGGCGACAACAAAGGAGAGGAAGAAGTAAGAGGAGGCGAGGGAGAGGAGGGCGCGCGTGCCTTTGCCGCTCCCCTCCTCCCCCGATTTATAGCCCACAGCTCTGGCCGAGGGGCGTGGGGTCGTGGGATTAACTGCGCCCACATCCCCACGACCCCGCATTTACCGCGCGGTAAAGACGCGTGGGATCCCAACCGCCCCGCTTCGGCCGCAGCGGATCCACGCGCGCGCCGGGGCCTGGTAGTGGTGGGCCCGACCTGCAGCATGTCCCGTCACGCTCGTGGGCTGGCAGGCCGGCCTGGCTAGCTGACGCCGCGTGGCATGCGAGCGGTGGGCGGCAGGCCTAGATGCTTGGCTAGCGCACCACCTGGTTCCCGCCTTGGCGGTTCAAAATTCATCAAGCAGCCATCTGCCGCATCCGACTCCTAGCAGTCGGCATACGTGAAGATGGACGAGACGAGCAAACAATACTACTTAGAGTAGGAAGCTATAGGGGCACCCCGCCTTGTCAGCCGCAGCGACCCACTAGCTTCGGGGACTACTGTCGGAGTTATTGGCCATGGGTAGCTTCATCTACCCCCATGACATTTCAAGACATCAGGGCCGACTACGCCCCTCAAGCCTCAAAGCTTGGTCGCTGCCTTCTCGTGGCCGGCTGGTCCAAGCGGCCGGCTGCCGGAAGGTGGAGGACCCCAGAAGACCGCCATGAAGCGGGCCGACTCCTAGCAGGCGGCCTCCAGAGAGGCCGGCTCCTAGCGGGCGCCCCCAGGAGCCCTCAAAGTCTGCACCCTCATGAATGCGATGAGACGGGGCGTGGCTACAGCGAAGCCTGCCACTCCCAAATCTGGGACGGGTCGTGGCCACAGTGCGTCGTACCAGCTGGAGAACTCCTGCGCGGCGCGACACTGTGGACCCTCCACCCGTGACATCACCCAAGTCAGAAGGACCATGCTCCCACGACGGGCTGTCGGTACGTCCTGCAGGCGGCGGGCCCTACCTGCCCGTGAGAACCAGAAGGTGGCTAGCCTCGGTCAGTCAGCTGCGGGGGAGGCCGACATCCAGAAGGCGGCCCTCCCCCTCCCTAGGATTCTGTGTGCCATTAACCAGAAGGGATGGGGAACGGCTACAGTGAAACGCCCGCCAGGCGGCGGGACTGTAGCCACGCCTTCCCCGACAAAGCAAGCATCATTAGAAGCACATCTACAGTGATGAGAAGCCGGCAAGACCATAGCGGGCACGGCCTATAGGCCCAATATATAGGCAAGGGGGCCCACCGCCGGCGGGCCCCAAAGAGCAATGGAGAAGCCGACCACAAGAGACATTGGCGGCTTGGGCCTACACTCGGCCAGTTTACCATTATACCCCTAGGGGGTAGGCCTATATAAACCCCCCAGGGCATCCATGCAAAGGGTTCAGATCCTTAGCCAAACACACCCGCATAGAGAGAGGAGAGAGCTAGCCTTGCCCTCCTTCCTCCTCTAGCAAACAGCTCAAGGAGCAACTTGTAGCTACTTGTTGAGATAGTGACCATGCGGAGACCCCGCAGAGCAGGACTAGGGGTGTTATCTCCTAGGAGAGCCCCGAACCTGGGTAAAGTTCACCGGCGTACGTGTCTACGCCTCCTCCCGCTTCCTGGCACCGGCGACGTCTTACTATCCCCCACCATGATAAGCCACCTGTTGGCATATGTCGCGCCAAAACCGCGACAGCCTCCGAAACAGTGCACCCCAGATGTCAGGGGGAGGAATCATTTTTTGGGTGGCTGAAGCAAGAATATCTGAGATTTAAGAAGAAGCACGACATCCATTGGATGGACATCCAACGGCCACTGCTGTAGAACCATGTGTTGACTATAAGTTGACAAAGCCTTGCATACGCGTCAACTTAGTTTTTGCTTTTTAGGGGACGCGTCAATTTAGTAGTCCCACAAGTGTGTGGCAGAGAACATATAGCCCATTTGCGATTTGTAAGAATGTACAACCCATTTTTGAATTCTAATGGAATTTAGTACAGTCCATTTACAGTTTGTTAAAAGTACAACCCATTTTCTAGCTAGGACAATGATTAATAATTTCAACCAACCGCTCAAAACAGAATTCAATAAAATTTCCCACATTTTGATGGGATCCCAAAATATTTTTATCCTGAAATTTCTAGTCGTATTAAATTTAATTTCAAAATAAATTTGTATTACGTAAAAATCCAATGAAATATTGCGCGCGCAACAAGCAATGAAATTAAAATTTTCAAATTCCAAAAATAATATACTTTTTAAACTAATTACATGTTTGGTGCATTTTTTATAGTTACTGCCCAGTTTTTATAATTACATCCCATATATTATTGGGATTTTTACATCTATGCCCCTGGTTCCTTAGCCATACTCATTCATCCCCATGCTCTTAACTTTTGCTCACTTTTCCCCACTCCCTTGCCCGAAACCCTCAGAACTGATCACAAACGGTGGATGCCGTCGGGTTAGTGCTTTGACCATTAACTCTAACGAGTGGGGCCGCGCTGACTATGTCGCCCGTTGGACCTGATGAGTGAGGTCACGGCGGACGGTGCCGCGGTTAGCCTGTTAGGTCGTGGTTAGACTTGGGTCGTGCGCGCGCCGCAACGACAGAAGCCTGTTATGCATGCACGACATGTCCTGCTAGCCTGCATGCATGCACGTAGCTAGCCTACCTGCATGCACTGTCGCCCGCCTCCACGATGTGCTGACCGGCCTCTTTTTCACGCGATCCGCCACGGACGCTGACCGGCCTCATTTTCATGCGAGCCGCCACAGACGGAGGGATGGTTGCTGCCGCTGGTTCGTATCATCTCCCACGCATGTCTCCTCGATGTAGAGCATTGTTTCACACTTTTCGATCCACTCGCATCTATTCAACGTGGCAATTAAAACTTGTTGGCAATTAAAGTGGCATATCGATCGACACAGCTCGTTTAAACGTAGCAAATCCAAAGCGCGGCCGGTGCCACTCCCCTTCCCTTTCCCTTTCCCTATTTAAACCACCACCCCTCCACCTATTATCCACACATCCATTTGCACCGCCCCCTTATCTTCTTCACCCAAACCCAGAGCACTCTCAAAGCAAGGCGAGGATGCAGTACAACGACCCCACCTTCGAGCTCCCACCGACCATGCCGGAGAGACGGTGTCCGGCCAGCGTCGTCGTGGAGATGACGCTCCGCGTGTGGGCTTTCTCATGCTAGAGGGGTGCAAGGGGGTTTGCCGAGTGGTTCCTCCATGCGGGCTTCACCCACCTCCCGGCGGGATCGCCGGTGATGTTCCGACTAGAGGAAGTGCGCCCAAACTCCAGGACACCGCCGATAGGGCTCACTGTCACCTTCACCAACAAATTTGATGCGTACTCCCTCCTCGGCAAGGTGTTTTTGTGTGGATGCGAATTCATCGCATTCACAACCCACAACATCTTCACAAACTTCGACTGCATCTTCCCTGCCTGCGATGGTATGCACAACCTCCCCTACTAAATTAGCCAGGACGGCATGGAGAGGAGGAGCAGTGAAGAGAAGGAGAAGTGAAGATGGTGGTGAAGTCCAGGTCTCAATCGTGAGCTTGTCTTGCCCTAGGGTGTTAGGGCTTTTTATCTTTTATATATTTCTATGTTAATTATGTCGTTGGTTGTACCGTGAACTTTTAATCTCTGTCGTGTTATCCCCTAAGAACTTTGTTATGCTTGCTACCCTTATTTGATATGTCATTGGTTATCAGTGTTTTTGCTTGCTATTTCTATCTTATTTGATGTGAGATAAATCGCTAGATGGATATGGTGCCGTACACGAGCCCTTCTGCTAAATCAATCAATGAAAGGGTATTTGAAAACCAGCAAGTTTTCGCCCATTTAGAGTAGGGTCAAGTTTTTGCACGCACGGATAATGGAGTAGTTGAAGTGTCAAAAAGGAAACTGAAGCTAGAAAAATGAGCCATGTTGATGTTGAAAAGAAGAAGAAAAGCTATTTTTTCTGAATTGTTGGTGGCCCTATTCTGTATATTGTATGAACAAAAACAAGCTAATTTTTGAATAGTTTGTGGACTATGCTATGGTTTAGGGCACCTTATGTTTTATGTAAAAAGTATGCTATGGTTGCTACTTTTTATGTTATGGATGTATGCTTGCTACGTGAGATATCGGTAGATGGATATGGTGCCGTAGCCGAGCCGTAGACATGCTCTCTAGATGGATATGGTGCCATAGCCGAGCCCTAGACATGCTCTCTAGATGGATATGTTGGCTAATGGTGCCACCGGACTTTATTTTAGACGTGGTTTCAGATGGATATCATGATCTACATAATTAAGTCTGACATGTTCTTAATAAAAAAACCAAAACAAAAAATCGTGTATACAATATTTTTCTTGCAACAAAAACTTGTTTATAATACCCGCATGTCAAAAAATGAAAGTGTTGTGCCATAGGCTATATATAGAAGGAAATTGCCATGATATGTACAAATAAATTTGACATGTGCAAGTCCAACAATAAATCAATTTACCATCATGCACTATTTTTGTTCGGCATGGCAATAAATGGATTTACCATGGTAATAATCAAGGAAAAAAAAACAGAGCTAGTGCGTGGGCCTTCGACACTCAATGCAATGAGACGGCCCAACCAGAGCTTAGTTTCAATTTGGGCCCTAGAACTACATTTTTTTATTCTGCGATCGGTGTTGTCTGACGAAACTGAAAGTGTACAAAACTGACGAAACTGACGGTTACCCGAAACTGACATGATCCACAAATTAAGAAACACGGAGCATAGAGCACATGATCCACAAATTAAGCAACACAGAGCATAGAGCACATGATCCACAAATTTAAGCAAATCGTAGATCACATGATCCACAAATTTAACCAAATCCTAGAGCACATGACACCACACCTAATGAGTGATGACCAGCAAGTAAGCAAATCCTAGAGCAACTACACAAAAATAAAAGGGATAAAATCCTAAAGCTATCAGATTCGCCTGCTTGCTCAATTGAATCATCTGCTTCAAGTTCTTGTTCATCTTCTTTATTTTCCCCTTCATATCTGCATCCCCAACTGTCAGAGCAGCACTTTCAGAGACCAAATTCGTTGTTGCTGACGGCAGATTGAGCTCTCGGGTTGGGGCCCCATTGAATTGAATCCGCTTAACGTAGTCATCTAGCCATTCAAAATGTGTGCATTTCTTCATGATCTGAAACGAAAACATGAACCCTAAAACCCAGATCATAAAAGAATTAAAAGCAAATAGAAAAAGAAATCAGAGAAAAATCATGAGATCTAACCTTCCCCTCTGGCTTGCTCTTGCATTTCACGAAATCGCGCCCATAGTTGCCATTCTTGACCTCCTTCGAAGTCAACTGTCGATGAGCCTTGCGTGGGTAGTCGAGACATTGCTCCATGGGAAGTGGACCATCTTTGGGTCCACGAGGGGCGGGAGGCTGAAGTGGAGCTCGACATATCACCCAAAGTCGCCGGAGAAGAAGAAGCAGAGGAGTGGCTCCTCTCGTCGCCAGAGAAGAAGAAGCAGAGGAGGAGTGGCGCCTCTCGTCGCTGCAGAATAAGCACCAGAAGAAAGGGGGTACCTGTAACATCCCAAATTTTCAATTTGGAATGTTATACATAGATCATCATTTGCATATCATATTATATTGCATTTTGGCTCGATCCTAGAAATTTCACGCAACTCATGGATCCACGGAGAGAGTTGGAGATTTCGTTATTATCATATTTGAGTTTTCTCAAATTTTGAAAATAGGATCTTTTGATTTTATTTATTTTATCTTCAATTATTTCCATTAACAAAATATGAGAGAGGGAATAAAATGACTTTCCCAAAATAAAGGAATATTGAAGGTTTAATAAAAAAATCAAATAAGATTTTTATTTGGTGTTTATCGCTATTTTATTTGAATTTAGGAAAAATGCGTGTTTCTCAAAATTGCATTTAGGCCCCAAATAAATGTTCATCTTGTCCGGCTTGATTTTATAAGCCGGGGAAAATTTATTTCGGGATTTTTGGAGTCCGTTTAGTATTTCTTTGGTTGGTTTTTCTGCATGAAATTTTTTTTTCTTAAAAAAACGAACCGACCTAACCGAGCCGTGTCCGCCTGGGACTGTAGGCCCGGCCGGCCTTATAAGCCGGGGAGGCCACCCCGCCGCCCGGCCCGACCACCCCGCCGCCCCCGAACCCTAGCGCCGCCTCCCGCCGGCCGCCGCCGCTTCGCCGGCCACCGGATCTCGCCGCCGCCGCTAAATACCGCCCGCGCCCGCCGCCTGATCCCTTGCCGCCAGCCCCGCCAGCCGCCGAGCTTCGCCGACCCGCCGCCGAGAAGCCGCCGGCGGTTTTCCTCAGAAAACCGCCCGGTTTTTTTAAGAACCGCGGTTTATTTTTTTTATGTTTTATTATCGGTTTTTTTCTGGTTTAGTTAATTAGCGAGCGTTCGTTCGTTCATTCGTTTTAACGAACGTGTTCATCGTTTAGATCCAGATAACGAACGTTCGTTCGTTAATCTCTTCGTCGTTTTTCTTTTCTCGGATTTATTCCGTGATTTTTCTGATCGAGATTTCTGATCCGATTTTCAATCTAGTATAACTTTTCACTCGTTTATCGGAATCAGGCGATTCAAGCGCCTAGAATTTCGTCTCGAAATCCTCTCTCCGAATAACCAACTCAAACAAGTTTTTGCTTCTGTAAAATTTGACTTAGGTCCAGATTAGTAAACGAAGCTTGTTTCTTTCGCCGTTTGACTTTTGTTGCTTCGCTCGAGTTGATTCTTTTTGCAAACCGGAGTTCTTAAGTTGAACTTTCTGTTTAGATCTTTTATTTGAGTTTTACCTGTGCATTAGATGAGTACTTATTGTATGCTTGTTTGTTTGCGATAGTGTACCCGGAGTGCGCTGCTTGCTACTTTGAATCTCTAGGTTTCACGGATCATCAGCAAGGCAAGTAACACTTTGATCATATCCCTTTTCATACCTAGTTTTTATGCATTAGATCAATCCTCAAACATTGCATGATTAGGATCTAATTAAATTGTGGGTTTTGGGAAGTAGATGAGGTAGTACCTATTACCCGTTTTATTATCAAACCCTTGGGAGTTACTTCTACGTTTGTTTATTATGCCATGCTATGCTGTAGACGTGGATTGGGTGAGTGTATCCATGACATATGTGAGATTTTAATGAATGGTTTATTTAAGGTGGCAACTTAAACACACACCTGGGTATTCTAGGATTGCCTGTTTCTTTTTGGACCGCCACCCAGGCTCAAAGGGATCATGAGATTATTCATGCTAGAAACTTCCGTGTGCAGCCACAAGCTACTATGGGCTCTAGCATAGTTGACTAAGTCGTGCGAACTCTTACAGTGGTAGACTAGCAGATGTAGGGGATGTAGGTTGGTACTGTCTACCCATTCGTAAGGTGCTAGTGCTTCAGAAAGACTATGTCTCGGTCATCCGTTTCTCAAACACCGTGTAGTGCGATAATTCCAACGGAGGAGATCGAGTCTTGTGGGGAAAAGTGCACAAACCTCTGCAGAGTGTATCAAACTAATCATGGTTAGCCGTGTCCCCGGTTATGGACATCTTGAGTATCTAGTACTTGGATTATCATGTGAATCTCATCATGTTACTCTAATTAATGTTGTTGGGTTTTAATTGATGATGCTTAATTGGGATTGAGAATGCTATCAACAATTCTCAATGTTTAACAACCGCCATGATAGTTAAATAAAATTTATTCCTTTGTAGTAGGGAAAAATTGGCTTTACGCAAAATTGTAACCATAGAGCTTTCCACCAACCATATATGCATGTAGTATAGCCTTACTCTTTCATATTACTCTCTATGTGTTACATTGCCAAAGATATTCCATGTGCTGACCCGTTTTCGGGCTGCAACGTTCATGTTGCAGACTTTTCAGACGACGAGTAAGGTGCCTTAGGTCGTGGTTCTATACTCAGTGATGCCATTGGAGTTGATGGACTCGCTTATCTTCCAAGCCTTCCGCTGTTATCGTTATTAGATGACCTTAAGCCATATTTATCATAATAAGTTCTCTTTTGAGACATTCGATGTACTAAGTGTGTGATTGCTACTCTATTATAAATCCTTCAAGTACTGTGCGTGTCAAGACATCTTGATCCAGTGGATGACAATCGATGCACAGAGGTCGACTGTTTGAGGTCCTGGTCGCTACAAGATGGTATCGAGCACACCGACTATAGGACACGACCACTAAGCTAAAGCCCTAGATTACTACTCTTTCTTCTCATTTCCGACTCCTCATCTTTTCTACGCTTTTAGGATGGCGGGTGCAAGGAACAAGTTCATGCAACCAGATGATGATACACCCTTTGGACGTCACTTGAAGGAAGTCACTAGATACCTGAACATCGGAGTACCAAGCTTCACCGGGACCTATAATGCCACTTTACCCGAAGAGGAGTGTTGGATGATTCAAGTTCAAGTTCCAGGAAGGACATTCGCGCCAGTCATGGAGCCCATAGAGTTTTCCTTTGATGCACCAACCTGGAATCTAGGAAAGAGCATGGCAGCCCACATCACCATGGGACGTATTGGAGAAGTTTACCGCAATGATCTCAAGGATACTATCTACCAGATTTGCGGGCGCCGAGATGAGCAATGGGAGATGATCAGCACCAGGAGGGATAGATCAATCGCAGCTTTTATCCAGGAGTTAAACCAGCACATCCGACGTCAGGAGAACCAGATGTGCGCAGGCATGATGGATCTGCAGAAGGCCTTGACCAAGATCACGGAGCTAGAGGAAGAACTCAAGGCTACACGTGAAGATTACATGGAAGAAATTGAAGTGCTAGTGGAGAAGAATGACGACTTAACCAGGAAGCTAGGGGTTTTCATGGGAGACCCCGCACCAGGTAGAGAAGACGACGATTCCACTTGCCCGAACAACTATATCATCATCGACGACACCGACTCGGACCCCGACGACAGCGATGATGACTATGTTGATGAAGCTGGAGCGGATATCATGGAGTCTTCATCAGAGCAGTTTTTCTAGTTGACCACCATAACAGTAGTAGAATTACCCCCATTGTATCTAGTATAGTCCGAGCACTTTTGTAACGATGGATAGACCGTTGTATGCCCTTGTTTGAATTGATTGGAGTGATATTGATTGAATTTGTCTCATGTGCATATGGGTAGTGTTTTCTCACTAGACCTCATTCTATTCTATATTCTCATCTCTTCTAACACCCTCAGATTCCCTCTAAGACGCGACACCGGATTTGTTTTCCCATCAGACATCACTCAGTTGATTCAGCAGCAGAATGCCTTGATGCAAGCACTAGTACAGAACCAAGGCAACAACAACAACAACAACAACAACAACAACAACAACAACAACAACAACAACCCACCACCACCACCACCTGTTGACCATTTGACTCATTTCTTGAGGCTAAATCCATCGGTGTTTTCCAGTAGCACCGAGCCGATTGTTGCAGATGATTGGCTCCGCAAGGTTGGAAGGGAGCTGACCACTGCATGATGCACAGATGCGGAAAGAGTGCATTTTGCCGCACATCAGCTTGATGGACCCGCAACATCATGGTGGGAGAATTACACAACCACAAACCCTATTAACACTGTCACATGGGATCAATTTCAACAAGATTTCCGTACTGCCCATGTTTCAGCAGGAGCTATGGCCATGAAGAAGCGTGAGTTTCGCAACTTACGCCAAGGAGGACGCACTGTAAGCCAGTATTTGGAGGATTTTAGTAAGTTAGCACGTTATGCCCCGGATGACGTTGCTGCTGAGATGACTAAGCGGGAGAAGTTTACGGAAGGACTAAATGATGAGCTGAGCATGCAGTTGATGGTAGCAACTTTCAACAACTACCAGGAGTTGGTAGATCGTGCTCTTATGATTGAAGGGAAGCAGCAACAGATTGAAAACCGCAAGCGGAAGTATGGTCAAGGGAAGTACAATTCTGGAGCTCAGCAGAAGCTACGCTTTACCCCGAAACCGGGAGGACAATTTCAGCATACCCATGGAGGAGGTAGCTCGCACAATCATAATGGCTCCAAGAATGGTAACGAGAATGGAGCAACCAACGGACAAAACTGCACCAACCCGTCAACCCCAGCCAAGAGAGACCTGAGCCAAGTCACTTGCTTTAAGTGTCAGAAGACTGGACATTATGCAAATGAATGTCCCGAAGCCCAGAATGGAAATGGCAATGGAAGCTCAGGGAAGAAGTCGAACCCTTTCAACAGGGGAGAGGTGAACCATGTTATCGTGGAGGAGGTTGAAGCTCAGCCAGATGCAGTAATAGGTAAGTTTTTGGTTAAGACATTTACTGCAGTCGTTCTTTTTGATACTTGTGCATCGCATTCATACATATCAAGGGGATTTGTGGATGAGTATAAACTGCCAACCCAAGCCCTTAGGTCACCCCTGTTAGTAACCTCGCCTGGAGTAGAATATATGGCTAGTCTATGGTGTGATCGATTACCATTAAGGATTGGTAACTACGTGTTTCCCTCGGACCTAATAGTGTTGGAATCGCAAGGATTGGATGTGATATTAGGCATGGATTGGTTATCGAAGTATGGAGGGAACATTGAATGCGCCAGTAAGACGATTTTGCTTACACCCCAGAAGGAAGAAGAATCAAGTATGTCTCACGGCATGAGCCGAAGAGGACACAAGTAAATTTCTTATCAGGAGTTGTGCAGGAGGAAGTACCAGTGGTGAAGGATTACCCGTACATGTTTCCAGAAGAGTTGCCAGGCATGTCACCAGATAGAGACATTGAGTTTTTGATTGAGCTTTTGCCAGGCACAGGGCCAATATCTAAGAGACCGTACCGGATGCCCGCACAAGATTTGGAAGAAATTAAGAAGCAGATTAAGGAGTTACTGGATGAGGGTTTTATTCGCCCAAGTTCTTCGCCTTGGGGATCGCCAATACTTCTAGTGGAGAAGAAGGATGGATCATTGAGAATGGTTGTTGATTATCGAGGATTGAATGAAGTAACAATTAAGAATAAGTACCCGTTGCCGATGATCAATGACTTGTTTGACCAATTGCAAGGAGCTAAGGTATTTCCCCAGATTAATTTGCGATCGGGATACCATCAGTTAAAGATTCGGGAGAAGGATATACCCAAGACGGCTTTTACAACCAGTTATGGACCGTATGAGTATACCGTTATGTCATTTGGTCTGATTAACGCACCTGCCTATTTCATGAACATGATGAACAAGGTGTTTATGGAGTTTTTGGATAAGTTTGTCGTGGTGTTCATTGACGATATTTTGGTTTATTCAAAGAATGAAGAAGAGCATAAAGAGCATTTGCGTTTAGTACTTGAGAAGCTCAGAGAACATTAGTTATATGCCAAGTATAGCAAATGTGAGTTTTGGTTGAAGGAAGTTGGATTTCTCGGACACGTTATATCCGGAGAAGGTATAGCAGTAGATCCCACCAAAGTTGTCACTGTGACAAACTGGGAAGCACCAACGACATGTTGCAGACTTTTCAGACGACGAGTAAGGTGCCTTAGGTCGTGGTTCTATACTCAGAGATGTCGTTGGAGTTGATGGACTCGCTTATCTTCCAAGCCTTCTGCTGTTATCATTATTAGATGGCCTTAAGCCATATTTATCGTAATAGGTTCTCTTTTGAGACATTCGATGTACTAAGTGTGTGATTGCTACTCTGTTATAAATCCTTCAAGCAATCGTATGCGTGTCAAGACATTCGATCCAGGATGACACTGATGCACAGAGGTCAGACTGTTTGAGGTCTGATCGCTACAGTACCCGAGGAAAGGGGAGGTACAACCAACAAGTCTCGCGGATCGGCCCACGATCCAACGACGCGGAGCCGTCCATGTGATCCAACGACGCGGAGCCTACACGTAGCCTGCCCTCGGAATTACTTCTAGAAGACCACATCTGAGGGTTGTCGCTTGGCGCTAGGGTATGATCAGACGGCTGACGTTCGGAGCTAGGGTTAGGCAAAACCCCGCGGGGTTTAGAGGGGTTTTGAGCTGGTCAATGGGGTTTCAAAGGCTTTGACCAAGCATAAATAATTTACAAAATATCAAAAAAATATGAAACCTTCGCCGTTCGTCATTTTATAGGACACAATAACGAGGAAAAATACTAAACTTGGTATACGTACATTTAGAGAAAAAAAACCTAGCTAGCAAGATCGAGGTAAAATGAGCACCATTAATGAAAAATAATAAAAAATACAAAACCTGCGCACAATGTTGTCTTGTGTGACATGTTACCAACCAAAAATCACAAACTTTGTCTATGGACATTTTCATGAAAAAAACTTTCACACATATGAGTTATCATGTACAACGTTCCATAGAGACCAAGGAGAGGAGGTAGGGTTTCCCTTCGGTTTTTGAAAATTAGAAAAAAAATCAAAAAAATCACCAAAGCTTGTTTTCGAAGTGAATAAGAAGGATCTAAACTTAGTTTTCCATTTTCATATGGTAAACGTGTTTTTAATGGTTTTTCTATTAAAGTATATTTTTTGAAAAAAATGTAAAAATAGAAAGATTAATTCAATAAATAGTGATTCTTCGAATCTACACTATATAGATTGATTTGGTGTTAAAAAAATATTTGGCTCGTTTGGAGTAGGTCCAAAAAAAACTTGATTACAAATGGGGCTGTTTACCCTAGCTTGGGAGCTCATTTGGAGCACATTTCTCATGACTACAAGTTTTACCACGCAAAAGAGATCGGATTGATCACCTATGTTTATAATAGTTCAGCAAACTGTGCAACTCACACCACAGGGGAATGGACTTCAAGTGTTGGTTCAAATTCAAAGTTGGCCAAAAATTCAATGTTTGCCTCAGTAGTTCAAATTCAAAGTTTACAAATAGAATTATTACACCTTACAAGTTTTCACAGTACTTCAAATTGATGACAGAATCCTTATTACAATTCTTTAAAGTTCAAAGTTTATGACTTGCATTCAAGTTCAAATTCAAATCTTTGCCTTGCTCCTTGTGTTCCGGGATGGGTTAACCGTCTTGCTTCTGCAGCACAAAAAAAAGACACATCCGTGACATTTTGCACCAAACGAATTTTTTTTCCTGTCATACTTATGACACTTCTATGATGATAATTGTGAGAAAACCCGGTATCATCATAGATGTGGTGGGGTCCTACTTCTATGACAAAAAATCATGACAGAAAATGGGCTTTTCGTCCTGGGCGGGCGGGAGACGCAGCTGCATGACATTCTTTGGGCCGTCCATGACAAAAAAACTGTGGTCGAAGCGAGGGCGAGGAAAATATCGGGGTGTTCCCGGTTACGGTGGGTGGTCGGGGCCGAGCGATGCACGAAGGTTTGCATGTTTCTCTCGTACACGCATGCACGTGGGTGTGAGGCGTTGGGCTCTAACTGAACCCGAGCGATTGCACTGGAGGCTAGCGTTACTGAGCCCGAGCGATCGATCGATCACTGTTAACTAAACCCGATCGAGCGATTCTTCGCCATCGCCGCTAATCAAGCCGATCGATGCTACCTTTGGATGAACAAAGGAGCGTTCTTTGGGGGTTTGATGAATAGTTCCGGTGGGGTGGATGAACAGGACCGGTGGTGTTGCCTCTGGATGAACAGGACCCCGATCGATCGAGCCGGTTGGGGCTGGATGAACAGGACCCGTGGAGGGCTGGATGAACATGACGACCCGTGGAGGGCTGGATGAGCGATGAGACGGTGGAGGGCTGGATGAACAGTAGCCCGTGGAGGGGTGGTTGAATAGGAGCCCGTGGAGAGGGCTGGTTGAACAGTAGCCGGTGGAGTAGCGCGTGGTGGAGGCTGGATGAAAAGGAGCCCGTGGATGAAAAGTCGCAGGTGGAGGCTGGAGGAGGTCGACGGTGGATGAACAGTAGCCCGTGGAGGCTGGAGGGGGTCGACGGTGGAGATGAACAGTATCTCGTGGAGTCCCGTTTTGCGGTACGTGCTACCTCTTGAACATTGCGTTGGATTTCCTTGAAGAGGAAAGGATGATGCAGCAAAGTAGCGTAAGTATTTCCCTTAGTTTTTGAGAACCAAGGTATCAATCCAAGAGGGTGGCTACGCATGCAGTCCCTCGTACCTACACAAAGCAAAAACTCCTCGCAACCAACGCGATTAGGGGTTGTCAATCCCTTCACGGTCACTTACGAGAGTGAGATCTGATAGAGATGATAGATAATATTTTTGGTATTTTTATGATAAAGATGCAAAGTAAAATAAAATAAAAGTAAAAGCAAAGGCAATAAATAAAGTGATGAAATATTAATATGATGGAGATAGACCCGAGGCCATAGGTTTCACTAGTGGCTTCTCTCAAGAGCATAAGTATTTTACGGTGGGTGAACGAATTACTGTTGAGCAATTGACAGAATTGAGCATAGTTATGAGAATATCTAGGTATGATTATGTTTATAGGCATCACGTCTGAGACAAGTAGACCGACTCGCCTCGCATCTACTACTATTACTCCACTCATCGACCGCTATCCAGCATGCATCTAGAGTATTAAGTTAAAGAAAGCAGAGTAACGCCTTAAGCAAGATGACATGATGTAGAGGGATAAATTCATGCAATATGATAAAAACCCCATCTTGTTATGCTCGATGGCAACAATACAATACGTGCCTTGCTGCCCCTACTGTCACTGGGAAAGGACACTGCAATATTGAACCCAAAGCTAAGCACTTCTCCCATTGCAAGAAAAACCAATCTAGTAGGCCAAACCAAACTTATAATTTGAAGAGACTTTCAAAGATAACCAATCATACATAAAAGAATTCAGAGAAGATTCAAATATTGTTCATAGATAATCTTGATCATAAACCCACAATTCATCGATCTCAACAAACACACCGCAAAAAGAATATTACATCGAATAGATCTCCGCGAGAGAGGGGGAGAACATTGTATTGAGATCCAAAAAGAGAGAAGAAGCCATCTATCTACTAACTATGGACCCGAAGGTCTGAGATAAACTACTCACACTTCATCGGAGAGGCTATGGTGTTGATGTAGAAGCCCTCCATGGTGGATGCCCCCTCGTGAGCTCCTAATAGGCCCCAAGATGGGATCTCGTGGTTACAGAAGGTTGCGGCGGTGGAATTAGGTTTTTGGCTCCGTATCTGATCGTTTGGGGGTACGTAGGTATATATAGAAGGAAGAAGTACGTCGGTGGAGCAACGTGGGGCCCACGAGGGTGGAGGGCGCGCCTTGGGGGGGGGCGCCCCCTACCTCATGCCCTCCTCGAATATTCCTTGACTTGGGGTTCAACTCTCCTGGATCACGTTCGGTGAGAAAATCATGTTCCCGAAGGTTTCATTCCGTTTGGACTCCATTTGATATTCTGTTTCTTCGAAATTCTGAAATAGGCAAAAAATAGCAATTCTGGGCTGGGCCTCCGGTTAATAGGTTAGTCCCAAAAAATAATATAAAAGTGGAAAATAAAGCCCAATATAGTCCAAAATAGTAGATAATATAGCATGGAGCAAACAAAAATTATAGATACGTTGGAGACGTATCAGGCATCCCCAAGCTTAATTCCTGCGTCATTCCTCGAGGAGGTAAAAGATAAAAACAGAATTTTTGATGCGGAGTGCTACTTGGCATAATATAAATGTAATTCTTCTGAATTGTGGTATGAATATTCAGATCCGAAAGATTCAAGACAAAAGTTCATATTGACATAAAAATAATAATACTTCATGCATACTAGCTAAGCAATTATGTCTTCTCAAAATAACATGGCTAAAGAAAGTTCATCCCTAACAAATCATATAGTTTAGTCATGCTCCATTTTCATCACACAAGAATGCTCTCATCATGCACAACCCCGATGACAAGCCAAGCAATTGTTTCATACTTTAGTAATCTCAAACCTATAAACTTTCACGCAATATATGAGCGCGAGCCATGGACATAGCACTATGGGTGGAATAGAATATGATGATGGGGTTATGTGGAGAAGACAAAAAAGGAGAAGGTCTAATATCAATGAGGCTAATCAACGGGCTCTGGAGATGCCCATCGATTGATGTTAATGCAAGGAGTAGGGATTGCCATGCAATGGATGCACTAGAGCTATAAATGTATGAAAGCTCAACAAGAGAAATCTAAGTGGGTGTGCATCCAACTTGCTTGCTCATGAAGACCTAGGGCACTTGACGAGGCCCATTGCTGGAATATACAAGCCAAGTTCTATAATGAAAAATTCCCACTAGTATATGAAAGTGACAAAACAAGAGACTCTCTATCATGAAGATTATGGTGCTACTTTGAAGCACAAGTGTGGCAAAGGATAGTAACATTGTCCCTTCTCTCTTTTTCTCTCATTTTTTCTCATTTTTTGGGGCCTTCTCTTTTTTATGGCCTTTCTCTTTTTTTTTATTCCTCACTTGGGACAATGCTCTAGAAAATGATGATCATCACACTTCTATTTATTTACAACTCAATGATTACAATTCGATACTAGAACAAAGTATGACTCTATATGAATGCTTCCCATGTGTACCGGGATATGCAATGAACCAAGAGTGACATGTATGAAAGAATTATGAACGGTGGCTTTGCCACAAATACTATGTCAACTACATGATCGTGCTAAGCAATATGACAATGATGAATGTGTCATGATAAATGGAATGGTGGAAAGTTGCATGACAATATATCTTGGAATGGCTATGGAAATGCCATAATAGGTAGGTATGGTGGCTGTTTTGAGGAAGATATAGGGAGGTTTATGTGTGAAAGAGCGTATCATACCACGGGGTTTGGATGCACTAGCGAAGTTTGCACCAACTCTCAATGTGAGAAAGGGCAATGCACGCTACGGAATAGGCTGGCAATGATGGAAGGGTGAGAGAGCGTATAATCCATGGAATCAACATTAGTCATAAAGAACTCACATACTTATTGCAAAAATCTACAAGCCATCAAAAACCAAAGCACTACGCGCATGCTGCTAGGGGGATAGATTGGTAGGAAAAGACCATCGCTCGTCCCCGACCGCCACTCATAAGGAGGACAATCAAAGAACACCTCATGTTTCAAATTTTTTACATAACTTTTACCATACGTGCATGCTACGGGACTAGCAAACTTCAACACAAGCATTTCTCAATTTCACAACTACTCAACTAGCACGACTTTAATATTATTACCTCCATATCTCAAAACAATTATCAAGCATCAAACTTCTCTTAGCATTCAACACACTCATAAGAAAGTTTTTACTATTTTTGTATACCTAGCATATTAGGATTATTTAAGAAAATTACCATGCTATTTAAGACTCCCAAAATAATATAAGTGAAGCATGAGAGATCAATAGTTTCTTTAAAACAAATCCACCACCGTGCTCTAAAAGATATAAGTGAAGCACTAGAGCAAAACTATATAGCTCAAAAGATATAAGTGAATCACATAAAGTATTCTAATAATTTCCAAATCATGTATGGCTCTCTCAAAAGGTGTGTACAGCAAGGATGATTGTGGTAAAATAAAAAACAAAGACTCAAATAATACAAGACGCTCCAAGTAAAACACATATCATGTGGTGAATAAAAATATAGCTCCAAGTAAAGTTACCGATGGAAGTAGACGAAAGAGGGGATGGCTTCTGGGGCATCCCCAAGCTTTGACTTTTTGTTGTCCTTAGATTATCAGTGGGGTGCCATGGGCATCCCCAAGCTTTGGGTCTTGCCACTCCTTGTTCCATAATCCATCAAAAGATTTCACCCAAAACTTGAAAACTTCACAACACAAAACTCAACAGAAATCTCGTGAGCTCCGTTAATCTAAAGAAAACAAAAGAACACTTCAAGGTACTGTAATGAACTCATTATTTATTTATATTGGTGTTAAACCTACTGTATTACAACTTCTCTATGGTTTATAAACTATTTTACTAGCCATAGATTCATCAAAATAAGCAAACAACACACAAAAAACAGAATCTGTCAAAAACAGAACAGTCTGTAGTAATCTGTAACTAACGCAAACTTCTGGAATTCCAAAAATTCAGCAAAAATAGGAAGACCTAGGCAATTTGTTTATTGATCAGCAGCAATTTGAAGCAGTATTTATCACTTTCTGGTGATTTTTAACAATTGTTTTCGTGAACAGAAAGTTTCTGGAAATTACAGCAAGATCAAATAACTATCATCCAAGAAGATCCTATAGGTTTAACTTGGCACAAACACTAATTAAAACATAAAAACACATCTAACCAGAGGCTAGATCTAAGATTTATTGCTAGACAGCAAGGATAAATATTGGGTTGTCTCCCAACAAGCGCTTTTCTTTAAAGCCTTTTTAGCTAGGCATTGATATTTTAATGATGCTCACAAGAAAGACAAGAATTGAGGCACAAAGAGAGCATAATAAAACATGTGACAAACACACTTAAGTTTAACATACTTCCTATGCATAGGCATATTATAGGAAAACAATTTATCGTAGCAAGCAAAAACTAGCATATGCAAGGAAGCGGAAAGGAACAATAGCAATCAACATAACGAGAGGTAATTTAGTAACATGAAAATTTCTATAACTATATTTTCCTCTCTCATAATAATTACATGTAGGATCATAAGAAAATTCAACAATATATCTATCACATAACATATTCTCAACACGATCCACATGCATGCCAAGTTGACACTCTTCCAAAATAGTGGGATTATCATTAACTAAAGTCATGATTTCTCTAAGCCCACTTTTATCAAAAATTTCATAAGATTGAATGTTATCCAAATATGTGGGATCTAAAGTTGACACTCTTCCAAACCCACTTTCAATATTATTGGAAACACTATTATCAATCTTATATTCATCATGGGGCTTAAATAAATTTTCAAGATCATAAGAAGAATCTCCCCAGTCATGACTATTGGACATAGCAAAACTAGCATCCCCAAGCTTAGGGTTTGCATATTATTAGCATAATTTACATCAATAAAATTTAAAATAAAATCATTGCAATCATGCTTTTTATTCAAAGATCTACCGTGAAGCACTTCATCACAATTTTTAGATTTACAGATTTCAGGCAAAAGCTTATAAAGATAATCTAGTGCATCCAAATCACTAGGAATTGGTTCATCATAATTGGATCTCTTAAAAAGATTGGCAAGCGGATGAGGATCCATAGATATTAGCTTCTTAGTTTAGGAATAAATACTCAACTATTTCAACCAAGCGAGAAAACGAGCCAAGAAAGACATCAAGGCGAACGGAAAAAGGGCGAATAAAATGGCAAGGGTGAAGTGGGGGAGTGGAAAACGAGAGGCAAATGGCAAATAATGTAATGCGGGAGATAAGGGATTGTGATGGGTACTTGGTATGTTGACTTTTGCGTAGACTCCCCGGCAACGGCGCCAGAAATTCTTCTTGCTACCTCTTGAGCACTGCGTTGGATTTCCTTGAAGAGGAAAGGATGATGCAGCAAAGTAGCGTAAGTATTTCCCTCAGTTTTTGAGAACCAAGGTATCAATGCAGTAGGAGGCTACGCGCGAGTCCCTCGTACCTACACAAAGCAAAAAAACTCCTCGCAACCAACGCGATTAGGGGTTGTCAATCCCTTCATGGTCACTTACGAGAGTGAGATCTGATAGAGATGATAGATAATATTTTTGGTATTTTTATGATAAAGATGCAAAGTAAAATAAAAGAAAAGTAAAAGCAAAGGCAATAAATAAAGTGATGGAAGATTAATATGATGGAGATATACCCGGGGGCCATAGGTTTCACTAGTGGCTTCTCTCAAGAGCATAAGTATTTTACGGTGGGTGAACGAATTACTGTTGAGTAATTGACATAACTGAGCATAGTTATGAGAATATCTAGGTACTTCTTCGGTATGATCATGTATATAGGCATCACGTCCGAGACAAGTAGACCGACTCCTGCCTGCATCTACTACTATTACTCCACTCATCGACCGCTATCCAGCATGCATCTAGAGTATTAAGTTAAAGAAAACAGAGTAACGCCTTAAGCAAGATGACATGATGTAGAGGGATAAGTTCATGCAAAGATGATAAAAACCCCATCTTTTATCCTCGATGGCAACAATACAATACGTGCCTTGCTGCCCCTCATCCTTTGGGAAAGGACACCGCAAGATTGAACCCAAAGCTAAGCACTTCTCCCATTGCAAGAAAAACCAATCTAGTAGGCCAAACCAAACTGATAATTCAAGAGACTTGCAAAGATAACCAATCATACATAAAAGAATTTAGAGAAGATTCAAATATTGTTCATAGATAATCCTGATCATAAACCCACAATTCATCGGTCTCAACAAACACACCGCAAAAAAGAAGATTACATCAAATAGATCTCCACGAGAGAGGGGGAGAACATTGTATTGAGATCCAAAAAGAGAGAAGAAGCCATCTAGCTACTAACTATGGACCCGAAGGTCTAAGATAAACTACTCACACTTCATCGGAGAGGCTATGGTGTTGATGTAGAAGCCCTCCGTGGTGGATGCACCCTCCGACGGAGCTCCGGAATAGGCCCAAAGATGGGATCTCGTGGGTACAGAAGGTTGCGGCGGTGGAATTAGGTTTTTGGCTCCGTATCTGATCGTTTGGGGGTACGTAGGTATATATAGGAGGAAGAAGTACGTCGGTGGAGCAACGTGGGGCCCACGAGGGTGTAGGGTGCGCCCTGGGGGGGTGGGCGCGCCCCCTAGCTCATGCTTCCTCGAAGATTCCTTGACTTAGGGTCCAAGTCTCCTGGATCATGTTCGGTGAGGAAATCACGTTCCTGAAGGTTTCATTCCGTTTGGACTCCGTTTGATATTCCGTTTCTTCGAAACTCTGAAATAGGCAAAAAACAGCAATTCTAGGCTGGGCCTCCGGTCAATAGGTTAGTCCCAAAAATAATATAAAAGTGGAAAATAAAGCCCAATATTGTCCAAACAGTAGATAATATAGCATGGAGCAATCAAAAATTATAGATACGTTGGAGACGTATCAGTACGCCACACCCCTCCCGATTAACAGGACCCCCGTTTCGACCGTAGCGCGCCAACACAAGTCCGTTTCCTCCGTTTTGCGGTACGCCACACCCCTCCCGATGAACATGACCCCCGTTTTCGACCGTACAAGGTCTGTTTCCTCCGTTTTGTGGTACACCAGACCCCTCCCGATGAACAGGGTCCCGTTTCCATCGTGGCCGGTCGAACACAAGGCCGTTTCCTCCGTTCTGCGGTATGCCAGGCCTCGTTTCCATTGCCTGTTCTGTCCAAGCCCTCCCGATGAACACGACGACGCATTCCATTCCGACCCAGCCGGTTGGCTGCCCACGAACACGATGACGACGCTGTTTCTCCGTTCCGACCCAGCCATGAACACGAGCCCTGGCCGTACGTATGCGTGAGTAGGCGTTTGAGACCCCACCCGTATGTACGTACGTGGTCGTATTTACTTTCTCGCAACATGGCTGCTGTACGTACGTGTACATGCTACGTGCGCGCCTCGACTACCACACGTGCACGCCTCTACTACCACATGTGCCCTTCCTTGCACGGCCACGGTTCATCGTTGCAGCCTGCAGACAGACCGATCGACCAGTATGTACGTACACGTTCGCGACCAGAATGACAACGCTACGTACGCTTCGACCGGGTGGGTCCCGACTGTCAGGAACTTGGTGGGTCCCAACAGTCAGGGCGCGAATCGTTTTTGCCCGTAATATGGACGCACTTCCTTACGTGCGAAGATGTAGCTGGTGGGTCCCAGTAGTCAGGGGGCGAATCATTTTTTTATCTGTAATATGGGCGCACTTCCTTGCGTGCGAAGATGTAGCTGGTGGGTCCCAGCAGTCAGGAGGAGAAAACATTATTTTTCAGGGTAAAAAGGATGCAGTTGCATGCATGCGTCCATGGGCGTGGTGCATCCCCATCGACCTCTCACGTCTGATCATCTTCCGATGACTCTCGGTTGTTGACCACGTTGACCAGACCATCCCGAGCGCACCAAGGCCGGTGGACGACGGCGAGGCCCCAGACTGGAACGACCCGGAGACGGGGAAGACGCGGCAGTGGAGTCGCAGATGGAGAGGAGTGGGAAACTTGACTGGTTCGGTGCGGCAAAGATCGCCGCGGTGCCGCCCACGGGAGACACGAGCAAGAACAGAGGTTGAAGTAGGAGCACGGCTGTTGGATTAACATCCAACGGTCCAGCTGCTAGAATCATTTGTTGATTAAGTTGACATAGCCCTGTGTACACGTCCGCTTAGTAGGCCCACAAGTCAGCCACCAAATCTGACGAGTCCCAGCTGTCAATGGGAGGAATATTTTTTTTTCGCATAACAAGGAGGCACTTCCTTCCGTGCGAAGATACAGCCGGTGGGTCCAGCTGTCAGGGGGAGGAAACAACTTAATAAGGAGGAACTTTCCTTGCGTGCGACCATGGACCTCATGGGTCCCAGCCGTCAGGCTCTCCACATACAGTCCTCTTCCGATGACTCTCGTATGTTGACCACGCCGCGCCGAGCGCACCGAGGCGGTGGACGACGGTGAGGCCCCAGATTGGAACGACCCGAAGATGGGGAAGACGCGGCAGTGGAGTCGCAGACAGAGAGGAGCGGGAAACTTGACTGGTTTGGGTGCGGGGTGGGCCTACACTTGGGAGAGAATAACAAGAGGTGCGGAGTGGAGGTATGGCCTGGCCGTCGGCGGGGTAGCGTTTCGCTGAGGCGCGCAAAACAACGCCGCTGGACGCCGGAGGGTGGAGCAGGCGGTCCCGACAACACTGGGGGTAGAAGACGAGAGATTGAAGAAGAATGTCGGCCGTTGGATGTAAATCCAACGCCATCTTAGGCTTTGACCTAGTGGCCCACATGTCAGCCAGTCCATTTGTTTTTTAGTCCATTTGGTGGGCTGGGTGAAACAATGATGTGGCATCTATGCAGCCCGTTTATATATATATGGTAGAATTTAAAGCCCATTTGCATTTTTCTCAAAATCCGCGGACTTGCTGGGTTGGGTGAAATTATCATGTTGGGCTAGACGGAGAAATGTTATAACAACATAAACACATGATTGCATGTCTATTACTGCATTGGTCAGTAAAATCTTTGAAAGCTTATGTACGCAATCACTATGCGTTAACTTGCCAAGTTATATATAAACAATTATTATTATTATTTTGTAAGAACTTTCAACTTACGAAATAAAATATCATTTTAATTTGATGAGTTAATAGTACGTGGGGTATTATTATTTTTTAGGCTAGACGTGGGACAATTGAGTTGGTTCTAGGGAAAAGTACTGGGAGAAAACTCAGTTTACATCGAAAAAGAAAGTGGGAGAAAATTCAGATATAGGATTACTGAAAACGAAAAATAAAGGAAGTGGGAAGTTCTATAAAATGGTTGGACGAACGACAGGTTTAACGGAAACTTATGTTGTTTTGCATTCTTATGGAAAACATAGGTTCAGTTTTGCATTCTTATAGAAAAAAAGAACTGAGCTGTGCGTCGTCCTGAAAAAACAAACATAACTTTGGCTGCTGATGTTATAGGCAAGCTAGGTTGGGAGGCCTAGTGGCCGCTTGATACCTGCTGGATCCAAAAAATGTTGAAATATGTCGTGGGCTGCCCATGTTAAACAACAAAACCAAGGCCATGGACCTGGTGGGCCCGGGACTGTCAGTATCTCGACGAACAGTTGTCTCCCGATTCCTCTTGTTTTGCTGACCATGTCCGGAACGACAGACGGCGGCGCCGCGGCTAGAGCACCAAGGTGGAGGATGACATTGATACATCTCCGTCGTATCTACTTTTCCAAACACTTTTTCCCTTTTTTTGGACTCTAACTTGCATGATTTGAATGGAACTAACCCGGACTGACGCTGTTTTCAGCAGACTTTCCATGGTGTTATTTATGTGCAGAAACAAAATTTCTCGAAATGACCTGAAACTCCACGGAACATATTTTTGGAAAATATTAAAAATACTGGAAGAAGAATCCATGTCGGGGCCCACACCTGTCCACGAGGGTGGGGGCGCCCGCCTCGTGGGCCCCCTGACGCTCCACCGACCTCAACTCCAACTCCATATATTCACTTTCGGGGAGAAAAAACCCAGAGAGAAGGATTCATCGCGTTTTACGATACGAAGCCGCCGCCAAGCCCTAAAACCTCTCGGGAGGGCTGATCTAGAGTCCGTTCGGGGCTCCGGAGAGGGGAATCCGTCGCCGTCGTCATCATCAACCATCCTCCATCACCAATTTCATGATGCTCACCGCCGTGCGTGAGTAATTCCATCGTAGGCTTGCTGGACGGTGATGGGTTGGATGAGATTTATCATGTAATCGAGTTAGTTTTGTTAGGGTTTGATCCTAGTATCGACTATGTTTTGAGATTGATGTTGCTATGACTTTGCTATGCTTAATGCTTGTCACTAGGGCCCGAGTGCCATGATTTCAGATCTGAACCTATTATGTTTTCATGAATATATGTGAGTTCTTGATCCTATCTTGCAAGTATATAGTCGCCTACTATGTGTTATGATCCGGCGACCCTGAAGTGACAATAATTGGGACCACTCCCGGTGATGACCATAGTTTGAGGAGTTCATGTATTCACTATGTGTTAATGCTTTGGTTCGGTACTCTATTAAAAGGAGGCCTTAATATCCCTTAGTTTCCGTTAGGACCCCGCTTCCATGGGAGGGTAGGACAAAAGATGTCATGCAAGTTCTTTTCCATAAGCATGTATGACTATATTCGGAATACATGCCTACATTACATTGATGAATTCGAGCTAGTTCTGTGTCACCCTGTTTATGATTGTTACATGATGAACCACATCCGGCATAATTCTTCATCACCGATCCAATGCCTACGAGCTTTTCACATATTGTTCTTCGCTTATTTACTTTTCCGTTGGTACTGCCGCAAGCACTACAAAACCCAAATATATTACTTTTGCTACTGTTACCGTTACTTCCATATTTTTTACTTTGCTACTAAATACTTTGCTGCAGATACTAAGTTATCCAGGTGTGACTAAATTGAAAACTCAGTTGCTAATACTTGAGAATATTCTTTGGCTCCCCTTGTGTCGAATCAATAAATTTGGTTTGAATTCTCTACCCTCGAAAACTATTGGGATCCCCTATACTTGTGGGTTATCAAGACTATTTTCTGGCGCCATTGCAGGGGAGCATAGCTCTATTCTTTGAGTCACTTGGGATTTATATCTTCTGGTCACTATGAAGAACTTGAAAGACGCTAAGACAAAAATTTATCCCTCAACTACGAGGGGAGGTAAGGAACTGCCATCTAGCTCTGCACTAGATTAACCGTATTTTTTGAGTAAGCTTGCGACACCTAAACCTGCTTCTGCTATTCATTCTTATATGTCGCATGTTATTGATGATGCCACTTCTGCTATGCATGATACTTTTGATGAAACTACTTCTATGCTTGATACTACTGTGCCACTTGGTGAATTTCTTGATGAACAACTTGTTAGGGCTAGAGAGAATGAAATTATTGAAACTGATAATATTGAAGATAGTGATGATGAAGACTCTCCCCCTAATAAATATGAATTGCTTGTTGTGCCTAAGGGTTATGTTCTGGATGAAGAATCTGCTAGAGCCATTCTTGCTTGCAATGGTAGAAGTGATCTTAAGAAATTATTAGCTAAATGGAAGCAGCAATTTCTTAATGCTAGAATGAAACCTGACCCTACTTTTGCTACTTCACCTATCTGTGTTACTGATAAGGATTATGAATTCTCTGTTGATCCTTATATAATTACTTTGGTTGAATCTGATCCTTTTTATGGCTATGAATCTGAAACTGTTGTGGCACACCTTACTAAATTAAATGATATAGCCACCCTGTTCACTAATGATGAGAGAACCCGCTACCTTTATATCCTTAAAATATTTCCGTTCTCATTAAAGGGTGATGCTAAGATATGGTTTAATTCTCTTGATCCTGGTTGTGTGCATAGTCCCCAGGATATGATTTATTACTTCTCTGCTAAATATTTCCCTGCTCGTAAGAAACAAGCTGCTTTAAGGGATATATACAATTTTGTGCAAATTGAATAAGAGAGTCTCCCACAAGCTTGGGGGAGGCTTCTCCAATATCCTCTGAAGAAAAATGAAATACTTGATATCTTTTATAATGGACTAACCGATGCTTCCAGAGATTACCTGGATAGTTGTGCTGGTTCTGTTTTTAGGGAAAGAACACCAGATGAAGCTGAGATTCTATTGAATAATATGTTGACCAATGAAAATAATTGGACACTTCCTGAGCCAGCTCCTGAGCCTATTCCTAAACCAACTCCGAAGAAAAGAGGTGTTGTATTTCTCAGTCCTGAAGATATGCAAGAGGCAAAGAAATCTATGAAAGAAAAAGGTATTAAAGCAGAAGATGTTAAGAATTGACCTCCTATTGAAGAAATGCATGGTCTTAATTTGCTGCCTATTGAAGAAACATATGCTCTTAAACCATCGCCTACTGAAGAAAATCATGGTCTTGATTACCTGACACAGGTAGTAAAGGTAAATTCTCTCTATAGATATGATAAAGCTGAAATCCCTCCTACTAAGTTTGCTAGCCATTGTCTGGATGAGTTTGATAACTTTATGGTTAAGCAAGAAGACTTCAATGCTTATTTTGGTAGATAATTAAAACAAAATGCTTATATGATTGAACACTTGGGTGATTATATGTCTAGAGTTAAAGGTGAACTTAAACTCATTACTAAACATGCTTCAATGATCACCACTCAAGTAGAACAAGTACTTAAAGCTCAAAATTATTTTCTCAATGAATTAAATAGTAAGAATAATGATTATGCTGTTAGAGTGGCTACTAGAACTGGCAAGATGACTCAGGAACCTTTGTATCCTGAAGGGCCACCCTAGGAGAATTGAACAAGATTCTCAGAGAAATAATATAGATGCACCTAGTCCTTCTAAAAAGAAGAAAAAGAAAAATGATCGGACTTTGCATGCTTCTAGTGAACCTGTTGCTGAAACACTTGAGAATCCAAATGATATTTCTATTTACGATCTTTGAAACACAATCTGGTAATGAACATGAATCTAGTGATAATATTAATGAAGATGTTCATGATGATGCTCAACCTAGTAATGATAATGATGTAGAAATTGAACCTGCTGTTGATCTTGATAACCCACAATCAAAGAATCAACGTTATGATAAGAGAGACTTTGTTGCTAGGAAACATGGTAAAGAAAGAGAACCATGGGTTCAAAAACCCATGCCTTTCCCTCCCAAACCATCAAAGAAAAAGGATGATGAGGATTTTGAGCGCTTTGCTGAAATGATTAGACCAATCTTCTTGCGTATGCGTTTGACTGATATGCTCAAAATGAATCCTTATTCTAAGTATATGAAAGAAATTGTTACTAATAAAAGAAAGATACAGGAAACTGAAATTTCCACCATGCTTGCTAATTATACTTTTAAGGGTGGAATACCAAAGAAACTTGGAGATCCAGGAGTACCTACTATACCATGCTCCATTAAAAGAAACTATGTTAAAACTGCTTTATGTGATCTTCGAGCTGGTGTTAGTGTTATGCCTCTCTCTTTATATCGTAGACTTGACTTGAATAAGTTGACACCTACTGAAATATCTTTGCAAATGGCTGATAAATCAACCGCTATACATGTCGGTATTTGTGAGGACGTGCCTGTTGTGGTTGCAAACGTTACTATTTTAACGAACTTTGTTATTCTTGATATTCCCGAGGACGATAGTATGTCTATTATTCTTGGAAGACCTTTTTTGAATACTGGAGGGGCTGTTATTGATTGCAACAAAGGCAATGCCACTTTTCATGTTAATGATGTGAGCATACTGTACACTTTCCGAGGTAACAACCTCAAGTACATAGTATCAACTCTATTGGAAAAATTCCATCGATTATTTTTGGAGGTTTTGAATTTCCTCTTCCTACTGTCAAGAAGAGATATGATATTCTTATTATTGGGGATGTGCATATCCCCGTTGAGGTAACATAGTGTTATTCGAAATTTCTCCGGTTCCATGTTATTTGGAATGAGTTTGTTAACAAGACTTGATCAACCTTGTTAGTGGATTCCTTTTGATGAGCATGAGATGGATGAAACTAGAAGGCACAACCTTCTGTACCCCCCTTTTTAATTTCTGTTATTTAATTGAAATAAAGTAAAAATAGTATTTTTATGTCTGTTTTCTGAATTATTCGTGCAATATAAAAATACCCCAAAAATAAAAGTTCTCCAAATGCCCTGAAAATGGAATATGATTTTTTCTGGAATATTTGAGAATATCTGGCACTGAGAACACAGCAGGGGAGCAAGCACCTGGCCACGAGGGTCAAGGGCGCGCCCACCCCTACAGGGAGCGCCCCCTGCCTCGTGGACCCATGGTGGCTCCCCTCCACTTATTCCTACACCCACACACTTCTTCTTCCTCCAAAAAAATCACCATCCAGCTCAAGCACGAGTTCTAGCTCATTTTGCTGCGATTTTTGATCTCCTTGCTCAAAGCACCTTTCACAAAACTGCTTGGGGAGATTGTTCCTTGGCATGCGACTCCTCCATTGGTCCAATTAGTTTTTGTCCTAGTGCTTTATTCATTGCAAATTTGTGCTGCCTAGGTGACCATGTTCTTGAGCTTGCATGTCAAATTTATATGGTTCCAAGTAGTTCTAATGCATGTTATAGTCTCTAGGCACTTGTAGGAGTAGTTGCTATCAATTTTGTTGATCTTGGTTCACTTTTATTTGAAGTTACTAAAAATTTCAGAATTTTTCAGAAAATGATGAAGATATTTTTGAGGGGCTCATCGAGCCGAAGCTCGAAGGAAAAGCAAAGTGAAGAAGCACAGAGGCCCTAATATAATTTGCCTCGCACCGCGGAGGTCCGGCCATGCGAATGGCCTTCCAATGATTTCTTGAGAACGACCGGGATTTATGATGATTTTTATGAATTGGCTCAGAATGCAGGCCTCACCGACTTCCTTCGCGACCAACGTGAACAATATCTCTTACTCACAATTACTTTTGTGCAAAGCTTCTACTATTATCCTAAGGAACCACCTCCTTCAGTAGAGTTTCATTTATATGATGTGGTTAAGAAGATGCCACTAGATGAATTTTGCAAGAGTTGCAAAATACCTTTTGAGGGTAGTTTAGATGAACCACATCGTAAAGATGTGGATGGGTTTATTGACACTATTACTGTAGGGGAAACTAGGAAGGTTTCCGATGCAAGAATCACTAGCATACATTTTCCTGTTTTACGCCACTTTGCCATATTTGCTAGTCGTTGCTTAATTGGTCGCGGAAACTGTGGAAACCTTAGTGTTCCTGATATTATCATTTTGTTCCATGGTTTATTCTGTGATAACACTGTTAGTATGGGCGGTATTATTGCTAAATGGTTAAGTCTGAACCGTACAAAGGGCCCCATCTTTGGAGGTATTTACGCTTCACGCCTTGCTACACACTATAGCATACCTATTAGGCACTATGAAAAAGAAGAAAAATTGCTGCCCACTACTTATTTAGATTATAAGAGTATGGTAGCGCATGACTTTATTGTTAAGAATAGGGAAGGGGCGCTTAAATACAAATTGTTCTTTGATAAACATCACCCTGAGAATATTACCTTGCCTGCTCCTTCCTTATTTGATTTATCTGCAGGTCCGTATCTCGTTCCTCTGGCGGCTATTCACGCCTACCGGAACCCTACATCAGCTACAGAGCCGGAGCCGGAACCACAATTTGATCCTTCACGACAATCTAATTACCAGTGGGACCCGGATATGATTGCCAACCAATGGCAATCAGAGTCTTCTTCATCTCAGTACGACCCCAACTACAACTATGGATATCGCCAGGCCATCCGTGGCAATAAACCAACTTAGGCCAAAAGCCTAAGCTTGGGGGAGTACGTATTTCTCACCGACATTACATTCATGTTCACACACTCATTGCTAGTTGTCGGTGCTCATACTTTTTCACTGTACTATCCATGCTAGTTTATTTTCCTTCTTTCTTGCTTTCTTCTCGTGTATTTAATAAACCTTAAGAAAAACCAAAAAAATAGTGTAGCTTTTAGTCAGTTTACTTTTCTTGCTGTAGTAGTAATAATTAAAAAGAAAACCCAAAAATATTTCATGTTCTTCTTTTGCTTGTTGGGAGCTTTCCTGTGTAAATAGTTTTATTTCTTTTCTTTTCTTTGGGGGTCGATAGGAGAAGACCATGATTAAATTGTTGAAGTGGCTCTTATATGCATTATTGTTGATTTGACTAAGAGCCCATATTGCCTTGTCTTCTCATGTTTATTGAATGCTTGCAGATTCCAGCTTATTCCAATGCACGTGCACTCTTATTATTTTCACATCGTTCGGTCGTGGAAGTGAAAGGCAATTATGACGATATATGATGGACTGACTGAGATGAGAGAAGCTGGTATGAACCTAACCTCTCTTGTTTTTGTAAATATGATTAGTTCATTGTTCCTGATTCAGCCTATTATGAATAAACATGTTTGCAATGACAATTAGAGATTATAGTTGCTCGTGCCATGCTTTATTAGCTATGAGTCATAATGGTTTACCTTGCGTGCCAACATGCTATTAAAATGGTTGTGATGTGGTATAGTGGGGTGGTATCCTCCTTTGAATGATTTAAGTGACTCGACTTGGCACATGTTCACACATGTAGTTGAAACAAATCAACATAGCCTTCACGATATTTATGTTCATGGTGGATTATATCCTACTCATGCTTGCACTCAATGTTTATAAATTTTAATGCATGTTCATGACTGTTGTCGCTCTCTAGTTGGTCGCTTCCCAGTCTTTTGCTAGCCTTCACTTGTACTAAGCGGAATACTGCTTGTGCATCCAATCCCTTAAACCCCAAAGTTATTCCATATGAGTCCACTATACCTTCCTATATGCGGTATCTACCCGCCGTTCCAAGTAAATTTGTATGTGCCAAACTCTAAACCTTCAAATGAAATTCTGTTTTGTATGCTCAAATAGCTCATGTATCAACTAGGGTTGTCTGTATCTTCCATGCTAGGCGGGTTATTCTCAAGAGGAGTGGACTCCGCTCCTCACTCACGAGAAAATGGCTGGTCACCGGGATGCCCAGTCCCATGCTTTATGCAAATCAAATCAAAATAATTACAAACAAAACTCCCCTTGGGACTGTTGTTAGTCGGAGGCACTCGTTGGTTCGAGCAAGCCATGGATTGATGCTTGTTGGTGGAGGGGGAGTATAAACTTTACCATTCTGTTTGGGAACCGCCTATAATGTGTGTAGCATGGAAGATATCGCCATCTCTTGGTTGTTATGTTGACAATGAAAGTATGCCGCTCAAAATATTATTTATCTCTGCTTTAAAACCGAGCTCTGGCACCTCTACAAATCCATGCTTCCCTCTGCGAAGGGCCTATCTATTTACTTTCATGTTGAGTCATCACCCTCTTATTAAAAAGCACCAGCTGGGAAGCACTGCTGTCATTTGCATCCATTACTATTAATTTATATTGGGTATGACTATGATTGGATCTCTTTTAGCATGAATTACAATGTCTAGTCAGTCCTCGATCTTTAAAGGTGCTCTGCATTTATGTTTTGCGGTCTCAGAAAGGGCTAGCGAGATACCATCTTGTTATATCATATCATGATTGTTTTGAGAAAGTGTTGTCATCCGAGATTTATTATTATTGCTCGCTAGTTGATTATGCCATTGACATGAGTAAACATGAGACCTAAGAGTTATTGCGAATGTGGTTAGTCATAATCTTGAAAACTTGAATGCTGGCTTTACATATTTACAATCACAAGAGCAAACGGAGTTTGTATAAGTTTTTCTTTATCACTTTCAGTTTATCAACTGAATTTCTTGAGGACAAGCAAAGGTTTAAGCTTGAGGGAGTTGATACGTCTCCGTCGTATCTACTTTTCCAAACACTTTTTCCCTTGTTTTGGACTCTAACTTGCATGATTTGAATGGAACTAACCCGGACTGACGCTGTTTTCAGCAGACTTTCCATGGTGTTATTTATGTGTAGAAACAAAAGTTCTCGGAATGACCTGAAACTCCACGGAACATACTTTTGGAAAATATTAAAAATACGGGAAGAAGAATCAACGTCAGGGGGCCCACACCCTGTCCACGAGGGTGGGGGGCGCGCCCCCTGCTTCGTGGGCCCCCTGACGCTCCACCAACCTCAACTCCAACTCCATATATTCACTTTCGGGGAGAAAAAAACCAGAGAGAAGGATTCATCGCGTTTTACGATACGGAGCCGCCGCCAAGCCCTAAAACCTCTCGGGAGGGCTGATCTAGAGTCTGTTCGGGCTCTCGGAGAGGGAATCCGTCGCCGTCGTCATCATCAACCATCCTCCATCACCAATTTCATGATGCTCACCGCCGTGCGTGAGTAATTCCATCGTTGGCTTGCTGGACGGTGATGGGTTGGATGAGATTTATTATGTAATCGAGTTAGTTTTGTTAGAGTTTGATCCCTAGTATCCACTATGTTCTGAGATTGATGTTGCTATGACTTTGCTATGCTTAATGCTTGTCACTAGGGCCCGAGTGCCATGATTTCAGATCTAAACCTATTATGTTTTCATGAATATATGTGAGTTCTTGATCCTATCTTGCAAGTCTATAGTCACCTACTATGTTTGATCCGGCAACCCTGAAGTGACAATAATCGGGACCACTCCCGGTGATGACCATAGTTTGAGGAGTTCTTGTATTCACTATGTGTTAATGCTTTGGTCCGGTACTCTATTAAAAGGAGGCCTTAATATCCCTTAGTTTCCGTTAGGACCCCACTGCCACGGGAGGGTAGGACAAAAGATGTCATGCAAGTTCTTTTCCATAAGCACGTATGACTATATTCGTAATACATGCCTACATTACATTAATGAATTGGAGCTAGTTCAGTGTCACCCTATGTTATGATTGTTACATGATGAACCGCATCCGGCATAATTCTCCATCACCGATCCAATGCCTACGAGCTTTTCACATATTGTTCTTCACTTATTTACTTTTCTGTTGCTACTGTCACAATCACTACAAAACCCAAAAATATTACTTTTGCTACTGTTACCGTTACTTCCATATTACTTTGCTACTAAATACTTTGCTGCAGATACTAAGTTATCCAGGTGTGGCTGAATTGACAACTCAGTTGCTAATACTTGAGAATATTCTTTGGCTCCCCTTGTGTCGAATCAATAAATTTGGGTTGAATAATCTACCCTCGTAAACCGTTGCGATCCCCTATACTTGTGGGTTATCAGACATCGAGACCTCGGACCGAATGAACCGGAGCGGGGGAAGACGCAGGCGGAGGGGAGTACGAGGGTTGACTTGTTCGGGTGCAGGGTGGGCCGGTGGAGCTGCCGCCGCCGGACAATGTGTGGTAGTAGAGGGATGGCCTGGCCAATGCCATAGGCTATGATGGCCAGCCGCTGTATAGGAAGAGGACGAAAGATTGAACAAAATAAAGAAATACAAATGGATAGGTGGTTGGTCCCATATGTCTGTGTATGAGACCTGCTGGGTCCACCTAAGGAGGGGAATATGTTGGGAGGAAGGAGATTCAAAGCACGGCAGCCGAGTGAACTAGTTTTTTTAACGGATAAGTGAACTAGTTACATACATAAGCAAATACCACTAAAAAAAGCAAACAGGTTAATGGGTTCTTAAAAGAAATATTTTGGACAAAACAGATAATTACGACACATAGGCTAATGCATGAGACACTCAGATGATAAAGGTTCTTATAAACAGATAAAGTACAACATCTAGACCTTCCTGGCACACTTGATCATGACGTTATGGCTGTCCGTGTACTCGTCGGTTACGGGAAGCAGACACGCCCTCATGTCCAAGATCTTCCTGTACATGTCGTAGCATGCGTATGCGTCCTTGGCCGCGTAGATTATGTAGGCTAGATTCATAGGTACCTCCCACGTGTTCATGTACTTGGTATCGTTGTCTTCTTTCATGTTGGTGTATCAGGGGTCGATGATGGTCTCAGCGAGGTCAACCACGGAGTCCTTCTCCTGCCCGTCGCTGATGATCTTGTATTGCTTCTGGATGTCGACAAGCTTGTTGCACCAGATGGTCGAATCGTCGTGTTCTTCCTTCTCTCCACCGTAGCGAAGGTGCAGTCGGCGCTGCCGATGAAACGGGCGAATGCTTCAGAATCTCTGATGGCCCTACAAAAGTGGTAGATGAGAACCTCGTCCCGCACACATACCTGGGCGACGGTGATCCGCTGGTCCCTGTCAGGAGACGAATGGATGGGCACAAGGTCTAGTCCTGCAACCTTGTGCTTTCTCGTCTTGTAGGTACTGCTTGAACTCGGCGAGGCAGAGCTTCACCGAGTCCTGATCATTGGTGTACATCACATTCAACTTGGCGCAGCCATAGGACTGAACGGCGAGCTCAAAGGGGAACTCCTTGCTGAAGTCCATATCCAGCAGGCTCACCCCTCGGATCGCCATTGGAGTCTCTTCAAGTGAACGAGTGGGTAGGCGGCGGCAGCAGTTCGTCTTTCCAGCTCTTGGGGAACTGGATTCAACAGTAAACTAAGTGTGTACAGGCGACAACAGTTACTACCCCTCCCTCGTCCGCTGCACGCCCGGCAGAAGATGCACCCTCGGCGCATTCAAACATCTCCATTAAGAAACCTACTCCGGCCACACATCGGTTCACGAGCGGGTCTGTATTGGTACTATAATAACAGGAGTTAGTGGTCACTTTACTTAAATTTAATTAACTTTAATTGAAATTTATACTTAAAACAAGAAAATCATTGGCTCGTTCTATCAGTGCCATAGGATCAACATGCACAACAATTAGAATTATTATTCTCAGGACGCACACGATCAGCACATTTGTCGCACTTTCACACATATAATACTACCAAGTTTGAACTGTTTGTTATGGTTGTTGTCCTCTGCATCATCATGCCATATTTCCCAGCTTGCAAGATTCAGAACCAACAAATAAGATCCAAATAATAAGTACAACAAAGATTCCTACACATCTCATTGATTCCCAACTTGCAAGATTCAGAACCAACAAATACGATCCAAATAATAAGTACAACAAAGATGCCTACACATCTCAATTATTCCCAGCTTGCAAGATTCATAACCAACAAATAGGATTCAAATAATAAATACGACACATATGCCTACACATCTCATTGATTCCCGGCTTGCAAGATTCAGAACCAAACCATTAGAGCCTTTTGATAAAGTGAATATCGGGATTAAATCCATCTTGGATAGCCATGTCATACAACCGAAGAACTTGGCGAATGCTCTTGACCGTCACAACATCTGTAGTTGAGTATTCCTATTTGCACAGCACAAACAAGAAGAGCATGATTACTATAATTGTGGCACTCCTTGAACTCAACACGAAGCTCCACTCGGATGAGGCCTGCCTTGAGTTCCATGATTCAATTCATGCGCCTTTTTTCTGCAGCTTCACGAAATGAAGCAAAGATTGCATCATTCAGCTAGCAAGAAGTACTTGCTCTCGTGAGTGGCAAGGTTCTTCTTTAGTAGTTGCACTAAAATTGAGGAACATTAAGGTTGGCTGTCCGGCTCATGTAAGGTGCAACTATAATTTGCTTATCCTTTTGTGCAGTTCCACTAAAATAAAGTGCCATTGTGGTGACAAAGGATTTACTCATCTTGCAAAGGCTAATAAAATGTTGCACGAGATTACCAAAGATAACTTGACGGAGATTTTGGAAACTCCAATCACCATTTTGTGCAGTTCCACCAAAATTGAGAGATGTTGCCCACGTGACATTTTAGTTGAACTGCACAAGACACTCATTCCAAAAAAAGTGTTTTATGCAGTTCACCAAAAGGTCACAATAGCAACAAGGTGAAATGGATATCCCTATCTGCACAAAAATATAGAAAGTAAACAGTTGCTGGTCAATAAGAATATACAAAACATACACGAAATGAAAAGAAGCATCTTAATTATGTTCATGGCAATCATACAAGGACGGTAGAAATTTTAAAAGCGTCGGCAATGCTTCATGTTAGGAAGCATTACGACAACAATGACATTAAATCAAATATGGGATTACTTTAATGGTGGCATTGCTTATTTACGGAATCTGATAAATCAACAACAGCTAAAGAGTTGGTTTAAGGGCATGTGACCGTGGGGACACCAATACACTCGATGGCGTAAAGGAGCAACTTACTTATCATCATCGGGGAAAATAGCAGGAGTACCATTTGTAACACGCTTTAATTGCATCTTATCACTGGAGGCATTAGATTAACAATAACACTGGTTAGACATGTCCCTAAGGTAACAGTGTGATCGCTTCATTTTACATGCGCCCTTACATTAACAACAACAAAAGGTTGGAATAAGGACATGCGACAATGGACGCATCAGCACAATGTACCTACAAGGAGGCATAAAGCGGTGATGCCGAGTTTTTCATGCTATGTGAGGGCAGCAAATCTAATCCTGGAGACCTTTTACTATGTGAGGGCAGCAAACCTAATCCTGGAGACCTTTTACTATGTGAGGGTAGCAAATCTAATCCTGGAGACCTTTTACTATGTGAGGCATCAAATCTAATCCTGGAGACCTTTTACTATGTGAGGGCAGCAAATCTAATCCTGAGACCTTTTACTATGTGAGGGCAGCAAATCTAATCCTGGAGACCTTTTATTATGTGAGGGCAGCAAATCTAATCCTAAGACCTTTTACTATGTGAGGGCAGCAATTCTAATCCTGGAGACCTTTTACTATGTGAGGGCAACAAATCTAATCCTCGACATACTCTGTTGACTTGTCCATCAGCCACCACTTTCTATCCTTTTTTCAACCAATCATACATCTGTTCCTTATCCAGTTTGTACTGCGTTTTCCCATTATTTCCCTTTTCAACCAAGAGACCGGTTGGGTATCCGGTCTCTACTACTTTCACCATATTATTTCCTCTTTGAATCAAGTCCTAGATTCATGCTACAACTTTCCCCACTTTCTTCGTTGTTTGAACAAAGTCCTAGATTCGAATGCATGAAGTAGCTTTACCTCTAATAATACTAAAAATTTAGGTGGCTTTCGAAGAGCTGATGGGAGTAGAAAAATATGCACATGCGGACATGTGGGGAGCTGGGGCAGTAGAGAAAGGCCGCTTTCGAAGAACTTATACCTGAGGGTCATCGGGATGTCGGCGGCGGTAGGTCGGATCTGCGGACAATACGGCAGGGAGGAAGAAGGGTCGGAGGACCTCCCGAGCCGGCGCTGTGTCGGAAAGAACGACACGGGCAGAGGATCGGGCCCCTCCGGCAGCTGTGGGTTTCCTCCCTCGCCGGCGATGACCGCGTGAACTATGCACCTAGTCCTCTACACACACCAGCCGAAGGGATCCGTCCAGATCTGTGACCAGCAGTGAGCAGAGAGAAAATGTCGCTACCGCTGTCTTGTTTATATCTGGAGAGGATGAGAGAATGAAGAGAGCAAACCTAGTAAAGCAAGCGCTCAGGCCCCTGCGTACATATATAGTGGAGTGATTATCTTTTTCTCTCCACAACAAGCGTTTCAATTTGTGTACGTGGCATTAAAGAAAAGAAACTCTCTATTTAAGGTGACTAACTGTACGACTCCTACTTACTACTACTAGTAGTAGTATTGTTCACTTGTGCTCCCCGGCCCTCCATTCATTGAACAACCCCACAAGTGAATAAACATACAGTACTAGTATTTATATAGAACGAAAAAGCCCGAACTATTTTCGCGTAGTTAAAAGTTGAGGGCGGGGCTTTTCCCGGGTAGTACGCGTGGCAGTTTTCGCGTAGGCGGTTTGATAGAGAGGCAAGGAGGGTGAGGGAGTAGCGGATTCAACTTACTTACTACTGGAAAGGTCGGGCTGTGCGATTTGACAACGCGTTACTGCTGAAAAGACTTGTGATATGAGTACTCACTATAGTCATGAATTACTGGCAGTATGACCGGGGTGATGCCCCCCTTCCGTTCCGCACTCTAATCTGGTGCATGACACGTATTACGTCGACCCGGATGCTGCTAGCTATCCCACATGTCGATGAAGTAGTACGTAGTAGTAAGAAGGAGCAAAGAATCATGCGGTATAAGTCTTTCTAGAGATTCCAACAAGTGACTACATACAGAGCAAAATGAGTGAATCTACAATCTAAAATATGTCTACATACATCCGTATGTTGTAGTCAATTTGAAATGTCTAAAAAGACTTATATTTAGGAATGGAGGGAGTAGTAGTACTACTACTCACGTCGGAGGAGTGCGAACCACGGCAGCAGTTGAATCAGTGATGAAAACAATGTGCTGATATGGCCATAAAAAAATGTGCCACGGTCCGCATCAGTAGCATGTACAGTACTATTCCTCTTTGTTTGGATCCCTGAGTTAGAGCTAGTTTGGGTTGAAATAGCCTCAAATTATCCAAACAGGAGGGGTTAGTTTGAGCTAGTTTGCTCTAACCCATCTAAAAAATAGCCCGGTGGAGAGGTTCTAATTGGTTTAGTTCTCCTCGGGCTCAATAAAAGAGAACTAAAAATATCTCCCGTGCCCGTACCAGCTCTTCTCCCTTGTTTCTCTCTTCTAATTCTAAACTCAGCCGACACCCGGTGGGCGGGGTGGGGATTTGCCGATGGTCGGTTTGCTCAACTGCGACCCTACCTCACAGTGAAAACGTTACTACTGTAATAAAAATGCCATATACTCCTGTACTAATAAAACATTAAGGCCACGAGGTGATGCAGTGCTGGTTACAGGAGGTAAGAAGAAGAGATGCATCCATCAAAGCTGTCCACCTCCTCGACTCAGGGCGTCGGCCCACCGAACGGCGGCTATGTAGCAGCGGCTTTCGTGGACAGGTCGATGTGCTTCTGAACAATGGCGTCCAAAGATTCCAATCGCTGGAAGAAGGCCAACGTCTTTCTATCCTCGCTGGCCTTGTAGTGGCCTATGTAGATGATTTCCTCATAGACGTGGATGTGCAGGTCGACGGTTTCTTGCATGGCGGTAGGCTTGTGACGGCGCTGCCTCGAGGTGCACATTCTTCATCGCGACCTCCGGCACCTGCAGGGCCACCAGGGCTTGAAAGAGTTCGTCACGATGGAGGCTGATGAGGGTGGTAAGCAATGAGGAGCCTGGGCGCGCAGGCTGGAGCAATATGGCAAGGCCGTCCGCGCGCTTCTTGACGACGGCGAACTTGCGGATGGAGTTGACCATCATGTCGTCCATGCGAGAGGCGAAGCCGGCGTCGGCAAGAACTCTGACGACGGCGGTCGCCAAAGACCGTCTGGAAATGCTGCGCGGTGCGGGGCCGCAGGCCGGCGCCTTGGGTGATTTGGCACAACCGACTGCCGCTCGAGTCCATCGCCTCGATAGGTGCTTCTGGCTTCTGGTCACTTGGTCTTGGATTGGAGTGAGCAGTGTTGCGTAGAGACTAAGGAGTAGATGGATTGGAGTAGTGGGGCACCTTTATATGAGAATCCAAACTCTGTTGCATTCACATCGTGCTGGCTCTATTCTGCTTCTCCAATTAATTCCCTCTGCATGTAATTTGAGGATGCATCATTGACCGTTCAACGTCTCGGGAACTGCTACCCTCTCCCTCCTTGGCATTCAAGCACCTATGGAGGCGTGCCGCCGCTCGCGTCTATCGGCGTGTCGAGACGTTCCCATCGACGACGAGGTGCCTATGGTGACTTCGTAAATTTCAAGATGATAGTACTAGTATACTAAATATTGTGCACCGCAACCAAGGCTGAGAGGAAAACGAGAGAACTACGTATTTATTTACAGTGTAGATTCACTCATTTTGCTCCATATGTACTCCGTCTCGGTGTAGTCTAGTCACTTGTTGAAATCTATAGAAAGGCAAATACTCCTTTCTGGTTTACAGGGCTACACTAGCAACTACTACAATAGTGGGCTCACATAGCAATTTTGTCTCATGCAAGAGCCTGGCTATATGTGTGCTCCAAGGTTTGCAACTGCCACGTTCGGGTTGCACTTGGCTCTTCGCCTCTTCAAGAAGACGAACAATGATGTTACTACTACTACTACTGCTTCTACAGGCTCTTGTTGTAGTACTATAAAGGCAAATCCACTGATGTATGTCCGTCCACCGCGAGCGGGAGGGATAACTTGTTGTAGTACTATAGGCAAAAGCCTGTCATCGTCTGCGAGCCACCGCGAGCATGGGCGAGGGAGAAGGCGTGTAGTAGTAAAATCAAGCTTCTCCTCGTTGTACGAGTTGACGCGACACATCATAGCACTGGCCCCACATGGTTACCTCTAAACTTGGCTGAAAGACCCGCAGTGTACAATACTCCATTTGCTGCAACCTCTAACATTTACCCCACCATAAATTAAAATATAAATTCCTGTCTTGACCAAATGAGCATGCAAACTAGAATCACCAGAATGACAGGTAGGGCTAGAAGATTATTTTAATCGAAAAAATAAAGCATGGAGCCGACCCCAATGATTTTAAGCTTACAGGCACGGTACACACTATCCTAGACTACTCTAGACATGAAACTGCCACACGAGCGTCCGGGCTGTGCTTGGCTCTTCGCCTCTTCAGGAAGTCAAACAATGATGGAGTACTACTGCAGTGGAGGAGTACTACAGGATGCTTCTGGCCATCTGACACCGATTGAACTACTGCATGTCCACCGCGTGCAGGAGGGAGAGCGTGTAGCGAACGAAGGCTTCTCCTAGTCCTGCCAGCCACCACGCTCATGGGCGAGGGAGGGATGCAGCTTCATTGACTTACTGCTCCTACCTTTGTGTCTATGACAGGTGGGCCCAACAGTGGTGGCCCACTGCCATGCAGCCAAAGGCAAAAAGTGCGGTTAAGGCGAGAGGGCGTTGTAGTAATCAAACTTCTCGGTCTTGTACGAGTTGAGGCGACACATCAAAGCACTGCACTTGATATATTTCAATAATTTGCGTTTACTGATGCATTAATTACAACACATGCATGCATGTCGTGACTCTCCTTTTGATACTTGCATGTGTTGATTTAATGCACCTTGAAGTAGTATGAATATGTGACGGTAAAGCTTTGTAATGCCCCGACCCTAATAAAGCGAGAGATGGTAGTGCACGAGGAGGGCGAGATCATGCAGACGGAACAAGACCAGACGATGGAGCTCTCTATGGTCTCGATGGACCTCACCTTGCTCCACTGCCCCTTGTGCCTCCGCCCCTTGAAGCCTATAGTGTATGAGGTTCGAATACACCTCGTCCATTCGGCTATCGAGCAAGGTGCAGGTTTCTTGATTGATGTGTTGTTTGATTGATTTGTGCAGTGCAAGGGAGGGCACCTGGCTTGCGCGGACTGCCGCGTCGAGCGCCCCGGGAACTAGCGGCAGTGCCAGATGTGCGAGTGCGGAAGTGGCTTCAACGTGCGAAACACGGCGGTGGACGCCGTCCTCTCCTCGGTGAGGGTGGAGTGCCCGCATGAAGGTTGTGGGCTCTACGTCACTTACCACAAGCTCATCGATCACCAGAGCGTGTGTCCGCTCACACCCTGCAAATGCCCCGTGCCCGTCTGCGGCTATGAAGGCCCGCCGCCGGTGCTCTCCCACCACATCAGCACCGTGCATTCCATGCCCGTGCACAGGATCCAGTACAGAAAGGCGCTCCAGCTGCAAGTGCCACTGTCAGAGCCACGACTCTTGCTGTTTGCGGAGGAGGACGGCCGCGCATTTTTCTTGGTCGGTGGCGTGCTCGACATCGGCGCGCCTATCGCCGTGTCGGTCGTCTGCATCAGAGCGGGGGCGTCCCCACTGCCGAACTACGTGGCCAAGCTGTGGGCGAACGGCTCGCCGGGGGAGCCCAAAGGCAGGACCGACGCCGTCAAGGTGGAAATGGAGGTGACAAGCAGCAGGGATCCCGGCGACGTCGCCGTGCAGCAGCTGACCTTCTTCACAGTTCTGCCCAAGCTGCTGGTCGGGGCTAAGCTGGTGTCCCTCCACATTCAGATTGACAAGCTCACGTCCTAGATGATTCTACAATGCCTTCTGTTTATCTTAGAAATATGCTAATATAGGGGTTAGCTCGGTCTACTTTAGCTTAAGAGATGGTGGGTTTTGGTGGCGATGCAGCAATTACCTCGACATCAGATCGTGATGTAAGTAATTTGAGCGATCGAATGGATATTTTGTGTCTGTTGGATATAAAGATCCTTTGGGTAAGAAGTAACAGCTTATATGTTTTTTCGAAACGGAATAGCGATAGTATAATTTTTGTTGACATGCACTAACATTTATTAAGTTAAATATTTAGTCAAAATTTGGCATAAATTACAAAGGGGACTAATAAACTAGGACGGTGGTAGTACCACGCTATATTTAATTGCAAACCTGTTCACACCGATCACAACCTAAACGGTTTCCCACTTAGGAGCGTATTAGTAGTACTCGGTTATAAATACTACTATGCCAAGATGATTGCACATTCCTAATATGTGCCTCCAATTAATATAGTAGTAGTCACGTACTCCCTCCGTCCTTTAAAGAGTGTACTTCCAACTTTGTTGGAGAGTCAAACTATCTCAAAGTTTGACCGAGTTTGTGCAAAAATAATATCAATGTTTGTGAAACCAAATAGGTATATGATGAAAATATATTTGATCACGAATCTAATGGTACTAATTTGATGGCATAAATGTTGGTGTATTATTGAATACGGTCAAACATAAACATGTTTGACTTTCCAACAAAGTTGGAAGTACACATTTCAAAGGACGGAGGGAGTACTCCATAACATCACCGGGCATTGCACGTACAACATTTAGTGGTAGTAAGAGACAAATGCCTATATGGCACGCATGTTCATACTATTTGTGCCTTTCTACTTCACTTACCGCGCTACATTTCATAGGTTCGCACGTCCACTAGTGGGTACATGTCCATCTCGTAGCTGCTGTCCCACGTGTTCTTCATATAGATGGAACGATCCTTGCATGACACGTGCACCTTGATGCTAGATGTCTCACATGTTGGCAAAAGGATGAACAAAGCTCACGTAAAAAAAATAGAGTGGAAGAACATAGATTCCCGACGACAGAGAAGGAGCAAGGAACCTCGTGGTGGAGCGTCTGCACTCATAATATTTTATATTATTCAGCGATATAAAATCAACCAACCATCTCCACAGTGGACTGGAAGAGTACGAAACACGGCAGCCCAGTGTAGTTACATCATACTAGTACATGGCTAACCCACGCTAGCACCATATTTCTTGACTTCCGTGCGACACCTATCTCTAGTAATCCAGCAGCCCGTATCGCTTCTCCCTCCTCATCTCTCTCAAAGTGCGGTGGGCTGGCGTTTTTGCCGTCTATTGAGGTCGGTTAACTCATCACATGTTAGTGACATGGCAAGAGCATTCTAAAAAAATTCCTTTCACGTTCTGTTTTCAAAAAGAAAAAAAATCCTTTCACGTACGAATTTGACTGTACGCTTTGAGAAACTTGCATGTCCTATACTGCTCCTGTTTGGATATTCTAACTTAGCTAGAGGTTAGACTAACTCTTGACTAACCCTGAACTAACTGTAGCCAAAGAGGTGTTAGGCTGACAGGTTTAGATTGACAATAAATGCACTTGATGGAGAGAGAAAACTGATTTTTCACTGATCCCAATGAGAACTATCTCCAGTTAGCACCTCTTGGGTTGGATAGTTTTTTTGGTGGGTTCAGTGCAACTTGCTCCAATTTAAACCCTCATGCTTGGATACTTTAGGGCTATTGGAGCCCCAACTAGCTCAAACTAACTCTAACCCATGGATCCAAACAGGGCCTATGGCCAGCCTCGACTGGGCGATCGCGTGCCGGGAAGCGGCGCTCTCGGCCGTTGCACCGCTTCAAAGCCGGCGCCCGGTGAGAGGTCGCCTGGCTCTGCCGGGCATTAATGCGGCATCGACGCCCATGACGCCGACTGCCGTTTCACGCAGGAAGCGGCTACCGGCAAGGGAGTATAGGTTTTGAACCTTTCTGGTGTAGTACTGGTAGTTTGCAAAACTACTCAATTATTGCACTCAGTTTCCTAAGAAATTATGGTAAAAAACATTACTCCACAGCCCGCTTCCCTTCTCCTTCCTCTTCCACCGCTCGCGCACTGCTACGTCATGAGCTTCCGTTGGTTTTCCTCGAAGAGGAGAGGGTGATGCAGCAAGTGTAGCGTAAGTATTTCCCTCAGTTTTGAGAACCAAGGTATCAATCCAAAGAGGGAGGCTCCTCAAAAGTCCCACGCACCTACACAAACAAACTGAGAACTCGCAACCAACACAATAAAGGGGTTTTCAATCCCTTCACGGCCACTTGCGAAAGTGAGACCTAATAAAGATAGTATGATAAGATAAATATATTTTTGGTATTTTATAATATAGATGCAAGAAAGTAAAGATGCAAATAAAAGTAGATTGAAAGCAAATATGATAAAAGATAGACCCAGGGGCCATAGGTTTCACTAGTGGCTTCTCTCAAGATAGCATAAGTATTACGGTGGGTGAACAAATTCTTGTCGAGCAATTGATAGAAAAGCGCATAGTTATGAGATTATCTAGGCATGATCATGTATATAGGCATCACGTTCATAATAAGTAGACCGACTCCTGCACGCATCTACGACTATTACTCCACACATCGACCGCTATCCAAAGCATGCATCTAGAGTATTAAGTTCATAAGAACAGAGTAACGCATTAAGCAAGATGACATGATGTAGAGGGATAAACTCATGCAATATGATATAAACCCCATCTTGTTATCCTTGATGGCAACAATACAATATGTGCCTTGCAACCCTTTCTGTCACTGGGTAAGGACACCGCAAGATTGAACCCAAAGCTAAGCACTTCTCCCATGGCAAGAAAGACCAATCTAGTAGGCCAAACCAAACTGATAATTCAAAGGGACTTGCAAACATAACTCAATCATACATAAAAGAATTCAGAGAAGATTCAAATATTATTCATAGATAAACTTGATCATAAACCCACAATTCATCGGATCTCGACAAACACACCGCAAAAAGAGTTTACATCGAATAGATCTCCACAAGAGAGGGGAGAACATTGTATTGAGATCCAAAAAGAGAGAAGAAGCCATCTAGCTAATAACTATGGACCCGTAGGTCTGTGGTAAACTACTCACAACTCATCGGAGGGGCAAGGATGTTGATGTAGAGGCCCTCTGTGGTTGACTCCCCCTCCGGCAGAGTGCCGGCGAAGGCTCCAAGATGAGATCTCGCGGAAATAATGTGTTTCGTGGAAATTGTGTTTCGTGGTGCCCCTGGATGTTTTCGGGGTACGTAGGTATATATAGGAAGAAGAAGTACGTTGGTGGCCGCCCGAGGGGCCCACGAGACAGGGGGGCGTGCCCTACAGGGGGGGGGGGCGGCCTCCTATCTCGTGGCTTCCTCGGAAGCTTCTTGACTTGCACTCCAAGTCCTCTTGATCACGTTCGTTCCAAAAATCACGCTCCCGAAGGTATCATTCCGTTTGGACTCCGTTTGATATTCATTTTCTTCGAAATACTGAAATAGGCAAAAAAACCAGCAATATGGGCTGGGCCTCCGGTTAGTAGGTTAGTCCCAAGAATGATATAAATGTGTAAAATAAAGCCCATAAACATCCAAAAGGGGTAATATAATAGCATGTAACAATCAAAAATTATAGATACGTTGGAGACGTATCAAGCATCCCCAAGCTTAATTCCTGCTCGTCCTCGAGTAGGTAAATGATAAAAGAGAATATTTGATGTGGAATGCTACCTAGCATAATTCATAATGTAATTTTATTTATTGTGGCATGAATGTTCAGATCCAAATGAATACAAAATAAAAGTTCATATTGACATAAGAAATAGTAATACTTCAAGCATATTAATCAAAGTAATCATGTCTTCTCAAAATAACATGGCAAAAGAAAGTTCATCCCTACAAAATCATATAGTTAGGCTATGCTTCATTTTCGTCACACAAAGATGTTCCCAACTTCTATACCCCCGATGAAAAGCCAAGCAATTGTTTCATACTTAAATACTCTCAAACTTTTTCAACCTTCACGCAATACATGAGCGTGAGCCATGGATGTAGCACTATGGGTGGAATAGAATATGATGATGGGGATTATGTGGAGAAGACAAAAAAGGAGAAAGTCTCACATTGACGAGGATAATCAACGGGCTATGGAGATGCCCATCAATTGATGTCAACATGAGGAGTAGGGATTGCCATGCAACGGATGCACTAGAGCTATAAATGAATGCTCAACAAAAGAAAACTAGTGGGTGTGCATCCAACTTGCTTGCTCACGAAGACCTAGGGCATTTGAGGAAGCCCATCGTAGGAATATACAAGCCAAGTTCTATAATGAAAAATTCCCACTAGTATGAAAAACACAACTTATGAGACTCACTATATGAAAAACATGGTGCTACTTTGAAGCACAATATATGAGACTCTCTACATGAAGAACAAGGTGCTACTTTGAAGCACAAGTGTGGAAAAAGAGATAGTAACATTTCCCTTTTTTTTGGGCCTTTCTATTTTTCTTTTTGGCCTTTCTTCTTCTTTTTTTCCTTTTTTTTCTTTAGGCAATGCTCTAATAATGATGATCATCACACTTCTATTGATTACAACATATGAATTACAACTCGAAACTAGAACAAGATATGACTCTATATGAATGCCTTCGTCGGTGTACCGGGATGGTGCAATGAATCAAGAGTGACATGTATGAAAAATAATGCATGGTGGCTTTGCCACAAATACGATGTCAACTACATGATCATGCAATGGCAATATGACAAAAGTAAAGTATGTCATGATGATGATGAACGGAACGGTGGAAAGTTGCATGGCAATATATCTCGGAATGGCTATGGAAATGCCATAATAGGTAGGTATGGTGGCTGTTTTGAGGAAGATATAAGGAGGTTTATGTGTGATAGAGCGTATCGTATCACGTGGTTTGGATGCACCGTGAAGTTTGCACCAACTCTCAAGGTGAGAAAGGGCAATGCACGGCATCAAGAGGCTAGCAAAGGCGGAAAGGTAAAAGTGCGATAATCGATGGACTCAACATTAGTCAAAATAACTCATATACTTATTGCAAAAAATTAGAAGTCATCAAAAACCAAGTACTACGCGCATGCTCCTAGGGGATAGATTGGTAGGAAAAGACCATCGCTCGTCCCATTGCCGATCATAAGGATGCACAAGCCGGTACACTTCATGTTTCAAATTTGTAACACAACTTTAACCATACGTGCATGCTACGGGACTTGCTAACTTCAACACAAGCATTCTTTGAATTCATAATCACCCAACTAGCATGACTTTAATATCACTACCTCCATATCTCAAAACAATTATCAAGCATAAAATTGATCATATCATCCAATTCACTTCCTATGATAGTTTTTATTATACCCAACTTGGATGCTCATCATTCTAGGACCAACTTTATGATAATAGCAAATACCATGCTGTTCTAAGAGACTCTCAAAATAATATGAGTGAAGCATGAGAGACTAGTAATTTCTTCAAAATTAAGGCACCACCGTGCTCTAAAAGATATAAGTGAAGCACTAGAGCAAAAACTATTAAGCTCAAAAGATATAAGTGAAGCACATAGAGTATTCTAGAAAATTCTAATCAAATAGGCTTCTCCCAAAAGGTGTGTACAACAAGGATGATTGTGGTAAACTAAAAAGCAAAGACTAGTATAATACACGACGCTCCAAGCAAAACACATATCATGTGGCGAATAAAAATATAGCTCCAAGTAAAGTTACCAATGGACGAAGACGAAAGAGGGGATGCCTTCCCGGGGCATCCCCAAGCTTAGGCTTTTGGCTATTCTTGAATATCTTGGGGTGCCATGGTCATACCCAAGCTTAGGCTCTTGCCACCATTTATTCCATAGTCCATAAAAGCTTTATCCAAAACTTGAAAACTTCACAACACAAAACTCAACAGAAAATCTTTTAAGCTCCGTTTGTGAAAGAAAACAACACCACCACATAAGGTACTGTAATGAACTCATTATTTATTTATTTTGGTATTAAACCTACTGTATTCCAACTTCTCTATGGATCATAAGCTATTTTATTGGCCATAGATTTATCAAAATAAGCAAACAACACACGAAAAACAGAATCTGTCAAAAACAGAACAGTCTGTAGTAATCTGTAACTAACGCAAACTTCTGGAACTCAAAATATTAAGAAAAAATAGGAAGACCTAGGAAATTTGTTTATTGATTAGCATAAATTTGGATCACTATTTTATCACGTTCTTGTGATTTTTAAAAATTGTTTTAGTGAACCGAAAGTTTCTGGAAATTACAGCAAGATCAAATAACTATCATCCAAGAAGATCCTATAGGTTTAACTTGGCAAAAACACTAATTAAAACATAAAACCACATCTAAACAGAAGGTAGATGGATTATTTATTCCTAAACAGGGGCAAAAACAAAAAACATGAAAAAAATTGGGTTGCCTCCCAACTAGCGCTATCGTTTAACTCCCCTAGCTAGGCATTGAGATTTCAATGATGCTCGCATGAAAGACAAGAATTGAAGCACAAATAGAGCATCATATAGCATGTGACAAACAAATCTAAGTCTAACATACTTACTATGCATAGGCATCTTATAGGCAAACAAATTTGCAAGGCAAGCAAAAACTAGCATATGCAAGGAAGCGGAAAGAGACAATAGCAATCTCAACATAACGAGAGGTAATTTAGTAGCATGAAAGTTCCTACAACCATATTTTCCTCTCTCATAATAATTACATGTAGGATCATAGGAAAATTCAACAAAATATCTATCACAAAGTATATTCTCAACACGATCCACATGCATGCGAAGTTGACACTCTTCCAAAATAGTGGGATTATCATTAACTAAAGTCATGATCTCTCCAAACCCACTTTTATCAAAAACTTCATAAGATTGAACATTCTCCAAATATGTGGGATCTAAAGTTGACACTCTTCCGAACCCACTTTCGATATTATTGCAAACAATATTATCAATCTCATATTCATCATGGGGCTTAAATAAATTTTCAAGATCATAAGAAGAATCACCCCAATCATGATCATTGCAACAAGTAGTAGACATATCAAAACTAGCATCCCCAAGCTTAGGGTTTTGGATATTATTAGAATAATTTACATCAATAGAATTTATAATAAAATCATTGGAATCATGCTTTTTATTCAAAGATCTATCGTGAAGCACTTCATCACAATTTTCAGATTTACGGATTTCAGGCAAAAGCTTATAAAGATAATCTAGTGCATCCAAATCACTAGGAATTGGTTCACCATAATTGGATCTCTTAAAAATATTGGCAAGCGGATGAGGATCCATAGATATTAGCTTCTCTGTTTAGGAATAAATACTCAACTATTTCAACCAAACGAGGAAACGAGCCAAGCGAGAAAAAGGCAAACGGAAAAGAGAGGGCAAATAAAATGGCAAGGGTGAAGTGGGGGAGAGGAAAACGAGAGGCAAATGTCAAATAATGTAAATGCGAGGGAGATGGGTTTGTGATGGGTACTTGGTATGTCTTGACTTGAGCGAAGACCTCCCGCACAGACGCCAGAAATCCTTCTTGCTACGCCTTGAGCTTGCGTTGGTTTTCCTCAAGAGGAGAGGGTGATGCAGCAAGTGTAGCGTAAGTATTTCCCTCAGTTTTGAGAACCAAGGTATCAATCCGATGGGAGGATCCTCAAAAGTCCCACGCACCTACACAAACAAGCGAGAACTCGCAACCAACGCAATAAAGGGGTTGTCAATCCCTTCACGGCCACTTGCGAAAGTGAGATCTAATAAAGATAGTATGATAAGATAAATATATTTTTGGTATTTTATAATATAGATGCAAGAAAGTAAAGATACAAATAAAAGTAGATTGAAAGCAAATATGACAAAAGATAGACCCGGGGGCCATAGGTTTCACTAGTGGCTTCTCTCAAGATAGCATAAGTATTACGGTGGGTGAACAAATTATTGTCGAGCAATTGATAGAAAAGCGCATAGTTATGAGATTATCTAGGCATGATCATGTATATAGGCATCACGTCCATAACAAGTAGACCGACTCCTGCCTGTATCTACTACTATTACTCCACACATCGACCGCTATCCAGCATGCATCTAGAGTATTAAGTTCATAAGAACAGAGTAACGCATTAAGGAAGATGACATGATGTAGAGGGATAAACTCATGCAATATGATATAAACCCCTTCTTGTTATCCTCGATGGCAACAATACGTGCCTTGCAACCCTTTCTGTCACTGGGTAAGGACACCGCAAGATTGAACCCAAAGCTAAGCACTTCTCCCATGGCAAGAAACACCAATCTAGTAGGCTAAACCAAACTGATAATTCGAAGAGACTTGCAAAGATAACTCAATCATACATAAAAGAATTCAGAGAAGATTCAAATATTATTCATAGATAAACTTGATCATAAACCCACAATTCATCGGATCTCGACAAACACACTGCAAAAAGAGTTTACATCGAATAGATCTCCACAAGAGAGGGGGAGAACATTGTATTAAGATCCAAAAAGAGAGAAGAAGCCTAACAACTCATCGGAGGGGCAAGGATGTTGATGTAGAGGCCCTCCGTGGTTGATTCCCCCTCCGGCAGAGTGCCGACGAAGGCTCCAAGATGAGATCTCGCGGATACAGAAGGTTACGGCGGTGGAAATTGTGTTTCGTGGTGCCCCTGGATGTTTTCGGGGTACGTAGGTATATATAGGAAGAAGAAGTACGTCGGTGGCCGCCCGAGGGGCCCACGAGACAGGGGGCGCGCCCTACAGGGGGGGGCTCCTATCTCGTGGCTTCCTCGGAAGCTTCTTGACTTGCACTCCAAGTCCTCTTGATCACGTTCGTCCAAAAATCACGCTCACGAAGGTTTCATTCCGTTTGGACTCCGTTTGATATTCCTTTTCTTCGAAATACCGAAATAGCCAAAAAAACAGCAATATGGGCTGGGCCTCCGATTAGTAGGTTAGTCCCAAAAATGATATAAATGTGTAAAATAAAGCCCATAAACATCCAAAAGGGGTAATATAATAGCATGGAACAATAAAAAATTATAGATACGTTGGAGACGTATCACGCACGTCCACGGGAAGCGACTGGTCAACCCTTATATGGGAGTGCTAGCACAAAAAGATGCATGCATGACCACTAAAATTTCCAGATTAAAGCGCCGCTCCGGCAGGAGTATGGCGTATGTTGTTACCTTCGGCCGGGCCATGGCTACCGGGCGACGGCTACCAGAGAAGAGGCGGCGGTAGGGGAATGAATGGAGCTACTGTTTGGGTTCGCCGTCCGGCTTAAATAAATGCGCAGCATCACGTGTACCCGCGGGTGCACAAATTGTAACATACATGTCTGCTAAATGGGCGTCACGAATCGTGTGTGTGTGAGAGAGAGATTACGAGAGACAGTGCATGTGTGCGACTCCTCTTCAGACATGTACTCAACCTTTTGCATCGGGGTATAAGTATAATGGTATTTACTTTAGCTAGTGATTTACGTGGCCATGTTAACGTGGTTGTGTAAAAAATGTCACTTCCTGCTCGTGATTTGCGTTATATAATTACAAGCAAGATGCTCGTGCATTGCATGGAACATCAATATGCATTTTTTTACAAAACACCTGTTGTGATTTACCCATGCAGGAGTAATCCCATGTGGAAAAACTAATGATATTTCGAGAATTTTATCGGAAAACTGGTATCTCGAGAATGTCATCAAAAAAATGAAAGATGAGAGATAAGGTGAGGAGGAGTGGAGCGTGGTGGTGACTGGTGGTCGGAATGGGCGGAGGCATGGGGATGGGCGCGCAGTGCGTGGCAGCGGCCACCATGCTAGATTGTTCCAGAGACTTTCTTTTTTAATTGCTCAGCAATGAGGTTGTGGGAGATAAGGATGTGGATAGAGGTGCGGGTATATCTTTTGTAAAATGATCATAGTTTGCTTTCTATCCGTCAGATATAGATCAGACGGTCTATATTACAAGATGGCAGGCACACCATCATCGCCAACTCGGTTTTTTATAAGGGTACAGATGATAAGTTTGCTAACTACCAAAGTAAAGTGGAATTTGTCCATGTTATTAAAGTAAATTAAGGTGATTGTTTATCATACGGGTAAGGTTGGATGAAGGGTGGTAGTAACAAATGCTCCACCTAGAGCACGTGTGTGTGAGATGGAGTCTTAGTGTGTGTGTGTGAGAGAGAGAGAGAGATGGAGTCTTAGTGTGTGTGTGTGTTGGGGGGGGGGGGGTGGGTGCGTGCATGCGTGCGTGTGTGTGTGGGTGGGTGTGTGTGTGGGTGTGTATCGCAGGGTCCTCGGTGGCGGATGTAATTTAAGTGTGCATGGCTTCATCATAGAGAGGTGATGTGTATGGCATAGGCCACCAACGATGGGGTGCGAGAGAGAAAATGCCTGTAGAGAGGGAAGAGAAGGTGTGCGTGCATGAGAGGAATCGACATCGAGAGAACGTGTTTGTTGGAGAGACACCAAGGAAGACTACTATATATCGATGGTGCATGTAGGCGGGAAATAAATGAAGGGATGGTCTTATTGGTTTCGGGGATATAGGGGAAGAGTGAGAGGGGGGGGGGGTAGCTAGAAGGAGATTGTTAAGTGTGAGTGTGTGTTTTACCCATCCAGGCGGAAGTTATGTGCACACAAGCAGAGAACGATTCGATGTGGTGTTAGGGTTGAGGGTAATTAACTACCTATGGAGACATAGAGACCTTGAAAGTGCATGTGTGATAGGTATACATGTATATGTGGGATGTGTGTGTGTGCGCGCGCGCATGATCAAGATAAAAGAAAGAAGACATAAGTCATAAGATCAATGACATGGGAGATACGGATCGGTATGACAATATGCATGCATGTGAGAATGCAGGGAAGAAGGCCCGACAATTGAGCATGTGTTTTTGTCTTTAAGAGATAGTGGCGTGGGCTGGAGCATGCATCTATGGCGAGCAGAGGGAGTGAGGCACAAAAATTGCGCAAAATATATCAACCTATAAATGAAAGAAGGTTGATGCAGAAACAGATAAATAGAAAGATAAAGATGCTAGCTAGTGTGCGTTAGAGATAGGAGTCGAGAGGATCAGAGTTATGTGTGTGGGTGTGAGAGAGATGAAGAAAGGGTGCATGTGACTCGCATACAAACAAATATCAGAGAGAATGAGATCCCGAGAGATGGAGTTTTGTGTCTGCGAGAGAGAAATATATTTCACAACGAGAGTGATAGCTAGAGGACATATGAGGGAACGCAAGATATCTCTAGGGAGAGAGAGTGTGTGTGAGCGACATACAAGAGAATAGTGTAGAAATATGAGACCCTGGGAGACACAGTTTGTGTTTGTGTGTGAGAAAGAGATATTTAAGAGGAAGAGTCGTAGGTTGTCATACCTAAGGAGCGAAAGACATCTCTGTATGAGGGGTGTGCGAGTGGCACACAGGGGAATAGTGGAGAGAAATGAGACCCCGGGAGACAAAGTTTTGTGTTTGTGTGAGAGAAAGATATTTTACATAGAGAATCATAGTTATAGACACATAGCAGGGAGCGAGATATACTTAGAGAGAGATAGAGTGATGAAGGTTGAGGGAGAGAGTACCGTCAGTGTGTTACGAAGATAAAAGATCATTGTCGACATACAGGTAGCACGAGAGATACCCGAGAGACGATGAACACGTATAGGTCTAGAGAGATAGTCCTATATAAGCATGGGTGATAGTTACATGAGACAAATATCTGGATTAAATGGGATTCAAATATTTAAACTGGAGATCACGACATCGATAATATCATAACACAAATTGGTGTATCAAACATGCATATTCATTTGAATTTGGGGACACGTGTAATGTTATATAGTTTATCAATATTGGTGATCCATATATTCTTTACTTAGAAATAATGCATGGTTTATATGCAATTAATATCTAAACGGGATTACACTACATGTTGCGTGTGTGAAACACATTATACATGTTTGAGAAGTAAAAAAACCCGCATGAAACACACATTAATTGGAGACAGTTAGCGAGGAATGCATACATTGGATTTCAACATAAAGTGGTTTCAAATATTTGAAAATCCAAATTGATGGATACAACCTTATGAATCTGAGATCATGCCATTTGTAAACCATATTTATGTATAAAGGGTGTTGTGCGTTTGAAAGTATATATAAAAAATGATGTATATAGAATTTTATTCCAATCGAAAAAGGATCCCGCCCGAAAAAAATAGAATACAAATGGGATTCGAATTTAGTTGGCACGGTAAACATGCACTCTGCAAAATTTGAACGAAGCGGGGAAAGTCGTAGTAACCGCCTGAAACCAAAATCTGTGAGATGGATATTACTGCTGCCTATCCCTGCCACGCAAAGCCTATCTGCTCTATTTCTATAGTTTTCGATAGGGGTAGGTTTGTAATTTCACTCAAACGTGACATAACCACCTCTCACCCGGATTCATACACGGTGGGCGCCAAAACACAGTGTGTCCTTGGCCGAAATCGACTCCCTCCCCGATTCATACAATGGGCGCCAAAAACAAACTCTTGTCGGCAAATATTCGGTGTATGCGAGATTACCGTCCTATCGCCAACCGACTAATATTGCTGTGATGTAGGAAATTTGAAACGGGGGCTAAGTTTGTAAATTTCCTCGCATTTGAGACAAGCGCGCCCTGAAGACATGGTTCCCCCTTCCTCTCCACCCCCATTTCCCCATTCGTACTCCGTGGGCGCCAAAACACCCTCTCCACCCCACCCTCCTCCGCCCGCCACCCCATCCACCGCCGTCCTCCTCCACCATGCCGGAGCTGATACCCCGACGCCGCCGTCCATTACAAGAGATCGACCTCTCTCATCCACGGCTTCGGACCGAGATCCTTGCATCCCGTCCTCTCGCTTCATCCCCGCCGTCGTCCACCTTGCCGGCGCCGCTCCTACGACCGTCTCGTCCACCGCGCCCCGCCGCCACCGTCTACCCTCCTAGATCTGCTTCCACGCCGCCGACAGCCATCGCTACCGCATCACCGTCAAATTCTCAGCAGATGCATACACGGCGCCGCACCAGAGGCGGTACTCTTTCGTATCTGCTCAGCTTATTTATCGCTGCAAGAAAATAGATCGCCACTGCTTTACTCTGATTTCTTGTCCATCACTTACTTCCTAGTTGAAAGAAAACATTGGTTGCGAAGTTGCCTTTGTCCGGTTTGCACCTTCAGATACACCATGGCGCGCTCAACACTATACTCCCAATGCTTATGGTTTTCCCCTTTTATATTCCACACTAGTTAAATCACAGTAGACTAAATTTCAAAATTGGGTCAGTCAATTTTTCAGAGCTCGCCGGAGTTCGCCGGTGCGAACGAAGGGGCTCGGGTGGGGACGGTGGTTGTGGGGGGGGGGGGGGGTGGTGGGGCCTCGCCGAATGAAGAAAACTCGACGCGGGTGGGGGCGGGGGTGTGGGGTGGGGCTGGCGGAGGAACACAGGTGGTGGGGGCCGGTGTTAACAGTACCGCACCTTCAGTTGAAGAGAGCTGGTATCCGAAGCCTTTCTAGCCGTACCGGCAATACTAGCACATATATTCCAGCAAGTTCCACTTTGCTGATTTTACTCCGATGCTTAAGGTTTTCCCGTTATGTCTACACTATGATCTGTGTAGCTGCTTTGTGTCGCACTAGCAACAGTCCACTCTTGAAGCTAAACACTGCAATGACTTACAAAATTGGCACCAAGGCATTGAGTGCCATTCTGATGCAATGAAACTCATACGCTCCCCACCTGTTGACTCTTGTTCAGAATATGATCCTAATGACTCTTGTTCAAAATTGCCACATATAGAGAGACATCATGGAATTGCATTTCTTTGGGCACTGTGATTCATCATGAGTGGGCAACCAACATTGTATGCAATGAAGCAGAACCTCAAGAGTATGCTTCCTCTTCTATTCTTTAACATGTTCCTATTTTGTTATTCTGTATTTAGTACGTACAGTATGTTCCTTGTCAGGAAGGGGAGCAGGGACATCTGCAGTCAACAACTGATAGAGCTGGCCTGTACGTGATCGATAGGCTTTCAATTACTAGCGGCAATACAACACCGTATTTTCAAGCCAGTTCCACTTTCCCGATTTATATATCGTAGTTATGGTGTACTCCTTTTATGTACACTATGATCTGCCGAGTTGCTGTGTGCTCTTGTTATCATGGTTTGGCAATAAACTCTCTATACAGTATATTTTGAACCTATCATCTGCCAACTATCCTTACTTCTGGAGCCTATTTTTTGTGTACCTGTGCCAGATTATATAAATGCATGCACCATATTACAGCACACATGAGCCCTCTCATCAGAATCCAGTGATAGCACACAAGTGTTTACAGGGGCTCCCCTATATTAGAATATCCTCTGCATTACAAAGATAATCTCACAACTATTATGTTTTCATGGTTCTCAGATATTATACGTAATTACAGTGAATATCAAAATCCGCGCATCAGAAGAATATTGTGGAACACTGCAATGACTTACAAAATTGGCACCAAGGCATTGAGTGCCATTTTGGATGCAATGAAACTCATACGCTCCCCACCTGTAGATTCTTGTTCAGAATATGATCCTAATGACTATTCTAACCTCGAGGAGTCAAAGGCAGATGTCCTGTCATGTTCACCCATCAAGGTGCCTGTTCTAATTTGGCAAGGTTTTATTGATTGCGCGTATCTTGCATATGTTGTCTTGCATTTCTTCTACCTTGTTGCACCGCCATCTGCTTAGTTTACTCATCATATATGTCGAGATGCCATGCCCATCCATTATCAATACATATTCCATCTGTCATCATACCATGTTTTTTCACTCAAATGCTATTCTTGTGCATCAGACATCAAAAAGGAAGAGGGTGATTGCCGAACCTGAAGGAGCACCAGCAAAGTACTTGAAAAACGTGGTTGTGCCGGAGAAATCAGACATCACCCCACTTATATTGGCTGTACAACCAGTGACACAAAACGTAGGACCGACTCCAGCAGACTGTACCCATACTTCACTGGCCACACCACTAGCCCCACCACGTACCTGCACTCCAGCAAAACGTATGCCGACTTCAGTTGCCATAGCACCAGCCGCATTCACGTAAAAATCCCACTCCAAAGAAAAAGTACGGCAAGTCCACCGGCGAAGACCTATCCCAATCAGAGAGGCGGCCAATTCCTGCAGATTGGAACCCCATTCCAGTTATTCCTAGTTTAAAAGACAATGCTTTCAATGTTGTTAGGGGCTACGTGCATATATTCCCATAATGGGAAGATTATAGTGAAGACAAACACCATTTTCACATCTTCATGTCCCACTTACGCGTAAGTGCTATTATTCATGGTGATTATTTTCCTGTTTTTTGCTGATTGAACACATCAATGATTTACATTACATTGTTATAAGTAGGCGAGGGTCAATCTGGATAGTCATGACGAGCAAAGCTTGCTTGCGCTTTTCAAGGAAGCATTGCAGCAGTATCGGTGTTACCTGAGGAAATCACACTTTGAAGCAAGTCTGTAAATGAATTTCTGCTGAAGTCTCATGTGCTAAATTTAGAAGACATTGAATGGAAAAACCTTGTTATGCACTGGTCTCGTTCCAAGGATGAGGTACTGTCTATGATATCACATGAAAATTTGAACTTTTACTTTTCCGCATGTGCCTTACAGATCTTTTTTGCAGGAAATCTGCTCGAAAAAGAATTCCGGTTTGAAAAGAATGACAGGATATCACAAATATTCTGCCCGCTGCTTTGCTCTTGTTAGTACCTGTTGTCCTGTATCACTGTACTTGCATACATACCTGGTTCATTATGTTACAGTAGTATGCATGATAGCTTGCTTATCAATTGTTCGCTCCAAATTATCTGATCCGTATAAATGGTTACATTAGTGTAGAATATATCCAATGCCAATGAATTTTTTTAGCTCTGCATTGTTCTTGTAAGTACTTGATGTCCTTTATCAGTGTACTTATATTGACAGGTAGTTGTTCATGTACCATCACTCTGCAGCTTATTTTCCTTTGCCCTCCATTTTCTACACATCAGATCTATATTTACTCTTACCATAAGGTTGGATAACACCGATGGTACTGAAGAAGTTTAGCTGTGCATTGCTCTTGGAGGTACCTTTTGCCTGTATCGCTATACTTACATTTATAGCTACTTGGTTATGTAGCATCACTCTTCATCTTATCTTAAATATTCTCCTTTTTTCTTATACTATCACATCTATATTTACTCTTAACAAAATGTAGAATAAAGGCAATGCTTATGAAGAAGATTCTGTGGTAAACTTCTTGAATTGCCCCCCCCCCCATCAGCATGGACAAGGGCTTTTCTTCACCAATAATGTAAGTTTGTCCTTCTCAAGCCTTCAAACTTTGTTGTGTATATTTGGTTAGGCATGACTGCAACAGCTATTTATTTTTGGTGTTTGCATCAAATTGCATGTTTAAAGTTTATTATGTAGTTCATAAACAAAAGTTTGTCCTTCTCAATTTAATTTTTCAGTTGTACAACCAAGTTCCTTCTTCATACCATGTAAATTAAACTATACAGAGCAAGTGATCTTCTTTTGCACTTAATGTATGCTTCTTTTCTTGATCCGTAATCCAGTGGTGTGGTGAACCTACCCACTACAACACAATGTCATATTCTGCAATGTCTTAACTATGAGCAATGTCATATCATTCTACTATTATTTAAACCGTCCCTTTATTTAATTGACAGCACACTAACCATTGATACTTATGAGTTCTTGATCTGTAATCTAGTGGTGTCGTGAAGCTGCCAACTCCTTCACAATGTCATTTCCTGCCATGTTTTGACCTGAACAATACCATATTGTGTTAATGCAATTTTAAACTGTGTCACTTTATTCTTCAGTAAGAAATGTGATGAATTGTCAGCACTGATACTTTTATGTGCAAAACCTGTCATCTGTCTGCTTGTTTATCTTTCAGAGTGAGGATGATATAAGTGTTAAACAAGCACAGTCTCATCAGCTTGCTCAGCTGCTTGCGGTGCAGCTCCCCAGCAGGGCTAACCTTTCTTGAACTCTATTGAAGTGCTGTCGGTTTTGTATATTATTTTGTCGGCGTGTTTATTTGCACTGGTGGCGATCTTTGATGCCCAAAGGTATGTAATCTATTTGTCTGCTTGTGCTTTATTATCATAGTGGCGAACTTTGATGCCCAGTGGATGTAATATGCCATAATTTCTTTATTGTATAGTCTAGATTTTTTCTTATTCACGATGCTGCAGTTATTTTACTGTATATATGTCCCATCTTCGCAGTAAACCGGCCAAACCGTAAAATTACTGTACATAATCGGCCGTCATGCAATCACGATGTATGATCCGCATCATGGGCCCCGTCATCTTGGTCCGTTAAAAGACCTAAATGTAAACTAGCCCACTAGTAGATTCAGGCCTTTAATAGGCCAAGTAAACCGCCGACCCTCTTTTCACAAGAAAACTCAATGGGCTTTTAGGAGGCTGAGAAGTAGGTTGGGCCTGAAACATGCCGAACAGCTCACGGGCCGGCAGTAGCCCAAAATGGTCCCCGGCCCATGATTGTGCCAATCAAATCACGGGCTTTTAACAGGCCAAAATTGTCTCGGTCTTTGTTCGGCCCAATCAGATTATCGGCTGCGAGCAGGCCCGATGCAAACCGGGCCGTAGTTAGGCCCAACTATCTGACGGCCTTTAACAGGCCGAAATTAATATAGGGCCGAAATGTTAAACGTGCCCTTAATAGGCCGAAACTAATATCTGGCCGAATTACTAAATGGGCCATTAGCAAGTGGGCCCAAAAGCATAGCGTCCGGTTAATGACGAATCAATCGATATGGGCCATAATTTAGCCCAAAGCCTCTTAAAGGGCGGACACGATCTGGGCGTAATTTGGCCCCGAACATGGTAGGCTTTAACGGCGGGATCTCATATGGGCCATTATTAGGCTTAACGTGGCAGGCCATTAATGGACCGGATCAAATATGGGCCGACATTTGGCCCAAAACATGGTAGCCAGTTAATTGGCCGGCCTACTAGGGTCCTCAAAATCTTGTGGGCCTACAGCCGGGCCGGCCCATTAATGTCGGCGAAATGTCATGGGCCTTTAGGTGGGCCGGCCCATTATGGTCCACAAAAATCTTGTGGGCCTTCACCTGGGCCGGCCCATTATGGCCCACAAAAATTTTGTGGGCCTTTACCTGGGCCAGCCCATTATGGCCCGCAAAATCTTGTGGGCCTTTAGCTGGGCCAGCCCATTATGGTCCGCAAAATCTCATGGGCCTTTAGCTGGGCCGACCCATTATGGTCTGCAAAATCTTGTGGGCCTTTAGTTGGGCCGGCCCATTTAAACTTTATGGACTACTTTTGGGCCAGTCCACGTGTCAACATATCATAGGCGCATCTCGCCCATTGGATGAGTGACACCTGTGCCAATGTGGAGCTGACACGTGTTTCCTCCGGCCAATGATGATTTTACACATGGAAAATCCCCGTTGGTTTGGGCTGTTAACGGGTTATCGGATCCAAAACCGGACCCGATAGCTTAACGACGTTCCGTTACGGTGGATGCCACATGTTGGTCACCCTTGACGAAAGCACTTCTGTGACGCGTGATTTATCGTCATGGAAGTGGACACTTCCATGATGATAATTTTGGTAATGTCATGGAACACTTCTACGATAGCATAGGTTTGACTATCTTGATTCTGTCATAAAATCATCATGGATGTACATGCATGACAGAAAACGCGACCTACTGTGCAAACACGTATCATCACGGAAGTGTATTTTTTTGTAGTGCTGGTTTCCCTAGCTGGGATATTTTGTTCTTTTGAAAGATTTGTCTTGTTGCTTCTGATCTTCACTTCTGGTGGTGGCGGTTTTGTTGAGCTTTGACTGATCGAGCAAGTGATGACCAGTTGACGGTCATCTGTGGGCTCACTAATCTTTAAAGGAACTTCAGACATAATAACTTCCTCCTCTCTTATAGCTTCGAAACCATTGTAAGCCATGGTTTCAAATTCCGCATCAGATGATGGTTCAACCAAAGTTTCTTCCTCTCTAGGTCTTTTCTGTCTTGTGCCTCTAATTATCCTAGAGCTGGGTCAAACAGAAATAAGCTTGGCCATCGATAAAAAAGAGAACAAATGAAGAAAAAGGAAAGATTGCACACAAACCAAGCTGCTACTTCAGTTGCTTCATTCTGTAAACTTACTGCATTCTCCTCTGCTGCAGCATTATCCTCTAAACTTGCTGCATTCTCCTCTACTGCTGCATTATCCTCTAAACTTGCTGCATTCTCCTCTACTGCTGCATTCTCCTTTGCATTTGCTGCTGCCCATTGTTCCTCTTCTCCAAATGATGCATCAACTGGATTGGCACAACGCCTAGCAATATGCCCTAGGATACCACATCTTCTGCACTTACGCTATTTTTTACACGGCCCTCTTCACCAGCTCTTATCCTGTTTTTCCTTGGTCTTCCTGGTGGTCTAGTTAGTACAGGAGAATGGAGTTTGAACCCAAGGTCTACTATGTTCCATTGGTCTTTTCCCAAGAGCACATGCACATTTTCAGCATAAGCAGCCCTAAATTTGCCAACAGAGAAATATTTAGAGCAATACTGATCAACTTCACCATCTTCACCTCCAATAACAGTCATGAGATGTAGGGCATGTATGCACGGCTTCTCGCGGATCTGCCATTGCCTACAGCTGCATTCATAGGTTGCAAGGTTCACTGGATATCTCCATTCCCTATTTTTACTGTCAGTGTATGTCACCCCAGCCTCGTATGTCGACGGTCGTATGCATTTCATCCTTAGTCCTCTTGATTTGGCATGCAATGCCTTAATCATATATGGGAGCACAAGATGGCCAACATATTGTGTTTCTGCAATTCTTTTACGAAGAGCCATCTTTACCATGATCATCTGCCTGATCTTATCAAATGCTTGCCACAACAAAAGCCCTTTCACTGACTTGAACTTTGCATTGAAACACTCAGCGAAGTTATTGGCCACAAAGTCTACTTTGCATATTCCATTGAACTTGCTTCTTGACCACATCTTTCCATGATGTTCATCCATGTACTCCTTCACCAAAGGATTATGAGCATACAACACTCTCAAATGGTGCTCATGCTTCCTCAAGCTGCATGTGTATGATGCTGGCCATATATTCTCATCATAAACTTTTCCTTTGAATTTCTTTTTAAAATTATGCGCTAGGTGTCACATACATTCCCTATGTTCCACTCCAGGGAATACAATTTCTACTGCAGTTTATAAACCCTTGCAAGCATCTGCGTGTAGAACTAAACCTGAGGGTGTACCTATAATGTTGCGCAACTGCTGCAGAAAATAGACCCAACTCTACTCACACTCTACACTGGTGCGTGTCGGTCCTAAACAAACGGTTTTTAACCCCTTTCCGCGACGGCATTTGGAACCGTCGCCAAGTGAGTGTGTGCGATAGGGTGTCCTTCCCACACGACCCAGAAATTGTCGGGGATAGGCCTTCCTGGGACCCAGGCTGGGGCCGTGTGCGATCGGGCGAGGCATCAAACCCATTCATTTCCGTAGGTGTGTACATCCCACACGGTAATCTGAGAAAATCATTTCCGTAGGTATGTACATCCCACACGGTAATCCGAGAAAATCATTTCCGTAGGTATGTACATCCCACAAGGTGAATCCCAGAAAAATATTTCCGTTCGTATGTATATCACACACAGTCAATCCAAGGAATATGTTTCTGTTCTTATGTACATCCCACACAGTCAATCCAAGGAAAAGGTTTCCGTTCGGACGTACATCCCACACAGTTTTATGTGTAGGCTCGTGTGTGAAAGGTGTAACTATCACACACGGTCTTCCTTGGTTAACTGTTTGCTTTTATCAACTATATCACACACGATTTGATGAAGAAAACTGTGTGGCATTAGGCTATCCATCGCAAGCGCTTTTACTTCTAGAACCGTTTGCAAAGGTCCATGACACATTTAGCAGGTTTATTAGTTTACAATTAATAATTACAGTATTACGCAAATTCAAATTTCATATCGAATAGCTGTTTGCCAATTTCATACCAGGCACATAAATATATTATAACATCACAGTACGGTAACTACATGAAAACAACACAGTACAACATATAGCTAGTTCAACTTCATAAGAACAATATATTCATTTCCCTAATCGAGATCATCCAGGCTCGTCTTATCCACCTCTGCTTTCAGTTCAGTAAGAACCCGTTTTGCACGGACCAACTGGGAAAGTGCCTCCCCCTTCGCCAACACCATCTTAGCAAAGTCTGATTTAAAAAATCTGAACTCATTCTCCACCTTCAACTTTTTATCCCGCATCTTGAAATATGCTTCAGCGTTGACAAGACTTTCTCTAAGCCTACGTGTGTTCTCTTCCTCATACATGCTCCAGAGCTTCGTTAGGCACATCTTCAAAGACTGTGGCCACTCTTGATCAACCCACTCCAAGTACGAACACTTCCGTTAATCCTATAATATTTAAAACTAGATCCGTAACAATTGTAGGGGAAATGGGTTTATAGCAACATAGAAAATCACCAATGCTTATTTTGAAAAACTGAAGAAACATGTTAATTATGACATATCTTCTCAAAAAGATCAATGTGCAAATGAAATAATTGGTACTGAGACAACAACCAAATTCTGGAACATCAGAAGCTAAGTAACTACAACGATGCTACAAGTTCTTACTCATGTACAATAAATAACAAATTGAACATTTTATGAGGAAGGTAAATATAATTGCAACAGCATAGCGGACAGTGTTTGGATGACAACAAATTGATACTAACAGGTGTGTACATGCACAAATTTAGTAACATAGAACTAATAGCACTAAGGACGTCCACTATGTATGCCAAAACTGGGGTAAAGACAACTGTTGCTACGTCTCGCACCGGTGCCTGCACCTTTGGCGAGCCGATGCTGTGGAAAAAAAATCGAGGAACCGGACTCGGAGCACGTAGTTGCTCCGATGCCCATTCCTTCGTGCCATAAAGATTTAGTATTTTACTGCTTGGCTGCTCGGATGTGTGGACCAAAGTTGGCTGCACAAACAAGCGGTGCCAAATAATTTTATAATGGCACCACCGATGAGATGGCAACAATTTAAGATACTAGGTACAAACTGTGACCTTTGTCTTAGGATGCGTTTGGTTGAAGGTGTGGTATGAATGGGTTGGGACCGTGACATTGTCTCAATCACATCTAACAAATGATTTGTAACAACGAAAGAGGGTCTAACCTTCTCTGCACACGCCAGAAACTTCCTCCCACTATCCATAGAATCAGACGCAACTAGCTTCACGCATGGAGATTGATGGTGACAACGAGCAGATAGATCTTCAGCCACCCCGCTCCATTCGTTGCAACTGATGGTCTTAGGGAGCTGCAAGAGGAAGAAACGACTCAAATCGACCTCCGGGTAAAAATCCTTCATTCCAAGTCATAGCCTGAGAGAGATAAGAGAGGCATACCCGGGTGGTGAAGGAGTAGTCGCCGGAGGAGGAACCACTAGAGATGTCTTTGAAGAAGACCATAGCGACCCCGGCGGTAGGATACGAGACGACGAGAGCGAGGAAGCGGCTATAGCTTAGCAAGGAAGGAAGGAAGGAGGAAACAGGGGAAATGTGACTTGTGGTCGGGGAGAAAAGGGGGTGGGGAAGGGGGCGGGGGTAGATATTTTTGCGGTAGGCCAAAATTTTGGAAATGTGGAGGGAAACTTTGTGCGCGGTGCCGCTGGACCATTCACTATGAACGATTGTGTGCATCGCAAATGATTCTTCTACTTTACACGCATGGGAAGAGTTTGATAATTCAAATTTTGGTCTCAAGGCATGGGCACACTCACTTTGAACGCGCGCGGTGCCGACGGACCATTCTCTTTGAACGTTTGTGTGCATCGCAAATGATTCTTCCGCTTTACTGGCGCATGGGATGAGTTTGATAATTCAAATTTTGGTGGAAGTTTCCCCGGGTACGTCATTGCATAATTTAACATCGCTTGCTAATTTGGGCACACAAAAGAGCGTACAACAGATAGACCACACTTACTGAATCGAGCAACTTTAGTAATTACACAGAGCCAGTTGACCCAAACATTGCTCTAACAAAAGACCAGCATTAAAAACAAAGCTTAAGTACGCATAATTAAAAATCCGCCGCCGTGCCAGCCTATGCATCGCTGGTGTGAGATGAGACGTCGATGACTTGTCCTAGCGACATGCCGCCGTTGGTGGACTCCGCGCCCCCCCTAATGAAGTCGACCGCGTCCTCGTCCTCGTCCTCGGCGCCGCCCTCAAGGTTGTAGTACTCGTAGTAGTGGCTACGCCAGAGCTTGCGTTGGTACTCCACCGCTGATTCCTCGACGGACACACTCTTCTCTATGTTGACCTCGGCCACGCGCAAATCCTCCTCCCGGCGCTCCTCAATCTCCGCCGCCTCCTGCATCTCCAGCTCCCGCTCGGGGACCTCATGAGGAAGCAGGTGCTCCATGGCCACCCCCGCCTTTTTAGACATGGGTTGCATGGTGGAGTCCGAGGTGGCCTGGAATATCTTGGTGTGGATGGCCTCGACCCGGGCCAGGACGACATCAGCGGCACAGACGGCAGCTCGAGCGCTCTCAGCGTTTGCAGCCACCGTCGCAGCAGTAGCTGCAGCTGTCTCGGCTGCTGCAGCTGCCCTGTCAGCTGCCGTAGACGCCCTCTTGGCAGAAGCGGCTGCGCTCAATGCGGATGCGGCGGCACTCTCGGCGTAGGCGACGGCGCTCTCGGCGCAGGCGGCGGCGCTCGGGGGTGACGCGGCCATTGTACGGGCCTTCACGAAGCGTTTCCACGGCTTCATCTTTGCAAGAAGGGGGTGCGGGAATGGGGATCGGGATTCGTGGACTCGGGGGTTGCCGGCACTAGAGCAAACGAACCGGCAAAGCTTAAGGAGGGAGACTTAAATAGACCCAGATATTTTCATCGCAAATGGTTCCTAGAAAACAATTGTGTGTGATGTTGTAGATATTTTTTTATTAGCTGTGAAAGACGAATTTGGAATGAAGTGCCAACGGATGGTGTCTTAAATGAACAAGAAATTTTGTAGTACTAATACAACTGTCATGTCAGTTTTTGGAAAATTCCAGGGTTCATTTGACCTTCTAAGACATTTAAGTGATTTTATAGCAATTTAATGACCGTAATTGAAATTTGAACTACATTTACATGCAACAGCTAACCATAGCGGTTTGAAAATTCATATTTCATGTACTTGTGTGCGATTTACTTCCATGTGCAGTAAATTGGAAGGAATTTTCAAACATATTGGTCTAACGGCTATGACACAATTAAGCATGGAGTGACATGACATTTTAATTCCAAAAGATTAAAAAAAATCAGAAACACATGAAACCTTGGTTGATGTAATGTCATGCCACCAAGATGATGTGGTAAAAAAATTGGCATGTTTGACCAAAGTTTGGACAAACACCCCTCACAAACCGGAGCAACTCACTAGAAGGCTCGTGGTTCCGAGAGGGAACAATGCATGTTTGATGGAGATAGCTTCCTCTTACGTCCTTCAATTTTTTTTCTATGTCTAATGTGCACTACTACAACTGCAATGTGAATTTTTTGAAAATTCTAGGGGTCACTTGACCCTGTAAAGACATTTACTGACCGTAATTCAAATTTGAACTACACCTACAAGCAACGCCTAACCAAAACGGTTTGAAAAATCATATTTGTGTACTTGTGCGCGAGTTAATTCCATGTGCAGTAAACTAGAAGAAATTTTCAAACATATTTGTATCACGACATGGACACATATTGTGACAGCCTGGTTTTTGCCCTCTCTTATTTGCTTGATTTTCATTTGAATTTTTTTGAAAACTTGGAGTTCTTGAATCTTTTCATATGGACTTAACACTTGGGCATCCTTAGCTTTCACCCAAGTGCTTCACTTCCCTCCTAAATCATCATTTCACTTCTGATCCACCCCAATATAATCTTTGGAATATTTTTCTTAAATGAAAAATATTCATTTCTCTCAGAAACCCTAGCCAAATATGTTTGTTCCAAAGCAACCCTAATTTTTATGGCTCAGAAAATTCTGAGATAATTCACAAATATTCTATGAACCCTAGGGCACCTTCCTGAGTAAAAATATTTCATCACTTTTTGGAATATTTTTGCTATAGATAATATTTTCTGTTCTGGACAGAAATGGTGATTTCTACAGCAACTACCATTTTACTTGCTCCATTTGACCTGAACTTTCTTGTGCATATTTACCTTAGTAACTCTAAGCTAGCCTCCAAAGCACAGCTTCAAACTCCCAGCCATTTGACCCCAGTAACATCACAAATTTACTGACCAGAAACTTACTTGGTTTGTGAAAACTTCTCTACTGCACCTGGATCCAAACCAAATCACGGTAACACTCAAAACTACCACGAACAACATGCCAGACATCGAGTTTATGCTTAGATCGACCTGATGTCATAGTTCACGCGGTGACCGCGTTCGTCCAGGGGTGTTGGCATGCGTGTCGGCGTGCTCTGAACGTCGCCGAGCGATCTGTTCGCGCGTGCTTGCTTCCCTCGCCTGCCCGAGCATGCAAACCGCACCACCATCTCCGTCTCAACGTTCTTAACTCCTCCCTGGAACTCGCTGACGCTGGAGCTCGCCGCAGCGAGCACGGGCAAGGTCTGGCCAGCCCAACAGTGGGGAGCGCACTGTGCTCGTCGCCATCCTCATGATCATGTGCTCGTCCCTGTCCGCCCACAGTGGCCGCGTGACCTCCGTTGCCTTCTCCCCCTCTCATTGATGCTGCTCGTCGCCAGGCGCTGTGGACAGGTGTCCACTGGCGGAGCCCGAAGCACCCTCGCTGCTCGCTTATAAATAGAGCCACCCCCAGCCTCCTCGAGCACCATCTAGCACTCACACACACCCCACGATCGTGTAGGAAGCCGTATCCCGGCCGGGCAGGCCTCGGGCCGCCGTCCCTGAGATTGAGCTCGCCGGTGATCCCCTCTGGTCGCCGTGGAAGCTCTAGCCTCTCCCAGGCCAGGGCAACCCCTCCAGGGCTTCCGCCTCTCTCCGGTGAGGCCGTCTCAAGCGATTGGAGCCCCTGGAGTGGCCTCCGTTCGCCGTCTTCCTCGACTCCGGCGACCTCCGCGTTCTGCCTCGGCTTGCGAGCTTGTTTCCGATGCCGTCCGACCACCCCTAGCCATGCTATGGGTACGAGCAGGTGCACCATCGTCCCCTCTCTCAATCCCTCCCTCTCGTTTGAGCCAAGAAGCCCTCGTCACCGGCGAGAGCTCCGGCGAAGCCGCGGCCTTCTCTGTTTCTCTCTTCCCCTTCCCCCACCTGACTAGAGCGGCCCGCTAGTCAGCCACTCTGTACGTGCGCGAAGCGGTATGAGTGGTGACGCCCCTGGGCTTTATGCCTTCGACGTCACCCCCCCTCAGCTGTTTATTTTTATTCAAATTCATTTGAATTTACAGAAAACTTCAAACAGTTATAACTTTTTAACCATAAGTCCAAATGAATTGATTCTTTTTGCATTGTGTTCTTTGAAAAGAAATCTAGCAGCTCACCAAAGATGAGATTTTTCTGAGCTGTTTAGAATTTCTGGTGATTTTCAGAAGTGTTCTTGATATTTGCCTTTTGTGTATAAATTTATTTTCAGAAGGTGAGGCTTGTCTTGAGGATCACCAGAGGGCTTGTGAACCTCATCTGCAGTAAGGCAAGCCACATCAACATTTTCATGGTGTCATTTCAATATTTGTGATTTTTCTTACTTGAATGAAATGATTAATCCACGCATTTAAATAATTATTTTGTTATTTATATTCTGTCAAGTGTTTGATAGTTAATATGCATATGGGAAATTTATCGGAGGTACGTTCTTGTGTGAGAAATTAATAAAACTTGTTGCAAAATATTTTGGTTAAGCTATGAGCCATTTTGAGCAGCAAAGTTACATGAGTGGTTGATGTTTAAGCTTGGTGTGTATATGGATGGCATCGGTCATTTTTATTATTATGTGATGCATGTGTAGTTTCGCATTTCATGGCATGCTATGACACTGGTCATTTTCATTTTTAAGTTGAACCTGAAAATAACTCAACTTGAATATATCGTTGATTGGGTCATGGTGCCGCTGAATCGAGTTTCTTTCCAGTGCAACCACATTTGCCTTTGTGGGAAGGCCTTGATTCGGTCCATTGACATGGCCTCTGGTCGGTGCCTCCAACTAGGGAAGGTTATGCCGTGGTTGCCCTAGCCCAGTAAGCAGGCATAATCTTGTGTGCTCATTGATGAGATTATGGTACTAAGTCCCCGAGTGGGAGTGTTTGACCACGACGATGGTCGGGGTGTCTTTGGTAGACACGGGGCCACCCAGGACTAGCCCGTTGGGGATTTGGTCGGAGTGGCCGGGAGAGTGCTGTGGCAATGGAAGGGTTTTGTCAGAATGCCGTTGGTCCACCCGAATGGGAGTGCGAGGCCATGGATTCCGTGGTGTGGGTACAGTGTGCTACCTCTGCAGAGTGTATAATCTATCGATAGCCGAGTCCACGGTCATGGACACCTTGTAGTAGGTCCCACCATGAGTCAACGATTAATAAAAATTGCACACTAAGCTGTAAACTTTGCATTGTTGAGGATGGCACAAAGGCCATCGAGGAAATTGGGACCAGATATCGGTCGTGGTTGTGATCGCTGTAAGGATCACGAGTCATTTTGTTAAAGACCACGTTGGTGGTTTTTTTGTGATCTGAGGATGATCACGGTTGGTAAGTTGTCCCGAGGGCCGCTCGAGCATGATCACAACATCTTTGACATATAGTGTTGCATTCTTAATAATTGGTTAAGTATCATGATATTGTCTGCCATTATGATTATGCCTGTTGTGAGCTTGCAATTACATTCAATGTACTGACCTGGCGTGTCATGCTAGATTTCAGGAAAATCTCGTTGGAAAGGAGCGTTGTTCGAGTCTAGATCGTGTCGACATCGGTGTCCCTGTGATATGGAGCTTCCGCTACGACGTTATTCCACTGCCATGTAGTTGTTCAGATCGAGGCCCCTTTATGTTCACTAAATAATGTACATATTGTTCAGCCGCACCGTGCGTGCCGCTTGGCCTCGACAACTGTTGTAATATAAACCCTGTTCCGCTAGCATCAATAAAGCGGTTGTTTTCTGTACCAAGATGTTGTGTGTTGCCAGAAGACATGGTCTCTGGTCTGGCAATGCATGGTAAACCGGTCGCTCTGAGCTGGGGTGCCACAACGATTGGTATCAGAGCCGCGCTGACTGTAGGCCACGCTAGACTACGACGTGTTAACTAGACGCTAGACCCGAGTAAATTTGAGTGCCGTAGCAGTTATAGCTGGTTGTTGCATTGTAGTCATTCAATTATTATTTTATGCTAACCTGCTGATTGTTGTGAGTGTAGATGGCTCCGGTGCCGTATCCGTGCCAGTTGCAGCTGATGCCGTACACATCATCGCACCTTCTCCGCAACATGTGGCGTCGGCTGTACCCTCACGAGGACGACCTAGTCTACCATGTGTACCAGGAGCATCTAGCAGACTCAGTGTATGAGTATCACGCAGTGGTTACTCTGCGCACTAGTTCCGATTCCGGCTCTTACACTCGTACTTCTCAGAGCGGTTATGCCTCCACCGCTTCTCAGGCTGTCCAGTTTGCCGCATTTGAGGTCCTTGTCGAGCTTCGCTATACCGAGGTCCAAATGAAGCACCACCCAGGTTTCTATTACTACCCATCTCTGGACGACAACGGTCGTATCCGTTTCCCTCTCATTGATCCGGAGTCTGTAGTGTTGCTAGCCACCTTGCTCGCTATATCACTGTTAGCTATCTGATGATCCACGAGCTGGCTCGAGAGCTGACTCGTGCCCCTACTGCTTTAGCCGCTACTTTGGTCACTTCTAGATCCGCCACTACTCCGTCTTCACTGGGATTTACCCCTTATGTCCTAGTTAGCTCTAGCTCCCCTATTTCGCCGGTTACTCCCCCGAGTAGCATGGGCGTCTCGGCCGTGAACCCTCTCAGTGCTCCTGCCAAGTGGGTCTCACTTCTCGCTACTCCTGTAGCCCCGATGCTTCATCCTACCCCTGCCCCTGAGGGAGAGACCTCGAGGCAGTGCCGTCGTGTTACCATTAACCCGGAGGTTTCTGTTAACCACGTCAGTTCGGGATCCGAGACCGCTTCAGGGGAGGACACCGCAGCACCAACAGAGCAGTAGTGTTTTTGCGTATTCACAGTCATCTGGATGATGTACGGATGTAGTCGTACGAGTCATGATGCTTCATTGCATGTATGAGAGTAGTGGAACCAGTCATGTTGCTTATCTTTCATGTATGAGTCTATGCATAATTATGTTGGGACTTTAATCACTGTATTTTCTTCGCTCTTTTGTCTTTTTCGAGATTTGTTGCTGGCTTTTCCCCAATTTTATTCTTGGATGTCTCTCATCTCGATTGCGTTGTCTTGGGAAAAATCCTCAATAGGATGACGCAGGGAGGCAGCAGTAGCAACGTTCGTGAGGGAACTCCTGTTCTTCGTTCCGCACGACAGGCAGGATATTCTTCCGAGCCGTACGTTCCGCCACCACCTCCACCGCCTAATCCTCCCTCCACCGAGCAAATTCTGCGTATGTTTGAAGAGAAAAGGAACAATGATCTGATTGAAATAGTGAGAATTGTGCAAGCTATGGTTGGACAGAATGGAAATCAGAATGGTCATCACTCAAAGCTGTCAGATTTTCAGAGGACCAATCCACCCAGTCTCAGTCAGATTGGTGACCCATTGGATGCAGATGATTGGTTGCGCACCATGGAGAAAAATCTTGAGATTGCCCGTACTGAAGGAAATGATAAAGTTCCATTTGCAGCTCATTACCTTGAAGGCGCAGCTGCCATATGGTGGTAAAATACAAAGGCCATGTGGCCGATTGATGAGGAAATCACCTGGGAAAAATTTAAGGATAAGTTCCTAAAATATCATATCCCTACATGAGTTATGAAGGCTAAGCAGCGTGAATTTCTCGCGTCCAAGGAAATCAGTCTGTGTCTGAATATCTGCGAAACCCGTTACTCTCTGTATGACGTGGCCACCGAAGAAAGGAAGATTGACAGATTTCTTGGAGGTTTAAATCCGCAACTTCGGTGTGCTCTCAGTATGTTTGATTTCTCAGATTCCCAAACTCTGGTGGACAAGGCGTTCATTGCTGAACGGGAGCACAAGCTTATATCAGATAATAGGCCTACTAACAACGACAACAAGCGCAAGTTTGAGCCAAGGAAGGATGGGCAACCTATGCAAAAGGCTCGTACCTGGCAGCAGACTCAGGTGAAATACATGCCAAATTGGCAGCAAAATGTTAACAGGACCACCACTCAAGTCAAGAATATTGTGACCAATCCAACACATGAGGAGCGTCAACGCAATAATTCTTGTTTCATTTGCGGGCAGCAGGGGCATTATGCCAAACAGTGCCCCAAGAACAACAAGATGAATGCCCTAAGCAGGCCACAAGTCAACTTTATGGAGTCATGGCCAACCCAGCAAAACTTCACTGGGCACGTGCATCATATCTCCGCCGATGAAGCCCAAGAGAAGCCAGAAGTCGTCATTGGTATGTTTTCTGTTAATGACATACCTGCAGTAATTTTATTTGACTCTGGGGCTTCCCATTCTTTTATTTCTCGGAGTTTTGCTGCCCAAAACAATTTTCCTTGCATTATTTTGGGCAAAAATATGCTGGTACAAACCCCAGGATCTATAATCAAGAGCAATCTGGTCTGTCGTGATCTGGAGATCAATATCAACGGAATCTACTTTCCAACATCTCTGATAATCATTGCGTCTGAACAGTTGGATATTATATTGGGTATGAATTCGTTGACCAAATATAGAGTTTGCATAAACTATGCAACCCGAGAACTCAATTTGACCAGTCTGAATGGGCAGCTCACCAAATTCTTTGCTCGCAAGAATATACCCAAGCCAGAATTAGTTTGCACCGCTGTGGTTGAATTGGAATTTATTCCTGTGGTTAGTGAGTACCCTGATGTGTTTCCAGAAAAACTGCCAGGCATGCCACCAGATCGGGAACTGGAGTTTGCAATAGATTTTGTGCCCGGAACCGCACCGCTATACAAGAAGTATTACCAGATGCCCTCATCAGAATTAGTGGAGCTAAAGAAACAGCTTGAAGAATTACTCCAGAAAGGTTATATTCGTCCCAGCTCTTCACCATGGGGATCACCTGCTATTTTCGTGGGAAAAAAGGATGGTAGTCTCCGTATGTGCATAGATTACCGCCAGCTGAATGAGGTCACCATCAAAAATAAATATCCACTGCCAAGGATTGATGATCTGTTAGATCAGCTCAGTGGGGCTAAAGTATTATCAAAAATCGATTTACGGACCGGATATCATCAGCTCAAGATTAAAAAGGAGGATATTCCTAAGACTGCATTCACTACACGGTACGGTCTTTACGAATATACCGCGATGTCATTTGGTCTCACCAATGCCCCTGCTTTCTTTATGCATATGATGAACAAAGTGTTCATGGACTTCCTTGACAAATTCGTGGTAGTCTTCATCGACGACATCCTCATTTACTCCAAGGGTGAAGAAGAGCACCAGGATCACCTCCGAGCAGTGCTACAATGGCTCTGCGACCATCAGTTATATGCCAAGTTCAGTAATTGCGAATTTTGGCTCAAGCAAGTTGGGTTTCTCGGACATGTACTATCCGCCGAAGGTATAGCTGTGGACCCAAGCAAAGTAAAGGATGTGCTCGATTGGGTACCGCCCACGACTGTAACACAAATCCGGAGTTTCCTCGGATTAGCTAGATACTATTGTCGTGTTATTGAAGGGTTTTCCAAAATCGCTAAACCCATGACGGAACTGCTCAAAAAGGATACGAAGTTTAAGTGGACAGAGGATTGTGAGATTTGTTTTAATGAGCTGAAGATACATCTGACAACCGCACTTGTATTGACTCTTCCAGACATTTATCGCAGCTTTGATGTGTACTTTGATGCCTCCAGACAAGGTATTGGTTGTGTGCTTATGCAAGACAGCAAGGTAGTAGCATATGCATCACGACAGCTACGACCCCATGAAGAAAATTATCCTACTCATGATTTGGAATTGCCTACGGTTGTTCATGCATTAAAAATTTGGAGACACTACTTCATTGGAAAAATGTGCCAATTTTTTACCGACCACAAAAGTCTCAAGTACATTTTCGCTCAGCCAGATTTAAATCTACGTCAGCGAAGATGGCTAGAGTTGGTCAAGGATTATGACCTTGGAATAAATTACCATCCAGGCAAGGCCAACGTCGTTGCCGATGCCCTCAGTCGAAAGCCTGTCAGCTTAAATGCCATATTGGAATCATTGCCCACCAAACTCCAAGAGGAGATCGCTCAGCTCAACCTGGTCATCGTGGATGCTGGTCTCGCTAATATTTTGGAAGCTACCCCCACACTTGAGAAGGAGATCCACAAGGTCCAGCTAGATGACGCCAAGCTACAAAAACGTGCCAAGGGCCAGATGGCAAGGCAGACCCTAGATTTCTTCAAGGATAAATTCGGTACCCTCCGATTCCGTGGACGAATTTGTGTACCCGATCAACCGGACTTGAAGAAGAAAATCTTGTCAGAAGCACACGAATCCTCGTATTCCATTCACCCGGGAGGAACGAAAATGTATGAGGACCTTAGAAAAATATTCTGGTGGGATGGAATGAAGAAAGACATTGCCTATTTTGTAGCCTGTTACAACATATGCAACAAGGTGAAGGCAGAGCATCAGAAGCCAGCCGGACTCCTCCAACCGCTGCCCGTTTCACAGTGGAAGTGGGATGACGTTTGTATGGATTTCATTACAGGATTGCCTAAGACTCAGCGAGGCAAGGATGCAATCTGGGTCATTCTAGACACCCTCACCAAGGTTGCTCACTTCATCCCGATCAGCACCAGATACAGAGCAGATGAACTTACACAACTGTATGTATCCAGAATTGTCAGTCTGCATGGAATACCCTGAACTATCACTTCCGGCCGAGGTTCTTTGTTTACCTCCGCTTTCTGGTCCCTTCTCCATCAAGCCTTGGGGACAACACTGAAATATAGTACTGCTTATCACCCTCGCATGATGGATGACAGAGCGGGTAAATCAAATACTTGAAGATATGTTTCGAGCCTGTGCGCTAGCCAATGGAGCTAAATGGGAAGATTACTTGCCATATGCCGAGTTCTCTTATAACAACAGTTTTCAGACCAGTCTAAAGATGTCACCATATGAAGCTCTGTATGGCCGTAAGTGCCGCACTCCTTTAAAGTGGTCTCAAACTGGAGATAGCCGTATCTTCGGAACGGATCTCATGATGGAAGCTGAGAAACAAGTTAGGGAAATCAGAGACAGACTGCAATTGGCCAAATCTCGACAGAAGAGTTATTATGATGCAAAGCATCAGACAGATGGAGAAGGCTCATGGTTCCGAGAGGGAACAATGCATGTTTGATGGAGATAGCTTCCTCTTACGGCCTTCAATTTTTTTTCTACGTCTAACATGCACTACGACAACTGCAATGTGAATTTTTTGAAAATTCTAGGGGTCATTTGACCTTGTAAAGACATTTAAGTGATTTTCTAGCCATTTAATGATCGTAATTCAAATTTGAACTACACCTACATGCAACGCCTAACCAAAACGGTTTGAAAAATCATATTTGTGTACTTGTGCGCGAGTTAATTCCATGTGCAGTAAACTAGAAGGAATTTTCAAACATATTTGTATCACGACATGGACACATATTGTGACAGCCTAGTTTTTGCCCTCTCTTATTTGCTTGATTTTCATTTGAATTTTTTTGAAAACTTGGAGTTCTTGAATCTTTTCATATGGACTTAACACTTGGGCATCCTTAGCTTTCACCCAAGTGCTTCACTTCCTCCTAAATCATCATTTCACTTGATCCACCCCAATATAATCTTTGGAATATTTTTCTTAAATGAAAATATTCATTTTCTCTCGAAACCCTAGCCAAATCTGTTTGTTCCAAAGCAACCCTAATTTTTATGGCTCAGAAAATTCTGAGATAATTCACAAATATTCTGTGAACCCTAGGGCACCTTCCTGAGCAAAAATATTTCATAACTTTTTGGAATATTTTTGCTACAGAAAATATTTTCTGTTCTGGACAGAAATGGTGATTTCTTCAGCAACTACAATTTTACTTGCTCCATAGGACCTGAACTTTCTTGTGCATATTTACCTTAATAACTCTAAGCTAGGCTCCAAAGCAGCTTCAAACTCCCAGCCATTTGACCACAGTAACATCACAAAGTTACTGACCAGAAACTTACTTGGTGTGTGAAAACTTCTCTACTGCACCTGGATCCAAACCAAATCATGGTAACACTTAAAACTACCACGAACAACATACCAGACATCGAGTTTATGCTTAGATCGACCTGATGTCATAGTTCACGCGGTGACCGCATTCGTCCAGGGGTGTTGGCATGCATGTCGACGCACTCTGAACGTCGCCGAGCGCTCTGTTCGCGCGTGCTCGCTTCCCTTGCCTGCCCGAGCGTGCCAAACCGCGCCACCATATCCGTCTCAACGTTCTTAACTCCTCCCTGGCACTCGCCGACGCCGGAGCTCGCCACAGCGAGCACGGGCAAGGTCCGCCCAATAAAGGCGGAGCGCCTTGTGCTCGTCGCCATCCTCTTGATCCTGCTCGTCCCCGTCCGCCCACAGTGGCCGCGTGACCTCCGTCGCCTTCTCCCCCTCTCACTGACGCCGCTCGTCGCCGGGAGCCGTGGACAGGTGTCCACCGGCGGAGCCCGAAGCACCCTCGCTGCTCTCCTATAAATAGAGCCACCCCAGCCTCCTCGAGCACCATCCAGCACTCACACACACCCCACGATCGAGTAGGAAGCCGTAGCCCGGCCGGGCAGGCCTCAGGCCGCTGTCCCTGAGATTGAGCTCGCCGGTGATCCCCTCTGGTCGCCGCGGAAGCTCTAGCTTCTCCCAGGCTAGGGCAACCCCTCCAGGGATTCCGCCTCTCTCCGGTGAGGCCGTCTCGAGCGATTGGAGCCCCTGGAGTGGCCTCCGTTCGCCGTCTTCCTTGACTCCGGCGACCTCCGCGTTCTGCCTCCGCTTGCAAGCTTGTTTCCGACGCCGTCCGACCACCCCTAGCCACGCTACGGGTACTGGCAGGTGCGCCATCGTCCCTCTCTCAATCCCTCCTCTCGCTTTGAGCCAAGAAGCCTCGTCACGGGCGAGAGCTCCGGCGGCCGCCTTCTGCTTTCTCTCTCCCCCTTCCCCCACCTGACTAGCTGGGCCTGGTAGTCCGCCACTCTATGTGCGCGCGAAGCAGTACGAGTGGTGACGCCCCTGGGCTTTACGCCTTGACGCCACCCCCTCGGCTGTTTATTTTTATTCAAATTCATTTGAATTTACAGAACACTTCAAACAGTTATAACTTTTTAACCATAAGTCCAAATGAATTGATTCTTTTTGCATTGTGTTCTTTGAAAAGAAATCTAGTAGCTCACCAAACATGAGATTTTTCTGAGCTGTTTAGAATTTCTGGTGATTTTCAGAAGTGTTCTTGATATTTGCCTTTTGTGTTTAAATTTATTTTCATAAGGTGAGGCTTGTCTTGAGGATCACCAGAGGGCTTGTGAACCTCATCTGCACTAAGGCAAGCCACAACAACATTTTCATGGTGTCATTTCAATATTTGTGATTTTTCTTACTTGAATGAAATGATTAATCCACGCATTTAAATAATTATTTTGTTATTTATATTCTGTCAAGTGTTTGCTAGTTAATATGCTTGATTTAGAGATTGTGGAAACTAGTTTAGTTGGTGAAGCAAAGCTAGGATTTATTCACGGTGATGATAGAAATAATTTTTGCTATGCATGGTAGTAAATATTTAAAGTTATGTTCTTGCATAAATAAATTGATAAAAATTTGCTAGAAAATATTCTGTTAAATACTTGTTAGATCATTTTACTTGACTTACAGAATGTTTGAACCTCACTTCGTTGATAAAGAGATTAAGAGTTGTTGATAGTGAAATCTTTTGTTAAGCATATGGGAAATTTATCGGAGTTACGTTCTTGTGTGAGAAATTAATAAAACTTGTTGCAAAATTTTTTGGTTAAGCCATGAGGCATTTTGAGCAGCAAAGTAACATGAGTGGTTGATGTTTATGCTTGGTGTGTATATGGATGACATCGATCATTTTTATTATTATGTGATGCATGTGTAGTTTCGCATTTCATGGCATGCTATGACACCGGTCATTTTCATTTTTAAGTTGAACCTGAAAATAACTCAACTTGAATATACCGTTGACTGGGTCATGGTGCCGCTGAATCGAGTTTCTTTCCAGTGCAACCACATTTGCCTTTGTGGGAAGGCCTTGATTTGGTCCATTGACATGGCCTCTGGTCGGTGCCTCCAACTAGGGAAGGTTATGCCGTGCTTGCCCTGGCCCGGTAAGTAGGCATAATCTTGTGTGCTCGGTGATGAGATTATGGTACCGTGTCCCCGAGTGGGAGTGTTTGACCACGACGATGGTCGGGGTGTCTTTGGTAGACACGGGGACACCCAGGACTAGCCTGTTGGGGATTTGGTCGGAGTGGCCGGGAGAGTGCTGTGGCAATGGAAGGGTTTTGTCGGAATGTCGTTGGTCCACCCGAATGGGAGTGCGAGGCCATGGCTTCCGTGGTGTGGGTACAATGTGCTACCTCTGGAGAGTGTATAATCTATCGATAGCCGAGTCCACGGTCATAGACACCTCGTAGTAGGTCCCATCATGAGTCAATGATTAATAAAAATTGCACACTAAGCTGTAAACTTTGTATTGTTGAGGATGGCAGAAAGGCCATCGAGGAAATTGGGACCAGATATCGGTCGTGGTTGTGATCGCCGTAAGGATCACGAGTCATTTTGTTAAAGACCATGTTGGTGATGTGTTTGTGATCTGAGGATGATCACGGTTGGTAAGTTGTCCCGAGGGACGCTCGAGCATGATCACAACATGTTTGACATATAGTGTTGCATTCTTAATAATTGGTTAAGTATCATGATATTGTCTGCCATTATGATTATGCCTGCTGTGAGCTTGCAAGTACATTAAATGTACTAACCTGGCATGTCATGCCAGATTTCAAAAAAATCTCGTTGGAAAGGAGCGCTATTCGAGTCTAGATCGTGTCCACATCGGTGTCCCTGTGATATGGAGGCTCCGCTACGACGTTATTCCGCTGCCACGTAGTTGTTCAGATCGAGGCCCCTTTATGTTCACTAAATAATGTACATATTGTTTAGCCGCACCGGGCGTGCCGCTTGGCCTTGAAAACTGTTGTACGGACGGGAGATAGCTTCCTCTTACGGCCTTCAAATTTTTTCCTACGTTTAACATGCACTAATACAACTGTCATGTGAAAATTTGGAAATTTTCAGGGGTCATTTGATCTTTTAAAGACATTTAAGTGATATTCTAACTATTTAATGACCGTAATTCAAATTTGAACTACATCTACATGGAACGCCTAACCAAAATGGTTTGAAAAATCATATTTTTGTGTACTTGTGTGGGAGTTAAAAATCATCAAACGATGTAAATATCTGGTGTTCCAAAAAGAAAATGTAAAGATCTGGCAAGACAACCTGCCCCCACATGATTGGCACTCTATCTCACGGCTCGAGGTTTGGTAGGTGATTGGCGGGGATAATTAATCAGACACGATTATGTATTGGAAACCGTCAGCTATTATGTTCACACACGGATTTGCTGCGGGAATTGTGTGAAATTCAAACTACAGTACTCGTAAATTCCGATGACCGACGTGTGTACTGTCCCCGTCGATCTAGATTCCGGCCGCCAATAAATACTACCTTGCTCACGTCGTCCCGCCTGCATTCTCATCTACATCCTCCCCTCGCTCGCCCTCTCTCTCTCTCTCTCTCTCTCTCTCTCTCTGTCTCTGTCTCTCAAATCTCTGCCATGGCGCCGCCGATCTGCCCACGCGCCGACGAGGATTCACCGCCCCCCGAGGACACTTACTCGATTAGCAGCGACGAGGACCCGTGCGCGCTGCCTGACGAGGTTGCGCCGGACCCCCCCCCCAACTTTGGATTGGTTTTGGGGCCAGTACAATCTTTGTCTGTGGAAGTCGCTGCCGCGGGCTGAGAAAGGCAGGCAAGTGGCGTTCAAGAAGGAGATGGCGGAGGAGGCAGCCAGGTACCAGGCGGCATGTGAAACCCGTGATGCCGCCTAGAAAAAGGAGGCGGCGGAGCTTTGGGGGCGGGCGCGTCGTCGTGTCGAGGAGGTGTACGAAGATGGGTACTTCGTGAGGAAGGTCATAGGCGTTGGCCGCCTCGTCGCTGCATGGAGGTGGGCCGATAATCTCCAGTCTGCCACCGACGAGGAGCTCTGGTGGGCGCCCAACGGAATGGCAAGATCGGCACAAGGCCCGGCCAAAGAAGGGGCAGATCGACACGTCAAGCGCGAGGTGGAGGAGTCGAGTACTGCCTCAAGATCGAAAAAGACGCCGTGCACCAGGGGAGCTGTCAAGTAGGGGTTGCCGGAATACTGGCTCCAGGAGGGATTATTAGTTTTAGTATTGTTCGTTTTCAATTTATGCATTGTACCTACTAGTTAAGTATCATCACGTATATGTGATGATATTATATATATATATATATATATATATATATATATATATTCTGTGATGATCTAATGAACAATTAATAAATATATTATGAATTCCATTTTCTATCTGTTTTTGTATACTAATTTGAATCTAGCTGTTATCATCCACATATACAGAATGAAAAGCGTATATACACACATTGAAACAGAACATATAAGAATGGAAAACAGAGTACACACATTGAAACAGAGCAATACTATGATTGATGTGAATACATATCTATCCACGTCGAAACGACTTTTCAAAGTAAAACGTGTCCATGAGACCATGATCAGCAGCACTTGCCTAGGGTAGCTCTTGGCTCTACCTGAACTCGTGCAGGCGTTCGTCCAAGCGGTCGACATGCTCGCGGTACATCTGGAGCGTGCTCTCGAGCTCCAAGTTGGCTATTTCATCGGAGATCACCAGCTCAAGGATGCGACGGCCATGTTCCTCTACTGCGCCCAGGTGGACACCTGGGCCAAGGAGGAGGTCGAGCCTACGGACCAGCATGTTGGCATCCAGCGGGCCGCGGACAAGGCGAACAACAACACCCATGCGAACGGCGCGGCGGGCATCTGGAGCAAGTACGACATGCCCGGCCTCTGGTGCAAGTACGGCGCTGAGAGCCAATGCCCACTCCTGGCGAGGAATGGGGGTACTGACGGGACGTGTACCCAGCTGCGACGCCGTGTCGACAGCAGGCAAGCGCCGATGGATCCGCTCTTGCTGTGCGGCGCGCCGTGCCTCTCGCTCTGTGGCGCTCCAACAGTCTCGCCATGCGGCGAGCCGCAGCCTATTGGCGCAGACGCGCCTAGCTTGCTCTGCGGCGCGCCATCGATCATGTTGTGCGGCGAGTTGCAGCCAGTCGGCGCTGACATGCCTATCTTGATCCACGGCGCTCAAGCGCCATGCACCAAAGGTCTGCTCAACCCTGGCGATGACGCGCATCACGGCGTCGTCCATCATATTGCCGGGGAGCGCCTCGGCCTCGACAGGCCATGGCGCCTGCTCATTTTCCTCGTCGACGAGGTTGATGGCAGAGGCAACGCTTTGGTGGGTTGGCATGCTTGGAAAAGGTGGATGTGCTACATGTTGTGCTTGTCGCCTCCGTGCGTCGCGCGCCTCCTATGCGCAATATAGCAGGGTGGCGGGAAACAGGTGAGGAAATGGCGGGAAATGGTGGCGTGTTCATAAAATGCCATCAATTAATGGAAACTTAGCATCGAGCTAGCACAGGAAGTAGATGATGATCAGATGAACACGGACCACACTAGGGAACACGTCGGTGATGAATTCATCAGTCCCAAAGGGTTGAATACTAGCAAGCGTTTTCCCACAACACACACGGCCTATTCCATCACAAATAGGTCGGATGGATCAACTGGATGCCACATATTGCACATTGTCAAAAAGTAATGCGGTAGACCTTCTTTAACATGTGTTAAAAAAATAAAAAAAGGACCTCGAGGTTAAATTAGCTGAGGGAATGGGGAATTTCGGTCATTTGACCAAAATGACCCATCCCATCAGCTAATTTAACATCGACACAACTTCCCATCTAGTCACCCATCCGATGGCTGCTCCAGCCTGAGCACACTTAACTTGATAGTTTTCTTACATGAGCTACTGGTGGAACAAATAGTCCTTATGGTGTATCCGGATGACCGCCCGTCCCACAATGGCCAATAGATGTTGTGTAGACAAAGCATATCACATACGTCTTATTAGAAGCAATCGTCAGCGTTATTATCGGTCTTCACACACATTTCTGATTACAGAACTGTTTGCCGCGTATCACACACATCTTGTTATATTGAACCGTTTCTGTTCTCTTGCCTAATCACAAACTGTTCATCCGAGTGAACCGTATGTTGTGCATCGCACACACCTTGATCGGGCAGACCGTTTCTTTTGTGTTGCCTAATCACAAACAGTTCATCTGAGTGAACCGTATGATGTACATCGCACACACCTTCATCTGGCTGCCCGTTTCTTTTGTTCCTCCTCATCGCAAACAGTTAATTGAGCTGAACCGTATGCCCTGCATGACACACGCAACTAAAATCTGAACCGTGTTTGATGCATTCTCCATCGCAAACGTTTTGCACCTTTTTTGACGGTTATTTTACACCACCGTTTGCGATTATGGCATCGCACACAGTTTCGTCGAAGGGTCTCTAATCGTAGTGTCGCGTTAGTAGCATCCTGCAGTAGTGCTACCTCCAATACACCAAATGCAACCGGGAATAGCCAGTTGTGTCCATCAACTGCAGAAGCTGCTGCTAGCTGGCCTCTCCATCTTCCATTCAAAGCAGTTGCATCGACAGCCAAATAGGGCCTACAACCATTCAGAAGCTCCTGCCAGCAAGCCTGGAAACAAACAAAAGCCCTCCTAAAGCACTCCTTCTCCATTGTCTTCCCTTTTAATTTGTACTTAACCATATGCTTGTCAATCTCTACAACACTCCCTGGACTAGTTGTCTCCACTTCAGCTTTGAAGGTGTAAAGCAACTGAAAACTCTCATTCCATGGACCATTAATCCTATCAAGAGCCCTTTCATTAGCATAGAAAATCTTCATGTACTGTACATTAATCTTGTACTTCTCAAATAGCTTCCCATGGAGTGCCGTTGGACCAATTGTTGGTGTTTCCCTCACCCAATCCAAGATTGCATCTGCCACCCACCTAGTCTTTGCAATCTTAGATTTGTCCTTTCCCCTCCCCTCCGTGTGGAAAGTGTGCTCGTGTGTGGGTTGCTTTTTATCAAAATGTAATGAAAAATGATGTCAAATACAATTAAGAAACAGTATACATGATCGAAATATAGAATGGATAAATAATCTGATAACATATTCAGTTGTAATACCTGAACCAATTTGCTCTTTCGCATAGTGGATGCATGCAACCTCCACCTACACCTATCATAAGGGCAATGAACAGTGAATGCAATATGTAGTCACTGCATTACGACAGTCCACCATCGATTCGAATACGGTTCCTAGAGTAAGGTCAGGATTCTCCTTGTTCCACTCAATTGTTGGCATGTCCTCACCATCATATTCTTGTAAAACTAAGGAGCCGATGTTCTCCTCCCTCTCTTCATCGTCAGTGTGATCAAATCTAGCACGGCTGCTAGGTTCCTCTGCTTATTCATCTTCCACTGCCTGTTGACTGAGTCTATCTACCAGTTCAGGGAATAGAATCTCATCCTCATCATCATGTCGAGGAACTTCCTCGTCAGGCTCTGCATCTACTTCTACATCAGGTGCAGAAGGGAGAGGAGAAGTGGCAGAATTACCGGCAGCCGACATGTTGTGGCTTTCAGAACCACTAGGTTTACTTGGTCTTGACCTACAAGGAGTGCGAGGACACTCGCTATTAGCAGAGACAGATGATGTCCGAACACCCTTCGGGATACGTTGTTTGCGTGCCTGAAGCACACCGATATGGAATTTACCAAAACAGCTGTAAGCATTCAAACTAAATAGCAATCCCAGATGCTCATCACAAGTTAATGGGACAAATCTCTGCTCGGTACTGTCAAAATATCTCAGTTTAACAGCATCGGCAGGGCTCCACGGATACTCACAACAGAGTGCCTCACGGAAATCTCTGAACAAAACACTGGTTTCTACCACTTTAGGATAGAAAAATCCAGAAATCATACACGGTTTAGTTCCACGCAGCTCGCTAGTTTCCATTCTAACCGCCAGCCGAAAAGCAAGTGCATGACCAACCCTATTCGATTGAAATAAGATAAAGGGCGCAATTAGGCCGAAAATTTTCAGATAAATTGCATTGATTCACGCCAACGGTGGTCAAATACAGCCTAATTTATGGATCTCCTAGTTAATTTGAGAGGAAAATGATGCTTACCCAGGTGGAATCCATGAATTATGATCCTCTGATTCGACCCAAGCATCTCCACGTCGATGGGTGATACGTCTCCAACATATCTATAATTTTTTATTGCTCCATGCTATATTATCTATTGTTTTGGACAAAATGTGGCTTTATTTTCCACTTTTATATTATTTTTGGGACTAACCTATTAACCGGAGGCCCAGCCCAGAATTGCTATTTTTTTTGCCTATTTTAGAGTTTAGAAGAAACGGAATATCAAACGGAGTCCAAACGGAATGAAACCTTCGGGAACGTGATTTTCTCACCGAACGTGATCCAGGAGACTTGGACCCTAAGTCAAGGAAGCTTCGAGGAGGGCACGAGGTGAGGCGCCCACCCCCAGGCGCGCCCTCCACCCTCGTGGGCCCCACGTTGCTCCACCGACATACTTCTTCCTCCTAAATATACCTCACATTGCCCTCAAACGATCGACACGGAGCCAAAACCTAATTCCACCACCGCAACCTTCCATGACTCCACGGGATCCCATCTTGGGGCCTGTTAGGAGCTCACGAGGAGGGGCATCCACCATGGAGGGCTTCTACATAAACACCATAGCCTCTCCGATGAAGTGTGAGTAGTTTACCCCAGACCTTCGGGTCCATAGTTAGTAGCTAGATGGCTTCTTTTCTCTTTTTGGATCTCAATACAATGTTCTCCCCCTCTCTTGTGGAGATCTATTCGATGTAATCTTCTTTTTGCGGTGTGTTTGTTGAGACCGATGAATTGTGGGTTTATGATCAAGATTATCTATGAACAATATTTGAATCTTCTCTGAATTCTTTTATGTATGATTGGTTATCTTTGCAAGTCTCTTCGAATTATCAGTTTGGTTTGGCCTACTAGATTGGTTTTTCTTGCAATGGGAGAAGTGCTTGGCTTTGGGTTCAATCTTGCGGTGTCCTTTCCCAGTGACAGTAGGGGCAGCAAGGCACGTATTGTATTGTTGCCATCGAGGATAACAAGATGGGGTTTTTATCATATTGCATGAATTTTTCCCTCTACATCATGCCATCTTGCTTAAGGCGTTACTCTGTTTTCATGAACTTAATACTCTAGATGCATGCTGGATAGCGGTTGATGAGTGGAGTAATAGTAGTAGATGCAGGCAGGAGTCGGTCTACTTGTCTCGGACATGATGCCTATATACACGATCATACCTAGATATTCTCATAACTATGCTCAATTCATCAATTTCTCAACATGATGAATTGTTCACCTTTGTAAAATACTTATGCTCTTGAGAGAAGCCACTAGTGAAACCTATGGCCCCTGGGTCTATCTCCATCATATTAATCTTCTATCACTTTATTTATTGCCTTTGCTTTTACTTTTCTTTTATTTTACTTTGCATATTTATCATAAAAATACCAAAAATATTATCTATCATCTCTATTAGATCTCACTCTCATAAGTGACCGTGAAGGGATTGACAACCCCTAATCGCGTTGGTTGCGAGGAGTTATTTGCTTTGTGTAGGTACGAGGGACTCGCGCGTAGCCTCCTACTGGATTGATACCTTGGTTCTCAAAAATTGATGGAAATACTTACGCTACTTTGCTGCATCGTCCTTTCCTCTTCAAGGAAATCCAACGTAGTGCTCAAGATGTAGCAATGGGCCGGATGGGATGCCCCCCGACATCGCTTCCTAATCCTAGATGGGGAGAGAGGGTAGATGCGGCGGAGGCGGCACGACAGTGGTGGAAGCGGCACGACAGCGGCGGAGGGGGCGGCGTGGAAGCGACTGGATCTGATTCAGGTTACAATGTGTATCAGTTTCGCGACCCCACTGGTTACCACGTAATGGTCAAAATGTGGACTCCACCCTTCGCGGCCCTACTCATCAGAGTTAACTGTCAAGCCATTGACCCGACAGCAACGTCCGTTGTGACTAGTCCTAAGGGTTTCGGGCAATGGAGTTGGGAAAAGTGAGCAAAAGTTAAGAGCATGGGGATGAATGAGTAGAACTAACGAACCAGGGGCACAAAAATAAAAATCACTTTATTATTTCTTGCATCCCTCCTAGGAAAGATTTGCAGCCCTGCGGGGCGGAGAATAACAAGTTGACCCGGATTGTGTACAACTGTCGGCCCAGTTGCATTGCTGATGTTGAAAAAAAAGGCATGTGTAGTACAGTACAACCTTACATGGCTACTCAGCCCACATTCAGCGACGCCGGAAAGGCCCAAACAAGGCTTCTGTACAACTTTTTGAAGTCACTGAGCTCAACTAATAACTTAAGAAAAAGTTAGAGTATAGCGAAACCTAATTAAAAGCTGTCACGAGCGAAGAAATAATTCAACGGGTCCCACTTGTGCGTGTGTTTGTGTTTGTGTGTGTGTGTGAGAGAGAGACCCATCGGTCGATGCTCGTAAATACATCTTTCAGCCATATGCATTGATGATGCTCAGTACAAACTTATATAGTTGACACAATCATATAGAACATCATAGCACACTGAACTTGCATACAAAAATTTCACGACGCAAAGACAATCGTGGTGGAAGCAGTGGATCGCTACGGGTAGGGCTATGTTGAAACCAACGAACTGGTACATAATGGTTCATCGCCTTTATCAATGACGGGGAAATATCTTGAATGATGTGCAAAGAAAACAGACAGACAACACAATATATAAGTTCTGCTAGAACATTAAGTTGACGTACAACCCTATCTAATAAAAGTTCAGGTAAAAAAATAGAACATGTCACAATCAAATGTACTGGCACATCAGTGCTTCAGACCTATAGCTCGGATTTAACTAGTATCTGATAAGATTCAGTTGTTACCTCAAATCAGAGCACATCCAGGCAGCTAGCCCTGCCTCTTCTCCCAAAGAAGCAGTGGCCTCCGCCGCGCGATGGAGTAGGCCTTGTGCCGTCCATCGTTCCGAGCAACATGGGGAAAGTCTGACGTTGACTCCTGTAATGGACGTCGTCGACGGACCCGGGCACCAGCGGTGGCGGCAGGACTTCGATTGATGGATTGACCACTTCTTCGACATGCACGAACACTCGGTACAAGTACATCCTTAACGTGGTCCGCAGCGGCCTTGGTGGCGACGAATAGTACAACCTCGGTTCCTACACCGGTATCTCAACACTAATCAACTTCGGTATGGTGGACGGCTTCTTCATCCATACCATAACCGTCAGAGCCCAGCTGTCTAGAGGAAGAAACATACTTACGAGCTCACTTCCAAGGTCGTTGATAAGCTCATTCATGGACTCGCTGCTTGATAACCCACAAGTATAGGGGATCGCAACAGTTTTCGAGGGTAGAGTGTTCAACCAAAATTTATAGATTTGACACAAGGGGAGCCAAAGAATATTTGAAGGTATTAGCAGCTGAGTTGTCAATTCAACCACACCTGGAGATTAATTATCTGCAACAAAGTGATCAGTAGCAAAGTAGTTTGATAGTTTTGATAGTAGTGACAGCAAAGAACGGTAATAAAGAATAAAGGATAGCGTAGTTTTGTAGCAAGTGTAACAGTGATGATAGCAGTAGTAACTTGGCAAGAACAATATGGGATAAATTCGTAGGCATTGGATCGGTGACTTGTTGGATGATATTCATCATGTGACAGTTATAACCTAGGGCGATACGACACTAGCTCTAGTTCATCGATATAATGTAGGCATGTATTCCGTAAATACCCATACATGCTTTATTAAAAGAACTTGCATGACATCTTTTGTCCAACCTTCCTGTGGCAGCGGGGTCCATAATGAAAACTAAGGGATATTAAGGCCTCCTTTTAATAGAGAACCGGAACAAAGCATTAACACATAGTGAATACATGAACTCCTCAAACTACGGTCATCACTGGGAGTAAGCCCGGTTGTTGTCACTTCGGGGTTGCCGGATCATAACACGTAGTAGGTGACTATAACTTGCAAGATCGGATCTAACACATGGATATAATGATGAATTCATAAATGGTTCAGATCTGAGTTCATGGCACCCGGGCCCAAAGTGACAAGAATTAAGCATAGCAAAGTTAAAGCAACATCAATCTAAGAACATAGTGGATACTAAGGATCAAGCCCTAACAAAACTAACTCGATTACATGATGAATCTCATCCAACTCCTCACCGACCAGCGAGCCTACGAAGGAATTTCTCATTCCCGGTGGGGAGCATCATGGATTTGGCGATCAAGATGGGTTGGTGATGACGAATAACGAAGACCCCCCTCTCCGGAGCCCCAAACGGACTCCAGAACTGCCCTCCCGAGCAAGAACAGGGCTTGGCGGCAGCTCTATCTCGTGGAACGCAATAATTCTTTCTCCTTGATTTTTTCTGGAAATATGTGATTTTATAGTATCAGGGGGGTCGTGAGCGGGGCCACCAGGTGGGTACAACCCACCTGGGCGCGCCAGGGGAGGGGGCGCGCCCTGGTGGGTTGTGCCGACCCAGGGGCCCCTCTCTGGTAGGTCTTGGCTCCAGCCCACCTGGGCGCGCCAGGAGAGGGGGGCGCGCCCTGGTGGGTTGTGCCCACCCAGGGGCCTCTCTCTGGTAGGTCTTGGCTCTAGAAATTCTCATTTATTATATAAAAATTCCTTGTGAACTTTCGTTCCATTACGAGAACTTCTATTTCTGCACAAAAACAACACCATGGTAGTTCTGTTGTAAACAGCGTCAGTCCGGGGTTAGTTTCATTCAAATCATGCAAACTAGAGTCCAAAACAAGAGGAAAAGCATGAGAAAAAGTAGATACGTTGGAGACGTATCAAGTCCCCCAAGCTTAAACCTTTGCTTGTCCTCAAGCAATTCAGTTGATAAACTGAAAGTGAGAAAGAAAAACTTTTACGAACTCTTTTGCTCTTGTTTGCATAAATAAGCTTAAACAACACCCAGGTTTTCAGCCATCATTATAACTAACCATGCCGACAATAATACTTAAAGATTATATTAACTCATATCAATGACATAATCAGCTAGCGAGCTATAATAAGATATCTCAAACAGCAACATGTTGTCAAAACAACTATGATATAATATGACAATAGTGGTATCTCGCTAGCCCTTTCTGAGACCGCAAAACATAAATGCAGAGCACCTCCAAAGTTCAAGCAACGACTAAACATTGTAATTCATGGTAGAAAAGATCCAGTCATGATGCACCCAACATTAGCTACACACAATGCATAAATCATGACAGCTATGCTCTCTCAGTTTCTAGCGCTTGTTTTAGAAGGTGATGACACAACATAAAAGTAAATAAAAAGTCCCTTCACAGAGGGAAGCAGTGATTTGCAGAGGTGCCAGAGCTCAATTTTTTAAAACAGAGATAAATGATATTTTGAGACATGCGCCCTTCTTATTCACTTCACGACCATCAGTTATCAACATCTTCCATGCTAAGCACGCTAGTGGCGGTTCCCAAGCGATAAAAGTAAAGGTTTACTCCCCCTCCACAATCAATCACACCCCATGGCTTGTCTGAAACAACGGGTGCCGTACATACCAACATTAGTCCCGGGGGAGTTTTGTTTAATTATTTGCATTTTTGAGTTCAGGACTGGGAATCCCTATTACCGCCCTTTTTCTCGTGCGATGGCAAGTGAATAAACACTCGACCCGAGAATAACCCGCTTAGCATGGAAGATACCGACCACCTCCTGTCGTTCCATGAACGATCTAGGAACACAAAAAGGATAATTATTAGAAGTTTTTAGAGGTGGCACATGCAAATTTACTTAGGACAGCAGGGTAATACCGAATATAGGTAGGTATGGTGGACTCACCTGGAATAACTTTGTGTTCAAGGTTTTTGATGTACAAGCAGAATTCCCACTTAGTACAGGTGCAGGCTAGCAATTAAAATTGAGAAGCGGCCAACTAGAGAGCAACAACGATCATAACCAGGCATTATGCATAAGTAACATTGGACACTAGCATGAGTAGGATATGAACACAATGAACATAAATATCATAGAGGCTATCACTACTAGAATCAGCAGATTTGCTGTCTGCCGACTCTTTGCCGTCTGCTACCGGACGGCAAAGAAAGGCTTTGCCATCAGCCACCAGAAAACGGACGGCAAAGAGGCAGCAGACAGCAACGGAAGGCTTTGCCATCAGCCTATCTTTGCCATCCGCTAGCGGACGGCAAAGCAGCTTTGCCATCTGATAGCTGACGGCAAAGAGGGTGGGTGGCGGCCTACGAGGACGACCTAACGGTTGTTTTCTTTGCCGTCTGCTGGTGGACGACAACAATTCTTTGCCATCCGCCAGCGGACGACAAAGCAAATGGCTGTTTTAACAGACGTTTCCCCCCGGCCCCACCCCACTAGGTACGCTCTTTGCCGTCTGCTAGAAGACGACAAAGAGTTGTGACCTACTAGCAGAAAAGGGGCCGCGCCTGCGCCCCCACCCCTCTCTCTAGATCTCCTTCACCACCCGCGCCACTGCCCTCGACCACCGCTCCGTCCCGCCACCTCGCCCCCCCGCCCCGTCCCATCGCCCCACCGCCCCGCCACCCCGCCTCATCGCCCCACCGCCATGCCACCCCCCACCGCCACCCGCCGCCCGTCCCATCGCCTGCCTCGCCCCGGCGCCTCGCCGCCGCCCGCCCGCCCGGCGCCCTCCGCCTCCTCCACCATCGCCGGAGCCAAGGTTTTTCTACTGTTATTTGTGTTTAGGTTTAGGTTAGAGTGGTAGGATTAGGTTACTGCCAGATTTAGGTTTAGATAAAAAGAAGAAGAAAAAAATTGAAAAAAAGAAGAATAAGTAGAAGAAGAGGAAAAAGGGAAAAAGGAAGAGGGTTGCCGAGGGGATAGATGGTGGAGCCAATGGGTCCCGCCGGTCCCAACGCCCATGCCGAGAACCCCCCGATCCGAGTGCTGTCCCGTCGACCGTGCGTCGCCATACCTGAGGGCGCCCGGGGACGAGCGGGTTAGGGGTCCTCGGTGTCGATGGAACCCTAAATAACAAGTATCGTTGGTGTCGAGCACTACATCCATGTCCCACAAGTGACACCGACGTCCGGTGTCCCAAAGCAACTTTTCTCGGCGTCGATGGCGGTCGAACACCCTAAATTCGCCAAGGTGTTCGACCGTTATCGGCCACCAGAACTATTGTTGCGGGACGCTAGGCGCCGACTTCACTTGTGGGATGTGGATCTAGTGTTCAACGCCGACCGCCTCATGTAACTTGCACCGATGGTAGTTGCTATTTACTTTACCCGAGGACGAGCGGGTTAGGGGGTTCCTCAGTGTCGATGGTACCCTAAATAGCATGTATCGTCAGTGCAAGGTACATGTGGCCGTCGGTGTCGAATACTACATTCACGCCCCACAAGTGACACAGGGGTCCTGCGTTGAGCAGCAATAGTTCTCAGCGTCGATGGTGGTCGAACACCATTGTGAATTTGTCTGGCAGCCTCAGAGATGACGATTGAAAGCTAAGCGTTGAAACTTGAAACACCCAAACTAACTCAAGTCGGTTTGGTTGTTTGAAATTTCAAAAACTTGGCTTTAATCCTCATCGCAGAGGCTGCCAGACAAATTCACCAAGGTGTTCGACCGTCATCGGCCACCAGAACTATTGTTGCGGGACGTTGGGCGCCGGCTTCACTTGTGGGATGTGGATCTACTGTTCAATGCCGACCGCCTCATGTATCTTGCACCGATGGTAGTTGCTATTTAGTTTACCCGGGAACGATCGGGTTAGGGGGTCGCTATGTTACTCATCTTTCGATCTAAATGTGCAGTTATTTCGTCGCTGCGAGGGACTAGTGTTCGACGAGCTCCGCCCCTGTGTTCGTTGGTGAGCACAAATGACATCTCCTCCTGCCACCTTCATTTGCTATTTTCCGGTCTTTGTGCCGATGAAACTTGCTGGCTATAGGTGTCAATCATCAGTATGCGTAACCACTATGCGTCTCCCGTTTGAAAGGGTTACATCTATAAATATGCATGCATTTGCATATTTATAATCGTGATTCTTTCGAATTGTTCAACATTATCCACGGACGGCCCGAGTATGTGTAGATTGGGTTCGTTTTCCCATATGCTCTGCTCCGGATCCGATGCAGAATTTCGTCAGTGCCTCGCTGTTGTTCTCCGGGTACACATCCTGTCTGCTTATTGCCGAGACGTGTATCAGGAGAACATCGGGGAGGTGCTGCCAAAATTTTGCGTCAGATCTGGTGCAAAGCATGGGAATACGAACCCAATCTACACATACTCGGGTGGGATTAGGACCTATCTTTACCTATTAGCGTGTAGGTTGCATGGACGTAATAAAACTGACAAACTCCATTAACTGATGGATATGGTTTGCTTAATTACGTATATATTTCTTGTGTGTCCAGTAGGAAGTCAATATGAGTGATCGTGCATGGATGTACACCGGTTACACTAGTCAGAAATTTTGGACCGAGGAATGGTTAACAAAACCCAAGGGGTTTGTTAGAGCCGCATTTGCAAATGGCCAGGAATTAAGCTGGTGCCCCTGTGCCCGGTGCGACAACTATAAAAAGAGGGACAAGCTTGAAATGAGTAAAGGCCTGTAGAAGTTTGGTTTTACGCCTGATTACACGGTCTGGACATGACATGGTGAGTGCCCAACGTGCCAGAGCCGAGGTGGTTCATCGTCGCACCGAAGAGCATGGTACCGGGACCGCAGACATGGTGCAAGACTTTGACGATGCTCGGGACTCAGACGAGGAGATGGAGGAATCTGCAAAGGCCTTCACTGAAATGTTGGAGTCCTCAAAACATCCTCTCCACGAGCACACTGGTCTTTGTCAGCTGGATGCCATCTCAGAAATAATGGCTTTGAAGGCTCAATTCAACTTGGGCAGAGAATGCTACGACGCGATGATGACAGTATTCGGACGATTTCTACCCAAAGGCCATGTGCTACCTCCAAACCTGTACCAGTCAGACAAAATCCACCGTGCTCTTAATATGCCCTATGAGAAGATACATGCCTGTGAGAAAGGATGTGTCTCATTTAGGCTTCAGTAAGAGGACTTGAACTATTGTCCCATTTGAAATTCTTCCAGGTATGTTGTGGTAGACAACGGTATGGGTGAGAATACGCAGACCAAAATACCCATTAATATTCTTTGGTATATGCCAATCGTACCAAGACTTCAACGTCTTTTCATGGTCGAAGAGACGGCCAGACAGATGACATGGCACAAAATGGGCAAAAGAACCGAACTAGATGCAGAAGGGAATGTGAGGATGGTGCACACATCGGATGGTGAAGCGTGGAAGCACTTCGATGCATTACATAAGGAAAAAACGGCAGATCCAAGGCATCCTCGAGTCACCGTCAGCACAGATGGGTTCAGTGTGTTTGGTCAGATGGCAGCCCCATACAGTTGTTGGCCCATGTTTGTCATTCCACTCAATCTCCCCCCCCCCCCCCCGGGCAGATTATGCAAAGAAAGAACATTTTCCCAATGTTGATAATTCCAGGGCCCAACTATCCGGGGAAGATTATGAATGTGTACATGCAGCCGCTTAAGGACGAATTGCAAGAAGCTTGGGATAATGGGTTCAAGACATATGACGCCTTTAGCAAAGAGAACTTCATAATGCGTGCCTGGTACATGTACTCGACGCATGACTTGCCGGCGTATGCACTATTAGTTGGCTGGGGTGTGCATGGAAGGTTCCCGTGCCCACATGAAAGGGAGCTCTTGAGTTTCGTTGGCTGACGACAGGGCACAAGTATAGTTGCTTCGACTTGCATAGATCGTTTCTACATCCTCGCCATATGTTCAGGAAAGACAAGAAGAACTTCATCAAAGGTAGAGTTGTTAAACACTCTGCACCACTTGCGTTGACAGGCCAACAGACCCTAGATCAGTTAAACACTCTCGAGCCAGATCCAAAGCGTCCAGGGTATTTCAAGGGGTATAATAAGGAACACGCCTGGACTCACAAGACATGCTTCTGGGATCTGGCTTACTTCAAAGACCTCCTTTTCCCACACAGCATCGACGTGATGCACACCGAAAAGAATATCGCCGAAGCCATTTTTGGTACATTGTTCGGCATAGAGGGGAAATCAAAGGATAATACTAAGGCTAGAGTCGATCAAGAGGAGCTATGTGATAGACCGTTACAAAACATGAAAGAAGCGAAAGGAAAGGGGAACTGGATGAAGCGAAAGGCATGGTTCAATCTTGGAAGGCTAGCTATGAAGGAAATTATTTTGTTGGTGAAAATGTAGTTGATGTTCCCCGATGGGTATGCAGCAAATCTAAAGAGGGGAGTGAGTCTTCAAAAATTGAAAATATTTGGTCTAAAAAGTCATGATTGGCACATATGGATTGAGCGGATAATGTCGGTGATGTTGCGTGGCTTCATCTCTGAGGATGAATGGCTAGTACTGGTAGAGTCGAGCTATTTCTTCCGTGTTATTTGTGCGAAACAACTATCGCCTGACCTTCTAGAAGAAATGGAACAGTTGGCGCCGGAGTTGATCTGCAAGTTAGAGATGATCTTTTCGCCAAGCTTCTTTAATCCAATGCAACACTTGACTTTGCATCTCCCGACCGAGGCACGATTGGGGGGCCCGTGCAAAATCGTTGGTGCTACTCAACTGAGAGGATGCAGAAGACGCTTCGACCAAAATGTAAAAATAAACGTAGAATTGAAGCATCGATAGCGGAGGCATTCATCACTGAGGAGGCGGAAAACTTCGTGACAGCACACTACGAAGCCAAAAATCGTCATTTGCATAATCCGAAGCCTCGGTACAATGCTGATGACCCTAAAAAGGGTCAATCCAACCTCAGCCTATTCAAAGGGAATCTCGCACCAGCAAGTGGTTGGAAACCAGTATCGTTGGATGTTGAAGAATGGCAGACCATTTCGCTGTATCTCTTTAACAACCTAACAGAAGTGCGGCCGTACATCGAGTAAGATCTCGGTACATTGTTTTGCAACTTCTAATTCCTTTAAACTGCTCTTATTCCTGGATATTTGATGTAGTTGATACGTCGCCATATTCTCGTATGGAGCGGTGATCCAAAAGGATTTCGTTGAAGAGTATGAGCTTCTGGCAAAGCAAGGAGCCGAATATCCCGGTTTCATCTCTTGGTTCAAAAAAGGTAATTTCCATTAGACCCTTTCATTTCTTTGGCTAATTTGCGACTAATGCAACAATCCTTTTGTATTAAACTTGTAGGCTAATTCAGAGATTATGGATGCCGAATTGAGACAAGTAGCTAATGGTTTTGACTATAAGGTCCATTCATTTTACAAATACGACATCAACGGGTATCGCTTTCGTACCTATGGCAAAGAGCTATCTATGGCCGACCGAAAGTCTACAAATTGGTGTGTCTCTGCTATCGGCGAAGGAGGTATAGAGTATTATGGAAGAGTTGAAGCAATTTATGAACTTCAATTCTATGGTGAAAACCCACCAAACGTCGTAGTCTTCAGATGTTATTGGTTCCAGCCGAGGGAGACTAGAAGGACTCATGAACATATAGGGCTAGTCGAAATCAAACAGAGCACCCATTTGGATGTTCCCAATGTCTATAGTACGGCTCAACAGGCAACCCAAGTTTTCTATCTACCGTGGGCCTGTCAAAGTGATCCAAATCTCAGTGGTTGGGATGTCGTTTATGAAGTGTCGCCACATGTTAGACCACCTCCCCCCAATGAAGAGGATTATGAACCTCACATTAACCAAGACACATATGACGAAGGAGAATTCTTCCAAGAAACACGTCTTTCCAAAAAACGTTTCTATAACTGCTCTACTCCACCCCAGAACATTCAAGTAGACAACAATAGTGAATCCGACTTCACCCCTGAGCCGGAACAAGAAGAGCCGGAAGAAGAAGAAGTTACTACTGCAGATGACCTGTCAATGCTTGAACGATTACATAAAGGTGGCCTTCCACATGATGATGCATTTATTAATGATGATGATGAGCACGTCATTACCGATAGTGATGATGATGATGCATTTATTAATGATGAGGATGAGGACGTCATTACCGATAGTGATTATTAGGTATTCAAATTTTTATGTTGTACTTGATTTATATAGTTATTTGTATGATTGTATGATTTATATAGTTGGTATGCATAATTTTCTTACTTTGTATGCTTGTTTCTTATACATAGTGCCATGGTCTTGATGTCCGTCCCCGTCAGCCCTCGCCCGATTTATGATTCGGATGTGGTAAATTCTCTTTCATAACTATTTGTTGCATTTCCCATTTATGACAATTATGGCCATCAAGTTGACATAGAGATATTTTAAACTAGGAGGTATGTGAACCATAATTTAAAACCGACCCTCTTGTCGAGAAGTTAAATTTAGTTGAAAAAGAAAATGAGTATTTGAAAGAAAAAATTAAAAGAATTGAAGAGGAGAAGATGACATTGGACTTGTATGTTGCCGATGTCATCGATGATCACAAGATGAAGATGAATGCAATGTGCTTGAAGATGGATGAAATGCGTCTGAAGCTTAAGAAGATTAGAAAATATGCCATTGATAATGAGGCTTGGTATCATTATGTCGTTTGATCAATTCTTACCTTAGTTGCAATCTTCATCACATTTGTTGTGATGAGGGTAAGTTTTCTCTACTGTTTTGCTTTACAAATGGATACTTAGCTTATTTTCCTCCTAAATGGCATAATTACCTAAGTTAGATAAAAAATGAGCTATACTTAGCTTATTCAGTTCATTATGACATACTTAGCTTAGTTAGGTCAAAAATGGCATGATAATCATTGTTACCTCCAAAATGATATAGACTTAGCTTATTTTCCTCGAAAATGCCATAATAACCTTACTAAGCTCCAAAATGACCTATTTACCTAGCTTAGCTCGAAAATGACCTACACTTAGCATTTTTACCTAGCTTAGAAATAAAATGGCATTTTTACCTACCTTAGTTAGAAGAATAAGAAGATAAAGAAGAGGAGAGGAGAAAAAGAAAGAGAAGAAAAAAAATCTTCTTCTTCTTCTTCTTCTTCTTCTAACTAGTCTTCTTCTTCTTCTTCTTCTTCTTCTTCTTCTTCTTCTTCTTCTTCTTCTTCTAACTTTCATCTTTCCCAATTTGCAGATTTGCTTTACATGAGGAAGCTTGGATTCATGGAGTGTACTATTCTTATGGTACTTCCTTGTTGTTTATGAAAACTTGTTTGGATATGTATTTCTATATGGATATGTTGTTGGAAACTTGTTTTTGGTTATGTATATATGGATATGTTCGACTTTGATGAACTATGTTGTTGGATTTGATGAAATATGTTGTTGGACATGCTGTTGGATATGTTGGATATGTATGCATGTATATCTGTGTTTGAAACCATGTCTAATTAATTGGATTTAAATAAAAACAGGGGATATATAGCCTCTTTGCCGCCCGCTAGCAGACGGCAAAGAGGACATGTGGCAGTCACCTGTGCAAACTGGGAACACTGGCTGCCTATTTGGTCATTTTGCCGTCTACTAGCGGACGGAAAAGTGACCAAATAGGCCTGGCAAATAGGGCCATCTATGCCGTCTGCTGGTAGATGGTATAGCTGGCCACATGGCAGCTTCCCAGTGCTGGCCTAGCTAAGCTCTTTGCCGTCTGTCAGCGGACGACAAAGAGCGCCGTTAACCCCCTAACGGCTCTCACCCCACACCACTGCCGTCCGTTCTCTTTGCCGTCTGCTGTCCTCGGATGGCGGACGGCACAATCCTTAGTCGTCCGTTTCTGCAAACCAGACGGCAAAGAAGGCCTTTGCTGGCACGTGTTCAGACGGACAGTTTGCCGTCCACCGACTGATGGCAAAGGAATTTGTTGTTCGGGATCTGTGCCTTTGTCGTTCGCCATGGCGGACGGCAAAGAAGCTGATTCCAGTAGTGTATGTTGGTTTTGATTCAACTACATGCATGAACATGTGCCGAGTCAAGCCAATCGAACATTCAGAGGAGGATACCATATCATCATACTACATCACAATCACTTTAACGCTATGTCGATGTCCAAGATAAATCAATAGCCACTCCTAGCTACTTATGCATGGCATGAGAAACTATAATCTCTAATTGTCATTGCAAACATGTTTAATCATAATGGGCTGAAGCATGGATACTAGGTTAAACATATTTACACAAACAGAACAAGTCGAGTTCAAACCAGTTTCTCTCTGCCACGGCCAGTTCATCGAATATCATCATTATTGCCTTTCATTTGCATGACCGAATGATATGAAAATAATAATAGTGCAAGAGTGCCATGGACTAAGCTGGAATCTGCAAAACATTTTATTCAACAGGAGAAAACAAGGTAAAATGGGCTCTTTATTAGTTCAAAAGTTATTCATATGAGAGCCACTCAACATTTTCATCGTGGTCTTCTCCTTGGTAAGACTCGAATAAAAACAAAAAGAAATTCAGAGAAACACACTGAAATATTTTTGGAGTTTTTGGTTTTCTTGAACAAGCAAATACAAGGAAAAAGCAAAAACGAGAAAAACTATTTACACGGGAAAGCTCCCAACAAGCAAAAGAAGAACAAGGAAATCTTTTTGGATTTTCTTTTTAGTGCTACTACTAAGCATGCATGGAAAGTAAATAACTACAACTATTTTTTTCGGTTTTTCTAAGGTTTTTCAAACACACAAGAAGAAAGCAAGAAAGTAAATCTAAGCATGGATGTTATAATGAAAAAGTGTGAACAACGACAAATAGAATGGTATGTGAACATAAATGTAATGTCGGTGAGAACACGTACTCCCCCAAGCTTTGGCTTTTAGCCTAAGTTGGTAATCAATCAGTAGCCTGGAGGGTAGTAGTCGGCGTGCTAGCTCATAGAGGCTCTTGGTGCGGATGCCTCAGCACACCGTGCCACCACCACTGCTGCGTTATGAGCTCGGGCCTCGCTCTCAAGAAAAAAATATCTTCCCTTGTTGTGATAATCAAAGGGAGCAGGAGTATGCAAATATGTGTCCACAACATGTGATTGGTTAAACAAGAAATTATAAGTGAAGTTATCAGCCCTTCCCTTGAGAATCTTATGCTCTTTTAAGGCATCAAAATCTAAATACCGAGTGGGTAGGATAGGAACAAAGGGCAAAGGTGAAACACCCAACCCTCGTGCTAGACGTGTGGCATAAATTCCACCATAGAACCAGCTACTTTTGGCGTTATGCTGAAGTCTACGTGCAACAATCACTCCAAGGTTATAATTCCTTTCACCAGTGAGAGCGGTGTGAATGAGGCTCAAGTCTGGCGCACAAAGTATGCTATTGTCTTGCCTGCCTACTATGCATTTCCCGTTAAATAATGCAAAGTACTGAATTGGGGGAAAGTGAATGCTCTTTATTCTTCCTTGTCTCACTCCCCTATTTTCACCGTAACAAAGGCTAGTCAAGAAAGATTCATACTCGGCCGTTGGTGGCTCATCAAGCGAACCCCAAAATGGAAGTTTGCAATGATAAGCAAAATTCTCTCATGGAATAGTATATGGATTATCATAACGCATAAACGACACCCTAGACTCACATGGAAAATATTTAAATCCTTTGACAAATGATTCAGTGAGAAGTTGGTGTTGTTCACACTTATCTGAAAGGTAGGGACGAAGACCGACATTGTGAACATATTTCTCAAATTCCTCCTTAATGCCCACTCGCATCATATACTCATCGCAGGGACATGAGCATGTTTTGGTAGCGGCACTTCATGTGGAACTTTCACTTGGTTCAACATAAGACCAGCAGACGGAACTATTACTAGAAGACGCCCCCGAGGATCGTCTCCTCGAAGAACTCCTTCCAAATAGCTTCATAATGTCCGCATACAATTTTGAGAAAATAAAAATTTTGTGGTGACAAAAATTTGTCAGCAAAACTTTATGAAATTGATAACAACTACTCATAGGGATACATAGAGGCCATAGCAAGCATTCAAACTACTTAGAACACTAAGAATTCAACATGCAAGCTCATCTACAACAGCACCAAGAGTAGCTAATTATTGAAAGTATAAACCATTAAAACAAAAATTAATTGAACAAATGGTGGATTTGCATACCAAGCAACAATCCCCCAAAACAGTTTCGGAAATGGAGCTTCGAGCAAAGAGATCAAAATCCGTGGGTTTGAGCTCAAGAACACGGGAGAGAGAGCAATGAGGATTTTTTTTCTGGAAGTAAATGATGATGTGGGCTAAAGAGATAAGTGAGGGGGGCCACGTGGGGACCACAACCCACCAGGGCGCGCCTGGGGGTCCTGGCGCCCAGGTGTGGCACCCCGGCTCAGAGCGACCGGTTTACCATGCATTGCCAGCCCAGAGACCATGTCTTATGGCAACACAAAACATCTTGGTACAGAAAACAACCGCTTTATTGATGCTAGCGGAACATGGTTTATATTACAAAAGTTATCGAGGCCAAGCGGCACGCCTGGTGCGGCTGAACAATATGTACATTATTTAGTGAACATAAAGGGGCCTCGATCTGAACAACTACGTGGTAGCGGAATAACGTCATAGCGGAAGCTCCATATCACAGGGACACCGACGTGGACACTATCTAGACTCGAACAACGCTCCTTTCCAACAAGATTTTCCTTAAATCTGGCATGACACGCCAGGTCAGTACATTGAATGTACTTGCAAGCTCACAACAGGCATAATCATAATGGCAAACAATATCATGATACTTAACCAATTATTAAGAATGCAACACTATATGTCAAACATGTTGTGATCATGCTCGAGCGTCCCTCGGGACAACTTACCAACCGTGATCATCCTCAGATCACAAACACACCACCAACATGGTGTTTAACAAAATGACTCGTGATCCTTACGGCGATCACAACCACGACCTATATCTGGTCCCAATTTCCTCGATGGCCTTTCTGCCATCCTCAACAATGCAAAGTTTACAACTTAGTGTGCAATTTTTATTAATCGTTGACTCATGGTGGGACCTACTATGAGGTGTCCATGACCGTGGGCTCGGCTATCGATAGATTATACACTCTGCAGAGGTAGCACACTGTACCCACACCACGGAACCCATGACCTCGCACTCCCATTCGGGGGGGGGGGGGCAACGGCATTCTGACAAAACCCTTCCATTGCCACAACACTCTCCCGGCCACTCCGACCAAATCCCCAACGCGCTAGTCCTGGGTGGCCCCGTGTCTACCAAAGACACCCCGACCACCGTCGTGGTCAAACACTCCCACTCGGGGACTCGGTAGCATAATCTCATCAACGAGCACACAAGATTATGCCTGCTTACCGGGCCAGGGCAAGCACGACATAACCTTCCCTAGCTGGAGGCACCGACCAGAGGCCATGTCAATGGACCCAATCAAGGCCTTCCCACAAAGGCAAATGTGGTTGCACTGGAAAGAAACTCGATTCAGCGGCACCATGACCCAGTCAACGGTATATTCAAGTTGAGTTATTTTCAGGTTGACTTAAAAATAAAAATGACCGATGTCATAGCATGCCATGAAATGCGAAACTACACATGCATCACATAATAATAAAAATGACCGATGTCATCCATATACACACCAAGCATAAACATCAACCACTCATGTTACTTTGCTGCTCAAAATGGCTCATAGCTTAACCAAAATATTTTGCAACAAGTTTTATTAATTTCTCACACAACATAACTATGATAAATTTCTCATATGCTTAACAAAAGATTTCACTATCAACAACTCTTAATCTCTTTATCAACTAAGTGAGGTTCAAACATTCTGTAAGTCAACTAAAATGATCTAACAAGTATTTGAATATTTATGCAAGAACATAACTTTAAATATTTACTATCATGCATAGCAAAAATTATTTCTATCATCACCATGAATAAATCCTAGCTTTGCGTCACCAACTAAACTAGTTTCCACAATCTCTAAATTAAGCATATTAACTAGCAAACACTTGACAGAATATAAATAACAAAATAACTATTTAAATGCATGGATTAATTATTTCATTCAAGTAAGAAAAATCACAAATATTGAAATGACACCGTGAAAATTTTGTTGTGGCTTGCCTTAGTGCAGATGAGGTTCACAAGCCCTCTAGTGATCCTTAAGACAAGCCTCACCTTCTGAAAATAAATTTAAACACCAAAGGCAAATATCAAGAACACTTATGAAAATCACCAGAAATTCTAAACAGCTCAGAAAAATCTCATCTTTGGTGAGCTGCTAGATTTCTTTTCAAAGAACACAATGCAAAAAGAATCAATTCATTTGGACTTATGGTTAAAAAGTTATAACTGTTTGAAGTGTTACAGAATTCAAATGAATTTGAATAAAAATAAACAGCTGAGGGGGGGTGACGTCGAAGGCGTAAAGCCCAGGGGCGTCACCACTCGTACCGCTTCGCGCGCGTACAGAGTGGCTGACTAGCGGGCCCCGCTAGTCAGGTGGGGGAAGGGGGAGAGAGAAACAGAGAAGGCCGCGGCTTCGCCGGAGCTCTCGCCGGCGACGAGGGCTTCTTGGCTCAAACGAGAGGGAGGGATTGAGAGAGGGGACGATGGCGCACCTGCCCGTACCCATACCGTGGCTAGGGGTGGTCGGACGGCGTCGGAAACAAGCTTGCAAGCGGAGGCAGGACGCGGAGGTCGCCAGAGTCGAGGAAGACGGCGAACGGAGGCCACTCCAGGGTCTCCAATCGCTCGAGACGGCCTCACCGGAGAGAGGTGGAAGCCCTGGAGGGGTTGCCATGGCCTGGGAGAGGCTAGAGCTCCCGCGGCGACCAGAGGGGATCGTCGGCGAGCTCGAGCTCGGGGACGGCGGCCCGAGGCCTGCCCGGCCAGGCTGCGGCTTCCTACTCGATCGAGGGGTGTGTGTGAGTGTTGGATGGTGCTCGAGGAGGCTGGGGGTGGCTCTATTTATAGGCGAGCGGCGAGGGTGCTTCGGGCTCCGCCGGTGGACACCTGTCCACGGCACCCGGCGATGAGCGGTGTCAGTGAGAGGGGGAGAAGGCGACGGAGGTCACGCGGCCACTGTGGGCGGACGGGGACGAGCACAGGATCAAGAGGATGGCGACGAGCACAGTGCGCTCCGCACTGTTGGGCTGGCCGGACCTTGCCCGTGCTCGCTGCGGCGAGCTCCGGCGTCGGTGAGTGCCAGGGAGGAGTTAAGAATGTTGAGACGGATATGGTGGCGTGGTTTGGCACGCTCGGGCAGGAGAGGGAGCGAGCACGCGCGAACAGAGCTCTCGGCGACGTTCAGAAGGCTACCGACACGCATGCCAACACCTCGGATTTAACGCGGTCACCGTGTGAACTATGACATCACGTCGATCTAAGCATAAACTCGATGTATGGCATGTTGTTCGTGGTAGTTTTGTGTGTCACCACGATTTGGTTTGGATCCAGGTGTAGTAGAGAAGTTTTCACACACCAAGTAAGTTTCTGGTCAGTAACTTTGTGATGTTACTGTGGTCAAATGGCTGGGAGTTTGAAGCTGTGCTTTGGAGGCTAGCTTAGAGTTACTAAGGTAAATATGCACAAGAAAGTTCAGGTCAAATGGAGCAAGTAAAATGGTAGTTGCTGTAGAAATCACCATTTCTGTCCAGAACAGAAAATATTTTCTGTAGCAAAAATATTCCAAAAAGTGATGAAATATTTTTGCTCAGGAAGGTGCCCTAGGGTTCATAGAATATTTGTGAATTATCCCATATTTTTCTGAGCCATAAAAATTAGGGTTCCTTTGGAACAAACAGATTTGGCTAGGGTTTCTGAGAGAAAATGAATATCTTTCATTTAAGAAAAATATTCCAAAGATTATATTCGAATTGGATCGGAAGTGAAATGATGATTTAGGAGGGAAGTGAAGCACTTGGGTGAAAGCCAAGGATGCCCAAGTGTTAAGTCCATATGAAAAGATTCAAGAACTCCAAGTTTTCAAAAAATTTCAAATGAAAATCAAGCAAATAAGAGAGGACAAAATCCAGGCTGTCACACCAGGTAGGTTATGCCCACCTGGTGCACCTCCCTCTGGTATTATTTGCACCAAAAATTCAGAAATATTCAGAAAAAAATCGTATTAAGTTTTCAGGGCATTCTGAGAACTTTGATTTTTGGGTCATTTTTTATTGCACGGAAAATTCAGAAAATAGACAAAACATGGCATTTTATTTTATTTAACTAACAAAAACAGAAACAAAAAGTAAAGGCAGAAGGTAGTGCTTACTAAATACATCAACTTCATACCGCTAAAAAATGATTCATTAATAAGGTTGATCAAGTTTTATTAACAACCACTTTCGATTAGCATGAAACCGAAGAACTTTCGTAAATCACCAAGTTACCTCAATGGGGATTTGCATCTCCCCAACAATAAGCATTTCATATTTCTTTTTGATAGTAGGTAGAGGTATTTGAAAACTTCCAATAGTAATTGTCGGAGATTTTTCAATAACATTAATACCATTCACTTGGAATTGTTTCTTCGGAAAGTGCACTGTATGCTCATTACCATTAATATGAAAAGTGACCTTGCTTTTATTGCAATCAATAACAGCCCCTGCAGTATTCAAGAAGGGTCTACCAAGGATAATTGACATGTTGTCGTCCTCGGGCATCTCAAGTATAACAAAGTCAGTCAAAATAGTAACATTAGCAACGACAACGGGCACATCCTCGTAGATACCGATAGGTATGGCAGTTGATTTGTCAGCCATTTGCAAAGATATTTCAGTAGGTGTGAGTTTATTCAAGTCAGGTCTTTTATATAAAGATAAAGGCATAACACTAACACCAGCTCCTAAATCACACATAGCAGTTTTCACATAATTCTTTTTGATAGAGCAAGGTATAGTTAGTATTCCCGGATCTCCAAGTTTTTTAGGTACTCCATCCTTGAAAGTATAATTAGCAAGCATAGTGGAGATTTCATCTTTCGGTATTTTTCTCTTATTTGTGATGATGTCTTTCATATACTTTGGATAAGGAGGCATTTTAAGGATATCAGTCAAGCGAGTACGCAAAAACACTGGCCTCAGCATTTCAGCAAAGCGTTCAAATTCTTCATCATCATTCTTTTTAGTTGACTTGGGTGGAAAAGGCATAGGTTTTTCAACCCACAATTCTCTTTCTTTATCGTGTTTCCTAGCCACAAAGTCTCTTTTATCATATCTTTTATTCTTAGGTTGTGGGTTATCAAGATCAACAGGTGGTTCTATTTCAACATCATTATCTGGTTCTTTATCATTGATTGGTTGAGAGTCTTCATGAACCTCATCATTATCTTTTTCATTATCACTAGGAGAGTGTTCATTACCTGATTGAGTTTCAGCATCTGAGATAAAAGTTTCATTTTCATTATCAGGAGGTTTTTCTATTTCAGGTTCACTAGAAGCATGCAAAGTCCTATCATTTTTCTTTTTCTTTTTCTTTCTAGAAGGACAAGGTGCACTAGTGTTATTTCTTTGTGAGTCTTGTTGGGTGTCCCTCAGGATAAAGTGGTTCCTGAGTCATTTTACCTCCTCTAGTTGCAACTCTAACAGCAAAGTCATGCATATTATGATTCATTTCATCAAGTAATTCTCTTTGTGATTTAGCAACTTGTTCTAACTGAGTTTGAACCATGGAAGCATGTTTTCCAACACCTCTAACATCATTTGATATTCTAAATAACAAGTCACTCAAGCGAGCAATCATATCAGAATTGTATTTCAATTGTTTCATAACATTTGCATTGAAGTGATCTTGTTTTCTGATATAGTTTTCAAACTCATAAAGGCATTGGCTAGGATGTATTGTGAGGATTATCATTTTCATTGAACTTCATAAGATAATTTGCCTCTACCACCTTAGGCAGTGGTGGTGTGTTAAGCCCATGTATTTCTTCAATAGGAGGTAAATTTTTAACATCCTCAGCTTTAATACCTTTTTCCTTCATAGATTTCTTTGCCTCTTGCATATCTTCAGGACTGAGATATAATATACCCCTCTTCTTTGGAGTGGGTTTATCCGGTGGTTCAGGAAGAGTCCGATCATCATAATTTTTCAATATGTTATTCAATAATACTTCATCTTGAGAAATAGTTCGTTCCCTGAAAACACAACCAGCACAACTATCTAGAAAGTCCCTAGAAGCATCGGTTAGTCCATTATAGAAGATATCAAGTATTTCATTTTTCTTAAGAGGATGATCAGGTAAAGCACTAAGTAACTGGCAAAGCCTCCCCCAAGCTTGTGGGAGACTCTCTTCTTTAGTTTGAACAAAGTTAAATATTTCCTGTAAGGAAGCTTGTTTCCTATGAGCAGGAAAATATTTTTCAGAGAAGTAGTAAATCATATCCTAGGGACTACGCACACAAATAGGAGTAAGAGTATTGTACCAAGCTTTAGCATCACCCTTTAATGAGAAAGGAAATAATTTGAGAATAAAGTAGTAGCGAGTTTTCTCATCATGAGTAAAAAGGGTGGCTATATCATTCAACTTAGTAAGATGTGCCACAACAGTTTCAGTTTTATAACCATGGAAAGGATCAGATTCAACCAAAGTAATTAACTCTGGGTTGACAGAGAATTCATAACCCTTGTCATGAATAAAAATTCATAATCCTTGTCATGAATAAAGATAGGTGAAGTAGCAAACTTAGGATCACATTTCATTCTAGCATTCAGAGATTTTTCTTTATACTTGCATAATAATTTCTCTAGATCATCTCTATCCTTACAAGCAAGAATATCTCTAGTTGTCTCCTCATTCATAACATAACCTTCCGGTACCTTAGGCAATTCATATCTAGGAGGGCTAGCTCTAGCAGGTGTCTTGAGAGTTTCAGTTTCAAGCTCATCATCAGATTCAACAACATCATGTTGTATTACTCTAGCAATTTGTTCATCAAGAAATTCACCAAGTGGCACATCATCATTATCAAGCAAGGTACTAGCATCATCATAAGCATCATTCATAGTAGAAGTAGCATCATCAATAACTTGCGACATATTAGAATTGATAGCATGTGGTGGTGTTGCATGTTTACTCAAAACAGAAGGTGAATCTAAAGCAGAACTGGATGGCAGTTCCTTACCTCCCCTCGTCTTTGAGGGAAATATCTTAGTATTGGATCCTTTAGATTATTCATAGTGATAATATGATAATAATCCCAAGTGACTCAACAAATATAGCTATGCTCCCTGGCAACAACGCTAGAAAAAGTCTTGATAACCCACAAGTATAGGGGATTGCAATAGTTTTCGAGGGTAGATTATTCAACCCAAATTTATAAGTTCGACACAAGGGGAGCCAAAGAATATTTGAAGGTATTAGCAACTGAGTTGTCAATTCAACCACACCTGGAGATTAATTATCTGCAGCAAAGTGATCAGTAGCAAAGTAGTTTGATAGTTTTGATAGTAGTGACAAAGAAAGAACGGCAACAAAGAATAGTGATAGCAGTAGTTTTGTAGCAAGTGTAACAGTGATGATAGCAGTAGTAACTTAGCAAGAACAATATGGGATAAATTCGTAGCCATTGGATCGGTTACTTGTTGGATGATATTCATCATGTGACAGTTATAACCTAAGGCGATATGGCACTAGCTCCAGTTCATCGATATAATGTAGGCATGTATTCCGTAAATAGTCATACGTGCGTTATTAAAAGAACTTGCATGACATCTTTTGTCCTACCCTCCCATGGCAGCAGGGTCCATAATGGAAACTAAGGGATATTAAGGCCTCCTTTTAATAGAGAACCGGAACAAAGCATTAACACATAGTGAATACATGAACTCCTCAAACTACGGTGATCACTGGGAGTGGGCCCGGTTGTTGTCACTCCGGGGTTGCCAGAGCATAACACGTAGTAGGTGACTATAACTTGCAAGGTCGGATCTAACACATGGATATAATGATGAATTCATAAACGGTTCAGATTTGAGTTCATCGCACCCGGGCCCAAAGTGACAAGCATTAAGCATAGCAAAGTCATAGCAACATCAATCTAAGAACATAGTGGATACTAGGGATCAAGCCCTAACAAAACTAACTCGATTACATGATAAATGTCATCCAACTCCTCACCGACCAGTGAGCCTACGAAGGAATTACTCGCTCCCGGTGGGGAGCATCATGGATTTGGCGATGGAGATGGGTTGGTGATGACGAATAATGAAGATCCCCCTCTCCGGAGCCCCAAACGGACTCCAGATCTGCCCTTCCGAGGAAGAATAGGGCTTGGCGGCGGCTCCGTCTCATGGAACGCGATAATTCTTTCTCCCTGATTTTTTTTCTGGAAATATGTGATTTTATAGTATCAGGAGGGTCGTCAGCAGGGCCACCGGGTGGGTTGTACCCACCTGGGCGCGCCAGGAGATGGGGGCGCGCCCTGGTGGATTGTGCCCACCCAGGGGCCCCTCTCCGGTAGGTCTTGGCTCCAGAACTCATTTATTTTATAAAAATTTCTCGTGAAGTTTTGCTCCATTTCGAGAACTTTTATTTCTGCACAAAAAACAACACCATGGTAGTTCTGCTGAAAACATCGTCAGTCCGGGATTAGTTTCATTCAAATCATGCAAATTAGAGTCCAAAACAAGAGGAAAAGCGTGAGAAAAAGTAGATACGTTGGAGACGTATCACTGTTCCAAGCACGTCGAGGCATGCCATGGAAGGTAAGATTTGTTAACAACTCAAGCTCAGAGGGCACCGAGCCCCATCCTGGGTGCCACCGATCAAAGCTCACCAGCACGCCATCGCAGAACAAACGCCCGGAAGATTCAAACACACTACTGCAGTCGAAAGTTGTCCGGAACCTAACGAAGAAATCAACTGGTGGCGGAGATAACTTCGAAGAGCAAGTCACTTATTCGGATGCCGTGCGCAATGCCAAGAGCTTTGACAAGGTCGTCCGGCAAGATGGGAGACCGGTCGCCGTTGATAGTTACCATCAACACTTTGTCGGCAAACTGGTCGTCAAGCGCCGCCATGCCACTGTTGAGCGATAGCACGCAGCGCCCGAAGGCAGGACGGAACTTAGGATCTCTGGCTCGAAGATCCGCGTTGACCGGCGACATGATAGTGCGCTTGAGTACAGGGAGTACATGAGGGGGATTTGGAGGAACTGGAGTAGGAATAGAGATTCCAGAGGTGGGGGAGGGGCGGGAGATTGGGGATGAAAAGGTAGCATGAATTTCGAACATGCGCCGATATGCTCTCGGCGCGCAAGCGCACGAAAACACTGGTGGCGCCCACATGTCGGCACACAAGAGTCCAAATTCTAATTTTTTTAGAGCCCGGCCTGATAGTCATAATTGACCTGTTTGGCGTTGCGTTACTACTCGGCCCCTATTTAACGACACCTTACTGGCCCAAACAAGTGTACACCATCGAAAAGACACTAAGCTCAAATTATCTATCTATATCTATCTACACTCTTATAAAAAGCAGAGTTGGTGATGATGGTGTGCCTGCCATCCTGCAATTAGGCCGTCCGATCTATATCTAACGGATAGGAAAGAAACTATGACAATTTACCCGCACTCCTCTCCACGTTTGAAGATAAGGCCTTCCCTCGTTCATCCTTTTGTCCCACAAGATCTTGATGTTCCGTGCAATGCACGGGCATCTTGCTAGTAACTTGAAAATAGGAGATATACTCGGAACACTAGAGAATGGTGATTCCCTCATTTAGCCCACCAGCACTTCGAGATAATAAACAGTTCGAAACAATGATATATACAACATTCAAACACTGACTGGTGACTACTACTGACATAGACAGCAAGACATCATAGTTCATAAGAAGTCTTGCTACACCAGCAAAACGCACCCATCTGCAGCACTCAGGCTCTCGTGATCCAGACGAGAATGACATTCTAAATATAGGCAACTATTACGTAGTAAGAATGACATAGACGAGGATGACCAAATGACAAGGAATATGCATAACAAAAGAGAGAACTACCCATCCAGAACAAGCAGCAAAGACAACAAGTCATTCGAAGAGGGATGATCCAACACCATCATAATTTGCAGCCCCGCTTCAGCCACCAGTGATCTGGAGACACCAGTACTCCACCATTTCGACGCAACAGCCCAATTACCTATCAACCTGAAGGCTTGAACCACATCACTGCCTGTCGGACTCGACACATCCGAGGATCAAAGTTAATCCAGATGCCTTGGTCATTCTCACCTTCTTTTGGCTGCAGGCTGTATCGTTGACATTCAGGGGAGTTTGCTCCCAAACTCCTAGGGCTCGCTGTGTAGACACAGTTTTCCATAGCAAACAGAGCCTCTCAGCCATCAAGGTCCTTGCCAACGGTGATCTCCAGGTTAATCAGATAATTGAGTCCGAGAAATAGAGAGTGTGAAACAAGGATGTTTACCCGCCTCCAACTCAAAAATCCTGAAGGCCCCAACAAGCTGGTATCCTGCTCATAGACGTAATAGCCACTGTCCAGATACTCACGTATTTCGTGGTGCTTTTATACAGTTGGTTTTTTGCAATATAACTTTTCTGGATCATGTGTCCCAATGATCATCAGTCTTTTGCCATCGTCTGATCGAGCGAGGAACCAGTTGTGCTTCCCTGTTTTTGGCAAAGGTAGTGCGATTACAAAGGGCAGTAACTGTAGGGACACTGCATCATATCAAAAAGGACATACATTGTTAATGTAAGATCAACATTGTTCAGAGTATGAGTAGGATAATGCAAGAAACAACATTGATATGTCGTTGTTGGAACTGGGAGGAAAATACAGGGAAATGTATACTGGGTTCAAAAATATAGAAGTGCCATGCATGGTTATACTCATGTTATCTCACAATCGATTCTTCACAGGAAACTACCATGTCATGCGTGTTATGTAATCATGTTCTGTCCTCACAAACAAATTCTTCGAGGAAACTAATAGACCATGCATTGTTATATACTCATGTTCTGTGGGCAAAATTTTTGTGAGCATATTATTCTAGCCATTGATTGCTGAAGGGCGAACATAGGTGTGTACACATGGTAAGCATTACAGGATTTCACTACTTCCAAATATAGAGATCTCCATATGCACATTTACTTCCCTAATCTATGGTTAGATGAAACCAACAGTGTGATGCATGTTTCTACATCATGAAAATGAGGAAACTAACATGGCCATGGATACACACTGATATTTAGTAGTATATAGATTACTATAAAATAAGTAGAATATCAATATCTTCCTAACCGTTTGATTATTCAGGGGTACAAATTGGTTGTAATGAGTAATGACATGGTCACAATCACATGAATTAACTCATTCCAAATATAGCTGATTTTCGGCGTCTCTAATACATTGCCATAGTTCTACTCAAATTCTGCTCAAACAGAGATATGCCAATCATCACAAAAAGTTCAAACAGTTGTTGGGGAACACAGTATTTCAAAAATTTTACCTACGATCATGCAAGATCTATCTATGTGATGCATAGCAACGAGCGGGAGAGTGTGTCCACGTACCCTCGTAGACCGAAAGCGGACGCGTTAAGTAACGCGGTTGATGTAGTCGAACGTCTTCGCGATCCAACTAATCAAGTACCGAACACACGAGACCTCCGTGATCTGCACACGTTCAGCTTGGTGACGTCCCTCGAACTCTTGATCCAGCTGAGGCTGAGGGAGAGTTTCGTCAGCACGATGGTGTGATGACGGTGATGATGAAGTTACCATCGTAGGGCTTCGCCTAAGAACTACAACGATATGACCGAGGTGGAAATCTATGGAGGGGGCGCCGCACATGGCTAAACAATGAACTTGTGTGCCTATGGGGTGCCCCCTCCCTCGTATATAAAGGAGTGGAGGAGGGGGCCGACCGGCCTCAAGGGGTGCGCCCCAAGGGGGGAATCCTACTCCAACTAGGAGTAGGTTCCCTCCTTTCCTAGTCCAACTAGGAGGGGGAAGGAAGGGGGAGAGGGAGAGAAGGAAAGGGGGGGCCATCCCCCTTCCCAATTCGGATTGAGCTTGGGGGGCGCGCCCCTCCTCTTGGACTTCTCCTCTCTCTTCCACTAAAGCCCATGTAGGCCCGTTAAGCCCCCGGGGGGTTCCGGTAACCTCCCGATACTCCGGAAAATGCCCGAACTCATCCGAAACCTTTCCGGTGTCCAAACATAGCCTTCCAATATATCGATCTTTATGTCGACCCCGAACAACCTTCGGTACATCAAAACACATAAACTCGTAATACCGATCGTCATCGAGCGTTAAGCGTGCGGACCCTACGGGTTCGAGAACTATGTAGACATGACCGAGACTCATCTCCGGTCAATAACCAATAGCGGAACCTGGATGCTCATATTGGCTCCCACATATTCTACGACGATCTTTATCGGTCAAACCGTATAACAATATACGTTGTTCCCTTTGTCATCGGTATGTTTCTTGCCCGAGATTCGATCATCAGTATCTCAACACCTAGTTCAATCTCATTACGCAAGTCTATTTACTCGTTCCGTAATGCATCATCCCGCAACTAATTCATTAGTTACATTGCTTGCAAGGCTTATAGTGATGCGCATTAACGAGAGGGCCTAGAGATACCTCTCCAACAATCGGAGTAACAAATCCTAATCTCAATCTATGCCAACTCAACAAACACCATCAGAGACACATGTAGAGCATCTTTATAATCACCCAGTTACGTTGTGACGTTTGATAGCACACTAAGTGTTCCTCCGGTATTCGGGAGTTGCATAATCTCATAGTCATACGAACATGTATAAGTCATGAAGAAAGCAATAGCAACAAACTAAACGATCATCATACTAAGCTAATGGATGGGTCTTGTTAATCACATCATTCTCTAATAATGTGATCCGGTTAATCAAATGACAACTCATGTCTATGGTTAGGAAACTTAACCATCTTTGATTAACGAGCTAGTCAAGTAGAGGCATACTAGTGACACTCCGTTTGTCTATGTATTCACACATGTACTACATTTATCACGATATGAGGAAATATAAATAACAACTTTATTATTTCCTCTAGGGCATATTTCCTTCAACAGTGTCATGGCGTCATCATTAACATCAGACGGAAACAACTTACACACTCTGGTGTGGGCCATAATCTGGTTGACCTACGTGGTTCAGTAGTAACTTGATCTAAAGTTTCATGATCATCATCATTAGCTTCCTCACTGACTGGTGTAGGAATCACTAGAACTGATTTCTGTGATGTACTACTTTCCAATTTGCGAGAAGGTACAATTACCTCATCAGGTTCTACTTTCCTCCCACTCACTTCTTTTGAGAGAAACTCCTTCTCTAGAAAGGATCCATTCTTAGCAACGAATATCTTGCCTTCGGATCTGTGATAGAAGGTGTACCCAACAGTCTCTTTTGGGTATCCTATGAAGACACATTTCTCCGATTTGGGTTTGAGCTTATCAGGTTGAAGCTTTTTCACATAAGCATCGCAGCCCCAAACTTTAAGAAACGACAACTTAGGTTTCTTGCCAAACCATAGTTTATACGGTGTCGTCTCAATGATTTAGATGGTGCCCTATTTAACGTGAATGCAGCCGTCTCTAAAGCATAACCCCAAAACAATAGCGGTAAATCAGTAAGAGACATCATAGATCGCACCATATCTAATAAAGTGCGGTTACGACGTTTGGACACACCATTATGCTATGGTGTTCCGGGTGGCGTGAGTTGCGAAACTATTCCGCATTGTTTCAAATGAAGACCAAACTCGTAACTCAAATATTCTCCTCCACAATCATATTGTAGAAACTTGATTTTCTTGTTACGATGATTTTCCACTTCACTCTGAAATTCTTTGAACTTTTCAAATGTTTCAGACTTATATTCATCAAGTAGATATATCCATATCTGCTCAAATCATGTGTGAAGGTCAAAAAAATGATACCTGCCGCGAGCCTCAACACTCATCGGACCGCATACATCAGTATGTATTATTTCCAACAAGTCAATTGCTCGCTCCATTGCTCCGGAGAATGGAGTCTTAGTCATCTTTCCCATGAGGCATGGTTCGGAAGCATCAAGTGATTCATAATCAAGTGATTCCAAAAGCCCATCAGCATGGAGTTCCTTCATGCGCTTTACACCAATATGACCTAAACGACAGTGCCACAAATAAGTTGCACTATCATTATTAAACTTATATCTTTTGTCATCAATATTATGTGTATCACTGTGATCAAGATTCAGTAAACCATTTACATTGGATGTAAGACCATAGAAGGTTTTATTCATGTAAACAGAACAACAATTATTCTCTGACTTAAATGAATAACCGTATCGCAGTAAACATGATCCAATCATATTTATGCTCAATGCAAACACCAAATAACATTTATTTAGTACACATCATGACTTAATACTAATCCCGAAGGAAAAAGGGAGTGTGCGATGGTGATCTTATCAACCTTGGAATCACTTCCAACACACATCATCACCTCGCCCTTAACTAGTCTCTGTTTATTTTGCAACTCCCGTTTCGAGTTACTACTCTTAGCAACTGAACCAGTATCAAATACCGGGGGGTTGCTATAAACACTAGTAAAGTACACATCAATAACATGTATATCAAATATACCTTTGTTCACTTTTCTATTCTTCTTATTCTCCAAGTATCTAGGGCAGTTCGACTTCTAGTGGCCATTTCCTTTGCAGTAGAAGCACTCAGTTTCAGGCTTGGGTCTAGCTTTGGGCTTCTTCATGGGAGTGGCAACTTGCTTGCCATTCTTCTTGAATTTCCCTTTCTTTCCCTTGCCCTTTTACTTGAAACTAGTGGTCTTGTCAACCATCAACACTTAATGCCTTTTCTTGATTTCTACCTTCGCCGATTTCAGCATCCGAAGAACTTGGGAATCGTTTCCGTTATCCCTTGCATATTGTAGTTCATCACGAAGTTCTAGTAACTCGGTGATAGTGACTAGAGAACTTTGTCAATCACTATCTTATCTACAAGATTAACTCCCATTTGATTCAAGTGATTATAGTACTAGGACATTCTGAGCACATGCTCACTAGCTGAGCTATTCTCCTCCATCTTGTAGGCATACCTCTTAACACGGGCATGAGTCTGAAATACCAATTTCAACTCTTGGAACATCTCATATGCTCCATGTCATTCAAAACATTTTTGAAGTCCCGGTTCTAAGCCATAAAGCATGGTGCACTAAACTATCAAGTAGCCATCATACCGAGCTTGTCAAACGTTCATAACGTCTGCATCTGCTCCTGCAATAGTTCTGCAGCAATGAGGATAATCCTTAGATCACGGAGCTAGTCCACATCATTGCTACTAACATCTTTCAACTTATTTTTCGCTAGGAACATATCAAAAAATAAACGGGGAACTACATCGCGAGCTATTGATCTACAACATAGATATGCAAATACTATCAGGACTAAGTTCATGATAAATTAAAGTTCAATTAATCATATTACACTACAGAAAAAAGACACATCCGTGACATTTTGGGCTGAACGAAATTTTTTTCTGTCATACATATGACACTTCTATGATGATAATGGGGACAAAACCTGGTATCATCATAGATGTGGTGGGCTCCTACTTCTATGACAAAAAATCATGACAGAAAATGGGCTTTTCGTCCTGGGCGGGCCGGAGAAGCAGCTGCATGACATTCTTTGGGCCGTCCATGATGGAAAAAACCGTGGTAGAAGCGAGGGTGAGGAAAATTTCGGGGAGTTGCTGGTTACGGTGGGAGGTCGAGGGCCGAGCGATGCGTGTTTCTCTCGTACACGTACTTGTGTGTGTGCGAGCCGTTGGCTCTAACTGAACCCGAGCGAGTCGTTGGGCTCTAACTGAACCCGAGCGATTGCACTGCAGGCTACACGCTTGTCACGCCCAATATGCGACCCTATCCAAAAGGAACTCGAAGGTCCCACCAAGGATAGACCCGCATATTGAAACACTTTTGCAAGGTGGATATCATTACATCAACATTACATAATAGAAGGGCATACATACATAAGGCATACAATGCCACATGAATACAACAATACAACATACAAGATCAACATCCGACTATGGATGAATCATAAACAGAAACTCAAACAATATCCACCCTGCTAGCCCAGGCTGCCGACCTGGAACCTATTCCATGATCGAAGAAGAAGCAGAAGAAGAACTCCAAAACAGGCAACCATCGCTCTCGCGTCATGATCATCGCATAACCTGTACCTGCAACTGGTGGTGTAGTAATCTGTGAGCCACGAGGACTCAGCAATCCCATTACTATGGGTATCAAGACTAGCAAAGCTTAATGGGAAAGGAAGGGGTAAGGTGGTGAGGTTGCAGCAGCGACTAAGCATGTATGGTGGCTAACATACGCAAATAAGAGCGAGAAGAGAAGCAAAGGAACGGTCGTCAACTAGTAATGGTCAAGAAGTGATCCTGAACTCCTACTTACGTCAGACATAACCCAGAAACCGTGTTCTCCTCTCGATCAACCCCGAAAAGAAACACTCACGGTTACCCACACGATTGGTGTATTTTAGAAGAGTTTACTTTAAGTTTACTACAACCGGATATTAACAAATTCCCATCTGCCACATAACCGTGGGCACGGCTTTCGAAAGTTCAAACCCTGCAGGGGTGTCCCAACTTAGCCCATGATAAGCTCTCGCGATCAACGAAGGATATTCCTTCTCGAGGGAAGACCCGGTCGATCTCGGAATCCCGGCTACAAGACATTTCGACAAGAATAAAACAAGACCAGCAAAGAAGCCGCCCGATGCCGACAATCCCGATAGGAGCTGCACATATCTCGTTCTCGTGGCAACACCAGATAGGTCGGCCTACGAGTAAAACCAGCCCTCGAAGTTGCCCTGGTGGCCTCAAGATTCTGCTTCGGTTCGAACCAAAGACTTAGAGAAGCACCGGCCGGGGGGCTAAAATAAAGATGACCCTCGGGTTGGCCGACCCAAGGAAAGGGTATAGGTGGTGGTGAGGCAAATGGTAAAACCAAGGTTGGGCCTTCTTTGGAGGAGTCTTATTCAAAGCGAACTGTCAAGGGGTCCCATAAATCACCCAACCGCGTTAGGGACGCAAAATCCGGGAACATAATACCGATATGACGGAAACTAGGGCGGCAAGAGTGGAACAAAACACCAGGCATAAGGCCGAGCCTTCCACCCTTTACCAAGTATATAGATGCATTAATTAAATAAGAGATATTGTGATATCCCAACATAATCCTGTCCACCATGGAGCAATCTTCAACTTCACCTGCAACTAACAACGCTATAAGAGGGGCTGAGCAAAGCGGTAACATAGCCAAACAACGGTTTGCTAGGAAGGGTGACAACGGTTAGGGGCTATCATGCAATTTGGGAGGCTTGAGCAACAAGTGGTAGGTAACGCAACATAGCGATAGAACGAAGCAACTAGCATAGCAATGATAGTAGTGAGATCCAGGGTAGCGGTCATCTTGCCTGAAATCCCGCTTAGGAAGAAGAACGAGTCCATGAAGAAGATGAACGGGAGTAGTCGAACGAATCCTCACAATCGCAACATTACCGGAACCGAGAAGCAACACCGGAAAGAAACAAACAACATGGTAAATGCACAAGCATAAACATGGCATGATGCACGGTCAAGTATGATGCATGTCCGGTCTAATGAGGCATGGCATGGCAAAGTGCAACAAACAATACTGCAATTAAGTGGAGCTCAATATGCAACGAGTTGCATATGACGAAACACCACATTCATTTATTTAGTTCTCTCCCCTTTATGTACCCAACAATGTTAAATGTTGTTAAACATGGCAAGAGGTGAGGCCTAAGTAAACTAATTATTTAGGCAAGTTTAAATGAGGCCGGAAACAACAAACAACAAATTCCGGAAAATCCTCATGCATATTAGAATTTGGTACTGTTCTGACCTAAAGCATATTTTAGAGTTGTTAAACATGCAAAGTAATGCTACCATGTTAAACTAGGCATTTTTCCACCCCGTTTACGGTTATTTAGTTATGAAATAAATCATTTTAACATGGCATTTGAACAAATTTAAAGAAACAACATTTTAAACATTTTAAACATGGATGAAAGTGGCATATTATGAAACTAGACAAAATTCTAAGCGTTCTACATGTTAAAATCATTTTAATCCGATGCACCATTTGTGAGTTATTACATGCATGAACATGAGGGTGCAATCTGTAAATATGCAGCTTCTGGGTAATTTGACAAATTCGCAGCAGGGAAAAAAACATGGCATGGGCTGAATCTGATAGGCTGCTGGGGCGCTCACCATGGGCTTTGGCCCGGTCGGTGGAGCAGGAGGCTGGTGCCGGTGGCCGCTGGCCCAGGCGCTGGGGTGGAACGGGTCAACGAGAGCAGGGGCTTGGCGCTGCGTGCGTTCCAGGACGACGAGCGGGCGAAGCAGGGGACGACGGCCAGCGAACAGGAGGGGCGCCAGCAGCGGGGACAGAGCCCTGCCGGCGGGATCCGGCCGTGAACGGGCAAGGGCGGCGGAGGCCGGCCGGATCTGGGCCAGTTCGGGTCGGGGAGGCGTCGACCTCCTGGTCCGAGGAGGAAGCGAGGCGCAGGCCTCGAACGACGACGGCGGCGACAGGAACTCCGGCAGGCAAGGGCGCGACTTGGGGAGGCGCAGAGGGAGGTCCGGCGAAGCAGGGATGGCGGCGCGCGGACCTGAAGCAGAGGAGGCGACGGGGTCGAGCTCGGGACTTGCTGCGAGGACGAGGGCGAGGACGGCTCCTGGCGTCAATGGCGGGTCCCTGCTAAAAGAAAGAGATAGGAAGGGAGGAGATAGAGAGAGAAAGAGAAACGGGAGGAGCACGGGAAGATGAAGAAGGGGGCGTCGAAGCTCATCTTGTTGGCTGCTGGTGGTGGTTGCCGGCGACGAGGCTTGCAGGGAGGTCCGGCGACCTGGGGAACGGATCCGGGTGGCGAGGAGCTCCTGGTGGCTTGCACGGGCTGCAGGAGGGAGTCGCGGGGTCGCGAGGCCGAAGCAGGGGGTGCTCGGGCAGAGGAGCTCGGATTGGCCGGGAGATGATCCCAAGGTGGGAGGAGGAGGCTGCAGGCTTCGGTGGTCGTGGAGGGGATCGATGGAGGTAGGTGGCAGGATGGATCCCGAGAGAGTGGCGGCGGGGATGGAAGTGATGGGACAGGAAGCCTAGGTTTTAGGGATTGGACTAGGGTTGTCGACTATATATATACGAAAGGGGAAATATTTTGATCCTTCGATCGCGATCGGACGGTCCTAAGAAAATAGCTTAGGGGAGTCCAGCAAATAAACGCAGATGTTTTATAGATGTTAGGAGATGATCTGAATGCAACGGTGATGACTGAGCGATTCGGGTTCGGGGCAGGTTTCGGACGCACACGAGGGGTCTTGAGCACTACAGAGAGACTCCGGTTTGGCAAGAGGGAAAAACGAAGAACGAGGTTGGTCTCGGAACGGTCAAAAAAAGCAAGGGGGACGCGGCAAATACGAGCGAATGCAAGTTTTAAAAACAATGACAACAACGAGTGCCGATGCAATGCAAATGATGCGATGAGATGAGATGCATGACATGAACAAAATGCAAAACAAAAGACAAAACCCAACCACGGAGGAAATAATATATCGCATCTCCGAAAAAGGCAAGAGTTGGAGTTACGAAAATGGAAAGTTGTATCCGGGGCGTTACAACACTCCAACACTACGAGAGGATCTCGTCCCGAGATCTAGGATGGCACCGGAGAGAAACGAAATAGGAAGATAAGAGGTAAAACTAAGTTGCTTCTTCGACAAACGAGTGAAACCATGAACCTTAAGAGGTTGAGCAAAATTAAAGAAAGAAAACAGCGAAGATGAACAAAGTTGAAAACACTCCGTTAGAAAAGAGGAACAAGGGATACGACGAGAACCAAGAGGTTTGGTGATAAGATAGATATTGAAACCACTCCGGTTAAAACTAGATAGAGAAGGAATAAGATTGATATAATTTGGGCAGCACTCCGACTGAAAAGAAGAAGGAAAACTAGAAAAGATGATAAGAACTTGAAGAGATGACATAACACTCCGGTTAAATGGATAAGCAAGGAAAAGAACACGATCCTCACAATTCGAGATGATGAGTGAAAAGAGCAACATCACCATGCCTCCGGAAGAAAGAATAGGAGATAGATCATTGAAATAAAAGAATGGAGAAGAAAAATGCCAACTTCTGCCACAAATGAGCTTGGAAAGCATCCTTGCAAAGAAGAATTGAACGGAGTTGTTGCAAAATCAACAACGAAAAGCATAAGCTTGTTGTGGGCTTATGGCAAACATCTCAAAATGATGAGGTGACAACCGGCCACCGATGGAAACATTTAATTGGATTGAGATCAGCAAGGAGATGAAAACTCCTTTTAATGAGAGAATAGGAGGAAACTTGGATTATCGATAGGCACCACAATTAGCAACATTCCTTAGGGAAGGCTTTAGGTGTAACCTAACCCAAGATAACTCCAAGGAAGAAAGTGATGGGTTTAAAATATGTCATTCTTGAAAACTTGTGAATCATGAAACACGAAGGGAATTGTCAAGAATGGCATAACACCACCTCAAATGATAAGGTAGAACGAATTGCACTTGAAATGCAAGAAGAAGAAAACTTGAACTCCTCAAAACAAAACATGTGTTGGGCACCATGTTTATTTTAGAGTATAGCTTGGCGGGTCATAGCTTCGAGAGAAATCTTGAAGAACAATTGAAGAATGAAAAGAATCCTTGACGAACCACCATGTAGAGCCTGCATGAAGAACTCCGTAATAAAAGGATGATAAAAAGAAGAGAAGTTGAAAACACAGGGTGAAGCCTTGCAATGATTTAGTTGGAGCTTCGCTATTATATAACCGAGAGAACTTGGAACTCCGGAAAAGAAAAGATGGAGCATCTCGAACCGAGAAATGTGACATGATGACAATGATGGAAAGAAGAAACTAGATCACTTGGATGAAACAATAATAAGAATTACGTTATGTGTATCCTTCACCAATTTAATTGATGATAAGCAACGGATTTGGCATACTACTTATTCCTGTATAAAGGATTAAGAGAGATATAGCGCAAACTTGATAAGGTATTGATGGAACCACCGGTGGAATTTGGAAACAACGAATGAATTAATATGATAATGAAGGAAGGGAAATCTTGAACGAACCACCATAAGAATTGAAAATGAACGTAGCAAAGGCACAATTCACCGGGAAGAATTGGAAAACGAATGAAGATGCTTGAGAGAATTTAGATACAAGAGAATGAAGAGATCATGAACTGATTAGAGGATATTTGAACGATTCACCGATAAGATTTGGAAAATGATAGCCACACGAATGAAGAATTATGACATGATGGCCTTCGGAGGAAAGAAATGGAAACAACTCATGAAATGCTCCGGATGGGTGAAAATTATTCTCACAATCGAAAACAATTATGAGCGAATGGCAACAAGCTAGAACCATGAATCTTGAAGAGAATGGAGCAAGATTTAAGAGAAACTCTTCTTCGATCTTCAAATGTTGAGAATGACGAGGAGAAACACCACCAAATTATTGAGAAACTCTGGAAGGATTAAAAGAGGAAAGGTTGAGCCAGAGATGAAAAGAATTTGAAAGTGGCCTAGGAGAAGGCATGTGACTGATGAAAATTCATTCTTACGTCAAACTTTGAAATGAATTTGAGAATGGTTCCGGGAAAATTAGAAGAGTCAGGTAAGATCCTGGAAAAAGACCTGTGGGTTAGGGCCCACTCGAAAGAAACATCGTTGAAGGGTTTTAAAGAGAGGTTGCACCGGTTGAATTAAATGACTTGAATGAGATAATAATCTCCAAATAGCTTGAACAGATCTTGGAAGAAAAGACGGGCCTTCTGAGATATCTTCAGCACTCCAGGACAAATGTATAGCGAGAAGTGAATGATTAAGAGGTGCATCGGCATGGAAATCATTAGAAACGAGGAAAAGAATATGATGAATATCGAAAGCTTGAATTGGATCCACCGGAGAAGAAACAACAATGAAGGATGATGAACTTGAAACTGTTGAGCATCTTCATGGGAAATCGCCGGATAAGAACATTGAAAGAAAAGAATGAAGAGGCTTCTCTCAAATAAAAAGGATACATGATTAAGAAATCTGAGTCCTTGAAGAAAAAAAAGGGGTGGGAGGGCGGGAAAACAAAGGCAACTTGGGGACGGATGAAACGGATACCGTTGAGAAAAACTTAGAATTGATCTTGCGGATGTTGAAATGATCGGATCCACTTAAAGAGAAGCACGCCGGTTGGGAAAAGAATTGACATGACAATATCGATAAACAAGAAGGATTAGCACTCTCATAGAAATATGAGAACACCGCTTGAAGGTATGGAATCAACACTTGACATTGAAGCAACTCGAATACCACAACTCAAAACAAAACAAAGGATTGGCTTGCAGAAATAAGCCGGAACAAATACATATGATAGAGATTTACCCAATCCCATGTCATGCATCTGTCGGAAAGATATTCTAGGAGCTACTTGAATTCCCACTTATAAACTCCCGAAACTTTCTGGTTATGCAATCTGGTGTTGGGATACAGGGGACACAAAATATATCACCCAAACTAACAATACCTAGATCCAAATTTGTATCCATCCTTCAACACATAACCAAGAAACCTTCGAAATCGTGGTACCTCAACCTTCGAAAAGCATCGGTTATACAAGCTATGGCAATACTCCCGAACTCCCCAGTACTGGGTGGCGTCGAGGTTATCTCACCAACAACTGCATAAAAAAGATTTTCGATGTCGGCAAAACTCAGGTATTCCAGAACTGCAACGATAAAATTGTGACGACAACACCTCGGAGCTCAACTCCCCGGGACACTGCCACAACCCCTAAATGTCAGGAGGCACCAAGAACAATGTTCTCGCCACAAGACTATCGGAACGATTCCAAGATACCCGCGTGATCCTAAAAAAAATTCGTGAAATTTGAGAAGAGGAAAGACAAAACATCTACGTCAGGAGGCCTCACCAGAGCGATTTAAGGGACCGAGGAGTAAAAAGAATCCTACTCTCCGATATATATAATCCTAAGACTCAAAATAGTTTTCTTCTAGACTCAAAAACGGCCAACAAACAAGGGGGGGCTCCTATGGTCGGTCGAGGCTCTGATACCAACTTGTCACGCCCAATATGCAACCCTATCCAAAAGGAACTCGAAGGTCCCACCAAGGATAGACCCGCATATTGAAACGCTTTTGCAAGGTGGATATCATTACATCAACATTACATAATAGAAGGGGATACATACATAAGGCATACAATGCCACATGAATACAACAATACAACATAGAAGATCAACATCCGACTACGGATGAATCATAAATAGAAACTCAAACAATATCCACCCTGCTAGCCCAGGCTACCGACCTGGAACCTATCCCTTGATCGAAGAAGAAGCAGAAGAAGAACTCCAAAACAGGCAACCATCGCTCTCGTGTCATGATCATCGCATAACCTGTACCTGCAACTGGTGGTGTAGTAATCTGTGAGCCACGAGGACTCAGCAATCCCATTACCATGGGTATCAAGACTAGCAAAGCTTAATGGGAAAGGAAGGGGTAAGGTGGTGATGTTGCAGCAGCGACTAAGCATGTATGGTGGCTAACATACGCAAATAAGAGCGAGAAGAGAAGCAAAGGAACGGTCGTCAACTAGTAATGGTCAAGAAGTGATCCTGAACTCCTACTTACGTCAGACATAACCCAGAAACCGTGTTCTCCTCTCGATCAACCCCGAAAAGAGACACTCACGGTTACGCACACGATTGGTGTATTTTAGAAGAGTTTACTTTAAGTTTACTACGACCGGATATTAACAAATTCCCATCTGCCACATAACCGTGGGCACGGCTTTCGAAAGTTCAAACCCTGCAGGGGTGTCCCAACTTAGCCCATGATAAGCTCTCGCAATCAACGAAGGATATTCCTTCTCCCCGGGAAGACCCGATCAGTCTCGGAATCCCAGCTACAAGACATTTCGACAGCAAGAAAACAAGACCAGCAGAGCCGCCCGATGCACCGACAATCCCGATAGGAGCTGCACATATCTTGTTCTCAGGGCAACACCGGATAGGTCAGCCTACAAGTAAAACCAGCCCTCGAGTTGCCCGTGGTGGCCTCATAGTCTGCCGGTTCGAACCGGCACTTAGAGAAGCACCGGCCACCGGGGCTAAAATAAAGATGACCCTCGGGTTGGCCGACCCAAGGGAAAGGGTATAGGTGGTGGTGAGGCAAATGGTAAAACCAAGGTTGGGCCTTCTTTGGAGGAGTCTTATTCAAAGCGAATCGTCAAGGGGTCCCATAAATCACCCAACCGCGTTAGGGACGCAAAATCCGGGAACATAATACCGATATGACGGAAACTAGGGCGGCAAGAGTGGAACAAAACACCGTGCATAAGGCCGAGCCTTCCACCCTTTACCAAGTATATAGATGCATTAATTAAATAAGAGATATTGTGATATCCCAACATAATCCTGTCCACCATGGAGCAATCTTCAACTTCACCTGCAACTAACAACGCTATAAGAGGGGCTGAGCAAAGCGGTAACATAGCCAAACAACGGTTTGCTAGGAAGGGTGACAATGGTTAGGGGCTATCATGCAATTTGGGAAGCTTGAGCAGCAAGTGGTAGGTAACGCATCATAGCGATAGAACGAAGCAACTAGCATAGCAATGATAGTAGTGAGATCCAGGGTAGCGGTCATCTTGCCTGAAATCTCGCTAGGAAGAAGAACGAGTCCATGAAGAAGATGAACGGGAGTAGTCGAACGAATCCTCACAATCGCAACATTACCGGAACCGAGAAGCAACACCGGAAAGAAACAAACAACATGGTAAATGCACAAGCATAAACATGGCATGATGCACAGTCAAGTATGATGCATGTCCGGTCTAATGAGGCATGGCATGGCAAAGTGCAACAAACAGTACTACAAATTAAGTGGAGCTCAATATGCAACGAGTTGCATATGATGAAACACCACATCCATTTATTTAGTTCTCTCCCGTTTATGTACCCAACAATATTAAATGTTGTTAAACATGGCAAGAGGTGAGGCCTAAGTAAACTAATTATTTAGGCAAGTTTAAATGAGGCCGGAAACAACAAACAACAAATTCCAGAAAATCCTCATGCATATTTAGAATTTGGTACTGTTCTGACCTAAAGCATATTTTAGAGTTGTTAAACATGCAAAATAATGCTACCATGTTAAACTAGGCATTTTTCCACCCCATTTACATATAAAGTTTATTTAAAACCGAGCTACGGTTATTTAGTTATGAAATAATTTATTTTAACATGGCATTTGAACAAATTTAAAGAAACAACATTTTAAACATTTTAAACATGGATGAAAGTGGCGTATTATGAAACTAGACAAAATTCTAAGTGTTCTACATGTTAAAATCATTTTAATCCGATGCACCGTTTGTGAGTTATTACATGCATGAACATGAGGGTGCAATCTGTAAATATGCAGTTTCTGGGTAATTTGACAAATTCGCAGCAGGGGAAAAAACATGGCATGGGCTGAATCTGATAGGCTGCTGGGGCGCTCACCATGGGCTTTGGCCCGGTCGGTGGAGCAGGAGGCTGGAGCCGGTGGCCGCTGGCCCAGGCGCTGGGGTGGAACGGGTGAACGAGAGCAGGGGCTTGGCGCTGCGTGCGTTCCATGACGACGAGCGGGCGAAGCAGGGGACGACGGCCAGCGAACAGGAGGGGCGCCAAAGAAGGGGACAGGGACCTCTTGGCGGGATCCGGCCGTGAACCGGGAAAGGCGGCGGAGGCCGGCCGGATCTGGGCCAGTTCGGGTCGGGGAGGCGTCGACCTCCTGGTCCGAGGAGGAAGCGAGGCGCAGGCCTCGAACGACGACGGCGGCGACAGGAACTCCGGCAGGCAAGGGCGCGACTTGGGGAGGCGCAGAGGGAGGTCCGGCGAAGCAGGGATGGCGGCGCGCGGACCTGAAGCAGAGGAGGCGACGGGGTCGAGCTCGGGACTTGCTGCGAGGACGAGGGCGAGGACGGCTCCTGGCGTCAATGGCGGCTCCCTGCTAAAAGAAAGAGATAGGAAGGGAGGTGAGAGAGAGAGAGAGAAACGGGAGGAGCACGGGAAGATGAAGAAGGGGGCGTTGGAGCTCATCTTGTTGGCTGCTGGTGGTGGTTGCCAGCAACGAGGCTTGCAGGAAGGTCCGGCGACCTGGGGAATGGATCCGGGTGGCGAGGAGCTCCTGGTGGCTTGCACGGGCTGCAGGAGGGAGTCGCGGGGTCGCGAGGACGAGGCAGGGGGTGCTCGGGCAGAGGAGCTCGGGTTGGCCGGGAGATGATCCCAAGGTGGGAGGAGGAGGCTGCAGGCTTCGGTGGTCGTGGAGGGGATCGATGGAGGTAGGTGGCGGGATGGATCCCGAGAGAGTGGCGGCGGGGATGGGAGTGATGGGACAGGAAGCCTAGGTTTTAGGGATTGGACTAGGGTTGTCGACTATATATATACGAAAGGGGAAATATTTTGATCCTTCGACCGCGATCGGACGGTCCTGAGAAAATAGCTTAGGGGAGTCCAGCAAATAAACGCAGATGTTTTATAGATGTTAGGAGATGATCTGAATGCAACGGTGATGACTGAGCGATTCGGGTTCGGGGCAGGTTTCGGACGCACGCGAGGGGTCTTGAGCACTTTACAGAGAGGCTCCGGTTTGGCAAGAGGGAAAAACGAAGAACAAGGTTGGTCTCGGAACGATCAACAAAAGCAAGGGGGACGCGGCAAATACGAGCGAATGCAAGTTTTCAAAACAATGACAGCAACGAGTGCCGATGCAATGCAAATGATGCGATGAGATGAGATGCATGACATGAACAAAATGCAAAACAAAAGACAAAACCCAACCACGGAGGAAATAATATATCGCATCTCCGAAAAAGGCAAGAGTTGGAGTTACGAAAATGGAAAGTTGTATCCGGGGCGTTACAACGCTACTGAACCCGAGCGATCGATCGATGGCTGTTAACTGAACCCGATCGAGCGATTCCTTCGCTACTGCTGCTAACTGAAGCCGATCGATGCTGCCTCTGGGATGAACAGTGAGTGTTGGGGGGGGGGGGGGGGTTGGATGAATAGTGAGCAGTGGCGTTTGCCTCTGGATGAACAGGACCCCGTGGTGTGGAGGGCTGGATGAACAGTAGACGGTGGAGGGGTGCCCGTGGAGGAGTGGTTGAACAGGACCCCGTGGTGTGGAGGGCTGGATGAATGATGAAGCGGTGGAGTGGTGGTTGAACGATGGCCGATGGAGTAGCGCACGGTGGAGGCTGGATGAACAGGAGCCCGTGGAGGCCGGAGGAGGTCGACGGTAGCCCGTGGAGGCCGGAGGAGGTCGACGGTGGAGATGAACAATATCCCGTGGAGTCCTGCTTTTGCGGCGCCACACCCCTCCCGATGAACAGGACCCCCGTTTCGACCGTAGCGCTCCAACACAAGTCCGTTTCATCCGTTCTGCGGTACGCCACACCCCTCCCGATCAACAGGACCCCCGTTTCGACCGTAGGAGGTCCGTTTCGTCCAGTTTGAGGTATGCCACGCCCCTCCCAATCAACAGGACCCCCGTTTCGACCGTAGGAGGTCCGTTTCCTCCGTTTTGCGGTACGCCACACCCCTCCCGATCAACAGGACCCCTTTCCGAACGTGGCCGGTCGAACACAAGGCCGTTTCCTCCGTTCTGCGGTACGCCAGGCCTCGTTTCCATCGCCTATTCCGTCAAAGCCGGTTGGCTCCCACGCGTTCCGTTGCCTCCCGATGAACACGACGCATTTCGTTGCCTCCCCATGAACACGAAGCATTCCGTTGCCTCCCCATGAACACAACGACGATGTTGTTTCTCTGTTCCGACCCAGCCATGTACACGAGCCCTGGCCATACGTATGCGCGAGTCGGCGTTCGAGACCCCGCCCGTATGTACACATACGTGGCCGTATTTTCTTTCTTGCACCCTCGCCGGTGTACGTATGTGTACATGCTACGTGCGCGCCTCTACTACGACACGTGCCCGCCTCTACATCGACCAGTATGTACGTACACATTCGTGACCAGGATGACAACGCTACGTACGCTTCGACCAGGTGGGTCCCGACTGTCAGTCACTTCCTTGCCTGCTAAGATGTAGCTGGTGGGTCCCAGCAGTCAGGGGGCGAATCATTTTTTTTGCCCGGACGCACTTCCTTGCGCGCGAAGGTGTAGCTAGTGGGTCCCAGCAGTCAGGGGGGCGAATCAATTTTTTTGCCCGGACGCACTTCCTTGCGTGCGAAGATGAAGCTGGTGGGTCCCAGCGGTCGTAAACGTTTTTTCCACGAAATCTGATGGCCCATCCGGTGGGTCCCAGGCTGTCGGTGGAGGAATAATTATTTTCCGCGTAATAAGGAGGCACTTCCTTGTTGCGGCCGTGGACCCATTGTCGGCCTCTCCACGTCTGATCCATGTCCGATGGAAGTCGTTCCTTGACCACGTTGACCAGGCCGCGCCGAGAGCACCACGGCGGTGGACGACGGCGAGGCCTAGGAAGGGGACGACGCGGAGCCGGGAAAGACTCGGCAGTGGAAGCCCGCGCGAAGAGGAGTATGAGGGTTCACTGGTTCGGCTGCGGTGTGAGGTTGCCGTTGCCGCAGGGCCTGGCCAGCGGTGGGAATAGTAGGGGGCGGTGAGGCCTCCGCGGTAGCACAGCCGACCACGGGAGGCAGGAGCATGCGGCACGACCGGCGCTGCTTTGGGCGGCTGGAGCAAGAAGACCAGAGGTTGAAGAAGCACTACGGCCGTTGGATGGACATCGTACGGTCACTGGAGCTAGAATCATTCATATTGACTAAGTTGACAAAGCCCTCCGTCCCCGTCAACTTAGTTGGCCCACAAGTCATCCTCCCACTATGGTGGGTCCCAGCTAGCAGGGTGGGTATTCATTTTTTTGTGCGTAATAAGGAGGCACTTCCTTGCATGCGAAGATATAGCTGGTGGGTCCGACATGTCAACGGGGGGACCGTTCTTTTCGCGAAATACAGAGGCCCTTCCGGTGGGTCCCAGCACGTACAGTCCACGGCCGATGGATGTCGTTCGTTGACAATGTTGACCAGGCCGCGTCGAGAGCACCATGGCGGTGGACGACGGCGAGGCCTAGGAAGGGAACGACACGGAGCCGGGGAAGACTCGGCAATGGTTGCCCACGCGGTGGGGAGTACGAGGGTTTATGGTCCTACCGCCGCTGCCGGAAAATAACAGGAGGTGTGGGTGAGTAGGGGAATGTCACGGCCAGCAATGAAGTAGGGTGGGGCGGTGCGGCTCGGGCAAAGACAGCCGCCACGGAGGCGGGAGCGGCAGTCCCATCGGAGCTGGTTTGGGCGGCCGGAGCAAGAAGATCGAGATATTGAAGAAGAAGACGGCCGTTGGATTAACATCCAACGGTCACTGCTGCTAGAATCGTTTGTGGACTAAGTTAACAAAGCCAAAGTACACGTCAACCTAGTAGACCCACAAGTCAGCCTCCAAATCTGTACCAAACATCATACAGCCCGAAATTTCTAGCCAGATTCAAATTAATTTTAAATCCAAATATACCTTAATTTAAATTCAATGAAATTTTACCCGCACAAAAACAATGAAATTTAAAATATCAAAATCCGAAAGAAAACAGTGTTTTGGAACTAATTGCCTGTTTGCAGTACTTTTTTCATTTTACAGCCCATTTATTATTACTTATAGCCCATTTCTTATTACTTATAGCCCATTTCTTATTACTTATAGCCCATTTTCTGGGCAAAATGCATCCCTCCTCATCTTGAAAGATTTCCGGCCCAGCAGGGCGTAGGAAAGCAAGTAGGCATATGTTGGTTATTCTGAAAAAAACAAAATAGCTGGCCAGCCATTTTTCAGAAAGGAAAAAACAAACTGGCTGGTCATGTGCTAAACATATGAAATAAAATCCTGGGCTAGACGGGCCATGGGTCCCTTTAACCCATTTGATACCCTTCTCCGTCCCGAAAAACAAAATTACTACGCAGCTCTTTGGGTCCCTCATCAACCTCACCATGTACAGTCATCTCCTTATTCCTCTCGGTTGTTGACCATGTTGACGCACCGGAGGGTGAGCGCCATGGGCGAGCGAACCAAGGCGGAGGACGATGGTGAGGCCTCCGACGGGAACGAACAAGAGCCGGGGAAGATCACAGCCAGCCGTGGGAGGCGGGAGCAGGCGGTCCCGTCGGTGCTGGTTTGGCTTTGGCGGCTCGAGGAAGAAGAGACTGAAGAAACGCGACAGACGTTGAATGTCAATCCAACGGTCAAGGTTGGCACAATCGTTTTTGACTAAGCGGACACCAAGTAGCATACTTTTTTATATATAGGAAGAAAACTGCGAGGAAAATGCGTTCGTCTGCCGTCCTCCTCACAGGAACGCCGCCACATAAGTGACTAGCACCCTTGGTTTTCAACCGAGAGGTCTTGGGTTCGAGTCCCAGGAACTCTCAATTTTGTCCTCCTTCCTTCCTCGCAAAAAAGGGAAAGAAAATCAAAGACTTGGGAAGGCATACAGAACAAGCTAGTGTACCAGTAAAGAGGCGTTGCCAAGTTTTAGAAAAAAGAACGACGTGCTCCGTGAGCTGGATCGAATCCAAACCTAGACTATGACTATATATGGTGCTAGCTACTACGCAAGTAATGAAACCGACATATCCAACGCTCGCTTCTCCTCTTCTCTACTTACTCGCTTAGCATCAAGCTCGACCGCAACAACCATGTCCGCTGGCTGCTCGTCCACCTGCTCTTCAGCAGGAAACAACCAGATATGCGCCAAGTCGCCACCCGTACCATCGCCTGTGGGTCTCATCACACCCCCGCCGGCACGCGCACCGCAGCCGATTGCTCATCGCAACCCGCTGCCGTTGGTGTGGTGCCACTGCTGCAAATCACGCAGAGTCATCTGCCACGTCTCAACCACAATCCGCAACCCTGGCCAAGTCATCTACAAATGCCCGAATCATGGGGTAATAATATGTTTAAGTGTTGTTATGCTGCTTTCAGTTACTGATTTTTTTAATAGTTTGGTTGATGATCTTCCAATTTGATTCGTGCAGAAAAGGGAAGATTCGTGTGATTTGTATTTCTGGGAAGTTGCTGATGTGGGGAATGCAACTATGCTGATTATTTGGTTAGCCGAGGAATCCCAATACCAGCAGGTTGGGGTGTTGGACAAGTAACTGAAGGAACGACAGAAGAGGAAGATGCAGAGCAGAAGGTTAAAGATGCAGTTCCTCCGATCATGGCCAAGCAACAGCTGCTGAACGGCCTTGACAGCAATGAGGAGATGAAAGAGCTTGTGAAGATAATGGGCAAAATCGACGTGCTGTGTAGGATGATTGTCTCTTTATTTGCAATATATGCAGCACTCGTGATGTATTCGATTAGCTCTGACATGAGCACTTTGCTGAAACTAGTAATGAATGAAACACATGTAGCAGGCTGGGCGTAGTGTTGTGAACATCTAATGATTTCTATTAACGGAAATCAGGGGTATCCCCTTTGCTCATATAAATAAATAAATAGCAGAGGCCCTGTCGGGTCAGCTTTGTTCTCATTCGAAGACGTCGAGCAAATTGCAGTCCAACAGCAAACTATGTCATCAAATTCAAGTTTCAAAGCCAAATATGAGTACAAGTAAACAACAATGTCATCATGTTTTAGTTGTCATACAATCACCAAACACAAAACAGCATACATAACAAGTGATGTTCTCACAGCAAAATACTAAACAACATGTTCATCAGGTTTGATTGTCATAGCAAACACAATTTCACATAGTAGATAAAAACGTCTTCGATGTGCAAATACGACAAAAGCAATGTAATCATCATCCGCAGCAGCAGCGTCAACATCTTCGCCATGTGTATCAGTCTGAATCATAATTCCCCATGGTGTCATCTTCTTCTTCGTCCTCAACGTCCTTGAACGTTGGCTTCTTCTTGATCATCTCTTCTATGTCCACAAAGACGATTGTGCAATCTTTTCGCAAGGCGTCATTGACGTGATGGTTCTCAAAGATATTAGGAACATCTGTGTTATCTTGTACATCGTGAGCAGTGTAAGCATCATCTTGTTGTGCAACTTCATTAAACGAATTCCTCTGCTCAAAACTTTGCAATACTCTCCATCATCACTACGTGCAAATGTGTCTTCCAAGAAAAATATCTGTTGCTTGATTTGCCAAAATAAAAGGCTCGTTGGTGCGGTACGCCGTCTTGACATTGATGGATTTGAAATAATCATCATTTCTGGGTTTTGCGATCCTGGAAAACAGGTTATACCAACGACAAAGACAACAGTAACCACACATCGATGATCCTCGAAATCGAGATATACCGCAATCTGAACAATGTCTCATTATGTTAGCATACATTTCAGTTGTCTCTTTGTCATACGTATCCGTGCTCATGATGGCACTATTTTGTGTCTTCCCGCCTTCGTCTCGTGCAAGGGTGTTGTAGCGCACATCTCCAACAACGCAAGATTCATAATGTCTTACCCGAGTATCAGGACCCATTGCTAGTGCGTAAAGGGCATCGTCAACTGCCTGCCCATCCTCCCGCATCTTCTTAACCTATGGTTAGAAAATAGACAAGCTGATCATCTTATGTACTCAATATATTAAAAAAGCTGACAGTGCACTTCAAAACCTTACATGGTTCTTGAACCATTTCGCAAATCCTGCCATAACCAGTTTGTCAATGTTTCTTGGATTTTGCGGCAGTAACTCCTCTTTGTAGATGCTGCACAACATAGTGATCGCGTCAAACATCTAAATATATAAGAATGTGATGCAAGTTTAGTAGATTACGATGTATAAGCTGCAGTACTGCACTTACTTGATATAAGGTAGTATCTCAGGACAGTTATTCAACACATACCAAACCATTTTGTCCAAATCTTTAGGTTTGTCCTCTTGTCAACTCTTCCCTGTAACTTTCGAGCAGAATAATCGAAAACATTGAGCCCGGGATTGTCTTCACCCACCTCTTTGCTAAGCTGATCAATTGTTTGGTGTATTTTGAGCAGAATGTCAACGCTTCTGTAGCAATGTAGGCCTCTGCAATGGAACCCTCAGGTCTAGCTCTGTTCCTAACATAGCCCTTGAAAGTGCCTAGCCGCCTTTCAATAGGGTACATCCAGCCATACTGTACTGGACCTCTAAGTAGTGCCTCATCAGGTAGATGAACAACCAAATGCACCATCACATCAAAGAAGATGGAGGATATATCTTCTCAAGGTCGCATAGGATAGTTGGTATCTTGTCTCTAAGACGCTCCAAAGCATCTATCCTGATATTTCTACAGCAGAGTTCCCTGAAGAATTGTCCCAACTCTGCAACTGCTCTGTATAAGTCAGGGCGGCCCAATCCTCTAAGGATAACAGGTAAAACCCTTTGAAGTAGGACGTGGCAGTCATGAGTTTTCAACCCTTGTACCTTGTTTCCATCTCAGACCGACTCTCCTTTCAGGGTTGGAAGCAAATCCATGTGGGAATCTCACACGTGTGAGGACCTCGCAGAATTCTTTTCTTTTACCTTGTCCAAGACGCATACACCTGGTGCCATATCCCGTGGTTTACCTTCATCTTGCACCTGCAAATCCTTTCTGATACCCAGGTGTGTTAAATCAATCCTAGATTTTAAGGTATCTTTCGTCTTGCCTTTAATGTTAAGAAGTGTGCCGATAATGATCTCACATATATTTTTCTCGATGTGCATCACATCAAGATTATGCCGCAGATCCAAATCTTTCCAATACTCCAAGTCCCACAAAGTGGACCTGCGGGTAAACAATAATCTCTCTTCTACCGTGCCACGCTTCCTTTTCCCGCTACCATTACTAGGATGGTTTCTTGGTGTAATATGCCTGACCTTCTCTAATTCCACTTGCAACTCATCGGCCGTGAGCCTCTTTGGTGCATCACGGTTTTCATGCTTTGCATTGAACACATGTCTTCGGTATTTTCTAGGATGCGGCTTGTCCTTGGGAAGGAAACGGCGGTGTCCAATGTAACAGATCTTGCTAAGTATTGCGTATGACAGCGGATTCCTGTCACAATGAACACATGCATTGTAACCACGTGTCATTCGCCCTGACATAGTGCCCAAAGCCGGATAATCATGGATGCACCAAATTACAACAAAGACGCAGAAAGAAATCAGATGGTGGGCTGCTATATAGGTCTCGAGTGAGAACACCCTTCCATAGCTGTTGAAGTTCCTCCACAAGAGGCTCCATGAACAAATCAAAATCCTTTCCAGGACTTTTTGGACCTGGGATGAGCAAGGCCATCATGTAGTTTGATTCTTTGGTGCAGACATTTGGAGGCATGTTGCAAGGGATAACAAGCACTAGCCACATGCTATATGTGGCGCTCTGGTGGTCAAATGGGTTAAATCCATCTGAAGCTAAGGCAAGTCTAATGTTTCTCGGGCCAGCAGCAAACTCTTTGTGTTTATCATTGAAGCTTTTCCACTCACTACCATGAGATGGATGGCTCATTACATTCTGATCTCTATACTCCTGGTTCCTAGAATGCCACAGTACATCCTCTCTTGTTTCAGCATCATGAAACAACCTCTGCAATCTTGGTGTAATTGGAAAATGTCTCGGAACATTACGAGGAATCCTCTTCACAGCATCGCCATCTTTCCATCTTGATGATTTGCATTTCGGGCATTCACTTAAGTTGGCATAATCCTTACGGAATAGAACACAATTATTCTTACAAACATGGATCATATCATATCCAATTCCAACTGCACGAAGGAAATTCTTCATTTTACTGTAGGTGTGTGGCAGCTCAGACGCATCTGGGAAAGATTTGCGGAAAGCAGCCAACATCGCATCCAATGATTTGTTGGTCATCAACTCAGATGTCTTCACCAAAAGAAAGGTGACCATAGCTGAGAATACTGACAGCTTATTTCCTGGGATGACATCAACGTTGCATTGTTCCAACATGTGGGCCCACCATTTTTCTTCTGCAGGTGAAAGTTTACGGAATGCACGAGCATTTCGTAGCATTGTTTCAATGTTGGTCAAACTCACTAGCTCCGCCACCACCACCTCCTCCTCCTCTTCCACCTGAGCATCAGGCAGATCAAGATGGTGATCTGCTGCTTCCACGTAGTCAATAACATTGACGTTCACAGCTTCACCATGATGAACCCACCTAGTATATGTGACCGACATCCCAAACAAGTGTAGATGATTTTGCACATTTGACTGGGGTCTTGTAACTGAATTCATACAACTGCTACACGGGCAGAGCACATCTGATTTCAGACCACCATACTCAGCTCTGATAAAGTTCATGAAGTTTTCAACCCCCTCGACATATGCAGCGGAGAATCTTCGAGCAGAAGTTATCCAAGTCCTGTCCATCTGTTAGACATACAAATTAGTTCTTCTACTAGATATTACAGGAAAAACATATATGCTTTTTATGAAGTCCAGAAAAAAATACCTAGGTCGATGTCTAAAGCTATGGCAAGATATTTGGACGAGCAGATCTAAGTAACGAAATATATGTAAAGCTAATTCAGCAAACATATTTGAGTGCTAAATTATGGCAGGCTGTTTCAGCAGTCAATGAGGCCAAGCACACAGCCATCGAACTATCGAAGGCCATCGCAGCAACAAAGTGTTGACACACGAACACGTCACGTGTACCCTCGACGCCGGGGGTGATGCACCGCAGCTCACGTCGAAGGAGACCCGACCGACAGCGCGATACGCAAGACAGTCGGCGGGTGCTTTTGCAGACCCGAAACCCCGCGCACCCGGGAGGGACCCCGTCAGGGATTGCGGCGGCTATGGGCTGCCCTAGGTTGATTCGCTCGCCCCTAGAGCCTCGGGATTCACAGCTCTCAAACACGAAGAACAGCGAAGAACGAGAGAGAAAAACGGTAGAGAGATCAAACCGTAGATGAAAAAGTAGTATATTGATTTGTTCGATTGTGTGTTGTTTAATCGGCCGTCACCCCCAACATATATAAGAGGCGTCTGGACTTCCCGTACAAGCAAAGGATTTATCTAGGCTTTCCTTACAACAAAATTACATCAATTCACGTCCTAGAGTCCTAGTTCTGGTCCCACTCGGATTCAGCCCGAATCTGGTCCAATCTTCTGTCTAGCTCCTTGCGTGGGCCGTGGAATCTGCATATGACTTCCGATGGAGACGGTTCAAATATGAATTTTGTGTGCTTTGACGAGGCCAACAATCCGTATGTTGATCACTTTTCCAAATAAGGCCATCTTGAATACTCCACGGGTCATCTCTAATTTCGAGTCGGACTCGTTCATGTAGCTGACCGGACCGTCCGACTCTTGCAGCGTCTCTGCAGGTCATATACTACGTCGGATGATGATGACTCCAAAAGCAAAGTTGACCGTTTCGATGTTACGAACAACTCCGTTGTTGAACACTTTTTCATCCGAAGACATCTAGATAAGTATTTGAGCCTATCTTCAGCATCTGGTCGGATTGGCCTCGACAGTTTCTACTGTTCATGGCGGCAAGCTTTCCCGGCAAGGTTACTGTTCGTGGCGGCAAACTTTCCTCGTCAAGGTTACTGTTCATGGCGGCAAGCTCTCCCCCGGCAAGGTTACTGTTCACGGTGGCAAGCTCTCCCCCGGCAAGGTTACTGTTCACGGCGGCAAGCTTTCCCCGGCAAGGTTACTGTTCATGGCGGCAAGCTCTTCCCCGGCAAGGTCTTTGAGGCAGTAAACAACCTCAGATGAAAATGTGCCCAAAAGCAAAGTTTACTGTTTTGACGAGACGAAAAACTTTCGTGTTGAACGTTTTCCGATTCGAGGACATCTTCTGGGGCAAAACACTCACGCATTACGTCAGACACTTGCCAAGACATGTCTGGTCTCCCGCGTCATATTTCGCCTCTTGACAGGGCTGCATTCAGATAACTCTAACTTTTGCATACGAACTCGAATTGAGATGATTTTTATATAAAAATCGACCGATTTGACGAGACGAAGACAATTCATGTAGATCATTCTTTCATCCGAGGTTGTCCTGGAGGATTAATTGACCAAAAAGCACTCAGAACACCTAAACATGACAATCTGAGTGTAGTTTTGGTCTTTGATATGATGCCGAATAATTATGGTCCAAACATTAAAGTTGTTCCATTCGGTGATGCGAAACTTTTCATGCTGAAAACCCTTTCACTCTGTATCTTGCCAAAATCAGGCGTCAACACAGGCCCCCCTGTTTTTCGGCAAAGCTAGCACGCCAAAAAATAATATGCATAGTGTTCGTTCTAAGGACGATGTCAACACTCCATCGGCCATTTATTTTCCTCAGGCGATAATTATGTATCGGCCATGTTTGTGCTAAGGGCGATAGTCGATATCGGCCATTGCCTACTCAGGCTTCCTGCCACACACTCAGGTGGTACTTCTTCAAATATTTTCCGTTGAGAGCTCGGGGTAACAATGCCCCTTGTATTGATTCCACCAAATATGAATTTCCGGGAACAACCCTTGTAATTATAAAAGGACATTCCCAACTTGGAGACCACTTCTCGAATTTCCTATCTCTTTAACCAATCGGCAGAATCACCTTCCAGACGAGATCACCAACTTGAAAATTCTTCAACTTAACCTTCTTATTGTAAGCTCTTGCAACCCTCAACTTGTCTCTCTCTATGTACTTCAAAGCAACCAAACGTTTATCGGCAACTTCATCAATATTGTCCATCATCAAGTTATAAAAGTCTACTGCCGATAAATCATTTTGTTTAGCTTTTCTCAAAGCATTCAAATTTACTTCCACTGGTAAAACAGCCTCTTGGCCATATACAAGCTCATATGGAGTCACCTTGGTAGCACCATGCCTTGAAATTCTATGTGCCCACAAAGCTTGGACAACAACTCATGCCATCTCCTCGGATTATCCTCAATCCTCTTCTTGATGAGCTTGATTAAAATTTTATTGTTAGACTCAGCTTGTCCATTAGCTTGGGCATAATACGGAGAGGAATTGAGCAACTTTATGTTATAAGATTCGGCAAACTCTCCGACTTGGTGTGACATGAAAGATGAACCTTGATCCGTAGTTAACGTTTGAGGAATACCGAATCTATGAATAATGTGCTCGGTTATGAACTGAATTACCTCCGTATGTGTCATGTTCTTGAGAGGTACCGCTTGCACCATTTAGTGAAATAATCAGTTGCCACCAAGACGAACCGATGCCCTTTCAAGAAGACGGGTGGATTTGTCCAATGAAATCTAAACCCCAACCTCTGAAAGGCCACGGTTTGATAATAGGATGTAACATAGCAGCATGAGCCAATTGAATATCACCAAACTTTTGACAAGCTTCACATCCTTTATAATATCTGAAGCAATCATTAATCATAGTCGGGCAATAAAACCCAGCACGTCGCAATAACCATTTCATCTTGGGAGCCGACTGGTGAGTGCCACAAATACCTTCATGTACTTCCCCCATAGCAACTCTTTCCTGGTCCTCATCCAAACACTTTAGAAGAACATCATCGATCGCTCGGCGATAAAGACCATCATCTCTCATTGTATACTTAAAAGCCACATCGAACAGCCCTGTCCACCCTTTCACTCGGATTGCACAAGTAATCAACAATGGGCTTTCTCCAGTCGGAATTATCCCCTGCACTAGATTTTTTGTTAATGGCCGAATCAGTGGGTTCAGGTTCGGCCTCTCCCATATTGGCAAGACAAGACATCGGTCTTTGAGAGATATGAAACATGCCATGACCAACATGATATCCAGATGCTTGTTGTGCGGATCATTTGCTTTCCAATTGTCATGCCTAGATATATGAGCAATGCTAAAACAATCCAAAGTAGAAATTATATCTAGACATTTATCAAGGTAAACATTAAGTGATTCGTCCAAACACTGAAAGACTTTGGATACTTGTTGCACCACTAGTAACGAATCACCATAAGCCTCAATATGGGTAACACATATAGCAAGCAACATCTCTAGGCCGAATAACAATGCTTCATATTCGGCTTGATTGTTTGTGCAAATATATTCTAAGCGGCATGATGCTTCAAAAACAGCACCATGAGGAGATATATAAACAATACCAACGCCTTGGCCATTGTTACAAACTGAACCATCAAAGTATAATCTCCATGGCACTAATGAAACAAGGTTCATATCAACATCATGCTTGTCATTAATCCGATGTTCAACAATGAAATTAGCAACAATTTGGCCTTTCATGGATTTTAGAGATTCATAAGCCAAATCATATTCAATCAAAGCATAAGCCCACTTGCCAATTCTACCACTAAGAATTGGCCTATGCAACATGTACTTAATGACATCGGTTTGACAAGCTACTACACAAGCACTCGGCACTAGGTAATGTCTCAATTTTGTGCAAGCATAATATAAGCATAGACATAGTTTTTCAATAAATGTATACCTTGTCTCAGCGTCTAATAAGCGACTGCTCAAATAAGTAATGGCATGCTCTTTTCCTTCGGTATCTTGAGTCGAACAGCACCAATAACATCTTCCTCTGCTGCGATATAAAGCTTAAAAGGCTCTCTATGCTTGGGTGCTTTCATCACCGGAGGAGTGCACACATAATTCTTGATCATATCAAAGGCTTCTTGCTGTTTTACCCCCCAAGTGAAATTAACATCATTCTTTAACCGAAGGATAGGAGTAAATGCATCAACTTTCCCTGACAGATTGGCTATGAACCTTCGCAAATAATTGACCTTGCCAAGGAACTTTTGCATATCTCTCTTGCATGTTGGAGCCTCCACTTTCTGTATGGCCTCTATCTTTTGGGATCAATTTCGATGCAATATTCATTAATAATGAAACACAAAATTTTGCCAGCTGACACGCCTAATGCACATTTCAAAGGATTCATCTTTAGTCCATACCTTTTCATTCTCTCAAAAGCTAAACGCAAATCGGCCAAGTGAGATTCAAAAGCATCCGATTTGACAACAATATCATCAATATAAACTTCAAGTATGATACCGAGTAAATCATGAAAAATCAAATCCATAGCTCTTTGATATGTGGCTCCAACATTTTTTAATCCGAATGTCATCACTGTCCACTCAAATAAACCAAGGAAACCAGGACATCGGAAATCTGTTTTGTACATGTCCTCTTCAACCATAAAAATTTGATTGTATCCGGCATTACCATCTAGAAAGCTAATAACCTTATGTCCAGAAGCATCATTAATAAGCATATCGGCTATTGGCATGGGATACTCATCTTTGGGTGTAGCCCTATTCAAATCTCTGAAGTCAATGCACACCCTCAACTTGCCGGATCCCTTCTTCTCCACTTTGGGACAATGTTAGAAATCCACTCGGCATACCTGCAAGGTCGAATGAAATTAGCTTCAAGCAGTCGACCGATCTCTTCCTTGATCCGGTCATATGTTTTCGGATTAAACTTTCTGGTCGACTGTTTATAAGGTCTAAAACCGGCCTTTATAGGAAACCGATGCTCCACTAGCTCTCGGCTCAACCTCGGCATCTCATGATATTCCCATGCAAAGCAACAAACATATTCTTTCAATAGCTCGATTAATTTAGCTTTACAATCGGCTTTCAAATTTTTGTTTATAAATGTCGGTCGACTGACTGATCCGTCTCCGATATCTACCTCTTCTAACGGATCGGCCGATGTAAAACCTTGTCCAAGTTTATCCATGTCATCCAACTCCTCAATAGACTCATACATATCGTTCTCGCCGGACCGATATTTTACAAGACGTTTTTGTAACCACTCGGAACTAGAATCCATTTAAACATATCATACCTTGGAGCCGATTGCATTCAGTCGGCTTTAAAGACACGGGCACAAAACCATTCTTGGTCGTGCTGAGAAAATCAAACTCTGATAAGTCACGTCCCGTCAAGCAAGTAGCATTGGGATGTTGCCAATCCACCGATGCATCGGCCAAAGCAACACAGGCCGAGTTATCCGCATGAATGACTTCCACTTCATCATCAACCCACTGAATCAAAAACTGGTGCATAGTGGATGGCACGCACTGGTTTGCATGAACCCAATCACGGCCTAGTATAACGTTGTAGTTACCTTGCACCTCAGCGACAAAGAATGCACGAGCCAAAGTTTTGCTTCCGACTGTAAGCTCCACATACATCACACCTTTGGCTTCAGTTCTCTCTTTGCCTTCAAACCCGTTGAGCACCATATTGGTCTTGATCAATTCTTCATCAGGCAAACCCAATTTCCTGAAGACCGAATAGGGCATAAGATTTACCACAGCCCCACCATCAACAAGCATTCAATCGAGTGGCGATCCATTGATATGACCTCTGAGATACAACGGTTTCAAATGTGTTACTGGTTCTTTTGGCTTCTCGAATATTGCGTTTTTAGGGCCAAAATCCAGTTGAGCCACTTCCCTTCCTCATCTATAGCACGAAACTCAACAGGTAAGTAATATACCATATTGATATCCATACCTTCATGGACCGGTGTAGACTCATAATCTAACATATCAGCTTCTTCCTCAAGTGGATCGACCGATTCTGAAATCTGGTCGAGTGAAGGAGAAGTAAGAAGTGTTGCAGACGATGTAATAGCTGTCGCATCGTCCCCCTTGGGTGGTGTAGGCACTTCTGTGATAGATGTAGAAACTGATGTATCTTGTATTTGTTTAGGTCTCCATACTTGTTTTGCTGGAACCATGGGCCGAGTGTCATTGAACAACTTATCCCTTTGCTTCTCGGCCTCCTGCTCCGCCATCTCTTGACTCCTTAACCTCTCGTAGTTTCCTCTTACGTGTCTTTGTTAGCCCCGAGGACACCACTTTGGTCGAGTGTATTTAGCATCTCTCACCTTTACTTGGCTGGTGCTTGCTTCATGGTCATTAACCGAGTGCTTTGGCGCGATAGCAAATGTCGGCTCGGTCAGTGGTTATGCATGTCGGCTCTTTGTATGGGGAATGTTTGATTGCCCAAGATAAGTGAGTCGACATCCATTTTATCCTTGCCTTTTCCTGACTCAACAGCTGCAACACTTGGTGACTTAACACGCCATTCTTTTCGACTTTCCGGATGCATGAAATTTCCACTCGGCGCACCTTTTACTCGGATAGAATCCACTCGGATGGACGTCACTCGATGGAATCCACTCGGATGGAACTTCGATCGGATGGAATCTACTTGGCCACATTTTTTCACTTGGATAGCTTCCACCAGGGTGCATTCTTACACTAGGATATTTTCCACTCGGTCGCATATTTTGACCAGCCGACTGATAGTCACCGATGTTCAGTCGGCCATTATATGAGTAATCAAGTCGATTCCACACAGATTGCCTCTGCTCTTCCGGAAACTGTGCCCTTGGTCCACTCGGTTTCACATCTTGTTGAACATATCATTCGATGGTGACCTTGGTCGCTTCAAGTGTGATGGCGGTTAGAGCTGGGACCAGCCGGTGATTAGCATATTTGGACAGCAACATATCAAAAGTTGGCTTGATCCGCTTATGCGTTGCACTTTAGCTTCATTCCTCTTCCATTTGCCAACTTCTGGACTCTTGGGCTTGACAAATTTAACTCGAGTGTCCTGCTGCACCTATGTTTGCCCCCCGAGTGTAGGATTCTTGATGGTGATCTTGATCACTTCCTTGCCATTAGGTTGCTTATCAAGCACAACATGTCTCCCCAAAACCTTGTTGCCCTCTTTGTCTTTCCTGGGCTCACCAACAATGACATTAGCTTTATTAGCAGATTTGGCTACCTCCGGCCGAATGAGCAGCTTCTTCCCTTCTAAATCCATGGTGTTCATTGGAAAGGGTTGTTTATCAACTTGCATCTCGAGAAAAGTTCAATCGTCCGTCATTAATGGCCGATTGTATCATCGTCGAAAAACATTGCAATCGTTAGTAGCATGAGAAAAAGAGTTATGATACTTGCAATAAGCACGCCTGCTTCAGCTCTTCAAACGGCGGTAAAGTATGAGATATTCTAATAATCTTAGCCTGCAGCAAAGCATCAAATATTCTATCACACTTAGCAATGTTAAAAGTAAACTTCATATCTTCATCACGATTCTTATGAATCGGTTTCAGATCATTGCAAGTAAAGGGTTTGGCCTTAGATGGCCAAACAAATTCAAGAGAAAAACATCACCCTCATCGTCCGAAAGTGATCACTATCATATTCCACCATATTCATCTTTGGACGATCGGCTTTGTATCTATGCACTTCTTTGAGATCTTTGCTTGGCTTTCCTGAGCCAAAGACCTTTGTAAGACTTGGTTAATATTTAAGAACTCATAGCCCTCTAACTTTTCTCTAATGGGAGTTCTCAAACCACTCAAAGACTAGGTCTGCCAAGTCTCTCTCGGTTATCACCAAACTAAAACATCGGTTTTTTGTTTCTCTGAATCTCTTGACGTAATCGGAGACCGATTCATCATGCTTATATTTAACCGATGTTAGATGTGACAACTTGAGTTCATTGTCGCCGCTGTAAAAGTGATCATGAAATTTCTGCTCTAGCTGCGACCAAACTCGAACGGAACCATGTGGTAAAGAAGAAAACCATGAAAATGCGGTACCAGTTAATGATAAAGGAAATAAACGCACTTTCAACTCATTTAGTGAACCTGCTTCACCTAATTGTGCCAAGTATTGACTAACATGCTCCCATGTGGTTTTACGCCCTCTCCATTGAACTTAACAAAATCTGGAATTTTATATCCCGGAGGGCACTTTGGATGGCATCAAAGTACTAAAGTGCGGCTTTTGGTAAATCCGATTCGAGGTAACTCAACCCCAAAATTCTCTCGAAGCATCTTAGCCATCTCCTCTCTAAGATTAGCTAGACCATCATCCATAGTGGACGATGAAGCTTGTGGCAGTGGCATAGGAGGAGTATGATTACTAGCTGTAGGTAGGAATTGTGGCAGGTATGTCGACCCACAATTTGCTAGTGGTCGAGTGGTTGTAGATGTAGGTAAGGTTGGGTTCGGCGTTGCCACCGAACCTGGCATGCTCATAATAGGATTAATGGGTGCATCCACAATATGATTTGTTTGGGTAGGATAATAAGCCATCGGCACGGGAGGCGCCGATGCAATAGGTAAAGCCTGATTAGGGTTTTGCACACTAGCAGCTACACCATTATTACCACTAGTCGATTGAGATGTATTCTTCTGAGCATTAGTATTTTCTATGAAAGTTTGATAGACTAGATTGTTACCATCAGCAATACGACTTTCAATCTCAGCCCACCGCTCGGAGAAAAGGTAGTACTCACGAAGGTTTAACCTGCTCGGTTTGAAGAGGAGGAACTTGATTTCTTCAATCGGAGTGATGTTGCCTTGGCGATCCTTCTTGAACTTTGCAAGGAACTCCTGCAAATCCTTCTCTTCACGCCGCCTTCTTGTACTCCTCATAGACTTGGCGATGATCAGCCGATATCTCATCAAGACTGGGCTTAATGATGTTATCGGCGTCTACCTCGGATGGCTTGGGAAGATCGGACATGGTGGATGATGATGATTGATCTTGATCCCAAATGAGTCGCCAAAAGTGTGTTGACACACGAACACGTCACGTGTACCCTCGGCCGGGGTGATGCACCGCAGCTCACGTCGAAGGAGACCCGACCGATAGCGATCGCAAGGCGGTCGGCGGGTGCTTTTGCAGACCCGAAACCCTGCGCACCCGGGAGGGACCCCGTCAGGGATTGTGGCAGCTATGGGCTGCCCTAGGTCGATTCGCTCGCCCCTAGGGCCTCGGGATTCGCAGCTCTCAAACACGAAGAACAGCGAAGAACGAGAGAGAAAAACGGTAGAGAGATCAAACCGTAGATGAAAAAGTAGTATATTGATTTGTTCGATTGTGTGTTGTTTAATCGGCCGTCACCCCCAACATATATAAGAGGCGGCTGGACTTCCCGTACAAGCAAAGGATTTATCTAGGCTTTCCTTACAAGAAAATTACATCAATTCACGTCCTAGAGTCCTAGTTCTGGTCCCACTCGGATTCAGCCCGAATCTGGTCCAATCTTCTGTCTAGCTCCTTGCGTGGGCCGTGGAATCTGCATATGACTTCCGATGGAGACGGTTCAAATATCAATTTTGTGTGCTTTGACGAGGCCAACAATCCGTATGTTGATCACTTTTCCAAATAAGGCCATCTTGAATACTCCACGGGGTCATCTCTAATTTCGAGTCGGACTCGTTCATGTAGCTGACCGGACCGTCTGACTCTTGCAGCGTCTCTGCAGGTCATATACTACGTCGGATGATGATGACTCCAAAAGCAAAGTTGGCCGTTTCGATGTTACGAACAACTCCCGTGTTGAACACTTTTTGAGCCGAAGCCATCTAGATAAGTATTTGAGCCCATCTTCAGCATCTGGTCGGATTGGCCTCGACAGTTTCTACTGTTCACGGCGGCAAGCTTTCCCGGCAAGGTACTGTTCATGGCGGCAAACTTTCCCCGGCAAGGTTACTGTTCATGGCGGCAAGCTCTCCCCCGGTAAGGTTACTGTTCACGGCGGCAAGCTCTCCCGCAAGGTTACTGTTCACGGTGGCAAGCTCTCCCCCGGAAAGGTTACTGTTCACGGCGGCAAGCTTTCCCCGGCAAGGTTACTGTTCATGGCGGCAAGCTCTCCCCCGGCAAGGTCTTTGAGGCAGTAAACGACCTCGGATGAAAATGTGCCCAAAAGCAAAGTTGACTGTTTTGACGAGACAAAAAACTTTCGTGTTGAACGTTTTCCGATTCGAGGCCATCTTCTGGGGCAAAACACTCACGCATTACGTCAGACACTTGCCAAGACATGTCTGGTCTCCCGCGTCATATTTCGCCTCTTGACAGGGCTGCATTCAGATAACTCTAACTTTTGCATACGTACTCGGATTGAGATGATTTTTATATAATAATCGACTGATTTGACGAGACGAAGACAATTCATGTAGAGCATTCCTTCATCCGAGGTTGTCCTGGAGGCTTAATTGACCAAAAAGCACTCAGAACACCTAAACATGACAATCTGAGTGTAGTTTTGGTCTTTGATATGATGCCGAATAATTATGGTCTAAACATTAAAGTTGTTCCATTCGGTGATGCGAAACTTTTCATGCTGAAAACCCTTTCACTCTGTATCTTGCCAAAATCAGGCGTCAACACAAAGATCGAGTATAAAACGGTGTAGAGCTATTTCACCTAACAGATTGGCTACTAGACCATGGCAATCTACGTCACAATAAATATATGGCAAGATATTTTAGCAACTAATCGGCCTTGGCATGCCATCTCAGCTAAGCAGATTGAGTGCAGAACAGGGCAAGGAAGCTTTTAAGCAGAGCATATTGACAAGAAACTACTTCGGCAAACAGTGAGATTGACAGTGTCTATCAGCTAACATTCAGCGCTACACCGACATGAACGGGGCCTCAGTATAGAATGCGCGTACCGTGGGAGAATCTGACCGCCGTGCGTCTCCACACGAACGTCGCCAGCGATGGCGGCGCTGACCGCCGTGCGCCTCCACAAGAATGTAGCCAGAGGTGGCGGAGCGACTAGAGGACGGCAGTCTACGAGAGCGTACTGTGGGAGCGAGAGGATCGACGTGCGTCCCCTCGACGAACCGCAGCGCCGACGTATCGGCGCGGCGGGAAGGGCGTCTTTGGCGGAGCGAATGGAGTGGAGGGGGGACGGGGGGAGGGAGGTTTGGGGAATATTTGGCCGAAGGGCGGTTGAATCAGATTTGGGGGGAATTTTTGTGGGGGGGGGAGGATTTTCGCCCGGTGGGCGGGGGGAGTTTGGCGCATGGTCGGTTTCTCCAAGTGCAGTCCCACGTGTCAGTGAAGAGGCAAGCCAAAGCACGCCCGCTTATGCGTGAGCCGTGTGCAGGACCGAACGTGTGTGGGCAGCAATGCGACCGCATGACAGAGTGCTGTGAGTGTACCGCTTTTTTCCTTTTAAACTAGTAGGTGCTTCGCCTCAAAAAAATTTGTTGCTTCGCGATCCATCGATACTACTACTAGTAATCGGTAATCCCGACTAATACGGCACGGCCGGGTCTTTTCAGCGCATAATATGCGGGAGGTTGGCTTAGTTGGGTTTTTTAGATTTGTCTCGGTTCAATAAAAAGCAGAGTTGTTGATGATGGTGTGCCTGTCATCCTGCAATATAGGCCGTCCGATCTATATCTAATGGATAGGAAGGAAACTATGACAATTTACCTGCACTCCTATCCACATTTGTAGATAAGGCTTTCCCTCGTTCATCCTTTTCTCCCACAAGATCTTGATCTTCCGTGCAACGCACGGGCATCTTGCTAGTACTCCCACAATATGTATATTATTGTGAAAGTTCATATACACCGGCCGAGATTAATGCAAACACGGCAGATTTTCATTACATTTCCAACTTTTATAGGACAGAAAAATAAAAGAAACCTGACCCTAAACCTATTCTACGGCGGGGACCAACGTCCTCCATCTGCGATCTCTATGTACGGGGGCGGGGTTCAAGACCCGTGAAGTGAAGGTGCGGTCTCCGGTGAGGAAGAGTAGAACACGGGATACGGACCGGCCAGTTGGCACACCATGCCCTGCCGCCTCCCATGCCCTACTCATCCTCGGAGGAGCCCCCGACCTCGGCGGTGCCATACGTTGGACGGTGGCAAGTAGGATGCGTGGCTGGCGGTGCTCCCATCGTCGGCCGCCAGCGTGGCCACCGCTTGTGCGGTCGCGTCCGCGTCCGGCTACGCTGCTATTGCGTCGCGAGAGGCGACTTGAGCGAGGGCGGCGACCTCGAGCTTCATCCCCGAAGACAAGCTCTCCCACAGAGCATTCGCACTTGCGGTCATGGCGGATGTGGTGCCAGGTAGGAGGACGATGCGCTATGGTGTGGAGGTTAGCTGGGCGTTGCCGCTTTAAGTAGCGCATTCCGGTGAGGCCAAGCGTCCGGGTGCGTCATTAAGTCGCCGAAGTTGGTTCCTCGGGCACCGAGCCTCTTAACGACGACATACAAACGGACGGCATGAATGCGGGCAGCTGGCACCGGTTGGGAACGCACCGCGCGATGGCGCGAGGGACGAGGGCTTTGGTATGCCAGGGTAGTCAGCTGCGGTCGTGCTAACGTTGGAGATGCCCTTTGCTCAAATGCGATCCCCACATGTCATTGAAAAAGCAAGACGGCCCGGCATGGTCTCAGGTCCAGAGGATGCAGTTGGCCGCGCTACACCACTCAGCTGGACGCGTCGCGGCGCCTGCATCCTCGACGAGCCGGGTGTTGGGGTGTGTTTGGATTGTGGCCAAAGTGCACCTTACCAAAATTTTGGTCATACCCAAAGATTGGTCTTTATTTGGATGGTTGCCATTTTTTGGCATGCCAATGAACTCTAGCCAACTCTAGTTCATTTTTCTTGCCAATGTCGGCCAAATCATGGGCAACCAATACCTCAACCAAAATTTTGGTCATGGCCCAAAGATTGGTCTTTGTTTGGATGGTTGCCATTTCTTTGGCATGCCAATGAACTCTACCCAACTCTAGTTCATTTTTCTTGCCAATGTCGGCCAAATCATGGGCAACCAATACCTCAACCAAAATTTTGGTCATGACCCAAAGATTGGTCTTTGTTTGGATGGTTGCCATTTTCTTTGGCATGCCAATGAACTCTAGCCAACTCTAGTTCATTTTTCTTGCCAATGTCGGCCAAATCATGGGCAACCAATACCTCAACCAAATTTTGGCTACCCAATGCTTTGATGGGGAAACCTTGGGCACAAACCAAACATACCGTTGGTCGTGCCACAGCACTAACGCCACCCTCGGCACACTGAAACCGACCGTGTCTAGCGACGATATGAGTGTGTCGCTCACCGCGGTCGCCATGTCCAGAGGCGGTGCTGGAGCTGCGCCCCGTTGTTGGGCCCAACGACCCACATGAACGGTTGTCGGTGGCGAGGAGGTCGTGGGCCAACCCCTCCATTGGACTAGTCTGCGCTATGTCGTCCCGACGGGTGTGCCCCACATGTCGGTTTCCCTGGTTTCCCGGCCATATTCGAGCGTCGATTGTTCGCATTGCGCATTAGGCCTTTCACTATGTAGGCCAAGCGAGACAACTTATTGTTTATTTGAGCCGTTCAAGTGTAATCATGTGGCGTTTGCTTATTTCTCATTCCTCTCCAACACTCTTCTCCATCGATCATGTCGCCCTCCAGTCGAGTCCATCCTCCCGCATGCCTCATTTGAACATTCCGCCGAGTATCATTCGCATGTACCCACCCTAGTCCTCTTTCAATAGATCTCCAGACCCCGAGATGAAATCGAGAGGGAACGAGTGGGGGCACGTGATACCTAAGGCGGATTCAAAATTTTGAACCGGTGATCATAGCATCCGCAAATCATATATAAAGGGTATTCAATGTTCGTTTCGTTTTTGAACGCACAATATATTCCCTCCTATCCTTTATACTTTACATATAAGTTTTATGTGTAGTCAAAGTATCTCTACTATGATAAAAAAGGTATGAACATTCAACAACGCCCAATCAATATTGTGAGATTCGTACGTACTCCTAGATTTGTACTCGAGATGGTTTCCAATTTGACTATTGACAAGATTAATAGTACATGAGATGTATAGTGTGAAAATTATATCATTGGAAACTCCTTTCACATACAAAATTGACCGTATGCTTTGTGTAAGTTGCATGTCATATATTATTACTCTAACATTTGGTCAAATTTAGCCTCGAAAACGCATTAGACCCTGTATGCTTTGTGTAAGTTGCATGTCATATATAATTACTCTAACATTTGTGTAAGTTGCATGTCATATAATATTACTCTAACATTTGGTCAAAGTAGTATAGTGGAAGTGGATCCTCTGACGTAGGTATCCCTGCCTTACCCTCCCTTTCGGTCACTTCTTGGCGGACCCCATGCTTGCTAGGCCCCGTATGTCGCTTACTCAATGGGTTCGCCACGTTAGGGATCCTCATCCGTAGTATACTCCCTCTGTTTTATTTACTCCGCATAAAACGGAGGGAGTGGTGGTATAATAAATGACGCGGGCGGGGAGGGGAGGGACGCCGGTTTGCTCTCAAGCTGCGGTCCCACAAGCGGAAAAACGCAAGACGAAGCGCTGCTCCATTCAGTGAGCAACGTGGAGGGTCCAGCGTGCCGGGCTGCAACGCTAACGCGGCAAGAGCGATGTCTGATCAAAACCGATTGACCGGTCGTCACCGGAACCACTATTCAAACCAGAACCTTCGCTGCTCGGCCTACGCCAGCCACTGCCCTAAAACCACACCAAATCTCCAGCCCATTCCCACACCTTTCGATCCCCTAGCCCGCATCAAGCGTCCCATATTTCGCCGGAAAGCTATGGTGCGCTGCAAGATCACTTACTACAAGATGCTGACGCCGGAGCGCCACGCAGAAATGACGGCGGCGGTCGGCGCCACAGACCTCCGTTCCCAAGCTCGCTTTGCGGCGGGCCAATCCCCGAGTTCTCTGGAGCCAAGCTACGAGGAGGAGGAAGCCGATCCAATGTTCACTGCGGAGGTCGCGGCGCAGAAGGCCCCCGATGGGTATGAGACGATGGACGTCGACTTCATGTCGGCGTCCGAGTCCTCCATGGTGCAGGCGGACCAGCGGTTCAACATGGCGATACTAAAGAAGGACCGGGAGGCAGAGGCTCAACTCGACGCGGAGCGTGCGCATGCCGCTGCCATCGAGGCTCTCCTGCATGCGGAACCGGATGCCGTGGATGTGAACCGGGCGGCGGAGGCTCAACTTGAGGCGGAGCGCGCGGATGCCGCTGCCATCGAGGCCCTCCTGCAGGCGGAACCGGACGTCCTGGACATGAACCGGGCGGCAGAGGCTCGACTCGACGCAGAGCGCACGGATGCTGCTCTCATCGACACCCTCCTCCAGGAGGAACCGGACGTCCTGGACTTGAACTGGGCGGCGGAGGCTCGACTCGAAGCGGAGCGCGCGGATGCTGCTGCCATCAAGGCCCTCCTGCAGGCGAAACCGGACGTCCTCGACTTGAACCGGGTTGTGCTCTCGTCCGTGCAGAGCGCCTGCACGCTCTGCTTGAACGAGTAGCTGGAGGCCGAGGACAACCACGGTTCGGAGACACAAGTCGGCAGCGACGGCTGGTTCGCGCCGGCAGCCAAAGACGACGAGGCCGTCTATTTCCGCGAGCAATGATAGTTTTTCTTTATGTTGTTGTTTTATGGATCTTTTGTTGTGTAAAAACATACTGTACTATATTTGTTATGCAAGTCGCCTGACTTGGGTCAGTCTACCATTTCAGGCGGTTGGATGAATATCCTATGTCTCCTAACCCTTCTTTCCTTCTTCCTCACCTCTTCTTGTTCCCCAACAGACCACCGCACGGGCCTTATGGATACTCCCCAACATGCAATTGGATAAACATACTCTATGAACGAAAATTATGTGTCAGCGATAGGATGGCTGAGTTTGGTTTGTTCACATGCGACAGCACGTGTCAGTGAGGGTGCGTTCCCTTGGTTGGGTTGGCAGCGTGCAGGAGCGACTGTGTGAGGGTGCGGTGCGACCGCGGCGTGCAGGAGCGACCGTGTGAGGGTGCGGTGCAACCGCAATAGCCGTGTGCAAGTGTACCTCCTTCTCATTTTGAAAACTTTAGGCAAGCTTGGCAAAAATGTGTGGCAAAGTATGGCAATGCAAGGCCTAGACCCAAACAGGATAAGTACGTACGTACTAGGAGTACTAGTGTTAAAAAAGAAAGGCGGGTTTTTCTTGGCGGATTTAATCGATACAAATCCTCGTTTCACGTGTCAATTAATGCGTATTTTTTCGAAAGACCAAAGAGCTAACCATCTCACCTCTCATCGCTTGATTAATGCAGCACCATGCAAACCAACCTTCTCACTTCCGCATGCATGCAGGGGATATTAATGTCCTTGGTTGCTAACCCCATCAATTTTGCCTCGATTAGTGTTAGTGGCCCTTTGCAAATTGTAATTACTGGCCTTGTGTACAAAAAAATGGAGGTAGTAACTATATTTGACTTCCTTCCCCATTGCGGTGACGTCGACGATTTTTTTGTGTGGTTTGGCGAAGTGGGTTCGACGGAGAACACCATTGAGGGAGACCACGGTAAGTTGTTCGCAAGTGCCGCCTGCAAGCCGAGACAACCGTCTTATTTGCATCCAAGAAGTCCTTTACTAGTACTACTACTAGGAGTACTAGTGCGGAGAGATGGTTTCTCGAAGAAGACGATGGAGAAGCGGAGTCAGCGAAGAGTGAAATGATGGTTGCTTCGTCCGTGATTTGTGATTTGACGCCTCACTGCTTTTTGATTTGTGATAGAAGGGACAGGGAGTAGACTCATGCTCTATACTATACTACATGCGTCCAAGCATGGGAGAAAGAGGAGAGACGTTGCATTTTTCTATTCCTTCAATCAATCAATCGTGGAGCTTCGGTTCCATCTTTTGGCTTTGGCAACACCGTCCACAATGGTTCCCACGATGCCAAAAGCTATTTTCACATTTGGCTACACATTGTGGATGCCCTTAACCGTACCACTTGGTTTTGCTCCTGTGTGCTATCTATACAAATCTCAATTATATTGATCTAAAAAAATTATGGAATCAAGATTAGTAAAAAGGAGGTGATTTTGCCACGCGGATGGCAGTTTGCTAACATGCGGTCCCACGTGTCAGTGCTTTACCAAGCCGATCCGCGTCCCACATGAGGCAGAACAACAGCAGAAGCAACACGTGGTTAAGTTGAAGAAGATGAGGGAGAAGCGGATTCACCAACGAGTGAAATGATGGTTGCTTCGTCCCTCCAACTTCTTTTTTAGCATTATTACTTCGTCCCTCCAACTTAACTGCGGGAAAGGTGCAGCTTTGTGATTTGACGCCTCATTGCTCATTACTACGCCAGCGCCATGACTGGGGTGCTTCACCCCGGCTGCTTTGCACTGTATTTCGGTATGGCACGTGGACCCGGCAGCTTGATGTCCCACATGTCGGCGAAAGGTACTAGAAGATTTATGAAAGTGAGCGCTCCACTCTTACGACGGAGGAGTAGACGACACGACGGCCCAATGAACTGTCACTTGTACTATATAGTACTATAGTTTTGTTGTTTCGCACGATCCATCGATACAAACCCGATTAAACAGGAAAGGGCGGGATTTTTCCCGCGCGGTAGATGATACTGGCCATACATTTCAAAGGCAATTTTAATGTATGCAAACTGAATAATTATAAGTAACAATATGATATCTAGTAAAACTAAAAACACATATGATTTATTGTGTTAGAGTGTAGTAGTAGTGATGTATTGCATAGTTGTAAGATGTAACATCCGAGAACGTGTAGAGAGGTAGTTTTGGAGGGCCTACAGAGAGAAAAGCGTAATATGGTCACCGAACTTCAGAATAAGCTGATTACGGTCACTATATACGTTTTGCGGTGATTATCCAGTCACTTGCTCACAGTTCAGCATCGGATTGCACTCTGTTGACCGGCCAAATAGTCTGCGTGGCACCATGTTGACTAGTTAAATTGACCACGTTCCTTGTGGGTCCCACCTGTCAGTTCACATAGGGAAAAGGTCAGATAAACACAAATTTATGCAGGCGCGACAAGTCTCCAACCCGTGCCCGGGAATCACCTGGTTGTGTATGTGCCTGTCAGGGCCTGATGTGTGCGCATGCACGTGTAGGTTGAACACTTGAGCGTGAGAGTGTGTGTTGGTTGTGTGGTGTACTGGTGTGTGCATGCATGCGTGCGTGTGTGCGTGTGCGTGTGAGTGTTGCGTGCGTGCGTGGCTGCGTGTGTACGTGTGAGTGTTGCGTGCGTGCGTGGGTGCATGTGTTTGTGTGAGTGTTGCGTGGATGCAGTTCGTGTGCATGCGTGCGTGTGTGTATAATCACCACACCGGCTCGTGGTGTTAAAATGACGGCTCAAAGATACCAATACAAGGCCACCTTGTCTGCTGTTCGCGGTCATGACTTCCGAACCACCGTCAAAATATTTTTTGTCGCTTTGTTTTATTCTTACTAGCAAGATGTCTGCATGCGTTGCACGTAACATCAAGATGCATTTGTATGACTTGTTTATCTTGTGAGAGAAAAGGATGAACGAGGGAAGGCCTTATTTGCAAATGTGGAGAGGTGTGTGGGTACCTTTTTGCAAAATTGCCATAGTTTCTTTCCTATCCGTCAGATATAAACCGGACGACCTATATTGCAGGATGGCAGGCACACCATCATCACCAACTCTGCTTTTTATAAGAGTGTATTTTATGTATTTTATAAGAGTGTAGATGTAGAGTAGATAAAACTCAACAGGTGGGCACGATGGTAGTGAGATAATGTGATGCAACACTAGAGGTGCCACGTGGAGCGTTTAACTGGTCAACTAGTCATGTCATGAGCAAATACAGAGTTGTACGGTGAGCCCATGACTGTATAATAACCACTAAACGTAAACGGTGACCGTAGTGAGTGGGTTATGAAGTCCAATGTATGTATCGTGCTTTTGCTTCAAATACAATGATCGTCATTGCATATATCGCGAGAAAAAGATGAAACACGCGTGAATTTTCTAGGGGCTTACTTTTAGAGCACATGGAGATAGTTTTGTGTGCATACGTGAAAGGGGCGCATGTGGGGTGTATGCGATGGAGAGAGAGATGCTCTTCGTTTCTCTTTATTATGACTAACTTTGTATATAATATAAAAGTATACAAATTCACAGTGCGGAATAAATATCATTGTGGGCACCATGCAATGCAAATTAGTGTTCATACTCCTCCATATAACTTTGTAATGTTGTATATATGTAGAAACTCTAAAATAATTTTTTGGCCACACTTTATTCAAAATGAATGTTTTATGCGAAATAAACATGAAGAGTGGGCTCTTTAGATCAATGGGGTACGTGATGTAACATGTGTGAATGTGTAGTTGATGCATTTGGCGGGGCCTAGAGAGGTATGTGTGTGTATTACGTATTCGAGAGAGGCATGGATAGAGGGGCCGACAAGGGGGGTGGGAGTGATAGCACGAGAAATGAGAGTGATCTAGAGAGAGAGAGACGAATATGACGTCACGACAAGAGATTCCATTCCCTTGAGTGTGTATATGCAAGGGGGGAGGGAATAGAGGCACCAGGAGAAATTTTTTGTGTGTGTGGTGTTTGTGTTGGTATGTGTGGGTGTGAGAAGATAATGAGACGTGGGGGCAGAAGGTGTGTCACCGCGTGAGGTTCGGTGGGTCGAGGTGAGGCCCTTCATTCGGTTCTCTGTCTCAAGGCCACATTGGTCGGCCCACGACACATTTAGGAAGACCCATGGATGACTAGTCGTACAAGACAAAGATAGCACAATTGTGAAGGACTCTGTGTCCACTGACAAAGCCATCTAGGATTTGTAACCCTAGGTTCTCGGACTAAGGTAACCCCTTTATCTCTGATATTACTATTCATCCAACCTAACTTTAAGGGGCATCCCATGAATGCTCTGCTATAATCATACTCGTCGGTTAGGAAGAGAGGTGTGAGACAATGCGTGAGAGGCAGGCGTAAAGATAATGTGCGTACATGAGACACGTAGGCAGGTCCATGTAAATAGAAAGGGTCGATGAGGATTGTGCGTGTGTATGTTTGCGAGAGGAAGAGTGCTTGTGATAAAGGTTAGTGAAAAGAGTTGTAAATGGTTACGAGAGGGAGGGAGGGTTATATCTAGAGCATGTGTGCGAGAAAGACACCTCGGGAGAGAGTGTGTGAGCATGTGTGAGAGACCACCGATGGAGAGTGAAACTACACGTAAGAGACTGCTCTACACATTGATTAAAGATATAAATTGTATCCAAATATTAGGATGGGATCATGATATTTGCAATTCGCGTAAGGAGCGGTCATTGATCCATCAGACATCTAGATTATATCGAATTTGAGCATGTCTATGGTATTATTCGACACAATTGATCCACATAGTTAGTATTTTGAACTCTGCACAATGCATCGCTTTAGCAATCGAATATAAACGTGAGTATAGTTCATGTTGTGTGTAAAGCACATTATACATAATGAAAGTTACACAATGGACATTATAAATAGCTACATATGAACTAGCATACATTTCAATTCAACTTAAGGTGGTTTAAAAAATCGAATTCAACATGAAGTCCATTCAATTATTTGAATTTGATATCATGGCATTTGTAAACCATACCTAAATTATGGGGCACCAATCTTTGCTCTAATTTTGTACATAATAGCATATGTAGTCGTGTACAAAATAGATTCAAATTTAGCTCCTCCATTCCAAAATAATCGTAGTTATAGGATTTTCAAGTGTCAAAATATCAAAAAGAAGCGGATAATTTAATGAGCTTTTCAAACATACAAGGTCAAATATAACGTTGTCTATTTAGGTCAATCCTCATAGTTCAAGAGTACTCTAAACGTGAATGCTTGTGTTTCAAAATTTTGAACGAAGCGCCAAAAGAGCCTCTACTTGCCCGAAACCGCGTGAGACCAATGTTTGGTAGTACAAGGAAATTAATTTTCTAATAAATCCGACCCGTGAAACCCGCCGGCCTGACGTCCAAAGGTCTAAACCGGGGTAGGTTTGTAGCTTCATCTAGACGCCACGCAACCGCCTCCGAAAAACATACATACACAATGGCCGCTTAAGCACACATGCGCGCGGCCGAAATCGCTCCCGCCCACTATTTGGGACACCTGGGATTACCATCCTACCCCCGACCCGCAGTAGGTCCGAAATTTAAGAGGGGGGCAAAGTTTGTACTTTCCCCAAATTTCAAACAAGCGCGCCCCATCTTCTGTTCAAAAAAGCCAAAAACAAGCGCCCCCTGCATGTAAACATGGTTCCCCCACCCGTCCGATTCCCCATTCGTACTCCATGGGCGCCAAAACTACCTCTCCACCAGCCGCGAAACCCCGGCGTCTTCCATCCGCCACCCCATCCCACCCATCAACCGCCGCCCTCCTCCATCACGCCGGAGCCGATACCCCGACGTCGTCATCCACCGCAACCTCAACCGCAACGCCCTCCATGGCTAGTAGTTGAAGCCGAGGCCGAGCCGTCCGTACCCGAGCCAGTTCAACCACGTTGTCCTGCGCCTCACCGCTGCCGCTCCAACTTCGCCACCCTCCACCACACCGGAGCTGTTCTGCCACGCCGCCCTTCACCGCCTCGGATCTGCTTCCTCCGCCGACATACGGCCACGGCAACTTGATCAACAATTTGGCCATGGGTTCATCCAAGCCTGCACCTCCGTAACATCGGTTTCCCCGGTAAAAAGAAGAAGATCGGCGCGACATGTGGAGATGACCACACCGGCAACCGAAGAAGGTACTCCTCTTCCCTTATTCATGCAAATCTTACGTCTCTGCTTGCACGGTATTCATCCCACAGAAGACACTAGTTGACCGCTTCTTCTTGATACTAGATGTTCCTAGTAACTCGCGATGCACAAGGTTTCTCCTCGTATACTATTTCACCTTAGCTAGAGGTCCGTCGCTTCTGAATTTCAATTTCTGGCCGCTTGATTCCCAATTAACGGAAGCATTTCCGGCGTAACAGCGCTAGTACGACTATTACGCCGGGAAGCAGCGCTTGGTGTTTATCTTAGGGGCGTGTGCCTAGAGCTACTCGGGCGCCCGATCTAGAGGTCGGCCGGGATTAAAGGGATGGCTTGGGGGCGCTGCCAAGCACGGCGGTGCTGTGAGGTCGATGGGAGGGCGGGGCGGCGGAGGCATGGGTCTGGGCCGGTGGTCGCTGGCGGTTCGAGAAAGATCGTCACAATGATCAAGGCGGGAGGTAGATGAAGGCCATCTGCCAGTTCCTTATAGATCGGACGGTTCATAAAAAAAATCGACTGACCTATTTATTTTTAGTCGACTGTTATCTTGATAGGACCACATGTGGTGGTGTGCTAGAGGAGTACCTGCATTTCCTGTGCTCATATATTACAAAATCATACGGAGTAGAATCTAATTTTGTTTGCCATGCAATATTGTAAAGCTATCATATGTCTCCTATCATTTATTTTTCAGCCACCTGTTATCTCCTACTTTTACAGTGCACTACTTCTGCACACACTTCACCCATACTCTCACTATTGTATTTTTATGCAAGGGTATTTCAGACCCTGCCTTCACGTAAGGTGAAAGAGAAGAGAGAAGTCGCCCAAAGATGGTACGCGGCTAGGCTGCATATCGCTTTCAAGACTTTTAAGGCTGTAGTGTCAGCAGATGGAGACGGGAACGTAGCTCGAGTTGATGATCTCGCGCCGTGAACCACCATCCCAGGTGCTTGCTTTAACTTCACGGTGTCATATGTGGTTGCATGTTGCATATGGTGTCTAGCTTGTATTCGATAGGACGAAGTCAGTCTTTATCAAGATAAGGAAAGATATTTTTTACATGAACCACCATCCCGGGAGCACCAGAAAACAAATAGCTAGTCGTGCATCGCCGAGCCGATGACAAGCCCAGCAAAGATAGGCATCACCTGGAAGCCAACTAAAAAGCTGCGATGGTGGCGAAGCATCACGCCTCCCACTAGGCTCTCAGGTCCTAGATGATCATGCTCACCACTCTAGCCGGATGTCTAGCTTGTATTGCTTCCAATTTGGTTAAATTGCATCTGCTTAGCTTACACATTATACCTTTGAATCTGACATGCCTGTCTCTTTTTGGTACATACTAGTACATTTGTGTATTAACCATGTTCTTACATCAAACTAATGTTCTTTTGTATCCCTCATCAATCACTTATGACGAGGCAGGTGCAAGGGGACTACTCATTTAAAGAATGCAGTCGGCCTCCGACATGATTCTCAAGAAACAGAAATGCTAGATGAAGATAGTGAACGTAGCTCTGTAGTTGATTACAACATTTCCCCTACACTAGCATCGCATGTGCTTGCTCTAACTTGGCAGCATGATATGTGGTTGCATGTTGCATATGGTGTCTAGATTGTAATTCTTCCAATCTAGTTAAACTGCATGTGCTAGTCTGCTTAACTTATAGTACATTATACCTGTTAATGTGACATACCTTCCTGTATTTAGTACATAGTACATCTGTCTATTAAGCATGTCCTTACATAAAACTATTGTTTTTTGTATCCCGCATCAATTAATATGACGAGACACCTTTAGTATATGCAGTACGATATTAGTTGCATCTTTCATATGATTTATAGCATGCGCTGCTTCTAATTTGTTGAAATTCCATTTATAATGGGATGCTTTTAACTTGGCAGAGTCATATTGGTTTCATCTTTCATGTGGTGTCTAGCTTGCATTGCTTCTTATTTGATGGAATGGTTTCTGCTTAGTTTACACAAACAGTTGTGAACATGCCATGCCGTCCTGTTTTTCGTACATATTCCATCCTGGTATCATGTGTTTGCCTTACATCAACGTAGTGATTGTCAGTATCATGCATGAATGAGTTCTGAAGAGAGAATTTTATTGCTTTTTCTTGTCGGTTTTACTTGACAATTCAAAATCAATAAAGCGGAAGGAAGTTAGCAAGGCAGCGGATAAAGGTGCTCCTTCCGAACGGAGGGCCTCTACAGTTTCTACTCCTCCACACCCCCAAGATGATTTCCAAGACAACACATGCATGGACACTCAACAAAGATGTGTTTATGATGAGCACGTCTCCCCTAGTGCAGCATCACTGGTGCTCCCTCTAACTTGACACTGTTATATGTGGTTGCATGTTATGTGTGATGTCTAGCTTGTATTGCTTCTAATTTTGTTGAATTCCATCTGCTTACCTTACACATTATACTTGAATAAGACACGTGTTCCTATTTCTAGAACATACAATATATGTCTATCACACCATGTTCTTACATCAAATTACTACTGTTGTGTAACCTGCAACAATCACTTATCATAAGACACGTTTGACTTCAGAGTGTGATATAGGTTACATCTCACATTCTTTTCTAGCTTGTACTACTAATTTGTTGAAATGGCACTTATGACGAGACAGCTTTTAACTTGGTAGAGTGATATTCGTTGCATCTTTCATATGGTGTCTAGCTTTCATTGCTTCTAATTTGTTGAAATGCCTTCTCCTTAGTTTACACATCATAAGCTGTGAATATGCAATGATGTGAATATGCAATGTCACTAATGACGAGAGACCTCTAACATGGTAGTGTGATGTTGTTTGTATCTTGCATATGATTTATTTCTTGTCTTTGCTTCACATTTGTTTAAACGCCATTTATGTTGAGACACTGTTAACTTCGCAGAGCGATATTTGTAGCATCTTTCATATGGTGTCTACCTTCCATTGCATTGCTTCTAATTTGGTGAAATGTCTTGTTCTTAGTTTACACATCATAGTTCTGGCTATCTCTTCCGTCCTGTTTTTCATACATATTACATCCTCCTATCATGTGGTTGTCTAACATCAAAGTTCAGTTAAATGCGCATCACGCATCAATTTGTTCTGAAGAACTAAATTGTTATTCGTTTTTCTTGTCGGCTTGACTTAACATGGCACAGAGAAAGAGGAAGAAACATCGAATGGCAGGGAATGAGAAGCGGATGAATCCTGCAGATTCTGCTGGTACTAATGGTGCAATAGAAGGTCAAAGTCTAGCGGAAAATTCTACAAACACGGCATCCCATGCTACACGAGCTGCAAAAAAAGCCAAACAGAAACAAATAGCTGCCACCAAACAAGGAGAGACAGCCCTAGTTCTTGCAACACCTACCACAGTACTACCAGCTGCATGACATACTCGTAAGGCCAATCGAGCTAGCAGCATGTTCCCAAGCAACCTTGCCACCTGACACTACTTCCCAAGCACTCTTGACACAAGACGAGTTGGCAATATCAGATGAACCTTGTGAGCTTCAATAGCAAGAAGGTAGTTGCTGGAGTCAAGTTACAGTACCATGCTTCTTTATATGTAGTCTCACAATTTGATGTACACTAACACTCCCTATGTTCGTTGTTGGACTAGCACCTAGGCGCAAGAGGAAACAAACATCAGGGATAATGCTCGATAGGTTAACTAAATCTAGAGGAGGAAGAATGGAGATCCGTTTTGAGGCAGGTTTAAAAAGGCCACGTGATGCTGCTGAGTCACCAAGTTAGTATAAGAGGCAGCGGTTGCCGTTAGGTGTCATGTACATATCCTCCCAACATGGATTCAGTACAGGAATGATAAAGACGAAACCCAGTTCAACACCTTCCTCGACCATTTATATGTAAGTATGGTTATGTATGGAAACTAGTAATATCGTCTTGCTCTGTCCCATACTTTCTAGGTTGTCGATAATGAGACTCCCATAATTTTCAACAGATGAGATTCAAGTTGGATAGCCAAGATGATGCAACTGACAAGCTTGCACCCATGTGTTCAAGTGTGCTCTGCAACAAGATGTCGGTATAACTTGAGGAAAACTCACTTTGAAGGCAAGGCTAACGATGAACTTTCCCAAACATCTCCAAAGTGGAAAATATATCGGATGAAGACCGGAGGGCCTTTTTAAACACCGGTACGATCCAAGTATCAGTACATTATATATATGTGATCAGATCACATGTTGAAGTCCTATTTACGCATGTGTCACACAAATCTATCTTCTTGTAGGTGAACTATTCAAAGAACAAGGCCAACTGCATTTACGAAAGTGAAATTCCAACAGACGACGTGATCTCGTAGCTATATTGCATAATCGCGAGGATCTTGTAATTAGCCGTTGTTTCACTCTTTTCGTTGTACCATATTATCAGATCTATATTGACTTGTTCGAAATGCAGAGGAAAGCCCGCAAGGACCAAAAAGTACCTAAACCAAATGCTGTGGAAATCTTCAAGGACTGTCACACCAGCAAGAAGAAGGGCATGACTACACCACTCAAAGCCGCTGTTGTAAGTCCTTAGTCCTCATGCCTTTTAACTACTACTTACTCTGACTTGTGCCTTGAATTGCATGGTTTGCAGCCAATGTCTATTACTCTTTTCAATTTTATACACAATTGTCTTAGCGTATCATTGCACCTTACAAGGTTTAAAAGAGAGGAGTGATGTTCCTTTGATCTTGACCCGTAATCTAGTTCTGTGCTGGACTAGCCCACACAATGTTACAATTGCCTGTTTGTTCCGTTTCTCGCTTGTTTTGTGATATGAATGATTCCATACTATGCTTACCGTATTATAAACTTCGCCTCTTTATCCTTAGCCCTCAATAAATGTGAAGAAATAGACAATACATTAGCGATGGTACATGGTCATATGTTTGGAACCTGGTTTTATTATGTACTTTGCAATAAAATACAACTAATATTTTACATGGCTTCACCAGAATAAGTTCTGTATATAGACCAAAGCTATTTTGTTTGGTTTTGCTGCCTCCTTAATATCTTCTGTTCTGGTACTACTAATGTAAAACCTCAAATTTTCAGCGAGCTATGGAAAAATTGTGGAACCGCCACCTTCTGAAGGTGGCGAGGCAACTATAACCGCAATGTCAGCTCTTGCTGCAGTGGGTCACACGTTCCTGCGTAATACTGGGTTGGTTGTTAAGGCAATATCGTCCAAACTGCCTCATGATCAAGATATGCAAGCTCAAAGCAATGTTGTATTTGCGCTCCAGACACAAGTCCATTCCCTAACAGAGGCCCTTTGTGAAACAAGGAGAAACATTGCTCAATGTCGTCAAAATATGCATGGTTTTGAAACCAGACTATCAGACATTTGCTATGTTGTTCAGGAGCCCAGGGGAAATGAAGGCGACGGTTATGGTGCTCCATCGGACAATACAGCATGAAAACGTAACAGTCAGGTCAAATGAACTGAGCTTCTGAACTTCTGGTGGTGCATTTATCTACTAGACTGTTAAGTTTTATGCCAACCTTCCTTTTGTTATATAGTTGTAATTTGTTTTGGTGAGATACAATATTTATTCTTAACATGCAGCCAACGGTTGAAGAAAACAGCAAGCCATTTTTGTATAGTGTAGGGTGTTCCCTATATTTGCACCGGTGGCGATCTTTGATGCCGAGTGGATGTAATCTGTGCAATCGCCTTAATAGCCTAGCGTTAGTTTCGGCCTTATTTATTTCCTAGTCTTCTTTTTCCCTGGTTTGTTAGTGGCCACAACTACCATGGGCCATATATGGGCTGTAGGATCCATGGGTCTCCTACGGGCTGTCTCTACAAATGGGCCTATAATCGGTGGGCCTCGGGCCGTCGATAAATGGGCCTGTAATCGGTGGGCCTCGGGCCGTCGGATAAATGGGTCTACATGGGCCGTAATCGGGCGTAATTGGTATCGGCCCAGCACGGTAACGGGCCGTTAACAGGCCGTAGGAGTGCAAAGGCTTAATTCTGTCACAGGCATAACGGGTCGTTAATGGGCCGTAATATAGGACGGAGTGGAAACGGCGCATAACGGGTTAATGTGCTAGAACGGGCCGACTCTTGCCATGGGCGAATTTGGCCCATTAGGGTAACGAGCCAAGAACGGGCCGACTCTTGCCATGGGCGAATTTGGCCCATTTGGGGAACATGCCAAGAACGGGTCGACTCTTGCCATGGGCGAATTTAGCCCATTAGGGGAACAGGCCAGTAACGGGCCGGAAGTAATCGAGGGCCGAAAAGGAGCCCAAGAACGTATGGGCCGTCAATAGGCCGAAAGCTAACACGGGTTGGAAACGGCCCATGTAAATCACGGGCCGTTAACGGGTACAAAGAAAATTACTATTCATTATGGGCTAGAGTCGCCGTGGGCCTGTAAAGGGCCGAAAGATACGAAGGCCTCATATGGGCCGAAAGATATCGTGGGCCATACATGGGCTGAAAGTGAAATGGGCTGGTGTTATATTCGACGGCCCACATGACGTTGTTGGGCTGATTTCCTTTAGGGCCTAACGGGCGGTGAGTTAACGGGTCGTAAAATGGGCTATTTGCAAAGAGACCGTTAACAGGCTTTTCATGGGCCAGCCCGTTAACTTTTGACCAAGTCAAACGGGCCAGCTTTGTAAGCTAAATGGGCCAGTCGTGGGCCGTGGCACGTGTCGACATATCATAGGCGCCTATCTGACCCACTGATGAGCTGACACGTGTTTCGTCCAGCCAATAAGAATTTTACACGTGGAAATTTCCCATTGGTCGGGGCTGTTAATGGGTTATCGGATCCAAAACCCGACCCGATAGCTTAACGGCGTTCCGTTACGGTGGATGCCACGTGTCGGTCACCCTTGACGAAAGCACTTCTGTGACGCGCGATTTATCGTCATGGAAGTGGAAACTTCCGTGATGATAATTTTCGTAATGTCATGGAACACTTCTACGATAGGACAGGTATGACTATCTTGATTCTTTCATAAATTTGTCATGGATGTACATGCATGACAAAAAACGCGACCTACTGTGACAAACACGTATCATCACGGAAGTGTATTTTTTTTGTAGTGTTACTTAGGAACTCCCACTTAGAAAAACATCCCTCTAGTCATCTAAATGATCACGTGATCCAAATCAACTAAACCATGTCCGATCATCACGTGAGATGGAGTAGTTTTCAATGGTGAACATCACTATGTTGATCATATCTACTGCTATACATGATTCACGCTCGACCTTTCGTTCTCCAGTGTTTCGAGGCCATATCTGCATATGCTAGGCTTGTCAAGTTTAACCCGAGTATTCTGCGTGTGCAAAACTGGCTTGCACCCGTTGTATGTGAACGTAGAGCTTATCACACCCGATCATCACGTGGTGTCTTGGCACGATTTAATCGCGTAACGGTGCATACTCAGGGAGAACACTTGTACCTTGAAATTTAGTGAGAGATCATCTTATAATGCTACCACCGAACTAAGCAAAATAAGATGCATAAAGGATAAACATCACATGCAATCAATATAAGTGATATGATATGGCCATCATCATCTTGTGCCTTTGATCTCCATCTCCAAAGCACCGTCATGATCACCATCGTCACCGACTTGACACCTTGATCTCCATCGTAGCATCGCTGTCGTCTCGCCAACTATTGCTATCATGACTATCGCTGCCGCTTAGTGATAAAGTAAAGCAATTACATGGCGATTGCATTGCATACAATAAAGCGACAACCATATGGCTCCTGCCAGTTGCCGATAACTTTGTTACAAAACATGATCATCTCATACAACAATTTGTATCATCACGTTTTGACCATATCACATCACAACATGCCCTGCAAAAACAAGTTAGACGTCCTCTACTTTGTTGTTGCAAGTTTTACGTGGCTACTACGGGCTTAGCAAGAACCATTCTTACCTACGCATCAAAACCACAACGATTTTTCGTCAAGTGTTTTGTTTTAACCTTCAACAAGGACCGGGCATAGTCACACTCGATTCAACTAAAGTTGGAGAAACAGACACCCACTAGCCACCTGTGGGCGAAGCACGTCGGTAGAACCAGTCTTGTGTAAGCGTACGCGTAATGTCGGTCTGAGCCGCTTCATCCAACAATACCGCCGAATCAAAGTATTACATACTGGTAAGCAGTATGACTATTATCGCCCACAACTCTTTGTGTTCTACTCGTGCATATAACATCTACGCATAGACCTAGCTCGGATGCCACTGTTGGGGAACGCAGTATTTCAAAAAAATTACCTACGATCACGCAAGATCTATCTATGTGATGCATAACAACGAGCGGGAGAGTGTGTCTACATACCCTCGTAGACCGAAAGCGGAAGCGTTAAGTAACGCGGTTGATGTAGTCAAACGCCTTCGCGATCCAATCGATCAAGTACCGAACACACGGCACCTCCGCGATCTGCACACATTCAGCTCGGTGACATCCCTTGAACTCTTGATCTAGCTAAGGCTGAGGGAGAGTTTCTTCAGCACGACAGCGTGATGACGGTGATGATGAAGTTACCGACGCAGGGTTCTCCTAAGCACTACAACGATATGACCGAGGTGGAAATCTGTGGAGGGGGCACCGCACACAGCTAAACAATCAACTTGTGTGTCTATGGGGTGCCCCCCTCCCCCGTATATAAAGGAGTGGAGGAGGGGGCCGGCCGGCCTCAAGGGGTGCGCCCCAAGGGGGGGAATCCTACTCCAACTAGGAGTAGGTTCCCTCCTTTCCTAGTCCAACTAGGAGGGGGAAGGAAGGGGAAGAGGGAGAGAAGGAAACGGGGGCCGGCCCCCTTCCCAATTCGGATTGGGCTTCGGGGGGCGCCCCTCCTCTTGGCCTTCTCCTCTCTCTTCCACTAAAGCCCGTGTAGGCCCATTAAGCCCCCGGGGGGTTCCGGTAACCTCCCGGTACTCCAAAAAATGCCCGAACTCATCCGAAACCTTCCCGGTGTCCAAACATAGCCTTCCAATATATCGATCTTTATGTCTCGATCATTTCGAGAATCCTCGTCATGTCCGTGATCACATCCGGGACTCCGAACAACCTTCCGTACATCAAAACACATAAACTCATAATACCGATCGTCATCGAACGTTAAGCATGCGGACCCTACGGGTTCGAGAACTATGTAGACATGACCGAGACTCATCTCCGGTCAATAACCAATAGCGGAACCTAGATGCTCATATTGGCTCCCACATGTTCTACGAAGATCTTTATCGGTCAAACCGCATAACAACATACGTTGTTCCCTTTGCCATCGGTATGTTACTTGCCCAACATTCGATCATCGGTATCTCAATACCTAGTTCAATCTCATTACCGACAAGTCTCTTTACTCATTCCGTAATGCATCATCCCGCAACTAATTCATTAGTTACATTGCTTGCAAGGCTTATAGTGATGTGCATTACCGAGAGGGCCCAGAGATACCTCTCCAACAATCGGAGTGACAAATCCTAATCTCGATCTATGCCAACTCAACAAACACCATCGGAGACACCTGTAGAGCATCTTTATAATCACCCAGTTACTTTGTGACGTTTGATAGCACAGTAAGTGTTTCTCCGGTGTTCGGGAGTTGCATAATATCATAGTCATAGGAACATGTATAAGTCGTGAAGAAAGCAATAGCAACAAACTAAACGATCATCGTGCTAAGCTAACGGATGGGTCTTGTCAATCACATCATTCTCTAATGATGTGTTCATGTTAATCAAATGACAACTCATGTCTATGGTCAGGAAACTTAACCATCTTTGATTAACGAGCTAGTCAAGTAGAGGCATACTAGTGACACTCTGTTTGTCTATGTATTCACACATGTACTAAGTTTCCAATTAATACAATTCTAGCATGAATAATAAACATTTATCATGATATGAGGAAATATAAATAACAACTTTATTATTGCCTCTAGGGCATATTTCCTTCAACACTGTCATGGTGTCATCATTAACATCAGAGGAAACAACTTACATGCGCCGTCCCAGCAATACGTGGTGCCATCTGCTTTGTCGATCGCGTAGATGATGCCATTGTGTTCAATAGCATCAGAAAAGTGTGTATCAACTTTGATGATGATCCACTGCGAGCTGAGTTATCTCCACCTAAAGAAGGCACCGGCGTAAAGATAGGCGAGTCTGCAGTCAAACAAGGCAATTAGCTTGAAGTCTGCATAATCCGCATGTCGTGTGGGCACTTGGCAGATTACAATCTTCTGCAAAACAACGTCCGTCCAACTGACATGGTAATTGATACGTCTCCATCATATCTACTTTTCCAAACAATTTTGCCCTTGTTTTGGACTCTAAATTGCATGATTTGAATGGAACTAACCCGGATTGATGTTGTTTTCAGCAGAATTGCCATGGTGTTATCTTTGTGCAGAAACAAAAGTTCTCGTAATGGCCTGAAACTTCACGGAGATTATTTTTGGAAATAATAAAAAATACTGGCGAAAGAATCAAGGCCAGGGGGCCCACACCCTTTCCACGAGGGTGGGGGCGCGCCTGCCCCCCTAGGTGCGCCCCCTGCCTTGTGGGCCCCCTGGAGCTCCACCATCCTCAACTCCAACTCCATATATTCGTGTTCGGGGAGAAAAAATCAGAGAGAAAGATTCATCGCATTTTACGATACGGAGCTGCCGCCAAGCCCTAAACTCTCTCGGGAGGGCTGATCTGGAGTCCATTCGGGGCTCCGGAGTGGGGAATCTGTCGCCATCGTCATCATCAACCATCCTCCATCACCAATTTCATGATGCTCACCGCCGTGCGTGAGTAATTACATTGTAGGCTTGCTAGACGGTGATGGGTTGGATGATTTTTATCATGTAATCGAGTTAGTTTTGTTAGGGTTTGATCCCTAGTATCCACTATGTTCTGAGATTGATGTTGCTATGACTTTGCTATGCCTAATGCTTGTAACTAGGGCCCGAGTGCCATGATTTCAGATCTGAACCTATTATGTTTTCATGAATATATGTGAGTTCTTGATACTATCTTGCAAGTCTATAGTCACCTACTATGTGTTATGATCCGCAACCCAAGTGACAATAATCGGGACCACTCCCGATGATGACCGTAGTTTGAGGAGTTCATGTATTCACTATGTGTTAATGCTTTGGTCTGGTACTCTATTAAAAGGAGGCCTTAATATCCCTTAGTTTCCATTAGGACCCCGGTGCCACGGGAGGGTAGGACAAAAGATGTCATGCAAGTTCTTTTCCATAAGCACGTATGACTATATTTGGAATACATGCCTACATTACATTGATGAATTGGAGCTAGTTCTCTGTCACCCTATGTTATGACTGTTTCATGATGAACCACATCCAGCATAATTCTCCATCACCGATCCAATGCCTACGAGCTTTTCACATATTGTTCTTCGCCTATTTACTTTTCCATTGCTATTGTCACAATCACTACAAAACCCAAAAATATTACGTTGCTATCATTACCGTTACTTCCATTCTACTTTGCTACTAAATACTTTGCTGCAGATACTAAGTTATCCAGGTGTGGTTGAATTGACAACTCAACTGCTAATACTTGAGAATATTCTTTGGCTCCCCTTGTGTTGAATCAATAAATTTGGGTTGAATACTCTACCCTCGAAAACTGCTATGCGATCCCCTATACTTGTGGGTTATCAAGACTATTTTAAAGGCCATTGCCGGGGAGCATAGCTCTATTCTTTGAGTCACCTGGGATTTATATCTGCTGGTCACTATGAAGAACTTGAAAGACGCAAAAACAAAAATTTATCCCTCAACTACGAGGGGAGGTAAGGAACTGCCATCTAGCTCTGCACTTGAATCACCTTTTGTTTTGAGTAAGCTTGCGACAACTAAACCTTCTTCTGCTATTAACTCTGATATGTCGCATGTTATTGATGGTGCCACTTCTGATATACATGATACTTATGATGAAACTACTTCTATGCTTGCTACTACTGTGCCACATGGTGAATTTCTTGATGAACAACTTGCTAGGGCTAGAGAGAATGAAATTATTGAAACTGATAATATTGATGAAAGTGATGATGAAGACTCTCCCCCTAAATATGAATTGCCTCACAGCTCGAGGGCGATGTTATGGATGAAGAAACTGCTAGATACTTTCTTGCTTGTAATGATAGAAGTGATCTTAAGAAATTATTAGCTAAGCTTAAACAAAAAACTCTGAATGCTAGAATGAAATATGATCCTGCTTATGCTACTTCACCTATCTTTGTTACTGATAAGGATTATGAATTCTCTATTGATCCTGATATAATTACTTTGGTTGAATCTGATCCTTTTTATGGCTATGAATCTGAAATTGTTGTGGCACATCTTACTAAATTAAATGATATAGCCACCTTGTTCACTAATGATGAGAAAACTCGCTACTATTATATCCTTAAGATATTTATGTTCTCATTAAAGGGTGATGCTAAGATATGGTTCAACTCTCTTGATCCTGGTTGTGTGCGTAGACCCCAGGATATGATTTATTACTTCTCTGCTAAATATTTCCCCGCTCATAAGAAACAAGCTGGTTTAAGGAAAATATATAATTTTGTGCAAATTGAAGAAGAGAGTCTCCCACAAGCTTGGGGGAGGATTCTCCAATTACTTAATGCTTTGCCTAATCATCCTCTCAAGAAAAATGAAATACTTGATATCTTTTATAATGGACTAACCGATGGTTCCAGAGACCACCTAGATAGTTGTGCTGGTTCTGTTTTCATGGAAAGAACGCCAGATGAAGCGGAAATTCTATTGAATAATATGTTGACCAATGAAAATAATTGGACACTTCCTGAACCAACTCCTAAGCCAACTCCAAAGAAGAGGGGTGTTCTATTTCTCAGTCCTGAAGATATGCAAGAGGCAAAGAAATCTATGAAAGAAAAAGGTATAAAAGCTGAAGATGTTAAGAATTTACCTCCTATTGAAGAAATACATGGTCTTAATTTACCGCCTGTTGAAGAAATATATGGTCTTAATTCATCACCTATTGAAGAAACACATGGTCTTGATAACCCGCCACAGGTAATAAAGGTAAATTCTCTCTATTGATTTGGTGATATTCCTCACTATAAGTCTGCTAGACAATACTTAGATGAGTTTGACAATTTTATTGTCAAACAAGAAAATTTCAATGCTTATTTTGGTAGAAAATTAAAACAAAATGCTTATATGATTGAACACTTGGGTGATTATATGTCTAGAGTTAAAGGTGAACTTAAACTCATTAGTAAACATGCCTCTATGGTTACCACTCAACTAGAACAAGCACTTAAAGCTCAGAATGATTTGCTCAATGAATTGAATAATAAGAATAATGATTTTGCTGTTAGAGTGGCTACTAGAACTGGTAAAATGACTCAGGAACCTTTGTATCCTGAAGGCCACCCTAAGAGAATTGAGAAGGATTCTCAGAGAAACAATGTTGATACACCTAGTTCTTCTAAAAAGAAGAAAAAGAAAAATGATAGGATCTTGCATGCTTCTAGTGAACCTGTTATTGACACACCTGAGAATCCCAATGATATTTCTATTTCTGATGCTGAAACACAATCTGGTAATGAGCATGAACCTAGTGATAATGTTAATGATGATGTTCATGTTGATGCTCAACCTAGTAATGACAATGATGTAGAAATTGAACCTGCTGTTGATCTTGATAACCCACAATCAAAGAATCAACGTTATGATAAAAGAGACTTTGTTGCTAGGAAGCACGGTAAAGAAAGAGAACCATGGGTTCAGAAACCCATGCCTTTCCCTCCCAAACCATCCAAGAAAAAGGATGATGAGGACTTTGAGCGCTTTCTTTGAAATGATTAGACCTATCTTTTATGTATATGCGTTTGACTGATATGCTCAAAATGAATCCTTATGCTAAGTACATGAAAGAAATTGTTACAAATAAAAGAAAGAAACCGGAAGCTAAGATTTCCACCATGCTTGCTAATTATAATTTTAAGGGTGGAATACCAAAGAAACTAGGAGATCCAGGAGTACCCACTATACCATGCTCCATTAAAATAAATTATGTTAGAACTACTTTATGTGATCTTGGAGCCGGTGTTAGTATGCCTCTCTCTTTATATCGTAGACTTGATTTGAATAAGTTGACACCTACTGAAATATCTTTGCAAATGGCTGATAAATCAACTGCTATACCTGTCGGTATTTGTGAGGATGTGCCTGTTGTGGTTGCGAACATTACTATTTTAACGGACTTTGTTATTCTTGATATTCCCGAGGACGATAGTATGTCTATTATTCTTGGAAGACCCTTTTTGAATATTGCAGGGGCTGTTATTGATTGCAACAAAGGCAATGCCACTTTTCATGTTAATGATATGAGCATACTGTACACTTTTCGAGAAAACAACCTCAAGTCCACAGTATCAACTCTATTGGAAAAATTCCATCGATTATTTTTGGAGGTTTTGAATTCCCTCTTCCTACTGTCAAAAAGAAATATGATATTATTATTATTGGGGATGTGCATATCCCTGTTGAGGTAACATAGTGTTATTCGAAATTTCTCCGGTTCCATGTTATTCGGAATGAATTTGTTAACAAGACTTGATCAACCTTATTAGTGGATTCCTTTTTATGAGCATGAGATGGATGAAGTTAGAAGGCACAACCTTCTGTACCCTCTCTTTACTTTCTAATATTTAGTTGAAATAAAGTAAAAATAGTATGTTTCTGTCTGTTTTCTGAATTATCCGTGCAATATAAAAATACCCCGAAAATAAAAGTTCTCCAAATGCCCTGCCAATTTAATATGATTTTTTCTGGAATATTTGAGAATATTTGGCACTGAGAACACAGCAGGGGGAGCAAGCACCTGGGCACGAGGGTCCAGGGCGCGCCCCCTGCCTCGTGGGCCCATGGTGGCTCCCCTCCACTTATTCCTGCACCCACACACTTATTCTTCCTCCCAAAAAATCACCAACCAGCTCAAGCACGAGTTCTAGCTCATTTTGCTGCGATTTTCCTTCTCCTTGCTCAAAGCACCTCTCACAAAACTGCTTTGGGGGATTGTTCCTTGGTATGTGACTCCTCCATTGGTCCAATTAGTTTTTGTTCTAGTGCTTTATTCATTGCAAATTTGTGATGCCTAGGTGACCATGTTCTTGAGCTTGCATGTCAAATTCATATGGTTCCAAGTAGTTCTAATGCATGATATAGGCTCTAGGCACTTGTAGGAGTAGTTGCTATCAATTTTGTTGAGCTTGGTTCACTTTTATTTGAAGCTACTAAAAATTTCAGAAATTTTCAGAAAATGATGAAGAGATTTTTGAGGGGCTCATCGAGCCGAAGCTCGAAGGAAAAGCAAAGTGAAGAAGCAGAGAGACCCAAATATAATCTACCTCGCACCACGGAAGTTCGGCCGTGTGAATGGCCTTGTGATGATTTCTTGAGAGCAGCCAGGATTTATGATGATTTTTATGAGTTGGCTGAGAATGTAGGCCTCACCGGCTTCCTCCGCGACCAACGCGAACAGTATCTCTTACTCACTAATACCTTTGTGCAAAATTTTCATTTCCATTCTAGGAGGTCACCACCTATGGTGGATTTTTATTTATATGATGAGTATAAGGAGATGACCCTTTGTGAATTCTGTGGGGTGTGCAAGTTTCCTTTTTCGGGTTTCATAGAGGAACCACATAGTAATGATGTGGAGGGGTTTATTGATACAATTGTTGTAGGGGAAACGAGTAAGGTTTCCGATGCACGAATCACTAGCATACACTTCCCTGTTCTACGTTACTTTGCTATATTTGCTAGTAGATGCTTAATTGGTCACGGAAACTGTGGAAACATGAGTTTCCCTGATATTATTATTTTGTTCCATGCCTTGTTTCGTGATGACACATTTAGTATGGGCGCTATTGTTGCAAAGCGGTTAAATCTTAACCGTACTAAGGGCCCCATCCTGGAGGCATCTTCACCTCGGCGCCGCTGCATACTATATCATACCTATTAGGCACTATGAGAAAGAAGAAAAGTTGTTGCCTACTGTTTTTCTAGACTATAAGAGTATGGTAGCGCATGATTTTATTGTTAAGAATAGGGAAAGGGCGCTTAAATACAAACTATTATTTGATAAAAATCCCTGAGATTATTACCTTGCCTGCTCCTTCCTTGTTTGATTGGTCTGCAGGCAAGTATCTAATTCTGCTGGCGGCCATCCATGTCTACCGGAACCCTACATCAGCTATAGAGCTAGAGCCGAAACCACAATTTGATCCTCCACAACAATCTAATTACCAGTGGGATCCGGAGGCGAATGCCAACCAGTGGCAATGCAAGGCCTCTTCACAGTACGACCCCAATTATAACTTTGGATATCCGCCACGTCAGTCGTGGCAATAGACTAACTTAGGCCAAGAGCCTAAGCTTGGGGGACTACGTATCTCTCACCGACATTACATTCATGTTCACACACTCATTGCTAGTTGTCGGTGCTCATACTTTTTCACTGTAATATCCATGCTAGTTTATTTTCCTTTTTATGCTTTCTTCTTGTGTCTTTGAAAAACCTTAAGAAAACTAAAAACGCTAGTAGTAGCTTTTAGCTAGTTTACTTTCTTGCTGTAGTAGTAATAATTAAAAGAAAACCCAAAAATATTTCATGTTCTTCTTTTGCCTGTTGGGAGCTTTCCCGTGTATATAGTTTTATTTCTTTTCTTTTCTTTGGGGGTCGATAGGAGAAGACCATAATAAAATTGTTGAAGTGGCTCTTATATGCATTATTGTTGATTTAACCAAGAGCCCATATTGCCTTGTCTTCTCCTGTTTATCGAATGCTTGCAGATTCCAGCTTAGTCCAATGCACGTGCACTATTATTTTTATTCACATCGTTCGGTCGTGCAAGTGAAAGGCAATTATGACGATATATGATGGACTGATTGAGATGAGAGAAGCTGGTATGAACTCGACCTCTCTTGTTTGGTAAATATGGTTAGTTCATCGTTCCTGATTGAGCCTATTATGAATAAACATGTTTGCAATGACAATTAGAGATTATAGTTGCTTATGCCATGCTTAATTAGCTAGGAGTTTATAATGGTTTACCTTGCGTGCCAACATGCTATTAAAATGGTTGTGATGTGGTATGATGGGGTGGTATATCCTCCTTTGAATGATTCAAGTGACTTGACTTGGCACATGTTCACACATGTAGTTGAAACAAAATCAACATAGCCTTCATGATATTTATGTTCATGGTGGATTATATCCTACTCATGCTTGCACACAATGTTTATTAATTTTAATGCATGTTCATGACTGTTGTCGCTCTCTAGTTGGTCGCTTCCCGCCTTTTGCTAGCCTTCACTTGTACTAAGCGGGAATACTGCTTGTGCATCCAATCCCTTAAACCCCAAAGTTATTCCATATGAGTCCACCATACCTTCCTATATGCGGTATCTACTTGCCGTTCCAAGTAAATTTGTATGTGCCAAACTCCAAACCTTCAAATGAAATTCCGTTTTGTATGCTCAAATAGCTCATGCATCAACTAGGGCTGTCCGTATCTTCCATGTTAGGCGGGTTATTCTCAAGAGGTGTGGACTCTGCTCCTCACTCACGAGAAAATGGCTAGTCACCGGGATGCCCAGTCCCATGCTTTATGCAAATCAAATCAAAATAATTGCAAACAAAACTCCCCCGGGACTCTTGTTAGTTGGAGGCACTCGTTGTTTCGAGCAAGCCATGGATTGATGCTTGTTGGTGGAGGGGGAGTATAAACTTTTCCATTCTGTTTGGGAACCGCCTATAATGTGTGTAGTATGGAAGATATCGCCATCTCTTGGTTGTTATGTTGACAATGAAAGTATACCGCTCAAAATATTATTTATCTCTATTTCAAAAACGAGCTCTGGCACCTCTACAAATCACTGCTTCCCTCTGTGAAGGGCCTATCTATTTACTTTTATGTTGAGTCATCACCCTCTTATTAAAAAGCACCAGCTGGAGAGCACTGCTGTCATTTGCATCCATTACTGTTAATTTATATTGGGTATGACTATGACTGGATCTCTTTTACCATGAATTACAATGTCTAGTCAGTCCTTGATCTTTAAAGGTGCTCTGCATTTATGTTTTGCGGCCTTAGAAAGGGCTAGCGAGATACCATCTTGTTATATCATATCATGATTGTCTTGAGAAAGTGTTGTCATCCGAGATTTATTATTATTGCTCGCTAGTTGTTTATGCCATTGATATGAGTAAACATGAGACCTAAGAGTTATACTGAATATGGTTAGTTCATAATCTTTGCTGAAAACTTGAATGCTGGCTTTACATATTTACAAAAACAAGAGCAAACAGAGTTTGTAAAAGTTTTTCTTTATCACTTTCAATTTGTCAACTGAATTGCTTGAGGACAAGCAAAGGTTTAAGCTTGGGGGAGTTGATACGTCTCCGTCGTATCTACTTTTTCAAACACTTTTGCCCTTGTTTTGGACTCTAAATTGCATGATTTGAATGGAACTAACCCGGACTGACGCTGTTTTCAGCAGTATTGCCATGGTGTTATCTTTGTGCAGAAACAAAAGTTCTCAGAATGACCTGAAACTTCACGGAGATTATTTTTGGAAAAAAATACTGGCGAAAGAATCAAGGCCAGGGGGCCCATACCCTTTCCACGAGGGTGGGGGGCGCTCCTGCACCCTGGGCGTGCCCCCCTGCCTCGTGGGCCCCCTGGAGCTCCACCAACCTCAACTTCAACTCCATATATTCGTGTTCGGGGAGAAAAAAATCAGAGAGAAAGATTCATCGCGTTTTACGATACAGAGCCGCCGCCAAGCCCTAAACTCTCTCGGAGGGCTGATCCGAGTCCGCTCGGGCTCCGGAGTGGGAATCCGCCATCGCCATCATCATCAACCATCCTCCATCACCAATTTCATGATGCTCACCGTCATGCGTGAGTAATTCCATCGTAGGCTTGCTGGATGGTGATGGGTTGGATGAGATTTATCATGTAATCGAGTTAGTTTTGTTAGGGTTTGATCCCTAGTATCCACTATGTTACGAGATTGATGTTGCTATGACTTTGCTATGCTTAATGCTTGTCTCTAGGGCCCGAGTGCCATGATTTCAGATCTGAACCTATTATGTTTTCATGAATATATGTGAGTTCTTGATCCTATCTTGCAAGTATATAGTCACCTACTATGTGTTATGATCCGGCAACCCCGAAATGACAATAATCGGGACCACTCCCGGTGATGACCGTAGTTTGAGGAGTTCATGTATTCACTATGTGTTAATGCTTTGGTCCGGTACTCCATTAAAAGGAGGCCTTAATATCCCTTAGTTTCCATTAGGACCCCGCTGCCACGGGAGGGTAGGACAAAAGATGTCATGCAAGTTCTTTTCCATAAGCACGTATGACTATATTTGGAATACATGCCTACATTACATTGATGAATTGGAGCTAGTTCTGTGTCACCCTATGTTATGACTGTTTCATGATGAACCACATCCGGCATAATTCTCCATCACTGATCCAATGCCTATGAGCTTTTCACATATTGTTCTTCGCCTATTTACTTTTCCGCTGCTATTGTTACAATCACTACAACACCCAAAAATATTACTTTGCTATCGTTACCGTTACTTCCATACTACTTTGCTACTAAATACTTTGCTGCAGATACTAAGTTATCCCGGTGTGGTTAAATTGACAACTCAACTGCTAATACTTGAGAATATTCTTTGGCTCCCCTTGTGTCGAATCAATAAATTTGGGTTGAATACTCTACCCTCGAAAACTGTTGCGATCCTCTATACTTGTGGGTTATCAAGACTATTTTCTAGCAAAAGAGCTTGATAATCCCGAAGTGTAGGGAATCATCGTAGCAATTTCCAAAGGTGGAAGTGATAAGTATGGAGTGTCAAACCCACAAGGAGCTAAAGGTAAGATCAATATTATCTCAAGCCCTATCTCGCCAATCGACACGATTTCACGCACCGAACGTTTGCTTCCAACTAGAAACGAGAAATATAACTATGTTGTGGGTATGAAGAGGATAACTTTGCATGATATCAGAGAGCTAAAATATAAAAGTAGTTGATGTTATCATAAAGTTAGAATATACTACTAAATATTATAAATAGCGAGTGTGGAATAATGATGGATCGGTGTGCGGAATTGTCCTAGGCAATTGTTAACAAGATCGATTGTCCTAGGGATTACAGCGGGGTGCGGGAGAGTGGACCGTGTAAAATAGATGAGGATGGTGATGATGATGGTGATGTTGATGAAGACGATCACCGCGGCGATGATTCCTCCCGATGGCACTGGCGCCACCGAGAGAGAGGAGGAGAGGTTCTCCCTTGTGCTTCCTCCTCCATGGCCTCCCCCTAAATGGGGAGAGGTTCTCCTCCGGTGCTTGGCCTTCATGACAATGATGGCCTCCCGGGATCCTCCTCCATGACCTTCAGTGATGATGGCCCCTCCCAGGCAGTGCGGAGAGGGCCTAGATTGATTTCTCGTGGCTACAGAGGCTTGCGGCGGCGGAACTTCCGATCTAGGTTAATTTCTGGGGGGGTTTCTGTATTTATTGGAATTTTTGACGTTGGTTTCGCGTCAGGGGGGTCTCCGAGTCGTCCACGAGGCAGGGGCCCATGCCCAGTGGGTGGGCACGCCCCCCCACCCTCGTGGGCAGCCCGGGACTCTTCTGGCCCAACTCTTTTGCTCCAGGGGCTTATTTTGGTCCATAAAAAATCAACAAAAATTGGCACGTCAATTGGACTCCGTTTGATATTCCTTTTCTGTAAAACTCAAAAACAAGGAAAAAATAGAAACTGGCACTAGGCTCTAGGTTAATAGGTTAGTCCCAAAAATCATATAAAATAGCATATAAATGCATATAAAACATCTAAGATGGATAATATAATAGCATGAATACTTCATAAATTATAGATACGTTGGAGACGTATCACCCCACCGCTCATCTGCCTTTGTGTGCATGACATGCGGGCTAGCTGAACTGTGGCGGCCATCAACTTTCTACCACAGCCACACCCGATTGGACGCGGTTTGTGTGCTCCGCTCCGGTGCTCCGATCCATACTACCGCACCGTCGAATTTTCATCCAGTGGTTGTGACACATTCCATCCCGGGCATCAATCCTCAGCTGGAGTACTTGTGTACTACAGGTAGTACCCGCCGGTGTGGCCATCTATGCCTCGTAACGCCCCGACGCCCAGCTGTGGCACCCTCGCCACAGCCACGCCACCACCGGCCGGTTCATCTCGAACGAGTGAGTAGCAAACCATGCCACCACGATGAGAATGACATGTGGGCCACCCGCATTTAAGGTCCGCATGTCATTGACTCATAGACCGGTGCACTAAGCCACTGAAGCTCGGTCCCGTGGGCCCCGAGAGGGAAATGTAACTCCTGTGGCAGGCCTTGTGGTGCTCCCGCAGTACGAGCTCGTGCCAAACCCGGAATTTGTTTCTTACTACTACCAACTAGTAAGGTACACGTGCATTGCACGCATGAGATTTGGTAACCAAATTATGAATAAATAACACACTATAGCATGTAAGCTTTGAGTCATATATGCATGATGTAGATGTTCGTTTAATTCTTATAGTTCATCTAGTTCAAAATCAATTAGTTTTACAAAAAGATCTATTTTAAGATTCATGGAATTGTGCATTGTGAATCATAAAGTAAAAACAAATAGTGACAATTCATTTTGAAAAAAAAAAGTTTGGGCAATTAAGATATGGAAGATTCTAGAACAAAGGAGAAGTGCTTGTGTTTTGAGGTTTGTGCATTATGCTTAAGTCAACCATGGAGTCTTCTAGATTCTACATGTGGCAGAATTTGGTGGAATGTAGATGATATCCAACGGCCAATAGTGCTCGGATTTTCCATCTTTGTACCGTCGGATTGGCTTCATCCAATGACCAACTTTCAAAGTTATTCACACACTATATAGGGGTATAGATGTGCCGGCCCGTGCATTGCAATGGATCCAAAGTATATCTATTTAGTGGAGTGCACTCTAAACACATTATCTATTTATTTTTCTCTAACCTTTCGTAGCCATGCAACCAAGCCACATAAGCTTCATGGGTGCCCCCACATCATATTATTCATACTACGTTGACTGGAAAAAAAATATCACCCAAAACAAGATCTTCCCGTTTTTTGTTCCTACGATGTTGTGCCGTGCACGTACCTAGTTGTATAGTGGTAGTACTAGTTGTAGTACAAACTTCGTACTAGTAGGAGTAGTAGTACGGAATGCTCCTACTCTATCAACAAGCCCCATCTGACACCAAATTTCTTGGCTTCCGTGCTAGAGCTAGATCTTCCCCTCGTTTCTGTTTTCCATCTCGGCGGCGGGCGGGGTGAGGTTTGCCAATAGTCGGTTTGCTCAACGGCGGTCCCACATGAAAGTGAAAATGCTAGGCAACACGCCTTCCCTAGCTATGTGGCGTGCCAGATGGGCCGTGGAGTACTCCCGATTCCCGGGCGTGTGGGGGTGCGACGCAAACGCGGCAGACCTTTTCCTTTTACTAGCAATGTGCCCGTGCGTTGCGACGGATCCAAAGTAGTAGAATAGTAGTACTTGTTCACAAACTTGAAAGAAATCACTCTTGTTTTATATACTCCTAATATATTACTTTTCACTCAAAATATATTTCTTATGTTGTTTCGATGAGGTGAGGGAGGGATGTGGTTGCTTTCAAGATAATAAGGGGTTTTCTACAAATTGGAGAAGAGAGGTGGGCTATTGTTGCAAAAATGTGACAACTTACCTCACAGCCATTAGATGCAGATCTAATGGTCAGAAAGACCACCATCACCAACTGAGTCTTTTATAGGAGTAAGAGTAGAGAAACATGTATAAATTGTAACATTTGGTTCTGCTCCTCGGCATGATCGATAGATAGAAATAACGATTGGAAACGCTAGGGCGGGGCTATTTCCACCAGATAAGCAGAGTACGTAGTAGCTAGGTTGGCGCATTGTCGATTTGGTCACATGCGGTCCAACATGTTCTAGTATTTCTAGCAAGACGCCCGTGCGCTGCACGAAGTTGATGGAAAAGGTAAGCACAACTTATAAATTGACGGATGGAGTACTAGTTACAGTGATGCATATAATTAAGTAAAGGGATCGCACATGTCGGTATTGACTGGAACGAGAATGCAATAGCACAATAAGAATTAAGGCCACAATGATGCGATCGCAGTGGTGGTTATAGGATGCAAGAAGAAAGATGCATCCATCAACGTACGACCTCCTCCTCCTCAACTTAGTGCGCCGGGCCACTGACCGGCGGCTAAGGAGCAGCGCCTTTTGTGGCGAGGGCAAGGTGCTTCTCAGCAAAGGCATCCAAGGCGTCCAGCCGGTTGAGGAAGGCAAAGGTCGTAGCGTCCTCACTGGCCTTGTAGATACCTATGTACACGATTTGCTCGTACACGTGGATGTGTAGGTCGACGAATTCTTGCAAGGTGAGGCGCCTCGCGGCGAGCGCGACCTCTAGGTGGACATTCTTCATGGCGTCGGCGGGCAGTCGCAGGGCCACCAATTCTTGAAAGAGGCTCCGGCCGTGGAGGCCGATTATGGTGGCAGGCAATGGGGAGCCCGGGCGCGTGGGCTGGATGAGTATGGCGATGTCCTCCGCGAGCTTCTTGAGGACGGTGAACCTGTTGGTGGTGGCAACAATCATCTAGTCCAACTGAGAGTCGTAGTTAGCGTCGACGGCGGCCATCCACCAACCGGTCGCCAACACCGTCTGGAGATGATCCTCGGCGCCATGCCGCAGGCCGGGCGTCAGGACCATCTCGCACACCTGCTGGCGCCGCTCGCGCATCACCGCCATGGGTCTGGAGTGAGGACTTTTGCGCTTAGTGTAGGTGCTTAGGCAAATGCTTAGGTGCGTATGATGTGGTAGATGCATTGGAATGGAGGGCCGCATTTATATGAGTGCAAACTGCGTTCCATTCACATCGTGCAGCCTCTTTTCCCGGTCCTCCTCCCATTACTTCCCTCATGCATTCACGATGCTAATTGAAGGAGGATGCATCAGTGGTCGTTCAACATTTCAGGAACCGCTACCCCCTCCCTCGTCTGCATTAAAGCCGTATCGGGAACTGCGCCGCCCGCTGTCAAATCAAATAGTACTACGCCGCCCGCTGCACGCCCGGCTGAACACGCCTCCTCGCCTCCATCAAACCCCTCCGTTAAACCTGCATGCAAACCGATAAACCTACTTCGGCCACACGTCCGTTCATGAGCGGGCCGGAATTAAATGCAACACCGGTCGATCTCCTCCCGTACGCTCTCAGTTTAAACGAGGCCAGACGCCGGCCAAGCTCCTACCATCCGCCCTCTATTTAAACGAGGCTAGAAAGACAGCGAACAAGAATCGCACCCCTCCATCGCTCCCCCATCTCCTCCTTCGCCATTTTCTCCACTCTTCCGATGGCTTCCAAGGAGCCGTTCTCCGGCATACTACCAGGCTGGGTGGCCCGCCGAGCCTTCCGGATACGGGCGAGGCCGCTCAGTGCTTCACCAGCCTCGCTTGGCCCGACGGAGCCAGTTGCCGCCCCAAGCCGGTGCGTGGTTCAGCAACTCGCCGCTCCAGTTCAGCTCGATGAGGAGTGGCAAGTTGCTCCATGCCGACACGATGGTGAGCATGCCGGTACGGGCATCGACGCTGCCGCGTCATACCGCGCCACCAGTGTCTGCGGTGGCAAGGCCCTGTCCTGTGGGCGCGCCTCTGCTTGTGACTCAGCCTCCGTGCTCAAGGGCAGCGCCATGCGTGCAAAGTGATGTAAGCCGGGTGCGTGGAGAGCGACGAGTCAGTGGCCAGCTGCTCCGTGTCCGCCGCCATCATCGAGGAGAAGTAGAACACAAGAGGCCGCCGCCACTTGGGTCCCATGAAGGCCACCGCCGAGGCGAGGACTGTGCACTCAGGTGGTTTCTTTTCTGCTTCGTCTCTTCCGAGGACCTTCGTCGACCCCGCAAGTGTCAGCCGGACATGAGGAAGACAAAGGGATTCGCGGGCGGCCACTTAGATTAGGTACTCCCTCTCCAGCTGGCGGGAAATATTTGTTCTAAGAAAGGATAAATTGGATGTATCTATAACTAAAATAAGTCTAGATACATCCATTTCTAGGACAAGTATTTCCGGATGGAGGGAGTATTAATTATACCAAGAGAACTGGATTAGCACCACTTAGTTCATGTAAATGTAATGAAATCCATCATGTTTATATGAAGATCAGGCTTTTTAATACGAAATCCTTCATGCTTATATGAAATCAGTCAGTGTTTGCACGAATTTCATCTGGTTGGTTAGAGTTGTGAAAATGTATGCCGCTGGAGTTTGATGTCGTCCTCCGCGGAAGGAAGCAGGAGGAAATTTGCCGGCTGCCGTTGGAGATGCTCTTATGCTGGAAATAATAGAGTCACATCCAATCCATTTGAGTTAATTGCGTGTATGATTCTTCCTCTATAAAAAGCTTCATACAGAAAGTTAAAAAGAAACTAGCAAGATACCCGTGCATTGCACGGAACATCAAGATGCAATTTTTTACAAAACACCTATTGTGATTGACCCATGCAGGAGTAATCCCATGTGTAAAAACTAATGATATCTCGAGAATTTTATCGGAAAAATGGTATCTCAAGAATTTCATCGAAAAAATGAAAGATGGGTGATAAGGTGAGGAGGAGTGGAGCGTGGTGGTGACTGGTGGTCAGACTGGGTGGAGGCATGGGGATGGATGGTGCCGGCAGGTGGCAGCGGCCACCATGCTAGATTGTTCCAGAGACTTCCTTTTTTAATTGCTCAGCAATGAGGTTGTGGGCGATAAGGATGAACGAGGCAAGGCCTTATCTGCAAGTGTGGAGAGAGGTGCGGGTATCTTTTGTAAAATTGTCATAGTTTGCTTTCTATCTGTCATATATAGATCGGACGGTCTATATTACAAGATGGCAGGCACACCATCATCACCGACTCGGTTTTTTTATAAGAGTAGAGACAAGTCCATCCTTAATCTTGTATTCTAAGTACTCTGTGGGTTCCACTGTTAGTACAATAGCGAAAGAAATATATATTAAATAAGTAATATATATTATAAAAATCTAAAGTTAAAGACATAAATTCGAACTCAGGTCATCGCGTTGCGAGCATCCGGTGCTAACCAGTCCAGCACATTTTTGTTGTGGACCATGCTAGAGATATATCTCCCTGTCTACTCTTATACTCCCTCCGTTCCTAAATATCTGTCTTTTTCAGGTTTCAAATGGACTACCACATACGGATGTGTATGTAGACATATTTTAGAGTGTAGATTCACTCATTTTGCTCCGTTGTAGTCACTTGTTGAAATCTCTAAAAAGACAAATATTTAGGAACAGAGGGAGTAGTAAACAGAGTTGGTGATGACAGTGTGCATGCCATCATGCAATATAGGCCTTCGCATTTATATCTAATGGATAGGAAGGAAACTCTGGCAATTTTGCAAAAAGGTACCCACACCCCTCTCCACGTTTGCAAATAAGATCTTCCCTCGTTCATCCTTTTCTCTCACAAAATAAACTACTGATACAAATGCATCTTGATGTTCCGTGCAACGCACGGGCATCTAGCTAGTTTATTTTAAAATAGTTACTGCGATAATTGGGTTAAATGATATATTTTATGTTTGCCCCAAATGATTTCAAATTCACTAGTAGTAACAAAGAAAAGGTTGCCTTGTTAATTAACAGAAAACGGGGTGAAAACTATCACATGAGGCCGGTAAAAACAAGGCACACTGGGTTCGCGTCATAAATCACTACTTGTTTGTCTTGGCGCGTGAGAAGCCTACATATCGAGGGGGTTATGGAGAAAAAGACGTATCGAGTGTGTCTGAGCGAGGCACCGAGACACAATGTTTGAGAGAGAAACCAATTGACAAATTAAGATCAGATTGAGTTGTCACCCTTCTGCTGTCATTGTTGGGGTGTGCGGGTGGGGACGGGGAGGGAGAGAAAGACGTATCGAGAGTGTGCGCGGTAGGCACAGAGGCGCAACTAGCAAGTGTGTGTGTGTTTGAAAGAGCAGTAGATAGATTACTATCAAGATCGAGGTGCCATCCTAGTACTTCGGTGTCGGGTAGTGTGTGTATGTGTGTGTGTTTGAGAGAGAAGCCAGTCGATAGATTAGTATCAAGATCGAGGTGTCACCCTACTCCTTCGGTGTCGGGAAGTGTGTGTGTGTGTGGGTGTGGGGGGTGGGCAGTGATACTTACATATCTCTACTATTATAAAAATAGAGTTGGTGATGATGGTGTGCCTGCCATCCTGCAATATAGGCCATCTGATTTATATCCGACGGATAGGAAGGAAAATATGGCAATTTTGCAAAAAGATACCCACACCCCTCTCCACATTTGCAAATAAGGCATTCCCTCGTTCATCCTTTTCTCCCACAAGATAAACTACTCATACAAATGCATCTTGATGTTCTGTGCAACACATGGGCATCTTGCTAGTAGGGAGAAGGAGTTTCTGTGACACATATCTTTATTAAGGGATAGGTGGATAGCATGTGTGCGAGGCATACTTAAAGCATCACGGAGATAAACAAACGGTGTGCATGCATGTGCCGGAAAAAATGAAGCGAGAAACAATGTCTACGCGCGCGCGCGTTTGTGTGTGTGCGTGCGCGCGTTTGTGTGTATGTGTGTGTGTGTGTGTGAGAGAGAGAGAGAGAGAGAGCGAAATCTCAAAACAAAAGTTGCTCTACTGGAATCCCATTGTATGTATTTATATGGTTCCGGAACTCGAGTTAACCTTAGGCATATGCGTGAGAGACATAATTATACTTTGAGACATTAGTGGTTGTGGGTGGTCGGAATTAAAGGGGTGGGCTTGTTCGACAGAGAGAACGCGTGTGTTTCTGTGTGAGAGACTTGTAGGATAGGGTAGAAAGACGAATTCAAACCTTGACGGAGGGAGAGAAATACACGAAGTGCGCGTGTGTGATCCCGATGCCCACGGGGAAATGAGATGTGTATGCGTGTGAGAGAGATTGCGTAATTCATTCACATATCACTATCTAGCGATCGTGGGCGTGCATCGCTTGAACATAAATCAATATCTACTTTGTATCGTGGCCAAAGGTACAATATCGATTCAACGCTATAAAGATTGGACACTCACATATCACATTTTTTCTATCTAAATAAACCTTTTCAATTGTGCAGGCCAAAGTTACAGTGATGTTTCTTCAAACAACCAATGTAGCTATCATGTACATGCACCATTGTTAGTCTTGCATTCAAATTCATTAGTATTGTATGATTTAAGGTTCTATTATGAAATAATATATGTAATATTCATATATGAATTCAACGGGTACGCAATTCATAAATTGGAGGCTATGTAATTATATGAGGTAACACTTCTAAGTAACGGTCTACAATATCTATTTCTCTTGTTGGATTACAATATCCATTTATTTTTGTGCGCCTCTACACTACCACGTCAATGCATTATGTTTAAAGTAAATAACCAATGACACTAAATTATCTATTTACACAAGAAATACATAGGCTGAGCGTTTGATCCCTTTTTTGTGAACGCGCCTCTACACCCGTACGATTGGCCACGCCCGTGTGAACGTCCAAGTTATCGGCGCATCATCCCGAGTTATTGTCTTTTTTTCTGGGGTGGACTTCACACCAGTTATTAACTGCTGATGCGTGCCCCGTGTACACAGTCTCGCATGACCTTCCCGCTAGCACGGTCCAAAAATTAGTTGAAACTGGATACGAACGATCCCACGGGAGGCAAAATCTCCTGCCTCCTTCTAAAATATCCGCCACCTAGTATTTAGCATGCGAAATTCCCCTTTTGTCCTTGGTGCACGGAGAACAACAATTACAATACTACCGCCCTCATCTACATAATAGCTCGGGGCTGCTTTGGTAAATTACGGTTCCCCCCACAAAATAGCAACCCTATTTCCTCTCCCCCTCCCGCAAAAACGACTAACTCCACAACACCAGAGCATTTTTACATCACGACGTCCGTAGTTCATCAGCCTTTCTACCTCTCCCCTCTCGAAACCCTAGACTGCTCATCCACCGGCTTACCAGAGCCCATTCACTGCCAGCGGCGTCCACCTCGCCGGATCTGCTTCTACGGCCGCATCTACCCCTCCCACCTCCCCTAGAAAGAAGTAGACTGCTCATCCACCACTGTACCACAGCCCATTCAGTGTCGGCCTTGTCCACGGCGTCGGATCTGCTTCACCGCTACTCTCATCAACCGCAGCGCATCTGCAGTGGCTCATTCGTACTCCCCACCGGAGACGCTTTGTCCACACCCCCCCTGGAGCCACCCCACCAACGCCTGGCTGACGGCCTCTCGATCCTCTTCACGACACCTTCCTCAACCCTACCGCCGCCCGCCGACACCATCGTCAACCCTACCGGAGTAGCTTCGCATATACCATTCTCAACCCTACCGGGGCCGCTTTGCCAACTCACAAGTCCATGGCCTCGGATCCGCTTCATCGCACCCTCATCCAACCTACTGGAGCAGCTTCTGATGCCCTGTCCACGGCCGCAGATCCGCATCATCAACACCATCCTTAACCCAACCACCGGAGCAGCTTCACCGATGCCCTCGTCCACGGCCACAGATCCGCTTCGCCCACACCGTAGTCCACCCTACCGGAGCCGCTCCACAAACACCCTACTCGACGGTTCTAGATCTCCTTATCGGACTCGGACAGCCAGCGTAGCGTCATTACCCTTGACGTTTCTAACCTGATTCCCACCGTCTGGCAAGATGCCAAGCACCCGCCATGGCCTAGGTACTTGTCACCTTTAAACCCGTCCAGCATCACCTGGCTGATGTACTTCAAATATATTAATAGGTTGTTGTTACCTGTTATGCAGCTGGCAAAAACTACAAGGATGATGTTTCTTCTGGATCTAACAGCTTGGTCAACCAAGATCCTGGACTGAGGCATTGCTATGATCTTGTAAGTGCGTCTCTCTCTCTTGTATTGTTGTGTGCTCGCCGTGCTTTGCTAGGATTTTTACCAAGAATCCCTTTGTGCGCATAATGATTTCTACCATCGGCTGCTAAATTAGATATGTAGATGTCATACATGATACTACCTCGTGCCTCCATTCATAAATATAAGTCTTTCTAGAGATTCCACTATAGACTACATACGGAGCAAAATGAGTGAATCTACACTCGAAAATGCATCTATATACATCTGTATGTGGTCCATACTGGAATCTCTACAAACACATATATTTAGGAACAGAGGTAGTACATTACACAAAATCGTAGGTGGCATGTAGGAATTCTAGTGCACTACATTAGGCTCCCTTAGAGTGCCTGCTAGTCCAGCACACAGAGTCATGGCTAGTTTATGCTACGCACACAATTGTTAATTGGTGGTTTAAATATGCGCCAGGGATATGCAATTTATTATCATGTAGAGATGTCTGAAATTAGCCGTGTCAACTTGCAGATAGGGTTACATAATGAAAAAGTACAAGATGTATGTGGCAATTTCATGAAACATCGCAAAAAAAGGAGAGGCAGCGGTGAGCCTATACAGTGTGCTATGGTAGGTCACTCCTCCACTGCAATCATTGTGACATGTTATTTGCATGTCAGTTCTATTGGCCAAGTTCCTTAGGGACAATTATTACGAGTTATCCTAAGAAAATAAGCACATGTGAATATAAGCTCCAGGTAATAAGCCAACCAGTTCTTTTCATTGCCTTCCTTTTCAGCTTATCTTTGGTATGATCAATGAAAAGTCTAGATTTCATAATATTTTGTCATTTTGCTGCCCATATGAAAATTAATTTGACTTGCAAACATCACAAATTGAACCCAGTGCAGTAATTAATATGATAGGAAAACAGATCATCACTATTTGTTCAAAATGCAAATACAAAGATACCATCTACTTGGCACAATCTACATTGGTCAATGTCTTCCATAGAGATCTCATTGCCTAATTTAAACGAAGAACGCATGACCCACATTTAAATGAAGAACAATTATTTATTGAAATTCGATGGTCCAAGTGGCTGGTTATTATCACATAGCAACACCACTTGAAAGTATCATATATCAGCAGCAGTAGCTCATAGCAACTCATCATACAGCAGCAGCAGCAGCAACAGTGTGCAATTCATCATATACCAGCAGCATCTCATAGCAATTCATCATACAGCAGCAGTAGGAGCAGCTCATAGCAATTCATCATATAGCAGCAGCAGGAGCAGCTCATAGCAATTCATCATATAGCAGCAGCAGGAGCAGCTCATAGCAATTCATCATATAGCAGCAGCAAGAGCAGCTTATAGCAACTCATCATATAGCAGCAGCAGCTCATAGCAATTCATCTTATAGCAGCAGCAGCTAATAGCAATTCGTCATATAATAGCAGCAGGAGCAGCTCATAGCAATGCATCATATAGCAGCAGCAGAAGCAGCTCATAGCAATTCATCGTATAGTGGATCAGAATGAAAATTTGGCGAAAAATCAGAGGAGATCCTCACCTTGTTGGATGAGCTCATCCTTCAACAGCACCTCAACTCCACGGCCTGGGAGGAGGGGAGGGGGAATAAGGTGCCTTCTGCCGCAATGTGGCATCAGCCGTAGTTGTGCGGCGCCCGCCGGAGTAGTGTGTTGGACGGACCACAGTGGAGCAGCTGCTGGAGACCATGAGAATGAGGGGCAGCGCCAGAGGGAGGAGCAACCGAGGAGATTTGGCCCTACCCGTCGGCCATGTAGCCTAGCTAGACAGAGCATCGTCGAGTATCAGGCCAGATGAGACCAGTGGCGACGGCTCGCTGGAGGAACCCTAGCGCTGCAGGCACGGGACCGAGGTAGAGGGAAAGGGGAGAGGAGATGCAAGCGGGTAGGGCAATGAACCCTTGCGTGTTTGTTTTTACTTGAGGGTCGGGTGTAACATGGGCGTGAGCAGTTGCATTTTGAGTGTAATATAGGCAGACAACAGAGTCATTTCAGTATTCCCCTTCCCTTCAATTTTTAGTGAGCTTCTACCCGAAACACCCCCCCTCCAAAGCAAAATAAATTAAGCCCAGGCCCATAACTCAAAAATGACTTCTTTACATCTTTTATGGCTTATTTTGACAATAAGCTCTGAAAAGGCGGAATAGAACTGGCCCTTAACCTGCAATTCAATTGTGCGTGCAATGATGAATCACTCCTGCCTGCTATAGTGTACATTTAGGCATCATCATACATGGCATAACCTAATACATGTGCATTCCATTTTAGAATCTGGAATATGCAATGTTTATGTTAGTTCATACGTTGCACACGATGTTTAAATGCCCCTTAAATCTGGTCAGTCAAGTGATGGTCTTTAAGCCTCCTTCTTTGCTTCTTTTCTTGATGTGTAAGATTTGCTCACACATCAGTTCAATTGCTTGTTTGCATCAGCCAGCCATACCAGGACTGTTTGCTTTGATTACTTGTTGTTCTTGACCTAACACTCTAACAGAACTTGTCAACGGTTTAAACACTAAGGGTTGTTGTAGTGGGGGCTTGTCTAACTCATAGGTGACATAAATGTTTGGTTGTACACTAAAGTAGGGTCTCCAAGAGTACCTGGAGATCTAGTTCGAAGGTATGCCTAGTTTTTACATAGTGCACACATAGTAAATGCTCATTTCATTGTGTGCAAGTGCAAGAGTTGTGGCATGTTTCATTATGTGGTGTTGTTTTGTTATAATCTCATCCTTTTGTGTTGTTCACAGATCGGAAAGTATGCATATTTATCTTCCAAGGAGACGAGTAACTAGTTTGTGTCACCTTGCAGAGGGGTGCAATAAAGATAAGATTGAGGATTTCCAAGTACAAGATGTTAGGAAGGAGCCTTGCAAGAGAAGTAGGAGCAGCACGAGCTGTTTCAGTTAAGGTAAGTCACTGTATCCAACTCAACAGTTCAAATCCTTGTTTGTTTCAGGCATTGTTAATTTGCTCTTTTCAATTGGTTTATTCGTCCTTAGTTAATGGCATGCCCAAACAATGATGCCTGATGTTGGGTACTTGTATAAATATTAGTTGACATAATTAAAGGCCTTACCATTTAATTACTCTGGCGAAGTGCGCCTGAAGCTTTGAAGTCTATTATCCAACTATTACTGCATGAGGTTCACAATCTAGTTTATACTAGGCTAATGATTGCATAGTTTTGCTTGCTGTAGTAGGTTTCTGTGAATCCCTCTGCTATTCATTATGCTCCCTAAGACTTTAATTGAGCTACAGAACAGCCAACTGCTTGCTTACTTATACGCAACATGCTGTCTAAATTTGTAACTTGTCTGTGTTTTGGATTTGGCCCCAACATCATGCTTCTCTGGTGAGCTAAGAGATATTTATGTATGCAGGCTGCATAGACTACCATTTTTATAATTTTTTAAAATATCACCTGCTTATGCTTCATGACGTGTAACATTATTGTTAGTCCTGTTTTGCCATGTACAAAATAGTCTGTCTTGCTCGCTTCACTGTTGTAACTATATTTTGCCCTGGTCATGTGTACTTACAGAAACATTTCAGGATGAAGTGACATCAACACAAAGATCTGTGAGCAGTGCGGCATGGCTGTTATCGAATGATTATGGATTGGAATTGGAATGTGTTGATGTTCTCGAGCATCAACTAGAGGTGGCAAGACAACGTGTACATGATTCTCAACGTACAATCAATAAGTTGAGACTGGACATGCAGGTATTAGATGCAGGAGTCAAAAAATGAAACAAGACACTAAGGTAACCACGAAGGAATTGGAGATTTTGCAGACTGAAATTTGTGCTATCTGAATCTGGCCAATCCTATTTTCAGAAGAGATTATAGTTCAAATGGTAAGTTATATTGATGCGTGTCCATGATGTATGAGCTTTATTTGTCCAGTTTATGTAATTTGCTGTTTGTGTACGTTTTATTATCACTGGTGCCGAACTATAATGCCCAGTGGGTATATTCGACTGTAATTTCTTTATTGTATAGTGTAGGATTATTCTACGTTTCTATGCCTTAGTCTTTTTATTGTATAGTGTATGTTTTTTAGAGGCGATAGTATAGAGTAGGATAATTCTTGAATATGCTATATCTTTGAAACGGGGGCCAACACGCCCAAACATTTCCTGGACGCCATACAAACGAACAAACATGTGTAGTCAAAGCAGGCCTTAATTTGGCTGGTCAAAATAATATTATGTGGATCCCAAATGATGTGGCCCACCGTAACAATGGCTCTTAGCAGGCCGTTAACAGGCCAAAAGCTCTATAGGGCCGTATAAATGGAAATGGCCCGCAGGCCTCGAGCAGGCCGAAATTCATGTCAATTTTGCCTTGGCCCTTTTACTTTACGGGCCAGTAAGAGGCCGGAAGCGTTATGGGCCAGAGGAGGCCCAATTTGCAAACTAGGCTTTTAACAGGCCGAAAGTCGCGTTGGGCTAAAATGATGCCCTGCGGAACGTGGGCCCCTAATGGACCTAAAGTCAAAGGCCCAACTATTGTGCCGGCTGTTAATAGGCCGAGAGACAAAATGGGCTAGGAGTTGGCCCATTTACCGAATGGGCCGAGGACAGGCCTAAAGTCACAGCGGGCTAGAATTGGCCCAACTGCGGAATGGGCCGAGAAAAGGCTGAAAGACATTCCGGGCCATTAACGGGCTGGAACTGACGATGGGCTGCTAACATGCTGAAAGAAGCTCGGGCCGGAATTGGGCCCAAAGATGTAGCGGGCCGTTAACGGGCTAAAACTGACGATGGGCTGGAAATTGTCAAATCTAGAATGGGCCTTTGATGGGCCGATTTTGTGTAACTTGTATGGGCCGTGCTTTTAAATGGGCATGACTCAAGTAGGCCGCTAATGGGCCAGCCTGCTTATTTTGACAGGCCCGACCTTTTCACCAAAATGGGCCTCTATTGGGCTGTGCCACGTGTCGACATATCATAGGTGCCTCCTGTCCAATGAATGGATGGCATCTGTCCCAACGGTGAGCCAACACGTGTTTCCTCCGGCCAATGAGAATTTTACACGTGGAAAATCCTCATTGGTCCGGGCTGTTAGTGGGTTATCGGATCCAAAACCGGACCCGATAAGTTAATGGCGACCCGTTATGGTGGATGCCAGTGTCGGTCACCCTTGTCGAAAGCACTTCCATGACGCGCCATTTATCGTCATGGAAGTGGACACTTCCGTGATGATAATTTTGGTAATGTCATGGAACACTTCTATGACACCACATGTATGACTATCTTGATTCTGTCATAAAATTGTCATGGATGTACATGCATGGCAGAAAATGTGACCTACTGTGACAAACATGTATCATCACGGAAGTGTATTTTTTAATAGTGTATGCCTCTACTTGACTAGCTCGTTAATCAAAGATGGTTAAGTTTCCTGACCATAGACATGTGTTGTCATTTGATGAACTGGATCGCACTATTAGAGAATGATGTGATGGACAAGACCCATCCGTTAGCTTAGCATTATGATCGTTTAGTTTCATTGCTATTGCTTTCTTCATGACTTATACATATTCCTCTGACTATGAGATTATGCAACTCCCGAATACCGGAGGAACACCTTGTATGCTATCAAACGTCACAACGTAACTGGGTGATTATAAAGATGCTCTATAGGTGTCTCCGAAGGTGTTTGTTGGGTTGGCAAAGATCAAGATTAGGATATGTCACTCCATGTATCGGAGAGGTATCTCTGGGCCCTCTCGGTAATGCACAACACTATAAGCCTTGCAAGCAATGTGACTAATGAGTTAGTTGCGGGATGACGCATTACAAAACGAGTAAAGAGACTTGCCGGTAACGATATTGAACTAGGTATGATGATACCGACGATCGAATCTCGAGCAATTAACATACCGATGACAAAGGGAATGACGTATGTTCGTATGCGGTTTGACCGATAAAGATCTTCGTAGAATATGTAGGAACCAGTATGAGCATCCAGTTTCCGCTATTGGTTATTGACCGGAGATGATTCTCGGTCATGTCTACATAGTTCTCGAACCCGTAGGGTCCGCACGCTTAACGTTCGATGATGATTTGTATTATGAGTTGTGTGTTTTGGTGACCGAAGTTTGTTCGGAGTCCCGGATGAGATCACGGACATGATGAGGAGTCTTGAATTGGCCGAGAGGTAAAGATTTATATATTGGAAGGTTATATACGGACACCGGAATGGTTCCGAAGAGGTTCGGGGATTTTTCGGAGTACCGGGAGGTTACCGGACCCCCCCCCCCCCCCGGGAAAGTTAATGGGCCTCATGGGCCATAGTGGAGAGAGGGAGGAAGGCCACAAGAGGTGGCGTGCGCCTTCCCCATGCCCAATCCGAATTAGACAAGGGGTGGGGGCACGCCCCCCCCCCCTTCCTTCTCCCTCTCCCCTCTTTCCCCTCTCCCCCTCTCCGTTGGAAGGAAGGGGGCGAATCCTACTAGGCGCGCCTCCTCCTGGCTGGCCACCTCCTCCCCCTCTCCTTTATATATGGGGCGGGCGGCACCCCAAAGGCACATCAATTGTTCTCTTAGCCGTGTGCGGTGCCCCCCTCCACAGTTTACTCCTCCGGTCATAGCGTCGTAGTGCTTAGGCGAGGCCTTGCACGGATCACATCACCATCACGGTCACCACACCATCATGCTAACAGAACTCCCCCTCGACCCTCTACTGGACCAAGAGTTCGAGGGACGTCATCAAGCTGAACGTGTGCTGAACTCGGAGGTGTCGTATGTTCTATACTTGGATCGGTTGGATCGTGAAGACGTTTGACTACATCAACTGCGTTAACCTAACGCTTCCGCTTTCGGTCTACGAGGGTATGTGGACACAGTCTCCCCCTCTCGTTGCTATGCATCTCCCAGATAGACCTTGCGTGAGCGTAGGATTTTTTTTGAAATTGCATGCTACGTTCCCCAACAGTGGCATCCGAGCCAGGTCTATGCGTACATGATATGCACGAGTAGAACACAAAGAGTTGTGGGCGATAATAGTCATACTGCTTACCACCAACGTCTTACTTTGATTCGGCGGTAATGTTGGATGAAGCGGCCCAGACCAACATTACATGACCATGTTCATGAGACCGGTTCTACCGACGTGCTTTGCACACAGGTGGCTGGCGGGTGTCTGTTTCTCCAACTTTAGTTGAATCAAGTTTGACTATGGCCGGTCCTTGTTGAAGGTTAAAACAACACACTTGGCAAAAAATCGTTGTGGTTTTGATGCGTAGGTAAGAATGGTTCTTGCTAGAAGCCCGTAGCAGCCACGTAAAACTTGCAACAACAAAGTAGAGGACGTCTAACTTGTTTTTGCAGGGCATGTTGTGATATGATATGGTCAGGACATGATGAGATATAAATTGTTGTATGAGATGATCATGTTTTGTAGAAGTTATTGGCAACTGGCAGGAGCCTTATGGTTGTCTCTTTATTGTATGAAATGCAATCACCATGTAATTGCTTTACTCTATCACTAAGCGGTAGCGATAGTCGTAGAAGCAATAGTTGGCGAGACGACAATGACGCTACGGTGGAGATCAAGGTGTCAAGCCGGTGATGATGGAGATCATGATGGTGCTTTGGAGATGGAGATCAAAAGCACAAGATGATGATGGCCATATCATGTCACATATTTTGATTGCATGTGATGTTTATCTTTTATGCATCTTATTTTGCTTAGTACAATGGTAGCATTATAAGATGATCCCTCACTAATTTTCAAGGTATAAGTGTTCTCCCTGAGTATGCACCATTGCTACAGTTCGTCGTGCCGAGACACCACGTGATGATCGGGTGTGATAAGCTCTACATTCACATACAACGGGTGCAAGCCAGTTTTGCACATGCAAAATACTCGATTTAAACTTGACGAGCCTAGCATATGCAGATATGGCCTTAGAACACTGAGACAGAAAGGTCGAACGTGAATCATGCATATAGTAGATATGATCAACATAGAGATGTTCACCATTGAAAGCTACTCCATCTCACGTAATGATCGGACATGGTTTAGTTGATATGGATCACATGATCATTTAGATGACTAGAGGGATGTCTATCTAAGTGTGAGTCCTTAAGTAATATGATTAATTGAACTTTAATTTATCATGAACTTAGTCCTGATAGTTTTTTCATATCTATGTTGTTGTAGATCAATGGCCCGTGCTACCGTTCCCTTGAATTTTAATGTGTTCCTAGAGAAAGCTAAGTTGAAAGATGATGGTAGCAACTACACGAACTGGGTCCATAACTTGAGGATTATCCTCATTGCTGCACAGAAGAATTACATCTTGGAAGCACCGCTAGGTGCAAGGCCCGCTGCAGGAGCAACTCCGGACGTTATGAACGTCTGGCAAGCTAAAGCTAATGACTACTCGATAGTTCAGTGTGCCATGCTTTACGACTTAGAATTGGGACTTCAAAGACATTTTGAACGTCATGGAGCATATGAGATGTTCAGGAGTTGAAGTTAATATTTCAAGCAAATGCCCGAGTTGAGAGATATGAAGTCTCCAACAAGTTCTATAGCTGCAAGATGGAGGAGAATAGTTCTGTCAGTGAACATATACTCAAAATGTCTGGGTACCATAACCACTTGACTCAGCTGGGAGTTAATCATCCTGATGATAGTGTCATTGACAGAGTTCTTCAATCACTGCCACCAAGCTATAAAAGCTTCGTGATGAACTACAATATGCAAGGGATGGAAAAGACAATTCCCGAGCTCTTCACGATGCTAAAGGCTGCGGAGGTAGAAATCAAGAAGGAGCATCAAGTGTTGATGGTTAACAAGACCACTAGTTTCAAGAAAAAAGGCAAAGGGAAGAAGGGGAACTTCAAGAAGAATAGCAAGCAAGTTGCTACTCTCGGGAAGAAGCCCAAGTCCGGACCTAAGCGAAACTTAGTGCTTCTACCGCAAAGGGACCGTCCTTTGGAAGCGAACTGCCCCAAGTATTTGGCGGATAAGAAGGATGGCAAAGTGAAAGGTATATTTGATATACATGTTATTGATGTGTACCTTATTAATGCTCGTAGTAGCGCCTGGGTATCTGATACTGGTTCTATTGCTCATATTTGCAACTCGAAATAGGGGCTACGGATTAAACAAAGATTGGCTAAAGACGAGGTGACGATGCGCGTGGAAAATGGTTCCAAAGTCAATGTGATCGCCGTCGGTATGCTACCTCCACATCTACCTTCGGGATTAGTTTTAGACCTAAATAATTGTTATTTGGTGCCAGCGTTGAGCATGAACATTATATCTAGATCTTGTTTAGTGCGAGACGGTTATTCATTTAAATCAGAGAATAATGGTTGTTCTATTTATATGAGTAATATCTTTTATGGTCATGCACCCTTGCTGAGTGGTCTATTTTTGTTGAATCTCGATTGTAGTGATACACATATTCAGAATATTGAAGCCAAAAGATGCAAAGTTAATAATGATAGTGCAACTTATTTATGGCAATCGCTGCTTAGGTCATATTGGTGTAAAGCGCATGAAGACACTCCATGTTCATGGGCTTTTGGAATCACTTGATTATGAATCACTTAATGTTTGCGAACCATGCCTCATGGGCAAGATGACTATGACTCCATTCTCCGGAACAATGGAGCGAGCCACTGACTTATTAGAAATAAAACATACTAATGTATGCGGTCCGATGAGTGTTGAGGCTCGCGGCGGGTATCGTTTTTTTCTGACCTTCACAGTTGATTTGAGAAAATATGGGTATATCTACTTAATGAAACACAAGTCTGAAACATTTGAAAAGTTCAAAGAATTTCAGAGTGAAGTGGAAAATTGTCGTAACAAGAAAATAAAATTTCTACGATCTGATCGTGGAGGTGAATATTTGAGTTATGAGTTTGGTCTTCATTTGAAACAATGTGAAATAGTTTCGCAACTTATGCCACCTAGAACACCACAGCGTAATGGTGTGTCCGAACATCGTAACCGTACTTTATTAGATATGGTGCGATCTATGACGTCTCTTACCGATTTACCACTATCGTTTTGGGGTTATGCTTTAGAGACGGCTGCATTCACTTTAAATAGGGCACCATCTAGATCCATTGAGACGACACCATATGAACTTTGGTTTGGCAAGAAAACTAAGGTGTCGTTTCTTAAAGTTTGGGGATGCAATGCTTATGTGAAAAAGCTTCAACCTAATAAGCTCGAACCCAAATCGGAGAAATGTGTCTTCATAGGATACCCAAAGGAGACTGTTGGGTACACCTTCTATCACAGATCCGAAGGCAAGATATTCGTTGCTAAGAATGGATCCTTTCTAGAGAAGGAGTTTCTCTCGAAAGAAGTGAGTGGGAGGAAAGTAGAACTTGATGAGGTAATTGTACCTTCTCCCGAATTGGAAAGTAGTTCATCATAGAAATCAGTTCCAGTGACCATTTAGTGATGAAGTTAATGATGATGATCATGAAACTTCAGATCAAGTTACTACCGAACCTCGTAGGTCAACCAGAGTACGTTCCGCACCAGAGTGGTATGGTAATCCTGTTCTAGAAGTCATGTTACTAGACCATGACAAACCTACGAACTATGAGGAAGCGATGATGAGCCCAGATTCCGGAAATGGCTTGAGGCCATGAAATCTGAGATGGGATCCATGTATGAAACAAAGTGTGGACTTTGGTTGACTTGCCCGATGACCGGCAAGCCATAGAGAATAAATGGTTCTTCAAGAAGAAGACTGATGCTGACGGTAATGTTACTGTCTACAAAGCTCGACTTGTTGCGAAAGGTTTTCGACAAGTTCAAGGAGTTGACTACAATGAGACCTTCTCACCCGTAGCGATGCTTAAGTCTGTCCGAATCATGTTAGCAATTGCCGCATTTTATGATTATGAAATTTGGCAAATGGATGTCAAAACTGCATTCCTTAATGGATTTCTTAAAGAAGAGTTGTATATGATGCAACCAGAAGGTTTTGTCGATCCTAAAGGTGCTAACAAAGTGTGCAAGCTTCAGCGATCCATTTATGGACTGGTGCAAGCATCTCGGAGTTGGAAATATACACTTTGATAGTGTGATCAAAGCATATGGTTTTATACAGACTTTTGGAGAAGCCTGTATTTACAAGAAAGTGAGTGGGAGCTCTGTAGCATTTCTAATATTATATGTAGATGACATATTGTTGATTGGAATGATACAAAATTTTTGGATAGCATAAAAGGATACTTGAATAAGAATTTTTCAATGAAAGACCTCGGTGAAGCTGCTTATATATTGGGCATCAAGATCTATAGAGATAGATCAAGAAGCTTAATTGGAATTTCACATAGCACATGCCTTGATAAAGTTTTGAAGAAGTTCAAAATGGATCAGTCAAAGAAAGGGTTCTTGCCTGTGTTACAAGGTGTGAAGTTGAGTCAGACTCAATGCCGACCACTTCAGAAGATAGAGAGAAAATTAAAGTCATTCCCTATGCCTCAGCCATAGGTTCTATCATGTATGCAATGCTGTGTACCAGATCTGATGTGTGCCTTGCTATAAGTTTAGCAGGGTGGTACCAAAGTAATCCAGGAGTGGTTCACTGGATAGCGGTCAAGAACATCCTGAAGTACCTGAAAAGAACTGAGGAAATGTTTCTCGTTTATGGAGGTGACAAAGAGCTTGTCGTAAATGGTTACATTGATACAAGCTTTGACACTGATCCGGATGACCCTAATTCACAAGCCGGATACGTATTTATATTGAATGGTGGAGCTGTCAGTTGGTGCAGTTCCAAGCAGAGCATCGTGGCGGGATCTACGTGTGAAGCGGAGTACATAGCTGCTTTGGAAGCAGCAAGTGAAGGAGTCTGGATGAAGGAGTTCATATCTGATCTAGGTGTAATACCTAGTGCATCGGGTCCAATGAAAATCTTTTGTGACAATACTGGAGCAATTGCCTTGGCGAAGGAATCCAGATTTCACAAGAGAACCAAAAACATCAAGAGACGCTTCAATTCCATCCGCGATCAAGTCAAGGAGGGAGACACAGAGATTTGCAAAATACATACGAATCTGAATGTTGTAGACCTGTTGACTAAGCCTCTTCCACGAGGAAAACATGATCAACACCAAGACTCCATGGGTGTTAGAATCATTACTTTGTAATCTAGATTATTGACTCTAGTGCAAGTGGGGGACTAAAGGAAATATGCCCTAGAGGCAATAATAAAGTTGTTATTTATATTTCCTTATATCATGATAAATGTTTATTATTCATGCTAGAATTGTATTAACTGGAAACTTAGTACATGTGTGAATACATAGACAAAATAGAGTGTCCTAGTATGCCTCTACTTGAGTAGCTCGTTAATCAAAGATGGTTAAGTTTCCTGACCATAGACATGTGTTGTAATTTGATGAACGGGATCACATCATTAGAGAATGATGTGATGGAGAAGACCCATCCGTTAGCTTAGCATTATGATTGTTTAGTTTTATTGTTATTGCTTTCTTCATGACTTATTACATATTTCTCTGACTATGACTCCCGAATACCGGAGGAACACCTTGTGTGCAATCAAACGTCACAACGTAACTGGGTGATTATAAAGATGCTCTACAGGTGTCTCCGAAGGTGTTTGTTCGGTTGGCATAGATCAAGATTAGGATTTGTCACTCCGTGTATCGGAGAGGTATCTCTGGGCTCTCTCGGTAATGCACATCACTATAAGCCTTGCAAGCAATGTGACTAATGAGTTAGTTACGGGATGACGCATTACGGAACGAGTAAAGAGACCTGCCGGTAACGAGATTGAACTAGGTATGATGATACCGACGATCGAATCTCGGGCAAGTAACATACCAATGACAAAGGGAATGACGTATGTCGTTATGCGGTTTGACCGGTAAAGATCTTCACAGAATATGTAGGAACCAATATGAGCATCCAGGTTCCGCTATTGGTTATTGACCGAAGATGTGTCTCGGTCATGTCTACATAGTTCTCGAACCTGTAGAGTTCGCACGCTTAACGTTCGATGACGATTTGTATTATGAGTTGTGTGTTTTGGTGACCGAAGTTTGTTCGGAGTCCCCGGATGAGATCACGGACATGACGAGGAGTCCCGAAATGGTTGAGAGGTAAAGATTGATATATTTGAAGGTTATATATAGACACCGGAATGGTTCCGAAGAGGTTCATGGTTTTTTCGGAGTACCGGGAGGTTACCGGAACCCCCTGGGAAAGTTAATGGGCATCATGGGCCATAGTGGAGAGAGGGAGGAAGGCCACAAGAGGTGGTGCACGCCTCCCCCTGCCCAATCCGAATTGGACAAGGGGTGGGGGCACGGCCCCCCCTTTCCTTCTCCCTCTCCCCTCTTTCCCCGTTCCCCCTCTCCGTTGGAAGGAAGGGGGGCGAATCCTACTAGGAGTGGAGTCCTAGTAGGACTCCCCCCCCCTGGCGCGCCTCCTCCTGGCCGGCCACCTCCTCCCCATCTCCTTTATATACGGGGCGGGGGCACCCCAAAGGCACATCAATTGTTCTCTTAGCCGTGTGCGGTGCCCCCTCCACAGTTTACTCCTTCGGTCATAGCGTAGTAGTGCTTAGGCGAAGCCCTGCGCGGATCACATCACCATCACTGTCACCACGCCGTCAGGTCTTGTGAACTCTCCCTCGACCCTCTGGTGGATCAAGAGTTCGAGGGACGTCATCGAGCTGAACGTGTGCTTAACTTGGAGGTGCCGTACGTTCGGTACTTGGATCAGTTGGATCATGAAGACATTCGACTACATCAACCGCATTAACCTAATGCTTCTGCTTTCGGTCTACGAGGGTACGTGGACACACTCTCCCCCTCTCGTTGCTATGCATCTCCTAGATAGATCTTGCGTGAGCGTAGGAATTTTTTTGAAATTGCATGCTATGTTCCCCAACATATCTTTCCTTTTTGGTGCCTATCCAAGCTCACCAATCAACTCTCTCGCGAGCTGAGGCTCGGCGTCCGTAGGTAGCCTGTACGTAACATCAACCCCACCACATGGCACACCCATTATCAGATGCACGGTCTCTTCATTGACCGGAATCCTCCCCCGACCTGGAATGACAACATCACGAGATTCAGGGTCATAGATACCAACAAGCCACTGACTGAGACTGTTGAAGAGGTGGTCACACTTGATATTCCAAAGGCTTTTGAAGTCCATGTCATTGATGGCTTTTCCCTATCACCTGACAAGTCCTTGCAGGTGGCCAAGAGCGAGCTGGGAGAAGCCTGTTTTCGACCAGTGGGGGTCTTGAACTTCTTCAAAGGAGTTACCTCGTGAATCACATCATTTCCTTTGTGTTTTCTTGTCATTGTGTCTTGTCACATACAAAGAGGGCAAAAGTAAAAATTAAAGGTTGCCACCCCTTTCAAATGTGCATGGTGAAAAAATACATAGGAAGCAACCTAGTAAAATAGATGCTACTACAGGCATGGTAGTTTACATATGATGGACATGGTAATTTATACACAATAGGCATGATAACTATATTTTGACACGCATGGTAACGATATTTTGATAGGTATCATAGCTTGAATATAGTGGACAAGGTAATTTATACACAATAGACATGATACCTACAATAATGGAACTAAATTACTTGTGGATTATTAAAAATGTAACAACACAAATGTCATGTCTATTGTGCGGGTTATTGTGTGATGTCTATTGAATAACTAACCACGATTAAAAATAAACCCCATATCTTACTGACCTCGGTACATTAGATACAACAAGCACGATGAAAAAACAAATTAAAAACTATCATGCTAAAAATATTAGGACATTTGATACTGTATGGTGGAAAACTCAATTGACAAAAATGGTCTACAAATTGGCGGTCTACAGGCCTGACTACTAAGATGCAATAAGGTTGATAATTACAGATCAAGAGCTATGGGAATAACTGGCAGTGGATAAATTACTGCACATAATGTGAGCAAAAAATGTCTAAAATGAACTAACTAATCCATGGCAACAACTCAATGACATGCATGATAAGTAAGGTGACTCTAACAATAGCCTGATAACTACATAGTGCATGTATCAGCCAAATTCAAATCCAACACCGTCCTAATCATGGTGATGACAGTCTAGCAATAAAACACACATAAAACAACTATGAAAACGATGATTCCTGTATTCGTTGAATACAACTAGCAATTCGCGATGAATCGAACCCTACAAAACGCACTACTACTAACAAACACGCTTCCCACAAACGGATCCACTCAACTGTGAGCACCGCGCGACCTCCTTCCTCCCCAAAAACGAGGACGAGCACGAGACAGAGAGCTGGGGAGGAAAATAATGCAGCCTCGCCGACCACTCAATACCGACCGCCGTGCAAACATCCATCGCCTATTGCCGGTTCAAATGTCGTCTCCACAAAACTAACAACGATGAGCATAGGGAAAAGGCTACCGCCGTCGGGGAGAAAAACAGAGAGCCGGGGGTGGGGGGTGCAAGCTCACTAACGACTCACAGCGATTCAATCTGAGTCTAGTCCGACTACCGTGCATAGGACTGGGAGACATGCAGAGGAAATGGGGCGAGCGTGCGTTGAATCTGAACTCGAAAATCCCCCTGGATTTAATGCGCTAGTGGGGAGAGCGGGGAAGGAAGTGGGAAGAACGGTCTGTGACGATTTGCCAACCGTGCATTGGATTCGCTAGGGGCCACACATCATAGAGAGTGTAGGACGTTGGGCATAGTACTACGCACAATACGCAACTGCTATTTATTGTTAGGAATAGCGACGCGACGCGCATGATAGAGAACCAACGGCATCGGTTCCGTTCAGTTTTGATGCAAAACTAATATGGTTCCACCTACACAAGTCAGTTGTATTTTCCTTTGGGAAACATAAGTGTGACCATATGGACAATGCATAGTGCGTTGTCAAATTTGTTTTGAAATATGGTTACTGGCAGATTGGTGTCTCTGCACGTGCTATGTCTCTCTTGATGTAGGATAGTAGAGCAGCTGCCCGAATGAGCCGACCTAGCGCGAAACATAGGCCTTCAAGGCTTCTTTTTCATCTGTACTTTTTTCCCATATTTTTTGCTTTATTTTTTGCTTTTGCTTATATTTAGACTTCAAAATATGTATATATATGAAAAATAATATTAATCATGTGTTAAATGCTAAATATGTATATAACAAAATGTTCCTCATGTATACAAAAATATACAATGTATATGAAAAAAGTAGATCTAAAAATATATGTTTTAAAAATTAATTATGTATTCTAAAAGATTTAAACATGTATATAAAGAATGTTCCAGCTGCATAAAAATGCACAATGTGAAAGGGAAAAAGTAGACGTAAAAAATATAAGTTTTGAAAAAAAAAGTGAACCATGTATTTGAAAAATGTTGAATGTGTATATGAACTTTTTTTTCCTGTGTATATGTCAAATGTATAATGTGTATGAAAAATAATTTGGCATCAAAATATGTTTGGAAAGAATGTTAACGATGTATTTGAAAAAATGTTCAACCTGTACATAAAAAATATTTACACGTGCAAAAAAATCACCGCATAGTTTAAAAATATTTTTCGTGTCATTAAAAAACATATGAGACATTTCAAAGAAATATTCACGTGTTTCTAAAAAATGTCCATAGAATTGCTAAAAATGTTTATACAATGTCTAAAAATGCTTGCATAGTTTAAGAAATGTTCAAATTGTATTTTAAAATTGTTGACTAGGTTTTTGAATAAGTGTTTCAAACCACACATTAAAAGAAAAATGTACATGATGCATTTAGAAAATGTTCAACATGTATAAAAAATGATTCACGTGTCCACTAAAAATGTATATTTTGTTACTGCAAAAATAGACATGTGTTAAACAAGGAAAAACAATAAAAATTAACAAAAAACCATACTATAAACCGGGAAAGAAACAAGGTAAACATTAAAAAAAATAAAAACCAGTAAAAACCAAGAAAGAAAGAAAGAAACTCGATAAAAAAGAAAAAAATAGAAAAAGAGTGAAAAAAACAGAAACATAAAAACCAAGCCTAAAACAGCACAAACAAACAAAACTACAAGCATGTCGATCGAAACCCAGCAAACAAAAGAACACGAAAAATGGACTAGTCTAGTAGCTACACGTGGGAGAAATCCTTAAAATGAGCGGTCTCCTCATTTTCTTTTAGACAATCCTGCGAAGCTTTATTGAACCATAACAATAGCAATGTTTAGACGAAACGAAGATCACCGAATTGGCCCCAATCTACCAAAGCATGCTTTTAAAACGGAACCCACAGCCATGGTATGCTGGAATATTATTCAGCTCCGAACTATGTTCTTCTGAAAAGAAAAAAAGGCTCACGAACGATGCCGCAGCTCGCACAGGTGGCCGTGAGCTTCTGAAGGACTTAGCCACATGGCATATCCACTGCCCCGCTAGACGGTGTGCGTCGGTGGACAGGTCAAGTGCATTGAACAAGGTCTCCGGGCGGGCTGCCACGAGGCCAACTACGTGGCCCTCATGCAACGCGCCTTGCTGCCACTTCTACACACACCCTCGCCGGGCGACCGCTCCTATAAAAGCAGCTCCCCGGTCCGTCCTCGCCGGCATCCTTCCGAGAGCCGTTCGCAGCAGCAGCAAAGAGCACGCAGCAGCTAGCTTTCAGTTCTTCATCCATCATGCCGGGCCTGACAATCGGCGACACCGTCCCCAACCTGGAGCTGGACTCCACCCATGGCAAGATCCGCATCCACGACTACGTCGGCAACGGCTACGTCATCCTCTTCTCGCACCCCGGTACGTGTGTACGCCTTCACGGCCTGCTCGGTCGTAATCCCTGTGAAGTTCTGTTCTGGTGCTGATTGATTGTCTGCGGTTGTGTACTGTTCAGGTGATTTCACCCCGGTGTGCACGACGGAGCTGGCGGCCATGGCCAACTATGCCAAGGAGTTCGAGAAGCGGGGCGTGAAGCTGCTCGGCATCTCCTGCGACGACGTGCAGTCCCACAAGGAGTGGACCAAGGACATCGAGGCCTACAAGGTTTGCCAACGCCGTGCCGATACTTTGTGATTTGGATCCGACATCCGAGTCCCTGGACTGCTAAGTGGACATGATTAATTTCTTCTGTTCTTGGCGCAGCCTGGGAGCAAGGTGACGTACCCGATCATGGCGGACCCGGACCGGTCGGCCATCAAGCAGCTGAACATGGTCGACCCCGACGAGAAGGACGCGCAGGGGCAGCTGCCGTCCCGCACCCTGCACATCGTGGGGCCCGACAAGGTGGTGAAGCTGAGCTTCCTGTACCCGTCGTGCACGGGGCGGAACATGGACGAGGTGGTACGCGCCGTGGACTCGCTGCTGACGGCGGCCAAGCACAAGGTGGCCACCCCGGCCAACTGGAAGCCCGGGGAGTGCGTGGTGATCGCGCCCGGCGTCTCTGACGACGAGGCCAAGAAGATGTTTCCGCAGGGGTTCGAGACCGCCGACCTGCCCTCCAAGAAGGGGTACCTCCGCTTCACCAAGGTCTAGGTGTGCGTCCGTGCTAGCTCGTCGGCGCGCTTGCTTGGTTACTTGTGTGGTGGTCTATGTCGGCGGTGCGTACTTTTGTGGTCGTTTATGTCGCTTCTTCTGTAACTCTAGTAGCGTCGCCGAGCTATGCATGTGTACTGTGACTTTGTCTCTTTCATGTGTTCGATCGCCGGTATATCCATGTGTGTGTTGGACTGTTGGTTGCTTGGTGTCTCGTTTGGAAAAACCGTTTTGCAGTGTTCTTGATGGACGGCGACACGTATCAGCACGGCTGCTGCGTGGATCGTGGCCTAAATGCGGGCTACTGGTGCAAATATGCAAGCACGGCTTCACGGCGCGCACCATCAGGGTGTGTATAGGAAGCTCAGCTTCTCTGGCCTCCCTGCACAATATGAAACAATAACCAAGCAATGGTAAGTATGTAGAAAAAATTCCCATGCATAAAAAAATATGTGTGTATGAAAAAGTTGAATATTTAGAAAATATTAATCAAACATTTTAAAAGAATTATGAAGTATTTAAGTAATATAAGTAAAAAAATAAAAAAAACTATGCATATAAAAGATATTTTCATATCTATTTATTTTACAGTATGTGAAAAAAATTATTACTTATGTATTCAAAACATGTTAAACATGTATAGCAAATATTTTTGACATATAAAAAATGCAACGTACATTAAAGAAAAGTAGACATCAATATGTATGTATGTATTAACAAAGTTAATTCAGCTTAAACAAATATTGTTATAAAATAAAAATACGTGAAAATCGACAAAGAACAAAAGGAAAGCGAAGAAAAGCTGAAGAAAAATAAAGATGACAAAGAAAGGAATAAAGAACAATCAAAGTAAAACAAAGAAAAAATGCAGAAGAAAACAAATGCTAAAAAGTGGAAACAATGAGAACCAAGTAAAACAAAGGAAACAATTGAAAATAACAAAACAAAGAAACCGAAGATAAAAGAAAAAACCCTCTGCAAAGCAATTGAAAACAAAAAAAGGTTGAAAAATAATGGAAAAAAACTTTGAGAAATAAAGAAGAACAAAAAAACCCATAGAAAACAGGTAAAGAAACAAAGAAAATAGAATAGAATGGAGAAAAGGAAGAAAAGAGCAGCGAACTCAGTCAACGATGGAGCGAGCGCGGACAAGAAAATGCTAAGAATAGGCCATGCTGTATATTCATTCAGACGAGAGGAGAGCTACTTTCGCGCTACATGATGCATTTTGCGTCAAATAGCAATCCAAAGCGCGAAAGTGGTTCCATTGAACCTGCTCATTTCGTGCTTAAACGACAAAAAACCCTAAAAGAGCAAAATATATCTTAAAGTTAGACATAAAAAATATATATCTTCAAAAATCAATTATATATTTTAAAATGTAAAAATTATATATCTCTACTACTAATAAACAATCAAACAAGAACTTTCTTACGTGCACCCCATAAACGTACACAGATTCATTATCACCGCACGATTAGACCCGGTAAACTTAATCTAACGGTTAGCCTTAACCTAATCTGTTTCGTGGTGTGCACTTTGCAATTTGCAACGACTAACCGTACTCCACCGTGGAGGAATGTGAAACTCCACGCCCGCAGCCCCTACAATCACGGAAGGCACGTAGAAACAGGAAACTGATCGCAAACGGATCCCTTCACCCTCAATCACGACGATTCCCTGTCATCACCGCGTCAGATGCCCCCAAGACAACGAGGGCTCCCTCGCCGCACCACAGCATGGTCTCCTTCCTGGACAGCGAACTCGCCGCCGCGGGAGGTGCTCAGGTGATGAGGTGTGGAGAGGCGACCAGAACGAGGAAGGAAAAGGGATGGTGGAAAGAGGGATGGCCACAACAATCTATCATGGATGGATCACTAACCCGCGCCGCGCGCTTCATCGGATCAGCAGAGAGATTGAGGAGCCATGGGGAACCTCTAGCGATCCCACGCGAACATAACCAGGAGAAAAGCAAGAATAAATCACCGGAGAAGATGAGAGTGGAGGAGGAGATGGCGGGCGATCCCGAAGAAGAGGAACTGGAAGAAGTTGGGAAGAAGATGGTGGTGCTGCAATGGCTGGACCGTGGACCTGGTGGTGCCCGAGGAGGAGACGAGCCAGTGCGGCGTCCAATTAGAGCACATGATCATCAGGTATGAGTACGACATCTATGCCCCGGCCTGCGGAAGCAGCGGCTAGCGCTACCCCCGCGTCCACCTCTGTGTTGACTCTGCTGCCCTCTCCCTGATCCTCCACTGCTCCAGGCATACCCACGCCGACCCGGGATGGGCCGCCGCCGGCCCGGCCTGGACCACGCCATGCTCCTTGACCTCCAATGATCTCGGCAATGGGGGCCTGCTTGACCACGCGTGCAACACCGTCGCCGCCATGGTGGACAGGAAGTCGCCCGATGAGATCGGTGCCATGTTCGGCATCAGGCCCGCCTGCGGCTCCGCTACTCGACCGGACCCAAAGGTAGAGAAAGCGCTGCTAGCTCTCCACTTCGTCCGCTACCACGGCGATGGCGTCTTCGCGTACGACCCCAAGCTCCGTTGGTTCGTGGCCACCCGTTACTGTCGCAACTCACACCGGCATCGCAGGATAAACAGTGTAAGTCCTCCCCACACAAATTAAATAGGGAGGAGAACAAGTAGGCGACGTGACAGCGGTGATTGTGACTGCAACGGCGTCGCAGGTGAGTCCCGCCAGCCCCTAAATCCTTCTTCCTCTCTTCCCCTTCTCCATGCCGAACACATGTACACCCGCCTGCAGTAACTTCTCTATTCTTCGCATGTTCAGTTGCTCCTTTACTCACGACTCTTTCTTTGTGTTTTTCTTTGTATGTCTACTAAGTACAGTAGGTGTACTGAGTACTGTTCTATCCTTTTACTGTTTTCTTAAGCCATCTTTTGTTCTATATACTTCGTTAGTAAATGCCCTAATATTTCTTGTCTAGCCAGCATGTATTTCGTACTACAGTGAGTTGATGTGAAATCCTGCAATATTTTGTAATGATCATTTAATTAATTTTGAGTGGCATTTACTTGCAGGTTTTTTAAAGGAACTTTTGGCAAGAAATACACAACCGTGTCATTCAGTGTTGGACCTCTGTTATCTATGCTACTTATAAAAGAGCAAACATTATCTTCTCTAAGTGCATCCCACAAAACGTACGCGGATACATTACCATCACATGATTAGTCCCACTAAACTCAATCTAACGGCTAGGCTTAACCTAATCTGTTCTTTGCGTGCACTTAGCAATTTACATTAACTGACCGTACTCCACCGCGAAGGAAAATATGAAAGTCCACGCCTGGTCAATTAAGAAACTATAATCACGGATACATCCTATTAAGAAACTAATAACAGGCGCATCTAATTACTGGAAAACTAATCACAAATGAATCCTATTATTAGGAAATTAATCACGGGCGCATCCTATGATTAGGAAAATAATCACGCGCGCGCCCTATTAGGAAATTAATCACGGACGCATCTAATTATTAGGAAACTAATCACAGACGCATCCTATTAGATAACTAATCACGAACGCATCTAATTATTAGGAAACTAATCACGAGCGCATCCTATCGTCTCCTATCTGGGAATCGCGATCGTGAGTCGCCTGCGGTCACCAGCCCACCACCCACGCGAGCCACAGTAGAAGACACGCGAGGAGGAGCTGCGGCTTCCTCCGAACACACACACACACACACACACACACACACACACACACACACACACACACACACACGTGCCGTCGCCTCTTTCGTCTTCTACCTGGAGGCCAGGTCACTTTTCTACTGACTGCAACAACTTCGTCCACGTCCTGGCATGCTCTCCAGGAACCACCGGCATCCGTGTTGACTTCAGCTCTGTCCACAACACCCACGCTAACAACCACCCACCGCCTACACCCTTCAGGTGGGGGCAATGCTGAGTATCCTGGACAAGTATAAGCGGGCCAAAAAATCGAGTGGGGGCATTCGCCCCCACAACCATGCATGTAGATTCGCCTGGTTGCCAACCATCGTCGTCCCCAGGGCGACGCGGGTCTCGGCCACTGTGCAGCAGGTGAAGCTAATCATGGCCCCATCTCACTCACCCGAATGCGCCGCACGCACGCACTAATCAGTTAAGTACCGAGTGTTTTTTTTTACTGTCATACCCACCTCGCCGGTGGTGACACATCTAGAAGTACAGGAACTAGAGATGAGGCAATGAGAAACAGAGGCGCGCTGGAGCACATACAGTTGGGTTTCAGGCAACCAATGCCTTCTTTCTTTCTTTATTTTTTCACTGATTTTCGCGTACCTGCAACAGACATCCCTGTTTTTTTAAGTACTGACTATCGGTTATTACATGGCCAACTCACGACTACACAGTGAACTAACAGACAAATTCGCTGAATCAAGACCTTACTTGCAGTCATGAAATTACGTTTCACTGAAAAAACCCCCAGAAGTTTGCATAAGTTTTAGTGAAAAAAAAACTAAAGTTCGCATAAGTTTTACTAAAAAAACCTGAAGTTTGCATAAGTGTATGTGTTTTCCAGCAGATACATGGCAATTGTAATTTTACATGAGCATTTTCATACCGTCCTTATCTACAGTTGAGTTAACATGTTTTCCTGATAGAAAACTTGGACCACATACAAGAGAAGCAAAAAATGCATGTTGATTATGATGATGATGAATGTAGGATATTTTGTGGTCATGGTAAATTCTGATATCATTTATTTCATTTCATTATTGCACTCTACATTACATACTACGCACGACCACTTTGGCAGAGGTGATGAGTTCACATCATACTGAGAGACCAACCATGTTTCTCCGAATATCTTGAATCATGGTCCTTATGACTTCATCTCTACTACTTATAAGAAGAACATTTTTTTCATTTGACTATTTCCTGACTTGAGAGGTAAGGTATGTTTTATCCACTAGAGTTGCGAAAATTGGAAGCATGTCTGCAGTTTTTTCTTTCTAAACCGGCATTTGTTGGCTTTTTTTGCCATTGTTATTCTTACGAGTGGTAGCCTACGCATGCTGAAGACCGTTTCCAAATTATTTATCTTCGTATCATTATTACTACAAACTGAGAGGATGTTTGTTATATTGTCAAAATTTTAGAATGTTGAGCCCTTAAAGAAATGTGTAGTACTCAAGTAACTGTTCCAAGTTGTCATATTAATGCTTTTGTCTAGTGGAAAACAAGTATAATTTTGCAATTTATCACTGTAATTTTTATTTGGTTTACATGTTCAATTTTCATAATAAAGTCACTTTTCTTGCTTCCAGACATTACGACACTTGTGTGCAATAGTAGAATCGGATGGTCCAACTAGCATTTTTTTGCCTTGTTTCACAGCTGATTCTATGCAGTCAAGACATCTCTACACTTCTCTATCTGACAATGGCTTCCTCTTTTCAACAAACCATAGAGGTCTCTTCCCACTATTGTGGTTGACACTCCATTGTAATAAGAATTCTTGACTAGAGTTTGTTGGCACTGAAACGGTTCCTTAGCTTGTCCTAAATGACATTTTCATGTGTGATTATACTTGCATAAATGTGTGCATATGAAGAATCATGATGAATCTTCTAAATAATTTGGAGTTTTATACATTGGGAACACTGGCTGGTCTTTTAATACAGGAGACATGTTGATTAAGGAGAAACGATATTTCAAATTATTTGTACGAGTTGGGAATAAGAGATTGTGTATTTTATAGGGAAATTTCAAATTTATGAATAAATTTACTTGTATTAAGTTTAGTATACTGTGTTAACCCAAATAGGCACGTGTTGCACGTGCACACTTATTAGTTCAAATAGACGTGCGTTGCACGTGCACACTTACTAGTAATTGTTAAAAATAGAAAACCGATGTAAACCTCAAAAGAATTAAAGGAAAGCGGAGAAAAATCAAAGAAGAAGAAAACAAAGAAAGGAAAAAAGAAAACAAATTTAAAAGAGCGAGATCAATAAAAACAAGAAAGAACCAAATAAACGAAGGAAACAATTGAAAATCTAAAAAGAAACAAAGAAAAGCGAAGAAAAGGAGGAAAACCTCTGCAAAGCAGTTCAAAACAGAAAAAATGTTGAAAAAAGTGGAAAACAGCCAAAACTCCAAAAAAACAAAGAGAAACCATCTAAAAATAGAGAAGAACAAAAAACCCATAGAAAACTGGTAAGAGACAATGAAAAAGAACAAAGAAAACCATAGCATAGCCAACGACGAAGCGAGCGAGCGCAGAAGAAGAAAATGCTAAGAATAGGCCGGTCCAGTAGTATAAGTCTATGAATAAGATTCGGGCGATGAGAGGTATTATGTCCAGTAGTATAAGTCCATGAATAAAATTTGTTATAGCCCATTGTGTAAAAAGATTAAGATTTTATCCTGTTCTGACTATTCAGAACAATTTTTTTTTCAAACAGCAACATATAGACTTGCAGACTGAGCATGATAATGGGTATACTTGATAATTTTATTGAAAAAAGCTAAAAATATATGATTCTAAATAACAACAAGCAAATCCAATTAAAATAAAACGAATCTCCAATCAAAAATCTTATCATGTGACGCACAAAAATATAGTTTCGGGTGATGTTGGGGTGCCTTGGCCATCGTCAAGCTTAGGGTCTTGCCGGTCCTTATTCTCCTCCTATCAATATCTCACCCAAAACTTAAAAATTTCAATCACACAAAACTGAACGGAACTTCGTGAGATAGGTTAGTATGATAAAGAATAAATCATTCACTTTGATACTGTCAAGAAAGATTCATATTCTCACATAGTTCCTAATGTACTCTATCATTTCTATAATTTATATTAACCAATATAAGTCATAGAAACTGTAAAACAAGCAAACTATGCATTCAAAACAGAATCCGTAAAAAACAGAACAGTCTGTAAAGATCTAATATTTAATCATACTTCTGTAACTCCAAAAAATCAGAAAAATTAGGATAACATAAAAAAAATTGTATCCCAATATTGTTTAAAAAATTCAGCAATTTATCACGTTCTAGTGCAGAATAACAATTCTAGCACTGAACACAAAAGTTTTTGTTTTTGCACTGAATCAATTCAATAATCATTTGCACTATTTCAAAGGTCTTACCACTACTAGGAAAAGGGTTATAGACATGATTGATACTAATGGCACACCGAGGAACCAGTGCGCCACTACTATATACTAATGGCGCACCAGTCGGTGATGCGTCATTAGTGTGGAAGACACTAATGGCGCACCAGAGACATGGTGCACCACTAGTATTAATTTTTTTTTCATTTTTCCATGCATACTAATGGCGCATCAGGTCGAAGTGCGCCATTACTAGTTCTAACTAGTAATGGCGCACGAGGCAGATCGTGCGCCATTACTGTATTTTTTTATTCTTTTTTTTGCAAAACTACTAATGGCGCACTCTGGCCAGGTGCGCCATTACTAGTTTAGACTAGTAATGGCGCACTATGACCAGGTGCGCCATTAATGTATATATATATATATATATATTATTTTTTACTTTTCTGCAACAGTACTAATGGCGCACCACCTGCAGGTGCGCCATTAGTAACCAGGGTTACTAATGGCGCATTTGCTGCTGATGCGCCATTAGTAACCTGGGACCCCAACAAGATATTTTGGACAGCCCCACACCTACCCACTCACTTTCCCCACTTCATTCCCTCCACCTCCTTCTCCAAGCTTTCGGCTGCCTCCTCCTCCTCACCTCATTTCCATCATAGATTCATCAAAATTAAGTGGTGAAATTACCTTTTTTTGATAGGTAAGTAAGGGGAAAGCTATCTTCATGATGTAGATCTACTTTTTTCTCCCTAGCTCGCTCCAACAACGTGCACATGCACTTTTTGTGGCCTAGCTAGATCTATGTATGTTTGTGGTGTTGCTTGTGTTTGTGGTGTTGCATATATGTTTGTGTTTGCAGGTACCGGTATTTGAAATGCGATAGTTGCCAATATTTTGCCGGAATGTTGATTCATTTCCGTTTCGGTGAGAATTTTGGCACTATGCATTCTTTTTGGTCCTATTTTTAGGGAAGGTCATGCCTTGATATCATGCATATCACAAAGAACGTGTGTGAGAGTCTGCTTGGTACCCTGCTCAACATGCCAGAGAGGACCAAAGATGGGCCGAAAGCAAGGGCAGACTTGAAATCAATGGGCATCAGGCAGGAGCTTCACGCTAATGATGATGATGATGATGATGATGAGGCGAAGCAGGACACAGAAAGTCGTCGCAAAGGCAAAAAGGCCAAGAAGACCGGAAATGACTACCCTCCCGCGTGCTTCACTCTAAGTCAGGAGGAGATCGAGCAGTTTTTCACCTGCCTCCTAGGAGTAAAACTTCCTTACGGTTACGCGGGGACGATAAGCAGATACCTAGACCCAGGGGCGAAGTTCAGTGGATGAAGTCTCACGACCGTCACGTCGATGACGCAGACATTTCACTTCCAGTAATCAGGGATCATGGACGCGCACGTCCATGAAACGCTATTTGGCCTATGCAACTTTTTCGACGTCATCTCTCGGAAGTCGATTGGCGTGAGGCAACTCGAAGGCTACGAGGAAGAGATCGTGGTGATACTATGCGAGCTTGAGATGTACTTCCCTTTGCATTCTTCGACGTTATGGTGCATCTGCTGGTCCATATCGTGGAGGATATCATCCAACTCGGGCCGACGTTCACTGACAAAGATGATGCCGCTCGAACGGATGAATGGTGTCATCAAAGGATACGTTCGCAACATGTCACATCCAGAGGGAAGTATAGCCAGGGGCTTTTCGATCAAGAGTGCATCTCCCATCGCATTTAATTATCTAGGCATCGAGAACCCCGTTGGTCTGCCCGTCACAGTGCACCTCGGCAGGGCACTGGATGGGGTCACCGTGAGGGTCACCGCGAAATGCATGTCGACTTCGAGGGTCGACTCGCCGACTTTGAAAGAGCAAACCTAGTCGCGCTACAACACATAGACGTGGTCGATCCTTGGGTGGTAGAGCACAAAACCTTTATTGAGAAGACGTACAATGACCGAGGCCAACAGAGGACGGACGGAGATATAATCAAAGAGCACAACTCATGTTTCACGCGTTGGTTCAAGCAGAAGCTTCTGCCGTACCCTTTGCATGAGGATTCTTCCGCGGAAGAACAACTCATATTCGCCTTGTCACAGGGCGCCGAGCACAACCTGATGACCTATGAGGCGTACGATATCAACGGCTACACATTCTACACCGAGAACAAGGACATGAAGAGCGATGGTTATCAGAACTCCAGGGTAACGATGGAATCCTACACCGCAACGACAAGGACAAATACTACGGAAGGATCGAGGAGATCTGGGAGCTGAGCTACTGTTGGAGAGAAGGTCCATGTTCCGTGTCGGATGGGCCAAGAGCGTCCTAAAAGAAGACCGGTATTTCACCACCATGGTTATACGAAGCCAAATCCAAGATCATGGGCGCAAACGCCACCGCTAAAAATGAGCCATGGGTACTGGCTTCCCAAGTGGACCAATGCTTCTTCATTACCGACCACAAAGCCCACCGTGTTGTCGTGAGGAGAGGCAAAAGGAAGATCATAGGAATGGATGGAGTAGCCAATGAGCAAGACTTCGACAAGCACGGGCGACCAAGATCGAACATGACGACGATTTATGAAGTAGCAGCACACACCACAAGAAGAAGAAGGACCACCCTACCTAAAGGACGTCCGTTCCACAGAAGAACTCCATTTGCAAAAAAGAAGGGCAAGAAGATTGTGAACAGATAGCTAGCTAAGATCGATTGTATTTCAATCGTAGTCTTCATTTCTCGATTGTATTTCATGGGCACTTTTGATATCATGAATATTTTTAAATTTCATGGGCACTTTTTGAATTCATGAGGACACTTGATCTCGATCCTCCATCTCGATCTCGATTCCCCTCCATCTCGATCTCGATCCCTCCATCTCGATCCCACTGCACCTCCCCACTAGCTCCACCGCCTGACGACCCACCGCAACCTCCTCCCGCTCCACCGCCGACGAGCACCCGGCCCCCGCACCTCCCCGCTCCACCGCCACGATGATATTTTCAAGTAACAAATTTGAACATATTTTTTAAAAAATTATAACTGTTTTTATAAAAAAAATATTACTGTTATGATTTAAACAAGTTTGAACATATTTAAACACAAATAAATATAAAAAATAGCATTTAAATGCATAAAAAATATTGGGGAGCCTGGGAATCGAACCCGGGACCTCATGGTGTGTGTGCTGACCAGTCGGGCTAGTGGGTGGGTTCTATTGTAGATAGGGTTAGGTTGTAGATAGGGCTAGTGGGCTAGATTAAAAAAATCTAATGGCGCACCGAGGGGTGGTGCGCCATTAGAATAGTCGTACTTATGGCGACGAGGGGTGGTACGCCATTAGAAAGCTTCCCCCCACACTAAATCCCCAATCTCTCTAATCTCTCCCCTGCCTCATCGATCTCACCCGCTGCCCCCCGTGTTCGTCGTCCCCCTCGCCGCCCCCCTTGTTGGAATATGCCCTAGAGGCAATAATAAAAGTATTATTATTATATTTACTTGTTCATGATAATTGTCTTTTATTCATGCTATAATTGTATTATCCGGAAATCATAATACACGTGTGAATACATAGACCACAAAATGTCCCTAGTGAGCCTCTAGTTGACTAGCTCGTTGATCAACAGATAGTCATGGTTTCCTGACTATGGACATTGGATGTCATTGATAACGGGATCACATCATTAGGAGAATGATGTGATGGACAAGACCCAATCCTAAGCATAGCACAAGATCGTGTAGTTCGTTTTGCTAGAGCTTTTCCAATGTCAAGTATCTTTTCCTTAGACCATGAGATCGTGACACTCCCGGATACCGTACTGCTTTGGGTGTACCAAACGTCACAACGTAGCTGGGTGACTATAAAGGTGCACTACAGGTATCTCCGAAAGTGTCTGTTGGGTTGACACGGATCGAGACTGGATTTGTCACTCCGCATGACGGAGAGGTATCACCGGGCCCACTCGGTAGTGCATCATCATAATGAGCTCAAAGTGACCAAGTGTTTGGTCACGGGATCATGCATTACTGATGCAGTAAAGTGACTTGCCGGCAACGAGATAGAACGAGGTATTGGGATACCGATGATCGAATCTCGGGCAAGTAAAATACCGATTGGCAAAGGGAATTGTATACGGCGTTGATTGAATCCTCGACATCGTGGTTCATCCGATGATATCATCGAGGAGCATGTGGGAGCCAACATGGGTATCCAGATCCCGCTGTTGGTTATTGCCCGAGAGCCGTCTCGGTCATGTCTGCATGTCTCCCGAACCCGTAGGGTCTACACACTTAAGGTTCGGTGACGCTAGGGTTGTATGAATATGAGTATGCAGCAAACAGAATGTTGTTCGGAGTCCCGGGTGAGATCCTGGACGTCACGAGGAGTTCCGGAATGGTCCGAAGGTAAAGATTTATATACAGGAAGTCTTATTTTGGTCGCCGGAAAAGTTTCGGGCATTATCGGTATTGTACCGGGAGTGCCGAAAGGGGTCCGGGGGTCCACCGGGGTGTCCACCTGCCCCGGGGGGCCACATGGGCTGTAGGGGGTGCGCCTTGGCCTATATGGGCTAAGGGCACCAGCCCCAAAAAGGCCCATGCGCCTGGAGATAAAGGAGAAGGAAGAGTCCAAAGGGGGGAAGGCACCTCCGAGGTGCCTTGGGGAGGATGGACTCCTCCCCTCTTGGCCGCACCCCTTCCTTGGAGGAAGGGCAAGGCTGCGCCCCCCTCTTTTGCACCTATATAAAGGGAGGAGCGAGGGGTGGCCGTGCCACAAGCCCTTGGCACCTCCCCTCTCCGCTACACCTCCTCCTCCTCCCGTAGTTGCTTAGCGAAGCCCTGTCGGAGTTCTGCTGCATCCACCACCACACCGTCGTGCTGATGGATCATCATCAACCTCTCCTTCCCCCTTGCTGGATCAAGAAGGAGGATACGCCATCCGCTCCGTACGTGTGTTGAACGCGGAGGTGCTGTCCGTTCGGCACAAGGTCATCGGTGATCTGAATCACGGCGAGTACGACTCCATCATCCCCGTTCCATTGACGCTGCCGCACGCGATCTACAAGTGGTATGTAGATGCAATCTCTCTCCCATGACTCGTTGCTAGATGAACTCATAGATGGATCTTGGTGAAACCGTAGGAAAAATTTTAATTTTCTGCAACGTTCCCCAACAGTGGCATCATGAGCTAGGTCTATGCGTAGTTCTCTATTGCACGAGTAGAACACAATTTTGTTGTGGGCGTAGATCTTGTCAACTTGCTTGCCTCTACTAGTCTTATCTTGCTTCAGCGGTATTGTGGGATGAAGCGGCCCGGACCAACCTTACACGTACGCTTACGTGAGACCGGTTCCACCGACTGACATGCACTAGTTGCATAAGGTGGCTGGCGGGTGTCTGTTGTTGGGGAACGTAGTAATTTCAAAAAAATTCCTACGATCACGCAAGACCATGGTGATGGCATAGCAACGAGAGGGAAGAGTGTCCGTCCACGTACCCTCGTAGACCGAAAGCGGAAGCGTTATAACAACGCGGTTGATGTAGTCAGACGCGTCTTCACGATCCGACCGATCCAAGCACCGAACGTACGGCACCTCCGAGTTACGCACACGTTCAGCTCGATGGCGATCCCGGACTCCGATCCGGCAAAGTGTCGGGGATGAGTTCCACAAGACGACGGCGTGGTGACGATGTTGATGCTCCACTGACGCAGGGCTTCGCCTAAGCTCCGCTGACGATATGACTTCTCCGGCGAGGCTTCGCTTAAGCTCCGCGACGATATGACCAAGTGGAATATGGTGGAAGGGGCACCGCACACGGCTAAGGAAAGATCCGTAGATCAACTTGTGTGTCTTGGGGTGCCCCTGCCCCCGTATATAAAGGAGGCAAGGGGGAGGTGGCCGGCCCTAGGGGGAGGCGCACCAAGGAGGAGTCCTACTCCCACCGGGAGTAGGACTCCCCCCCTCTCCTAGTTGGACTAGGATTGGAGGAGGGGGAAGAGGGAAGGGGCGCCGCCCCCCCCTTCCTTGTCCTATTCGGACTAGAGGGGGGAGGGGGGCGCGCAGCCCACCTTGGCTGGCCCTTCCTCTTCTCTCCTATGGCCCATTAGGCCCATGGACCTCCCGGGGTTCCGGTAACCTCCGGTACTCGTAAAATCGATTTCACGGAACACTTCCGATGTCCAAATGTAGGCTTCCAATATATCAATCTTTATGTCTCGACCATTTCGAGACTCCTCGTCATGTCCGTGATCACATCCGGGACTCGAACAACCTTCGGTGCATCAATACTTATAAACTCATAATGAATCGCCATCGAAGCGTTAAGCGTGCGGACCCTACGGGTTCGAGAACTATGTAGACATGACCTAGAACCATTCTCGGTCAATAACCAATAGCGGAACCTGGATGCCCATATTGGTTCCTACATATTCTACGAAGATCTTTATCGGTCAAACCGCATAACGACATCGTTGTTCCCTTTGTCATCGGTATGTTACTTACCCGAGATTCGATCGTCGGTATCCAATACCTAGTTCAATCTAGTTACGGTAAATCTCTTTACTCGCTCTGTAATACATCATCTCACAACTAACTCATTAGTTGTAATGCTTGCAAGGCTTAAGTGATGTGTATTACCGAGAAGGCCTAGAGATACCTCTACGACAATCGGAGTGACAAAACCTAATCTCAAATACGCCAACCCAACAAGTACCTTTGGAGACACTGTAGTACTCCTTTATAATCACCCGATTACGTTGTGACGTTTGGTAGCACCCAAAGTGTTCCTCCGTAAGCGGGAGTTGCATAATCTCATAGTTACAGGAACATGTATGGGTCATGAAGAAAGCATTAACATACTAAGCGATCAAGTGTTAAGCTAATGGAATGGGTCATGTCAACCAGATCATTCAACCAATGATGTGACCTTGTTAATCAAATAACAACTCCTTGTTTATGGTTAGGAAACATAACCATCTTTGATTAACAAGCTAGTCAAGTAGAGGCATACTAGTGACATACTTGTTTGTCTATATATTCACACATGTATTATGTTTCCGGTTAATACAATTCTAGCATGAATAATAAACATTTATCATGATATAAGGAAATAAATAATAACTTTATTATTGCCTCTAGGGCATATTTCCTTCAGTCTCCCACTTGCACTAGAGTCAATAATCTAGATTACAAAGTAATGATCCTAACACCCATGGAGTCTTGGTGCTGATCATGTTTTGCTCGTGGAAGAGGCTTAGTCAACGGGTCCGCAACATTCAGATCCGTATGTATTTTGCAAATCTCTATGTCTCCCACTTGGACTTGGTCGAATGGAATTGAAGCGTCTCTTGATATGCTTGGTCCTCTTGTGAAATCTGGATTCCTTTGCCAAGGCAATTGCACCAAGATTGTCACAGAAGATCTTCATAGGTCCCGATGCACTAGGTATGACACCTAGATCGGAAATGAACTCTTTCATCCAGACTCCTTCATTCGCTGCTTCCGAAACAGCTATGTACTCCGCTTCACATGTAGATCCCGCCACGACGCTTTGTTTAGAACTGCACCAACTGACAGCTCCACCGTTTAAAAAACACGTATCCGGTTTGCGATTTAGAATCGTCCGGATCAGTGTCAAAGCTTGCATCGACGTAACCATTTACGACTAGCTCTTTGTCACCTCCATATATGAGAAACATATCCTTAGTCCTTTTCAGGTATTTCAGGATGTTCTTGACCGCTGTCCGATGATCCATTCTGGATTACTTTGGTACCTTTCCTGCCAAGCTTACAGCTAAGCATACGTCAGTCCGGTACACAGCATTGCATACATGATAGAGCCTATGGCTGAAGCATAGGGAACATCTTTCATTTTTCTCTATCTTCATTGTGGGTCGGGCATTGAGTCCGACTCAATCTTATACCTTGCAACACAGGCAAAAACCTTTCTTTGCACGATCCATTTTGAACTTTTTCAAAACCTTATCAAGGTATGTGCTTTGTGAAAGTCCAATTAAGCGTCTTGATCTATCTCTATAGATCTTGATGCCCAATATGTAAGCAGCTTCACCGAGGTCTTTCATTGAAAAACTTTTATTCAAGTATCCTTTTATGCTATCCAGAAATTCTATATCATTTCCAATCAATAATATGTCGTCCACATATAATATCGTAAATGCTCTGAGCTCCCACTCACTTTCTTGTAAATACAGGCTTCTCCAAAAATCTGTACAAACCCATATGCTTTGATCACACTATCAAAGCGCTTATTCCAACTCCGAGAGGCTTGCACTGCACCATAAATTGATCGTTGGAGCTTGCACACTTTGTTAGCACCCTTTGGATCGACAAAACCTTCTGGTTGCATCATATACAACTCTTCTTCTAGAAATCCATTCAAGAATGCAGTTTTACATCCATTTGCCAAATTTCATAATCATAAAATGCGGCAATTGCTAACATGATTCGGACAGACTTAAGCATCGCTACGGGTGAGAAAGTCTCATCGTAGTCAACCCTTGAACTTGTTGAAAACCTTCGCAACAAGTCGAGCTTTGTAGACAGTTATATTACCATCGTCAGTCTTCTTCTTAAAAGATCCATTTATTTTCAATGGCTTGCCGATCATCGGGCAAGTCAACCAAAGTCCATACTTTGTTCTCATACATGGATCCCATCTCAGATTTCATGGCTTCCAGCCATTTTGCGAATCTGGGCTCACCATCGCTTCTTCATAGTTTGTAGGTTCGCCATGGTCAAGTAACATGACTTCCAGAATAGGATTACCGTACCACTCACAGTGCGTATTGTACTCTGGTTGACCTACGAGGTTCAAGAGTAACTTGATCTGAAGTTTCATGATCATCATCATTAGTTTCCTCACTAATTGGTGTAGTTGTCACAGAACCATTTCTTGTGATGAACTACTTTCCAATAAGGGAGCAGATATCGATTATCTCATCAATTTCTACTTTCCTCCCACTCACTTCTTTCGAGAGAAACTCTTTCTCTAGAAAGGATCCGAATTTAGCAACGAAAATCTTGCCTTCAGATCTGTGATAGAAGGTGTACCCAACAGTTTCCTTTGGGTATCCTATGAAGACACATTTTCCGATTTGGGTTCGAGCTTATCTGGTTGAAGTTTCTTTACATAAGCATCGCAGCCCCAAACTTTAAGAAACGACAACTTTGGTTTCTTGCCAAACCACAGTTCATAAGGCGTCGTCTCAACGGATTTTGACGGTGTTCTATTCAATGTGAATGCGGCCGTCTCTAAAGCATAACCCCAAAACGATAGCGGTAAATCGGAAATAGACATCATAGATCGCACCATATCTAGTAAAGTACGACACGACGCTCGGACACACCATTTCTCCGTGGTGTTACGGGTGGCGTGAGTTGCGTAAACTATTCCACATTGTTTCAAATGTAAACCAAACTCGTAACTCAAATATTCTCCTCCACGATCAGATCGTAGAAATTTTATTTTCTTGTTACGATGATTTTCCACTTCACTCTGAAATTCTTTGAACTTTTCAAATGTCTCAGATTTGTGTTTCATTAAGTAGATATACCCATATCTGCTCAAATCATCTGTGAAGGTGAGAAAATAACGATACCACTTGGCGTGCCTCAACATTCATTGGACCACAAACATCGGTATGTATGATTTCCAACAAATCAGTTGCTCGCTCCATAGTTCCGGAGAACGGCGTTTTGGTCATCTTGCCCATGAGGCACGGTTCGCAAGTACCAAGTGATTCATAATCAAGTGATTCCGAAGCCCATCAAGATGGAGTTTCTTCATGCGTTTTATACCGATATGACCTAAACGGCAGTGCCACAAATAAGTTGCACTATCATTATCAACTCTGCATCTTTTGGCTTCAACATTATGAATATGTGTATCACTACTGTCGAGATTCAACAAGAATAGACCATTCTTCAAGGGTGCATGACCATAAAAGATATTACTCATATAAATAGAACAACCATTATTCTCTAATTTAAATGAATAACCGTCTCGCATTAAACAAGATCCAGATATAATGTTCATGCTCAACGCTGGCACCAAATAACAATTATTTAGGTCTAAAACTAATCCGAAGGTAGATGTAGAGGTAGCGTGCCGATTGCGATCACATCGACTTTGGAACCATTTCCAACGCGCATCGTCACCTCGTCCTTAGCCAATCTTCGCTTAATCCGTAGTTCCTGTTTCGAGATGCAAATATTAGCAACTGAACCAGTTTCAATTACCCAGGTACTTCTGCGTGTTTTAGTAAGGTACACATCAATAACATCACATATACCTTTGTTCACCTTGCCATCCTTTTTATCCGCCAAATACTTGGGGCAGTTCCGCTTCAAAGGTCCGGTTTGCTTGCAAAGAAAACACTCAGTTTCAGGCTTAGGTCCAGACTTGGGTTTCTTCTCTTGATCAGCAACTTTCTTGCTGTTCTTTTTGAAGTTTCCCTTCTTCTTTCCTTTGCCCTTTTTCTTGAAACTAGTGGTCTTGTTGATCATCAACACTTGATGCTCTTTCTTGATTTCTACCTCCGCAGCTTTTAGCATCGCGAAGAGCTCGTGAATTGTCTTAGTCATCCCTTGCATATTATAGTTCATCACGAAGCTCTTGTAGCTTGGTGGCGATGATTGGAGAATTTCATCAATGACACTATCATCCGGAAGATTAACTCCCAGCTGAATTAAGTGATTGTTATACCCACACATTTTGAGTATGTGCTCACTGACAGAACTATTCTCCTCCATCTTGCAGCTATAGAACTTATTGGAGACTTCATATCTCTCAATCCGGGCATTTGCTTGAAATATTAACTTCAACTCCTGGAACATCTCATATGCTCCATGACGTTCAAAACGTCGTTGAAGACCCGGTTCTAAGCCGTAAAGCATGGCACATAATCGAACTATAGAGTAGTCATCAGCTCTGCTTTGCGGACGTTCACAACTTCTCGCTCAAAGATCCGCAGCAGTTCTGTCACCCGGGTGCTTCCAGGACGTAATTTTTCTGCGGCAGCAATGAGGATAATCCTCAAATTACGGACCCAGTCCGTGTAATTGCTACCATCATCTTTCAACTTTGCTTTCTCAAGGAACGCATTAAAATTCAACGGAACAACAAAGACGAGCCATCTATCTACAAAGAAACATAGACAAGCAAAATACTATCGGTACTAAGTTCATGATAAATTTAAGTTCAATTAATCATATTAAAAACTCCCACTTAGACAGGACACATCTCTAGTCATCTAAGTGATCACGTGATCCATATCAACTAAACCATGTCCGATCATCACGTGAGATGGAGTAGTTTCAATGGTGAACATCACTATGTTGATCATATCTACTATATGATTCACGCCGACCTTCGGTCTCCGTGTTCCGAGGCCATATCTGTTATATGCTAGGCTCGTCAAGTTTAACTCGAGTATTCCGCGTGCGCAACTGTTTTGCACCCGTTGTATTTGAACGTAGAGCCTATCACACACGATCATCACGTGGAGTCTCAGAACGAAGAACTTTCGCAACGGTGCATACTCAGGGAGAACACTTCTTGATAATTTTAGTGAGAGATCATCTTATAATGCTACCGTCAATCAAAGCAAGATAAGATGCATAAAGGATAAACATCACATGCAATCAATATAAGTGATATGATATGGTCATCATCATCTTGTGCTTGTGATCTCCATCGCCAAGCACCGTCATGATCACCATCGTCACCGGGCGCGACACCTTGATCTCCATCGTAGCATCGTTGTCGTCTCGCCAACTATTGCTTCTACGACTATCGCTACTCCTTAGTGATAAAGTAAAGCAATTACATGGCGTTGCATTTCATACAATAAGCGACAACCATATGGCTCCTGCAGGTTGCCGATAACTCGGTTACAAAACATGATCATCTCATACAATAAAATATAGCATCACGTTTTGACCACATCACATCACAACATGCCCTGCAAAAACAAGTTAGACGTCCTCTACTTTGTTGTTGCAAGTTTTACGTGGCTGCTACGGGCTGAGCAAGAACCGTTCTTACCTACGCATCAAAACCACAACGATAGTTTGTCAAATAGACTCCGCTTTTAACCTTCTCAAGGACCGGGCGTAGCCACACTCGGTTCAACTAAAGTGAGAGAGACAGACACCGCGGTCACCTTTAAGCAACGAGTGCTCGAGCGGTGAAACCAGTCTCGCGTAAGCGCACGCGTAATGTCGGTCCGCCGCTTCATCTCACAATACCGCTGAACCAAAGTATAACATGCTTTGGTAGGCAGTATGACTTGTATCGTCCACAACTCACTTGTGTTCTACTCGTGCATATGACATCAACGCATAAAACCAGGCTCGGATGCCCTTTGTTGGGGAACGTAGTAATTTCAAAAAATTCCTACGATCACGCAAGACCATGGTGATGGCATAGCAACGAGAGGGAAGAGTGTCCGCCCACGCACTCGTGAGACCGAAAGCGGAAGCGTTATAACAACGCTGTTGATGTAGTCAGACGTCTTCACGATCCGACCGATCCAAGCACCGAACGACGGCACCTCCGAAGTTACGCACACGCTCAGCTCGATGACGATCCCGGACTCCGATCCGGCAAAGTGTCGGGATGAGTTCCACAAGACGACGGCGCAGTGACGATGTTGATGCTCCACCGACGCAGGGCTTCGCCTAAGCTCATGACGATATGACTTCTCCGGCGCAGGGCTTCGCCTAAGCTCATGACGATATGACCGAAGTGGAATATGGTGGAAGGGGCACCGCACACGGCTAAGGAAAGATCCGTAGATCAACTTGTGTGTCTTGGGGTGCCCCTGCCCCGTGATATAAAGGAGGCAAGGGGAGGTGGCCGGCCCTAGGGAAGGCGCACCAAGGAGGAGTCCTACTCCCACCGAGTAGGACTCCCCCCTCTCCTAGTTGGACTAGGATTGGAGGAGGAAGAGGAAGGCGCCGCCCCCTTCCTTGTCCTATTCGGACTAGAGGGGAGGGGCGCAGCCCACCTTGGCTGGCCCTTCCTCTTCTCTCCTATGGCCCATTAGGCCCATGGACCTCCCGGGGTTCCGTAACCTCCGGTACTCGGTAAAATCCCGATTTCACCCGGAACACTTCCGATGTCCAAATGTAGGCTTCCAATATATCAATCTTTATGTCTCGACCATTTCGAGACTCCTCGTCATGTCCGTGATCACATCCGGGACTCGAACAACCTTCGGTGCATCAATACTTATAAACTCATAATGAACTGTCATCGAAGCGTTAAGCGTGCGGACCCTACGGGTTCGAGAACTATGTAGACATGACCTAGAACCATTCTCGGTCAATAACCAATAGCGGAACCTGGATGCCCATATTGGTTCCTACATATTCTACGAAGATCTTTATCGGTCAAACCGCATAACGACATACGTTGTTCCCTTTGTCATCGGTATGTTACTTACCCGAGATTCGATCGTCGGTATCCAATACCTAGTTCAATCTCAAGCATCGGTAAGTCTCTTTACTCGTTCCGTAATACATCATCTCACAACTAACTCATTAGTTGTAATGCTTGCAAGGCTTAAGTGATGTGTATTACCGAGAAGGCCTAGAGATACCTCTCCGACAATCGGAGTGACAAAACCTAATCTCGAAATACGCCAACCCAACAAGTACCTTTGGAGACACTGTAGTACTCCTTTATAATCACCCAGTTATGTTGTGACGTTTGGTAGCACCCAAAGTGTTCCTCCGTAAACGGAGTTGCATAATCTCATAGTTACAGGAACATGTATGGGTCATGAAGAAAGCATTAACATACTAAACGATCAAGTGTTAAGCTAATGGAATGGGTCATGTCAACCAGATCATTCAACCAATGATGTGACCTTGTTAATCAAATAACAACTCCTTGTTTATGGTTAGGAAACATAACCATCTTTGATTAACAAGCTAGTCAAGTAGAGGCATACTAGTGACATACTGCTTTGTCTATATATTCACACATGTATTATGTTTCCGGTTAATACAATTCTAGCATGAATAATAAACATTTATCATGATATAAGGAAATAAATAATAACTTTATTATTGCCTCTAGGGCATATTTCCTTCATCTGTCTCTCCCACTTTAGTTGGAGCGGATTCGATGAAAAGTGTCCTTATGAAGGGTAAATAGAAGTTGACAAAATCACGTTGTGGTTATTCATAGGTAAGAAAACGTTCTTGCTAGAACCCAATTGCAGCCACGTAAAAGATGCAGCAACAATTAGAGGACGTCTAACTTGTTTTTGCAGCAATTGTCATGTGATGTGATATGGCCAGAAGTTGTGATGAATGATGAATGACATATTGTGATGTATGAGATCATGTTCTTGTAATAGGAATCACGACTTGCATGTCGATGAGTATGACAACTGGCAGGAGCCATAGGAGTTGTCTTTATTTTTGTATGACCTGTGTCATTGAAGAACGCCATGTAAATTACTTTACTTTATTGCTAAACGCGTTAGCCATAGAAGTAGAAGTAGTCGTTGGCGTGACAACTTCATGAAGACACGATGATGGAGATCATGATGATGGAGATCATGGTGTCATGCCGGTGACAAGATGATCATGGAGCCCCGAAGATGGAGATCAATGGAGCTATATAATATTGGCCATATCATGTCACTACTATATAATTGCATGTGATGTTTATTATGTTTATGCATCTTGTTTACTTAGAATGACGGTAGTAAATAAGATGATCCCTTACAACAATTTCAAGAAGTGTTCTCCCTAACGTGCACCGTTGCTAAAGTTCGTTGCTTCAAGCACCACGTGATGATCGGGTGTGATAGATCCTTACGTTCACATACAACGGGTGTAAGACAGTTTTACACATGCAAAACACTTAGGGTTAACTTGACGAGCCTAGCATGTACAGGCATGGCCTCGAACACGGAGACCGAAAGGTCGAACACGAGTCGTATGGAAGATACGATCAACATGAGAATGTTCATCGACGATGACTAGTCCGTCTCTCACGTGATGATCGGACACGGCCTAGTCGACTCGGATCGTGTAACACTTAGATGACTAGAGGGATGTCTAATCTGAGTGGGAGTTCATTAAAATAATTTGATTAGATTAACTTAATTATCATGAACTTAGTCTAAAACCTTTGCAAATATGTCTTGTAGATCAAATGGCCAACGCTCATGTCAACATGAACTTCAACGCGTTCCTAGAGAAAACCAAGCTGAAAGACGATGGCAGCAACTATTCGGACTGGGTCCTAACCCGAGGATCATCCTCATAGCAGCCAAGAAACAATATGTCCTAGAAGGACTGCTAGGTGACGCTCCGTCTCTGCAGAACCAAGACATTATGAATGCTTGGCAGTCTCGTCTTGATGATTACTCCCTCGTTCAGTGCGGCATGCTTTACAGCTTAGAACCGGGGCTCCAAAAGAGTTTTGAGCAACACGGAGCATATGAGATGTTCGAAGAGCTGAAACTGGTTTTTCAAGCTCATGCCCTGGTCGAGACATATGAAGTCTCCGACAAGTTCTATAGTTGTAAGATGGAGGAAAACAGTTACAAGTGAGCACATACTCAAAATGTCTGGGTTGCACAACCTTTGTCCCAGCTGGACATAAACCTCCCGGACGAGGCGGTCATTGACAGAATCCTTGATCGCTCCCACCAAGCTACAAGAGCTTTGTGATGAACTACAATATGCAGGGATGGTGAAGACCATTCCCGAAGTATTCTCACGTCAAGTCAGCAGAGGTTGAAATCAAGAAAGAACATCAAGTGATTATGGTCAATAAAACCACTAAGTTCAAGAATGGAAATTGCAAGAATAACTTCAAGAAGTACTGCAAGGAGGTTGTCAGCGCCTGCAAGCAAGTTGCCGGAAGAAGTCAAAGAATGGACCCAAGCACGAGACCGAGTGCTTTTATTGCAAGGGAAGGGTCATCGAAGCGGAACTGCCCCAAATACTTAGCGGATAAGAAGGCCGGCAACACCAAAGGTATATTTGATATACATGTAATTGATGTGTACCTTACCAGTACTCGTAGTAACTCCTGGGTATTTGATACCGGTGCCGTTGCTCATATTTGTAACTCACAGCAGGAGCTGCGGAATAAGCGAAGACTGGCAAAGGACGAGGTGACGATGCGCGTCGGGAATGGTTCCAAGGTCGATGTGATCGCTGGCCGGCACGCTACCTCTACATTTACCCACGGATTAGTTATGAACCTCAATAATTGTTATTTAGTGCCAAGTTTGAGCATGAACATTGTATCCGGATCTCGTTTAATGCGAGATGGCTACTCATTTAAATCCGAGAATAATGGTTGTTCTATTTATATGAGAGATATGTTTTATGGTCATGCTCCGATGGTCAATGGTTTATTCTTAATGAATCTCGAACGTAATATTACACATATTCATAGTGTGAATACCAAAAGATGTAAAGTTGATAACGATAGTCCCACATACTTGTGGCACTTTGCCGCCTTTGGTCACATTGGTGTCAAGTGCATGAAGAAGCTCCATGCCGATGGACTTTTGGAGTCTCTCGATTATGAATCATTTGACACATGCGAACCATGCCTCATGGGCAAGATGACCAAGACTCCGTTCTCGGGACAATGGAGCGAGCAACCAACTTATTGGAAATCATACATACCGATGTGTGCGGTCCAATGAGCGTTGAGGCTCATGGAGGATATCGTTATGTTCTCACTCTCACCGATGACTTGAGTAGATATGGGTATGTCTACTTGATGAAACACAAGTCCGAGACCTTTGAAAAGTTCAAGGAATTTCAGAATGAGGTAGAGAATCAACGTGACGAAAAATAAAGTTCTTACGATCAGATCGTGGAGGAGAATATTTAAGTCACGAATTTGGTACACACTTAAGGAAATGTGGAATCATTTCACAACTCACGCCGCTGGAACACCTCGGTAACGGTGTGTCCGAACGTCAGAATCGCACTCTATTGGATATGGTGCGATCTATGATGTCTCTTACAGATTTACCGCTATCATTTTGGGGATACGCTCTAGAGACAGCTACATTCACTTTAAATAGGGCACCGTCTAAATCCGTTGAGACGACACCGTATGAATTATGGTTTGGGAAGAAACCTAAGCTGTCATTTCTAAAAGTTTGGGGATGCGATGCTTATGTCAAGAAACTTCAACCTGAAAAGCTCGAACCCAAATCGGAAAAATGCATCTTCATAGGATACCCTAAGGAAACCATTGGGTATACCTTCTATCTTAGATCCGAAGGCAAGATCTTTGTTGCCAAGAACGGATCCTTTCTGGAAAAAGAGTTTCTCTCGAAAGGAGTAAGTGGGAGGAAAGTAGAACTCGATGAAGTACTACCTCTTGAACCGGAAAGTAGTGCAGCTCAGAAAATGTTCCGTGGTGCCTACACCAATTGGAGAGGAAATTAATGATGATGATCAAGGTACTTCGGATCAAGTTGCTACCGAACTTCAGAGGGTCCACTAGGACACGCCCGCACTGAGTGGTACGGCAACCCTGTCCCGGAAATCATGTTGTTAGACAACGGTGAACCTTGAACTATGAAGAAGCGATGGCGGGCCCGGATTCCAACAAATGGCTTGAAGCCATGCAATCCGAGATAGGATCCATGTATGAAAACAAAGTATGGACTTTGGATGACTTGCCCGATGATCGGTAGCGATAGAAAATAAATGGATCTTTAAGAAGAAGACGGACGCAGATGGTAATGTCACCATCTATAAAGCTCGACTTGTCGCTAAGGGTTATCGGCAAGTTCAAGGGATTGACTACGATGAGACTTTCTCTCCGTAGCGAAGCTTAAGTCCGTCTCAATCATGTTAGCAATTGCCGCATACTATGATTATGAGATATAGCGAGATGGACGTCAAAACAGCGTTCCTTAACGGTTATCTTAAGGAAGAACTGTATATGATGCAGCCGGAAGGTTTTGTCGACCCTAAGAATGCTAACAAGGTATGCAAGCTCCAAATGATCCATTTATGGGCTGGTGCAAGCATCTCGGAGTTGGAACATTCGCTTTGATGAGATGATCAAAGCGTTTGGGTTTATGAGACTTATGGAGAAGCCTGCGTTTACATAAGAAAGTGAGTGGGAGCTCAGTAGCATTTCTCATATTATATGTAGATGACATATTTTGATGGGAAATGATATAGAACTCTTGGACAGCATTAAGGCCTACTTGAATAAGAGTTTTTCAATGAAGGACCTTGGAGAAGCTGCTTACATATTAGGCATCAAAATCTATAGGGATAGATCGAGACGCCTCATAGATCTTTCACAAAGCACATACCTTGATAAGATTTTGAAGAAGTTCAAAATGGATCAGTCCAAGAAAGGGTTCTTGCCTGTTTTGCAAGGTGTGAAATGGAGCTCGGCTCAATGTCCCAATTACCAATGGCAAAAGATAAAGAAGAGATGAGTGTCATCCCTATGCCTCAGCCATAGGATCTATTATGTATGCCATCTTGTGTACAGACCTGATGTAAACCTTGCCATAAGTTTGGTAGGAAGGTACCAAACTAATCCCGCAAGGAACACCTGGACAGCGGTCAAGAATATCCTGAAGTACCTGAAAAGGACAAAGGACATGTTTCTCGTTTATGGAGGTGATGAAGAGCTCGTCGTAAAGGGTTACGTCGATGCTAGCTTCGACGCAGATCTGGATGACTCAAAGTCACAAACCGGATATGTGTATATGTTGAATGGTGGAGCGATGGCTAGTGCGGTGCAAGCAGAGCGTCGTGGCGGGATCTACATGTGAAGCGGAGTACATGGCAGCCTCGGAGGCAGCACATGAAGCAATTTGGGTGAAGGAGTTCATCACCGACCTAGGAGTCATACCCAATGCGACGGAGCCGATCAAACTATTCTGTGACAACACTGGAGCTATTGCACTTGCCAAGGAGCCCAGGTTTCACAAGAAGACCAGGCACATCAAGCGTTGCTTCAACTCCATTCGTGAAAATGTTCAAGATGGGGACATAGAAATTTGCAAAGTGCATATGGATCTGAATGTCGCAGATCCGTTGACTAAACCTCTTCCATGAAAGCAAAACATGATCAACACTTAAGCTGTATGGGTGTTCGGTTCATCACAATGTAACTAGATTATTGACTCTAGTGCAAGTGGGAGACTGTTGGAAATATGCCCTAGAGGCAATAATAAAAGTATTATTATTATATTTCCTTGTTCATGATAATTTTCTTTTATTCATGCTATAATTGTATTATCCGGAAATCATAATACACGTGTGAATACATAGACCACAAAATGTCCCTAGTGAGCCTCTAGTTGACTAGCTCGTTGATCAACAGATAGTCATGGTTTCCTGACTACGGACATTGGATGTCATTGATAACGGGATCACATCATTAGGAGAATGATGTGATGGACAAGACCCAATCCTAAGCATAGCACAAGATCGTGTAGTTCGCTTTTGCTAGAGCTTTTCCAATGTCAAGTATCTTTTCCTTAGACCATGAGATCGTGTAACTCCCGGATACCGTAGGAGTGCTTTGGGTGTACCAAAGCGTCACAACGAATCTGGGTGACTATAAAGGTGCACTACGGTATCTCCGAAAGTGTGCATTGGGTTGACACGGATCGAGGCTGGATTTGTCACTCCGTATGACGGAGAGGTATCACCGGGCCCACTCGGTAGTGCATCATCATAATGAGCTCAAAGTGACCAAGTGTTTGGTCATGGGATCATGCATTATGGTATTTAGTAAAGTGACTTGCCGGCAACGAGATTGAACGAGGTATTGGGATACCGACGATCAAATCTCGGGCAAGTAAAATACCGATTGGCAAAGGGAATTTTATACGGGGTTGATTGAATCCTCGACATCGTGGTTCATCCGATGATATCATCGAGGAGCATGTGGGAGCCAACATGGGTATCCAGATCCAGCTGTTGGTTATTGCCCGAGAGCCGTCTCGGTCATGTCTGCATGTCTCCCGAACCCGTAGGGTCTACACACTTAAGGTTCGGTGATGCTAGGGTTGTATGAATATGAGTATGCAGAAAACAGAATGTTGTTCGGAGTACCGGATGAGATCCTGGACGTCACGAGGAGTTCCGGAATGGTCCGGAGGTAAAGATTTATATATAGGAAGTCTTATTTTGGTCGCCGGAAAAGTTTCGGGTATTATCGGTATTATCTGGAGTGCCGAAGGGGTCCGGGGTCCACCGGGGGGGTCCACCTGCCCCGGGGGACCAGATGGGCTGTAGGGGGTGCGCCTTGGCCTATATGGGCCAAGGGCACCAGCCCCAAAAAGGCCCATGCGCCTGGAGATAAAGGAGAAGGAAGAGTCCAAAGGGGGGAAGGCACCTCCGAGGTGCCTTGGGGAGGATGGACTCCTCCCCCCTCTTGGCCGCACCCCTTCCTTGGAGGAAGGGGCAAGGCTGCGCCCTCCCTCTTTTGCACCTATATAAAGGGAGGGAGGGAGGGGTGGCTGCACTGAAGCCCTTGGCACCTCCCTCCGCTACACCTCCTCCTCCTCCCGTAGTTGCTTAGCGAAGCCCTGCCGGAGTTCTGCTGCATCCACCACCACGCCGTCGTGCTGCTAGATCATCATCAACCTCTCCTTCCCCCTTGCTGGATCAAGAAGGAGGAGACGCCATCCGCTCCGTACGTGTGTTGAACGCGGAGGTGATGTCCGTTCGGCACAAGGTCATCGGTGATCTGAATCACGGCGAGTACGACTCCATCATCCCCGTTCCATTGAACGCTTCCGCACGCGATCTACAAGTGGTATGTAGATGCAATCGCTCTCCCATGACTCGTTGCTAGATGAACTCATAGATGGATCTTGGTGAAACCGTAGGAAAAATTTTAATTTTCTGCAACGTTCCCCAACACCCCTCGCCTCCTTCACCGTCCCCGAGCCGAGCGCCGCCTCCCTCGCCGTCCCCGAGCCGAGTGCCGCCTCCCTCGCCGTCCCCAAGCCGAGTGCCGCCTCCCTCGCCGTCCCCGAGCCGAGTGCCCTCGACGTCCTCCCGCCCAAGCTCCCCCTCCCCCGGCCCGCTGACGCCCTCGGCGTCCTCGCTTTCCAACACCGCTGCGCTGCCCAGAGGACCGCCGCTGCCTTCCTCTTCGACTACGAGGACCCGGACGAGCTCGACGCCCAGGAGGACCGCCACCGCCGACGCCCTCGACAAGGGCTGCCTGCCCAGAGGACCGCCACCGCCGGCCTTGGTCGCGCCCGCCTCGACTAGCTCCGGCTGCCCGAGTCGCCCTCGACCTCCCAAGTGAGCACCGAGCCGCTTCCCTCTTCCCCTCTTTATTTCCTTCGATGTGTTCTAGGGTTGGGGTTGGAGAAATTTGGACAAGGAAAGGGGTTGGAGAATTAAGTAGCTAGGGTTTTCCAAATGTTCAAATCTACGAGCTTGCATTTAGATGCATTTTAGAGGATACTAGTCTCAACTAAGCATCCGCCTAGAGATTCTTTCTTTAAGTAGCTAGGCTAAATTAGTGAATTTTCCAGTGAGTTTGGATTCATGCAACAATATGAAACATTAATTACTATTCTTTTTGGCCACTAATGATAGATGTAACATGTAAGAAGTCCATAATTGATTAATGGGTCTGTTAGTTGGATAGTTTTTTAGTGTTGCACCTTTTCCTTCTACAACTTGCAGATGTGCACACAGTTTTTGTGTTCAGTTTAGGAGTTGGTCCTTGGGAAGCATAAATAAAACATTATTGGCAAGTGCAGTCTTGTTACTCCTAGGTATCTACAAATGAGTAGATGAATATTTGTTACCAGGAGGGGTTACAATATCTTTCAAACTGATGTTGTTCTCATGATCATGCTTTCTAATGGTTTGATATCACCCAAAGTTTGGCATGGAAACTACAGAGGTACTATGTAGTCTTGTATTACTTCTTCCGGATTCAGGGTGTTTAAATGTGCATTAGTTCTTCTGATAATTAATGGTTAAAGTCCTTTGACAAGAATGTGAACAATAAGAGATGTAACCAATCCCGTAAGTAGAACCATGTATCTTTTCTCTCTACAATTCTCATGCAACAATATGGACGTAATTGTTTAAGTTGTTAATGAGAACACTTGGTCCATATTCATTTGCAGTGAACATACATTTTCTCTGTTCTTATAATATGTGCTTGATGTCAGATTATGCTATGAGGATATTAGTCTAAGCCCAGTCTTGGATGCATTGTTTTATCCTGTGGTGGCTAAACCGGTTCTGAAAATTATCTAGTTTGACCTATACTTGTCCAGCTATCATAATCTATTCTTTGACCATGGCAAGAATGGCATTTTGTTATGATAATTTCAGTATATATCTTACTGTCCTTTGCTGATCTCATTGTATTTTCAATTCACAGGCAACTCTCCGACGAAGTCTCCTCCAGGTAATATATGTCTCATGCTTTCTAAAGAGTACTAGTATACTGACTAAACTATCCACTTGCTATGTTTAGCTGCTCTGTTGTCTGAATCGTGACACTTTGCCTGTCATAATGCAACTAGGCATACTAGTCTCAACTAAGCATACTAGTTTTTTGTAGTGAGACAGTAAGAAGGAAACTTCCCAGATTATGTAGAAAGAAAATACTTGGTTTGATAGCAAGTACCATGACATGAATCAAAAAACATATACGGTGGGAAAAATAAAATGGCGTAAACACAGGAGGTTACGGTTTCTTTGTATCTCCACCAGTTTGGGTTGGTGAATGTGGATGTTTTTATCCTGTGAACTCATTGTCTTGCTACAAGAATTTGGTATCATCATGGTGTAATTTTGTTAACATTCTGGTTTTGTTAGATAGTGGCTACACTAATCTAGAGTGATACAATTTTCCTTCCCATTTGGAATCATCATGTTCAAGGTATACAGCTTATAACATCATGTGGGTTTTTAAGTGCATTTACAGCTCTAGTACACTTCTCTTACACTTCATCGAGGACTTGTATTTGCTCTTGTTGTGTTGTTGTTCCTATACTGTAATTGCTTCAACAAGACACTACCATGACTTAATGTTTACAATAGCTATTTTCTTTGTGTCCAATAGTCAGCGATATTTTTCTTGAGGTAATCGGTCAAATGTTCAAAGGTGTATGTCTAAACTTGAATGTTGCAATGTTGTTTTCTTCGAGGCTACCGTCAAAAACTTGAGCTACTGTCTTGCAAAGATGATGATCATCTTGCTAGTTTGTTGGGTTTTGTCTCCGACCATTGTGTCGTGGATGAATTTGCAGGTACCCGAGAGGCCCTTGAGTTTGCGGAATGTCGATTAACTTCCGTTCCGGCAAATTGGTATTTCCATATGTCCTATTTTCAGCAAAGGTCATGCTAAAATTTTCCGTGAATTTTAGCATGACTTTGCTAAAAATAGGACATTTGGGGTACTTATGACTAATGCATGGGCCGGGGTATCTTAGTACTTAGTTAAGTAGGATCAATCGCCTCGCCATTCTTGCTGCATTAAACCATATGTGGCAATAGAGCCAAGTGATTAGGCCCAACTTAGAATTCTCCTTAGCATCGATAAACCCTAGATGATAAACCCAACATAGGTGGCAATAGAGCCAAGTGATTAGTGCCAAGTGATTAGGCCCAACCTAGGGTGCCTCGGCATCGATAAACCCTAAATGATGAAAACTTAACTTGGCTGCCCGGATGCCTCGGTGTCGATGAGAACCTAAATGATGTATGCTTAGGCTTTTAGGGTGCCTCGGCGTCGACAAACCCTAAATGATGAAAGCTTAGGCTTTTAGGGTGCCTCGGTGTCGACAAAGCCTAAATGATGAGACCATGATCTTGTTCCTTGACAATAACCAACTTGTTGACCAAACTTTTTTCCTATTTAGAGCGAAACATGGCCCACAACGATGAGGCCGGTGGTTCGGGCGGCAAGCAATTCTGGGAGCTGTCCCAGGAGATGGAGGAACAACCTCACCGCTATGAGGACGCCGCGGAAGACACCGATCCTGATTACACAACCCCTAATGGCATCGGGGATGACACCACTGATGGTGCCGCCGAGGATGCCACCACTGATGATGGCGGCGCACACACAGATGGCAGCCAACCGAAGAAGCAAAAGAAGGACCGGCGCCCGAATGCGCTCCGCACCCTCAAGGAGGAATTCACTCAAGTGGACTCCGACGGAATCTAACGGAGCCCAAACATATAGTCAAGGGGTACTCGGTTCAGCTGGTGCATTCTCCGAGCACCGTCTCGATCAACACCGAGAACCTTAGGCATAAGGACCGAGGGAATTTGCGCAACCTCCTCTTCACGAAGCTGCACGAACGATACAAGTTCCCCGCCGAATTTGAAAACACACGCCTCTCAGGGAATAAAGTGAACAATGCCGCCCTCACGAAGATGAGCACGGCCCTGTCTACTTGGAGAAGCGCGGTGAAGAGAATGATTGATAAAGGTGATAGTTATGAGAAGATCAAGGCGAAATATCCTTTGATGAGCGAAGATGAGTACAAGGAGTTCAAGATCAAGTGCGAGCAAAGGCAACCTCCGAATCAAGTCAGTGGGGGAAAGAAATGCGGGAGTTGAACTTAGGGGAACACAAACTCGGTCCCGGCGGTTACAGAGTGGCAGAGCCTATATGGGACAAGGAGGACGTGGAGCATGCCGAGCAAGGCCTACCACCCCGCTTCGAGAAATACAGCGGTGACAAGCAGACCAGGAACTATGTCAAGGCCCAGAACAAGGAGGACCCGATAACAAAGGAGCTTACCACGGATCCGAAGACCAGGGCGCTTGAGCTTGTTCTGGTAAGGAATACACCCCTGCGTAATTAGCTCCATATGGTTGCACTCTAATTAATCCCCAATATTTCTAAATTGTTCACGTTCCTTTCGGCAGACCTTTGAAAGCGAGCTGGGTCGTCTCGAGCTCCCCTTTCGACACCCCTTTAAATAGGGCGTTGAACGTAATGAAAAACAAGGATAAACTCACTAAGCCGACGTCAGCTGGTCGTGTGGCCGGCAAAGGCTTGTCCACAAAATGGGGGTCATACTATACCGCTGGTGTGCGGAAGGAGAAAAAGACCTGCTCGGAAAGCCAAACGCGCGAGGTTGAAGAACTCAAGGCACAAGTGGTGCGGATTCCGGAGCTTGTCCAAGAGCAAGTGGAACAACAACTGGGAACGAAGCTCAACGCCATGGTGCCTACGTTGATTCATGGGCTGACGACATGGATTGCGGGCGGCCAACAGGGGCCTCCCCCGGTTCCCAGCTTCACGGCCAGCAACTCGCACAGCGCGCAAGCGGCGCTATTGGTGTCTCCGGCGGCGGCGCCATTGGTGTCTCCGGCGGAGGCGGTATTCGTGTCTCCGGCGCCGGCACGGGCATTGGAGCTTAATGTACCCGGGTGTACGCCGGTCGGCACCTCGCCACAGAAGCGCCCCTCCGTCGATTGCGCCCGCCGTTGGCGGTGCCTCGACATTAGCCGAGCTCGACGGCATCACGGTAACTAAGCCTCTCGCCGATGACTTCATCTCCTTGCCTTTTGATCGGGCATCTCGGCGCCTGTACATGTTTTCGCAGGCACCGCCGACGTTCCTTGCACTCTTCTCGCACTTCGTGGGCGCCGAGTTGGTCGATGTCGCCAAGGGCGTAATCGTTCAACCGGCAACCCCATGTTCCACGGTAATCCGATGCCACCCACGGTGTATAGGGTTGAAGTGGTTCGGTGCTGCCAGGCTGCGACGAGTACGTTACCTCCGATTCGACCGGCCGGGGCCGACGAAGAAGATGAGATGACCCTCGGCGCTGCGTAAGCTGGCCCTCGCTTTGGCTGAAGAGCCGGATTCGTTTGGGGACGGGGGACACCACCCCACAGACAAGACCGCCAGTCGTGCCGGCGCCAAGCCATGGCAAGAACGCCGCAACGCTACCGGACCTGCCGGACATCCCTATGGCACAGGATCCGGATAGCCCTATGGCACAGGATCCGGACGGCGACGACAACGACGATGGTACATTTACCAAAGTTGATAAGTACTTTGCCGAACATGGGTACGTTGACGAGTTCTGCGGGCCTCTTTCTCAAGAACCCAACCAAGACGACCGCGATCTAGCTGGTACGGCGGAGAAATCCAATTGCAACAGCGCCGCCTCGCGTCCAGTTCTCAGGACACGCCTCCAGCTCCCGCCTTCACCGAGCCTCAGATAGCTGAGGTGCGAAATATTATCAGCCCCAACACGCTCAAGAAGGCGGTATGTGAGCAGAACTCCGTCCCATTACAGGAGATCAAGAAGAAGGGACGGAAACGAAAGACTAACAAAGGCGCCGGTGCGAGCCAGCCGGCACCGAGTTCGATTCGTGCTCAGGACGGGCCACCTTCACCTAAGGATATCTCGAGGAGGGTGCATGTGGCGGGTAGGGCAATGCTACCGCCAAATATGCTGAATGCTGCAACCGGTGCTATTCGGAGTCTCGCACGACAGTGTTCTTTCTTTGGAGAAGCGGCGTCTCGTGAGAGAATGATGTGGCATACCCGGTTTCGTGGCCAAGGTGCCGAGAGGGCAAGGGCTTTGTGGATGGCGACATCGGGGTAATGATCGTCTCCGCGGTTTGATGACATCTTTGCTATGTTTAACCTTCATCCGCTGCACTACACCTTCGCTCGGCTGTTTTCGCTGAGTATGGAGATGCGGATCATTAGAGACAAGACCGGACATCGTGATAGTCGACCCCTTCTACATGCGTGCAAGCACTTGAGCAGCGCTGGGACCGCCAAGTTGCGAAGTTCACACCTCGAAGGCGTCATTCTGGCAAACCCAGATAAGGATAACTTCCTTGTGGCTTACTTTCCGAGTAAGTCATCCCTTAACCGCCCGTAACATATGATTTCTTAGATTTCGATCGTTCTTTTTTTTAACATTCCGTGTTACGTGCAAAGTGACACACATTGCACACTCATCCTCTTAAGCCCGAAATATTCCATGGCCACGTGTTTCGACCCGAACCGTAACTCCAAGATAGACTACACAAATGTCAAGAAAGTTCTTGTTGATGTTCTCCCGGCTACGCCAAATCTGGAGGCACCTTCACCAGGGCAGTTCGTAAGTACGGCAAGCACACCTTCTCACACAATACGAAGTTCTGCTGCGTCAAGCAGCCGCCTGGCGGTCAGAAGGATGCCTACTACGCCCTCCATCACATGCGGGCAATCGTAAGGGACCATCATCACCTTCTGCTACCAGATAGGCTCAAAGATTGGGCCGCGAGGTTGTCGGCAACCCAGGACGCGGACCTCAGACAAGAATTCTTTCGCATCCAGTCAGAGTTTGCGGACATCATCCATCAAGATGTCCTTCATACCTCGGGGCAGTTCTTCTGCAGATATCAACCGTCCAACAGTGAGATAGATGAAACACTACAAATGCAGGGTGACAACAACCGCGATTTCATGACCATCACGAAACATTTATTGGCTCATGTTGTAATTAAACTTTAATGAATTCGTATGCCTCTTTGATTTGGACAGTCGTTCAACTTAGATGTAATCGATGCTATTTATTAGTAGGACCATGAATCGTGCTATTAATGTCTTGCTTTTCTCTTCGATCCTTTTGTTGCATACTTACATATTGCTTATGTATTGTACATTGTTTGGCTTGTGCATAGAGATGCCGTCGTATGTCTGCATAACGGTAAGGTTCCCGAGTCTCTGACGATCGGGAGGAGTGTTGGAGACAGGTTCACCATTTCAGCGGTAACAGTTACAAAGGGTACACCACTAGGGCGGAGGCCGAATCTAGATACGCCCGCTATCTAGCGGGAGAGAGGAGGGAGCGTTGGAGGAACCGGATGAAGACCAGTTTGATCGCGATGATGCTCATCGTGATGACCACAACTCTCTTCTATGTGATGGTAGTTTAGATGATCGATATCGACTTGTAATGTGAAGACAAACTTGATACTCGCGGTCTTGAGACTTGTAATGTTTTATCTTTGTTCGGTCTTTTGAATTCGGAGACTAATATGATGAATTGTATTCGGAGACTAATCTTCTATTGTATTCGATGAATTTGATGTTGCTGTGTGCTGTTGTCTATATTCTGTCCAATAATATATTTTGTAACCTGTGCAAAAATCAGAAAAGTAAAAAAAACAAATATTCATACTAATGGCGCATCACCACCAGGTGCGCCATTAGTATGCCAAAGGATACTAATGGCGCATCAACATAGCATGCGCCATTAGTATGACAAAGCACATGCTTAGGTATGGCCCCGGGAGGCAATACACTAATGGCGCATTGTGTTACATACTAATGGCGATCGCTTGCGGCGCCATTAGTATACCAGATACTAATGGCGCACCAATGGTGCGCCATTAGTAAAATATACTAGTGGCGTGCTACTAATGGCGCACTGGTAATGCGCCATTAGTAGGCAAAACCAGTGCGCCATTAGTAGGCCTTTTCCTAGTAGTGTACTTGGTACTTTATTGAAAGAAAAGATACAAGACATGATTACTACAGTAGTTTAATCATATGAACATACAAAAATAGTAGGGGTAAATATTAGGTTGCCTTCCTACAAGCACTTTATTGAATGCGGACGACGGTGACGTCCAAGACGTGGACGGCCACTTCCATAACCAGTGGCCGCCGCGTGGACAGGGACGATGAGATGCAGCGTGGGACGGGGTTGGGACGAGGTGGTCAACAGCGTCCGCAGCCGGCGACGGCGGTCTTCGACACGTCCGGCCACTGGCCGCGATCGACCAGTTGTGCAACTGGATCGGGAGCCGCGTGCTCGTCGGGCGGCCGGCGCGATCGTGGAAGTTTTTTCTTGGATGGGCGGGCGGCAGGCGGGCGTGATCGTGGAAGTTCTTTTTTTTGCATGGGCACGTGTATCGGTACGGCCGGCGGTAAGGCCATACGTTTACGATACGAGGTGGGTATACTTTCGTTGAAATAACCCAACTGCCCTTATACGGTTTGTTGGGGGAGGTATCAAAGCGGAGCTCTTGTCATCATATACCTATTTGGTTTCACAGACATTGATATATTTTTGCATAAACTCGGTCAAACCTTAAGATAATTTGACCCTTCAACAAAGTTGAAAGTAAACTCTTTCAAAGACAGAGGGAATAGATACTTCCTAATTTTACTGGACTCCTTATGTCTACACAACTGGGCTTCAAAGAAAGTTAGGCCTTGCATGAGAGTAACACAGAAGGGTAGTGCAATGTTGGAGAAATTTTCTCGTTACTACTATAGTTTGGGATTTTCGGTGTTCTAGGCTTGTGGTTACTACTGGGCCTCAAGAGAGAAATCCTTTTTTTACTTGTCTTGAATTTGTGTCCAATTGTTTAGCTAATTCATTTTTGATTTGCTTTCAAAAGATCATTTTGTTTTCCATTTTCCAGATGACTAATGCAGTAGAGTAAGAAGGGGCTTATGATCTTTCTTAAACAACGGGCCCTTCCACCAAAAAGTCACTTTGGTGGACGGGTGCATTGGAACCTATATTTTGAATAGTGTCAAAAAGATATTTCAAAGCTGCAAAAAAATCTAAGAATAATTCCACATGTTTATATGGATGTATGTTACACATGTGTAAATCCTGATGATGAAATAAGTAACTATGTGAGTTACACACAAATGACAAAATCGTGATTTTTTGAAAGATGAACAGTGCACGTATTATTCACTGTTTAGATATTGTCATTTTGTCATTTTTGCACAGCTCACATGTTTACTTATTTCATCATCAAACTTCACACATGTATAATATCCATCCATATGATCATTTAGAATTCTTTTACGGATTTTTTTGAAATTTTATATGTGATTCTTAAACTATTTAAAATAAAGTCCTCCAATGCACCCATGTTCCAAAAATCCACTCTCGCCCTTCCACCACATTCATAGATAAGAAAAGAACAGAAGGAATAATATTTGAAGAACTATTAATATCTCCAGATTGTTGTGAAAATTAACAACTTTCATAAGAAAATGTTTCAAAACAAAATGTTATTACAGTTCAAACGCAAGGAAAAGACAAGAATGAATACAATAGTAAGGGAGGTAAATCAAATTTAGAAAATCAGGACCGGTAAATCAATTTAAACATCAAGAAAAAAAATCCAAATTCCATGCTCATGAGAAAAGATGAGCTTATTCTTAATCTCAAGCAGTGAAAAACTTGCCATCATGATTTGATGGGTTGATTTAGTACGTGTTGAGGACACGGCAGCTCCTCCTGATCTCACCATCGGCACTGGTCTTGACCTCGATGGCACCCATCCTCACCATCGCTGCCTTGAACTTCTCCTCCCACACATTGTTATCCTCGGCATTGGCACGCACCGCCGCACTCGTGTCATCCGCCGTCAAGAGCGCAGCGTCCGAGGCGAAAAGCACCTCGTGGCTGAGCACGTTCTTATAGTACTTGTTGTCTAGCTTGTTGGGGGTCTTGATGTCCTGCACCACCTTGTTGTCGCTGCCGGTGTCTGACCTGCACTGCTTCTCTAGAGATGCCATCAGCTTGGGGTCCATGTCGGAGGTGCTGGCATTGAGGCGGTCGGAGAGGTCGTCGTCGAAGGACGAGCAGTGGGAGGCTCCGATGGTGTGTGCACCGGAGAGGGTGACCATCTCGTCGGCGGAGAGCCCCTTGGAGGCAAAGTTGGCCTTGAGCTGCTCCACGGTGGCAAAGGGCGGGGGCAGGTGGATGAGTGTCTCGTTGATCAGGGACACAAGCCCGTCGTAGCGTCCGGCCGGCATGTCAAAGTAGACCTTCTTGTTGCTGAGGAAGTAGGTGGCGTCACGACCAGCCAAGGCCAAGACATCGGCGCATGAGACGACGTTCCCGCACTCCTTCTCAATCCTAGCCTTTGCTGCATCGATCACCTCGAAGCCTCGCAGGCTTAGGTTCGGGGGGCCGAACTTCTCCGTGGCACTGCTAGGGTCGGCCACGTCGAGTAGCACGGAGGCGTCGCAACCCTGTAGATAAATAACCATGCATCAAGACGTGCACACATGATTCATCAGCCCACACGTTGATGCACATAGCAATTTATATTGGCATGAGGATGAAAAATTTGTAGACATGAAAAATCAAACGTTCTTCATCGCAATTTATATTGGCATGACGGCAAATTTAGTTTGCAAGCACAATAATTTTCTGACCAAAAAGAATAATGCTCGGACGGATTTGTCATGCTCGTCAACTAAACTTGTCATCCTCGGTGAACATAATTTGCCACGGAAAATATTCGATTTGCCGTGTCTAAAAATCTAACATTATCTGGATATTCAAGTCCTAAATTATAATATTATTATTGAGCAGTGCCACACGAACCCAAGCATCGATCGGTGCACAAATCTTACCCTGATGAAGCAGTCGTGGAAGAAGAGACGGACGAGCCCCGCCATGATGCCGGCATTGGCACCACGCACGGTCTCCCTCACGATGTCTTCGGCGCGGTGGCACGTTTTCTGGTAGTAGCCGACCACGAGCTCCGCCGAGGCTGGTGGGCTCGGGACGGTCGCCGGAGGAGGAGGACTAGCTGTGCTCGGCGGAGTCGAATGGTGGCCAGGAGAGCACGGGGTGGGCGGCGGACTGGGATGCCCATAGTCTGCCTGGCCCTCACGCGCCATGCAGCCAAGCAGCGCGAGCACGGTCAGGGCGGCGGCGAGCTTGGCCATCGTCGCTAGCTTGGCTCCCTCGGGCTGTTTGCTTGGTGTGTTTCGTGAGCTTGGGTGGTGATGAGAAGACAATGCCTCTGCATGCCTATTTATAGCTACCTCCCAGACGAGACGAGACGGAGCTGATCCAAGGAACAGTCGTGCAAGGAATGTCGTGTACCGGAACAATAGTTTTCTCAGCAGAACTGGACATGGGGAGCACAATCGCCTGGACCGAGTAATGCTAAGTTGACATTAATCCTTGTCTGTGCAAAGTGTTAAACAGCTAGCTGCGGCTTCATTAAACTGATGATGATCACCGAACACCGATCGTTTGGTGATGCGTCTAGCTGGGCAAGAAACGTTTTGATATTGCCTGGCTGATTATTCAAGGGGTTTAGCTCTTGAGAGTGGTGGGACTGGGTGGAGCTTTGTTAGTTAAGACACTACAATAAACAAACCCATTCATCGGGTAGCTATCGCTTCCATTCCCCGCGGTCTACCAATGGCTCTGACCCATCAATAATGCTACACTTACGGATACTTGGTTACGCATCAGCGCTCACGGGCAGATGTGGGAGCGTTTGCTTAGCCCAGACGGAAATCACAAAGGGCCCGCAGAGGAAAATCAGCGAATGGTTGCTCAACACATCAGCCTGTAGCATTCTTCCGTGCTATCCAGTCTGTAAGTGTAGCATTATTGCTGACCCATCCCCGCACCACCGGCCGGCCCCTAATATGTAGCAGCATGTACAGCCCCGGAAAGCAAATCGAGGCCTCAAACGCCTGTGCACGCGATTCGGACGTGTTCGCGGACAATGATCGATCATATTTTAGATTATTCTTCGAACAACCGGAAATTTTAATTAGCAAACGTTAAATACATACAAACATTACAACGCACGTAAACAATGCAACACAAATCGTCCGGCTACCACATCAGAACATGTCACGGACTACCAAAAATCGGCATATTCTACCTACATCTTACCTATGAAGAGGACCATCCACGACTGCCTTTGCCCTTCCCGGAGTCTTTGTCGTCTTGCTCGCGGAAGTAGCGCTTGAAAACCCAAAATGGATTAAGCCAAATCTGCTCGTTGCGGACTGCCGCATCGTCGATGTCCTCCTTCTTTCTGGGGTGGGGCAGTCCGCCATGGCACGGACCGCCCGATTTTGCTCTTGGGCGAGGTCGTGCATGATCCTTCGCCACCGCCTCTTTAGGATGTCCTCCTTCTCTACGGTGGCGCCATGCCGACGGCGAGGCGGGCCTCGACCACCCTAATCATCTCCTTCCCACAGCGGGCACACCGGTCCTTGTAGCACTCATGCTCGGGTGGACCGAAGATGGGGAGACTACCGGAACATGATGATCTAGCCCGGCGGATCCGAGCGCCCGTTGCGCAGACGCAATGGATTTGCGCTGGACAGACCCCCCCCCACCATCAATCGGGCGTAGTCCTTTTGGGAGCGGCTGAGGGCAATGTGGATAGCCATGGCTTCCTCCAACCCGAACGAGACCCCAGTCGACAGATCTAGAATGGTCGGAGTCAGACCCGCTGCTGGCCATGCTGGAGAAGGCTGATGATCGCTGGACGGGAGCTGGGGGGGGGGGGATTAGACTGGATGGAAGTGGAGTGGAGTGGCTAGGGTTTGGTCCAGTGAGCGGCTGCGGACGAATATATGTGGGGTCGATGGGCCAGCGTGGGCCGGATCCGACATGACGGACGTGCAAGGGGCCACCCCATGCCCGCCTCAGATATGAGGGGTGCCGGTCAGCCAGGGTGTTTGAAGCCGGTTTAAGGCACCCGTCTGGATCGCTTCTTTTGACCAGTCAGTGACCGGGTCGTCTGCTCGGGCGTTTGAGGAGGGTTTAAGCTGCCCGATTATAGATGCTCCAAGGGCATCTCCAACAAATCGGACATCGCATCCGTCTGTGGACCGGGGGACTACTGATGCAGGAACCGGCTATCCAACCATAGCCGCATACATTTCAAGTCGGATTTCAACAAACCGCGCGAATTACATGCAAATCGGATGGTTTTCATACAAACCAGAGTACATTCATTACATTTTGGACATTTTTTATTAAAAAGAAGTGACCAGACCTAAACCTAGCGTACAACGGCGCCCATCAACCAAGTCCTTGTTGTCATCGGTCTTTCTCAGCCTCAGGGTTTTGTTACTTGAGATGCTGGGAGCTAAGAGTATCTCTAGCTGCGCCCCCAACAGGCCCCCCCAAGGCATATTTTTAGCGTCGGCGCCTGAAATCGGCCCAGTCGCGCCCCAGGATCTCATTTAGCGCCGGTTTGGGCCGAAATAACAGCCGGCGAACCCGAGCTGAACCCAAGCGCCCAGAGTCACCTGGGGGCGCCGGCCGAAGCGAAAAGGGGTGTGGGGACGCTCTGTCGGCGAGAGGAGGCCCTTTTCCCGCAGTTTCTCCCCTGCTTGCCCCCTCGGCTTCCCTCCCATTCTCCATTCCTCCCGCCAATCTCCTCCTCCTCCCCTCCAGCTGGCTGCCATGCCGCCGAAGAAGTACGCGGCCCCCCGTGCCGCGACGGATGTCACCGCCTCCGCCACCACCCAGCCGAAGCAGAGGAAGTAGAGGGCACCGCCGTCCAAGCCCCCGGGCATGTCTAACGTCGACTGGAAGGCGGAAGTTCAGCGCCGGGAGGCTATCACCACCGACCGGCGCAACAGGGCCAACGCCAAGAAGGCCCGGGACAGGGCGGCGCTCGCGGCTGCGGTGGTGGCGGAGCAAGCGGATCACGCGACCGAACAAGCCGAGGCGGCTCGCGCGGGGATGATGAATCCACCCGGCGGCCACGACCCCTACGCGTCCTGGAGCCAGCAAAGCGTCGGGTCTCCGGCCAGCTTCTCGGCGTCGCCACAACCCTGGGGCTGCACGCCGTCGCCGGGCTACGCCGACGGCGACACACACAGCGGGTTCAACCCCAACATCACCTTCCCACATGGTCACCCGGCCCAGCGCACGCCCTCGCCCGCCTTTGCCGGCGTGCAGTACCCCCCATACACCTACTCGCCGCCGGCCTATGCAGCCTCCCCGACGCCACCTCTCCGCCGTGGCGCACTGCTGTTCTCACAAGCCTCCTCGTCGCATCTCGGCGACACCAACGCGACAGAGGCCGACATGGACGACATCATCACGACCGGCTCGGCCGCCCCCGCCGCCTCCCCCCGGGTTCACTGCCCAAGATGATACAATGGACCTCAACGGCGACATGGACGGCGAGCTCGACTACCGCGAGGAGGAGGAGGAGCCGGCGAGGAAAGGGAAGAAGAAGAAGAAGCGGGCGGCCAGGACCGGCGAGCCGCGCGTCAAGTGGGCATCCAAGGAGGATGAGTGCCTCGCCGAAGCGTGGAAAGTCGTCTGCCTCGACCTGATCACCGGCACGAACCAGAGCGTCGACACGTATTGGGAGCGCATCAAGGCCGAGTTCGACGAGCGCAAGCTCGTCGACCCCTACTTCAAAGGCGTCTACATGCAGCGCAGCTCGAAGGCTATGGCGAACCATTGCGGGCTCATCCAAACAGCGGGCAACAAATGGCATGGGATCTTCGAGGAGATAGTAGCTCGCCCGGAGAGCGGCGCCAGCATCGAGGGTCAGGTATGGCACGCCGGTCTCTGCCATTTCTTTTCGCCGTGTGCGCCGCCGACTGTTGTTCCTCGGCGCACATGGTGCGGATGTTCGCCATGTATCGCCAAGACAGCAACACCGACCAAGATTTCAAGTACCTCCACGTCTTCTCCTGGATCGAGAAGTGCGAGAAGTGGGCGGAAGTCCGGCGCACCCTCGCCAAGGCCAAGGAGACGTATAGGCCGGACATGCCGACGCCGGGCGCGGCCGACGGGCGCCCGGACGGCAACAAAAGGGCCAAGACCGCGAAACACACTGAGTCGGCCACCGCGCGTGTGCAAGAGTCCATCGAGCATTGCCTCACCGACACCTAGACCCGGGCCGCCTAGCGGGAAGAGAAAACCGAGGCGCGGTGGTCGGCGTTGATGACGAACAGCGCCGTCAAGCTCGACCTGCTTCGGACCAACGTCGCCACGAAGAAGAGGAACACCGACCTGGCTTTCCTGATGGGGGGCGCGGACATGCTCCGGAGCGACGACGAGCAGCTCAAGGCGTGTTACCTGGCGGAGCCTGGCCTCATCCTGAACCAGATGTCGTCGACCGCGGCGCCAACTCCCACGCCGACACTAACGCCGCCGCCAAGCCCGAGCGATGATGCCTCGACGACGCCCAGCACAGAAGCCGCGCCAACGCCGACCAGCCCTCGCACGCCGACTCCTCCGACGCCGGAGGCCGACACCGCCGTTTGATGCATTGCCTACGCGTCCGTCCTTTCTTTTGCACGCCAAAATTTTTATTCGAACACCGAACTGTGGCATAGTGATCGCTGAACTGTGGCGCTGATCGCCGGATTTATGGTGTTTTTTGGGTGGCGGGAATGGACCAAGTTTGAATTCTGACGCCTTAGAAGCGGCACACAGGCGTGTTGGGACCTAGATCGCCCCAGGGCCTAAAATCGAGCGGCGCTTGAAAGAGCGCCGGCCTATGCGCTGGGGGGGCGAACAAGTGGAGATGCTCTAATTCAAACTGCTCTTAGAATCATATGCCGGTGACAAAAATGATGTTCCTAATGTCAAAAACTTTCTTTTCCCCGAAAAACTTCCTTTTTTTGCGGGGGTACCGTCAAAAACTTTGTGAATTTTAAACTCGTGCACATCAGCACATGTGCATGTCCTCTATGCACATCTAAATTTCTCAGGGAAATGATAATTATGTAGATTGTGTAAAAAAAAGGTGCTCCAAGAAAGGGTTTTTAGAGCACTGGTTTTTGTTGTTTTCGCTCATGGCACAATACGTATTTCTCACGAAACTTTGCAAGCACAAAATATTTCCTTTTTTTTACATCTTAACAATTTTATTGTTCACACTGGAAACGTATAAATAGTCCCACGGGCCAAAACGCCATCCCCTTGGCCACCATGTTTGGCAAGGCAATTATGTCGTTGCACAAACATTACCTATCAATACAGAAGGATCTTGCCCTCAAGAATCTAATGAACTGGTGCTGATGCACAGTTTGACAGGTGTACGTAAGGAACCTCTCTGTGTATCAGTAAAGCGAACAAGTTTGGAAGCTAAAAAAAACTATGGACATGTTTGAGCAGAGTTACAGACCAATACAGCGGGACATCGATTTCAGGAGCTGCGCACATGTTTAAGTGAGTGCACAAAATTAAAAATCTAATTTGTTTTTTTTTAAGAAAAAAATCCAAGTTATCGATGGTGCTATAGGTGCATAAACCGGGTGCATAACCATCAATTTCAGTATTAATACATAACTATCAGGTTTCCATATCAGATTCCCGCAAAAGTAAAAGGTTCCTATATCAGATACATAACCACCAACCTATGACAAAAACAAAAAACATAACCATCAGGTTTCAGAAACACAACCATTAAATTTGAGCTTCAGCTCCAGCACCACCTCATGAAAAGAATGATAGAAATGTGAAATACCTACAATTAAGTAATGCAGCTAAACACAAGCATGATCACATACAATCAACTGCCATGGTGTGAACAGCGAAAGATTCAGAATCACTGGGAGGTATCAGGATTATGACACTTCAGAAATCAGCTCTTGAAATTCAAAGACGGTCCAGTCAGCTTTGGCTGCAACTGGTTCTCTCATCTGAACACCGGCGTAACAGATGAACAAGTCTGCTCCACCAGGTTGCCGAGCCTGCAAGGACACATGTATATAAACTAAGCTACGCACATTTTTGTTCATTCCTCATGTTTAGAAATAGCTCCTTCATCGCATTGAAAATTAATAACACTCCTAATCGATTAATATGCTGCATAACCATCATTCAGAAAAAAGACCATTGTTAGTCTTTGATGAGAATTAAATGTCATATATCAATATCTAAGATGTTCTCATGAAGTCCATACCATTAGCATGGAACTCTCCAACCCCTTCAATTCTACAGCATGATTAAGTACTAAATTGTTGGAAGGGTGCCATAAGAACCCCCCCCCCCCCCCCCCCAACACTACTCCTGGCTAGCAAGTGATGAGCCATTGCATCACAGAATTCAGGATCTGTAAAAGATGAACTAGCGCAGTTTGCACTTATAGGCCTTCTTGCTACCTCATTTTATTGCAAAATTGACTCCTGTTATTTGCATCACTCATCACAACCAGAGACATACCTCAAGATCAGTGGCACCATCTCCAATCATAACCAGTGTATTGTAACCATGATCCTGAACACATGGAAGAAGGTCACTACAGAGCTAGAAATTGTGAACATAAATGATATCAAAAGTTACAGCTACACTAAACCTGTCTTATTTGTTGCACTGCTACTGCTTTACCCCCACTTCGAGAAGTGGGCTCTGTGGGATCAAATCCAGCATACTCTCCAGATGATCCAAATAGCAGTTGGTTTGCTATGATGTTTTCAGTAGGAATTCCAAGCTCAAATGCCACAGGCTGGAAACAAGAAAAATAGAAAACTAAGGGCTGCTTCATGCATGTATGTGAAGCTTCAGTCACGAAATTAAATTTAAAATGTTTTCAAATGAAGAAAAGAGGAATATTGTTTTTAGATCGAGGGAAGAAACATATCCTTCTTTACTGTTCCAGAAATAATATAGACGGACAAATTAGAACCAATTTCTGTATTCAAAGTTCAAACTATGGATATCTTAAAAGCAAAGATTGGTGCGTCACAAAATTTGAAGATTTTTCAAGGACAAGCAAATTTGACTATGTTGATAAACCAGATTCCAAAAGTACCGTTAGTGCAGCTGTTTAGAGAAGATATACCTTGATCATTTGCCGGAAACCTCCTGACACAAGGAATACTTCAGTATTATTAGCTTTTAATGTCTTAATCAAATCAGCGATTCCAGGAGAAATCCTGCAGATACAAACAGATAAACATGTCGATGAACCAAGAAAATGAACAGTGCATATCCAACACAAAAATTACATCTGTTGCAGTGCTGAATAAATGATTAACAGATACCACCTTGGCATTATTCTGTAGCCAGAGATCTTAAGAAATCTCTTATTAACACACGAGGCATATATGTCAAAAGGGTTATGTTGTGGTTGCAGTGGTATAGGCAGATAGTATTTTAATGTCTCATTTAGTGTTATTAAAATGAACTTAGACTATATGGTGGTACTATTCTGAAATCGTATTTTTATTGTGGTACCAAACCAATTTTGCATACACTGTAGCTACTATTTTTCATATTGGCTTAAAAAAGGAGAAGCCGAGTGAAAACAGATAAGCATTCCTAAGAGCATTCTTCTATGTTCAGTAGCACATATCTAGATTTTTTTTTCAAACTATGATGATTTTTATAGCAAATTCGGAAACTATACATCCCAATGGAGAAAAATCAAAAGTATCACCCCGTCGGCCTCCTGTTGGCCGAAAAGGGACTTTTCGGCCTACCGTTGGCCAAAAAAAAGTACTTCGACCAACCGTTGGCCAAAAAGTACTTTTCGGCCTACCGTTGGCCAAAGAGTCCCTCTTCAGCCCACTACTTTAAAAAATTCATATCAAATAGGATTTTTAGTATTTTAATTTGATTCTTTTTGCATTAGATTAGAAATTTTATGAAATTTCTGTAGATATCAGGTTTGACTAGATTTGAAACTTTGAATTTGAATTTTTATGAATTTTCTCAAATCACTAAATTGCCTATAATTTGAGCTAGGAGTATTCTTTTTAGATGATTCTTTTTGCTACTAGTTCTTTGTGACTTTGTTTATCAAGAGTAATTAATTGGTGAATTTTAGGATTATTTAAAATTAGGTTTTTATGAAAATAGTTCTATTTCAGTGTTTTATAGGTTTTATGCGATTTCTTTTAATTTTAATTGCTTTAAAAAATTCTTTAGTTTTTTGACATATTCTTTTTGTTTCTGTTTAGTTATCAGTAGCTATTTTATTTGTAGTATTTTTTTGTATTTTATTTCTTTTATCCTACTAGAAAACTTGTTTTGAGCTTCATAGGAGTTTATATTTAAAAGTGCCTTGTAAATCCTGTACGACCATTGACGTTTTATACATGAAAAAAAAATACTTTCCCATAATCTTTTCCCTGCATTTTCTTTGCCACCATTTTATTTCCCGCCATTCTCTCCCGCCACACTAAGGAGTGCTGCATCGACGAAGGATGACGATGATGCCTTCATGTGGAGTGTGAAACACTGTGTGAGAGAAGTCATAAGTGTGAAATACTCTCCGATGATGATGACGAAGCTGCCAACACTTATGACTTCTCTCGACAAAGTGCTTCACACTCCACCAAGAAAGACACCATTTAGGAGACACAGACCGTGTCGATTTATGTTATCTACGATCGTGGACACCATGAGGCTCATTTTATAAGTTGAGAAGTGAAGACGGCGAGAAAGAAGATGGCGGGAAAGAAGATGGCGGGAGAGAATGGCGGGAAAGAAAATGGAGGGAGAGAATGGCGGGAAATAAAATGGCGGGAGAAAATGGAAGGAGAAAATGTCGTAAAAACCTAATTTTAAATAATCCTAAAATTCACCAATTAATTACTCTTGATAAACAAAGTCACAAGGAACCGGTATCAAAAGAATCATCTAAAAGAATACTCCTAGCTCAAATTATAGGTAATTTAGTGATTTGAGAAAATTCATGAACATTCAAATTCAAAGTTTCAAATCTAGTCAAACTTGATATCTACAGAAACTTCATAAAATTTCTAATCTAATGCAAAAAGAATCAAATTAAAATACTAAAAATCCTATTTGATATGAATTATTTAAAAAGTAGAGGGCTGAAGAGGGACTCTTACAACTGCTGTTTAAAAGTACTTTTTGGCCAACGGTAGGTCGAAAAAGTACTTTTTGGCCAACGGTAGGCCGAAAAGTCCCTTTTCGGCCAACAGGAGGCCGACAGGGTGATAGTTTTGATTTTTCTCCATTAGGATGTATAGTTTCTGAATTTGCTATAAAAATCATCATAGTTTCAAAAAAAAATCACATATCTAACCATTCCAGTATAAGAATAACAGAACTGTGGAATCTCGAAAGATTCAATATAGGAACGCAAAAGCGGCAGCTAAATAGTGATTATTCTTGAATTAATTTGAAGCTAGGACTTGTGGTCACCTGGGTGGCCTCTTCTCCAAACAGTCCTCAACTTGGGACAGAGATGGCTTGATTAAAGAGATCCGGGCAGCAAGAGCCTCTTCAAATGGAACGGTCCCTGTCATCGCCCTGAGAGCAAAGGCCAAGATTAGTTTTTCAGAAGATATTATATGGTAAACAGCTAACATACTCCAGAAAGTGTGACATTTACTTTGTCGTCCACTCTGCAACTGCCTGCCCAGCCCCACAGAAATCAGCAAGCTCATCAATACCCTCATCCAAGCATACAGTGCTATCCACATCGAAGCACACCGCATTGGCACTGCGCCATGTCTCAAGAACCTCTGGGCATAAGCAGGGAAATCATTACATAAGCTAACCTCTACGCTCCTTGGAGACACACACCGATTAACCAATAAAAGGAATTCTCAGTAATTAGGAGTACTAACCTTTGGATGGCTGGCGGTTTGCCAAACCAGAAGACGAAGGAGCCTTGGAGACCCTCATTGCTGCTGCCACGACAGCGCGCGCTTTCGAGAGTTTAGCACAAGGGAATGATGGATCTGCAACCCTTATCACTAAATGTGAAGCGTGTGTGGCTCGAACTAAAGATGACCGAGGGACGAACAGAGGATGCCTCGGGCTGGTGCGTACACTGATCGGACTGGCCATGCCATGCATGCCTGCCTGTAAATGAAAAGGAAACACCAAATTAGATAGAACCCGGTCATCAAGAATTCGAGATCATGCTTTACTGTAGGCAATTCAGGAGAAGGCAACGTTTGTTGCAGCGAACGGTGAAAGGGCATGGACCAGCGCCACCCCGCCAGGCATGCTCGAGCTCGTTGACGCAAACCGTCAAACACCCTATGGGCATGCGTCACGCAGTACAAAGAGCGGCATACAGGACGCGGGACTAAAATTAAGCATTGGGATGGAGCACGAAGAAATTGATATGGACAACAGGCAAGAGGCAACAGCATAAGTGCTGACTGTCACCGATAACACAGTTCTGACTGCCACCGCGGCCGCCGTCACCGTCCTGCACCGCGCGCCGAGCCATCCATCCTCCCAACGCTGCGTCACGCTGCGCCCGCTCACTGCCGACCACGCGGTGCATCACCTCCGACGCCGACAGTGCGGGGCAGAGCAAGAGCAGGGTTACCACGGCACGGCGGCAGGGCCCGCCCTGCCCTGCTCGGAGGATGGGTCCGCGTGGCGTGCCACTAGCCGCGCCCATGGCGGGTAGAGAATCGGAGAGGGGGGAATGGATGAAATCGGAGTAGCAAACGAACGAACGAAAGATTTGGGCACTCACGCTTGCAAAACGGAAGTATGTTCCTCGCCCCGTCGGATGGCGCGCTCAGGTGCGATTCGAAGGCTCTCTGCTCGTAAGATCTGCTTGCCGAACAGTGGTTTGGCTGGTGACGGGCAGCGTAGCGTTCCTCGCCTTCCTTTTTTTTTTTAGGGGAGTAGCGTTCCTCACCTACCACGTAGTACCTGAATTATGTTGCCACCCTCCGATGACAGGTGGGCCTACTGACCGACTCTTGTTACCTGAGTGCTCCACTTGCGACTTTTCAGGTCGAGTATTTAATAACAAAAAAACTCTCATAATTAAGGTCGTCGTCCCACTGAACTATAACTTTCAAAAAAAAATGCGGGTGTATAACTTTCAAAATTTTGAGAGAAAACAGCATCTTTTTTCGATATTTTTGTGCCTAAAAACTACCGAAAACGATTGATGATCGCTTTAGAGGATTTAGACACGTTTATGACAAATGGGACCCACCCGCCAGGATTGACGTGGCAGGAAAGTCAAACCGGTTATGGGGGCGCCTCCGCCTCCTCTCCGATGGCCTTAGGGTCATGGGGCATGATGGATCTCGGCAAGGAATTTGGAGGCTCCGTTTTAATCGTTTTTGCGGTTTGCTAGGGTTTGTGTCCCTTTCCGGGAAGACGAGGCGGCGGCGGCTCACGAAGATGGAATAAAGGTCTCCCCGCCTAGCCCCCGTTCCGGCGATGCGTCTAGCATCGTCGGTGGGCGTGTGGAGGTGTGTCTCCAGTGGATCTATCTTTGGTGGATTTGCTCGGATCTCGTCGTTGTTCGTCTACGTTCGTGTGTCTTCGGATTGGATTTTTCTGATCTACGTTATTCTTCATCTGCGGCGGTTCTTTGTTACGGTGCTACCGGTCTACGGGGCCTTAGCACGACGACTTCCGACTGTCTACTACAACAAGTTGTGCCCGACTCCGTGATGAAGGGCGATGACGGTAGCGCGATTCGGCTCGCTTGATCTTTGGTAGTTGTCGCTAGGTGGTCTACGGATCTGGATGTAATTTCTATTATTTCTGGTATTCGTTGTACTGCCATGATTGAAAATGAATAGATCGAAAATTTTCTCGCAAATAAAAAAGTTGACATGTAATCATAATAGAAGAAAAGAGAAAAAATAGATACAAGGTCATAAGAGTCAAACAGAACACAGCGGCCCAAAAGGAGAAGACAAACAAAAAATCATACTGAGGACATAAAATATATATTTTAAAATAGTAATAACATGAAACATCAGGTTTATAGGTAATGACCTAACAAATAACACTAATTGTATGTTTAAACTAATTTTTTTAATCATTTTTCCAACATATAGGGCCCGCTAGATAAAAGAGTGGGCAAAATATTGCCTCATGGGCGCTTTGACCTTTGACTAATATCTTTCTTCTCCCCCTCTCTCAAATGTCACTTGACCACAGCGAGCGGCGCGCTAGGGCTGCTCACAGAGTACCACCTCGTAGCCGGCACGATGGGCGACACGGGGCACCGCTCAACTGATCGTTGGTCAACCGACACCATCAAGCTGAAGCTACAAAGCCATCCTGCGTTGCCGATCAGCCAGCCGCCCAAGTTTATCAAGACCATGGGCGATGTTAAGCAGAAGATTTGGTCGAGGACCTAGGGTGTATAGAAGGGCATGTGCGCCCGCTTGCCACCCTCTGCGCCTTCAACACCGTCCTCTTCACCGTCTAGGGCCAGATGGAGGTTGTGCGCAATGTCATATACTTTACAATTACCTTCTCCTAGGCTTGGATTATAAGGTCATATACCTTGCAGTGTCATATAACTTTGTAAATCTGCCGAGAAAATATTATCTATTGTTCTGTTATAGAAACAACTCTTGACCAAGTGTACCCTTACTTCTTAGTAATGCAATCGTAAGCTAGCTAGTGGGGGTGTGTACAATGACCTCATATGGAAGATCGTCATACACTGGTGCGCGTCGATCCTAAATAAACGGTTTTTTACCCCTTTCCGTGACGGCATTTGGAACCTTCGCCAAATGAGTGTGGGCGATAGGGGGGTCCTTCCCACACGACCCAGAAACCGTTGAGGATATGCCCTCCTGGCACACACGCTCGGCAAAATGAGGTCGTGTGCGACCGGCGAGCACTCAAATATAGAAATACGTACAGTAGTGCTAAAAAATACAATTATACAGGCGAAATCATTTCCGGTCGTAAGTACATCCCACACAGTCAGTCACCACTAAACGTTTCCGTTCGTATATACATCCCACACAGTCACTACAAGGAAAATGTTTGCGCAAGGTGGCGTAACGCAAACAGTTTTGAAGAGAATGTCGTGTGTGATTGTTCATTGATCCAACACGGTTTATTCCTAGAAACTGTGTGTGTTGCCTTAGGTGTTTTTCCATTAACCGTTTGCAATAAGAAAACCCAATTAGCAAGCTAATTGGCCAATTAGCGGGCTAATTGGCCTATTATTAATAATCCATTTACTAATCTAATTGGCATTCATATTAAGCACATAATATATTCCATTTCCATATTAAGGAAGCATGATTTCATAATTGAAATACATCGGAGTACAACATGATATAGCTTCAGCACTCACCTACCCCATTACACAACTGCACTAGCAACAAGTTTCACATGCAACATCTAAAACCTTTCGAAATTAGCATCATAGACGGTACATAGAGAGATGCATCTCATTTGGAAAACCGCTGAAGCAGAAGACGAATATTGAGCCTTCATTCATGTTGAAGGTCGTTGCAACTTTAGGCCAGTGACTGTGGATGATTGACCGTCCATCCTTCGACCTCTTCAGGAACACTTCAATATTGAATCATGGGTGTTGTATGAAAACTTTGCTCGCCTCCTAACCACAAAGGTGGTTTGAGAGTACCATCTTGTAAACCTCAGTGCTTCCCATTGTTTCCTTGCAACACATATAAGGTAGTTAGTCATCAGGTTAAGTAAGGGTTCGCATGCTATCAGTAAAATAGGTTGATGAAAAATAAGCACATTGCAGATTCATCAGATTAATTCAAGCCACATGGAAAACCCATTTATCCAAACCAAGCATGATTAAGAACTAGGAAATATAGCACTTGTATATGTTTCTCATGTATTAAGTGCGGCCAAATTTGATTTATTCCTCACATAGTATACAATAAGAGAATGCAGCCACAACAATTGAACATCGCATTGCAGAATTAAACCAAACAGTTAACTAAACACCACAATAAATGAACCAAATGTTAACTGAGCACCACATTGCACAATATAACATACTCCTAATAGAAGATCAGACAGTTAACCAAACCAAGCATGCTTAACAACTTGGAAATATAGCAATTGTATTTGTTTCTCATGTATTTAGTACAGCCAAATTCGATTTATTCCTCACATGGTATACAATAAGAGAATGTAGCCACAGCAATTGAACATCACATTGCAGAATTGAACCAAGCAGTTAACTAAACACCACAATAAGTGAACCAAACCACAACAAATGAACCAAGCAGTTAACTAAACACCAATTGAACAATATAACATACTCCTAATAGAAGATCGAACGATTAACCAAACCAAGCATGCTTAACAACTTGGAAATATTGCACCCTGAAGAATTGAACATCTCATTTGCAGAATTGAACCAAGCAGTTAATTGAACACCACATTGCAATACATATAGAACATATACACTATAGCAGAAGATTGAATGGTGAAAGCAGATAGCACAATTCACTAGAATTTGTTAAGGAAAGGCAGTAGCTAGCAAACTGAACATGGGTCCTTATAGTGAGCTAATAAGACAAGCTACTCCTTATTGTCGGAGATATCAATGACGATTGGCTCCTTGGACATGGAAGAGGGCGAGGCCTCCGCATCGTGGGTGCCCTCGTTGTAGTGATGAGTTGCCTGAGTCGCCCCGGGCACCAACCTGCTGGCTCTCGAGATGAGGTAAGCATGTGCACGCTGAGAAAACACCTCGTAGTCTTCGTCGAAGGCACCGACGGTGGCCTCGAGAAAACGCCACAAACTGTTGTTTAAAGCAGCCAACCGCGTTGCGGCGTCGGCGCGCGAGGCGTCAATGGTGGCCTCGACGGCGAGGTGTTCCTCCAAGATCTGGGGGTCGGCACGAATGGCAACCATCGCGACCTCATCCGTGCGTGCGGCCGCGATTTGCTTCGCCGCTGCCAAATACTCCTTGAGGTCCTGGCTATACTACGTGCACCGTGGCTTAGGCCGTCACTTATTTGGTGGAGGGGTCGTGATTTGGGTGGAAGGTGTCGCGCTTGAGCCAGCGGTCGGGGCATGTGGGATGTGGAAGGAGGAGGAGGATGGGGGTCGGTGTGGATTACCTGCCTGGATAGGCGAGGCCGAGCAGCGTGAAGGAGGGTCGGCGGCGAGGAGGCGGCGGCGCTGCAAGCAAGGAGTGAAGGTTTCAACTTGGAAAGGAAGGCGGAAACAGGGGAAATGTGGCTTTTGGTAAGGGGGAGGGGCGGGGAGGTAGATATTTTCGCGGAAGCCAAAATTTGGAATCACTTCAGCCAAAAAACTGGCACGCAAAGTGTCATCAAACACGGTCCCTTATTCAGACACGGTCTGAAGATATTTTTTTGCTGCATCTCACACGGTTGGTTATAATATACTGTGTGGGATCTACTTGATTTTTCATCTTGATTTGAATTACATAATAGGGTCACAGCGGCCATGGACGGTGTTTGAATTGCTAGACCTTTTATCTGTAGTGATCATAAAAGAATTGGAATTATTCAGGGTTCGTTTGGACATTTTATGCATTAAGTGAGTTTTCAATGCATTTATGTGCATAATTCAAATTTGAACTACATGCACATGCTCCAGTGCATATAAATTGGTTGAAAAATCAAATCTTTGTCCTTGGGTGCATGCTTAGGTCCCATGCAAAAAATGGGAATGAATGTCAAGCACCCTGCCACCGTCACTCGGCCGCAAACATTGAGATACCTGGTTTTTAAATTCTAGTAAATCCAAAACTAAATGCGAAATTCATGAAATTTGGCATGCTATCATGGAGCGGCATCAACATGGCGTGGTAAAGTTTTTGTCCCATTTGGGGCAGGTTTGGGTATATGCTTCTCACAAACCAGAGCTCTAACAACAAGCATGATGGTTTCGGTACGCCCCAACTTTGGGGACGAAACGATATCCATTGCCTCTAATTGCTTTCAAATTTTTTCTCGCGTCAACATAGAACAACAGGAGTGTTGTATTATTTTTTGTGATTTTTCGGGGTTCGTTTGGACATTTTTATGCATTAAGTAGGTTTCAATGCATTTATGTGCATAATTCAAATTTGAACTACATGCACATGCTCCGGTGCATATAAATTGGTTGAAAAATCAAATCTTTGTCCTTGGGTGCATGCTTAGGTCCCATTCAAGAAATGGGAATGAATGTCAAGCACCCTGCCACCATCACTCGACCGCAAACATTGAGATACCTGGTTTTTAAATTCTAGTAAATCCAAAACTAAATAAAATTCATGAAACTTGGCATGCTATCATGGAGCGGCATCAACATGGCGTGGTAAAGTTTTTGTCCCATTTGGGGCAGGTTTGGGTATATGCTTCTCACAAACCAGAGCTTCTCGCAAACCAGAGCTTCTCACAACAAGCATGATGGTTTCGGTAGGGAACGCCCCAACTTTGGGGACCAAACGATATGCATTGCCTCTAATTGCTTTCAATTTTTTTTCTCGTGTCAACATAGAACAACAGGAGTGTTGTGTTATTTTTTGTGATTTTTCGGGGTTCGTTTGGACATTTTTATGCACTAAGTGAGTTTTCAATGCATTTATGTGCATAATTCAAATTTGAACTACATGCACATGCTCCGGTGCATATAAATTGGTTGAAAAAACAAATCTTTGTCCTTGGGTGCATGCTTAGGTCCCATGCAAGAAATGGGGAATGAATGTCAAACACCCTGCCACCGTCACTCGGCCGCAAACATTGAGATACCTAGTTTTAAATTCTAGTAAATCCAAAACTCGTCTGAAATTCATGAAACTTGGCATGCTATCATGGAGCGGCATCAACATGGCGTGGTAAAGTTTTTGTCCCATTTGGGGCAGGTTTGGGTATATGCTTCTCACAAACCAGAGATTCTCACAACAAGCATGATGGTTTTGGTAGGGAACGCCCCAACTTTGGGGACGAAACGATATCCATTGCCTCTAATTGCTTTCAATTTTTTTCTCATGTCAACATAGAACAACAGGAGTGTTGTGTTATTTTTTGTGATTTTTCAGGGTTCGTTTGGACATTTTTCTGCATTAAGTGAGTTTTCAATGCATTTATGTGCATAATTCAAATTTGAACAACATGCACATGCTCCCGTGCATATAAGTTGGTTGAAAAATCAAATCTTTGTCCTTGGGTGCATGCTTAGGTCCCATGCAAGAAATGGAAATGAATGTCAAGCACCCTGCCACCGTCACTCGGCCGCAAACATTGAGATACCTGGTTTTTAAATTCTAGTAAATCCAAAACTAAATCTGAAATTCATGAAACTTGGCATGCTATCATGGAGCGGCATCAACATGGCATGGTAAAGTTTTTGTCCCATTTGGGGCAGGTTTGGGTATATGCTTCTCACAAACCAGAGATTCTCACAGCAAGCATGATGGTTTCGGTAGGGAACGCCCCAACTTTGGGGACAAAACGATATCAACGGCTCTAATTGCTTTAAATTTTTTTCTCATGTCAATATAGAACAACAGGAGTGTTGTGTTATTTTTTGTGATTTTTCGGGGTTCATTTGGACATTTTTATGCATTAAGGGAGTTTTCAATGCATTTATGTGCATAATTCAAATTTGAACTACATGCACATGCTTCGGTGCATATAAATTGGTTGAAAAATCAAATCTCTGGTCCTTGGGTGCATGCTTACTCCCGAAACTGAGAGCAGGATTTGTGCATCTCTTGAACAGAAATGGTTCTTTTGGATGACCCGTGTGAATTACTAGCGGGGCGGCGCAGTACTATTCGATTTGACAGCGGGCGGCGCAGTTCCCGATACGGTTTTAATGCAGACGAGGGAGTGGGTAGCGGTTCCTAAAATGTTTGAACGACCAATGATGCATCCTCCTTCAATTAGCATCGTGTGAATGAATGAGGGAAGTAATGGGAGGACCGGGAAAAGAGGCAGCACGATGTGAATGCAACGCAGTTTGCACTCATATAAAGGCGCCCCTCCATTCCAATGCATCTACCACATCGTACGCACCTAAGCATTTGCCTAAGCACCTACACTAATAAGCGCAAAAGTGCCCACTCTAGACCCATGGCGGCGATGCGCGCGAGCAGCCAGCGGCCGTGCCAGATGGTCCACGGCGCCGGCCTGCGGCATGGCATCGTGGGTCGTCTCCATACGGTGGTGGCGACCGGCTGGTGGATGGCCGCCGTCGACGCCAGCTACGACTTTCAGTTGGACCAGATGATCGTTTGGAGCACCAACAGGTTCACTGTCGTCAAGAAGCTCGCGGACGACATCGCCGTACTCCTCCAGCCCGCACGCCCTGACTCCTCATTGCCTGCCACCCTAATCAGCCTCCATGCTCGGAACCTCTTTGAAGCACTGGTGGCCCTGCGACTGCCCGCCGACGCCACGAAGAATGTCCACCTTGAGGTCGCGCTCTCCGCGAGGTGCCTCGCCCTGCAAGAAACCGTCAACCTACACATCCATGTGTACGAATGAATCGTGTACATAGGTATCTACAAGGCCAGTGAGGATGCTACGACGTTGGCCTTCTTCAGCCGGCTGGAAGCCTTGGATGCCTTAGTTGAGAAGCACCTTGACCTCGCCACACAAGCTGCCGCTCCTTGCTACCTCTTGAGCACTGCGTTGGTTTTCCCTTGAAGAGGAAAGAGTGATGCAGTAAAGTAGCGTAAGTATTTCCCTCAGTTTTTGAGAACCAAGGTATCAATCCAGTAGGAGATCACGCACGAGTCCCTTGTACCTACACAAACAAATAAGAACATTGCAACCAACGCGATAAAGGGGTTGTCAATCCCTCAACGGTCACTTACGAGAGTGAGATCTGATAGATATGATAAGATAATATTTTTAGTATTTTTATGATAAAGATGCAAAGTAAAATAAAAGGCAAAAGCAATAACTAAGTGTTGGAAGATTAATATGATGGAAAATAGACCCGGGGGGCATAGGTTTCACTAGTGGCTTCTCTCGAGAGCATAAGTATTACGGTGGGTGAACAAATTACTGTTGAGCAATTGATAGAATTGAGCATAGTTATGAGAATATCTAGGTATGATCATGTATATAGGCATCAGGTCCGCGACAAGTAGACCGACTCCTACCTGCATCTACTACTATTACTCCACACATCGACCTCTATCCAGCATGCATATAGAGTATTAAGTTCAAAAGAACAGAGTAACGCTTTAAGCAAGATGACATGATGTAGAGGGATAAACTCATGCAATATGAAATAAACCCCATCTTGTTATCCTCGATGGCAACAATACAATACGTGCCTTGCTGCCCCCTCATCCTTTGGGAAAGGACACATAAGATTGAACCCAAAGCTATGCACTTCTCCCATTGCAACAAAGATCAATCTAGTAGGCCAAACCAAACTGATAATTCGAAGAGACTTGCAAAGATAACCAATCATACATAAAAGAATTCAGAGAAGATTCAAATATTGTTCATAGATAAACTTGATCATAAACCCACAATTCATCGGTCTCAACAAACACACCGCAAAAGAAGATTACATCGAATAGATCTCCACGAGAATCGTGGAGAACTTTGTATTGAGATCCAAGAGAGAAGAAGCCATCTAGCTAATAACTATGGACCCGAAGGTCTGAGGTAAACTACTCACACATCATCGGAGAGGCTATGGTGTTGATGTAGAAGCCCTCCGTGATCAATGCCCTCTCGTGGAGCGCGGAAAAAGGCCCCAAGATGGGATCTCACGAATGCAGGAAGGTTGCGGCGGTGGAATTAGGTTTTTGGCTCCGTATCTAGTAGTTTGGGAATGCGAGGTATATATAGGAGGAAGAAGTACGTCGGTGGAGCAACATGGGCCCCACGAGGGTGGAGGGCGCGCCCCCTACCTCGTGCCCTCCTGGTTGCTTTCTTGACGTAGGGTCCAAGTCCTCTGGATCATGTTTGTTCCGACAATCACGTTCCCGAAGGTTTCATTCCGTTTGGACTCCGTTTGACATTCTTTTTTTGCGAAACACTAAAATAGGCAAAAAAACAGCAATTCTGGGCTGGGCCTCCGGTTAATAGGTTAGTCCCAAAAATAATATAAAAGTGTATAATAAAGCCCATTAACATCCAAAACAGAATATAATATAGCATGGAACAATAAAACATTATAGATACGTTGGAGATGTATCAAGCATCCCCAAGCTTAATTCCTGCTCGTCCTCGAGTAGGTAAATGATAAAAACAGAATTTTTGATGTGGAATGCTACTTGGCAAAATTTTCAATGTAAATCTATTAATTGTGGTCAGATCCGAAAGATTCAAGACAAAAGTTTAATATTGACATAAAAATAATAATACTTCAAGCATACTAACTAAGCAATCATGTCTTCTCAAAATAACATGGCCAAAGAAAGTTATCCCTACAAAATCATATAGTCTGGCTATGCTCTATCTTCACCACACAAAGTATTTAAATCATGCACAACCCGATGAAAAGCCAAGCAATTGTTTCATACTTTTGGTGTTCTCAAACTTTTTCAATCTTCACGCAATACATGAGCGTGAGCCATGGATATAGCACTATATGTGGAATAGAATGGTGGTTGTGGAGAAGACAAAAAAGGAGAAGATAGTCTCACATCAACTAGGTGTATCAAACGGGCTATGGAGATGCCCATTAATAGATATCAATGTGAGTGAGTAGGGATTGCCATGCAACGGATGCACTAGAGCTATAAGTATATGAAAGCTCAATGCTACGTCTTGAGCTTGCGTTGGTTTTCCTCGAAGAGGAGAGGGTGATGCAGCAAAGTGTAGCGTAAGTATTTCCCTCAGTTTTGAGAACCAAGGTATCAATCTAGTAGGAGGCTCCTCAAAAGTCCCACGCACCTACCCAAACAAGCGAGAACTCGCAACCAACGCAATAAAGGGGTTGTCAATCCCTTCACGGCCACTTGCGTAAAGTGAGATCTAATAAAGATAGTATGATAAGATAAATATATTTTGGTATTTTATAATATAGATGCAAAAAGTAAAGATGCAAATAAAAGTAGATTGGAAACAAATATGATAAGAGATAGACCCGGGGGCCATAGGTTTCACTAGTGGCTTCTCTCAAGATAGCATAAGTATTACGGTGGTGAACAAATTACTGTCGACCAATTGATAGAAAAGCGCATAGTTATGAGATTATCTAGGCACGATCATGTATATAGGAATCACGCCCATAACAAGTAGGCCGATTCCTGCCTGCATCTACTACTATTACTCCACACATCGACCGCTATCCAGCATGCATCTAGAGTATTGGGTTCATAAGAACAGAGTAACGCATTAAGCAAGATGACATGATGTAGAGGGATAAACTCATGCAATATGATATAAACCCCATCTTGTTATCCTCGGTGGCAACAATACAATACGTGCCTTGCAACCCTTTCTGTCACTGGGTAAGGACACCGCAAGATTGAACCCAAAGCTAAGCACTTCTCCCATGGCAAGAAAGATCAATCTAGTAGGCCAAACCAAACTGATAATTCAAAGAGACTTGCAAAGATAACTTAATCATACATAAAAGAATTCAGAGAAGATTCAAATATTATTCATAGATAAACTTGATCATAAACCTACAATTCATCGGATCTCGACAAACACACCGCAAAAAGAGATTACATCGAATAGATCTCCACAAGAGAGGGGGAGAACATTGTATTGAGATCCAAAAGGAGAGAAGAAGCCATCTAGCTAATAACTATGGACCCGTAGGTCTGTGGTAAACTACTCACAACTCATCGGAGGGCAAGGATGTTGATGTAGAGGCCCTCCGTGATTGATTCCCTCCGCAGAGTGCGTGAAGGCTCCAAGATGGGATCTCGCGGATCTGAGAAGGATTCTGGTGGTGGAAATTGTGTTTCATGGTGCCTGGATGTTTTCGGGTATGTAGGTATATATAGGAAGAAGAAGTACGTCGGTGGTCGCCGAGGGGCCCATTTAGACAGGGGCACGCCCTATAGGGGGCGCCCTCCTATCTCGTGGAGGCTCGGTTGCTTCTTGACTTGCACTCCAAGTTCTACGGATCACGTTCGGTGAGAAAATCACGTTCGTGAAGGTTTCATTCCGTTTGGACTCCGTTTGATATTCCGTTTCTTGAAACCTTTGAAATAGGCAAAAAACAGCAATTCTGGGCTGGGCCTCCGGTTAATAGATTAGTCCCAAAAATAATATAAAAGTGGAAAATAAAGCCCAATAAAGCCTAAAACAGTAGATAAAGTAGCATGGAGCAATAAAAAATTATAGATACGTTGGAGACGTATCAGGCACCCCCAAGCTTAATTCCTACTCGTCCTCGAGTAGGTAAATGATAAAAAGAGAATTTTTGATGCGGAGTGATACTTTGCCATAATTTCAATGTAAATCTTCTTAATTGTGGTATGAATATTCAGATCTGAAAGATTCAAGACAAAAGTTCATATTGATATAAAAATAATAATACTTCAAGTATACTAACTAAGCAATTATGTCTTCTCAAAGTAACATGGCCAAAGAAAGTTATCCCTACAAAATCATATAGTCTGGCTATGCTCCATCCTCCCCACACAAAATATTTAAATCATGCACAACCCCGATGACAAGCCAAGCAATTGTTTCATACTTTAACATTTTCAAAACTTTTTCAATCTTCACGCAATACATGAGCGTGAGCCATGGATATAGCACTATATGTGGAATAGAATGGTGGTTGTGGAGAAGACAAAAAGGGAGAAGATAGTCTCACATCAACTAGGCGTATCAACGGGCTATGGAGATGCCCATCAATAGATATCAATGTGAGTGAGTAGGGATTGCCATGCAACGGATGCACTAGAGCTATAAGTATATGAAAGCTCAACAAAAGAAACTAAGTGGGTGTGCATTCAACTCGCTTGCTCACAAAGACCTAGGGCATTTGAGGAAGCCCATCATTGGAATATACAAGCCAAGTTCTATAATGAAAAATTCCCACTAGTATATGAAAGTGACAAAATGAGAGACTCTCTATCATGAAGATCTTGGTACTACTTTGAAGCACAAGTGTGGCAAAAGGATAGTAACATTGCCCCTTCTCTCTTATTCTCTCATTTTTTCTCTTTTTTTCTTTGGGCCTTTTTTTATGGCCTCTTTTTTTCTCTTTTTTTTTATTTTTCGTCCAGAGTCTCATCCCGACTTGTGGGGGAATCATAGTCTCCATCATCCTTTCCTCACTGGGACAATGCTCTAATAATGATGATCATCACACTTTTATTTACTTACAACTCAAGAATTACAACTGGATACTTAGAACAAAATATGACTCTATATGAATGCCTCCGGCGGTGTACCGGGATATGCAATGAATCAAGAGTGACAAGTATGAAGGAATTATGAACGGTGGCTTTGCCACAAATATGATGTCAACTACATGATCATGCTAGCAATATGACAATGATGGAGCGTGTCATAATAAACGGAACGGTGGAAAGTTGCATGGCAATATATCTCGGAATGGCTATGGAAATGCCATAATAGGTAGGTATGGTGGCTGTTTTGAGGAAGATATATGGTGGGTGTATGATACCGCGAAAAGTGCGCGGTATTAGAGAGGCTAGCAATGGTGGAAGGATGGGAAAAAATGCGTATAATCCATGGACTCAACATTAGTCATAAAGAACTCATATACTTATTGCAAAAATCTAGAAGTTATCAAAGAAAAGTATTATGCGCATGCTCCTAGGGGGATAGATTGGTAGGAAAAGACCATCGCTCGTCCCCGACCACCACTCATAAGGAAGACAATCAATAAATAAATCATGCTCCGAGTTCATCACATAACAGTTCACCATACGTGCATGCTACGGGATCACAAACTTCAACACAAGTATTCTTTAAATTCACAACTACTCAACTAGCATGACTCTAATATCACCATCTTCATATCTCAAAACAATTGTCAAGCATCAAACTTCTCTTAGTATTCAACGCACTCAAAAGAAAGTTTCACATATCTTGAATACCAAGTATATTAATATTTAAGCAAATTACCATGCTATTAACCACTCTCAAAATAATCTAAGTGAAGAATGCGAGATCAATAGTTTCTTTAAAACAAATATACCACCGTGCTCTAAAATATCTAAGTGAAGCACTAGAGCAAAAATTATCACGCTCAAAAGATATAAGTGAAGCACTATGAGCAAAACTATCAAGCTCAAAAGATATAAGTGAAGCACATAGAGTATTCTATCAAATTCCAGTTTATGTATGGCTCTCTCAAAAGGTGTGTACAGCAAGATGATTGTGGTAAACTAAAAAGCAAAGACTAATATAATACACGACGCTCCAAGCAAAACACTTATCATGTGGTGAATAAAAATATAGCCCCAAGTAAAGTTACCAATGAACGAAGACGAAAGAGGGGATGCCTTCCCGGCATCCCAAGCTTAGGCTTTGGCTATTCTTGAATATCTTTGGGTGCCATGGGCATCCCCAAGCTTAGGCTCTTGCCACCCTTTATTCCATAGTCCATAAAAGCTTTACCCAAAACTTGAAAACTTCACAACACAAAACTCAATAGAAATCTCGTGAGCTCCGTTAGAGTAAGAAAACAAAAAGACTACTTTAAGGTACTGTAATTAACTCATTCTTTATTTATATTGGTGTAAAACCTACTATATTCCAACTTCTCTATGGATTATAAACTATTTTATTGGCCATAGATTCATCAAAATAAGCAAACAACACACGAAAAACAGAATCTGTCAAAAACAGAACAGTCTGTAGTAATCTGTAACTAACGCAAACTTCTGGAACTCCAACAAATCTACCAAAATTAGACGACCTATAAAATTTGTTTATTGATCAGCATCAATTGGAATCACTATTTTATCACGTTCTTGTGATTTTTAACAATTCGGGCACTGAGCGCAAAGTTTCTGGAAATTACAGCAAGATCAAATAACTATCATCCAAGAAGATCCAATAGGTTTAACTTGGCACAAACAATAATTAAAAGATAAAAACACATCTAAACAGAAGGTAGATGGATTATTTATTCCTAAACAGAAACAAAAACAAAAAACATAAAGAAAATTGGGTTGCCTCCCAACTAGCGGTATCGTTTAACGCCCCTAGCTAGGCATAAAAGCAAGGATAGATCTAAGTAGTGCCATCTTTGGCAGGCAATTCTTCAATGAGGCATCTACCTTCTTTAGAATTTTCTTTCTTTATAGTAATTATCAAATTTTTAGGCAAAATATCAAAAAATTCATTCATAGCAAATGGTTCCTTAATGATGGCAAAAAGATTGGGATGAACACTTATAGATTTAAGATCCGCAGTTTCCTTACTAGAAGATTCACCATTATTCTTAGGAACATAAATAAGCTTAGTATTTTTAGTAGACGAACTTCGATTGTTTTTTACGGAAGAAAAAGTGGTTCCCAAGTTAGTAATAATACCCTCAAGTTTATCGATTCTAGTGGAATCTAGATTTATTTTCTCATTAACTAAGGGTTCATTTTCTTTAATATTTTTCAAAGTCATTCCTACCTTAGATCCATCTTTGGGTAATTTGATTGTGGATCTTTTATCAAGATTTTCAATTGATTCAATGGTAGAAACTTTATTCTCAATAATTTCAAGTCTTTGCATAACATGCTCCAAAGTTAACATAGTTCCATTAACCAAAAGAGGTGGTGAACCAAATAAATCTATTAAAGCATTATAAGAATCAAAAGTATGGCTACCCAAGAAATTCCCTCCGGTAATGGTATCAAGGATATATCTATACCAAGTATTAGCACCTACGTAAAAATTACGAAGAAGAACCAAAGTAGATTGCTTCCTGGTAGATCTATTTTGAGCATTGCAAATTCTATACCAAGCGTCTTTTAGATTTTCTCCCTCCCTTTGCTTAAAATTTAGAACTTCATTCTCAGGAGATAACGGAGAAGATATGAGACTAGTCATGACGACAAGCAAGCAAACTAACACACGAGCAAACAAGCGGACGAGGAGAAGGAAAACGGAAAAAGAGGAGGAGATTGGGAAAGAGAGGGCGAATAAAAAGGCAAGGGTGAAGTGGGGGAGAGGAAAACGAGAGGCAAATGGCAAATAATGTAAATGCGAGGGAGATAGGTTTGTGATGGGTACTTGGTATGTCTTGACTTGAGCTAAGACCTCCCCATCAACGGCGCCAGAAATCTTTCTTGCTACGTCTTGAGCTTGCGTTGGTTTTCCTCAAAGAGGAGAGGGTGATGCAGCAAAGTGCAGCGTAAGTATTTCCCTCAGTTTTGAGAACCAAGGTATCAATCCAAAGAGGAGGCTCCTCAAAAGTCCCACGCACCTACACAAACAAACTGAGAATTCGCAACCAACACAATAAAGGGGTTGTCAATCCCTTCACGCCACTTGCGAAAGTGAGATCTAATAAAGATAGTATGATAAGATAAATATATTTTTGGTATTTTATAATATAGATGCAAAAAGTAAAGATGCAAATAAAAGTAAATTGGAAACAAATATGATAAGAGATAGACCCGGGGGCCATAGGTTTCACTAGTGGCTTCTCTCAAGATAGCATAACTATTACGGTGGGTGAACAAATTACTGTCGAGCAATTGATAGAAAAGAGCATAGTTATGAGATTATCTAGGCACGATCATGTATATAGGCATCACGTCCATAACAAGTAGACCGACTCCTGCATGCATCTACTACTATTACTCCACACATCGACCGCTATCCAAAGATGCATCTAGAGTATTAATTTCATAAGAACAGAGTAACGCATTAAGCAAGATGACATGATGTAGAGGGATAAACTCATGCAATATGATATAAACCCCATCTTGTTATCCTCGATGGAAACAATACAATGCGTGCCTTGCAACCCTTTACATCCTTTGGGTAAGGACACCGCAAGATTGAACCCAAAGCTAAGCACTTCTCCCATGGCAAGAAAGATCAATCTAGTAGGCCAAACCAAACTGATAATTCGAAGAGACTTGCAAAGATAACTTAATCATACACAAAAGAATTCAGAGAAGATTCAAATATTATTCATAGATAAACTTGATCATAAACCCACAATTCATCGGATCTCGACAAACACACCGCAAAAAGAGATTACATCGAATAGATCTCCACAAGAGAAGGGGAGAACATTGTATTGAGATCCAAAAAGAGAGAATAAGCCATCTAGCTAATAACTATGGACCCGTAGGTCTGTGGTAAACTACTCACAACTCATCGGAGGGGCAAGGATGTTGATGTAGAGGCCCTCCGTGCTTGATTCCCCCTTCGGCAGAAAGTGCGCGAAGGCTCCAAGATGGGATCTCGCGGATCTGAGAAGGTTACGGTGGTGGAAATTGTGTTTCGTGGTGCCCCTAGATGTTTTCGGGGTACGTAGGTATATATAGGAAGAAGAAGTACGTCGGTGGCCGCCCGAGGGGCCCACGAGACAGGGGGCGCGCCCTATAGGGGGGGCGCCCTCCTATCTCGTGGAGGCTCCGATTGCTTCTTGACTTGCACTCCAAGTTCTCTGGATCACGTTCGGTGAGAAAATCACGTTCCCGAAGGTTTCATTCCGTTTGGACTCCGTTTGATATTCCGTTTCTTCGAAACACTGAAATAGGCGACTTGACAATTGGGCTGGGCCTCCAGTTAATAGGTTAGTCCCAAAAATAATATAAAAGTGGAAAATAAAGCCCAATAAAGCCTAAAATAGTAGATAAAGTAGCATGGAGCAATCAAAAATTATAGATACGTTGGAGATGTATCACTCAACAAAAGAAACTATGTGGATGTGCATCCAACTCGCTTGCTCACAAAGACCTAGGGCATTTTGAGGAAGCCCATCATTGGAATATACAAGCCAAGTTCTATAATGAAAAATTCTCACTAGTATATGAAAGTGATATCATAAGAGACTCTCTATCATGAAGATCATGGTTCTACTTTGAAGCACAAGTGTGGTAAAAGGATAGTAACATTGTCCCTTCTCTCTTTTTCTCTCATTTTTTATTTGGGCCTTTTCTCTTTTTTTAGGGCCTCTTTTTTCTTTTTCTTTTTTTTATTTTTCGTCTGGAGTCTCATCCCGACTTGTGGGGGAATCATGGTCTCCATCATACTTTCCTCACTTGGGACAATGCTCTAGAAAATGATGATCATCACAATTTTATTTACTTACAACTCAAGAATTACAACTCAATACTTAGAACAAAATATGACTCTATGTGAATGCCTTCGCCGGTGTACCGGGATATGCAATGAATCAAGAGTGACATGTATGAAATAATTATGAACGGTGGCTTTCCCACAAATACGATGTCAACTACATGATCATGCGAAGCAATATGACAATGATGGAGCGTGTCATAGTAACGGAACGGTGGTAAGTTGCATGGCAATATATCTCGGAATGGCTATGGAAATGCCATGATAGGTAGGTATGGTGGCTGTTTTGAGGAAGGTATATGGTGGGTGTATGATACCGCGTGAAAAGTCTTGATGATAGAGAGGCTAGCAATGGTGGAAGGAAGGAAGTGTTTATAATCCATGGACTAAACATTAGTCATAAAGAACTCATATATTTATTGCAAAAATCTACAAGTTATCAAAGCAAAGTATTACGCGCATGCTCCTAGGGGGATAGATTGGTAGGAAAAGACCATCGCTCGTCTCGACCGCCACTCATAAGGAAGACAATCAATAAATAAATCATGCTCCGACTTCATCACATAACGGTTCACCATACGTGCATGCTATGGGAATCACAAACTTTAACACAAAGTATTCCTCAAATCCACAACTACTCAACTAGAATGACTCTAATATCACCATCTTTATATCTCAAAACAATTATCAAGCATCAAACTTCTCATAGTATTCAACACACTCATAAGATAATTTTTACTAATCTTGGATGCCTATTACTTTAGGACTAATTTCTCAATTTAAGCAATTGCCATGCTATTTTGTAGGACTCTCAAAATAATATAAGTGAAGCATGAGAGAACAATATTTTCTATAAAACAAATCCACCACCGAGCTCTAAAATACATAAGTGAAGCACTAGAACAAAAACTATATAGCTCAAAAGATATAAGTGAAGCACATAGAGTATTCTAAAAAATTCCGAATCAAGTGTGTCTCTCAAAAGGTGTGTACAGAAAGGATGATTGTGGCAAACTAACAAATAAATACTCAAATAATACAAGACGCTCCAAGCAAAACAAATATCATGTGGTGAATAAAAATATAGCTCCAAGTAAATTTACCGATGGAAGTAGACGAAAGAGGGGATGCCTTCCGGGGCATCCCAAGCTTTGCCTTTTTGGTGTCCTTAGATTATCTTGGGGTGCCATGGGCATCCCCAAGCTTAGGCTTTGCCACTCCTTATTCCATAATCCATCAAATCTTTTACCCAAAACTTGAAAACTTCACAACACAAAACTTAGCAGAAAATCTCGTGAGCTCCGTTAGCGAAAGAAAACAAAAGACCACATCAAGGTACTGTAATGAACTCATTCTTTATTTATATTGGTGTTAAAACTACTGTATTCCAACTTCTCTATGGTTTATAAAATATTTTATTAGCCATAGATTCATCAAAATAAGCAAACAACACACGAAAAACAGAATCTGTCAAAAACAGAACAGTCTGTAGTAATCTGTAACTAATGCAAACTTATGGAACTCCAAAAATTCAGCAAAAATATGAAGACCTTAACAATTTGTTTATTGATCTGGTCCAATTGGAATCAATATCATATCACGTTCTGATAATGTTTAACAATTGTTTTTGTGAACAGAAAGTTTCTGGAATTTTCACCAAGATCAAATAACTATCACCCAAGAAGATCCTATAGGTTTAACTTGGCACAAACACTAATTAAAACAAAACAAATCTAACCAGAGGCTAGATCAAAGATTTATTCCTAAACAGAAGCAAATATATTGGGTTGTCTCCCAACAAGCGCTTTTCTTTAAAGCCTTTTTAGCTAGGCATTGAGATTTCGATGATGCTCACATAAAAGATAGGAATTAAAGCACAAAAAGAGCATCATAGAACACGTGATAAACACATCTAAGTCTAACATAATTCCTATGCATAGGCATCTTATAGGCAAACAAATTATCGTAGCAAGCAAAAACTAGCATATGCAAGGAAGAACAAAGAGACGATAGCAATCTCAACATGACGAGAGGTAATTTAGTAAGATAAAAATTTCTACAACCATATTTTCCTCTCTCATAATAATTACATGTAGGATCATAAGCAAATTCAACAATATAGCTATCACAAAACATGTGCTTAACACGATCCACATGTATGCGAAGTTGACACTCTTCCAAAATAGTGGGATTAACATTAGCTAAAGTCATGACCTCTCCAAACCCACTTTTATCAAAAACTTCATAAGATTGATCAAAATACAAATATGTGGGATCTAAAGTTGACACTCTTCCAAACCCACTTTCAATACTATTGCAAACATTATTATCAATCTCATATTCATCATGGGGCTTAAATAAATTTTCAAGATCATAAGAAGAATCACCCCAATCATGATCATTGCAACAAGTAGTAGTCATAGAAAAACTAGCATCCCCAAGCTGAGGGTTTTGCATATTATTAGGACAATTGAAATCAAGAGATTTTATAGTAAAATCATTGAAATCATGCTTTTTATTCAAAGATCTATCTTGAATCGCTTCATAAAGTACTTCATCACAATTTTTAGATTCACGAATTTCAAGCAAAACCTCATAAAGATAATCTAGTGCACTCAACTCACTAGCAATAGGTTCATCATAATTGGATCTCTTAAAGAGATTAGCAAGGGATGAGGATCCATAAACTTTTAGCAAGCGAAGATGCAAGCAAAAAGAAGGTACATGGCAACACATGCAAACGAAGAAGACGAACGGAAAAGAGGCGAACGGAAAGAGAGAGGGCGAATAAAACGGTAAGGGTGAAGTGGGGGAGAGGAAAACGAGAGGCAAATGGCAAATAATGTAATGCGAGGGATAATAGTTTGTGATGGGTACTTGGTATGTCTTGACTTGACTTGACTTGGCGCGAATCTCCCCGGCAATGGTGCCAGAAATCCTTCTTGCTACCTCTTGAGCACTGCGTTCGTTTTCCCTTGAAGAGGAAAGGGTGATGTAGTAAAGTGGCGTAAGTATTTCCCTCAGTTTTGAGAACCAAGGTATCAATCCAGTAGGAGATCACGCACAAGTCCCTCGTACCTACACAAACAAATAAGAACCTCGCAACCAACGCGATAAAGGGGTTGTCAATCCCTCAACAAATACTTACTTAGAGTGAGATCTGATAGATATGATAAGATAATATTTTTGGTATTTTTATGATAAAGATGCAAAGTAAAATAAAAGGCAAAAGAAATAACTAAGTGTTGGAAGATTAATATGATGGAAAATAGACCCGGGGGCCATATGTTTCACTAGTGGCTTCTCTCGAGAGCATAAGTATTACGGTGGGTGAACAAATTACTGTTGAGCAATTGATAGAATTGAGCATAGTTATGAGAATATCTAGGTATGATCATGTATATAGGCATCACATCCGTGACAATTAGACCGACTCCTGCCTGCATCTACTACTATTACTCCACACATCGACCGCTATCCAGCATGCATCTAGAGTATTAAGTTCAAAAGAACATAGTAACGCTTCAAGCAAGATGACATGATGTAGAGGGATATGTTAGAAATATGCCCTAGAGGCAATAATAAAATGGTTATTATTGTATTTCCTTGTTCATGATAATTGTCTATTGTTCATGCTATAATTGTATTAACTGGAAACCGTAATACATGTGTGAATACATAGACCACAACATGTCCCTAGTGAGCCTCTAGTTGACTAGCTCGTTGATCAACAGATGGTCATGGTTTCTTGACCATGGACATTGGATGTCATTGATAACGGGATCACATCATTAGGAGAATGATGTGATGGACGAGACCCAATCCTAAGCATAGCACAAGATCGTGTAGTTCGTTTGCTAAAGCTTTTCTAATGTCAAGTATCATTTCCTTGGACCATGAGATTGTGTAACTCCCTGATACCGTAGGGAGTGCTTTGGGTGTACCAAACATCACAACGTAATCGGGTGGCTATAAAGGTGCACTACGGGTATCTCCGAAAGTGTCTGTTGGGTTGTACGAATCGAGGTAGGATTTGTCACTCTGTATGACGGAGAGGTATCTACGGCCCCACTCGGTAATGCATCATCATAATGAGCTCAATGTGACTAAGTAGTTAGTCACGGGATCATGCATTATGGAACGAGTAAAGTGACTTGCCGTAACGAGATTGAGCGAGGTATTGGGATACCGGCGATCAAATCTCGGGCAAGTAACATACCGATTGACAAAGGGAATTGCATACGGGATTGTTTGAATCCTTGACATCGTGGGTTCATCCGATGAGATCATCGTGGAACATGTGGGAGCCAACATGGGTATCCAGATCCGCTGTTGGTTATTGACGGAGAACGTCTCGATCATGTTCGCATGGTTCCCGAACCCGTAGGGTCTACACTTAAGGTTCGGTGACGCAAGAGTTGTTATGGGAAATAGTATGTGCTTACGGAAGGTTGTTGGAGTCCGGATGAGATCCGGACATGACGAGGAGCTCGGAATGGTCCAGAGGTGAAGATCGGTATATTGGACGAAGGGCATTGGAGTCGGAATTGTTCCGGGTAGGGTGATGACCAGCGTGTCGAAAGGGGTTTGGAGGCCCCGGCAAGCGTTGGGGGCCTTATGGGCCAAGGGAGAGGGCACATCAGCCCACTAAGGGGCTGAGCGCCCTCCTCCCCATCTCACGTAACCAGGAGAGGTGGGGCGCCACCCTAGGGCAGCCGCCTCCCGGCTTGGGGGCAAGTTTCCTAGGGGGTGGGGCGCCCAAACCCATCTAGGGTTTCCCTGTGGCCGCCGCCTCCCTAGGGAACCCTAGGGCGCCTCCCCCTCCTCCCTTCCCCCTATATATAGTGAGGGAGAGAGAGGGAAGCCGCACCCTTCCCCTGGCGCAGCCCTCTCCCTCCTCCAACACCTCCTCCTCCTCCGTAGTGCTTGGCGAAGCCCTGCCGGAGAACCACGAGCTCCATCACCACCATGCCGTAGTGCTGTCGGAGTTTTCCCTCAACTTCGCCTCTCCCCTTGCTGGATCAAGAAGGAGGAGACGTCCCCGGGCTGTACGTGTGTTGAACGCGGAGGCACCGTTGTTCGGTGCTTAGATCGGATTCGGCCGCGATCTGAATCGCTTCGTGAATGACTCCACCGACCGCGTTCTTGTAACACTTCCGCTTCGCGATCTTCAAGGGTATGAAGATACACTCCCCTCTCTCTTGTTGCTAGAATCTCCATAGATTGATCTTGGTGATGCGTAGAAAATTTTGAATTTCTGCTACGTTCCCCAACAATGGCATTATGAACTAGGTCTATTGCGTATATTCTATGCACGAGTAGAACACAAGTAGTTGTGGGCGTTGGTTTTGGTCAATATGCTTACCGTTACTAGTCCTATCTTGTTTCGACGGTATTGTGGGATGAAGCGGCCCGGACCGACCTTACACGTACACTTACGTGAGACAGGTTCCACCGGTGACATGCACTTGTTGCATAAGGTGGCTAGCGGGTGCCAGTCTCTCCACTTTAGTCGGATCAGATTCAATGAAAAGGGTCCTTATGAAGGGTAAATAGCAATTGGCATATCACGTTGTGGTTTTGGCGTAGGTAAGAAACGTTCTTGCTAGAAACCTATAGCAGCCACGTAAAAACTTTCAACAACAATTAGAGGACGTCTAACTTGTTTTTGCAGCATATGCCGTGTGATGTGATATGGCCAAGAAGAATGTGATGAATGAAATATATGTGTGATGTATGAGATTGATCATATTCTTGTAATAGGAATCACGAGTTGCATGTCGATGAGTATGACAACCGGCAAGAGCCATAGGAGTTGTCTTTAATTATTGTATGACCTGCGTGTCACTGAACAACGCCATGTAATTACTTTACTTCATTGCTAAACCGTTAGCTATAGTAGTACAAGTAATCAGTTGGCGAGACAACTTCATGGAGACACGATGATGGAGATCATGGTGTCATGCCGGTGACGATGATGATCATGGAGCCCCGACGATGGAGGTCAAAAGGAGCAAAATGATATTGGCCATATCATGTCACTATTTGATTGCATGTGATGTTTATCATGTTTATGCATCTTATTTGCTTAGAACGACGGTAGTAAATAAGATGATCCCTCATAATAATTTCAAGAAAGTGTTCCCCTAACCGTGCACCGTTGCGAAAGTTCGTTGTTTCGAAGCACCACGTGATGATCGGGTGTGATAGATTCTAACATTCACATACAACGGGTGTAAGACAGATTTACACATGCAAAACACTTAGGTTGACTTGACGAGCCTAGCATGTACAGAAATGGCCTCGGAACACAAGAGACCGAAAGCTCGAACATGAGTCGTATAGTAGATACAATCAACATGAAGATGTTCACCGATGATGACTAGTCCGTCTCACGTGATGATCGGACACGGCCTAGTTGACTCGGATCATGTATCACTTAGATGACTAGAGGATGTCTATCTGAGTGGGAGTTCATTAAATAATTTCATTAGATGAACTTAATTATCATGAACATAGTCAAAAGGTCTTTGCAAATTATGTCGTAGCTCGAGTTTTAGTTCTACTGTTTTAGATATGTTCCTAGAGAAAATTTAGTTGAAAGTTGATAGTAGCAATTATGCGGACTGGGTCCGTAATCTGAGGATTGTCCTCATTGCCGCGTAGAAGGCTTATGTCCTTAATGCACCGCTCGGTGTCTTTGAACCTCGAGCGTCGATACGTGGATGTTGTGAACATCGACATACATGTTCTGATGACTACATGATAGTTCAATAATGTTAAACGGTTTAGAATTGTGGCGCCGAAGACATTTTTGAAACGTCGCGGAACATATGAGATGTTCCAAGGGCTGAAATTGGGATTTCAGGCTCATGCCCACGTCAAGAGGTATGAGACCTCCGACAAGTTTCTTAGCCTACAAACTAATTGAGAAAAGCTCAATCGTTGAGATTGTACTCAGATTGTCTGGGTACAAAAATCACTTGAATCGAGTGGGAGTTAATCTACCAGATGAGATAGTGATGTTTCTCCAAAGTCATTGCCACCAAGCTACTAGAGCTTCGTGATGAACTATAACCTATCAGGGATAGATATGATGATCCTTGAAATATTCGCAATGTTTTACACATGAAAGTAGAAATCAAGAAGGAGCATCAATTGTTGATGGTTAGTGAAACCACTAGTTTCAAGAAGGGCAAGGGCAAGAAGGGATACTTCATGAAATGGCAAATCGATTCTTTGTTATAGTGAAGAAACCCAAGGTGAAGCCAAACCCGAGACTAAATGTTTACGTAATGAGGAGAACGATCCTTTGAGCAGAACTACCCTAGATACTTGGTAGATGAGAAGCCTGGCAAGGTCGACAGAAGTATATTGGATATACATTATATTGATGTGTACTTTACTAGTACTCCTAGTAGCACCATGGTAATAGATACCGCTTCAGTTGCTAAGTGTTAGTAACTCGAAATAAAAGGCTACGGAATAAACGGAGACTAGCTAAAGGTGAGATGATGATATGGTTTGGAAGTGTTTCCAAGGTTGATGTAATCAAGCATCGCATACTCCCTCTACCATCGAGATTGGTGTTAAACCTAAATAATTGTTATTTGGTGTTTGCGTTGAGCATAGACATGATTGGATTATGTTTATCGCAATACGATTATTCATTTAAGGAGAATAATGGTTACTCTGTTTATTTGAATAATACCTTCAATGGTCTTGCACCTAAAATGAATGGTTTATTGAATCTCGATCGTAGTGATACACATGTTCATGCCAAAAGATATAAGATAGTAATGATATAGTGCCACCTACTTGTGGCAATCGCCATTTGAGTCATATTGGTATAAAACGCATGAAGAAGCTCCATGTTGATGGATCTTTGAACTCACTCGTTTTTGAAAAGATTGAGACATGTGAACCATGTCTATTGGTATATACGCATGAAGAAACTCCATGCAGATGGACCGTTTGGACTCACTTGATTTTGAATCACTTGAGACATGCAAATCATACCACATGGGCAAGATGACTGAAAGCCTCGTCTCAGTAAAATGGAACAAGAAAGCAACTTGTTGGAAGTAATACATTTTGATGTGTGCAGTCCAATGAGTGCTTTGAGGCCTGTGATGGATATTGTTATGTTCTTACTTCACAGTTGTTTTTAGTAGATTTTTATTATATTTACTTTTTGAAACACACGTCTATATTATTGAATGGTTCAAATAATTTTTGTTTGATGTTGAAGTTCGTCGTGACAAGAGGATAAAATGTCTATGATTTGATCATAGAGATGAATATTTGAGTTATGAGTTTGGTACACAATTGAGACATTGTGGAAATTGTTTCACAACTAACACCGCCTGGAACACCATAGTGTGATGGTGTGTCCGAACATCATAGATGCACCCCCATTGGATATGGGGCATACCATGAAGTCTCTTATCGAATTACCACTATCTTTCATGGGTTTGGCATTAGAGACAACCACATTCACTTTAAATAGGGCACCACGTAATTCCGTTGAGATGACACCGTATGAACTATGGTTTAGAGAAACCTAATCTGTCGTTTCTTGAAAGTTTGGGGCTGCGACACTTATGTGAAAAAAAGTTTCATCCTGATAAGCTCGAACCCAAAGCGGATAAATACATCTTCATAGGACACCCAAAATAGTTGGGTATACCTCCTATTTCAGATCTGGAAGCAAAAGTGATTGTTTCTAGTAATGGGTCCTTTCTCGAGGAAAAGTTTTTCTCAAAAGAATTGAGTGGGAGGATGGTGGAGACTTGATATGGTTATTGAACCGTCACTACAACTAGTGTGTAGCAGGGCACAGGAAGTTGTTCCTCTGGCACCTACACCAATTGAAGTGGAAGCTGATGATAGTGATCATGAAGCCTCGGATCAAGTCACTGCCGAACCTCGTAGGACGACAAGGACGCGTACTGCTTCAGAGTGGTACAGTAATCCTGTCTTGGAGGTCATGTTGCTAGACAACAATGAACCTATGAGCTATGGAGAACCGATGGTGGGCCCGGATTCCGACAAATGGCTCGAGGCCATAAAACCCGAGAGAAGATCCATGTATAAACAAAGTGTAGACTTTGGAAGAACTACTTGATGGTCATAAGGCTGTTGGGTACAGATGGATTTTAAAAGGGAAGACAGACAATGATGGTAAGTGTCACCATTAACAAAGCTCGACTTGTCGCTGAGATGTTTTCCGACAAGTTCAAGGAGTTGACTACGATGATACTTTCTCACTCGTAGCGATGCTAAGAGTCTCTTAGAATTATATTAGCAGCTACTGCATTATTTATGAAATCTTGCAGATAGGATGTCAAAATATAGTTTCCTCGATGATTTTATTGAGGAAAGGTTGTATCTGATACAACCAGAAGGTTTTGACAATCCTAAAAGATGCTAACAAGTATGCAGAGCTCCAGCAATCCTTCTAAGGACTGGAGTAAGCATCTCAGAGTTGGAATATATGCTTTGATGAGATGATCAAAGATTTTGGATTTATACAAAGTTTATGAGAAACTTGTATTTCCAAAGAAGTGAGTGGGAGCACTATAGAATTTCTGATGAGTATATGTTGTTGACGTATTGTTGATCAGAAATGATATATAATTTCTAGAAAGCATATAGGGTATTTGAAAAGGTGTTTTTCATTGGAAAACCTGGATTAAGCTACTTGAACATTGAGCATCAAGATCTATAAGGATAGATAAAAAATGTTCAATAATACTTTCAAATGAATACATGTCGTGACAAGATTTTGAAGAAGTTCAAAATAGATCGGCGAAGAAGGAGTTCTTGGCTGTGTTATAATGTGGGAGTATTGAGTAAGACTCAAGACATGACCTCGGCAGAAGAGAGAGAATGGACGAAGGTCGTCCCCTATGCTTCAGACATAGGCTCTACAGTATGCTATGCTGTGTACCGCACCTGAAGTGTGCCTTGCCATGAGTCAGTCAAGGGGTACAAGAATGATCCAGGAATGGATAACAAGACAGCGGTCAAACATATCCTTAGTAACTAGTGGACTAAGGAATTTTCTCGATTATGGAGGTGGTAAAAGAGTTCGTCGTAAAGGGTTACGCCGATGCGAACTTTGACACTAATCCGGATTCTGAGTAGTAAACCGGAATCGTATAGTAGAACAGTTATTTGGAATAGCTCCAAATAGAGCGTGGTAGCTGCATCTAGGAGATGACATAGAGATTTGTAAAGCACACACGGATCTGAAAGATTCAGACCCATTGACTAATAACCTCTCTCACAAGCGAGATATGATCAAACCCCATGGGTGTTGAATTCATTACAATCACATAGTGATGTGAACTAGATTATTGACTCTAGTGCAAGTGGGAGACTGTTGGAAATATGCCCTAGAGGCAATAATAAAATGGTTATTATTGTATTTCCTTGTTCATGATAATTGTCTATTGTTCATGCTATAATTGTATTAACTGGAAACCTTAATACATGTGTGAATACATAGACCACAACATGTCCCTAGTGAGCCTCTAGTTGACTAGCTCATTGATCAACAGATGGTCATGGTTTCCTGACCATGGACATTGGATGTCATTGATAACGGGATCACATCATTAGGAGAATGATGTGATGGACGAGACCCAATCCTAAGCATAGCACAAGATCGTGTAGTTCGTTTGCTAAAGCTTTTCTAATGTCAAGTATCATTTCCTTAGACCATGAGATTGTGTAACTCCCTGATACCGTAGGAGTGCTTTGGGTGTACCAAACATCACAACGTAACTGGGTGGCTATAAAGGTGCACTACGGGTATCTCCGAAAGTGTCTGTTGGGTTGGCACGCATTGAGACTGGGTTCCGAAAATCACGTTCCCGAAGGTTTCATTCCGTTTGGACTCCGTTTGATATTCTTTTTCTGCGAAACACTAAAATAGGCAAAAACAGCAATTCTGGGCTGGGCCTCCGGTTAATAGGTTAGTCCCAAAAATAATATAAAAGTGTATAATAAAGCCCATTAACATCCAAAACAGAATATAATATAGCATGGAACAATAAAAAATTATAGATACGTTGGAGACGTATCACTCCTTAGCCGCCGGTCGGTGGCCCGGCCGGCGCACTGAGGAGGAGGAGGTCGTACGTTGATGAATGCATCTTTCTGCTTGCCTCATGTAACCACCACTGCGATCGCATCATCGTGTCCTTTAATTCTAATTTTGCTATTGCATTGTCGTTCCAGTCAATACAGACATGTGCGACCCTTTGCTCAATACAGACATGTCCGTTCCAATCTTATTTTGATTGGCTTGAATGAAGGTCTATCCCGCCGTTAGGCGCCGCGGCGCGCTCTGCTCACGTCCGTCGGCGCACTCGGCTTGTGGACAGCTTTTCCTTGTGTGTTCAACTACTATATATATTATTTATATATATTATATATATATATGGTTACTCGCCGTTGAGGCGACCGCGCAGCGCTCTGCTCGGGTCCCTTCGCGCGCGCTCTGCCAACGGTTGGGCGTGCGCACGATCACGTCGGGGCCCCCGTATGCATGCGGTTGCGCCGCGCGCGTTGCCACACGATGCAGTTATGTGCGGCACGCTGGAGTTACGCGCTGCAAATTAGAACTGCCATCAGGGCCTGCCGATATCCCGGCTTCCCCTTTAATTCCCGCGGCCATTATGACCTTAGTCTCTTCAAACTTTCGATCGCGCCCCACAACACAACAAGCACACCCACGACAACACTTAGAGAGGAGATGTCCGGCGGCGCTCCAATGGAGTTCGGCGAGCATAGAGTGGAGACCCACGCAAGGGAGATGGATCTCTCGGTGGTGTACACCATCGACCCGGCCGTGGTGGACGACTACATCAACAGCGTTGAGCAGTTGCTTGCTGGAGACAAGTACAAGATGGTCGGCATCGACCTCCAGTGCACCGCTGGTCGTCCCGGCATAGATCAGAAGGTTGTCGTCGCCCAGTTGTGCGTGCGCCATCATGTGCTCATCTACCACTACTTCATGTCCACAGAGCCTTGCGACTGTTTCAACAGGTTTGTCAACGGCACCAACTACAAGTTCGCCACGTTGGATACCAATGACGATGTAAAAGCACTCAGTGTTACGGGCTTGGCCTGCAAGAACCTTGTCAAAATCCGTGACCACTACAGGGTCTGGGGCAGCACGAATCAGGACTCCCTGGTCAAACTCGCCTCGGCCATCATCGACCCCTACTACGAAAAGATGAAGCAGGATGCCCAAAGAACAAGTCTCGTATCCTGGCACGGGGCATGGATGCGGCAACTGGATGAACCTCACCTCAGGTTTGCGCCCAAGAGCGTGTACACATGCTACGAGATGCACAGGCGGATCGTTGACATGAGGAAGTGCCTCGTTACCCAAATCGACAAGCCCGGATCGAGCCATAAGAAGAGTAAGTGTCACAAGAAGTAGATGATGATCAGATGATCGTTTATGCTAGTTAATCATGCATGTAATATATAATCTACTTTATTGGTGTGTGTGAGGAAATGTCATGTGTGTAGTAGCCACCTATGTAATTATGCATGTAATAGTTTACTTTGGTGTGTGCAAATGCCATGGTTGTAGTAGCCACCTATGTAAGTGGATGTTTAATTTGGTTATGCAAGCATGTCCTTATAAGTGTGTGTATATATATATGTTGTTGTTCTGTATGCAATCCCATCGCACAACACACACGTCTGGTTAAGTTGAACCGTTTCCGTTCTCTTGTGTCAACGCAAACAGTTCGCCCGAGTGAACCGCATGCCGTATATCGCACACACCTTCATCTGGCTGACCGTTTCTTTTGTGTTGCCTAATCACAAACAGTTCATCCGAGTGAAGTGTATGTTGTACATCACACACACCTTCAGCTGGATGCCTGTTTCTTTTGTTCCTCCTCATAAAAAACGGTTAATTTAACTAAGTCGTATGCCCTGAATCACACACGCAACTAAAATCTGAACCGTGTTTCATGCGTCCTCCATCGCAAACATTTCACACCTTTTTTGACGGTTTTTTTACACCACCGTTTGCGATTATGGCATCGCACACAGTTTCGTCGAAGGGTCTCTGATCGTAGTGTCGCGTTAGCAGCATCCTGCAGTAGTGATACATTGACAAGAGTTACAAACCCATGGGGGCAGGGCGGAGGCAACTGAGCCAGACCCCAGATCGGCTTCATTGCACTGTAGCTATAGTGTGAAGAATAGTACATCTAGAAGCTTGTGCAATCGTCACGCCCCGAGCCACGGCCCGGTATTCCCGAAGATTGTCTCTACCATTGTTTGGTGGTGGTCTGATATAGGGGAAGATGCCATAACAAATGACCAAGGCTACTGGTGGTGATGGTAGGTGGGGGCAAAATGGTAAGTCTAGGTTCATGAGTCTATGAATACTAGTCAAAAGTGGGGGATGTACATAGTCCATGGTGCACCACTCCCCTTCATCCATGCATGAATGAGCATTTGGCTGATTTTGAGTAGCGATTAGTACCCTACTTGAAAGGATTCGTATGGTCGGGTAGAGGGGGTGAATGTATGAGTATGACTAACAATTTTTAATCTCTTTTCCAATTTTAAGGGATACAACAAAAATATAGGTTATCTAGATATGCGGCTAGATGGGCAACCTATATGGGAAGCTCACAAATAACAACATGCTTGATAAGATACACACTAATATTAGCTTGCACAAAGTAAGTGAAGGAAAGAATAAACCGCAAGTGAAGACGATGATGTTGTTCCCGGTGTTCCCTTCTTTGGGGGTGGTACGTCTCCATTGGAGAGGTGTGACGAGATGATACTCACGAAGCATCACAACGGCTCGCCTTATTCTTCTTGTGCCCTCATACAATGCAAGGTGTCACGTTCCACTATGTGGTGCCCTTGGTGGCGGCGATCGGACCTTCACAAACAAGATTGGGGCTATCTCCACAACTTAATTGGAGGCTCCCAACAGCACCACGACGCTTCACAACATTGATTCTAGGGTGCCCAAAGACCCACTAGGGGGAAAGCAAGGGGGAATAAAATTTTCTTCGGTGAAGTGGTAGATCTAGGTCTTCTCTCCCAAATCCTAGAAGATCAATAAGTTTGAGTGGCTATGGAGAGAGATATATGAGTTTTAAGCTTTGGGCAACAATGTAGGAGAGATAGGCAAGAGGTAGCTCAACTTGGGGAAGAAGACCCCCTTTATATGGCTCCCCTCCAAATCCAAACATTACACGATTTTTTCACTGAGCGATACCACAGCTCCGGAGAGCGGTACTACCACGGTCCTATAAGGACCGCATAGCAAGATCCCAAGCGGTACTCCTGATAGTACGCTATCATAATAAATAGTTGTCACTGTCGTTATCAGTGCCTCCCTAGTACCGGGTGAAGGAAATGTGTCCTAGAGGCAATAATAAAGTTATTATTTATTTCCTTATTTCAAGATAAATGTTTATTATTCATGCTAGAATTGTATTAACCGGAAACATGATACATGTGTGAACACATAGACAAACAGAGTGTCACAAGTATGCCTCTACTTGACTAGCTCGTTAATTGAAGATGGTTATGTTTCCTAACCATGGACGTGAGTTGTCATTTGATTAACGAGATCACATCATTAGGAGAATGATGTGATTGACTTGACCCCATCCGTTCGCTTAGCACTTGATCGTTTAGTATGTTGCTATTGCTTTCTTCATGACTTATACATGTTCATATGACTATGAGATTATGCAACTCCCATTTACCGGAGGGACACTTTGTGTGCTACCAAACGTCACAACGAATCGGGTGATTATAAAGGTGCTCTCTGGTGTCTCCAAAGGTACTTGTTGGGTTGGCGTATTTCGAGATTAGGATTTGTCACTCCGATTGCTCGGAGAGGTATCTCTGGGCCCACTCGGTAATGCACATCACTATAAGCCTTGCAAGCATTGCAACTAATGAGTTAGTTGCGGGATGATGTATTCTGAGCGAGTAAAGATATTTGCCGGTAACGAGATTGAACTAGGTATTGAGATACCGATGATCGAATCTCGGGCAAGTAACATACCGATGACAAAGGGAACAACGTATGTTGTTATGCGGTTTGACCGATAAATATCTTCATAGAATATGTAGGAGCCAATATGAGCATCCAGGTTCCGCTATTGGTTATTGACCGGAAACAGTTCTAGGTCATGTCTACATAGCTCTCGAACCCGTAGGGTCCGCACGCTTAACGTTACGATGACAGTTATATTATGAGTTCATATGTTTTGATGTACCGAAGGTTGTTCGGAGTCCCGGATGTGATCACGGACATGACGAGGAGTCTCGAAATGGTCGAGACATAAAGATTGATATATTGGGCGACTATATTCGGACACGAAAGTGTTCCGGTGATTTTGGAGAAAACCGTAGTGTCGGAGGGTTACCGGAACCCCCCCGGGAGAAGTAATGGGCCTTATGGGCCTTAGTGGAGAGAGAGAGGGGCAGCCAGGGTGGGCAGGGCGTCCCCTCCCCCTCTGGTCCGAATTGGACTAGGAGAGGTGGGGCGGCGCCCCCCTTTCCCTCTCCTTCTCCCCCTTCCTTTCCCCCTCCTAGTTGGAGTAGGAAAGAGGGGAGTCCTACTCCTACTAGGAGGAGGACTCCTCCTCCTGGCGCGCCTAGCAAGGGCCCGCCGGCCTCCCCCCTTGCTCCTTTATATCACAGGGCAGGGGGGCACCCTAGAGACACAACAAGTGATCCTTGAGATCTCTTAGCCGTGTGCGGTGCCCCCCTCCACCATAGTCCTCGATATTATTGTAGCGGTGCTTAGGCGAAACCCTGCGACGGTAGAACATCAAGATTGTCACCACGCCGTCGTCTTGTGGAACTCTTCCCGACACTTTGCTGGATCGGAGTCGAGGAACGTCATCGAGCTGAACGTGTGCTAGAACTCGGAGGTGCCATAGTTTCGGTGCTTGATCGGTCGGGCCGTGAAGACGCATTTACTACATCAACCGCATTGTTATAACGCTTCCGTTTTCGGTCTCACGAGTGCGTGGACAACACTCTCCCTCTCGTTGCTATGCATCACCATGATCTTGCGTGTGCGTAGGAATTTTTTGAAATTACTACGTTCCCCAGCGATGGCATCTGAGCCAGGTTTTATGCGTAGATGTTATATGCACGAGTAGAACACAAGTGAGTTGTGGGCGATACAAGTCATCTTGCTTACCGGCATGTCATACTTTGGTTCGGCGGTATTGTTGGATGAAGCAGCCCGGACCGACATTACGCCAGACGCTTACGCGAGACCGGTTCTCCGGCGTGCTTTGCCTGAGAGGTGGTTAGCGGGTGTCAGTTTCTCCAACTTTAGTTGAACCGAGTGTGGCTACGCCCGGTCCTTGCGAAGGTTAAAACAACACTAACTTGATGAACTATCGTTGTGGTTTTGATGCGTAGGTAAGAACGGTTCTTGCTAAGCCCGTAGCAGCCACGTAAAACTTGCAACAACAAAGTAGAGGACGTCTAACTTGTTTTTGCAGGGCATGTTGTGATGTGATATGGTCAAGACGTGATGCTATATTTTATTGTATGAGATGATCATGTTTTGTAACCGAAGTTATCGGCAATCGGCGAGAGCCATATGGTTGTCGCTTTATTGTATGCAATGCAATCGCCCTGTAATGCTTTACTTTATCACTAAGCGGTAGCGATAGTCGTAGAAGCATAAGATTGGCGAGACGACAACGATGCTACGATGGAGATTAAGGTGTCGCGCCGGTGAGTATGGTGATCATGGCGGTGCTTCGGAGATGAAGATCACAAGCACAAGATGATGATGGCCATATCACATCACTTATATTGATTGCATGTGATGTTTATCCTTTATGCATCTTATCTTGCTTTGATTGATGGTAGCATTTTAAGATGATCTCTCACTAATTATCAAGAATTGTTCTCCGAGTATGCACCATTGTGAAAGTTCTTCGTCTTTGAGACACCACGTGATGATCGGGTGTGATAGGCTCTACGTTCAAATACAACTGGTGCAAAACAGTTGCACACGGAATACTCGAGTTAAACTTGACGAGCCTAGCATATACAGATATGGCCTCGAACACGGAGACCAAAAGGTCGAACGTGAATCATATAGTAGATATGATCAACATAGTGATGTTCACCATTGAAACTACTCCATCTCACGTGATGATCGGACATGGTTTAGTTGATTTGGATCACGTGATCACTTAGAGGATTAGAGGGATGTCTATCTAAGTGGGAGTTCTTAAGTAATATGATTAATTAAACTTAAATTTATCATGAACTTAGTCCTGGAAGTATTAGCATATCTATGTTGTAGATCAATAGCTCACGTTTTGCTCCTCTATTTTATTTTGATATGTTCCTAGAGAAAACTAAGTTGAAAGATGTTAGTAGCAATGATGCGGACTTGGTCCGTGATCTGAGGATTAACCTCATTGTTGCACAGAAGAATTATGTTCTTGATGCACCGCTAGGTGACAGACCTATTGCAGGAGCAGATGCGGACGTTATGAACGTTTGGCTAGCTCAATATGATGACTAATTGATAGTTTAGTGCACCATGCTTAATGGCTTAGAATCGGGACTTCAAAGACATTTTGAACATCATGGACCATATGAGATGATCCAGGAGTTTAAGTTAATATTTCAAGCAAATACCCGAGTTGAGAGATATGAAGTCTTCAACAAGTTCTATAGCTAAAAGATGGAGGAGAATAGCTCAAAGCAGTGAGCATGTGCTCAGTTATGCAGGTACTACAATCACTTGAATCAAGTGGGAGTTAATCTTCCAGATAAGATAGTGATTGACAGAATTCTCTAGTCGCCATCACCAAGTTAGTAGAACTTCGTGATGAACTATAATATGCAACGGATAACAGAAACAATTCCCAAGCTCTTCGTGATGCTGAAATTGATGAAGGTAGAAATCAAGAAAAACATCAAGTGTTGATGGTTGACGAAACCACTAGTTTCAAGAAAAGGGAAAAGGGAAGAAGGGGAACTTCAAGAAAAACGGCAAGCAAGTTGCTGCTCAAGTGAAGAAGCCCAAGTCTGGTCCTAAGCCTGAGACTAAGTGCTTCTACTACAAAGGGACTGGTCACTCGAAGCGGAACTTCCCCAAGTATTTGGCGGATATGAAGGATGGCAAAGTGAACAAATGTATATTGGATATACATGTTATTGATGTGTATTTTACTAGTGTTTATAGCAACCCCTCGGCATTTGATACTGGTTCAGTTGCTAAGAGTAGTAACTCAAAACGGGAGTTGCAGAATAAACAGAAACTAGTAAAAGGCGAGGTGACGATGTGTGTTGGAAGTAGTTCCAAGATTGATATGATCATCATCGCACACTCCCTATACTTTCGGGATTAGTGTTGAAACTAAATAAGTGTTATTTAGTGTTTGCGTTGAGTATGAATATGATTTGATCATGTTTGTTGCAATACGACTATTCATTTAAATTAGAGAATAATTGTTGTTCTGTTTACATGAATAAAACTTTCTATGGTCATACACCCAATAAAATAGTTTGTTGGATCTTGATCGTAGTGATACACATATTCATAATATTGAAGCCAAAAGATGCAAAGTTAATAATGATAGTGCAACTTATTTGTGGCACTGCCGTTTAGGTCATATTGGTGTAAAGCGCATGAAGAAACTCCATGCTGATGGAATTTTGGAAATCACTTGATTATGAATCACTTGATGCTTGCGAACCGTGCCTCATGGGCAAGATGACTAAAACGCCGTTCTTCGAAACAATGGAGTGAGCAACTGACTTATTGGATACATACTGATGTATGCAGTCCGATGAGTGTTAAGGCTCACGGCAAGTATTATTATTTTCTGACCTTCACAGATGATTTGAGCAGATATGGATATATCTACTTGATGAAACATAAGTCTGAAACATTTGAAAAGTTCAAAGAATTTTAGAGTGAAGTGGAAAATCATCGTAACAAGAAAATAAAGTTTCTACGATCTGATCGTAGAGGACAATATTTGAGTTACGAGTTTGGTCTTCATTTGAAACAATGCGGAATAGTTTCGCAACTCACGCCACCCGGAACACCACAACGTAATGGTGTGTCCGAACGTCGTAATCGTACTTTAACTAGATATGGTGCGATCTATGATGTCTCTTACCGATTTACCACTATCGTTTTGGGGTTATGCATTAGAGACAGCTGCATTCACGTTAAATAGGGCACCATCTAAATCCGTTGAGACGACACTATATGAACTGTGGTTTGGTAAGAAACCAAATTTGTCGTTTCTTAAAGTTTGGAGTTGCAATGCTTATGTGAAAATGTTTCAACCTGATAAGCTCGAACCCAAATCGGAGAAATGCGTCTTCATAGGATACCCAAAGAAGACTGTTGGGTACACCTTCTAATCACAGATCCAAAGGCAAAACATTCGTTGCTAAGAATGGATCCTTTCTAGAGAAGGAGTTTCTCTCGAAAGAAGTGAGTGGGAGGAAAGTAGAACTTGATGAGGTAATCTGCCTGCTCCCTTATTGGAAAGTAGTTCATCACAGAAATCTGTTCCTGTGACTCCTACACCAATTAGTGAGGAAGCTAATGATGATGATCATGTAACTTCAGATCAAGTTACTACCAAACCTCGTAGGTCAACCAGAGTAAGATCCGCACCAGAGTGGTACGATAATCCTGTTCTGGAGGTCATGTTACTTGACCATGACGAACCTACGAACTATGAGGAAGCGATGATGAGCCCAGATTCCGCAAAATGGCTTGAGGCCATGAAATCTGAGATGGGATCCATGTATGAGAACAAAGTATGGACTTTGATTGACTTGCCCAATGATCGGCGAGACATTAAGATTAAATGGATCTTCAAGAGGAAGATGGACGCTGATAATAGTGTTACTATCTACAAAGCTAGACTTGCCGGAAAAAAGGTTTTTGACAAAGTTCAAGGTGTTGACTACGATGAGATTTTCTCACTCGTAGCGATGCTTAAGTCTGTCCGAATCATGTTAGCAAATTGCCACATTTTATGAAATCTGGCAAATGGATGTCAAAACTACATTCCTTAATGGATTTCTTAAAGAAGAGTTGTATATGATGCAACGAGAAGGTTTTGTCAATCCTAAAGGTGCTAACAAAATAAGCAAGCTCCGAGAGATCCATCTATGGACTGGTGCAAGCATCTCGAGTTGGAATATACGCTTTGATAAGTTGATCAAAGCATATAGTTTTATCTGAGACTTGCGGTGAAGCCTGTATTTACAAGAAAGTGAGTGGGGGCACAACAACATTTCTGATAAGTATATGTGAATGACATATTGTTGATCAGAAATAATGTAGAATTATTCTGCAAAGCATAAAGGAATGTTTGAAAGGAGTTTTTCAAAGAAAGACCTCGGTGAAGCTGCTTATATATTGAGCATCAAGATCTATAGAGATAGATCAAGACGCTTGATAAGTTTTTTTTCAATGAGTACATACCTTGACAAGATTTTTAAGTAGTTCAAAATGGAACAGTCAAAGAAAGAGTTCTTGCCTGTGTTACAAGGTATGAAATTGAGTAAGACTCAAAGTCCAACCACGGCAGAAGATAGAAAGAGAATGAAAGTCATTCCCTATGCCTCAGCCATAGGTTCTATAAAGTATGCCATACTGTGTACCACATCTATTGTATACCCTACACTGTGTTTAGCAAGGGAGTACAATAGTGATCTAGGAGTAGATCACTGGACAGCGGTCAAAATTATCCTTAGAGGAATAAGGATATGTTTCTCGATTATGGAGGTGACAAAAGGTTCATCGTAAAGGGTTACGTCGATGCAAGTTTTGACACTGATCCAGATGACTCTAAGTCTCAATCTGGATACATATTGAAAGTGGGAGCAATTAGCTAGAGTAGCTTCGTGCAGAGCATTGTTGACATAGAAATTTGCAAAATACATACGGATCTGAATGTGGCAGACCCGTTGACTAAATTTCTCTCACAAGCAAAACATGATCACACCTTAGTACTCTTTGGGTGTTAATCACATAGAGATGTGAACTATATTATTGACTCTAGTAAACCCTTTGGTTGTTGGTCACATGATGGTGTGAACTATGGGTGTTAATCACATGGTGATGTGAACTATATGGTATTAAATCACATGGCGATGTGATCTAGATTATTGACTCTAGTGCAAGTGGGAGACTGGAGGAAATATGCCCTAGAGGCAATAATAAAGTTATTATTTATTTCCTTATTTCATAATAAATGTTTATTATTCATGCTAGAATTGTATTAATCGGAAACATGATACATGTGTGAATACATAGACAAACAGAGTGTCACTAGTATGCCTCTACTTGACTAGCTCGTTAATTGAAGATGGTTATGTTTCCTAACCATGGACATGATTGTAATTTGATTAACGGGATCACATCATTAGGAGAATGATGTGATTGACTTGACCCATTCCGTTAGCTTAGCACTTGATCGTTTAGTATGTTGCTATTGCTTTCTTCATGACTTATACATGTTCCTATGACTATGAGATTATGCAACTCCCGTTTACCGAAGGGACACTTTGTGTGCTACCAAACGTCACAACGTAACTGGGTGATTATAAAGGTGCTCTACAGGTGTCTCCAAAGGTACTTGTTAGGTTGGCGTATTTCGAGATTAGGATTTGTGACTCCGATTGTCGGAGAGGTATCTCTGGGCCCACTCGGTAATGCACATCACTATAAGCATTGCAACTAATGAGTTAGTTGTGGGATGATGTATTACAGAACGAGTAAAGAGACTTGCCGGTAACGAGATTGAACTAGGTATTGAGATACCGACGATCGAATCTCGGGCAAGTAACATACTGATGACAAAGGAACAACGTATGTTGTTATGCGGTTTGACCGATAAAGATCTTCGTAGAATATGTAGGAGCCAATATGAGCATCCAGGTTCCGCTATTGGTTATTGACGGAAACAGTTCTAGGTCATGTCTACATAGTTCTCGAACCCGTAGGGTCCGCAACTTAATGTTACGATAGCGGTTATATTATGAGTTTATATGTTTTGATGTACGAAGGTTGTTCGAGTCCGGATGTGATCACGGACATGACGAGGGGTCTCGAAATGGTCGAGACATAAAGATTGATATATTGGGCGACTATATTCGGACACGGAAGTGTTCCGGTGATTTGGAGAAAACCGGAGTGCCGAGGGTTACCTGAACCCCCCGAGAAGTAATGGGCCTTATGGGCCTTAGTGGAGAGAGAGAGAGGGCAGCCAGGGTGGGCCGCCCCCTCCCCTCTGGTCCGAATTGGACTAGGAGAGGGGGCGCCCCTCTCCTCTCCCCTTCCTTTCCCCTCCTAGTAGGAGTAGGAAGAGGGAGTCCTACTCCTACTAGGAGGAGGACTCCTCCTCTGGCAGCGCCTAGCAAGGGCCGGCTGGCCTCCCCTTGCTCCTTTATATCACAGGCAGGAGGGCACCCTAGAGACACAACAATTGATCCTTGAGATCTCTTAGCCGTGTGCGGTGCCCCCCTCCACCATAGTCCTCGATATTATTGTAGCGGTGCTTAGGCGAAACCCTGCGACGGTAGAACATCAAGATTGTCACCACGCCGTCGTCTTGTGGAACTCTTCCCGACACTTTGCTGGATCGAGTCCAGGGAACGTCATCGAGCTGAGCGTGTGCTAGAACTCGGAGGTGCCGTAGTTTGATTGCTTGATCGGTCGGGCCGTGAAGACGTATGACTACATCAACCGCGTTGTTATAACGCTTCCGTTTTCGGTCTACGAGGGTACGTGGACAACACTCTCCCCTCTCGTTGCTATGCATCACCATGATCTTGCGTGTGCGTAGGAATTTTTTTGAAATTACTACGTTCCCCAACACCGGGGCCAAGCCAGGGGAGATTGAGCCTCCTCAGAAATTGGACCGGCACTATGTCCAGTAGTTCCGCTTCAATAGGGGAATGGTACTTTCGGAGTAAACAACGGTAGTGCGTCTCTAGCACCACATCCAAGACAGAGGGGAAATAGGTAGTATGTTCAATACTTTTTTTCGGCAGTACCGCTTAACCAGGGAAGCAATACTACCGGCCATGAGTGCGGTACTACCGTCTTGACTGTTAGGTAGCGGTAGTACTACTCCCTCAGCCGCTACCAACCCCGGTACCAACTACGTGACAAAACTTTGTGACGATGGTCTAGATGGCGTACCAATGACCTTACATGCAATCATGGATGATGTGCCGCAATGTGCTTTAGTGCACGAAACAATGCACTTGCTGCAAGAAGCCCCCCTTCTGGTCCTGCCTACGAAATATGCGGATACAGCCAACCACGCATCGGACAACAACTCATCTTCTATGGTCAAGTGTCCCACCATCCTTCTTACTCTTAAAAAACAACATGTCATCCGAAAATAAGCTCAATGGCATTTAACCGAACACCTGTGGGGCGTGGTGGCTTCCATGGAGGTCGTCAACATGGTGGCAGAGTGTACCTAGGTACAAACAGCTCCAGGGTGGACAGCGCCGCCGTAAAAGGCAAGCGGGCGAGTCGGTGTTGGTTGCGAACGTCCGGCAATGCATGTGTGGCGGCCGGAGAGGTACATCGGCGACGACGGAGGTGGAGGGTGTGAATGTAAAGCAAGGCAAACTAGAAGAAAATGGGCCAAGTGGGCTGATTTAGTGGGCCTGGGGTGTCGAAGTCCAACGTGGCTGCTGTTCGGACTCCTACACCCTCCCCCCCCCCCCACTTTGTCTCCACTTTGCAGAAGAAAGTGCATCCGGACCACTGAGTGAACCGATACATGCCCGTGTTGGATGGCTTCCGCGGTCCAAACCGTGCGATCCAGACGTATGCAGGTGGTTTGAGGGTCGGCGTTGGAGATGCCCTTATGTGGGTGCAATTTTGTTTTATGTATGTGTTCGATTCCACCCATACCTTCCAACGCAAACCCCCTTTTAATAGTACGGTTTTTTATGACTCAAGAGAAAATAAATCGTTGGAACATCGTCTTTAACCTTTTTCTTTCAGAGTTGTTGTTGTTGCTGCTGCTGGTGGTGCTACTGCTGTTGTTCACAAACGTGTTTCAAAAGGAACCCATTTTTAATGAGTAAATATTTTGCACGAAACACAATTAGTATTTTTTTAGGGATACGTAACACAATTAGTAAATATCTCACTTATTGCAATGTGGATGCAACCCTCAACTAATAATGCTCTCGTGAAGTGGGCTAGCCCAACAATGTTCTTTCCTGCGATTTTGTGAACCTTCAATTGATGCGTAGGTCGCCAAATAGCAAGCTGGTGCGTACCCCCTCATCTTCGTTTTGGGCCGGCCCAATTCGGGGTTCCTTCCCCACCGGTTTTGGGAAGGTTTTAGAACGTTCTCAGAACCCTTTTTTTTAGTGTTACTTTGTTTTTCCTTTCGACTTTTGTTTCTTTTACTTTTTTCTATTTTATTTATGATTTTTTCCATCTTTCTTTTTTCCTTTATCTTTATTGTTCTGTTTTTTTCTTTCCTTTTTCTTTTTCTTTTTTGCAGCCATCTTTCAAATTGGTAAACAAATTTTCCCAAATTGTGAACAATTTTTTAAATCATTAATATTTTTTGAACTCATAAACATTTTTTGAAATCATGACCAATTATCAAATCCGCGAACATTGCTTTACAAATTTGAGAACAATTTTTGAATTGACGAATATGGGCCCTCAACACCCATCAATGCATGGTGTTCTTCGACTGATCGTTACTCTCGATGGTGAGGATGTTATTGATTGTGAACCCATATTAGGCTATTTACACAGAGGAATGGAAAAAATCGCGGAAAACCGAACTATTATACAATACTTACCTTATGTAACAAGGATATAGAGAGATTGTAGAAAGGGATAGGATAGTTATTTTTGCAAGAGACTTGTTGTAAATTCCTTAACTTCAGAAAGAAAAAAGAATAAAAACACAGATACATAACATAAAAAAAAGAATAAATAAGACGAGATTCGACCTTCCCCTACATATTTAATTTCTTCTCCTATACAAAAACTAGCAAGACCCACTCCATTGGTAATTCCATCAATAACACCCTTATCAAAAAACTCCGTTAGTTCGGTTAACCCCCTTTTTTATATTTTAGGATCTCTATCCTATGTTTTCTTTAGTTTAGTATAGTTTTCATTTTCTCATTAGTATTTGTTTATAGACTGGATAGGCGCCTGCGACATAGAATAGAGATAAAAGCATTACAAAAGGCTCATTCATCGAAAATCAAAATCATACAGACAGGAAAAGAAAATCGAATTTCTATCAAATCAATAGAACAAAGGATCCTTTCCCTGATTTGAATCCCGCCCTCCTTCAAATAGGATATCTCTAGACTTCCCTATAATAACTGCAATGATTTTATCCATTTTGCGAATTCCTACTTTGTTTTAAGTATATTTATTACTTTGTTTATAGATACATTATGTAAATTGATCAACTTTAAATATAAAAAATAAAGTAAAGAGTAAATAAGAAAACATAATATTTTGTCTCATAGTTCTGAAATAGAGTTCTTTATTTTTATTTTATAGTATTACTTCTCATTAATTATACTGCATAGATTAGTCCTACTATCTTAATTAGGTTCTAATTTAGTAGTATTCTCATTTTTATTTAATAGTCTATTATTATTTTATTATTAAATATTAAATAAAGGATAGAGCTATTCTTTTTTCTAGAGATTCTAGAGAAAGCGAGACAAAGTGAAACGAAAAAGTTTTCTTTATATAAGAATTAGATCTACATACACCATATCTAAATAGAATGGAAATCCAAAAGAAAGGGAGTTGGGATTCCATTGGATGAATCTTTAAAGAAGATGCAGCACAGAGGAAACAAAGGCTAAACTAAGCGCTTTTGTTTGAACAAAAAGATTCTTGTTTCACCGAGGAAAAGAGAGAAGTTCTGGATAAATTAACAATGCTGAATTGAATTGACTAATTTAAGTTCCGCCTATTCCACATTAATGGGAGTACATTATGTTTCTGTTTCACGAATATGATATTTTTTGGACATTTCTAATAATAGCAAGCCTTATTCCTATTTTGGCATTTTCGATTTCAGGACTTTTAGCCCCGGTTAGTGAAGGACCAGAGAAGCTTTCTAGTTATGAATCGGGTATAGAACCCATGGGAGGGGCTTGGGTACAATTCCGAATACGCTATTATATGTTTGTGCTCGTTTTTGTTGTTTTTGATGTGGAAACCGTCTTTCTATACCCTTGGGCAATGAGTTTCGATGTATTGGGTGTATCCGTTTTTATCGAAGCTTTGATTTTCGTGCTTATCTTAGTTGTTGGTTTAGTTTATGCATGGCGAAAAGGAGCCTTGGAATGGTCTTAACTGAATATTTAGACAAAAAAAAATAAGGAAAAGATTCTATTGATACAGTTATGATTTTGATTGAGTTTCCTTACTTGACCAAACAAGTTCCAATTACATTATTTCAACTACACCAAATGATCTTTCGAATTGGTCAAGACTCTCTAGTTTATGGCCCCTTCTATACGGTACCAGTTATTGTTTCATTGAATTTGCTTCATTAATAGGCTCACGATTCGACTTTGATCGTTATGGATTGGTACCAAGATCAAGTCCTAGGCAAGCAGACCTAATTTTAACAGCAGATGCGGTAACAATGAAAATGGCTCCCTCTTTAGTGAGATTATACGAGCAAATGCCTGAACCAAAATACGTCGTTGCTATGGGAGCCTGTACTATTACAGGGAATGTTCAAGTCTGATTCCTATAGTACTGTTCGGGAGTTGATAAGTTAATTCCTGTGGATGTCTACTTGCCGGGCTGCCCACCTAAACCAGAGGCAGTTATAGATGCCTTAACAAAACTTCGTAAGAAGATATCGCGAGAAATAGTTGAGGATGAACTCTATCTCAAAATAAAAATAGATGTTTTACTACCAGTCACAAGCTTTATGTTAGGCGCAGTACTCATACAGGAACTTATGAGCAAGAATTGCTCTATCAATCACCATCTACATTAGATATATCTTACGAAACTTTTTCAAATCCAAACGTTCAGTACCTTCCTACAAATTAGTGAATTAGGAGGGGGCTCTTTTGTGTAGGAAAATAAAAAGCAGGGCAATCTTTCAAACTTGCATCCGAAATGTGAAATATTTATACACAGAGGAGAGATGAAGACAATGCAGCAGGGTTGGTTATCTAATTGGCTAGTCAAACATGAGGTGGTTCATAGATCTTTGGGCTTTGATCCTTTGAGGAATAGAGACTTTACAAATAAAAGCAGGGGATTGGGATTCCATTGCTGTCATTTTATATGTATATGGTTAAAATTATTTACGCTCCCAGTGTGCTTATGATGTAGCACCCGGTGGATCTTTAGCTAGCGTGTATCATCTTACGAGAATACAATATGGTATAGATAATCCAGAAGAAGTCTGCATAAAAGTATTTGCCCAAAAGGATAATCCTAGAATTCCATCTACATCTTACGGATTTGGAGAAGTGCCGATTTTCAAGAACGCGAATCTTATGATATGGTGGGAATCTCTTATGATTATCATCCGCGCCTTAATCGTATGCTAATGCCTGATTGTTGGATTGGCTGGCGCTTACGTTAGTATTATATAACACCTAATTTTTATGAAATACAAGATGCTCATTGAATGATAAGAAATTCATGCTCACTTATACAACACAACTCCAGATTTTATTCAAGTCAAGGAATATTTTTAGGTTCTTTTCCTAGATGAAATGGAATACCTATTTATAATTAATTCCTAATTATACAAAAGCATTCCAGATAGACTGAGCAAAAAAAGGGTTTCATTTGGATTCCCCTATTTTGAAAATCGCATATTAATTTCCTTCATATGATCAGAAAAATAGGATGACTCAAAGAAGTTCTCTACCGGGAACTTTGTACGCGCACATTACTTAGCACAACTAGGAAAATAAGATAAGATAAAGATAAGCAAGACTAAAAAAATATTCGTCGGAATAGCGGAATACAAAATTAAGAAACACAAAAAAATAAAGGGGAATCTCACCCCCTTCTTTATCATAAAGAGAAGATCTATTTTAAAACTTCTTTAAAAAGAAAAAGAAGTGCCTCTATATTTATATTATAGATTTATCCACTTAGATGAATAAATATTATTAATGAATATGTATCACAATCCATCTCGAGGTATTTGGATCAATACCTATTCGGTGGATCTTTTTTTTTCTCTGCCAGGAACCAGATTTGAACTGGTGACACGAGGATTTTCAGTCCTCTGCTCTACCAACTGAGCTATCCTGACCTTTTCTTGTGCATCATCCCAGTAGAGTATTTGTATCTATGTCAATTAAAAGGACTAAAAATTAAATAAAGTATTTCAAATTTAAAATTTGAAAATGGGGGGGTAGTCCTATGCATTGTGCATGGTTTACTTAAATAAAACTTAAAATAGAGTGAATAACCAAGATTTCTTGCCGATACTCTAATAAAAAAGAAATCTATTCAATGAATAGGATAAGATCCATTGAGTTCTCTTCGCATTCCTTTGTGAAAGAGTAGAATGAGAAAGCTAATGAATCTTAAACCCATTGATAAAAAGAAAAAAAAGAGGATACATAATAATAATATAGTATAGTTAGGGAATAAAAGAGGATTTGGGGATAGAGGGACTTGAACCCTCACAACTTATAAAGCCGACGGATTTTCCTTTTACTAGAAATTTCATTGTTGTCAGTATTGACATGTAGAATGGGACTCTCTCTTTGTCCTCGTCCGATTAATCCACTTTTTTAAAGATCTCGAAAACTTTGAATTTGAATTGAAGAATTTGATTATTCAATATTCGATTGGAGTGGATTCACAATAATGAAAAAAAAAATTATGATATGAGTTTTTTATTTCATAATCATTATCATTTCTAATTTCATTTTTAAAAAAGATAAAGAACCTATATTATAATTATAATATAATATGAGTTCTGTGATTAATCGTTTGCTATGTCAGTATCTATACGTGTTTATTAAATGTATAAGGTATAAAACCCCTCTTTCTCTAATTTAGAATTAGAAGGAATTCCACTAACAACACAACGTAATTAACTCGATTTGTTAGAACAGCTTCCATTGAGTCTCTGCACCTATCCTTTTCATTTGTATTCTAGTTCGAGAACCCCTTGTTTTCTCAAAACACGGATTTGGCTCAAGATTGCCCTTTTTTAATTCTAGGGTTTCTCTGAATTTGGAAGTTACCACTTAGCAGGTTTCCATACCAAGGCTCAATACAATCAAGTCCGTAGCGTCTACCGATTTCGCCATATCCCCATTTCCCTCTTCTTTGAGACCAGGATTCCTTGTGTAATTTCATCCATCTCTTAGTTTTTTTTTGAATCATTGAGTTCATCACTCAACGTAGTCTAGCAGTTCAGTTAGACTCTATTTGAGAGACCTCGCTTGCTTATTGCAATTCAGAATTGAATTGATTCTATCCTTGATGTATTTGCAATTCAATCCGAATCAATATATCCAAAAGTTTTTATCTCCCCCACCTCCCGTCTTACTTTTTATAGTATTCAAAATTATACTATAACGCTTGATATTTATTCTTTTTTTTTCTAATTAGAATTAGCAATTTTATTTACTCTGACTCTATGTTCCCCTTAGTGAAATATTAATCCTCAAATTATTAACAAATAATAAAGTCTATAATGATCGAATGAAAATACCAATAAATTCTATAATTTTATTTTTTAATATCCTATAGTTAAGCATATCAAGCTAACTTTATCTTTAAGAAGTTTTAGTATTTTTTATTTTTATAAGTATAACTTCAAATTTAGAACTAGTTAATAGCTAAGATTAATAACTAATATCTGAGATTTTACGGATTTCCTATACTATACCTATTTCTATTTGTTACACTATTTCCGTTATGTAAGCCCACTTAGCTCAGAGGTTAGAGCATCGCATTTGTAATGCGAGGGTCATCGGTTCAAATCCGATAGTCGGCTTTTTCTATCGATGTTCTATGAACAAGAATCTCTTTTTTTCCGAATTAAATGGAGAATCCAGGATCTTTTATGTTTTTTACCTTACAATTTTGCTAGATACAAAACAATAAAATAAATAATATATATAAAAAATAAAGATTTTGATGAAATTCCATTTTTGGGGTACTTTAGTTGATTTTACTCTGTTTATCCTGTAGTTTAATTCAGTTTTAATATCGATGTATTCTGTAATGTAAATACAATGAAATTAATTGTGTAAAATTAAATTTCAATAAAATAAAAAAGGAGCCTTCATGTCCCGTTATCGAGGACCTCGTTTAAAAAAAATACGCCGTCTGGGAGCTTTACCAGGACTCACTAGAAAAACACCTAAATCCGGAAGTAATCTTAAAAAAATTCAATTTTGGGAAAAAAGGAGCAATATCGTATTCGTCTTCAAGAAAAACAGAAATTGCGTTTTCATTATGGTCTGACAGAACGACAATTACTTAGATATGTACATATCGCTGGAAAAGCAAAAAGGTCAACAGGCCAGGTTTTACTACAATTACTTGAAATGCGTTTGGATAATATCCTTTTCGATTGGGTATGGCTTCAACCATTCCTGGGGCCCGCCAATTAGTCAACCATAGACATATTTTAGTTAATGGTGCATTATAGTCAATATACCAAGTTTTCGTTGCAAACCCAGAGATATTATTACTACGAAAGATAACCAAAGACCAAAAGGTCCGGTTCAAAATTATATTGCTTCATCGGACCGGGAAATTGCCAAAGCATTTGGCGATTGACACGTTGGAATATAAAGGACTAGTAAATAAAATCCTAGATAGGAAGTGGGTCGGCCTCAAAATAAATGAGTTGTTAGTTGTAGAATATTACTCTCGTCAGACTTGAACTTAACGAAAAAAGGAAAGGTTCATAGAATTTTCTTCCCCTTCCCCTTTCCCCCAACTAAATCGCCCTAAGACCATTACCATTAATTCGTATTTTCCCATCAACTAGCTAAAATTGATTAACCCTAGGATTAGGATCTTTTTTTGTTTTTTCCTCTATATGTATTTTACATACCACAGTAATTTGCTATAGAGAATTTCTAATTTCTATTAAATCAAAATAAGATAATATAAGATATTATATTATTGCTGGAAAAAATTGTTATTTTATTTGATACATTGTGATCCTTAACGTTGATGAATTAATAAAAACGGAAAGAGAGGGATTCGAACCCTCGGTAAACAAAAGTCTACATAGCAGTTCCAATGCTACGCCTTGAACCGCTCGGCCATCTCTCCTACATAACTTATTATGGAAAATAAACTGAGTGAATAGCGAGTTTTCTTATTCCTGCAGTACAGGTACAACCGCAACCACTCGGTGGTTCCATAGTTCTATTGGAAAAATTCCTTTTGATCTAAGTGGAAGGATACATGATTTTTTACTAGAAATTGCGCTCGCTATAAAATAAAAGTTTTAATTTGGGTTTTCCCGCAACTAAAGAAAAAGAAAATGGAAGAATTATTTTTATTGCATAATAAAATAAAATAAAGAAACCTTAGAATTCCGTTTGCATAAGATACGCTACACCATACTATCGAAATCAAAAATAGGGTATGAGAAAATTAATAAAATAACTTTGAAAACACGAAATAGTTGATAACATAAGTTGTTGTTCAGAAATAGGAAAGTGGAATGAAATCCAGTCTTAGTCAAATATTTCATATCTCTTCGTGTCCAAGCAGAAGGAAAAGGATACAATTTGAGCTGAGCGGAAAATCCATATCTCTCTTATCCATTTAAAGCATATGGATTTAGAGTAGAGCATATGGATCAATCTATTTATAATTATAAGAATCGAATGTGTTTGTTTTTATGTTATTTTGTGAAGGAATGAAAACAATTCTATATAGAATGGGTTGGGAATTATGCCTAGATCCCGTGTAAATGGAAATTTCATTGATAAGACCTCCTCAATTGTAGCCAATATTTTATTGCGAATAATTCCGACAACCTCAGGAGAAAAAAAGGCATTTACTTATTATAGAGATGGTGCGATTTGACTCTTTTTTTTGCTTTTTTTTAGCCCTACCTATACCTCAGTCTTACGAAAAAGAGAGGGGGTTGGCATAGAGAGAACCAAATTTGTAAAGCAAACAAACCCACGCTTCGGGAAGGTGAGGCGAACTAACAATTCCTTCCGTCGTGTATCCTCGATTGATGCGGCTTCAGATACTTCAATTGTAGATTTGAGTATTGAGAGAAAGGTTACACCTACAGGATATGGTATGGTATGGATTACAGGCCAATCCTACTCTATTAGTATCCGTAGGCGGCATAGGGGAGAAAAGCACTACACCTAGAAATAGGAATCAACAAGAGAAAAACTTTGTTAGAAATTACCCCTTTCCTGATCGGTATCAGGGCTGGGAAGAATGGTTGGGATAACAAACAACCATCAGGTTTGTACTTTGGATACCCATATAACCATCAAAGATCGTTGAAGTAGCTAATTCCTCTAAATAGGAGGCGTTGAGAACAAAGAAATTATTGGAGCTATCGTTTTCCTCTAGCATTAATAGAATTCATTGGAGTTAAGAAAAACCTCTTGTGGGAAGGTTGGCTAGAGATTTCTTGGAAAAATACCAGCCCCTGTCGGTTCATAATGAGACGGGACTAATTCTATTTTGATTCTATTGATTATTTCGCTTAGTGCTCTGATGTACAGTAGGGAGGAGCCGTATGAGATGATAACCTCATATACGGTTTTGGAGCGGAGATTTTTGAATAGAATGAGCGACCGTAACAGATGTTGGCTCAATCCGAAGGAAATTATGCGGAAGCTTTGCAAAATTATTATGAAGCTACGCGACTAGAAATCGATCCCTATGATCGAAGTTATATACTCTATAACATAGGCCTTATACACACAAGCAATGGAGAGCATACAAAGGCTTTGGAATATTATTTCCGGACACTAGAACGAAACCCCTTCTTACCGCAAGCTTTTAATAATATGGCCGTGATCTGTCATTACGTGTGACTATCTCCACTATAGAAAGAAAAAAAAGAGAGGATCAAATTTTCTAGTAAATACTAGAAAAAAGGGCTTTCTACATAGGGATCGTAAAAACAACAATTTTTCCCTATCAGCTGTAGGAAGGAAGGACACTTCACGAGAATCAAAAGCGAAGAAAGTATGGCCTATACTACTACTCTATGGATAAAGTTTCTCAAATTGATAGAGAAAGCACCGTAAAGATCAATTAGTGAGCGATCGGGTCGATACAACTAAAAACTGCTTACTTATCCCATGATATGGGGCAAAATTTAGGAATCTACTTATGTAATAGAGTGGATCCCCTAAGGTATTGAGCAGCGGTGTAGCATCAGATCCTAAAGACAGTAAGTCTTTTTCTTTTTTATGAAGTATGAAAAAAAGTCTTTTTCAACGATTCTATATAAATTTATATATGAAAGCGGGATAGTTACCTTTCAGAAAATTTGAGCGAATGATCTATATCTATCTATGCTTCATTCTTACGAAGGTGGGAAAAAAGATCAAACTGATTATTGATAAAAATTAGGGTTTGAAACTTAGGTAATTAATTTCTTACCTTAGACCCAAGAACAAATTGGATCGATTTTTGATAAATCGAATTCAGTTAAGATAGGGAAATTCAGATAGCAATTTCTGAGCCGTATGAGGTAGGAAACTCTCAAGAAATGCGGTTCTAAGGGAAGGAACTTCCTATTTAAACCGAGGAGAACAGGCCATTCTACGAGGTGATTCGGAAATTGCGGAAGCTTGGTTTGATCAAGCTGCTGAATATTGGAAACAAGCTATAAGCGCTTACTCCGGGAAATTATATTGAAGCACAGAACTGGTTGAAGATTACGAAGCGCTTTGAATTTGAATAAGACCATGCTCCTTCTTTTTCATAAAATGGGTGGTTTGGTTGTTGATCCATTAATCAAATAAATTAGGTCGTAAGATCGAATCAAGAATTTCATTATATCCATTTCTTATACCTTCTATTTTATATGATATTTCATAAGAATAAACCATGGGGATAGGGTCTAGAATAGAAGTAATAAAGTGAATAAAAAGAGGGGGCAATCTAAATATTGCTAATATATTAGGACCATCTTATTAATAATTCTAATGAGTTATCTTGGAATTTAGAATCAAATAAAAAACCCTATATTATGCTCAAGGAAAGTAGATATAGATAGGAGCTTATGCCTTCAAAAAAATACACTAGAAAAATACACTAGTTTCTTAAATTAAAAATAAAAAAGATTTTTTTCTTACGTCGAGAAATATTTGTTTTTTAAGATAAACAATGTCCGTTAGGCACCTAATCTTTATGTCATAATAGACCCGAACACTTGCCTCGGATTGACTTCAATATATAATTGCTCCAGTGAATAACTAAAAAAATGGAAGGATGTTAGATAGTAAAGAAAAGAACTAATCACAATATCTATCTTTCAAAATCTATCTTTCAAAAAATATATATATATCTTTCAAAGATTCACTAAAAAGACAGTTGGCGGGTCTCTTTGTATGTCTTGTCCGGAAAGAGGAGGACTTAATGATTATTCGCTCACGGAACCGAAGTAAAAATTGTTGTGGATAGGGATCCTGTAAAAACATCTTTTGAGGAATGGGCCAGACCCGGCCATTTCTCAAGAACACTAGCTAAGGGCCCTGATACTACCACTTGGATCTGGAACCTACATGTTGATGCTCATGATTTCGATAGTCATACTGGTGATTTGGAGGAGATTTCTCGAAAAGTCTTTAGTGCTCATTTCGGGCAACTTTCCATTATCTTTCTTTGGTTGAGTGGCATGTACTTTCATGGCGCCCGTTTTTTCAATTATGAAGCATGGCTAAGTGATCCTACTCACATTGGACCCAGTGCTCAGGTAGTTTGGCCTATAGTAGGGCACGAAATATTGAATGGTGATGTAGGCGGGGGTTTCCGAGGAATCCAAATAACCTCTGGTTTTTTCCAGCTTTGGCGAGCATCTGGAATAACTAGTGAATTACAACTCTATTGTACTGCAATTGGTGCATTGATTTTGCAACGTTAATGCTTTTTGTTGGTTGGTTCCATTATCACAAAGCCGCTCCCAAATTGGCGTGGTTCCAAGATGTAGAATCCATGTTGAATCACCACTTAGCGGGATTATTAGGACTTGGGGTCTAAATTAAATCAACCTAAGTGAAATGGAGTCTCTATCGTTCCACTGCAAGAGTTAACTATGAGACTTCATACACCTTAAAGTTCATAGAACGAAAAGAAGTTTTTTGGAGGCCCTTATCCTCATTACGCCTAGCATTTAGTGGGCTGGATATTTACCTTATCAACTAGCAAATCCATAAGGGTTCTATTTGATTAGGCACCTGAATTGGCACCTGAATCGGACTGAACCGACTGTTTGTCGGGCTACTGTTCTCCTATTCTCCGAATCTATGAAGTAAGACATTGATTTTGCAATAAGATCGATTATGTTCATTGCATAATAAGCTCCTTTGAAAAGCATTGGCGCACGTGTAAACGAGTTGCTCTACCGAACTGAGCTATAGCCCTTATCAGAGATATCTTAACATAGAGATAATTTCTTGTCAAGATGAATATTTTCTAATGCGGAGGATACCCTTTGATCTGTATCTTTTTAGTATTTAGTTTAGTATTTAGTATATAACAGACCAATAACAGAGCGGTATTGCTTAGAAAAGGGATTCATTATATAATCGATCGAAGTAATGGGTCTTCCATTGTGGTGATAAATTGCCTACTTAACTCAGTGGTTAGAGTATTGCTTTCATACGGCGGGAGTCATTGGTTCAAATCCAATAGTAGGTAAGTAGGTAGAAAAATTACTAGATAGCATTGGACTTACTTCGCTTCGCTATCTAATAACTTTTTCTACCCCTCTTCCCTTTTTCTTTGTATCAACTATAAACCACTGGATTGTCTTCAATTGGATGGGGGAATCCAATTGACAGCCTCGATTCGTATCCTAGCTCCACATTTTTTACAAATTCAAAACATATTTGAAAAATGTGAACATCTTTTTGAAAACGTGAATATTTGTTTTGAATCATCAAACATTTCTCGAATCCACGTACATTTTTTGGAAATTGGGGAAACAATTTTTGTAATTCACGAACCATTTTTATTTTGATGACCATTTTTTTAATGTATGGACATTTTCTGAAAACATGAATTTTTTATCAGTGATTTTTTTAGATCGATGAACTTTTTTTATAATCCGTGAACAATTTTTGAATTTCCTAACCATTTTTATAAATTCATGAACAATTTTTGAATTTGCAAACACTGTTTCAATTTCGTAACTTTTGTCAATACATAAATAGTTTTTCAAAATCATGAGCAATTTTTTATTTCCCAAACTTTTTCTCAAATGCATGAGTTTTTTAAAATATGCAAACAGTTTTTGTGAAATCACAAAAAAATTGAATCCACGAACATTTTATAATTTCATGGATAATTTTTTTCGAAAAGCAATTTTTTTAAACTTCCGGAACAATTTATAATCCCAAATCATTTAGAATAGGAAAAAACACAGAAAAAAGTGAAAAAATCAAAATGAAAAAAATAGAGGGCCCCACAAATGGGCCTGCCCAAACGGACATGCTGGGGGAGTGAGGAGTGCGCGCTACGGCTCCTCCTAGCACGCACAGCGCCTGATAGGAGCCCCCGTTTTGGAAATTAGCCAAAACAAGGATGCAGGCATTTTTGCTGTTTACTGAGCGAAGGATGCACGACCTTGACATGATTAAACTAAGTGAAACTAGCCAAAGAACTGAATAAAATGAGCAAGATGTAGAAATAAGGGGTACTAATTTAACCGAGATATTGAGGACCATAGAATTACACAAAAGACTGTCTTTTTTAATAAATCAGAACTAAGGAATTATAACTTACTCCCTCTGTTCCTAAATATAAGTCTTTCTAGAGATTCCAATATGGGCTACATACGGAGCAAAATAAGTGAATTTACACTTTAAAATACGTCTATATAAATCTGTATGTAGTCCATATAGACATCTCTAAAAAGACTTATATTTATGAACGGAGGGAGTACGAACGAAGAAATGAAGGAATTACACTGAAGAGTGAAGCAAAAATGACCGAGACAAAGGACTGAAAGATTTATCACAAAAATGACAGACCAAACATGAAACAAAACTTGCAGTTTAGGTAGGTCATAGACAATGATAGGTGAAAGTTTGAAAACTGCAACAGGGATAAACTATCCAGAATGATACACTGAAAAGTGATGCATACACAAGGACTGACGAACAAAAGACTGAATAACTGTGATCTCAAAATTGAAAATGAAGACTGAGGAATGTATACAAAAGAAGATACTTAAATGGCTGAACAAAATGATAATATTCACGACAATTTAACTATGTCATAACACATCGCAAAAAAGTACTCTATTATAGCTAAACTGCTGCCTCAACAGTACTCCATTTTTCATGACTCATGATTGCAATCAGCAATTCAGGCGTTTAGTTTGATCACCAACGGAGAGGGAAGTCCCAAAATAGGTCAGTTTCACCTGAACTTTGGTCATTCCTTGTGCAGAAGAACCGGTGCTGGAGCATGGAACTGGCCAGCTGATTTTCGAAGTTGCAGCGCCCCCATCTATCAACAGGCAATCCTGATGCAAGTGATTCGACATGTCAATGGGCATCCGTACAACCAGATAAGAAAACAGGAAAAAAAAACATTACTCCCTCCAATCCAGATAAGTTGTACTAGAGCTGCGACAATTAATTTGGATCAGATGGAGTATTAAACTCGATTAGAATGTTAAATACTAGTGAGATTCTGCTGACATGCTAAAAATCTGCACTTGTAACTTCAAACGAAACAAGCTTATAATAGCTTGACATTTTGGCTCTCGCTATACAAGCTTAGAGTAGGCTGAGACAAAATATCACGGAAATCACTAATCAGTATATACACATGTTAAGCGATTGAGCCTAACAAAACCTACCTGAAAAATTCACTATCCCCCATGCTAGCAGAACGACATGTACACTGAAAATTGACACTGAACAAACAACAAACACCATCGCTTCTGACAAAAGAACACATGCCGCCACGGCGCCCTTCGACTGAATCGTTGAGCTATAACTTGTTTTCCATCACTGATAAAGGCTCTCTCATGTAAAAACAAAGACAAATCATACGCAGGACACATGAACTGGACCAAAATTGCATAAAATGAAGTCTCTAGAATCCTTGCACAGGGAGGCAGGGTGTCAACCATCTAGGGCAATGAGTAGATCGAATGGATGGAATCGAGGGGACGCCTCCTTGCAAGTCAAGGGGGAAAGGGGTGTGTGGAGGGATAAAAGGGCCCTCCCTCCTCCCTCCCTCCCTCCCTCTCTCTCTCTCTCTCCTGATGACTATGACAGACAACAATGGCTCGCAGCAGACAACCCCCAAAAAAGGGTCGTAGCCCGCAAGACCATATTCCAGAAACCCACAACGAAACCCTGTAACCTGACAAACACATCCACAACATGCTGAGATTCACGCTCCAAATCCAACGGCCACAAAATTTGTCTGAACGCAAAATAAAAAACAATCGACTGAAAATTAACAAAAATGTAATACTAGAATACAACGACATAAGCAACTATCACAGATTTAGAACTGACCAAAAAAAAGGAAATGGAATCACAAGGCAACAGCTGTAAACAATTTGAAGGCCAATCTGCTGCACTAATTCATTATGGAAGACTAAAACAATGGCACCGCATGTAACAATACCAACATGCTTTACCTGACACCATTATGATTGCTAAAAACTATGTCCTCAATCCTCATACACAAAAACTACAACAGAATCTAAAGATGCAGAATGAAACGTGTCAGTTGTAATCTCTGCATAAAGCAATAGATGGTAGAAAACCACTAATATGCAGTGAGAAGACAAAAATAAGTTTGAGTACCTCAACAAAGTTCTGTGAGAAGATTAATCTGAGCTTAATTCTGGGCTTCAAACTCCTGCTTGCTCATGAATATTGCAACTGGCTCACCAGGGGAAGGCGGATTCTTGTCCAGCACAGAAGCATGCTTTCCAGCTTTGGCACGAGCAGCTCCATCAAATACCGGCAGGACCTCAACATGCTCAAGACCCAACTGCCTTCTGATCAGCTCCAGGTTCTCTTCGAGCACATTTATTTCACCAAAAGGAAGCTTCAAATTTAGAGCCTGGGGACCAACGTTCCTTGCTTCATCTTTCTTGAACCTGATGAAAGGCATGCAGAGCTTCTGGACTTGTTTGAAGTTTGTTTCGCGATCGATGAAGCAGTTCCTCAATGCTTCATTAATCTCCTCGTCGGGGGCAAAGGAGCGTGCTTGGCTATCAAAATTTGACTGAAGCACCCTTAAACATTGCTCTTTCCATCCATCATAGTGCTCGTTGACGTATATCAGACCAACAGTGAGCTTGTTTTCTGCTGAGGGAGGAGGTGCAGCTCCCTTCTTGGGTTTCTTGGAACCAGACTCTTGCTTCTGAAGCAACTTCCTCATTAAAACAATGGAGTCCTGTAAATATTTGTTCGCACTTCTTAGCGTAGGATCCGGGGTGCCTGCAACTGGCCAGCCAGCTTTTATTGCAAAACCTTCCTTTTTCAGGATCTTTTGCCACACATGCTCAGCATAGTGGGGACAGATCGGGGTGATAAGCCTGGTCTGGACATCCATAAACCGCCCCAACAACTCACGATTCATGCCAGCCGCTCCACAAGAGAGTCTGTACTCATCTCTAGCCAATTGCAGGTCATAGAAACCAGACTTCAGGGCATCTCTGAACATGAAGGCGTTGTAGCTCTTCTCAGTTTCTTTTACAGCAATGTTGATCTCATTAGCAAACACATGGTCAGCATACGTAGAAGGAGGACCGCCTCTCAGAGAAGATTCAGCAGCTATAACTTCTTCCATCCAAGCAATTTCCTTTGTAAGCCTCAAAATAGCAGCATTTGCAGTTTCAAAAACAAAGTTTGCATCGTCCATACCATCGCCAGCATCGGCAAGGGCAAACCTAGTGGCATCCGAAGAGAAATCTTCAATAGCCTCCCGAAGAGTTCGGAAGTTCCCTGTGGACTTGGACATCTTCTCAGAGTTAAGCATAAGATGCCCATTGCAACGAAAACCACGAGGCCAATGATGCTCTGGAAGAAGTGCTGTATGATTGTAGATGCTGAATGTTAGATGGTTCTGGATAAGGTCCTTGCCAGATACCCGAATATCAAAGGGGTACCAATACTTGAACTCTTGCTTCATTTTGCTCAAGAGGGCAGGAGAGATGTTGCTATTGGGTGCCGGACCATCACAGAACACATATTCCCATACTTCATCTGTCATTTCTTCAGGCTTGATAGAAGATATTTCTTGTCCATACATGTTACCATTTTGTAGATGATGAGCAATGGTGTAATAAGCCATGTACAGGGTTGAATCTGAGAGAGATTCTACCAGGAACTGCTCATCCCATGGAATGCGAGTACCTAGGCCAAAAGAGCGTGAACATGCCCACTGGTTCAGCCAGCCCAACGTGTGTTCGAATCCGTTACGGGTTTCAGCTGAGAATGTATTCATATTTTCCAAGCATTTGACTGCCTTCTGCTTCCATTCAGCTTCTCCATAAGTTATGTACCACTGATCTGTAAGAGCAACGACACACTCATCACCAGACCTTGACATAACTTTCTTCTCAGGCTCACTATACAACACAGCAGAGCCTTCTCCAAGAAGCTTGTTCTTTATCAGTGGCTTCGCTTCTTGAACCTTTCTACCATTAAACTCCCCTGCAATCATCACTCCATCTGTAAATCCTTTAAGGTATGTCATCCTTTTTGCTTCAGCAAGCTTCTCCTTGTCATTCTGGCTCTTAATCTTAAGATCAAGGCACACCTTCTCAGCCGACTTATCCCCAAACTCAGGTATGTTGATTATTGGTATGATATTAAATGGAAGAACCCACTCATCTTGGACCCCATACTTCTGTCTCAAAGCAGGCTTTGTGATTAAATCTTGCAGTGCCATGTAATCATCTGGCGAATCACTTGGCACACTAGTCACAATGCCAGTACCTTTATCTGTCAAGATAGTGAGCATGGGAAGTGCATATATGATATCATTGAATGAAAGAGGAGACTTCAATGGCAACCCAATCAAATCATTGCCAGTAAGCTCAGCTAAGCAGGTAGGCTTTTCTGGGACCCTGGATAGATGCTGATACGCAAGATTAAGCGCTGACCTTGCTGTCACAATGAAGACATCAGTTTCATTGATCTCAAAAGCCCCATAATTCCCATCAGGCAATACCCAACAGTTTGTTTGCCCATACATTGTCTCAGGTCTTAATGTAGCAGCTGCCAGATAAACATTCTTTCCTTCCAAGGCCTTCAACTTGGGAGGAAAAGGTGGGATCACCATCATTTTAATCAACACATATTCTTGTGGCTGCACACCTTCACCTGATGCCCTATCATGATCAGCACAAGGTTGGCCATCCAATGGAGAGTAGATCGTGTACCTCATATCCTTAACAACTTTGCCCATTTTCTTCAGCTTTCTCATCTGCCAGCGAACAAAAGCATCATAGAAAGGATTCATATCAGTGGTTATGAATGAGCGCCTCCAATCACAACCCAGACCAAAAGCCTTAAGATCTTCCTTTGCCAGTGGCGGGAAGTAGGTTAACCAGTGAGACGGATCCTGAAATTTGGCGATTTCTTCATTCGACAGACCAAAGCCCCTCATGATCTCCCACTGGAACTTCTGCATGCCAGTCTTTGCAGCAGCCTTAGATTTCTTACTCTTAAATTTATCTGGGGCAACAGCAGCAGCCTGGTCAGCCTGGCTATCATCTGCCACTTCAGCACTTGAATCATCCTCTGCAGCAGGAAACACTGGAGGATTTCCATACTGTTGAATCTCCCTAGCAAGCTTATCAGCTGAGGCCTTGATGGGCATCCCAGTACAATGAAAACCAAACGGCAAAAGGACATTTGAGCCGCGGAGTCTGTGGTATGCAGCACCGAACTCAAGTTTGGACAATGAGAAGGCGTGACCCAAATGTAGCAATCCATTCATGTAAGGGTATGGAAAATTGCCAAAGAACTTTTCACCAGGGCCAGGAAGTCCATTGCCAGGTTCAGCCTCAAAAACCTTGCTCTCCTCCCAACATGTTTGAGCTTCTGATTGGATCTTGAGCAAAAGGTCTCTACGTGCATGACTCTTGGCTCCATCAGTATTTGATGACATTTTGCTGCGATCAACAAAAAATAAAGGTGTCAAAAGGGCAAGCATCTGGATTTAATCTAACTCAATTCAGGAATATATTCATATAGATACATCAACAACAATAACAAAGCCTTTAGTCCCAAACAAGTTGGGGTAGGCTAGAGGTGAAACCCATAAGATCTCGCGACCAACTCATTCATATAGATACATCAATGAGACATTTTTCTGAACGAATTTTAGTAGTGCAATCTCCTTGAATATCTCGTTTCAAACATTCCTGACAAACTCATGGATATGAAAGCCGTGCGATGAAGCTAATTATGTAACAGAATCATAATAAACCATTAGCAAACATTATCAAGACATCAAACAAAATTAGCCTTCTACTACAAGCTAATTATGGAGGTCAAGTAAGCTGGTGTTATGTTGCATAGTTGTCTAACAATGTAATGTTTCTTCTGACACTGATGCGTGCGTAGGTTGGCATATTTGATGCAAGAAACAGCACAAGAAAAAGAAAATATATGCTAATGGAGATGGCTGGAGGGAACTGCAAGGAAATTAGCCTTTCCTATTAAGTATCTTGAGCTCAAATTGATTCACGTGGATGAAAGTTAGCATATGATATAGTCACAGTACTGACAGTTTGTGGGTTAGTTTAATTAATTTGCTTTTGTGCGTTTGGTACAGTCCTTTGTCATCTTGGACAATGCTTGCTAACTGAATTCACTTTCTGCAGATAATATTCTGGAGACAATATGTAAAGATCGAAGCATGATCGAAAGAAATGTAAGCCTAAAAATTCAGCAAAGTCCTGACTATGCTGACCAGTTAGAAACCGGAAGTCCCTCAAAATTTGCTCTGTAGTACTAGAAAGATAGCATTCATGACCTTATTTCTGTGTAAATTTTGTAGGCCGGATTATGAAGCTGGATTGCAGGAGTTGCAGGCCCGGGAACAGAAGCTACGCATCACTTGGGCCAACTACGACCCCACGAACTTACTACAAGAAGCCGGCAGATTACAAAACATAAGAAGCAGCATCGATCTGCCTGCCCCAAAGCTACGAATCTGTAGCCGCGGCAGCGCCGTTCTACTGTCGTGGTAGCAATCAATCGCGCGGGTGGACGGGAGACGCGATAGGATGAGTACCTGAGGACGGCGCGCGAGGCAGGGAGCCGCAGCAGCCTCAGGGCGGGGAGCGAACCGGGAGCCAGCAGAAAGCGACGGCGACGGCGACGGAGGAGGCTGCGGGTGGAGGGGGCTAGGGTTTATCCCGGCACACGGTCACGTGGGCCTTGATTGGCGACTTGGCGTGCACGAACCAGGACCATCAGGCTGGAACGGGCCGCCCAAGGAACTTGATTCTTTTTTCCTTTTATTTTTTGCATCGACGAACTTGATTTCACGACGTTTTGAGACTAGCGATCGGCCGCCATGTTTGGTTGAGCGATCCTGGTGACCTTCAGTTCGTCCCTGTAAACATTATGACAGTTTGAATAAAAAACTTCGTGGATTGTTTAAAAAAAAAAACTTGATTTCACGACGTTGGTTGGACATTACGATCTCTCCTTTTTTTTACCCCTAAAATAAGAAAAACTTTTTTACGGGGCCCTAAGAAATATTTTAAGATAAATTCATCCATTTCACATTATCTAACCAACTTTATGCCCGTTTTTAGAGCATCTTCGATGGCAGCCTCAAATTTGAGGACAGCAAAAGTGAGTTTTAGGTCATCATTATTTTTTCTTCTCCAACGGCGGCCCTAAAATAGGGTATCACTACTCCAAAAGATGCCGCAATTCGTAAAATAAAAGAGACATCTGCTTAAATAATAATAACCACATCTTTCTTTTCGAGAGTTGCATACATATTAAAAAATGAACTATGGATAGATTTTAAACTTTACAAAATCACCACATATCAAATTGAAATTCAAATCCATGTATTAAATTTAACTTCAAAACCCCACTGCCTATCATAAGGTCTTCATTGCCTAGTGGTCAGGTGCATTATTGCAAGATTTTCTTTGTTTTTGACTTCTCAAACCCCCAATCATTATTCTTATTCTTTTTTTCCTTAAGTGTGAGGCACACGCTTGCGCTCAACTCTACATAGGTAGTTGAGTGATTGATTAACGAAGGCAGGCGGTCTTACTATTGTACCCGGTATGTCTGGGATTTGTGTTTTTGAAGCAATCACTAATCCATGATTTTCTTTTGTCTATGACAGATACTGGTTTGTTCCCAATATAATATTGGCATTCCCACTAAATTTTTGGGAATTGATTTAGACTTCATAAAAATATTTTTCTCTTTCTTGACCTCCATGGCAATGGAACTATGTATCCATACTAGCTAAGTTTTGCAAGTTTGCACGAATGAGCAAGGTTTTGGACTTCGCTTTTCAATGTTTGTTTTAGAGTTAGCACCAATGAGCTTAGGTAGTCAACCTTCTTACTCGAGAGCAAGCAAGGTTTAATACTCAGTGGGACCGCTAACGATGTCCTGCACCGGGGGTGGCTCACTCAGGGGGGGGGGCGTCTTGGTGCATACTGGGTGCCCCCCATGGCCCAAGACAAGGGAGAATCCCTAAGGAAGCGTAGGAGACCTTCTTGTCCTCCAAGACAAGGGCGACGGCGCCCCATATCACATATGTCATCGTGTAAATCCTATACCTCCATGCTTATATAGAGGGAGGTCGGGCAACCCTCTAGGGCATCACATCTCAGATAACAACTTTCAGTAGCAATTTCATACATCATTGTAACCCCTCGCACGAGGTATCCCTCCACCATGAATAACAAAAGCAAGCAGGATGTAGGGTATTACTCTACGGAGGCCCGGACCTGGATAAAACCCTTGTGCGACCTTCGATCTGAGACTTCCAGCTGCGCTTGGACCCCTACCGGGATCTGATGGTTTTTTGCTCCGTCCGTTGGCTCAAGGCACGGGCGGCGCCGGCTGGAGATCAATCTCAGATCAGATCGGTTTAATCCTTCGACGACCTCTCGCCAAGAAAGAGCCTAGTCTTTGCCTCCCTGACTTTCATGATCGATGACATGGGCCGGGTCAACGTCAACCGCTGGCACAACCTTACACTTAAGCATATTCAGCAGCACCTCGCGACGGCTGCCACCGATCAGGACGGCCTATGCCACTGCCATGGTCAATGGGATCTGCGGGCCACCTCTGCCATGCATACCGAAAGGAGCCCGCACCGACCACTCAACTCGTCACGATGGTCTGCAGCAATGGTCGCCCCACCCACACACCAGAAGACTATCTATAAATACAATACACGGAGAACACTTCTTTGCAATCCTTCTGACGCCACATATGCATTGATATTTGTGTCCACCTTGTGAGAACACTATTTTTTTCTTATAAAAAGTATAAAAACTAGCGAATAACTAGTTATATGGAGTAAAATGGATCCCTTAAATGGAGTCAATTTTTTCAAAAACCAGGAATGATAGCTCTAACAACCAAGCAATTCTCATTAATTGAAATCATCGTGTTCAGTGCTTCATTGGGTGTGTCCTAGGAATTTGATTTGGTATTTTTGATCAACCTTGAGTTGGATGACTTATAAAGGGATAGCTAAATGGATTACGTGGTATCCAATTCCCAAGAAATATTATAGAATTTTAAAAAAAGGAATGTATTTCAGAAGTAACAAGATGTTTGAAAACATGCATATGACCTCTTAGGTTTGAGAAATTCTGAAGATACACAAATAGAGCAAACTTGGTACTACAAAATCGGGCCATCTTGAATAATATGGTATACTATTGAATACCGCATGAACTTGTGTGGAAGATTGTCTAATTATGCCAAAGAAAAATGTAGATTTTTTTTCAAGATATTTGAGTCAACAAAAGTATTTATAAAAATTGCAGTATATTTAAGGGAGACGCTACGCGTCCGCCGGGTGATCCGTATGAAACATCCGCCACCTCGAAGGCCGTTCGATGTACGCGCGCGCAGCCGTCTGATCTGCTTCTGGCGCGCGGCTCGGTCTCCTCCCCCGACCCATTAATTCTTGAAACAACGGTCGAGTTGCAGAAACAAGCGTCTCGCGAGCCATTCGATGCGTGACGCGAGCTGTTCAATCTTCCTCTCTAATTTCCTGCAACGATGCTTTTGTTGCAAGATCTGGTCTTCTCTGATTCCCTGTAACAAGACCTTGTTACGAAACCTCACCTTCTACAATTTTCGTGAAACAACGGTCGAGTTGCAGAAAAATCATCTAATTTTCTGCATATCTTTCATGCGTCTAATTTTCTGCAACAAGATCCTTGTTGCAAAAATTGCAACAACAATTTTCGTTGCGTCTAATTTTCTGCAACAAGACCCTTGTTGCGAAAATTAAAACAACATCTCTGCCGCATCTAATTTTCTGCAACAGGACCCATGTTGCAAAATTAGCACGGCCATGGATGGGGAAGCGAGTGCAGCCATGGATGAGGGAGGCGAGCGTGGCTGCGGGGATGTATAAGCACCGTTGTTGCAGAAAACTTGTAGCGGGAAACTAAGCTCGAGGAGGCGGCAGCCATGGCTGTCCACGCCGGTGCTCCCCGAGCAGCGGGACAACGACGGACGCGGACACTGGTGTTCTCGGGGACGGCAGACGTGGCTCCAGATCTTGTTTCAAATGCGGCGGAGGAGGAACTTGGGCGGGATGGAGGCAGGAGAAGAAGAGGAGGAACGTGGTTGAGGGAGGTCGAGGAGATAAGGTTGAGAAAGGGAAGGAGATAGGCTTTGCGTACCCTCAGCGCCACGTGTAGCGCGGAGAAGGCGGCGGACGCGGACACTGTTTTCAGCCGGTTTAAAGCGCTATGAATATTTGCAAAAGACAGCGTTCTGAAGCGATCCTATAGATAGCAACCATACGAATGAAACAAATCACATAAAATGATTTACGAAAATCGTGAACCTGGAAAGGTGCAGACAATATATGAACGTGCCAGCTAACAATAAGGTTTAATGAATAAATTCAGTGTGACAGCCCCCGTAGCTCAGTTGGTTAGAGCGTTGGTCTTATGAGCCGAAGGTCGCGGGTTCGAGCCCCGCCGGGAGCACTTTTTTGTTATTATTTCATTATATAAACGTTGATAAATACTCCCTCTGTCTAAAACGTGTACAAATATTTCTTTCTCCATTGGAGCCGCACCGGGAGTATCTTTTGTTTGGTTTTATCATGTTTTTTAATCATTGATATAGTAGTAGTACGTATGTTTTTCTTTCAGAATAACTCAGAGTGAATTACTGCAAGTTCCCCGCCGGGAGCACTTTTTTGTTATTATTTCATTATATAAACGTTGATGAATACTCCCTCTGTCTAAAACGTGTACAAATATTTCTTTCTCCATTGGAGCCGCCCCGGGAGTATCTTTTGTTTGTTTTATCATGTTTTTTAATCGTTGATATAGTAGTAGTACGTATGTTTTTTTCAGAATAACTCGAGTGAATTACTGCGAGTTATGAGTATATTCAGCGAGCTAGAGGTCACGAACTCCGTCAGGGGCATCCCAGATAGACTTGTCTCCATTAGTCCGTGGGCAAGGCCATTGCACTTCCGGCTCACAGCCACCACACGGGATGAACTGAATCTTTGCATAATCTCATTGGGAATCATGAATCAGCGGGAACTATAGCGACGCAACAGGGTGCTCAGCTTGGAGGTCCCTGATCACGCGTAAATATCTGGTGCACCGGAGCTTGCGGTGCTACCAGTGCACCAGACTCATATTATGCTTTTAAAATGTTTAAAAAATTCTGAAAATAATTTAGCACACTCATACAACATTAATATATGTTGTCACGAAAGGTCAAGTCAAAATACTAAACATAACTTGAAAAACAAAAATGATAAATTCAACACTGAATAGTACACAACACAATTTGGGCTTTAGATTCGGCCCATTATCACACTGATGTCAAATTTATCATTTTTGTATCTCAAAAAATATTTGAAATTTTTATCCGAAATTTTGTGACATCATACATTAATGTTATGTTAACATGCTAGAATATTTTTTAGATTTAAAAATATATTCTATGGCATCCGGTGCATCGGTAGCATTACAAGTGCGGGTGCACCGGATACATTCCCCCCTGATCACTGCCGCGCAGCATATCCCCTCTGGATAGTGGATACAGCCGCAAGTGCCGATAGGCCGGCAAGTGGTGATAGCTTCGGTTTCCTGGCGTTGATTTGCAGGGTTGACGGAGACAAATGCTCTGCCCAGCCAATCCCTTGCCATGGCCCCAACCGTGCTTGCCCAGCCTGATCGGGGAAATGCGAGACCAGTGCTTTGCCTGAATTCGTGTCACTGCCAGTGCGTATGCATTTCAGTTCCTCGTCGTACCTGAGTAAAAAATTAGCTGATCCCGCAACAGATTCTCTACCATTCCCATGGACTTCTTCCAGCGTGTCCACTATAAGCGATGGTCATCAAGGATATTCTGACGTATTATGCCACCTTCATTGGACTTAAAATCAATTTCCACAAAATCAGACTCTCATTTATTTCAACTGTGATGAAGACAGGTGTGGTCAATTGGCCAACATCTTTGGTTATGTGACGGAAAAAATGTCTTTTACCTGTTTGGATTACCTCTGGGTACTACCTGACCCACAGTCCAAGAACTCATGCCTCTAGTTTGCATGGTGGATCGAAGACTCTTGGCCACGCTCAATATGATCTCATATGGCGGCAAATTATGTCTACTTAATTCAGTGGTTACCTCTCTGGTCATCTTTGCCCTTTGCACTCTGCGACTGCCGACCAAAATCATTGAACTGTTGGACAAGATACGAAGGAGATGTCTATGGACCAAGAAAACTAAGCAGGGTGATAAAAGTAACTCTTTAGATGACTCCTTGCTGCTCTGCCGGTGGGTTAGGGAGCGGAGCTGCTGAGCAGGAGGCTCTGTAGCTTCCCTCTCCCACAGTACCTCACTATCGCAGGATGCCGCTAACCGACACTACGATCAGAGACCCTTCGAGGAAACTGTGTGTGATGCAATAATCACAAACGGTGATGTAAAAAACCCGTCAAAAAAGATGCAAAATGTTTGCGATGACGGATGCATCAAACACGGTTCGGATTTTAGTTGCGTGTGCGATGAAGGGTATACGGTTAAGTTCAATGAACTGTTTGCAATGAGGAAGAAGAATAGAAACGGGCAGCCAAATGAATGTGTGTGCGATATACAACATATAGTTCACTCGGATAAACTGTTTGTGATTAGGCAACACAAAAAAAACGGTCAGCCAGATCAAGGTGAGTGTGATATACGGCATACGGTTCACTTGGATGAACTGTTTGCTTTGAGCCAAAAGAACAGAAACGGTTCAATTTAATAGGATGTGTGCGATACGCGGCAAACAGGTCTGTAAACAGAAATGTGTGCGAAGACCGATAATAACATAGATGATTGCTTCTAATAAGACGTATGTGGTATGCTCTGTCTACAGAACATCTATTAGCCTGGGCGACCGACGGTCATCCGGGTACGCCATAAGGATGTGAAGAGACATCCTATATCAGCAAGGACTAGTTGTTCCACCAATAGCTCATCTAGGAGAACTCTCAAGTTAACTGTGCTCAGGCTGGAGCAGCCATGAGATGGGTGACCGGATGGGAAGTTGTCAAAATTTCAAAACCCACTGATGGATGGATCATAAATGTCTTTAATGGACCTTTAAGATACATCCCATCAGTGGGTTTTGAAATTTTAACAACTTCCCATCCGGTCACCCATCTTTTAACACATGTTAAAGAAGGTCTATCGCATTACTTTTTGACAATGTGCGATACGTGGCATACAGTTGATCCATCCGACCTGTTTGTGATGGAATAAGCCGTGTGTGTTGTGGGGTGATGTCCTTGTTTTGAATTTTTTTGTTTTTCTTAACACATGTTAAAGAAGGTCTACCGCATTACTTTTTGACTATGTGCGATACGTGGCATACAGTTGATCCATCCGACCTGTTTGTGATGGAATAAGCCGTGTGTGTTGTGGGCAAACGCTTGCTAGTATACAACTGTTTGCGATTGATGAATTCATCACCGACGGGTTCCGTAGTGTGGTCCATGTTCATCTGATCATCATCTACTTCTTGTGCTAGCTCCATGTTCCTTATATGCTAAGTTTCCATTAATTGATGTCATTTTATGGACACGCCACCGTTTCCCGCCATTTCCTCACCTGTTTCCCGCCATCCAGCGATATTGCGCATAAACCTAGGCGGCGCGCGATGCACGGAGGCAACAAGCGCAGCCTGTAGCACATCCACCTTTCCCCAAGCATGCCAACTCACCAAAGCGCCGCCTCTGCCATCAACCTCGTCGACGAGGAAAACGAGAAGGCGCCATGGCCCGTCGAGGCCGAGGCACTCCCCGACAACGCGATGGACGACGCCGTGATGTGCGTCATTGCCAGGGTTGAGCAGACCCTTGGTGCATGATGCTTGAGCGCCGCGGATCAAGATAGGCATGTCAGCGCCGAGAGGCTGCAGCTCGCCGCACAACATGATCGACGGGCACCGCAGAGCAAGCTAGGCGCGTCCGCGCCGATTGGGTGCGGCTCGCCGCACGGCGAGACCGTTGGAGCGCCGCAGAGCGAGAGGCGCGGTGCGCCGCACAGCAACAACGGATCCATCGGCGCTTGCCTGTTGTCGACACGGCGTCGCAGCTGGGTACACATCCCGTCAGTACCCCCATTCATCGCCAGGAGTGGGCAGAGGCCCTCTGCGCCGTACTTGCACCAGAGGCCGGCCGCGCCGTACTTGCACCGGACGCCTGCCGCGCCATTCGTATGGGTCGCGCCGTTCGCCTTGTCCGCGGCCCGCTCGATGCCAACGCGCTGGTCGGTAGGCTTGACCGCCTCCTTGAAGGAAATATGCCCTAGAGGTCATAATAAAGTTATTTTTTTATTTCCTTATTTCATGATAAATGTTTATTATTCATGCTAGAATTGTTTTAACCGGAAACATAATACATGTGTGAATACATAGACAAACATAATGTCACTAGTATGTGATGTAGGGTGGAATCCTATGGGGTTGATCTTTCACGTTTGGAGAGGATCCCTACGAGGAACACAAAGAACGAGCTGGAGAGCACGAGGGAAATCACGAGGAAAACACAAGAGAATCACTCAAACCAACAAGATTCGATTACACATGCGCTAGATCGATGAACACAAAGAGAGATACATGATCCACGATCAACAAAGGACGATACAAGAGGTAACCGGGTTCTTCTCCGTGAGGAGGTCTTGATGAGGCCACCCATGAGGGGGTCTTGAGGTTGGTCACTCCAAGAGGAGGTCTTGATCTCCTAGTGGAGTGGATCCATGGAGCAAAGCTCACATATGTCTATCATTTCCTTTGCTAACCCTAAACATAGCCCTAGGTATGGTTTATATAGTCTTGGGGTCGAAGTAGATGAAGAGGGGCTTGGATTGGGGATCACAGCCGTCCATCCTAATGAGCCTGTGCATACGGGGTAAGTTGGGCCCACGTCTTGACGGGTCCCGTGGGCACGCAGTGCAGGCTGTCTTGCAGGGGTGCTCCAGCGCCAACTCTCTGAGTAGTCCGTGCGCACGGGGTCTTCGAGGCCCGTGGGCACGGGGTCGCCTGGGAGGTGCTGAATTGATCTTGTTGCACTCCTTCTTCCTCCTTGTGGCCTTGTGGTCCTTCTCCAACTCCTTTGGGGTGTCCCTCACCAGCTTGTGGTCGTCGGTCTTCGTATCTAAGGACACATAGAGCACTTTGGTGAGGTAGCAAGCAAGTCCAATGGATATTCATGATATTCTCGAAGAAGAGCGGGTTCACCATAATTCCAATGGCGTATGTTCGAGGTCTCGTCATATGTTCTCTTGGGGTATGGAGAGTAGTCGGAGTGTACATGGGGATGAACGTGGGATGCTCCGCATCATCTCCCCCCCTTGGGAAAGATCCGACCTCGGATCGTGATCCTCATCACCATGGAAACGGTTGTCGTAGACGAACATAACTCGATGTCGTGGCACCTCAACTAGAAGGTCCATAGGGTCCATCTCCAATGTCGGTCCTCCATCCAATATATGCATCATGTAGACAAGAAGAAGGAAACAACAATGAAAGTATGGCCCATCCAATATGCATATTTGAAGATGGCTCAAAGGGAAAGAGTTCACCTTTAGGAGATTCTCACAAATGTTGGTGTTGCACATCATGTACGCCTTCACATAACCAAAATGTCTCTTTATGGTACTGCCTTGTGAATCCTTCAAAATGAAAGAACATGACAAACACTCGGAAAAACAAATGAGGTTAGTGCAAATGCAAGACCTATCATTCGAGGGGCGAGATACCCAATAAGTGTTGTCATCATTCTTATCATAAGAAAGGACAAGGTGTGGTATTTTATGTGAGGGAGTCCTGGATTAGGGGGTGTCCGGATAGCCAAACTATCACCGTTGGCCGGACTCCTGGACTATGAAGATACAAGATTGAAGACTTCGATCACGTATGGGATGGGACTTTCCTTGGCGTGGAAGGCAAGCTCGGCGATCTGGATATGTAGATTTCCTACCATTGTAACCGACTGTGTAACCCTAACCCTATTAGGTGTCTATATAAACCGAAGGATTTTAGTCCGTAGAGACGAACAACAATCATACCATAGGCTAGCTTCTAGGGTTTAGCCTCTACGATCTCGTGGTAGATCTACTCTTGTACTACCCATATCATCAATATTAATCAAGGTGAGTAGGGTATTACCTCCATCGAGAGGGCCCGAACACAGGTAAAAACATCGTGTCCCTTGTCTCCTGTTACCATCCGCCTAGACGCACGATTCGGGACCCCCTACCCGAGATCCGCGGTTTTGACACCGACATTGGTGCTTTCATTGAGAGTTCCTACGTGTCGTCACCTATAGGCCCGATGGCTCCTTCAATCATCAAGAACGACCACAGTCCAGGGTGAGGCTTTTCTCCCGGACAGATCTTCGTATTCGGCGGCTTTACCTTTGCGGGCAATTCGCTAGGCCATCTGGAAGCAGATCGAAAGCTACGCCCGCCATCGAGTCAGATTTAGAAGCTTGAACTATACGGCCGATGTCCGCGGAGACTTGATCTTCGACGGATTCGAGCCACAGCCGAGCGTGCCGCCTTTGTCTCGTTGGAGTGCGATCTAGCTCTGCCGCCGAGCAGTGCCACAGGCCGCACGGTGCCCGCTCCGACCCTTAATCCGGAGCTGGTTTAGCCGATCGAGGACGGTTGGTTGGACACCGCCTCGGGGCTGAAATCTCTACGGCGATTGAGCGAACACCATCCTGTCCTTTGCAAAGCTCGTGACTCCTGTGCCGGACTCCTTTCCGGACTCCGAACCTCCACGCCTCGCCACCGAATCCGACTGGGCGCCGGTTATGGAGTTCACCGCGCGGACATCTTCGGCGCTTCGCCCATTGGCGATATCCTGAACTCATTAAAGTCTCTCTCTTTGTCGGGGAGCCTGGCGAACTACGGTCGGGAAGGTTGGGATTCGGATGACGAAGAAATTCAACGCCCACCCACCACCCACTTTGTAGCCACTGCCGATGACTTAACAGACATGCTCGACTTGACTCGAGGACTTGACGATATGGACGGCGGCGCGGAGGCGACCAAGAACCAGCGCCCACAGGGCAATCGGGCGACCACCTCAACTTACGATATATATATGGTGGACACACCTAAGGGAAGCGATAATGAGGAACGACGAGACGCTGCGAAAGAAAATTCCCTCGGGAAGCAGTCAAAGCGGCGGCGTAAGCGCTGCTCAAAACCCCACCTCGACAAAGATAGCGCCCACACAGACCCAGCCATAGAGCAGGGTGATCCGCCGATGACGAACATGCCATTGAGCAACCATCCGAACAGGCCAACTTGGACAAACAACCCGTCCCCGACAAGGACAGCGATGCGGGCGATCTCACGCCCGGACACGTCATTGGATCAGAAGAACCTCCACAAAGAGCTCCTCGCTACTGCACGTAGCTTGAAAAAGCAGAAACAAAGGCTCAGAACAGCGGAAGACGCACTCCGAATGAGATGGAGTAAATTACTCAACACTTCAGACAAATATGGCGACAGCCGCCAAGCAAAGAGCTACCCAAAGTGCAAACTACTGCCCGAATTCGATGAGGATGCCGTAGAGCCCCCACGATCAAAAAACAAAGAGGCCGTCGGGTCAGATAGATGACCACATGGCAAACGTAGAGCGGCAAGCGGCACCGCACACAAGCCGGCACGCGATCCGCATAAGGATTCACACCAAAAGGATGGCCCAGTTAGATCTATCTATGGGCCAAGGAAACAAGTTCTGGCAAGCAATACAACACGTCAAATATCCGAACATCACGGCACACCCAAATACAAGGGCGCCACAAGACCCTCTATGTTTCACCAATGAGGTCTTTGTATCATGAATTTCAGCGGGATTCAAGCCCGTAAACATAGAGGCATCTGACGGAATAGACAGACCACAGAGTGCGGATTGAGGATTATATCCTCCACATACACATGGCGGAGGAGATGATCTCCACGCCATAAAATACCTACCCCTCAAGCTCAAAGGGCCAGCCCGGCATTGGCTTAAAAGCCTCCCGAAAACACCATTGGTAGTTGGGAAGAGCTTGAGGATGCTTTTCGGGCCAATTTCAGGGGAACCTATGTCCGACCTCCGGACCTTGAGCGATCTAAGTCACATAACCCAACAGCGGAGAGTCAGCTCGAAAATTCTGGAACAGGTTTCTCACCAAAAGAACCAAATAGTCGATTGTCAGGACCTTGAAGCCTTAGCAGCTTTTAAACACAACGTCCGAGGGCGAATGGCTCGCTGCAGACACCTTGGCCAGGAAAAGCCAAGAACAATGGCCGCACTAACAAGCCTCATGACCCGCTTTAGCGGCGGAGAGGATAGCTGGCTAGCAAGATGCGATGCAATGACCCAAGTACATCCGAAGTCAGGGATGCGAATGGGAAACCACGACGCAGCAAGGACCAACGCTGGATTAAGGGGAACGGTCCAAAGGGCGCGGCAGTCAACGCCGGATTCAAAAGCTCACGGCAGAACAATAAAAAACTGCCCCTTAAGGACAATAGCGATGATCTATCCAACTTAAACAAAATCTTGGACAAGATATGCCAAATCCACAGTACTCCCGGGAAGCCTGCAAACCATACCCACAGAGATTGTTGGGTCTTCAAGCAGTCCGGCAGACTCAACGCCGAACACAAGGGCTCGACACACCAAGTGAGGATGATGACGAGCACCACAAGCGAGCCGGAAAACAAAAGAATTTCCCACAAGAGGTCAAAACAGTAAACTTACTTCAAGTAACAAAAGGGGAAAATAGAGCGGCATCCATTGAATTACGCGCCGCACAATCTACCCCAGCGGAGTCCCAACACTGGTTGTCTAAACCAATTACCTTCGACCATCAGGACTACTCCGAAAGTATCCGGAACGCAGGATGGACTGCCTTGATACTAGAACCTATAATCGACGGTCTTCAATTTACATAAGTCCGAATGGACAATGGCGATGATTTAAACACCTGCTATTTGAGGACACAATCCATAACATGGGGATAAACCCAAACAGGATTAACCATAGCAACACTTCCTTCCAAGGAATAATGCGAGCACATATGCCCATTATACGGGCTCCCTACTATTGGAAGTTATGTTCGGCTCACCCGACAACTTCCGTCGGGGAAAAAGTTGGTCTTCCACATCGCCCCATTTAAAAGTAGCCATCAAGCACTCTTTGGGGCCTTGAAGCTTTCGCCCGCTTTAACGCTATATCACATTATGCGTCTCTTAAACTTAAAATGCCCGGTCCACGAGGCATCATTTCATTAAAGGGAAGCTGCGCGTGTCCCTCAAGGAAAGAATGTGAGACTGCCTTAACAGCCTCACACTAATACGGACTTGCTGGCCAAAAGCGTCTAAATTAGGTCGTTCAGACCCCGGACACGGTTAGGCGAGTCTGGCATAAATAAACATGATGCTTACTAGCCGCGTACCCCCCTTACTAGGGGCTCCACGCATGTACACTAAGAGACAATAAAGCTCAATTTTACTCATTTTTGAATCATACTCTATTTTATTTCCAATTACATTTTAGCGCGATCTTTTTCAAACTAAGTTCCTCTCTTTTACAGATGAACGCCGTGCTATACCCGTCCGAGATACGGCTGCGGAGACACGGTATGAGGCGTGCAGCGAGGACCCGTTGCAAGGATTCTTTTCAAATTAAGACCTGCGTAAACCTTTTTCACTTTGTCTCTTGTTGTTACTCATCCCCGGTCTCTTATTATAACCGAGGAGGAGGCTGGCGTTTTGGCATCGGCCCGCGTCGAAGTTCATGCGATACACAGACACGAGGGCTTGTTACCAAGGGCATTGTTCGCCCGCTTTATAAAAGACCGAATACCTTAGGGAGTGTTCGGCGTCTCGAGTTAGGGCCTTATATGCATCAGCTCGAATCATGTCTTTGGTCAAATGTTGGGTTTGCGGCTCCTGTGTTTGCTGCCTTATGTTCCGTTTTATCGGCTAGCGACACCGGAGAACTCTGCGATTGTGCCCGATTCGCCGGGTGAGCACCTAGGTAGAGAAAGCAAAACCGACTATCATGATATAGCGAGACTGGTCAACCACTCGATGACTCACCGGAATGTTTAGAATTCCTCGCATTAATGAAGGACCATTTTCGGTCAGTACATACGCACCGAATTCGGGAGAGTGCGGTGCCCCGAGGGCTATATAGTAGCCCCACCATCGAACTCCTATGGCTAAGTGAAAGTGATAAAGCATTATAGTCCGGTTGCCTAGTTTGCTACGCTACCACCTCCTTTATAGGACCAAGGCGTCGGATTAAGTGTGAAAGCGCGACTTCTTTGCAAACACCCCGCACTATGTGCGTGGGGGCTGAAAACCGAACTGCCATCTTTCAAAGTTATATACATATATACATCAACGGCATAAAGGAGGTAGTTTGCTACTTGAAGGCACAAGTATAAAAAGCTCTTACATTAAATTGAAGCGTTGTTTCATAAAATTATACATGTCATTCAAACATAACATCCTTCGAACGCTGCGTCTCTATTAAACGAGCGCCGGAAGAACTTCCTCAAAATAGCGCTCGATCGGTACTTCGGCTGCCGTCCGAATCTGGGGCGCAATATCGGTGGCCTTCATCTCAGCCCACTATGCCTTGACACGGGCAAGAACCATCCGCGCCCCCTCAATACACGCCGACCGCTTCATTGCGTCGATACACGGTACCGCACCAAGGAACTGCTGCACTAAGCCAAAATAACTCTTGGCCGGGTCCGCTGGCCACAAATGAGTCATGACATGCTTCATGGCAAGTCACGATAATCGATTCAACTCGGCCCATTCGGCCAACTGATCGGTCGTCAGCGGAAGAGGGCGCTCGGACTATGGAATTGCGACCAAAATAGCTCTTCCCTTCGTGCCCCTTCCGGCCTCGGAAGTGCTCAATCGCGTCCGCGGCTTCGCCGCTAAGTCCAGATAAGCATCCTCCGAACTCCACGGCTTGTCCAAGCGAGCATACTTCGGATCCGTATATTTCCTCCGCAGCAGAAACGGTTTTCCAGCCGCAATATCCCCGGCCTGACTCAGCTCCTCCTTGGCAGCTCTCATAGCGTAACGGGCATCCTTGGATTCGGTGGTGGCCTTTTTTAGGTCCTCTTATTCCGCTTGACGTTCTTTTTCAAGAACCTCGCAGCGGTCGGTAGTATTCTTCAGTTTCAGGGCCAAATCGGCCATTTCCTCTTTAACCCGGCGATGAGTAGCCCGTTCGGCTTTCGGCTCTTGACGCCTTTAAAGCGGTCGCATTACTCTTCGGGCTTGCTCTTTAGCTCGAGCAAGTTCCGCCATGACCTCACCACAGCGACACCGTCGCATCAAAGCATACAAGTAGTAAGGCATGGGCGTCAAGCTCCCTTACCGGTGTCCGCGGAGAAGTCGCATACCTTGTGACTCGTCAAACCATTTATTAACGGTAGCGATGTCGCATCCGCCTCGTCAAGTTGCCACTTTAGTTCGGCAAATTCATCGATCCGGCTAGCCATCGGACGCCCGCCACCTACATAGGAACGGCGACATGTTAGTCTTGAGATTATGATCCTCGGCATGCTTTCGGCCAGACAAAGATACCGAGTCTCGTGGGCTACTATCTATCTGGGCGCATTCTATATGCATAAGCATTAGAAGGTACATCATTTTTTTCGTACCTCAAACCTGTCGATAAACCTCTGGCGGCTTCATGCAATCCGCTCTCGGCGGATGCAATTCTTTCAATTACCGTAGCCATTAGCGCACGGTGATCTTCGAGATATACGCTTTCGCTGAGCAGGTCCTTGACTCCTCCGACCGCACGCCCGATTGGCGGCGGACCATCGGCCCACGGGACTCGGGAAACTCTCCGTGGCGACACTTTAGGGTCGCCTCGCCTGCAAAGCGCGATAGGTGGAGGCGTTTCGCTTTCTATCATCTCCGGACGAAGATCCCCCGAAGACGAGCTCTGCTGAGAAGGGCTGAGATCCGAACTACAAGGTACAATTTTGGTTATCTTCAGAAATAAATACAAGGATGTTCTTTATTCACAGGACCCCTTCTTTTAATTACGGCTCGCTGGAGGGCTGATCCCCTTGGGGAAATAGTGCGGCTGGGGTACTTCCCGGCGCCGGACTTTCTGACGAAGACTTCTTTCCCCGTTTTGAGGCCTTGGCTTCCGGGTCTTGAGCGGTCCTCTTCTCTCCTTGGAGGGAGGATCCTGATCCCTCTTCCTTGAAAGCCTCCTTGGCGGAGGCATCTACTTCCTGCTCCCCCTTCACCTTCTTTAAAAGGCGCGGCCTTCAACATCTTGGTCGACATGGAATCCGGCGTGGTCTCTGGGAGGGAGCGGACACCTTATCAACTTTGCCTTGGCTATCCACTCCTGTTCAAGAAACGGCTCCCTTAAAGGGCATATATATGATAAATGAATGAACATCCTGTCCGATTCTGAGGTTACTTACTTGAGTATCTGGGTGATTGCAGCTTAGACCTGCGTCCTCGGTCAAGTCCGGACACTTCTCCTGTGATCCGAAGAACAATTTGTACGTCTCCTCGGGCGTCGCGCCCATAAAATGTTGGAGAGCTCGTGGTCCCTCCGGATTAAACTCCCACAGACGGAGGGGGCGACGTTTGCAGGGCAGAAGGCGCCGAATCAGCATAACCTGCGCCGCCACGACCAGATTGATCTCTCTTCCTTGGAGGTCTCAAATACGGCCCTACAACAGAGGAACGTCCTTGGACGGCCCCCAGTCGAGCCCCCGGTTGACCCATGATGCCAGCCGCTGTGGTGGACTGGCCCGGAAGGTGGGTGGCGCCACCCATTTGGTGCCCACAGGAGGCGGTGATATAAAACCACCCCGTTGCCACAAACCAAGCTCCTCTTGAAAAGAGCCCTCGGGCCATGGAGCATCGGCACACTTGCTTATGACCGCCCCTCACTTTTCTGCTTGTTTCCCCTCGATCATCTTGGCTCCACCTTGAAGGTCTTGAGCCACAATCCAAAGTGAGGGGTAATATGGAGGAAGGCTTCACACACGACAATGAATGACGAGATATGGAGGATGGACTCCAGATTCAACTCATGGAAATCCAGCCCATAATAAAACATGAGCCCCCGCACAAAGGGATCCGTCGGAAGCCTAAACCCCGAAGGAAGTGAGACACGAACACCACGCTCTCGCCGGGCTCGGGAGTGGGAATGACCTGCCCTGGAGCAGGCAGCCTATGCGAAATCTCGCCGGTTAGATACCTGCATCTCGCAGCTTTAGCACATCTTCTGTGACGGAAGAAGACATCCATCGGCCGAGCTGGTCGGAGCCGGACATAGTCGAAGGTCCGAAGCGCCTAAATCTGAAGCTTTGGGTGTTAGAACTTCGGCGAGGCGAATTCGATGGAGGGTGGAAAAAGAAGAGGGCCTTGGTCTCATTATAAAGAGGTTGAATACCAAGAGCCCTCCTCGTGGTCGATTGGGACTCGCCGATAGAGGAGGCGTGCCAGCGAACGCAGTTGGAGTTACCATGTCCGTATTGATGAGAATCCCTGAATAAGGGGGCACGATCTATGCTTTGATAAGACGTGCCAAGGAAACCGCCTCGCTAAACGCGCTGAGGTGGAACAGTAAAAACGATTCGTATAAAGGCCTGGCCGTGGTGTGATGTCACGCCGCGGAATACGTCAGCAGATCTGTGCAGAAGTTATTCTCTCTACGGTAGTATGTGGAACTTGTTTTGCAGAGCCGGACACTATCCTTGTGTTCAAAATCTTCTATGAAGTATTCGGAGGAGGAAACCGCCTTGCAACGCCGAAGACAATATGCGCGCCGGACTCGTCGTCATTGAAGCCTGGTTCAGGGACTCTTGAGGAGTCCTAGATTAGGGGTGTCCGGATAGCGAACTATCACCGTTGGCGGACTCTGGACTATTAAGATACAAGATTGAAGACTTCGTCCCGTGTCCGGATGGGACTTTCCTTGGTGTGGAAGGCAAGCTTGGCGATACGGATATGTAGATTTCCTACCATTGTAACCGACTCTGTGTAACCCTAACCCTATTCGGTGTCTATATAAACCGAAGGGTTTTAGTCCATAGGAAGAACAACAATCATACCATAGGCTAGCTTCTAGGGTTTAGCCTCTCTGATCTCGTGGTAGATCTACTCTTGTACTACCCATATCATCAATATTAATCAAGCAGAGGTAGGGTATTACCTCCATCGAGAGGGCCCGAACCTGGGTAAAAACATCGTGTCCCTTGTCTCCTGTTACCATCCGCCTAGACGCACAGTTCGGGACCCCCTACCCAAGATCCGCCGGTTTTGACACCGACACCCCCGTTCCCAGAATGCCGACAGTAGCCCCCGGGCCCAAGGCGCGGTCGGGCTTGACTTCGAGGCGGAGCCAAAGGCCAAGCATGGAGCACCGCGGGCCCCAAAAGCCCGCGGCCTTGGTCAACGCATGGCGGTTGATTGGACGTGGGCATCTCCGCTTCCCCACGCTGCCTCGGCAATTGCCTGACTTGACAAAAGGCTGGCGCGGACAATGCTTGCCTTCATTGCTCCCCTTTGCCTTGCTCCAGATCCCCTTTCTCGCTCCTCGCTGCCAAAACCTCTAGATCTGCTCCAACCTTGCTCCGCATCTGCGACCAATGGCACCACGTAAGGTTAAGGCCTCCTCGGCGCCGACTTGGTATGAGCTAGCTCTTGAAGCACCCAACGTCACGGAGAAGAGCCTAGCCGCCACACGCTTGCTGACGGCGGGGGAGAGCAATGAGAGGGGGAAGGCGGAGCTCCGGCTTGCCTCCAACATGCCGGAACCTGAGGGAAGCACCATCTTCCCCTTCTTCACGAGCAACATCGCCGCCGGGTTGGTTCCCCCCTTCTCTGACTTCTTCTATGAGGTCCTCGACCATTACGGGCTGCAGGTGCTGCATCTTCATCCCAACTCCATCCTCCTCCTATCCATCTTCGCCTACTATTGCGAGGCGTATCTGGGCGTGATGCCGTCCGTGGCTCTTCTGCGCCACTTCTTCTTCCTTCGCATCAGCGAGGGCCATGTCTCCGGGTGCGCCAATTTCGTTGCAGCCAGCAAGGCCAACTCGATCTCGAACACCGGGAAGAGAGCCGACAACATCCGGGCCAAATGGGTCATGATGGACGCCAAGGGCGTCCACCCGCACTTGGCATTGTCGACGGAGGTGCCCCAGTCCAACAAGGGGTGGCCTCGTGCAGAGCTCACTGACGAGCGGGCATTGTCGGTGTTGGAGCAGATGAAGACCGAATTGAAGCCAGGCAACGCGAAGGCGACCAAAGTGACCGGGGCTATGCTCATGAGAGAATTCTTGGCGCTGCACGTTGCCCCACTTTAGGCGCGCGCGCGCCCTTTGTGGAAGCTTGGAGATGAAGAAGACAAGATTCTCCTGAGTTCGGAGGCCACCTTGATGATGGTGGCTCTGTCATCCTGCACCTCTTGGTTGGGGACAACCAGGAGTACCCGCCGAGCGCCTTTGTTCCCTTGTTCCACCGCAAGGACTGGGAGCGAATCGTGGCCTCCAGGCCGACCTTTGACGCACGCGGGCTGGTGCCGCCCACGCCCCCTGGAGGCCCTGTGGCGCCGAAGCCGGTGGAGCTATCTTCTGACGAGTCCCGTGGGGAGGAAGAAGAGGAGGTGGACTCGGAGGCGACCCTCGAGGAAATGGGGGAAACTTCTCCTTTGAGCAAGGCCGACCTCCTCCGCGCCCTACCAGACGACGCCGAGATCGACGCCCGCCAGGAGGACGGGGTGCTGCCCCTTATCCCGACAAGGGGCAGATCGTCACTGGTCTCTTGAGATGCCACCCCCGCCTTGACGCCGCCTGGAGCTGCCTCCAGCCCTTCTGCCATACCGTCTTCTGCTCCCGGAGCCCGTGTGCCCACTTCTCAGGCTCCGAAGCTTTCGGGTTTCAGGATCCCCAAGCGGAAGGTGGACTATGTCGCGGTGTACCAGTAAGTGCTTCGTGCTTCATCTTGTTCCCGCATGTGCTTGCTATTTTCTGACGTTCACCTTTCGTTGATCAGGCCGATGTCTTCAGTGAAGAAAAGGAAGGAGGATGCAACGGCCGTGCCCCCTTCTGCGGAGAAAGGAGGCGACAACACTCGCACCTCCCCGGCCCGGCCGCCCTCGCGAGGCCAAGAGGAGCATCGTCGGGAGGAGTCAGCCCCCGCGGCCCCGCTGGCTTCGGAAGCGCCGGTGCCTGGCTCGGCTGGTGAGATCCCAAAGGCCCTGGAGCCCATGATCTCCCGAGGCCACAGTAGCAGCGTCGCCTCCTCCTGCTGCGCCTCTGGCCCCAGGCTCTTTTGCTTCCTCTTCCGCCTTGGAGCGTGTCCTTTCGGAGATGGCCCAGCTGCGTGAAGATCTCCTGGGCGCCGATCCATGCTTGGTGGCCGGGCGCCTGGAGCTGGCCTCCGGCTAGCTTCATTCTGACGCGGCGGTCTGAGCGACACTGAACCAGGCCGTGACGGCCTACGAGGAGGAGAAGCGGGCCACCACACAAGCTGCGGCTGATCGTGAGGTGGCGCTGAAGGACGCCAAGGCCGCCCACGACTGCTGCCGGGTGCTGGAGGACGAGTTGAAGAGTCTGCGTGACCAACACTCTGAAGAAACCCGTGGCCGCCAGGCGAAGGAGGAGGAGATGAAGGCCCGGGAGGACGCCGTCAGGGACCGTGACGCCGAGTTGGGGGAGTTGGCGAGGGCGCAGGCCGCAGATAGTGACCGGCTAGAGGAGCTGGAGCAGAAGGCGAAGGCGAGGGAGGTCGATCTCGACGCCAAGGCGAAGGTCCTGGCTGAAGACCGTGTGGCCTTCTCGCTTCTTGAGAAGAGGTCAGTGGCGCCAAGTCCTTTGTCTGAGAAGGGCTTGGAGAGGCCGCTGACCACCGACGAGGATGGCCTGCTCATTGCTTCCCCACTTGGAGAAGGCGCTTGAGGAAGTCGTGGAGGGCATCGGTCCCATGGCTGAGGCAGAGGCTCGTGTCCTTTCTTTAGCTGCGCTGACGCGTGTCTTCAGCCATCTGTACCTTCGCGACCCCCACGCTCATCTCGACGAGCTCTTTGGAGCACATGGTGATGAACAACTGCAGGCTTGCCGCCGCTTGACCGTGAAAGGTTAGGTGGAGGACCTGGTGAAGAAGTTCCGCGGCTTCGTCCTCGCGCCCTCGACCGGTGATGCCATCGATCCTGCGGCTGACGGTGCTGGTGAAGGCGACGCTACCAAGGAAGGAACACCTTCTGCGGGCGATGGTGGTGTACGGGAGTGACCTGCGCCTGCTTTCCTATTTCGTTCCTACAGCATGCGTCGGGCCTCGTGGAGGCGTTAAACTTTTGTTTGATATTGTGAGAACAATATGTCTTGTAATATTTGCTTTGGGATTTTGCGATTTTCTTCCTATTTGCTTTGTGTTCTGCGTCGGCAGAGCCCGGCCGCGCGCATACCTCAACCGCCGTTGGGCCGACCGGAGACAAGGAGGGACCAAGGAGTGAGGGGCTATGTGACCAGTTAGGCTCTTGAGTCACGATGCTCAGGAGTCCCCCTTGACGCGCAAACAACTTATAGGAAGAATAGGTGGGGATAGGTTAATGTTCTACGTCGGCAGAGCCCAGCCCCGCGCTGTCGGATTTCGGGTTCCGGCAGACCCTCTGGGTTCGAACTCTGGGGTGCACGCGGAGATCTCACCTCCTACCTACCTACACCTCGCCGCCTCGCAAGGATCTAAACTACACAAAGAGCAACACAAGGGACACAAGGTTTATACTGGTTCGGGCCACCATTGTGGTGTAATACCCTACTCCAGTGTGTGGTGTGGTGGATTGCCTCAGGGGCTAATGATGAACAGTACAAGGAAGAACAACCTCGTGAGGGTCTGTTCTTGGCCAGTGCGACGAACTGCTAGGGGGAGTTCGGTCGCTCTCTCTCTCTCTAGATTTCTTGATCTCTAGCTCTGTTCTCGAGCCCGGATCCCTCTACCCTGTGGGTGGCTAGTCCTATTTATAGGCAAAGGCCCTGGGCCTCTTCCCAAATATTGAGCGGGAAGGGCGCCAACAATTTGCCATTTTGAAGGGGAACATCTAGTACACTTATCCTGACTAAAGTTGGTCCTCGCCTGCCAAAGGCTCTGACGATGACGCCGGCTTGGGCTCCACGATGACCTCCTTCCTGCCATTGTGTTGGTCTTGGTCTTGTTGCACGAAATGGTTTCCTTTGCTTGATACTCTCGCCTGCTCTTACCTCCTTAGAACCAAATAGGAAATGAGGACACTGCGCGGGCTGGCGCCCGCCTGGCTCCCTTGGTCGTCATGGCTTGCGTCATGGGCACCTCATGAGGTACCCCGCCTTGATCTCTCCGCCTCCTCGCGAGCCAGCCTGACGAGGCCGTGCCATAGGAAGTCCGCCCTGCGAGGCTTGGCCCCTTGCGAGGGTCTTGAGCTTGTGCTGATGAAGATGGGCCGTACTGGGCCACCCCTTGAGCCACGCTGCAGGCAGGCAAGTCTGGGTACCCCCGTTCCCAGAACGCCGACAGTAGCCCCCGGGCCCAAGGCACGCCTGAACTTGGCTTAGCGGAGAAGCGAAGGGGCAAGTGCGAAGCGCCGCGGGCCCTAACAGCCTGCGGCCTTGGGCGCCGCATGGCGGTTGATTGGACGTGGGCGTCTCCACTTCCCCACGACGCCTCGGCAACTGCACGAATTGACAAGTCCCTGCATGCAAAGCGGGTCATGATTACCTGTGATCGTGGAGGTCGATGGTTGGCCTTCCCCGGCTATAAGTGCACGAGCAGCGCGTGCCCTTCCAGTCCATCTCTTCTTGCTTCTCCTTCTTCTCCATGGCTCCGCCGAAGAGGTTCTCGGCCGCGGAGAAAGGAAAGGCCCACCAGGTGGAGCCCGACTCTCCCCCGGCCAAGCGCGGTCGAGGCCATCCTCGCAAGCACCCTGTGGTTCCTGTAGCGGCTTCTCGCGGCCGCGGAGGCGATCTCCCGCATGGTGACGGGCGTCAGGCCGTTGATGGGGGGCGCGCTACGGCCGCGCGACCCCCTAGGCCATGCTTCCACTCGGCAGAGGTGCTGCCGGAGTTTGTCGTGTGGTCGGCAGAGCCAACCAACACCTGGCTCCAGCTTCCTCGCTTCCTTTTAGGTGAACTTCCGGCCGGCGCCCCGAGCGGACTCTGGCTCCAGGCAGACGGTTGCTGCATCCGGGCCTCCTGGGCTTCGTTGGAGGTCTCTGCCGCCGGGAGCGTGGCCCTGACCCGCGGCTGGCAAACGTTTGCCCGCGCGCGTGGTCTGAGCCGGTGGTGCACCCTGCACTTCAAGTTCGACGGTGATGCCACCCTCTACGTGAGGGTGTTTGGGGAAGACGGTCGCCATGTTGGGTGCTGCCCTGAGGACGACGACCACGGCCATGGGCCTAGCCCCGTAGACGATCGGGATGAAGATGACATCGCACGCATGGTCGGCGGCGCTCGGGGTTCGTCGAGCTTCGGCGACTCTTCTTCAGTCAACGGCTCCTCCAGCGGTGGCCATGCCCAGCCCCCGCGCCGCCGTGCCCGCCTGGAGGGAGGTAGCGGATCTGCCCGCCGTCGCGCCTCGGTGAAGCGTGAGAGGGAGTCCGCCTGAACTCCGGAGGCAGTTCGAGCCTTCGTCGCGAGTTGGTGTCAAGCGAGCCGCGCTCGTTTTGTTTTCTTCCTTTTCCTGCGCAAAGAGACATTAATGTAGGGTCCCTTGAAGGCGTGCGGACTGTTCTTTAATTATCGTCTTGCTTCCTCTATTTACGTATTAGGCTTACATGCCACTGCGCTGTAGCGTAGAAATTACTTAGCATGGGGGCGACCTGTCGCGGTCTTCGCCTCCCGAGGCCGAGGCCTCGTCGAACGCTTCATGCCCTGCAAAGATTAGCCAGGAGAGGTAGCTTCCGGCCTCAGTTGTGGAGGCGACCGACCTGGGTCTTGTGTTCGCGTCGCGGTGCCCGTGGGGCATGGACTAGAGGGGCGCTCCCGTAGTGGACCCGGTTAGGGAAACCTCAAACAATAGGGGCAGAAAACACTCGCGAGGGTGCCCGCGTTGCTCCCTCGCGAGACTCGCGCGAGAGAAATCGAGGCAGGAGAGCGAAGAAGGCAAAGAATCACAAGCCAAATACGGCAACAACTTCAATGAAACTTCAAATGGGGATGAACAAGCCAACTGCAGAAAGCAAATGAAAAAGCCGCGTCCGACACCTAATCTAGTCTTCGACGTCTTCTCACCAGCGCGGAGCTAAGTGCTGCCACTGGGCGTGGGAGGGAGCCCCAGGGCCTCAGGCCCGCGCTCCTGAGACTCCGGGGCGTGTACATCCCCAACTCATTATTACGTGAGAGTGTCACGGGCGGCGAGCTTCACAGGCATTGGCCTTCTTCACAGGCTCCGGGCCTTTCTTGGGGGAAGCGAACTTCACAGGCATTGGCCTTCTTCACAGGCTCCGGGCCTTTCTCAGAAAGATAAGCTTCACAGGCATTTGCCTTCTTCACAGGCTCTGGACCTTTTCCAAAACGCAACAACTTCATAGGCATTCACCTTCTTCACAGGCACCGGGCCTTTCTCAGAAAGATAAGCTTCAGAGGTGTTCGCCTTCTTCACAGGCTCTGGGCCTTTCTCAGAAAGTTAAGCTTCACAGGCGTTCGCCCTCTTCACAGGCTCTGGGCCTTTCCCAGAAAGTTAAGCTTCACAGGCGTTCTCCTTCTTCACAGGCACCGGGCCTTTTTAGGGGTAAAACCTCCGGAGGTGCTGGATGTTCCACGCGTTCTGGACGGGCACCCCCTCCGGAGTCTCCAAGCGCGTGGAGCTGGGCCTGGAAACATGAACAACCTTGAATGGGACCTCCCACATGGGAGAGAGCTTATGCAGTCCCTCCCTGGAGAGAACCCGTCTGAGCACGAGGTCCCCTACCTCAAGAGTTCTGGGGCGAATGTTGCGGCAGTGGTATCGTCGCAGTGCTTGTTGGTACCTCGCCGCTCGTAGTGTGGCTTCTCGACGATGCTCCTCCCCCAGCACGAGGTCCGTCCCCCGCATGGCGTCCTGCTGCACCTTTTCGAACGTCAGGACCCGTGCGGAACGACGTCTGACCTCGTGAGGGAGGACCGCTTCAGCTCCATAGACCCGGGAAGAGCGGGGTCTCGCCCGATCGGCTTGGTCGCGGTCGTGCGGATGGACCACAACATGGACTGGAGCTCGTCGTACCAGCCTCTGCCGTAGGCCTCCAGCTTCTTCTTGAATGTCCTGGTTTTGAGGCCCCTCAGGACCTCTGCGTTGGCCCGCTCGGCCTGACCGTTGCTCCGTCGGTGCGCTACCGAAGCATAGCATACCTGCGTCCCAAGGTTAGCACAATACGTTTTGAAGAGGTTACTGGTGAACTGCGAACCGTTGTCGGTGATGATGCGGTTCGGCACCCCGAACCGGCTCACGATGCCCTTGATGAACTTGACCGCAGAACCTGCGGGGATGGTGCGGACGGCTTCCACTTCAGCCCACTTGGTGAACTTGTCCACGGGACGAGGTAGCGATAGCCTCTGGCGCCCGAAGAAGCGGGCCCAGGATATCCAGCCCCTGCATGCGAATGGCCACGAGAGGGGTATAGTTTGCAGACCTCCCGCCGGTTGATGGATCTGCCTGGCATGGAACTGGCAGGCCTCGCAAGCCTTCACCAGTTCCACGGCATCATTGAGCGCAGTGGGCCAATAGAACCCACTATAGAACGCCTTGCCAACGAGGGTCCGTGATGATGAATGATGCCCACAGTCTCCACCATGTATGTCTGCCAGCAGCTCCTTCCCTTGCTCCCTGGTAATGCAACGTAGGGACACATCATTTGGTCGCTTCCGGCAGAGCTCTCCATCCCTAATGCAGTACGCCGTGGCTTGCCGTGCCACATGCTCCGCTCCCTCCTCCTTTTCCAGCAAGGTCCCTTGCGTCAGGTAGCTCCGGAGCTCTGTGATCCAGCACCCCTCCTGAGGCTCCAGCGTCAGGAGCAGACGCGCTCCCGAGGCCGGGCCACAGACCGGGGCTCCCGAGGCAGGTGGCTGGGGGAGCTCTTCCCGAGGCTGCACCGTGCTCGACAGCGATGGCGTGGCCGAGGGCTTGAAGAGCCGCTCCTCGAAGACGCCAGGTTCCTGAGGTAGCCGCCTGGATGCCCATTTGGCGATGTCGTCGACCTCTTGATTGGTGCCATGAGGCACATGCTGCAACTCCAGTCCACAGAACTGCTTCTCCATCCTGCGGACCTCCGCGAGGTAGGCTTCCATGTGCTCATCCCTCGGCTCGTATACTTTGTTGGAGAAGTTGACGAGGAGTTGTGAATCACCCTTGATGGTAAGGCGCTTCACTCCCAGGGCAGCCGCGGCCTTCAGGCCTGCTATCAGGCCTTCATATTCTGCTATGTTGCTGGAGACCTTTTCTGGGTTAGCCTCGATGCCCCGGTGGGACACGAGGAAGCCCAAGAGCTTGCCCGAGGGGACCCCAAACACACACTTCTCCGGGTTGAGCTGCAGGTTCACTGTGTTGAGGCTCGTGAAGGTTTCCTCCAGGTCTTGTATCAGGGTTCTGGCCTCCCGAGACTTCACCACAATGTCATCAACGTAAGCCTCAACATTCCTCCCGAGCCGCGGACTTAAGTGAAGGAAATATGCCCTAGAGGCAATAATAAAGTTATTATTTATTTCCTTATTTCATGATAAATGTTTATTATTCATGCTAGAATTGTATTAACCGGAAACATAATACATGTGTGAATACATAGACAAGCAGAGTGTCACTAGTATGCCTCTACTTGACTAGCTCGTTAATCGAAGATGGTTATGTTTCCTAACCATAGACATGAGTTGTCATTTGATTAACGGGATCACATCATTAGGAGAATGATCTGATTGACATGACCCATTCCGTTAGCCTAGCACTTGATCGTTTAGTATGTTGCTATTGCTTTCTTCATGACTTATACATGTTCCTGTAACTATGAGATTATGCAACTCCGTTTACGGAGGAACACTTTGGGTGCTACCAAAGCGTCACAACGAATGTGGGTGATTATAAAGGAGTACTACAGGTGTCTCCAAAGGTACATGTTGGGTTGGCGTATTTCGAGATTAGGTTTTGTCACTCCGATTGTCGGAGAGGTATCTCTGGGCCCTCTCGGTAATGCACATCATTATAAGCCTTGCAAGCAATGTGACCAATGAGTTGGTTACGGGATGAAGCATTACAGAGCGAGTAAAGAGACTTGCGGTGACGAGATTGAACTAGGTATTGGATACCGACGATCGAATCTCGGGCAAGTAACATACCGATGACAAAGGGAACAACGTATGTTGTTATGCTTGGTCCGACCGATAAAAGATCTTCGTAGAATATGTAGGAGCCAATATGGGCATCCAGGTCCCGCTATTGGTTATTGACCGAGAATAGTTCTAGGTCATGTCTACATAGTTCTCGAACCCGTAGGGTCCGCACGCTTAAGGTTTCGATGTGATTATATTATGAGTTTATGAGTTTTGATGTACCGAAGGAGTTCGGAGTCCCGGATGAGATCGGGGACATGACGAGGAGTCTCGAAATGGTCGAGACGTAAAGATCGATATATTGGACGACTATATTCGGAGTTCGGAAAGGTTCGAATGATTCGGTATTTTTCGGAGTACCGAGAGTTACGGGAATTCGCCGGGAGAAGTATTGGGCCTTATTGGGCCTGCGGGAAAGAGAGAGGGGCGCCCTAGGGCAGGCCGCGCGCCCCCCCATGGCCTGGTCCGAATTGGACTAGGGGGAGGGGCCGCACCCCTTCCCTTTTTCCCCTTCCTCAAGTCCTAGTCCAACTAGGAGAAAGGGGGGGAAGTCCTACACCCGGTGGGAGTAGGACTCCTCGGCAGCGCCTCTCTAGGGGCCGGCCGCACCCCCTTGCTCCTTTATATCTGAGGCAGGGGACACCCCATAACACACAAGTTGATCTACGGATCTTTCCTTAGCCGTGTCGGTGCCCCTTCCACCATATTCCACTTGGTCATATCGTCAGAGCTTAGGCGAAGCCTGCGCCGGAAAAGTCATATCGTCAGCGAGCTTAGGCGAAGCCCTCGTCGGTGGAGCATCAACATCGCTACCACGCCGTCGTCTTGTGGAACTCATCCCGACACTTTGCTGGATCGAGTCCGGGGATCGTCATCGAGCTGAGCGTGTGCAGAACTCGGAGGTGCCGTGACGTTCGGTGCTTGGATCGGTCGGATCGTGAAGGCGTCGACTACATCAACAGCGTTGTTATAACGCTTCCGCTTTCGGTCTCACGAGTGCGTGGACGGACACTCTCCCTCTCGTTGCTATGCCGTCACCATGGTCTTGCGTGATCGTAGGGAAATTTTTGAAATTACTGCGTTCCCCAACGATGGCATCCGAGCCAGGTTTTATGCGTTGATGTCATATGCACGAGTAGAACACAAGTGAGTTGTGGACGATACAAGTCATCTTGACTACCAGCATGTCATACTTTGGTTCAGCGGTATTGTTGGACGAGACGATCCGGACCAACCTTACGCGTACTCTTCACGCGAGACCGGTTCCTCGGCGTGCTTTGCACATAGATGGCTTGCGGAAGACTGTCTCTCCAACTTTAGTTGAACTGAAAAGTGGCTACGCCCGGTCCTTGAGAAGGTTAAAAGCGGAGTCTATTTGACAAACTATCGTTGTGGTTTTGATGCGTAGGTAAGATGAGTTCTTGCTTAAGCCCGTAGCAGCCACGTAAAACTTGCAACAACAAAGTAGAGGACGTCTAACTTGTTTTTGCAGGGCATGTTGTGATGTGATATGGTCAAGACATGATGCTAAATTTTATTGTATGAGATGATCATGTTTTGTAACCGAGTTATCGGCAAATCGTCAGAGCCATATGGTTGTCGCTTTATTGTATGCAATGCAATCGCGATGTAATGCTTTACTTTATTACTAAGCGGTAGTGATAGTCGTGGAAGCATAAGATTGGCGAGACGACAACGATGCTACGATGGAGATCAAGGTGTCGCGCCGGTGACGATGGTGATCATGACGGTGCTTCGAAGATGGAGATCACAAGCACGAGATGATGATGGCCATATCATATCACTTATATTGATTGCATGTGATGTTTATCCTTTATGCATCTTATCTTGTTTTGATTGATGGTAGCATTATAAGATGATCTCTCACTAAAAATTATCAAGAAGTGTTCTCCCTGAGTATGCACCGTTGCGAAAGTTCTTCGTGCTGAGACACCACGTGATGATCGGGTGTGATAGGCTCTACGTTCAAATACAACGGGTGCAAAACAGTTGCACAGCGGAATACTCAGGTTATACTTGACGAGCTATGCATATAAGATATGACCTCGGAACACGGAGACCGAAAGGTCGAACGTGAATCATATAGTAGATATGATCAACATAGTGATGTTCACCGTTGAAACTACTCCGTCTCACGTGATGATCGGACACGGTTTAGTTGATATGGATCACGTGATCACTTAGATGACTAGAGAGATGTCTGTCTAAGTGGGAGTTCTTAAGTAATATGATTAATTGAACTTTAATTTATCATGAACTTAGTCCTGGTAGTATTTTGCAAATTATAGATCAATAGCTCGCGTTGTTGCTTCCCTATGTTTTTATATGTGTTCCTAGAGAAAATTGTATTGAAAAATGTTAGTAGCAATGATGCGGATTGGATCCGTGATCTGAGGTTTATCCTCATTGCTGCCTGAAGAATTATGTCCTTGATGCACCGCTAGGTGACGGACCTATTACGAGGAGCGGATGCAGGCGTTATGAGCGTTTGGCTAGCTCAATATGATGACTACTTGATAGTTTAGTGCACCATGCTTAAACGGCTTAGAATCGGGACTTCAAAGGCGTTTTGAGCGTCATGGACCATATGAGATGTTCCAGGAGTTGAAGTTAATATTTCCCAAATACCCGAGTTGAGAGATATGAAGTCTCCAACAAAGTTCTAAAGCTAAAAGATGGAGGAGAATCGCTCAACTAGTGAGCATGTGCTCAGTTATGCAGGTACTTCAATCGCTTGAATCAAGTGGGAGTTAATCTTCCAGATAAGATAGTGATTGGCAGAATTCTCTAGTCACCATCACTAAGTTAGTAGAACTTCGTGATGAACTATAGTATGCAAGGGATGGCGAAAAGCGATTCCCGAGCTCTTCGTGATGTTGAAATCGTGAAGGTAGAAATCAAGAAAGAGCATCAAGTGTTGATGATTGACAAGACCACTAGTCTCAAGGAAAAGGGCAAAGGGAAGAAGGGAACTTCAAGAAGAGCGGCAAGCAAGTTGCTGCTTTCGAGTGAAGAAGCCCAAGTCTGGACCTAAGCACGAGACTAAGTGCTTTTGCTGCAATGGAACTGGTCCTTTGAAGCGGAACTACCCCAAGTATTTGGCGGATAAGAAGGATGGCAAAGTGAACAAAGGTATATTTGATATACAGATCATTGATGTGTACTTCACTAGTGTTCGTAGTAACCCCTCGGTATTTGATCTGGTTCGGTTGCTAAAGAGTAGTAACTTGAAGCGGGAGTTGCAGAATGAGCGAAACTAGTTGAAGGGAAGTGACGATGAGTGTTGGAAGTAGTTCCAAGATTGATTTGATCATCATCACACACTCCCTATACTTTCGGGATTAGTATGGAACCTAAATAAGTGTTATTTGGTGTTGAGCATAAATATGATTTGATCATGTTTATTACAATACTGATTATTCATTTAAGTAAGAGAATAAATTGTTGTTACATTTACATGAATAAAACCTTATATGGTTACACACCCAATGAAAATGGTTCATTGGATCTCGATCATAGTGATACACATATTCATAATATTGAAACCAAAAGATGCAAAGTTAATAATGATAGTGCAACTTATTTGTGGCACTTGCCGTTTAGGTCATATTGGTGTAAAGCGCATGAAGAAAACTCCATCTTGATGGACTTTCGGAATCACTTGGTTATGAATCATTTGATGCTTGCGAACCGTGCCTTTTGGGCAAGATGACTAAAACTCCGTTCTTGAACAATGGAACGAGCTACCGACTTATTGGAAATAATACATCTTGATGTATGCGAGACCAATGAGTATGAAGGCTCGTGGCAAGTATCGTTATTTTCCGACCTTCACAAGATGATTTGAGCAGATATGGGTATATCTACTTGATGAAACATAAGTCCGAAATAGTTGAAAGGTTCAAAGAATTTCAGAGTGAAGTGGAAAAATCATCGTAACAAGAAAATAAAGTTTACGATCTAATCACAAAGGCGAATAATTGAGTTCTGAGTTTGGTCTTCAATTAAAATAATGTGGAATAGTTTCACAGCTCACGCCACCTGGAACACCACAATGTTATGGTGTGTCCGAACGTCGTAACCGCACTTTATTTGATATGGTGCGATCTATGATGTCTCTTACCGATTTACCAATATCGTTTTGGGGTTATGCATTAGAGACAGCTGCATTCACGTTTAATAGGGCACCATCTAAATCCGTTGAGATGACACCGTATGAACTATGGTTTAGCAAAGAAACCTAAGTTGTCGTGTCTTAAAGTTTGGAGTTGTGATGCTTATGTGAAAAAGTTTTCACCGATAAGCTCGAACCCAAATCGGAGAAGTGCGTCTTCATAGAATACCAAAGGTAACTATTGGGTACACCTTCTATCACAGATCCGAAGGCAAGTTTTTCGTTGCTAAGATGGATCCTTTCTAGAGAAGAAGTTTCTCTCGAAAGAAGTGAGTGGGAGGAAAGTAGAAGCTTGATGAGGTAATTGTACCTTCTCCATTATTGGAAAGTAGTTCATCACAGAAATCAGTTCTAGTGATTCCTACACCAATTAGTGAGGAAGTTAATAATGATGATCATGAAACTTCAGATCAAGTTGCTACCAAACCTCGTAGGTCTTCCAGAGTAAGATCCGCACTGAGTGGTACGTAATCATGTTCGGAAGTCATGTTACTAGACCATGATGAACCTACGAACTATGAGGAAGCGATGATGAGCCCAGATTCCGCGAAATGGCTTGAGGCCATGAAATCTGAGATAGGATCCATGTATGAGAACAAAGTATGGACTTTGGTTGACTTGCTCGATGATCAGCAAGTCAAGTTAAATAAATGGATCTTCAAGAGGAAGACAGACATTGATAGTAGTGTTACTATCTACAAAGCTCGACTTGTCGCAAAAAGGTTTTTCGGCAAATTCAAAGTGTTGACTACAATGAGATTTTCTCAACTGTAGCGATGCTTAAAGTCTGTCCGAATCATGTTAGCAATTGCCACATTTTATGAAATCTGGCAAATGGATGACAAAACTACATTCTTTAATGGATTTATTAAAGAAGAGTTGTATATGATGCAACCAGAAGGTTTTGTCAATCCTAAAGGTGCTAACAAAATATGCAAACTCCAGTGATCCATCTATGGACTGGTGCAAGCATCTCAGAGTTGGAATACATGCTTTGATAAGATGATCATAGCATATAGTTTTATCTGAGACTTGTGGAAAAGCCTGTATTTACAAGAAAGTGAGTGGGAGCACTTCTGACATTTCGATAAGTATATGTGAATGACATATTGTGGATCGGAAATAATGTAGAATTATTCGCAAAGCATAAAGGAGTATTTGAAAGGAGTTTTTCAAAGAAGGACTTGGTGAAGCTGCGTACAAATTGAGCATCAAGATCTATTGAGATAGATCAAAACGCTTGATGAGTTTTTCAATAAGAACATACCTTGTCAAGATTTTGAAGTAGTTCAAAATGGAGCAGTCCAAAGAAAAGTTCTTGCATGTGTTGCAAAGGTGTGAAATTGAGTAAGACTCAAATCCGACCACAAAGCAGAAAAATAGAAAAGAGAATGAAAGTCATTCCCTATGCCTCATTCATAGGTTCTATAAAGTATGCTATGCTATGTACCGGACCTATTGTATACCTTGCTCTGAATTTTGCAAGGAGTACAATAGTGATCTAGGAGTAGATCACTTTGGACATTGGTCAAGAACATCCTTAGTGAGGACTAAGGAAATATTTCTCGATTATGGAGGTGATAAAAGAGCCCGTCAGAAAGAGTTACATCGATGCAGGCTTTTTACATCGATCCAGATGACTCTAAGTCTCAATCTGGATACATATTATAAGCGGGAGCAATTAGCTAGAGTAGCCCGTGCGAGCATTGTAGACATAGAATATTTGCAAAATACATACGGCTCACGAATGTGACAGACCCGTTGACTAAGCTTCTCTCACGAGCAAAACATGATCATCCCTTAGTACTCTTTGGGTGTTAATCACATAACGATGTGAACTAGATTATTGACTCTAGTAAACCCTTTGGGTGTTGGTCACATGACGATGTGAACTATGGGTGTTAATCACATACAGATGTGAATATTAGTGTTGAATCACATGATGATGTGAACTAGATTATTGACTCTAGTGCAAGTGGGAGACTGAAGGAAATATGCCCTAGAGGCAATAATAAAGTTATTATTTATTTCCTTATTTCATGATAAATGTTTATTATTCATGCTAGAATTGTATTAACGGAAACATAATACATGTGTGAATACATAGACAAGCAGAGTGTCACTAGTATGCCTCTACTTGACTAGCTCGTTAATCGAAGATGGTTATGTTTCCTAACCATAGACATGAGTTGTCATTTGATTAACGGGATCACATCATTAGGAGAATGATCTGATTGACATGACCCATTCCGTTAGCCTAGCACTTGATCGTTTAGTATGTTGCTATTGCTTTCTTCATGACTTATACATGTTCCTGTAACTATGAGATTATGCAACTCCGTTTACCGGAGGAACACTTTGGTGCTACCAAACGTCACAACGTAATCGGGTGATTATAAAGGAGTACTACAGGTGTCTCCAAAGGTACATGTTGGGTTGGCGTATTTCGAGATTAGGTTTTGTCACTCCGATTGTCGGAGAGGTATCTCGGGCCCTCTCGGTAATGCACATCATTATAAGCCTTGCAAGCAATGTGACCAATGAGTTGGTTACGGGATGAAGCATTACAGAGCGAGTAAAGAGACTTGCGGTGGCGAGATTGAACTAGGTATTGGATACCGACGATCGAATCTCGGGCAAGTAACATACCGATGACAAAGGGAACAACGTATGTTGTTATGCGGTCTGACCGATAAAGATCTTCGTAGAATATGTAGGAGCCAATATGGGCATCCAGGTCCCGCTATTGGTTATTGACCGAGAATAGTTCTAGGTCATGTCTACATAGTTCTCGAACCCGTAGGGTCCGCTTGCAACAAGGTTTCGATGGCGGTTATATTATGAGTTTATGAGTTTTGATGTACCGAAGGAGTTCGAGTCCCGGATGAGATCGGGGACATGACGAGGAGTCTCGAAATGGTCGAGACGTAAAGATCGATATATTGGGCGACTATATTCGGAGTTCGGAAAGGTTCCGAATGATTCGGGTATTTTTTGAGCTGGGAGAGTTACGGGAATTCGCCGGGAGAAGTATTGGGCCTTATTGGGCCCTGCGGGAAAGAGAGAGGGCTGCCTAGGGCAGGCCGCGCGCCCCATGGCCTGGTCGGGTGGACTAGGGGAGGGGCCGCACCCCTTCCCTTTTCCCTTCCTCAAGTCCTAGTCCAACTAGGAGAAAGGGGAAGTCCTACTCGGTGGGAGTAGGACTCCTCAGCCAGCGCCTCTCTAGGGCCGGCCGCACCCCCCTTGCTCCTTTATATACGCAGGGGGGGCACCCCATAACACACAAGTTGATCTCACGGATCTTTCCTTAGCCGTGTGCGGTGCCCCTTCCACCATATTCCACTTCGGTCATATCGTCGTAGAGCTTAGGCGAAGCCTGCGCCGGAAAAGTCATATCGTCGCGGAGCTTAGCGAAGCCCTGCGTCGGTGGAGCATCAACATCGTCCTGCCACGCCGTCGTCTTGTGGAACTCATCCCGACACTTTGCTGGATCGAGTCCGGGGATGCGTCATCGAGCTGAGCGTGTGCGTAACTTCGGAGGTGCCGTACGTTCGGTGCTTGGATCGGTCGGATCGTGAAGACGACGACTACATCAACAGCGTTGTTATAACGCGCTTCCGCTTTCGGTCTCACGAGTGCGTGAATGGACACTCTCCCCTCTCGTTGCTATGCCGTCACCATGGTCTTGCGTGATCGTAGGAAATTTTTTGAAATTACTGCGTTCCCCAACATTAAGGTGATGTGCATCAGCCACTGAAAGGTTGCTCCTGCGTTGCGCAACCCGAATGGCATGCATGTGTAGCAGTACACTCCACACGGGGTCAGGAAAGCCGTTTTTCCACGTCTTCTATCGCCATCTTGATCTGGTGATAGCGGAGAAGGCATCCAGAAACATAACAGTCGCACTCAGCGGTGGAATCGACGATCCGATCGTCTGAGGGAGCGGGAATGGATCCTGCGGGCAAGCTTTGTTGAGGTTGGTGAAGTCGACACACATGCGTTCCTTCCCCTTTCTTTGGCACGACAAACCGGGTTAGCCAACCTATCTGGGTATCGGACCTCGCGAATGACCCCTGCTGCTTCTAGCTTGCGGGTCTCTTGGACGATGAAAGCCTGCTTCTCAGTGGACTGCCGTCTCGCTTTCTGCTTCACGGGGCGTACGTTGGGGCACACGTTGAGGTGGTGCTCGATTACACCTCTTGGGACCCCTGCCAGCTGATCAGGTTCCCATGCGAATACCTTCTTGTTCGCGCGTAGGAACTTGATCAGGGCCTCCTCCTGCTCGGGCTCGAGGTTGGCGCCTATGGTGAAGGTGGCGTTAGTGGATCCGTCCTCATCGACCAATATCTGCTTGGTTTCTGCCTTGTCTTGGGTGAACAACTGCTTCTTCTTGGCCGGCGCAACCCCCTTGGGCTCAGGGGCGTATGAGTCGGCGGGCTGTGCTGCCACCGCAGTCTCGAAGACGAGCTTGAGCACTTGCAACGCATCCCCGGTGTCTCCGGACACGGTGAGGACGTCGTTGCTCCCGGGCATCTTCATGAGGTTGTACGTTGGGTGAGTCGCGGCCATGAAACGGGCTAGTGCTGGGTAGCCGAGGACGGCGTTGTATGGGAGGCCGATGGGGGCGATGTCGAAGTCGATTAGCTCCGTGCGGAAGTTGTCGTAGGTGCCGAAGGTCACTGGAAGACGGATCTGCCCGAGGAGCCGGTGAACCGCCTCGACGCCGAGAAGGGCCTCTTTGGGCTGAAAGCTCGGCAGTATGTGGAGGAGGCTGAAGGCTTCAACCGAGAGCACGCTGAGGCCCGTGCCGCCGTCGATGAGAGTCCTGGTGACAGCCACCTGGCAGATGGTGGGGGTGCATAGCATTGGGAGCGCGCCCGAGCAGGCTGTGTTGGAGGGGTGATCCTCCGAGCTGAAGGCCAGATCGGCCTTGGGCGCCGACCGACCCGGAGGAGCCCCATGCTGCGCGGAGGCAGCGCCGATCTGGCGGATGAATGGCTTGATGTGGCGGCTTGAAGGTGGCGCCTGCGAGCCGCCCAAGAGAGCTGCGACGACTGGGGGACCGGCGCAGCGTGCTGGGCGAGGAAGAGGTCGCGCAGCTCCTCCCAAGAGGCCACGGAAGCCGCCGGCAGGTGGAGCAGCCACATGCGGGGGGCGCCGGTGAGGGCCATGGGAAGCCAGTTAGCCATGACCCTGTCGTCGCCCCCTGCTTCGAGGACGGCTTCCTCATACGCCAACAGGAAGGCCAGCGGATTAGTCGTGCCGTCGTAGCGCGGTGGCGCTTCCGGCTTGAACTTGTTCGGCCACTGCACCTGTCGCAGGGCTAGGGACAAGGCTCGGAGCCCCCTGGCCCTTGCGCCGGTGCTGGCGATCGGAGTGGGCGGCGCGCTGCTCATCATAGGGCGAATCGTGATGTTGGCGGGGAGCGGGTTGGCGGAAGGGAAAGCTCCGGTGCACCCCTACCTGGCACGCCAAATGTCGGATTTCGGGTTCCGGCAGACCCTCTGGGTTCGAACTCTGGGGTGCACGTGGAGATCTCACCTCCTACCTACCTACACCTCGTTGCCTCGCAAGGATCTAAACTACACAAAGAGCAACACAAGGGACACAAGGTTTATACTGGTTCGGGCCACCATTGTGGTGTAATACCCTACTCCCGTGTGGGGTGTGGTGGATTGCCTCTGGGGCTGATGATGAGCAGTACAAGGAAGAGCAGCCTCGCGAGTGCATTCTTGGCGGTGCGATGAACTGCTAGGGGAGTTCGGTCTCTCTCTCTCTCTCTAGATTGCTTGATCTCTAGCTCTGTTCTCGATCCCGGATCCCTCTACCCTGTGGGTGGCTAGTCCTATTTATAGGCAAAGGCCCTGGGCCACTTCCCAAATATTGAGCGGGAAGGGCGCCAACAATTGGCCATTTTGAAGGGGAACATCTAGTACACTTATCCTGACTAAAGTTGGTCCTTGCCTGCCAAAGGCTCTGACGATGACGTCGGCTTGGGCTCCACGATGACCTCCTTCCTGCCGTTGTGTTGGTCTTGGTCTTGTTGCACCGAAATGGTTGCTTTTGCTTGATGCTCTACTGCGCTTGCCTCCTTTGCACCAAAGAGGAAATGAGGACACTGCTTGGCGGATGGCGCTCACTTTGGCGCCCTTGGTAAATCATGGCTTGCATCATGGGCACCTCGTGAGGTACCCGCCTTGATCTCTCCGCCTCCTAGCGAGCCACCGACGAGGCCGTGCTCGAGAAGCTTCTTGTCGTCCACCTCAGCGAGGCTTGGCCCCTCGCGAGGGTCTTGAGCTTGTCTTGATGAAGATGGGCGTCTTGGGCCACCCCTTGAGCCACGCCGCGGGCATGAGCGAGCAAGTGCAGGTACCCCCGTTCCCAGAACGCCGACACGCGCATACCTCAACCGCCGTTGGGCCGACCGGAGACCAGGACGAACCAAAGGAGTGAGGGGCTACGTGACCAGTTAGGCTCCTAAGTCGCGATGCTCAGGAGTCCCCCTTGACGTGCAAACAATCTCCATACCTTTGTCCTCGCCGAGGCCCGGCTCGGGAGGGGCGTGCGATGACCAGGTCCGGGAGATCTGGTTGGGTGGCGTACGCTTGGGCGTGACCCGAGCGCAGCCCCCGTGCCTAGCCCCCTCGCACGGCTCTCCCGAGGGGAGGCGTTGTGGTGAGGTCGGACACTGAGCTCTGGGGCTCCCTGAGGTTGGTACGCCGTGAGGCCACCCTCAGTTGTTTATCACCAGCGCGGAGCATAGTGCTTCCGCTTGTGCACGGGCATAGCCGCTCCTCGGCAGTGTCGACGGCCAGCACGGAGCATGGTGCTTCCACTTGTGCGTGGGAGGCGCTCCCTCTGCGGAGAGCCCCCGAGGCGTGTACAGCCCCGCCCTGACACGTGGCTTGCATGGCAGGGCTAGACGAGGTGTATCTGGGCACTCGTGAGCCAGCGCGGGACTCACGAGGCCCTACCTCAAGGCGGGATGCGCCTGGTCTTGGCTCTTGTTTGCTGTGTTAGCCCTGTGAGGTGGTCAGACAACCCACGCTACGGGTCCTGAAGAAAGACGATCGGCGCGCGGCTCCCATGGCGGGCGGCGATCAAGCAGGTAATAGTCATAGGTAGATTAAGCATGGAAAGCATACTGTCTTAGGTAAATGCAGGGAAGATACTGAGCCATCGGGTCAGGGGCCCGAGCGGCTTGGGGATGATGCAGCCAAGGGCGCCCCCAAAGAAGGTAAGCTAAAGACATAAAAAGGGATACATGCCACAGGGAAGGACCCACGTGGCCTGGGAATGATGCAGCCCGAGGGGCGCTCCCAGCTAAATAAACTTGGATAATGTCACCTGGTTCTGTTGATGAAGGAGAGTTGGGGCAGCTGAAGGTACGCGGCGAAGCGGTCGCTCCTCAGGAGCCACCGGGGTCCTGAGCCTCGGGAGGCTTTGGGGGTCCAGGCAGACCGTCTCATCTCCGTTAGGATGGCGAAGTGCCTGGCCTCCTGAGCCGCCAGGGTGCGCTGCAAGTTGCGCTGGTAGACGAACGACACGCTCGGCAGGCCGAAAGGCATGCGAACATAGCTGTGCGGTGGACCCTCGCAGCGGCCCACGCGCGAAGGCCAGAAGAGCTCCTGAGATGCGGCCCTGTTGAGCCCTGGAACATCGATGCAGACGCGCAGCCCGGCATCCTCGCCTGGATGGGGAGCTGCGCCTCGTGAGCAGCGGTCGCCCCGCATGGCCCTTGCGTCTTGCAGTTCCTGAGCGTTCTTGGTGATGAACTCCGGAGCGGTGGGCGCTCCTCGCCCTGTGTTCTCCTGAGGGAAACGTGTCGTGAAGCACGCCTCCAAGTGGTGCCCAAGCGCCTCCCTTGTGATGTTGGCAAGGTCTGAGGCCCTCCAGAAGAGAGCCCCCGAGCCCTGCCCCGGGAGGGCACCGGGCGCGCCTTCCTATGCGATGGAGGGGGGCGCCCCTGGCGCGGGCGCTGTTCCTGACAAGGCACCGCTTGCCTGAGATCCCGCGCGGTGCTTCTGCTTCTTCTTCTTGGGGATGGCCTCAGGAGGGCCCTCACCCTTGCTGTCGGGGTCGTTGATTGCTGCGGCTTGGAAGGCACGCTCGAGGGAGCACACCGCATCTCTTTCCTCGCACGGGACCGTGATGATTCCGCCGCTTCTTGGCATCTTGAGGACCTTGTAGTCGTGATGAGTCACCGCCATGAACTTGGCCAGGGATGGATACCCGAGGATGGCATTATACGGCAGGCGGATGTGCGCGACGTCAAAGTCGATGAGCTTGATGCGGTAGTTCTTGCGTTCTCCAAAGGTGACAGGGAGGCGGACCTGCCCTATCGGTGTGGTGGAGCCGTCGGTCACTCCTGAGAAAGGCTTGGTAGGCTGAAGCTGGTCATATGGCACTTAGAGGTTGTCGAACGTGTCGACGGACATGACATTGAGCCCTGCGCCGCCGTCGATGAGAGTCTTGGTAACTTGCACGTTGTTGATGACTGGTGAGCAAAGCATTGGGAACGCGCCAGTGGTAGCTGCGCACTTGAGGTGATCTGCTGAATTGAACGTGATGGGGCATTGGGACCATCTGAGCAGGCGCGTGGCTTCGAGCTTGGGGAGGACTGCATTCACTTCACGAGCAAATTGTTTGAAGATACGCTGTGAAGCTGGGGCTTGAGCTCCACCCAAGATGCAGGCGATAGCACGCGGCTCCTGGAAGACCCCAACCCCCTCGTCTTGATGGTGGTCATCATTCCTTCTTGGCGGCGGCGGTAGTGGGGGAAGACCGGCGTTGCCCTGGGGGCGATCCTCACGAGGCTAGTCCCTCCAGGCGCCCTCGCGAGGCTGATCCTGCCAGCGGTCCTCACGAGGTCGGTCGCGCCACTCCTGGCGCAGGCCACGGTCGTCCCAACGTCCGCCACCACCTCCTCCTCCCTGGCCGTAGCCCCGGTCGTTGCGCTCGGGGCATCGACCGAAGCATCCTTCTCGAATGGCTCTGAGCTCTTGACAGTCGTTGGTGTTGTGGGTGTGTAGGTTGTGGAAGGCGCAGAACGGTCGGCTGCTCTTGGATGACTCGGGCTAGTCTCTGCCGCGCTTGGTGTCTGGTTTTGCCGCGAGCACGGCTGCTCCCTTGGACTTCACTTCCTTGGCCTTGGCTTTATTCTCCTCCATGTCCGCAGCCGGGAGCTCAAGGAGGGAGAGGCGCCCTTCCTCAGCTCTTGCGCACTTGGTCGCCAGGTTGAACAACTCCTGAGATGTGCAGAGCTCCTCGTGGATACGAGCTCCTCCTTCATCTTGACGTCACGGACGCCATCAGAGAACGCATAGATGATGGCCTCGTCCATCACCTTAGGGATCTTTAGCTGAACGTTGTTGAAGCGCTGGATGTACTTCTGGAGGGTCTCTCCTGGTTGTTGCCTGACGCTACGCAGGTCTCCCGCGGCCGATGGGCGGTCGTGAGTGCCCTGGAAGTTGGCGACGAAGCGGTCACGCATCTCGTCCCAGGAGGAGATCGAGCCCAGTGGCAGGTTCAGGAGCCAGGAGCGGGCGCCATCCTTGAGAGCCTTGGGAAACCAATTCGCCATGACCTTCTCATCGCCATTGGCCACCTCGATGCTCAGCTCGTAGCGAGGAGGCAGATCCGGCTTGAACTTGCCCGGCCAGGCGATGCTATGCAGCTCGGGGGTGAAGGCGCGGCAGCCGGCCGTGGTCGCCGGGGCCTATCTTGGAGGCGGAGCTTGGTCTTGACGCTCGTGTGCCGCCACAACAAGCGCGCGCGGGGCCCTGCTGTGGCAGACGATCCTGGCGCGGCGGGGCAAGGAGTGGCGGAGCGTTCTCTTGCGGCCGAGGAACTTCTTGGCAGCTTATTTCTTCACGCACGGGCGCCGGACGCATTGGATCGCACCGTGGAGGCACGCGCCTTGGCGCCAGGGCGCCATCTTGAGGCGAAGGTGGTGGAGGCGCTCCGTGAGCTACATCGCATGTAGCTGGCGGAGGGCGAGGTGGAGAGAGGGATGGCGCAGGGGAGCCCCCTGCGGCGCGGACAAGCTCGGCGATGCGGTCGAGCCAGTCCTCGTAGAGGTCATCGACCGGGCGGTAGCGCGGGAGCTCTTGCGCCATGAGGAGCGCGGCCCCTCGCGTCCATGGGAGCACGACGTGCATGGGATGAAGAACCGGCCGGGTTCAGCGATGGAGTGGCGGTGCAGCCGTCCCGCTGCACCGAGGGGGTGCAGCAAGGATGCTTGCTGCTCGTTCCCTGCCGGGCCGGTGGCGGCGTTGGCGGCAGGCGACGGAGAACGATGAGGTGGCCCGCCGATGGGAGCTGTCTGAGCGACGAGGGTGGCAAGGGCAGCCCGACGCTCATCACGAGCACGGCGAGCGTCCGCCATGGAGGCGACGGAGCGATGGAGTGCAGATTGACGAAAGGGAGGCTACGGTGCACCCCTACCTAGCGCGCCAAATGTCGGATCACGGGTTCTGGCAAAACCCTTAAGGTTCGAACTCTATGGTGCGCGCGAAGTTCTCTCCCTCCTACCGATCCGCGTCCTAACTAGCTAAGATCTCAAGAACAAGCTCGACAAACTCACAATCACAAAGACACGAGGTTTATACTGGTTCGGGCCACCGTCGTAGTGTAATACCCTACTCCAGTGTGGTGGTGGTGGATTGCCTCTTGGGCTGATGATGAACAGTACAAGGGGAAGAACAGCCTCCTAAGGTTGAGGTGTTCTTGTACTTGGTGTGCTTGAAGGTGAGAGGATGGAAGATGGAATCCATCCCCCGGATCCGATGCCTCTACTGTGGTGGCTAGTTCTACTTATATAGGCCCTGGTCCTCTTCCCAAATATTGAGCGGGAAGGGAGCCAACAACGGCCAATTTGAAAGGGGACAACCAGTACATCTTATCCTGACAAAAGCGGTCTTCGCCTGCAAAAAGGCTCTGGCGGTGACGCCGCCTTGGGCTCCATGGTGACCTCTGTCTTGCCGTCCTGCTGGTCTTGGTCTCGTTGCACCGATATGGAAACCTTTTCTTGATGCCTCGGTACTCCGTGCCTGCGCTCGCTCCCTTAGCACCAAAGGGGAAGCAAGGACACTGCGCGGGCTGGCGCCCGCCTGGCGCCAGCCTGATCTTGATCGTCATGGCTCATGTCACGAGAGCCTCGCGAGGTTTGCCCTGCCTTGATCTCTCCGCCCCTCGCGAGCCTACCTGGTGAGGCCGCTCCTGAGGAGGTCTTATGTCGTCCGCCTCACGAGACTTGGCCCCTCGCGAGGGTCTTGAATGCCTTGTTGGTGAAGATGGGCCGTACAGGCCTGCTAGCACAGCCATGCCGTTGGCCGCAAGCAGGCAAGTCTCGGGACCCCCATTCCCAGAACGCCGAAAACTTTGATAATTTGGTATGTGGGTGGACCGGTGCTTGGGTGCTGTCCTTTCTTGGACAAGCCTCCCACTTATGATTAACCCCTATTGCAAGCATCTGCAACTACAAAAGAAGTATTAAGGTAAACCTAACCATAACATGAAACATATGGATCCAAATCATCCCCTTACGAAGCAACACATAAACTAGGGTTTAAGCTCCTTTCACTCTAGCAACCCATCATCTACTTATTACTTCCCAATGCCTTCCTATAGGCCCAAAGAATGGTGAAGTGTCATGTAGTCGACATTCACATAACACCACTAGAGGAGAGACAACATACATCTCATCAAAATATCAAACGAATACCAAATTCACATGACTACTTATAGCAAGACTTCTCCCATGTCCTCAGGAACAAACGTAACTACTCACAAATCATATTCATGTTCATAATCGAGGGGTATTAATATGCATAATGGATCTGAACATATGATCTTCCACCAAATAAACCAACTAGCATCAACTACAAGGAGTAATCAACACTACTAGCAACCCACAGGTACCAATCTGAGGCTTTGGGACAAATATTGGATACAAGAGATGAACTAGGGTTTTATAGGAGATGGTGCTGGTGAAGATGTTGATGGAGATTGACCCCCTCCCGATGAGAGGATCATTGGTGATGATGATGGCGATGATTTCCCCCTCTCGGTGGGAAGTTTCCCCGGCAGAACAGCTCTGTCGGAGCCCTAGATTGGTTCCGCCAAGGTTCCGCCTCGTTGCGGCGGAGTTTCTTCCCGAAAGCTTGCTTATGATTTTTTCCAGGGTAAAAGACTTCATATAGCAAAATATGGGCACCGGAGGCCTGCCAGGGGGCCCACGAGGCAGGGGAGCGCGCCCAGGGGGTAGGGCGCGCCCCCACCCTCGTGGCCAGGGTGTGGGCCCCCTCTGGTACTTTCGTCACTCAGTATTTTTTATTAGTTCCAAAAATGACTTCCGTAAAGTTTCAGGACTTTTGGAGTTGTATAGAATAGGTGTCTAATATTTGCTCCTTTTCCAAATTGAGAATTCCATTTAAGCATTCTCCCTCTTCATGTAAACCTTGCAAAATAAGAGAGAATAGGCATAAGTATCGTGACATAATGTGTAATAACAGCCCATAATGCAATAAATATCGATATAAAAGCTTGACGCAAAATGGACGTATCCACTCCCCCAAGCTTAGACCTCGCCTCTCCTCAAGCGGAAGCCGATAAAGATAAATATGTCAACATGTTTAGAGATAAAGGTGTCGATAAAATAAAATATGGACATGAGGGCATCATGATCATTCTTATAACAACAACATATATATATATATATATATATATATATATATATATATATATATATTGTCATATGATTTCTTATGCACAAGTAATAATCTATTCACAATGTCAAGTATGAATTAGAAACTTCAGTGAAAACAAAAAAAATATAATCTCAGTCATTGAAGCAATTGCGATTTATCATAACATCGGAAAGATTCAATATAAGAGCTTTTCAGAAAGTCCACATACTCAACTATCATATAGTCTTTCACAATTGCTAACACTCACGCAATACTTATGGGTAGGGAGTTTTAACCGGACACAGAGAAAGATAGGGGCTTATAGTGTTCCCTCCCAACCTTTTACCTCAAGGGTAATGTCAACAATAATAGTTCATGATAACTTACATCCAATTATATATATATACATATATATATATATATATATATATATATATATATATATATATATATATATCAGGATCTTTCCAACACAAGGTGCTTTCCAAAGGATAAAATGTAAAAAGGAAAGGTGAAGATCACCATGACTCTGGTATAAGGAATAGGACAAGAATAAAAGATAGGCCCTTCGCAGAGGGAAGCAGAGGTTGTACACACTTTCATGGTTGGATGCACGAAATCTTAATGCAAAAGAACGTCACTTTATATTGCCACTTGTGATATGGACCTTTATTATGCAGTCCGTTGCTTTTATTTCTTCCACATCACAAGATCGTATAAAGCTTATTTTCTCCACACTAATAGATCATACATATTTAGAGAGCAATTTTTATTGCATGCACCGATGACAACTTACTTGAAGGATCTTACTCAATCCATAGGTAGATATGGTGGACTCTCATGGCAAAACTAGTTTTAGGGATATTTGGAAGCACAAGTAGTAACTCTACTTGGTGCAAAGAATTTGGCTAGCATGAGGGAGAAAGGCAAGCTCAACATGTTGGATGATCCATGACAATATACTTTATTTCAGATATAAGAAAACATAACCCATTAAGTTGTCTTCCTTGTCCAACATCAACTCTTTAGCATGTCATATTTTAATGAGTGCTCGCAATCATAAAAGATGTCCAAGATAGTATATTTATATATGAAAACCTCTCTTTCTTTATTACTAACTATTAATTGCAACGATGACCAAAACTATGTTTGTCAACTCTCATCAACTTTTATTCATCACACTCTTTATATGTGAAGTCATTACTCTTCATAATATCAATATGATCTCTTTACTTCTTTATATGCTTTCTCTTTCTTTTATTTCCTCACGATCATAGCAAGATAATCAAGCCCTTGACTCAACACTAGTCTTTATTATATATAGCTCACGGACTCGATTACATAGAAGGATCATAAGGCAAAGCTCAAAACTAATATCACACTAAAACTTTATTCTACTAGATCAAGATATTACCAAAAGGATCGAACTAAGAAAAACGGTAAAGATAGTGTGATGGTGATACGATACCGGGACACCTCCCCCAAGCTTGGCAGTTGCCAAGGGGAGTGCCCATACCCATGTGATTATATCTCATTCCTCGGAAGTGGTGGTGATGGGGTTGTTGATGATGTAGGCTTGTCGTCCATCTTCCAAAGCATAGGCTCACCATCATTGAAGGATGATCGAGTGTCGGTGTGGAACGACACCTATGGGATCACAAGAATCCCTACTACGGTTGCCGGGGCGCAGGGTTGCAAGAAGAGCAGGATTAGTAGTCAGCACAAGGATCGTTTACCTAGGTTCGGGCCGCGAAGATGCGTAAAACCCTAGTCCTGCTTTGGTGGGTGTATTTCAGAGAGTTCTTGAGCTCTCGAGCTAGCTATGGTGGGGTGCGTGGTTCCAAAGAGCCGAATCCTTCTACACTATGCCATAGGCCTCCTTTTATAGTCGAAAGGGGCTGCCACAGTGGCATACAGGAGGTGGAAAGGCGTACAGTATTGTGAGCTTATTGCTCGTATTATAGGACAAGACGCATTTAATGCGCCGATGAGGTGTCCCCTAGCTTTATCGGGACGGGGGCGAGGCCCGTCCCGTCCGTCGCTGCTCCTCCTCGCTTCGACACGCGCATACAGCCAGCGATGCGTCTTGGGCGCCATGTAGGCAGGCAGGCAGCTGAGGTGGTGCGGTGGTGGAGCCTTCACGAAGATCTGCATGCCTCCATGCAGGCGCTTGATGAGTTGGCCTGGGAGCTGCATGTTGCCACGCAGGTGCCTGCTTAGCTGGTTGAGCTGGCAGCTGTATGCGAATGGCGGCGGAGACTTGGTTGGTGCAGGCCTGGCAGTGGCCCTGCTGGCGCCCTTGGCGAGGGCCTTGCCGGGTGGCCCGGCAAGGGTCTTTCCGTGGCGCGCTGTCGTCCCCGGCAAGGATCTTGCCGGGGGTCTTGTGGCCTTCCTCGGAAAGGATCTTGCCGAGGGTTGTTGTCTTTTAATCCTCATCTGATCTTGAACAGCCCTTGGTCTTGACAAAGATCTGGATGCCACCACAGAGGTGCCTCCCGAGCCCTGGCCCAATGTGGCTGATGGTGTTGGGGACGTGGGCTCAAGGGTGGCTCGCTCTGTTGGTGTTTGACGGGCCACCCCGGCAAGGGTCTTGACGGGCCCGCTGAGGCTGCCCCGGCAAGGGTCTTGCCGGGGGAACCTGCGTCGTCTCTCAGCTCTTTGCGGTCTTGATCTTGGCATTGCTCTGGCCGCCTCGGGCTTCGGTTTTACCTCGGTTCACCTCCCCTGCTCTACTTGGTGTGGCCGTGGGCGCGGCTCCGACTGTCCGTGCACAGGTAAAGGGGTACAAAGGTGCGCCCCTTCTTTTGTACACCAACATTGAGTCTCCAGGATCTTTAAATTTGCAGCCAAACTCATCCTCTTGAATCTATATTCATACTCACAGTTTTGGTTTTGCAGGTCATAGATCTGGGCTTGGAGGTGCTCGATTTTCTCGTGAAGCTTGAAGATGGCCTCCCTAATGTCCTTGGCGTCCAGCTTGTGGTTGTTGGTGAACTCTGTGATCATTATGTGATCGGAGTCGAGTCCGCGCTCCACCATCCCTTGACACTTGAAAACTTGTTGCTCCATTGCCTCAAGCCTTGTCTCCACGCTTCCGGTCCTCCTTGGTCCCTCAACATCACGGATGTGCAGCAACTCCTCACGCATCTCAATGGTTTGAGGATGTTGCAGCACTTCCGCGAGGTAGGGGTTGATGACCTTCTCAAAGAACTTGTCCTTGGGGGCACTTGGAGACGTCATGGTGATCTAGATCTCTCAGAAAAACAGCTCGAAACAAAAACAGAGGATATTTGCATGGTACGGTGGTCAAAACCTTCGGGAGATTAAATAATGAATTTTTACCGACCAAAAGAAGTATCGTGCAAGAAAACGGAGTCCGGAGAGCACACCAGGTGACCACGAGGCAGGGGGGCGCACCCAGGGGGGTAGGGCGCGCCCTCCACCCTCGTGGACGCCTCGTGTCCTTCCCGGACTACATCTTATTTTCCTATTTTCTTAAATATTCCAAAATGGAGAAAAATTGCCATTAGAACTGTTTTAGAGTCGGTTTACTTACCGTACCACATACCTATTCCTTTTCGGAGTCTGAAGCGTTCTGGAAAGTGTCCCTTATGTATTCCTCCGGGATTACGGTTTCAATAACATTGGTTTCAACATTTATAGGATTACCTGAGATATAATGTTTGATTCTTTGACCGTTTATCACCTTCGGATTTGTGCCTTCGAAGTTGTTGATTTTTATGGCACCGGAACAATAGACCTCCTCGATAACATAAGGACCTTCCCATTTAGAGAGAAGATTTCCTGCGAAAAATCTTAAACGAGAGTTGAATAGCAACACATAATCACCTACATTAAACTCACGCTTTTGTATCCTTTTGTCATGCCATCTTTTAACTTTTTCTTTAAACAGTTTGGCATTCTCATAAGCCTGGGTTCTCCATTCATCAAGTGAGCTAATGTCAAATAACCTCTTCTCACTGGCAAGTTTGAAATCATAATTGAGCTCTTTAATGGCCCATTATGCCTTATGTTATAGTTCAAGAGGTAAGTGACATGCTTTTCCATAAACCATTTTATACGGAGACATACCCATAGGATTTTTATATGCAGTTCTATAGGCCCATAATGCATCATCAAGTTTCTTGGACCAATTCTTTCTAGATCTATTAATAGTCTTTTGCAAAATTAATTTGAGATCTCTATTACTCAACTCTACTTGACCACTAGACTGCGGGTGATATGAAGATGCAATTCTATGATTAACATCATACTTAGCAAGCATTTTATGAAAAGCACCATGAATAAAATGTGAACCACCATCAGTCATTAAATATCTAGGGACTCCAAACCTCGGTAAAATAACTTCTTTAAGCATCTTAATAGAGGTGTTATGATCAGCACTACTAGTTGGAATAGCTTCTACCCACTTAGTAACGTAATCAACAACAACTAAAAAATGTGTATACCCATTAGAGGAAGGAAACGGTCCAATATAATCAAAGCCCCAAACATCAAATGGTTCAATAACGAGTGAATAATTCATAGGCTTATCCTGACGTCTACTAATATTACCAATTCTTTGACATTCATCACAAGATAAGACAAACTTACGGGCATCTTTGAAGAGAGTAGGCCAATAAAAACCGGATTGCAATACCTTATGCGCAGTTCTATCTCCAGCGTGGTGTCCTCCATAAGCTTCGGAGTGACACTTGCGTAGGATATGTTCCTATTCATGCTCAGGTATACAACGTCTAATAACACCATCTACTCCTTCTTTATAAATGTGTGGGTCATCCCATAAGTAATGTCTTAAATCATAGAAAAACTTTTTCTTTTCTTTGGTATGTGAAACTAGGTGGTATAAATTTAGCAACAATGTAATTAGCATAATCAGCATACCATGGAGGCGATGAGAAGCATTTATGACAGCTAATTGTTCATCGGAAAGCTATCATAAATAGGTAGTGGGTCATCAAGAAAGTTACGTAACCTAGACAAGTTATGCGCAGCGGGGTTCTCAGCTCCCTTTCTATCAATAATATGCAAATCAAATTCTTGTAGCAAGAGAACCCATCTAATAAGTCTAGGTTTAGCATCTTTCTTTTCCATAAGATATCTAATAGCAGCATGATCAGTGTGAACAGTTACTTTAGAATCAACAATATAAGGTCTGAACTTATCACAAGCAAATACGACTGCTAAAAATTCCTTTTCAGTAGTAGCATAATTTCTCTGGGCATTGTCTAGAGTTTTACTAGCATATTGTATAACATTTAATTTCTTATCAACTCTTTGTCCTAGAACAGCACCTACAACATAATCACTAGCATGACACATAATTTCAAAGGATAAATTCCAATCAGGTGGCTGAACAATAGGTGCAGAAATCAATGCTTTGTTAAGTATTTCAAATGCTTCTACACAATCATCATCAAAGACAAAAGGAATATCTTTTTGTAAGAGATTAGTCAGAGGCCTGGAGATTTTAGAGAAGTCCTTAAGGAACCTTCTATAAAAACCGGCATGACCAAGGAAACTTCTTATACCTTTAATGTACTTGGGACACGACATCTTTTCAATAGCATCAACTTTAGCTTTATCAACTTCAATACCTTTTTCAGAAATTTTATGCCCCAAGACAATACCTTCATTAACCATAAAGTGGCACTTTTCCCAATTCAAGACAAGGTTAGTTTCTTCACATCTCTGCAAAACTCGATCAAGGTTGCTCAAGCAATCATCAAAAGAAGTTCCATATTTGGAGAAATCATCCATGAAAACCTCAACAATTTTTTCACAAAAATTAGAGAATATAGCCATCATGCATCTTTGAAAGGTAGCAGGTGCGTTGCATAAACCAAAAGGCATACATCTATAAGCAAAAGGTACCGAAGGGCAAGTAAAAGTGGTCTTTTCTTGATCCTCTTTTGACACAGGTATTTGAGAGAAACCGGAATAACCATCTAGAAAGAAAAAATGTGTATGTTTGGATAATCTTTCTAGCATTTGATCAATTTAAGGTAGAGGGTAATGATCCTTTTTAGTAGCTTTATTTAATTTGCGGAAATCAATTACCATTCTATAACCTATAACAATTCTTTGTGGGATCAATTCATCTTTATCATTAGGAACAACGGTAATGGCTCCCTTCTTGGGGACACGATGGACAGGACTTACCCACCGACTATCAAAGAACGGGATAAATTATACCTGCCTCCAGAAGCTTTAGTATTTCTTTCCTTACCACTTCTTTTATCTTAGGATTTAACCGTCGTTGGTGATCAACAACCGGTTTAGCGTCCTTCTCCAATTTTATTTTGTGTTGGCATAGAGTGGGACTAATGCCCTTAAGATCATCAAGAGTATATCCAATAGCAGCACAGTTCTTCTTCAGAGTTTTCAATAATTTGTTTGCTTCATGCTCTGAAAGGTTAGCACTAATAATAACATGATATATCTTTTTCTCATCAAGATAAGCATATTTAAGAGTATCAGGTAATGGTTTAAGCACAAACACGGGATCACCCTTGGGTGGAGGAGGATCCCCTAGGATTTCAACAGGCAAGTTGTGTTTCAAAATAGGTCCCTGTTTAAAGAATACTTCATCTATTTCCCTTCTTTCATTCATAAACATATCATTTTCATGGTCTAGTAGATATTGCTCTAAAGGATCATTAGGAGGCACGGCAATAGAAGCAAGACCAATAATTTCATCTTTACTAGGCAATTCCTCATCACGGGGTTGTCTACGAAATTTAGCAAAATTGAACTCATGAGACATATCCCCCAAACCAATAATAACAACATCCTTTTTCCAGTCTATCCTAGCATTAACAGTATTCAAGAAGGGTCTACCAAATATAATGGGACAAAATTCATCTTGCGGGGAACCAAGAACAAGAAAATCAGTAGGATATTTAACTTTCCCACACAAGACTTCAACATCTTTAACAATTCCAACTGGTGAAATAGTATCTCTATTAGCAAGCTTAATTGTAACATCAATTTCTTCCATCTCAGCAGGTGCAATATCATGCATAATTTCTTTGTATAAAGAATGAGGTATTGCACTTGTACTAGCACCCATATCACATAAGCCATGATAACAATGATCTCCTATCTTAACAGAAATAACAGGCATGCCAACAACATGTCTATGTTTATTTTTAGTATCAGGTCTAGAAACTCTAGCAGTTTCCTCACAGAAGTAAATAACATGCCCATCAATATTATCATCCAAGAGATCTTTAACCATAGCAATACTAAGTTCAACTTTAATTTGCTCAGGGGGTTTGGGGGTCTTAATGTTACTTTTATTGACTACAGTTGAAGCTTTAGCATGATCCTTTATTCTAACAGGGAAAGGTGGTTTCTCAATATAAGCAGTAGGGACAATAGGATCATTATAAGTGATAGTCTTTTCTTCAACTTTAATAGGTGCAACCACTTTTACTTCAATGGGAGGATTATATTTAAACCACTTCTCCTTAGGGAGATCAACATGATGATTCACAGAAAGAAGCTACTATCTCAGAGTCAAGTCCATATTTAGTGCTAAATTCACGGAAAACATCGATATCCATAAAAGATTTAACACAATCAAATTTAGGTGTTATACCTGACTCCTTAACTTCTTAGAGGTCACAATCTTCAGAGTTGCGTTTAATTCTTTCCAATAAATCCCATTTGAATTCAATAGTCTTCATCATAAAAGAGCCAGTACAAGAAATATCGAGCATGGAGCGATTATTGAGAGAAAGCCGAGCATAATTTTTTTGAATAATCATTTCTCTTGAGAGCTCATGATTGGGGTATGAATATAACATTGACTTAAGCCTCCCCCTAGGGATGAATATGGAGTGGAAACTTTCCGTTTTTCCAGAGGAAAAATGAAAACGCAGAGACAATATGAAAACGAAAATTTGCAAAACGGAATTGGAAGTGGAATTTTTTATGCGGAAACAGAAACAAAAACGGAACGGTGTTTTCCGGTGGAACAGGATGGAAACGAAACTTTCCGTTTCCGTGAATATGCAATTTCTGTTTTTAGCTGATCTTCTACTAGCACACATGTACTGAGCTTGACCCTATACACAATTGTCCTGTACTACTACAATACTACGCTAAGTTGCTAACATAATAATATTATTTTGTACCCATGTTAACAATTCATTAAATTTGTTTGTGTTTTATGTGTATTTCTCTATGATTCAAGGGTTTTTAGGTTCCGGTCAACATCCACATCTGTTTCCGTGTCCGCTTTGTATTTGCTCCATGTGCATTTCCAGTAGTATTTGTTTTCGTATATATTTCTGGGGTTTCTGTATTCTTTTTCGCTTCTGCAAAAATATTGAAAACAAATGTGGTAGCACTCAGTTTCGTCCGTTTCCGCTCCACTTTCATCCCTACCTCCCCAAGCTTGAGAGATGCTTTCTCCTTAGCGAGGCCAAAAATTATATATATAATTACGATCACGATGAACAAGATGCATAGGATAAAACTTCTGATGAAATTCCAATTTCAATCGGTTGTAGTTCCATGATCCCATATCATCACATAGCCTAAACCATGTCAATGCCTCTCCCTTCAAAGATAAAGGGAAGACCTTCTTATTAATAACATCCTCGGGCATACCTGCAAGCTTAAATAATCCACAAACTTCATCCACATAGATTAAGTGCAAATCGGGATGTAATGTTCCATCTCCTGTAAAAGGATTAGCTAGCAGTTTCTCTATCATACCCGAAGGATTTCAAAGTAAACATTTTCAGTAGGTTCAGTAGGTTGAGGAGCAACTCTTTTCTCTATTAGTCGGGGTGAAGATACCCCGAACAAGCCCCTCAAAGGATTATGTTCCATAGTAACAAGTGACAGTAAATTTCAGCACAGTATATAAATTTTTCCTTACCAAATTCCACCTACCAAAGGCAATTCACTCCCCGGCAACGGCTCCAGAAAAGAGTCTTGATGACTCACAAGTATAGGGGATCTATTATAGTCCTTTCGATAAGTAAGAGTGTCGAACCCAACGAGGAGCGGAAGGAAATGATAAACGGTTTTCAGCAAGGTATTCTCTGCAAGCACTGAAATTATCGGTAACAAGTAGTTTTGTGATAAGGTAATTTGTAACGGGTAAAGAGTAATGAAAGTAAACAAGGTGCAGCAAGATGGCCCAATCCTTTTTGTAGGAAAGGACAAGCCTGGACAAACTCTTATATAGAGAAAAGCGCTCACGAGGACACATGGGAATTATCGTCAAGCTAGTTTTCATCATGCTCATATGATTCGCGTTCGTTACTTTGATAATTTGGTATGTGGGTGGACATGTGCTTGGGTGCTGTCCTTTCTTGGACAAGCATCCCACTTATGATTAACCCCTATTGCCCGCAACTACAAAAGAAGTATTAAGGTAAACCTAACCATAGCATGAAACATATGGATCCAAATCAGCCCCTTACGAAGCAACGCATAAACTAGGGTTTAAGCTTACATCACTCTAGCAACCCATCATCTACTTATTACTTCCCAATGCCTTCCTCTAGGCTCAAACAATGGTGAAGTGTCATGTAGTCGACGTTCACATAACACCACTAGAGGAGAGACAACATACATCTCATCAAAATATCAAACGAATACCAAATTCACATGACTACTTATAGCAAGACTTCTCCCATGTCCTCAGGAACAAACGTAACTACTCACAAATCATATTCATGTTCATAATTAGAGGGGTATTAATATGCATAAAGGATCTGAACATATGATATTCCACCAAATAAACCAACTAGCATCAACTACAAGGAGTAATCGACACTACTAGCAACCCACAGGTACCAATCTCAGGCTTTGGGACAAAGATTGGATACAAGAGATGAACTAGGGTTTTAGAGGAGATGGTGCTGGTGAAGATGTTGATGGAGATTGACCCCCTCCCGATGAGAGGATCGTTGGTGATGATGATGGCGATGATTTCCCCCTCCCGGAGGGAAGTTTCCCAGCAGCAGCTCTGCGGAGCCCTAGATTGGTTCCGCCAAGGTTCCGGCGTGGCGTGAGTTTCTTCTGAAAGCTTGCTTATGATTTTTCCAGGTAAAAGACTTCATATAGCGAGAAGATGGGCACCGGAGGCTGCCGAGGGCCTGAGGCGAGGCGCGCCCGAGTAGGCGCGCCCCACCCTCGTGGCCAGGGTGTGGGCCCCCTCTGGTACTTTCTTCGCTCAGTATTTTTTATTAGTTCCAAAAATGACTTCCGCGAAGTTTCAAGACTTTTGGAGCTGTGTAGAATAGGTCTCTAATATTTGCTCCTTTTTCAGCCCTGAATTCCAGCTGCCGGCATTCTCCCTCTTCATGTAAACCTTGCAAAATAAGAGAGAATAGGCATAATTATTGTGACATAACGTGTAATAACAACCCATAATGCAATAAATATCGATATAAAAGCATGATGCAAAATGGACGTATCATCGGTTGTAAAGTTAGAGCCGTTGTCAGTGATGATGCTGTGTGGGACACCATAACGGTGTACGACTCCGGATATAAAATCTATCACTGGTCTGCTTGACCGTTTTATTTGGTTTGGCCTCTATCCTCCTAGTAAATTTATCTGCCATAACTAGCAGGTATTTTTTCTTATGGCTTCCCCCTTTAAGGGGTCCGACCATGTCCATCCCCCAGACCGCGAAAGGCCAAGTAATGGGGATTGTTCGTAGGGAGGTAGGCGTCATATGGCTTTGATCTGCGAAGAGCTGGCATCCAACACAGCGTTGGACGAGGTCTTGTGCATCTGCTCGGGCCGTAGGCCAGAAAAAACTAGTACGGAAGGCTTTACTTACAAGGGCCCGAGCTGCGGCGTGATGGCCACCAAGGCCAGCATGGATTTCGGCCAATAGCTGCCGCCCCTCCTCTTCGGAGATACATCTTTGAAGGACTCCGATAGTACTTTTCTTGTAGAGTTCTCCTTCATGAACCTTGTGGGCTTTTGAACGTCGAATGATGCAACGAGCCTCATTCTGGTCCTCGGGGAGCTCCCGCCTATTAAGGTAGGCTAGGAAGGGTTCGGTCCATGGAGCGATTACCGCCATGATTACATGGGCGGAAGGCGTTGGTTCTATGCCCGAGCCCCCGATGATGTTTGAATCTTGTTCGGTATCTGGGGGTGTGATCGGCACCAGACTAGTATTTCCGCTCTCGTCCTCCCATACCACGGATGGCTTAAAGAGCTTTTCCATGAAGGTGTTCGGTGGGATGGGGTCGCGTTTAGCGCCCATTCGAGCAATGATGTCTGCTACTTGGTTACTGTCTCGAGCCACATGATGAAACTCGAGTCCCTCGAACCGAGCTGATATTTTCAGCATGACATTGCGTAAGCCGCCATCTTTGGATCTTTTGCATCGAATTCTTTGTTTATTTGGGATATTGAGAGATTTGAATCCCTGCGCACCTCGAGGCGTTGTATGCCTATAGAAATATCCATCCGGAGACCATGCAGTAGTGCCTCACATTCGGCTGGGTCATTAGAGTCCGTATACATGATTTGCAATACGTAGCGGACTGTGTCCCCTATAGGGGATGTTAGGATGACATCGGCCCCCAATCCAGCTAACTTTTTGAGCCGTCAAAGTACATCACCCAGTTGGAGTATGTGCCGTACTCTTTAGGGAGTTCGACTTCTGTCCGTTCGGCGACGAAGTCGGCCAACACCTGAGATTTAATGGCTCGGCGTGGTTTATACGTTATTTCAAATGGTAGGAGCTCGATGGCCCATTTTGCAATGCGGCCCGTGGCATCTCGATTGTTTATGATGTCATTGAGTGGTACCTCGGAGGCCACCGTGATCGAGCACTCTTGAAAGTAGTGTGGCAGCTTCCGAGATGCCATGAAAACCACATATGCTATCTTTTGATAGTGCCGGTATCGGGATTTGCATGGTGTGAGAACCGCTGATACGTAGTATACGGGTTTTTGGAGTGGGAATTTGTGTCCCTCTTCCTCTCGTTCGACGACGAGTACCGCGCTCACCACCTGGTGAGTTGCAGATATATACAGTAGCATAGGTTCGCCAATGTTAGGTGCGGCAAGGATTGGATTGTTTGCTAGGAGAATTTTTATTTCTTCCAACCCGGCCGTTGCCGCGTCTGTCCACTCAAAGTGGTCGATACATCGAAGCAGGCGATATAGAGGAAGCGCCTTCTCTCCCAGTCTGGAGATAAAGCGGCTTAAGGCTGCCACGCACCCAGCTAGTTTTTGGACCTGTTTTAGGTCTGTTGGTATTGCCAACTGAGACAAGGCTCGGATTTTGGCTGGGTTTGCTTCGATTCCTCTATTGGAAACAATGAACCCAAGAAGCTTTCCGGCCGGAACGCCGAAAACACATTTTTTTGGATTGAGCCGTATGTCATATGTTCGGAGGTTGTCGAATGTAAGACGTAAGTCGTCTATCAATGATTCGACATGTTTGGTTTTTATGACTACATCGTCTACATACGCCTCCACGATCTTGCCAATTTGTTTTTACAGGCATGTTTGAATCATGCGTTGGTAGGTGGCGCCGGTGTTTTTAAGCCCGAAAGGCATAGTGTTAAAACAGAAAGACCCGTACAGAGTGATAAATGCCGTTGCAGCTTGATCGGATTCCTTCATCTTAATCTGATGGTATTCGGAGTATGCGTCGAGGAAACACAGTGAATCGTGTCCTACAGTTGCATCAATGATCTGGTCGATGCGGGGCAGTGGGAAGGGGTCCTTAGGTCAAGATTTATTGAGGTCTTTAAAATCGACACAAAGGCGCCAGGATTTGTCCTTCTTTGGCACCATGACCAGGTTTGCTAGCCAATCTGGGTGTTTTATTTCTCGAATAAACCCGGCTTCAAGTAGTTTGGCTAGCTCCTCCCCCATAGCTTGTCATTTGGGTTCGGAAAATCGCCGTAGCGTTTGCTTAATTGGCTTGAACCCCTTTATTATGTTGAGGCTGTGTTCGGCCAGTCCGTGTGGGATTCCTGGCATATCCGAAGGGTGCCAGGCGAAAATGTCCCAATTCTCGCGCAGGAATGCTCTCAGAGCGGCGTCGATCGCCGGATCCAGTTGTGCTCCAATGGCTGCTATTTTATTAGGATCCGTCGGGTGAACTTGGAATTTGACTATTTCGTCTGCCGGTTTGAAAGAAGTGGATTTTGGCCTTTTGTCAATGATTACGTCATCTCTATCCACTGTGGACCGCAGAGCGGTGAGCTCCTCGGCCGCAAGGGCCTCGGATAGTGCCTCGAGGGCAAGTGATGCAGTTTTGTTTTCGGCGCGGAGTGCTATGTCCAGATCACTAGCGATAGTGATGACTCCGTTGGGCCCGGGCATTTTGAGCTTCATATACCCGTAATGAGGTATGGCTTGAAAGCGTGTGAATGTATCTCGCCCCAACAAGGCATGATATCCGCTGTTGAAGGGTGCCACCTGGAAGATTAACTCTTCGGACCTATAGTTCTCAGGCGTGCCGAATACCACATCAAGTTTTTTTTTCCCGAACACCGCGCTTCTCAGCTAGGGATAATACCTCGAAAGGTTGTACTGCTCTGCTCGATGCGGTTCCTGTCTATTTGCATTTTGTCGAGCGTGTCCTCATAGATGAGGTTCAATCTGCTGCCCCCGTCCATGAGCACTTTAGTGAGCCGAAAGCCATCCACAATTGGGTTTAGAACTAAAGTGGCTGGTGCTCGGACTGATCAGGTCCGTGGTTCGTCAGTGGCGTTGAAGGTTATCGCCATGTCGTTCCAAGGGTTTATTGCGGCTACTTGGTTAACTTCGGCGAGGTCGCAGAGCACCCTTTTTCGCTGATTATTTGAAGAAAAGGTCTCGAAGACCGTAAGTACATTGAGATCGTTATCCTCCGAGGAGTACTTTGCAGTGGTAGTGTTGGTGAGGGTGGCCTCACCGCTTTTAGCCACCTACCAGAGTATCCAACATGCCCGAAGGCTATGTGTTGGTTCGGAATCCGGCATTGTGTGTATCTGACAAGGCTTGTCGATCCATTCATCAAGGACAGTTCTATGTCCCGTTAAGGGTTCAATTTTCTTGTCCGTGAAGCGATGATCAGGTGCTCCGTGAGGGTGCATCCTTTTTGCCCGGCCAGTGTGCGGCTTAGAGGCCGATGGATCCCACCGAGCTGTCTGGGCTTTCCAGGCGCTTTCCATTGCGCAATACTTCTGTACTATGTATGCCAAATCTGCAAAGTGCAGTATGCGGCGTCGGTTTAGGGCATTGAGGATCCCCTCGTCTGTGTAGTTGCGGCAAAAGACTGATACCGCATCATCGTCGCAGCAATCTTTAATCTTGTTTTTAACAAGTAGGAATCTAGCCCAAAAGTGATGGACTGTTTCCTGAGGTTGCTGTTGTATATACATTAAGTCGTATATACCCGGGGGACCGGAATTGCATGGCGAGTATTGATTGTGGTGGGCGGGTGGGTTTAAATCCGAACCCTGAACCACTGAGGAATCCGGATTTTACAAAATTTCTGAGGTCACTAGCCTAGGATCCAGAGTTTCCTGGGGGTTTTTAGGCTCAACACCTGATTCTATATTCAGAGGACAGATGGTCTCTTCTCGAAGATGGGTGTCCGGCTCGCAGGGCTCGGAGATCCGAACATAGTTTGTTTTCAGCATAGGAGGAGCAGTATCCTCGACTTGCTCTTCCACGACGGTCACTAGGTGGGTGACAGGTGGGGACATGATTTCTCTCTGATCGGGTTTAAGCCCAATCAGATCATAATCTATTGCGACCCCATTGGCGGCGATGCGATCTAGTAGTTCATTTAAGGACGAGATATCTGCCGGATCCATCTTATCAACGCTTTCGGGGTTGATGCAAAGATGGTTTTTGGCAATCTGGGGGACCGCTTTGGGCATGACGGTCGGGCGGGCGCCCATGGTGAAACTGCCGATCTGGAGGATCTGCCCAGGGACTAGGGCCCTTCCAGAGGTGATCTTGTCGCTGACGACAAGGCGAGCCATCGATCCTTCTATCGACAACATAGAGGAACTCTCAATGAAAGCACCAATGTCGGTGTCAAAATCGGTCGATCTCGGGTAGGGGGTCCCGAACTATGTGTCTGAGGATTGAAGGTAACAGGAGGCGGGGGACACGATGTTTACCCAGGTTCGGGCCCTCTTAATGTAGGTAATACCCTACTTCCTACTTGATTGACTTTGATGAGTATAGGGGTCACAAGAGTTGATCTACCTCGAGATCGTAATGGCTAAACCCTAGATGTCTAGCTTGTATGAATTCTGATGATCTCTACAGACTAAACCCTCCAGTTTATATAGACACTAGAGGAGGCTAGGGTTGTACAGAGTCGGTTTACAGAAAAAGGATGTTTCATATCCAAACGCCAGGCTTGCCATCTACGCAAAGGAGAGTCCCATCCGGACACGGGGGAAGGCCTTCAATCTTGTATCTTCACGGCCCATTATTCCAGCCCATGTCACATAGCCCGGATGCCCCGGGACCCCCTAATCCAGGACTCCCTCAGTGTGTGTCCAAACTTCCGTCAAACCGGCCAATTTTTTTACCACATCATCTTGGTGGCATGACATTACATCAACCAAGGTTTCATGTGTTTCTGATTTTTTTTATTTTTTTGGAATTTAAATGCCATGGCACTCCATGTTTAATTGTGTCATAGCCGATAGACCAATATGTTTGAAAATTCCTTCCAATTTACTGCACATGGAATTAAATCGCACACAAGTACACAAATATGATTTTTCAAACCGTTACGGTTAGCCGTTGCATGTACATCTAGTTCTAATTTGTTACAGTCATTAAATGGGTAGAAAATCACTTAAATGTCTTCAAAAGGTCAAATGACCCCTGGAATTTTCCAAAATTTGACATGACAGTTGTATTAGTGCATGTTACACATCGAAAAAAATTGAAGGCCGTAAGAGGAAGCTACCTCCAGTTCGTCATCAAACATGCATTGTTCCCTCTCGGAACCACGAGCCTTCTAGTGAGTTGCTCCGGTTTGTGAGGGGGGTGTGTCCAAACTTTCGTCAAACATGCCAATTTTTTTACCACATCATCTTGGTGGCATGACATTGCATCAACCAAGGTTTCATGTGTTTCTGATATTTTTTTAATTTTTTGGAATTTAAATGCCATGGCACTCCATGCTTAATTGTGTCATAGCCGTTAGACCAATATGTTTGAAAATTCCTTCCAATTTACTGCACATGGAATTAAATCGCACACAAGCACACAAATATGATTTTTCAAACCGTTATGGTTAGCCGTTGCATGTACATCTAGTTCTAATTTGAATTACAGTCATTAAATGGCTAGAAAATCACTTAAATGTCTTCAAAAGGTCAAATGACCACTGCAATTTTCCTAAATTTTACATGACAGTTGTATTAGTGCATGTTATAGGTAGAAAAAAATTGTAGGCCGTAAGAGGATGCTGTTGGGGAACGTAGCATGCAATTTCAAAAAGTTCCCTACGATCATGCAAGATCTATGTAGGAGATGCATAACAACGAGAGGGGGAGAGTGTGTCGACGTACCCTCATAGACCGAAAGCGGAAGCGTTAGGTTAACGCGGTTGATGTAGTCAAACGTCTTCATGATCCAACCGATCCAAGTACTGAACGTACGGCACCTCCGTGTTCAGCACACGTTCAGCTCGATGACGTCCCTCGTACTCTTGATCCAGTAGAGGGTCGAGGGAGAGTTCCGTCAGCACGACGGCGTGGTGACGGTGTTGGTGATGTGATCCGCACAGGGCTTCGCCTAAGCACTACGATGCTATGACCGGAGGAGTAAACTGTGGAGGGGGGCACCGCACATGGCTAAGAGAACAATTGATGTGCCTTTGGGGTGCCCCTGCCCACGTATATAAAGGAAGGGGAGAGAGGCCGGCGGCCAGGAGGGGCGTGCCTTGGGGGGAGTCCTACTCGGACTCCTAGACCAAGTAGGATTCGTCCCCCCTTTTCCTTTCTCCACCGGAGTGAATAGGAAGGAGAGAGAGAGAGGGAAAGGGAAGGGTGGGCGCCGCCCCCTCCTCCTTGTCCTATTAGGACTCCCTAGGAGGGGGGGGGGGGTGCGCGGCCACCCCCGCGGGCTTCCCTCTCTCTCCCTTAGGCCCATGTTGGCCCAACACTTATCCGGGGGGTTTCGGTAACCCCTCGGTACTCCGGAAAAGTACCCGAATCACTCAGAACCATTCCAATGTCCGAATATAACCTTTCAATATATGAATCTTTACCTCTCGACCATTTCGAGACTCCTCGTCATGTTTGTTATCTTATCCGGAACTCCGAACAAACTTTGGTCACCAAAACACATAACTCATGATATAAATCGTCATCGAACGTTAAGCGTGAGGACCCTATGGGTTCGAGAACTATGTAGACATGACCGAGACACATCTCCTGTCAGTAACCAATAGCGGAACCTGGATGCTCATATTGGTTCCTACATATTCTACGAAGATCTTTATTGGTCAAACCGCATGACAACATACATCATTCCCTTTGTCATTGGTATGTTACTTGCCCGAGATTCGATCGTCGGTATCCTCATACCTAGTTCAATCTCGTTACCGGCAAGTCTCTTTACTCGTTCTGTAATGCATCATCCAGCAACTAACTCATTAGTCACATTGCTTGCAAGGCTTATAGTGATGTGCATTACCGAGAGGGCCCAGAGATACCTCTTCGATACTCGGAGTGACAAACCCTAATCTCGATCTATGCCAACCCAACAAACACTTTCGGAGACACCTGTAGAGCATATTTATAATCACCCAGTTACGTTGTGACGTTTGATAGCACAAAAGGTGCTCCTCCGGTACTCGGGAGTTGCATAATCTGATAGTCAGAGGAATATGTATAAGTCATGAAGAAAGCAATAGCAATAAAACTTAATGATCATTATGCTAAGCTAACGGATGGGTCTTGTCCATCACATCATTCTCCCAATGATGTGACCCCGTTCATCAAATGACAACACATGTCTATGGTCAGGAAACTTAACCATCTTTGATTAACGAGCTAGCTAGTAAAGTAGAGGCATACTAGGGATACTTTGTTTTGTCTATGTATTCACACATGTACTAAGTTTCCGGTTAATACAATTCTAGCATGAATAATAAACATTTATCATGATATAAGGAAATATAAATAACAACTTTATTATTGCCTCTAGGGCATATTTCCTTCAGTCTCCCACTTGCACTAGAGTCAATAATCTAGTTCACATCGCCATGTGACCAACACCCAAAGGGTTTACTAGAGTAAGTAATCTAGTTCACATTGCCATGTGATTAATGATACGTCTCCAACGTATCTATAATTTATGAAGTATTCATGCTATTATTTTATCATTCTTGGATGTTTTACAATCATTTTATAGCAACTTTATATCATTTTTTGGGACTAACCTATTGACCCAGTGCCTAGTGCCAGTTGCTTCTTTTGCTTGTTTTTTACATCGTAGGAAATCAATATCAAACGGAGTCCAAACACAGCGAAACTCCACGGAGTTTTTTTATGGGCCAGAAGACTTCCGATGGGCCAAAGAAGCACCTGGGGGGTGCCCCGAGGGGGGCACAACCCACTAGGGCGCGCCAGGCCCCCTTGGCGCACCTAGGTGGGTTGTGCCCACCTCGATGGCCTCCCGCGCCCCTTATTTGCACTATAAATTCCCAAATATTCCAAAACCCTTCGGGGGTTACCCTAGATTAGAAGTTCCACCGCCGCAAGGCTCTGTAGCCACCGAAAACCAATCTAGACCCATTCCGGCACCCTGCCGGAGGGGGGAATCATCTCCGGTGGCCATCTTCATCATCCCGGCGGCCACCCCGACAAGGAGGGAGTAGTCCACCCTCGGGGCTGAGGGTTTGTACCTGTAGCTATGTGTTTAATCTCTCTCTCTCTCTCTCTCTCTCGTGATCTATATCATGGGCTTTGTTAATATAGTCAGATCATATGATGTTTCTACCCTCTATACTCTTGTTATGATGAATTGAATCTTTACCCTTCAAAGTTTTGTCTTGTCGGATTGAATATTCAGAGATGAGAACACATGATGTATGTCTTGCAGTATGAATACTTGAGGTGACAAATGGGGTATCATATTGATCACTTGATATGTGTTATGGCATTCAACTCGCGGATTCCCGCGGTGATATTGGGGTAATCTATGCATAGGGGTTGATGTACGTTTTTCTCCGACGGAAACTTTGGGGTCTCTTTATAGTTCTTTGTGTGGATTGAGTATTACGAATATGAATTTGCTTTGGTGTTATTCTAGTACGAACTCCAGGATAGATCGAACAGATAAAATAGCTTTGTGTTATTTTAGTACGAACTCCTTAACAGATTGAACGGAAATAATAACTTGGAGGTAGTTTCGTGCCCTACAAACAACTTCAATCTTTTGTTCTCCGCTAATAGTAACTCGGGAGTGATTCTTTGCTGCACTTTGAGGGATAATCATATGATCCAACTATGTTAGCATTGTTGGGAGATTGCACTAGCGAAAGTACGGACCCTAGGCCTCATTTTTAAGCATTGCAATACCGTTTTTGTGCCCGTTTACTATTTTCTACCTTGCTTTATTTATTTATTCAGATTATAAAAATTCTACCATCAATATTACACTTTTATCACCATCTCTTCGCCGAACTAGTGCACCTATACAATTTGCCATTGTATTGGGTGTGTTGGGGACACAAGAGATTTCTTGTATTTGGTTGCAGGGTCATTTGAGAGAGACCGTCCTCATCCTACACCTCTCACGGATTGATAAACCTCAGGTCATCCACTTGAAGGAAAATTGCTACTGTCCTACAAAACTCTGCGCTTGGAGGCCCACCACTAGTCTACAAGAATAAAGTTCCGTAGTAGACATCATGCTCTTTTCTGGTGCCGTTGCCGAGGAGTTGAGTGCTTGAAGGTATATCTTTAGATCTTGCAATCAAATCTTTTAGTTTCGTGTTTTATCACTAGTTTGGTTTATAAAAGAAAACTACATAAAAAATGGAATTGAGGTTGCATCATATTATTGATCATCTTCATAATATCTTTCTTGAAAATGATGGATCAGAAATTTGTGCTCAATTGTTAGAAGAAGATGTCAATAAAATGTTTGGCACAGAATATTTGAATGATGAGCATGATTGCAATGTTGTTAGTATGAACTCTTTGAATATCCATGATGATATGCAAAGCCATAAGCTTGGGGATGCTATGTTTGATGAAGATGATATTTTTAGCCCCCCAAGTTTTGATGAGAAAATTTATTATGATGTTTGCATGCCTCCTATTTATGATGATTATGGTGATGACATGTATGCTATAAAGATTAATGATAACCAAGAAACCTATCATCATGATTTTAATTTTCAATCTCATGATAGTTATTTTGTTGAGTTTGCTCCCACCACTATTGTTCATGAGAATAAATTTCCTTATGTGGAGAGTAAAAAAATTCCTATGCTTATGCATCATGAAAAGTATGCTTTATGTGATGGCTATATTGTCTAATTCATTCATGATGCTACTGAAAATTATTATGAGAGAGGAACATATGCTTGTCGGTATTGCAATAGTATCAAGTTTCCTCTCTATGTGTTGAGAGTTTTGAAGTCATGCTTGTTTTGCCTTCCTATGCTAGTTGATTCTTGCTCCCATGAATTGTTTGCTCATAAAATCCCTATGCATAGGAAGTGGGTTAGGCTTAAATGTTCTTGCCTTGTGTTTCATGATGCTCTTGTTATATTTCAATTCATATCTTTTATACGAGCATCATTGAAATCATCATGCCTAGCTAAAAGGCATTAAAGAGAAGCGCTTGTTGGGAGGCAAACCAATGCTTTTACCTACTGTTTTTGTGTGTTCACATGATTATGATACTGTATTGATCATGTTATATTGCCTTTGTTTCAATAAATTGCCAAGTAAAGCCTTTGGGATCATGTTGGGTGATAGTTGATTTGACCCTGCTGAAAAACATAAACTTTTGCGCTCACGAAAATAAGTCTAATTTTTAACAGAAGAGTGATTTTGAGTTGATTCTTTTTGAAGAAATTTAATATTAAAATTTCTCACGTGGTCCAATTTTTTTCATAATTTTTGGAGTAGCAGAAGTATGGTTGGAGTACAGATCATTACAGACTGTTCTGTTTTTGACAGATTCTGTTTTCATTGCATAGTTCGCTTGTTTTCTAGTTTCTATGGCCTATATTGCTCAATATAAATTGTGGAAATGATATGCTACAGTAGGAATTGTGTGGAAACAATTATTAATCTTGTCTTTGACAGTACCAAAGTGAAATGGTTTGCTCTTTATCATACTAACCTATCTCACAAAGTTCCGTTAAGTTTTGTGTGATTGAAGTTTTCAAGTTTTGGGTGAGATATCGATATGAGGAGAATAAGGAGTGACAAGACCCTAAGCTTGGGGATGCCCACGACACCGCAAGTCAATATCCAATGAATATCCAAGCAACTAAGCTTGGGGATGCCCCGGAAGGCATCCCCTCTTTCGTCTCCAACATTATCGGTAACCTCACTTGGAGCTATGTTTTCATTCGTCACATGATATGTGTTTTGCTTGGAGCGTCAATTTATTTTGTTAGGATTTGCTTGATTTTATTTATAATAATGTTTTTGATCTTTCTTTTCAATAAAAATGTCAAGGATAGCCTTCACCATGCTTATTTTGCAAGTATACATGTTGCTGTTTGAAAATAGAAAGTTTACCGCTGTTGCAAAAATTCCCTAGAAAAGTCAGAGTGTGATAAAATGTTGAAACTTTTTGCAAATTAATATCTGATAAATTCTCTACATTTTTCTATATTTTCATAATTTTTGGAGTTAGGGAAGTGTGATGAATCTTGCATTCTTTACAGACTGCACTGTTTTGGCAGATTGCTGTATGTTTACATTGTTTGCATATGTTTGCTTGTTTAATGATCCTATTTGAGGATAGGAGTATTAAATATGCAGAGGCATTTAGTATGCAATGTTAAATAATAATTTATGTGATTTGCTACAGTAGAGAATGATAAGTTTTTTGCATTGGTTTATACTAACATATCTCACGAGTTCTTGTTGAGTTTTGTGTGGATGAAGCTTTTGAGATTTAGGAAAACCGTGATATGAGAGGAATTAAGGAGACACAAAAGCTCAAGCTTGGGGATGACCAAGGCATCCCAAGATAATATTTCAAGAAGTCTCAAGCATCTAAGCTTGGGGATGCCCGGTAGGCATCCCACCTTTTTCATTCAACAATTATCGGTTAGTATCAGCTGAGCCTAAGTTTTTGCTTCTTCACATGATGTGTGATATCCTTGAAATGTTATTTTGTTTTATTTTGCTTGCTGTTTTAATAAATTACTTAGATCTGAAAGTTTTAATTAGAGAGAGTCCATAAATAGCTACCTATTTATTTAACTACTCGCATGATCTTCACTTATATCTTTTTGGAGTAGTTTGTCATTTACTCTTGTGCTTCACTTATATCCTATGAGTAAAATTGTTGAATGAATTGAATGCCATGAAGTTGAAATCATATCATTCCTAGTGGTAGCTTCACATTGGGTTTATAATGTGAAATCTTTTGAGGCCTGACAATCACAATATTGGTCATACAAGCAATTCACGAATAATTAGTATAAGGAAGAGAACTTTCACATGCAAATACACTATCCTAGAAATATTTTGTGATTGTGAGCCCCCATCAAAATAATATATGCCAAAATTGTTGACGTTGGACAAGAAAGACAACGTAATGGTTTATGTTTGTTCATATTCACATAGAAGTCATATTGTCATAGATCCTTCTGAAGGAAATATGCCCTAGAGGCAATAATAAAGTTATTATTTATTTCCTTATATCATGATAAATGTTTATTATTCATGCTAGAATTGTATTAACCGGAAACATAATACATGTGTGAATACATAGACAAACAGAGTGTCACTAGTATGCCTCTACTAGACTAGCTTGTTAATCAAAGATGGTTATGTTTCCTAACCATAGACAAAGGAGTTGTCATTTGATTAACAAGGTCACATCATTGGTTGAATGATCTGATTGACATGACCCATTCCATTAGCTTAGCACCCGATCGTTTAGTATGTTGCTATTGCTTTTATCCATGACTTATGCATGTTCCTATAACTATGAGAATATGCAACTCCGTTTACGGAGGAACACTTTGGGTACTACCAAAGCGTCACAACGTAACTGGGTGATTATAAAGGAGTACTACAGGTGTCTCCAAAGGCAGATGTTGAGTTGGCGGATTTCGAGATTAGGATTTGTCACTCCGATTGTCGGAGAGGTATCTCTGGGCCCTCTCGGTAATACACATCACTAAGCCTTGCAAGCATTACAACTAATGAGTTAGCTGTGAGATGATGTATTACGGAACGAGTAAAGAGACTTGCCAAGAACGAGATTGAACTAGGTATTGGATACCGACGATCGAATCTCGGGCAAGTAACATACCGATGACAAAGGGAACAACGTATGTTGTTATGCGGTCCGACCGATAAAGATCTTCGTAGAATATGTAGGAGCCAATATGGGCATCCAGGTCCCGCTATTGGTTATTGACCGGAGACGTGTCTCGGTCATGTCTACATTGTTCTCGAACCGTAGGGTCCGCACGCTAAGGTTTCGATGGCGGTTATATTATGAGTTTTGTGTATTTTGATGTACCGAAGGAGTTCGAGTCCCGGATGTGATCACGGACATGACGAGGAGTCTCGAAATGATCGAGACATAAAGATTGATATATTGGACGGCTATATTCGGACACGGAAAGGTTCCGGAAGTTTCCGGAGAAAACCCGGAGTGCCGGAGGGGTTACCGGAACCCCGGGAAGTAATGGGCCTTATTGGGCCAAAGGGGAGAGAGGGGCCGCACCAGGAGGTGGCGACGCCCCCATGGGGAGTCCGAATTGGACAAGGAGGGGGGGGCGCGGCGCCCCTTTCCTCTGCCTCTCCGTCTGTTTCCTTCCCCTTCCTCCTTCCTAGTTGGACTAGGAAAGGGGAGTCCTACTCCCACGAGGAGGAGGACTACCCCTCCTGGCGCGCCTTCTAGGGCCGGCCGGCCCTCCCCTTGCTCCTTTATATACGGGGTAGGGGGCACCCTAGAACACACAAGTTGATCCTTGAGATCGTTCCTTAGCCGTGTGCGGTGCCCCCTCCACCATATTCCACCTCGGTCATATCGTGGCGGTGCTTAGGCGAAGCCTGCGTCGGTAGAACATCAAGATCGTCCTGCCACGTCGTGCTGATGGAACTCTCTCTCCCGGAGCTTTGCTGGATCGAACTCGAGGAGCGCCACCGAGCTGAGCGTGTGCCAAGAACTTCGAGGCGCCGGAGTAACGGCTGGGATCGGTTGGATCGCGAGGAGAAAGTACGACTACTTCCTCTACGTTGTGATCGCTTCGCCCGGTCTCTGAGTGCGTAGACAACACTCTCCCCTCTCGTTGCTATGCATCACCATGATCTTGCGTGTGCGTAGGAATTTTTTTGAAATTACTACGTTACCCTACAGTGGCATCAGAGCCAGGTTTTATGCGTTGATGTTATATGCACGAGTAGAACACAAGTGAGTTGTGGACGGTATAAGTCATACTACCTACCAACATGTCATACTTTGGTTCAGCGGTATTGTTGGATGAAGCGGCCCGGACCGACATTACGCGTACGCTTACGCGAGACTGGTTCTACCGACGTGCTTTGCACACAGGTGGCTGGCGGGTGTCAGTTTCTCCAACTTTAGTTGAACCGAGTGTGACTACGCCCGGTCCTTGCGAAGGTTAAAACGGAGTCTATTTGACAAACTATCGTTGTGGTTTTGATGCGTAGGTGAGAACGGTTCTTGCTAAGCCCGTAGCAGCCACGTAAAATTTGCAACAACAAAGTAGAGGGCGTCTAACTTGTTTTTGCAGGGCATGTTGTGATGTGATATGGTCAAGACGTGATGAGATATAAGTTGTTGTATAAGATGATCATGTTTTGTTGAAGTTATCGGCAATCTGGCGTAAGCCCTATGGTTGTCTCTTTGTTGCATAAGATGCAAGTGCCAAATAATTGCTTTACTTTATCGCTATGCGATAGCAATAGTTGCAAGAGCAATAGTTGGCGAGACAACCATGTGATGACACATTGATATAGATCAAGATGATGAAGATCATGGTGTCGTGCGGTGACGATAAAGATCATGACAAGTACTTTGGAGATGGAGATCAAAGGCGCAAGATGATCATGGCCATATCATGTCACATATTTTGATTGCATATGATGTTTATCTATTATACATCTTATTCTTGCTTTGATTGACGTTAGCATTTTAAGATGATCTCTCACTAATTATCAAGAAGTGTTCTCCCTGAGTATGCACCGTTGCCAAAGTTCGTCGTGCCCAGACACCACGTGATGATCGGGTGTGATAAGCTCTACGTTCATCTACAACGGGTGCAAGCCAGTTTTGCACACGCGGAATACTCAGGTTAAACTTGATGAGCCTAGCATATGCAGATATGGCCTCGGAGCACGGAGACCGAAAGGTCGAGCATGAATCATATAGTAGATATGATCAACATAGTGATGTTCACCATTGAAAACTACTCCATCTCACGTGATGATCGGTTATGGTTTAGTTGATTTGGATCACGTGATCACTTAGATGACTAGAGAGATGTCTGTCTAAGTGGGAGTTCTTAAGTAATATGATTAATTGAACTTAAATTTATCATGAACTTAGTCCTGGTAGTATTTTGCAAATTATGTTTTAGATCAATAGCTTGCGTTGTTGCTTTCATATGTTTATTTTGATATGTTCCTAGAGAAAATTGTGTTGAAAGATGTTAGTAGCAATGATGCGGATTGGATCCGTGATCTAAGGTTTATCCTCATTTCTGCACAGAAGAATTATGTCCTTAATGCACCGCTAGGTGACAAACCTATTGCAGGAGCAGATCTGGGCGTTATGAGCGTTTGGCTAGCTCAAAAGGATGACTACTTGATAGTTTAGTGCACCATGCTTAAACGGCTTAGAATCGGGACTTCAAAGACGTTTTGAACGTCATGGACCATATGAGATGTTCCAGGAGTTGAAGTTAATATTTCCAGCAAATACCCGAGTTGAGAGATATGAAGTCTCCAACAAGTTCTAAAGCTAAAAGATGGAGGAGAATCGCTCAACTAGTGAGCATGTTCTCGATTGTGCAGGTACTTCAATCGCTTGAATCAAGTGGGAGTTAATCTTCCAGATAAGATAGTGATTGATGAATTCTCTAGTCACCAACACTAAGTTACTAGAACTTCGTGATGAACTATAGTATGCAAGGGATGACGAAAGCGATTCCCGAGCTCTTCGTGATGTTGAAATCGAAGAAGGTAGAAATCAAGAAATAGCATCAATTGTTGATGATTTACAAGAACACTAGTCTCAAGTAAAAGGTCAAAGGGAAGAATGGGAAATTCAAGAAGAACTGCAAGCAAGTTGCTGCTCGAGTGAAGAAACCCAAGTCTGGACCTAAGCACGAGACTAAGTGCTTTTGCTGCAATGGAACTGGTCACTAGAAGCGGAACTACCCCAAGTATTTGGCGGATAAGAAGGATGGCAAAGTGAACAAAGGTATATTTGAGATACAGATTATTGATGTGTATTTTACTAGTGTTCGTAGCAACCCTCGGTATTTGATACTTTGGTTCGATTGCTAAGAGTAGTAACTTGAAACGGGAGTTGCGTAATGAATAGAAACTAGTTGAAGGGGAAGTGAAGATGAGTGTTGGAAGTAGTTCCAAGATTGATATGATCATCATCGCACACTCCCTATATTTTCGGGATTAGTGTTAAACCTAAATAAATGTTATTTGGCGTTTGCATTGAGCATGAATATGATTTGATCATGTTTACTGCAATACGGTTATTCATTTAAAATCAGAGAATAATTGTTGTTACATTTACATGAATAAAACCTTCAATGGTCATACACCCAATGAAAATAGTTTGTTGGATCTCGATTGTAGTGATACACATATTCATAATATTGAGGCCAAAAGATGCAAAGTTAATAATGATAGTGCAACTTATTTGTGGCACTACCGTTTGGGTCATATCGGTGTAAAGCGCATGAAGAAACTCCATAAAGATGGATTTTCGGAATCACTTGGTTATGAATCGTTTGATGCTTGCGAACCGTGCCTTTTGGGCAAGATGACTAAAACTCCATTCTTCGGAACAATGGAACGAGCTACCGACTTATTGGAAATAATACATACTGATGTATGCAGACCAATGAGTATGAAGGCTCGTGGCAAGTATCGTTATTTTCGACCTTCACAAGATGATTTGAGCAGATATGTGTATATCTACTTGATGAAACATAAGTCTGAAATAGTTGAAAGGTTCAAAGAATTTTAGGGTGAAGTGGAAAATCATCGTAACAAGAAAATAAAGTTTCTGCGATCCGATCATGGAGAGGAATATTTGAGTTACGAGTTTGGTCTTCAATTAAAACAATGTGGAATAGTTTCACAGCTCACGCCACGGAACACCACAACGTTATGGTGTGTCCGAACGTCGTAACCGCACTTTATTGGATATAGTGCGATCTATGATGTCTCTTACTGATTTACCAATATAGTTTTGGGGTTATGCATTAGAGACAGCTGCATTCACATTAAAAGGGCACCATCTAAATCCGTTGAGACGACAACATATGAACTGTGGTTTAGCAAGAAACCCAAGTTGACGTTTCTTAAAGTTTGGGGCTGCGATGCTTATGTGAAAAAGTTTCATCCTGATAAGCTCGAACCCAAATCGGAGGAGTGCGTCTTCATAGAATACCCAAAGGAAATAGTTGGGTACACCTTCTATCACAGATCCGAAGGCAAGATATTCGTTGCTAAAATGGATCCTTTCTAGAGAAGGAGTTTCTCTCGAAAGAAGTGAGTGGGAGGTAAGTAGAACTTGATGAGGTAATCGTACTGTACCCTTATTGGAAAGTAGTTCATCACGTAAATCAGTTCTCGTGACAAATACACCAATTAGTGAGGAAGCTAATGATATTGATCATGAAACTTCAGATCAAGTTACTCTTGAACCTCGTAGGTCTTCCAGAGTAAGATCCGCACTGAGTAGTACGGTAATCATGTTCGGAAGTCATGTTACTAGACCATGATGAACCTACGAACTATGAGGAAGTGATGATGAGCCCAGATTCCATGAAATGGCTTGAGGCCATAAAATCTGAGATATGATCCATGTATGAGAACAAAAGTATGGACTTTGATTGACTTGCTCGATGATCGAGAAAGCCATGTTAAATAAATGGATCTTCAAGAGGAAGACGGACAACGATAGTAGTGTTACTATCTACAAAGCTCGACTTGTCACAAAAAGGTTTTCGACAAGTTCAAGGTGTTGACTACAATGAGATTTTCTCAACGTAGCGATGCTTAAGTCTGTCCAAATCATGTTAGCAATTGCCACATTTTATGAAATCGGCAAATGGATGTCAAAACTACATTCTTTAATGGATTTATTAAAGAAGAGTTGTATATGATGCAACGAGAAGGTTTTGTCAATCCTAAAGGAGCTAACAAAATGTGCAAGCTCCAGCGATCCATCAATGGACTGGTGCAAGCATCTCGGAGTTGGAATATACGCTTTGATGTGTTGATCAAAGCATATGATTTTATCTGAGACTTTTGGAAAGGCCTGTATTTACAAGAAAGTGAGTGGGAGCACTACAGCCTTTACGATAAAGTATATGTGAATGACATATTGTTGATCGGAAATAATGTAGAATTATTCGCAAAGCATAAAGGAGTGTTTGAAAGGAGTTTTTTCAAAGAAAGACCTCGGTGAAGCTGCTTACATATTGAGCATCAAGATCTATAGAGATAGATCAAGACGCTTGATAAGTTTTTCAATGAATACATACCTTGACAAGATTTTGAAGTAGTTCAAAATGGAGCAGTCAAAGAAAGAGTTCTTACCTGTTACAAGGTGTGAGATTGAGTAAGACTCAAAACCCGACCACGGCAGAAGATAGAAAGAGAATGAAAGTCATTCCCTATGCATCAGCCATAGGTTCTATAAAGTATGTCATCATGTGTACGGATCTATTGCATACCCTACCACTAAGCTTGGCAAGGAGTGCAATAGTGATCTAGGAGTAGATCAATGGACAGCGGTCAAAATTATCCTTAGTAGAATAAGGATGTGTTTCTCGATTATGGAAGTGAAAAGGTTCGGTAAAGGGTTACGTCGATGCAAGTTTTAAACACTAATCTAGATGACTCTGAGTCTCAATCTGGATACATATTGAAAGTGGGAGCAATTAGCTAGAGTAGCTCCGTGCGAGCATTGTAGACATAGAAATTTGCAAAATACATACGGATCTGAATGTGGCGGACCCGTTGACTAAACTTCTCTCACAAACAAAACATGATCACACCTTAGTACTCTTCGGTGTTAATCACATAGCGATGTGAGCTAGATTACTGAATCTAGTAAACCCTTTGGGTGTTGGTCACATGTCGATGTGAACTATGGGTGTTAACCACATATAGATGTGAACTATTGATATTAAATCACATGGCGATGTGAACTAGATTATTGACTCTAGTGCAAGTGGGAGACTGAAGGAAATATGCCCTAGAGGCAATAATAAAGTTATTATTTATTTCCTTATATCATGATAAATGTTTATTATTCATGCTAGAATTGTATTAACCGGAAACATAATACATGTGTGAATACATAGACAAACAGAGTGTCACTAGTATGCCTCTACTAGACTAGCTTGTTAATCAAAGATGGTTATGTTTCCTAACCATAGACAAAGGAGTTGTCATTTGATTAACAAGGTCACATCATTGGTTGAATGATCTGATTGACATGACCCATTCCATTAGCTTAGCACCCGATCGTTTAGTATGTTGCCATTGCTTTTATCCATGACTTATGCATGTTCCTATAACTATGAGAATATGCAACTCCGTTTACGGAGGAACACTTTGGGTACTACCAAAGCGTCACAACGTAATCGGGTGATTATAAAGGAGTACTACAGGTGTCTCCAAAGGCAGATGTTGGGTTGGCGTATTCGAGATTAGGATTTGTCACTCCGATTGCTCGGAGAGGTATCTCTGGGCCCTCTCGGTAATACACATCACTAAGCCTTGCAAGCATTACAACTAATGAGTTAGCTGTGAGATGATGTATTATGGAACGAGTAAAGAGACTTGCCAAGAACGAGATTGAACTAGGTATTGGATACCGACGATCGAATCTCGGGCAAGTAACATACCGATGACAAAGGGAACAACGTATGTTGTTATGCGGTCGACCGATAAAGATCTTCGTAGAATATGTAGGAGCCAATATGAGCATCCAGGTTCCGCTATTGGTTATTGACCGGAGACGTGTCTCGGTCATGTCTACATTGTTCTCGAACCGTAGGGTCCGCACGCTTAAGGTTTCGATGACGGTTATATTATGAGTTTTGTGTATTTTGATGTACCGAAGGAGTTCGGAGTCCCGGATGTGATCACGGACATGACGAGGAGTCTCGAAATGATCGAGACATAAAGATTGATATATTGACGGCTATATTCGGACACGGAAAGGTTCCGGAAGTTTCGGAGAAAACGAGTGCTTGGGAGGTTACCGGAACCCCCCGGGGAAGTAATGGGCCTTATTGGGCCAAAGGGGGAGAGAGAGGGCCGCACCAGGAGGTGGCGCGCGCCCCCCCCCCATGGGGAGTCCGAATTGGACAAGGAGGGGGGGGCGCGGCCCCCCTTTCCCTCTCCCTCTCCCTCTCTTTCCTTCCCCCTTCCTCCTTCCTAGTTGGACTAGGAAAGGGGAGTCCTACTCCCACTAGGAGGAGGACTCCCCCCTCCCTTGGCGCACCTCCTAGGGCGGCCGGCCCTCCCCTTGCTCCTTTATATACGGGGCAGGGGGCACCCTAGAACACACAAGTTGATCCTTGAGATCGTTCCTTAGCCGTGTGCGGTGCCCCTCCATCATATTCCACCTCGGTCATATCGTAGCGGTGCTTAGGCGAAGCCCTGCGTCGGTAGAACATCAAGATCGTCACCACGCCGTCGTGCGGACGGAACTCTCTCTCCCCGGAGCTTTGCTGGATTGGAGCCTGAGGAGCGTCACCGAGCTGAACGTGTGCCAAGAACTCGGAGGCGCCGGAGTAACGACGCTGGGATCGGTTGGATTGCGAGGAGAACGTACGACTACTTCCTCTACGTTGTGATCGCTTCCGCTTCGGTCTACGAGGGTACGTAGACAACACTCTCCCCTCTCGTTGCTATGCATCACCATGATCTTGCGTGTGCGTATGAAATTTTTTGAAATTACTACGTTACCCTACACCTTCAACATGTGGTGCTTGCGCCCCCCCCCCCCATCTTTGCTAGCCAAAAATTCCGCACCAAGTAGAGATACTACTTGTGCATCCAAAAATCCTTAAACCCAAATCTTATTTTCAAGAGTCCACCATACCTACCTAAGGATTGAATAAGATTCTTCAAGTAAGTTGTCATCGGTGCAATAAGGCAATAAAAATTGCTTCTAAAAATGTAAGATCATTTAGTGTAAGAGAAAATTGAGCGTTGTACGAACTTGTGATGGTAAAGCAATAAAAGCGACATACTGCATAATAAAGGTTGCCATCACAAGGTGCAATATAATGTGACGTTCTTTTGCACTAAGGGATTGAGCATACAAACAAATAAGCGCATGGCAACCTCTACTTCCCTCTGCGAAGGGCCTATCTTTTACTTTTCAGTATTTACTTTCATGCAAAGAGTCAAAGTTGTTCTCTTAATTCCTTTTTATTTTTCTCTTTTGGCAAGCATCATGTGGTGAGGAAAGATCTAGGCACATATGTCCAGTTTAATATGGGTAGCATGAGTTATTATTGTTGACATCACCCTTGAGGTGAATACATTGGGAGGCAAACAATAAGCCCCTATCTTTCTATGTGTCCGGTTCAAATGTTTTGCTCATGTGTACGCGGTGAGTGTTAGCAATCATAAAAGACTATATGATGGTTGAGTATGTGGAGCTCTTACTTAGACTCCTTTGAATAAGTTGAATTGCAATTGCTTGGTGACTAAGAACATAGGTTGTTGGGTTTCAAGAGAGTTCATTGTTTAAACCTTAACATGTGAATTGGTTGCCACTACAACATGAGAAATTTTATGAGAAAGAATTGCTGTTATGATGCTAGGAAAAGTGATTAAAACTGTCATTGATGAAACTTATGCACTTTGCTAGCATTCACACTTCATAAATTATCTCTTTTATCATTTACCTACTCGAGGACGAGTAGGAATTAAGCTCGGGGATGCTGATACATCTCCAACGTATCTACAATTTATGAAGTATTCATGCTCTATTTTATCATTTCTGGAAGTTTTACAATCATTTTATAGCAACTTTATATATTTTTTGGGACTAACCTATTGACCCAGTGCCCAGTGCCAGTTGCTATTTTTGCTTGTTTTTTACATCGCAGGAAATCAATATCAAACAAAGTCCAAACACCACGAAACTCCACGGAGATTTTTATGGGCCAGAAGACTCCCGATGGGCCAAAGAAGCACCTGGGGGGTGCCCCGTGTTGGAGAACATAGTATTTCAAAAACTTTCCTACGATCATGCAAGATCTATCTAGGAGAAGCATAGCATCGAGTGGTGAGAGTGTGTCCACGTACTCTCGTAGACCGAAAGCGGAAGCATTTAGTAATGCGGTTAATGTAGTCGAACGTCTTCGCGATCCAACCGATCAAGTACCGAACGCACGGCACCTCCGCGATCTGCACACGTACAACTCAGTGATGTCCCTCTTGATCCAGCTGAGGCCGAGGGAGAGTTTCATCAGCACGACGGCGTGGTGACGGTGATGATGAAGTTACCGGTGCAGGGCTTCGCCTAAGCACTACGACGATATGTTCGAGGTGTGTTTTTGTGGAGGGGGGCACCGCACACGGCTAAGAGAAACTTTCGTATCTATGGGGTGCCCCCTCCCCCGTATATAAAGGAGGGGAGGAGGAGGAGGGCCGGCCACAAGGGGCGCGCCCAAGGGGGGGGATTCCTACTCCTAGTAGGAGTAGGTTTCCCTCTTTGCTAGTCCAAGTAGGAGAAGAAGGAAGGAGAGGGAGGAGAGAAGGAAAGGGGGGCCGACCCCCTAGTCCAATTCGGTTTGGGCTAGGGGGGCGCGCCACACCTTGGGTTGCCTCCTCTCTTCCACCACTAGGCCCATGAGGCCCAATAACCCCCCGGGGGTTCCGGTAACCCCCCGGTACCTCGGAAAATACCCGATACACCTCAGAACTATTCTGGTGTCTGAATATAGTCTTCCAATATATCAATCTTTATGTATCGACCATTTCGAGACTCCTCGTCATGTCCGTGATCTCATCCGGGACTCCGAACTACCTTCGGTACATCAAAACACATAAACTCATAATACCGATCGTCATCGAACGTTAAGCGTGCGGACCCTACGGGTTCGAGAACTATGTAGACATGACCGACTCATCTCCGGTCAATAACCAATAGCGGAACCTGGATGCTTATATTGGCTCCCACATATTCTACGAAGATCTTTATCGGTCAAACCGCATAACACCATACATTGTTCCCTTTGTCATCGGTATGTTACTTGCCCAAGATTCGATCGTCGGTATCACTATACCTAGTTCAATCTCGTTACCGGCAAGTCTCTTTACTCGTTCGGTAATGCATCATCCCGTAACTAAGTTTCATCAGACATGCCAAAAATTTTACCACATCATCTTGGTGGCATGACATTACATCAACCAAGGTTTCATGTGTTTCTGTTTTTTTTTTATTTTTCGGAATTTAAATGCCATGGCACTCCATGCTTAATTGTGTCATAGCCATTAGACCAATATGTTTGAAAATTCCTTCTAATTTACTGCACATGGAATTAAATCGCACACAAGTACACAAAATATGACTTTTCAAACCGTGATGGTTAGCTGTTGCATGTACATGTAGTTCATATTTCAATTACGGTCATTAAATGGCTAGAAAATCACTTAAATGTCTTGAAAGGTCAAATGCCCCTGAAAATTTCCAAAATTTGACATGACAGTTGTATTAGTACTACGAATTTTCACGTACATTTAAAACACCATCTGTTGCCACTTTACTCCAAATTCGTCTTTCACAGCTAATAAAAAATATCTACCACATCACACACAGTTGTTTTGTAGGAACCGTTTGCGATGAAAATTTCTAGGTCTATTTAAGTCTTCCTCCTTAAGCTTCGCGGCTCAAATGCTCGCTCCGATCTTGGCAACCCCGAATCCACGAATCCCAATCCCCATTCCCGCACCTACTTCCTCATGAGGTCGCTGAGCGGGAGCTGGAGATGCAGGAGGCGGCGGAGCTCGAGGAGCGCTGGGAGGAGGAGTTGCGCGTGACCGAGGTTGAGGTAGAGAAGCGTCTGTCCGTCGAGGAATCGGCGGCGGAGTACCAACGCAAGCTCTGGCGCAACCACTACTACAAGTACTACAACCTTGAGGGCGGTGCCAAGGACGAGGACGAGGATGAGGACGCGGTCGACTTCAGCAGGGGGACGCGGAGTCCACCAGCGGTGGCATGTCGCCCGGACAAGTCATCGACGTCTCATCTCACACCGGCGATGCATAGGCCGGCGCGGCGGCGGATTTGTTAAAATTATGCGTACTTAGGCTTTGTTTTTAATGCTGGTATTTTGTTAGAGCAATGTTTAGATCAACTAGCTCTGTTTAATTACTAAAATTGCTCGATTCAGTAAGTGTGATCTATCTGCTATACGCTCTTTTGTGTGCCCAAATTAGCCAGCGATGTTAAATTATGCAATGACGTACCCGGGGAAATTTCCACCAAAATTTGAATTTTCAAACTCATCGCATGCGCATAGAGCAGAATAATCGTTTGTGATGCACACAATCGTTCAAAGTGAACGGTGTCCAGTGGCACCACGCGCAAAGTTTCCCTCCGCATTTCCAAAATTTTGGCCTACTGCCAAAATATCTACCCCCGCCCCCTCCCCCTTCCCACCCCCTTTTCTCCCTGACCACAAGTCACATTTCCCCTATTTCCTCCTTCCTTCCTCCCTTCCTAAGCTATAGCCACTTCCTCGCTTGCCTCCTCGCTCTCGCCGTCTCGCATCCTACTGCCGGGGTCGCCATGGTCTTCTTCAAAGACCTCTCCAGCGGTTCCTCCTCCTCCGACGACTCCTTCACCACCCGGGTATGGCTCTCTTCTCTCTCTCGGGCTATGACTTGGAATGAAGGATTTTTACCCGACAGTTGATTTGAGTCATTTCTTCCTCTTGTAGCTCCCTAGGACCATCAGTGGCAACGAATGGAGTGGGGTGGCTGAAGATCTATCTGCTCGTTGTCACCATCAATCTCCATGCATGAAGCTAGTTGCGTTTGAATCTGTGGATAGTGGGAGGAAGTTTCTGGCATGTGCAGAGAAGGTTAGACCCTCTTTCGTTGTTACAAATCATTTGTTAGATGTGATTCAGACACTGTCACGGTCCCAACCCATTCATACCACTCCTTCAACCAAACGCATCCTAAGAAAGAAAGTGTCACAGTTTGTACCTAGTATCTAAAACTTTTGCCATCTCATCAGCGGCGCCATTAGAAAATTATTTGGCACCGCTTCAGCAGTTTGTGCAGCAAACTTTGGTCCACACATCCGAGCAGCCAAGCAGTAAAATACTAATTCTTTATGGCACGAAGGAACTGGGCATCAGAGCAACTAGGTGGTCCAAGTCCGGGTCCCTAACTTTTTCCATGCATCATTTCATGATCTTGAGAACACCGGTGCGAGATGTAGCAACCGTTGTCTTTACACCAGTTTTGGCATACATAGTGGACGGCCTTAGTGCTATTAGTTCTATGTTACTAAATTTGTGCATGTACACACTGTTAGTATCAATTTGTCATTGTCATCCAAACAACATCGCTATGCTGTTGCAGTTATATTTACCGTCCTCATAAAATGTTCAATTTTTTATTTATTGTACATGAGTAAGAACTTGTAGCGTTGTTGTAGTTAATTATAGCTTCTGATGTTCCAGAATTTGGTTGTTGTCTCAGTAGCAATTAATTCATTTGCACATTGATCTTTTTGAGAAGATATGTCATAATTAACATGTTTCTTCAGTTTTTCAAAATAAGCATTGGTGATTTTCTATGTTGCTATACACCCATTTCCCCTACAATTGTTACTGATCTAGTTTTAAATATTATAGGATGAACGAAAGTGTTCTTACTTGGAGTGGGTTGATCAAGAGTGGCCACAGTCTTTGAAGATGTGCCTAGCAAAGCTCTGGAGCATGTATGAGGAACAGAGCAGAGGTAGGCTTAGAGAAAGTGTTGTCAACGCTGAAAAATATTTGAAGATGTGGGATAAAAGAGGAAGGTGGAGAAATGAGCTCAGATTTTTTAAATTAGACTTTGCTAGGATGGTGTTGGACAAGGAGGAGGCACTTTCCCAGTTGGCCAGTGCAAAACAGGTTCTTATTGAACTGAAAGCAGAGGTGGATAGACGAGCCTGGATGATCTCGATTAGGGAAATGAATATATTGTTCTAATATTGTTCGTATGAAGTTGAACTAGCTATATGTTGTACTGTGTTGTTTTCAGGTAGCTATCATACTATGATGTTAAAATATATTTATGTGCCTGATATGAGATTGGCAAACAACTATTCAATATGAAGTGTGAATTTGTGTAATACTGGAATTATTAATTGTAAACTAATAAACCTGCTAAATGTGTCATGGAACTTTGCAAACGGTTCTAGCAGTAAAAGCGCTTGTGATGGATAGCCCAATGCCACACAGTTTTCTTCATCAAATCGTGTGTGATGTAGTTGAGAAAAGTGAACAGTTAACCAAGGCAGAGCGTGTGTGATAGTTACACCTATCACACACGAGCCTATAAATAAACCTGTGTGGGATGTACATACGAATGGAAATGTTTTCCCTAGATTGACTGTGTGGGATGTACATATGAACGAAAACATTTTCCCTGGATTGACTGTGTGGGATGTACATTCGAACGGAAACGTTTTCACTGGATTGTTGTGTGGGATGTACATACTGACGGAAATGTTTTCTGGATTGACTGTGGGATGTACATAAGAACGGAAACATATTCCTTGGATTGACTGTGTGTGATATACATCTGAAGCGGAACTGTTTTTCTGGGATTCACCGTGTGGGATGTACATACGAACGAAAATGATTGGGTTTTGATGCCTCGCCCAATCGCACACGAGCTCATTTTGCCCCACCCTGTGTCCTAGGAGGGCCTATCCCCGACGGTTTTTGGGTCGTGTGGGAAGGACCCCCCTATCGCCCACACTCACTTGGCGATGGTTCCAAATGCCGTCGTAGAAAGGGGTTAAAAACCGCTTGTATAGCACCGACGTGTACGAGTGCCTACTGGAGTGCTAACTCGACCGCGCCCTCCCGCGTAAGTTCGGAAAGCAAACACCCAGGGAGAGGTCTACAGAGGATATTGTCGTTTTTGGTGGGATCATGGACCCGGTGTCGGCTGGCAGGCGTGTCAGCAACCGGATCCAGGAGCAACCAAACACGGACGACTTGCAGTTAGGGCGTGCCATGAGGGCAGCCAAGCTTCGCAATGTCGAGGAAACTACATGTATGTCCTTTAATAAGATTTGTTCCCTTTTGCATTTATCTGAACATGAAATTATTGATAAGGCACATGTCTTAGGAGTTTCACTTGGTTCGAATGAGAAGGAAGTTGCGAAATCTGTTAATGACCTTTTAGACTTAGAAGCTGAGCGGGCTTCTGAAATTATTCGTAACATCACGGCCGTTAGACCTATGAATGAGGCTGATATGAAAAATTTAGGGATCTTAGCCCTTGAGAGCTTATGTAATGACCTCATACCTATTCAGAAGCCGAAGTTGAAATAGAAGGGCTGCAGACTAAGGACAATGTAGAGCCTTTTGCGATAGAATGTATTGCCTCGAGTCACTCCAGTAATAAGGATACAAAGGGTGAGGGGGATAAGCCCAAGCATTCCTGGAAAAGGAATGTTTGTCCTACTTCAGCTATTCATAGAAGTGCTAGGGTTAAGCTTAAGAAAAAAAATCATGATGATCTATGAAAGGGATCGTTTTGAATAGCAGAGGTCTAGCTGACTTGGCTAAAAGAAGGTTCCTTGCAGAGACATCGATAGAGCAAAAACTAGACTTTATTGCGCTTCTCAATACAGGAAGAGATAATTTCACCTCACAGTTCCTTGGAACTTTGTCCGGTGGAATTGATTTTGATTGGCACTGTTTACCTCCTAGAGGAGGATCCAGTGGGATATTGCTGGGGGTTAGGTGCGAAACGCTAGAGGTGATTAATGTGGTTCAGGGGGACTTTGCGGTTAAGTTTTGGGTGAGATCGAAGTTAGATGGGTTCTGTTGGTCTCTGGTAGCTGTATATGGAGCAGCGCAACCCGAACTTAAACCTGATTTCCCAGGTGATCTGGCACGGATCTGTGGGGATGAAAGACTTCCAGTCCTAGTTGGAGGGGATTTCAATATTATCAGAAGGAGATATGAGAAGAACGACAATTTTGATGGACGTTGGTCCCTAATGTTTAACATGATTATCGAGAGTCTCAGTCCGAGGAAGATTTAACTCAAAGGTAGGCATTTCACATGGGCCAATTCATTACCCGCTCCAACTTATGAGAAGTTGGATAGGGTGCTTGCTAGTGTGGAATGGGAACAGAAATACCCACTGGTGTCGGTGTATGCGATGAAGAGGGCAATCTTAGACCACACACCGTTACTAGTAGACTCGGGCGACACAACGCATATTGGTAACAAAAACACTTTCTCTTTTGAACTGAGTTGTGATGGTTGCTGCAACTACGTCAGTATTTCCCCGGAGAGGGAGGGGTGATGTAGCACAACGATGATAGGTATTTCCCTCAGTGATGAAACCAAGATATCGAACCAGTAGGATAACCAAGCAACAAAACATAAACAACACCTGCACACAAACAACAACACCTCGCAACCCGACGAGTTAAAGGGGTTGTAAATCCCTTCCGGGATACGACACCTCAAGATAGGCAAACAGACGTGAGGTAAATTGTAGTAGATTGATAGATCAAATGCCAAATAAAATAAATAAAGATAAAATGCAGCAAGGCATTTTTGTATTTTTGGATTAATAGATCTGAATAAAAACTCAAAGGAAAAGTAGATCACAAGGCAAATATATGAGAAAGAAGACCCGGGGGCCGTAGGTTTCACTAGTGGCTTCTCTCGAGAAAAATAGCAAACGATGGGTAAACAAATTACTTTTGGGCAATTGATAGAACTTCAACTAATTATGATGATATCCAAGCAATGATCATTGCATAGGCATCATGTCCAAGATTAGTAGACCGACTCCTGCCTGCATCTACTACTATTACTCCACACATCGACCGCTATCCAGCATGCATCTTGTGTATTAAGTTCATGGAAAAATGGAGTAATGCAATAAGAATGATGACATGATGTAGAAAATATCCGTTTATCTATATGGCGGTAGATATTGATCTCATCTTTTTATCCTTAGTAGCAATGATACATACGTGTTGGTTCCCTTTCTGTAACTGGGATCAAGCATCGTAAGATCGAACCCACTACCGGGCACCTCTTCCCATTGCAAGATAAATAGATCAAGTTGGCCAAACAAAACCCAAATATCGGAGAAGAAATACGAGGTTATAAGAGATCATGCATATAAGGGATCAAAAAAACTCAAATAACTTTCATGGATATAAAAAGATATAACTGATCATAAACTCGAAGTTCATCAGATCCCAACAAACACGTCGCAAAAAGAGTTACATCATATGGATCTCCAAGAGACCATTGTATTAAGAATCCAACGAGAGAGATGAAGCCATCTAGCTACTAACTACAGACCTGAAGGTCTACAAAGAACTACTCACGCATCATCGGAGAGGCACCAGTGGAACTAGTGAACCCCTCCATGATGGTGTCTAGATAGGATTTGGTGGTTCTGGACTCTGTGGCGGCTAGATGAATATTTCGTCGACTCTCCTAGGGTTTTTGGAATATTGGGGTATTTATAGAGCAAAGAGGCGGTCCGGGGGGCACCCGACGTGGGAACAACCCACCAGGGCGCCCCTGGGCCTCCTGGCGCACCCTGGTGGGTTGTGCCCCCCTCGGGGCACACCCCAGGTGCTACCAGGGCCCATTGCCTTCCTTCTAGCCCATAAAAAATCATTGTGGAGTTTCGTGGCATTTGGACTCCGTTTAATATTGATTTCCTGCGATGTAAAAACCATAGAAAAACAGCAACTGGCACTTGGCACTATGTCAATAGGTTAGTACCAAGAAATGATATAAAATGACTATAAAATGATTATAAAATAGCCAAGATTGATAATAAAACAACATGGAACAATCAAAAGTTATAGATACGTTGGAGACATATCAAGTTGGTTCAAGAAAGAGAACTTCATGGCCATCGTAGCACGAGAATGCGCGAAGGCTGTTGTAGACGATCGAGTGCAGAAAGATGGCAAAACAAGATTAGGCATCTAAGACAATTTTTACGGGGTTGGGACAGAAACGAGAGTGGGATTTACAAACAAGAAAAAGAAAGACTCACCCAATTGATCGGTGCTTTGGACCTAAAAGCAGAAGTGAACCTGCTCGATGTGGCAGAACATGCCACAAAATCCGAAGCTGAGCAAAGCCTACACGCTCTTCTTGGAGAAGAAATCAAATGGGCATTGCGTGCTAAGGTTCTCAAGGTTGTCCAAGGGGATGACAATACACAATTCTGTCACACACTACTGGAATCGGAGATTTTGCCGTCGGCTTGTGCTTTGCCGTGAGCTTGTTGACGGCAAAGAAGGTCTTTGCCGCCAGCTCACAAATAGCAGACGACAAAGAGGCAGCTTGCCATCAGCTTGTGCTTTGCCGTTCGCTAGCTGACGACAAAGTATCTTTGCCGGCTGCTAGCGGACGAAAAACATATCGGTGGGCCCAGCGGAGAGCGGCTACTCTGACGGCCCGTTTCCCCCACCTCTTTCTCGTCCGCTAGCTGACGGCAAAGATACGTTGCCGTTAGCTAGCGGACGGCAAAGAAATATCTTCCTAACGGCGCTAACGCCCCGCCCCGCCACCCCCACCCCTCTCCTCTCTCTCTTATCTCTCTCTATCTCCCACATCTATCCTCTTTGTCTGTTTCCCAACCCTTCTCTCTCTCTCCCCGACTGCACCCTTGCTGCCCCCTACCCCACGCCGCCCCCGATGCCCAGCCACTAAGGCCACGACGCGCCACCGCTCCTACACGCCGCCCCGGCCCGCTGCCTGGTGTCCCACGCAACCCCCCTCCCACATAGTCCGAATTAAAACTTAGATAGATATATTTAGATTGCATTTTCGTTCCACATAGTCCAAATTAAAACTTAGATAGATATATTTTACATAGATAGATAGATTTTACATGGTCCAAATTTAAACTTAGCGACGATGCTAATCGTTGTCGCTAGGGGCCTGCAGGTCGATCACGACGGTGTCGTCGTCGCCGCCGTCGTCGCTGCTGCTGGCGTCGTCGCCGTCTCCGCCGTGGTCGCCCTCCATTGCCACCCCCTCGGCCTCCACCAGCGCCATCGCGGCCTCCACTGCTTCCATGGCCGCGGTGGCTTCGATGGCGACCGCAACCTCAGCGGCCTCCCTCGCCACCGCTGCTGCTGCTTTTGACGCCCGTAGGGCGATGTGCCAGCCCGGAGTGTCGTCCGGGTCGCCATCCTCGTGGAGGACCAACTGTTCCGACGGCAGCTCCATGGCAGGGGGGTGGTGTGGGTACCGGCGCAGCCGTCGGGTGTGCTGGCTGGCCGAGCAGATCCACGACGGTGCTGCCGCGGGGCTGGGCCGCGCGCTTGTGCCGGGGTGCGAAGGCGGCCGCTTGCGCCCGTGAGGTCGGGGGTGACGCCGGCCACCACCAGTCGGAAGGGCGGCGATGACCTCGTTGTACACCTTCCCCTTCCAGAAGGCGTTACGGCCGGCGATGTTGTGGCGGGCGCCGATGTGGGTCCGGAGCTCCTCCGCCGTCGCACCGGGGCCAAGCGTCGGGTGCCCGTCGGCTGAGATGTGCCACTGCCAGGGAAGACGGCAGCCCGGCGGCACGAGCATGCCATACTGACAGAGCTCCACCATCTCCGGGTTGCCGAGGCTCGATGGCCAGGAGCTCGGGGCGTCATCGTCGTCGCCCGCGCTGCTACTGCCGTGGTGGTAGGCTATCACCGGTGTCGGTGTCAAAACTGGCTGATCTTGGGTAGGGGGCCCCGAACTGTGTGTTTGAGGATCGAAGGTAACAGGAGACAAAGGGGACACGATGTTTACCCAAGTTTGGGCCCTCTTAATGGAGGGAAAACCCTACTTCCTGCTTGATTGACTTTGATGAGTATAGAGGTTACAAGAGTTGATCTACCTCGAGATCGTAATGGCTAAACCCTAGCTGTCTAGCCATTGTGAATTCTGATGGCCTCTACGGACAAAACCCTCCAGTTTATATATACACCGGAGGGGCCTAGGGTTGTACAGAGTCGGTTCATAGAGGAAGGAAATGACATATCCGGACACCAACCTTGCCATCCACGCATAGGAGTCCTATCCGGACACGGGGGGAAGGTCTTATGCCTTGTATCTTCACGGCCCATCAGTCCGGCCCATATCACACAGCCCGGACACCCGAGGACCCCCTAATCCAGGACTCCCTCAGTAGCCCATGAATCAGTCTTCAATGACGATATATTCGGCATGCGGGTTGTCTTCAACATTGCAAGGCGGGTTCCTCCTCCTGAATACTTCAAAGTAATCTTTTGAACAAATGAATTATATCCGACTCTGTATAACAGTCACAACCCTTAGCCATGAAGGCAAGATATGTAATAAAAATAATGTTTGTAAACTGACAACTTTTCGACGAAACATTACGTCTGGCCTCTTAACATTTCGAATTGTTTTTTTGCCTCCCGCTTCGCATTTCGAGGCACAGCCTCTATCGACACGTCTTGTCTAACAGAGATCGTGTCCACTTATCACGGGTTCCTCATCAATACGGTTTTGGGTAATCCAACCGTGCCATTCGCACGACCCCTTGGGAACATGCGAGTTTTAAGGCTTGAGGCGTTGATATTCACTGCGTATATAAGAGGATATAGATTCCCTCTTTTCCCCACGCCTTCTTCCTTCTCTTGTTTTCCCATCTTCGAGCTCCAGCATCCAAGCTTCAATCTTTTGCACTGCCACCAGCCTCTCCAGACATGTCTGGATCTGGTTCGAAGGGCAAGTGGGAGGCCTCCTCCATCACTGAGAAGGACGTCAAGGAGCTCCGTGAGGCGGGATATCTGTCCGCGGACATCGCGCACAGGCTCCCCGCTAAGGACCAAGTCATCCCCACTTCGAGCCCGACGAAAGGGTTGTAATCATCCCCCACTTTCTCCGCGGGCAAGGGTTCCCCCTCCACCCATTCGTCCGGGGCCTCATGTTCTACTACGGGCCAAATTTCCAAGATCTAGCCTCAAAATCCTTCCTCCACATCTCGGCTTTCAGCGTCGTGTGTGAGGCGCTATTCCGCATCCCCCACACTTCGGCCTATGGCTAAAAGTCTTCAATCTGAAGCCGAAGGTGGTCGACGGGTGGCATGCGGACTGCGGCGACGCCATGGTGAGCAAGCTCCCCAACACAGTTTGGCCGAAGGGGGCCTTTGTGGAGACCGTCAAGGTGTGGCAACAGGAGTGGTTTTACATCACCGAACCTCGTGACGCCAAGTGGGCGGCCACTCCTGAGTTCAGATTCGGACACCCTATGCGGCTCACCTCATGGACCGCTAAGGGTCTGGAATGGGGATCCACAATGGAAGTGTTGATGCTGCAAAAGAGCATCACAAACATGATAGGCAAGAACACCAGTCTCACTAATGTGATTCAGGTGATGCTCTTCCGCCGGATTCTTCCCTGCCAACTTCGGCCCTTTAACATGTGGGAGTTTAATCTGGAAGATCCATGGACCCTAAGGCATTTCTTCGGCACGATGCACGAAGACATCTGGAAGCTGTTGTTCAAGGTCCAAAAAGCGTGGCCGAAGAAGACCGAAGACATCGCTCTTGACCGCGAGAATCCGGCCACTCCGGTAAGTATGATTTTCCCGAACATGTATTCGGTCAATATATTATTTAATCATAATGAGTTTTTTGTCCCTTGTATAGGGTTGGATAGCAAAGGCGGAGCGGATTAAGTGTCCGGCCCCGCTGCTTGAAGACCCGGCCGAACCCTAGCTGACGAAGATGCTGGTCCGGCGCCATATCAGGCGCCGGAGAAGAGGGCCAAGAAGTAGAAGGGAAAGAGGCTAGGTGCGGCCTCCGCCACAAGGGCACTTCAGACCCAATTTCTGGAGAGACCGAAATCCCCTACTCCCATGAGGGAGATGAAGACGAATAGGAGGAGGAAGCGGAAAGCGACTCCCCTCTTAAGGGGAGGAAGAAGAAGAGGGCAGCCTTCACAGGGCCCGGGAGGAGGCGCCCAAAAGGGGGAAGATGGCCCTCTCGGATGGTTTAGATTCGGAGGCCAAACCCATCCCCAAGAAGCTTCCCAGGGTGAAGCCCCTGGCCGAATCGTAAGTATCAAAGGATTTATTGTATGTCTCTGGCCCTTTATGTTTTTTATAGTATAACATATTACATCGGATGCCTTTAAGTCCTACTCTCGAACTCCCCAATCCTTCACTATCTGAGGGGAGTTCACTGCCGCCCGAGATGGCAGAGAGCGAGACGCTTCTGCGAGCCTCTCCGCCAATCATCACGGAGGACACCGAGGTGTTGTCCCGAAGGACCTCTCTAGGCCGCGGAGGGGTGGGCGACGTTGTCGAAACGGCACCCGAGGGTAATACCTCGTTTGCCGAAGACATGGGGGGTGCGATCCCCATGGCGACTCATAACCCACAAGTACATGGGATCGCAAAAGTTTTCGAGGGTAGAGTATTCAACCCAAATTTATAGATTCGACACAAGGGGAGCCAAAGAATATTTGAAGGTATTAGCAGCTGAGTAGTCAATTCAACCACACCTGGAGATAATTATCTATAGCAACGTGATCAGTAGCAAAGTAATATGATAGTTTTGATAGCAGTGACAACAACAATGGTAGCAGTAACAATGATAGCAGTAATTTTGTAGCAAGTGCAACAGTAACGATAGCAGTAGTAACTTAGCAAGAACAATATAAGATAAATTCGTAGGCATTGGATCGGTGACTTGTTGGATGATATTCATCATGAGACAGTTATAACCTAGGGCGATACGGCACTAGCTCCAGTTCATCAATATAATGTCGGAGTAATTGGCCACGGGCAGCCTCATCGCCCCCCACGGCGCTTCAAGACATCAGGGCTGGCTGCTCCCTCAAGATTTAAAGAGCCAGCCGCCTCCTCGCGGCCGGCTGGTCCAAGTAGCCGACTGCCAGGAGACGGCAAAGCCCAGCAGGCGGCCACGAGGTGGGCCGGCTCCTAGCAGGCGGCCTCCAGAGAGGTCGGCTCCTAGCAGGCGGCCCTAGGCGTCCTCAGAGTTTGCACCCGCATAAATGCGATGAGAGAGGGCATGGCTACAGCACGCGTTGCCACGCCCGAATCTGGGGCCAGGCATGGCCACAGTGCGCCGTACTAGACGGAGATCTCCTGTCCGGCGCAGCACTATTGCCACGCGGCTCATGACATCACCCCTGTCAGAGGGAGCCACGCTCCCACGACGGGCTGTCGGTACTGCCCGCCAGCGACGGGCCCTACCTGCCCACAAGGAGCCAGAAGGCGGCGAGCCTAGACCAATCGACTCGTAGGGGGGCCGGCCTTTGACCAGGCAGCCTTCCTCTCCTTGGAGTTTGTGCGCCATTAACCAGAAGAGACGGGGAGTGGCTACAGTGAACGCCCGCTAGGCGGCTGTACTGTAGCCATGCCTCCCACGACAAAGCATGCATCTTTACCAGCATCGCTACAGTGCTGAGCAGCCGGCAAGACCCGCGACGGGCATGGCCTGTCGGCCAAGCACGAGACAGCCAGCAGGGCCCACCAGGCGGCGGGCCCCAGCGGCCGGCGGAGAAGCCAGCGACCATAGACACTGACAACCGGGGCCACCACCCGGCCAGATTACCTTTGTACCCCTGGGGGGTAGGCCTATATAAACCCCCAGGGCACCCATGCAAAGGGTTCAGACCTTAGTTCATCTACACACCCATGTAGAGAGAGGAAGCTAGGGCTAGCCTTGTTCTTCTCCCCCCTCTAGAGAAACAGCTGAAGGAGCAAGCTTGTAGCCACCATTGTTGCTTGAGTGATCATGCGGGACCCCGTAGAGCAGGACTAGGGGTGTTATCTCCTAGGAGAGCCCCGAACCTGGGTAAGATTCGCCGGCGTGCATATCTTCGCCTCATCTCGTTTCCTGGCACCGACGACGTCTTACTAGCCCCTCCATGATAAGCCATCTTTGGCATATGTCGCACAACACCCCAGACATTTGGCGCCCACCGTGGGGCTAGGTGCACTGTCGTCCGGAGATCTATTCTGGACGGGAACCCTCTTCCTCCCCAGCGAGCGCAGCCAGCCCGACACGCCCGATGGCGTTAGCGTCGACGTGCTGCAGGGCGCGGAGATCGCCTGCGCGGCGGCTGGCGTCGCTGACCTTGTTGGCGAGATCCGAGAGCTGCCTCGTTGATCTCCTTGGCAAGCTCGACATCGCCAACGAGCCCGCCTCTGACCTGGAGTCAATCGGCTCCACTGACCCGATGCCTGTCGACTCCGACACCGCGTCCCTTGAGGCCTTCCTCACCAACTTGGTGGTCATCAACGACCCTCTCCCTCGCGCCGACAGCGGCGACAGCACCGTCACGGTGGTGCTCGTCATCCGCCATGATGGAAATTCTGGTGGCGGCGCTCAAGACCCGCTCGAAGCGATGCTACGAGACCTGTCTGCACCCATTGCAGAAGATGCCGACGCCAAGATGCTAGAGGCTCGCCACATCTTGCTCGTTGAGAGCGCCAAGAAGTTGGCGAGCATGAGACGCCTCTCGGAGGCCTACGAGCGCAAGATGGACCGCGCCGTTGGAGGCACGCGAGCTCCTGGCGGGCCCAGCCGCATTGGAACGGTCCGGCAGCATACCGCTGCCGTCGCCAATGTGTTCGGGGCAGACCGCCCTGTCTACGCCACACCCATGGAAAACATACGAGCTGCCCAGGCGGCAGTAGACGAGCTGGACAACTGAGGGAGTCCTGGACAAAGGGGTCCTCGGGCGTACGTCCTGTTAGCCATGGGCCGGACTAATGGGCTGTGAGGATACGAAGACCGAAGACTGCACCCGTGTCCGGGTGGGACTCTCCTGGCGTGGAAGGAAAGCTTGGCGACCAAATATGTAGATTCCTTTTCTGTAACCGACCTTGTGTAACCCTAGATCCTCCCGGTGTCTATATAAACCGGAGGACTTAGTCCAGAGCAGGGAGATATACATTACCATAGTCATACAGGCTAGGCCTCTAGTGTTTTAACCATTACGATCTCATGGTAGATCAAATCTTGTAATACTCATATTAATCAAGATCAATCAAGCACGAAGTAGGGTATTACCTCCATAGAGAGGGCCCAAACCTGAGTAAACATCGTGTCCCCTTTCTCCTGTTACCATCAACCTTAGACGCACCGCCTACCCGAGATCCGCCGGTTTTGACACCGACATTGGTGCTTTCATTAAGAGTTCCACTGTGACGTCGACGACAGGATCGATGGCTCGCCTTGTTCTCAGGGACAATATCACCGCCGGAGGAGCACTGGCCCCAGGCCAAACCCTCCGGCTGGGCGGCTTTACCATGACTGCCCGTTTGGTCGAGGAGCCGATGATGACCTCATGGGTCATTGAAAATCCCCTTCGTATCAACTCCGAACACTACAAGCAGATAGATCCAGCGGAGCTTTCGTCTTTAAATGAGATCCTAGATCACATCGCCACCCTCGGGGTCGCTACAGACTATGATTGAATTGGGCTTAAACCCGATCCAAGAGAAATCAAATCTCCACCGATCACTCACCAGATAGCGGTAGTCGAGGAGCGAGACAACAACTCTTCCTTCATACTAAGGACGGACTATATCCGGACCTCCGGTTTTGAAGAGCCGGACACCCATCTGTGAGGAGATGCATCCTGCCCTCCGAACATAGAATCGGATGACGGGCCTAAGAAGACAGTGGACATCCTGGAGCCCGATCTGTTAAGTTCGAAAGACCTTTAGACTCCGGATCCAAAATTGGGCCAGGGTTCAAATTTAAATCCACCCACCCACCCAAATATAAGCGCTCCCATGAGCATACAATAGCAGTCTCAGGAAATGGTCCACCACTTCTGGGCCAGATTCCTTCTTGTCAAAGACAAGATTAAAGATTGCCGCGACGAGGAAGCGATCTCAGCGTTCCGTAACAATTGCATAGACGAAGGAATCCTCAACGCCATCAATCACCGTCGCATACTACACTTCGCTGACTTGGAAACTATCGTACAGAAGTACAACCCAATGGAGAGCGCCTGGAAAATTCAGGCAGCCCGTTGGGAACCATCGGTCCCACCTCAACCCCTCATTCATGCGAAAAGGGCGCACCCTTATAACACGCCCGGTTCAATAGTAAAGAAATATAAGTCCAATACGGGGCGCGGAACCGTTCTGGAAGGATGGCTCGATGGACCATGCAAAATACACGCAACACCAGATAACATACCAACACATAGCCTTAGAGCATGTTGGATACTCCGGCAAGTGGCCAAGAGCGGCGAGGACATCCTCATCAAGAATACCCCAGGACAACACCCCCCGAAGACAACGGCCCCAAAGTATTTACGGTCTTCGAGACATTCGCCTCAAACAATAGGCGCAAAAGGGAAATCCGCGAACTCGCCGAAGTCTGTCAAATACCAGCAATAAACCCTTGGAACGACACGGCTATAACTTTTAATGCCGGGGACGAACCAAAACGCAGGAGAGTCCAAGCACCAGCCGCCTTGGTCCTCAGTCCAATCGTGGGCGGCTTTTGGCTCACCAAGGTTCTCATGGACGGCGGCAGCGGACTAAACCTCATCTATGAAGACTCACTCCACAAAATGGAAATAGACAGGAGCCGCATCGAGCAAAGCAGTACGACCTTCCGAGGAATCTTTCCCAGTCGGGAGCCGTGGTGTGCGGGAAAAATAACACTCGATGTGGTATTCGGCACGCCGGAGAATTATCGGTCCGAAGAGATAACCTTCCAAGTGGCCCCTTTCAACAGCGGATATCGCGCGCTCTTGGGGTGAGAGGCATTCACACGCTTCCAAGTTGTACCTCATTACGGGTACATGAAGCTTAAGATGCCCGGGCCCAACGGCATAATCACTCTTGCCAGTGATCTGGACATAGCACTCCGCGCCGAAAATAAAACCGCATCCCCGGCCCTCGAAGCATTATCTGAAGCCCTCGAGGCCGAAGAATTAACCGCACTGCGCTCCACGGTGGACAGGGACGATGTGATCTTAGACAAACGCCCCAAATCCACCTCCTTCAAGCCAGCGGAAGATATAGTCAAATTCCAGGTCCATCCAACGGACCCCGAGAAGACAGCATCTATTGGGGCACAATTAGACCCAATGGTTGACGTCGCGCTATGGGATTTTCTTCACGAAAACTGGGATATATTCGCCTGGCACCCTTCGGACATGCCAGGAATCCCGCGCAAGCTGGCCGAACACAGCCTCAACATATTAAAGGGATATAAACTGGTCAAACAAACACTGCGGCGCTTTTCCGAACCCAGACGCCAAGCCATGGGAGAGGAGGTAGCCAAGCTAATCGAGGCCGGATTCATTAGAGAAATAAAACATCCGGACTGGCTGGCAAACCTGGTGATGGTACCAAAGAAGGATAAATCCTGGCGCCTGTGCGTTGATTTTAAAGACCTCAATAAGGCTTGCCCTAAGGATCCCTTCCCCCTCCCCCGCATTGATCAAATCATTGATGCTACCGCAGGACATGACTCATTATGTTTCCTCGATGCATATTCTGGATACCATCAAATCAAAATGAAGGAATCCGATCAAGCTGCAGTAGCATTCATCACCCCATATGGGCCATTCTTCTTAAACACCATGCCCTTCGGGCTCAAGAACGCCGGCGCCACCTACCAACGCATGATCCAAACATGCCTAGAGAAACAGATCGAAAAGATAGTCGAAGCCTATGTGGACGACGTCGTAATCAAGACAAGGCACGTCAAAACACTAATAGATGACCTACGTCTCACATTTGACAACCTCCGCGCATATGACATTAAGCTCAACCCAGAAAAGTGTGTTTTTGGCATCCCCGCAGGAAAGCTGCTGGGCTTCATCGTTTCCAATAGAGGAATTGAAGCAAATCCAGCCAAAATCCGAGCTCTGTCACAATTGGCTACGCCAACAGACCTTAAACAAGTCGAAAAACTCGCGGGTTGTGTGGCAGCTCTAAGCCGCTTTATCTCCAGATTGGAAGAGAAAGCATGTCGGGTGGTAGGTGCGACATATGCCAACGGGTGGCTTATCATTGTGGGAGCCAATAAGACGTCGCCGGTGGCTGGAAACGGGATGAGGCGTAAGCATGCACGCCGGCGAATCTTACCCAGCTTCGGGGCTCTCCGTGGAGATAACACCCTACTGCTGCTCTGCGGGGTCTCCGCATGATCACTAGGTGAACAAGTAGCTACAAGAGGCTCCTTGAGTTGTTTCGGTGAAAGGAAGAAGAAGGGCACGGCTATCTCTCCTCTCCCCCCTATGTGGTGTCTAAGACTCTAAGAGATCAACCCTTTGCATGGGTGCCCTGGGGGGTTTATATAGGCCTACCCCCCAGGGGTACAATGGTAATCCGGCTGGGCGCGGGCCCTAGCCGTCAGTGTCTATGCTCGCCGGCTTCTCCGCCGGCCGCTGGGGCCCGCCGACTGGTGGGTCCCGCCGGCTGCCGGCTTCTTGGTCGACAAGCTGGCCCCACCGCTGAGGGCCTTGTCGGGGCTGGTTACTGTTGCCTCAATCCTGATGACGAGGGCTTTGTCGGGGTAAGCATGGCTACTGATGCATTGTCGGTGTCAAAACCGGCGGATCTCGTGTAGGGGGTCCCGAATCGTGCGTCTAGGCGGATGGCAACAGGAGACAAGGGATACGATGTTTTTACCTGTGTTGGGCCCTCTCGATGGAGGTAATACCCTACTCCTGCTTAATTAATATTGATGATATGGGTAGTACAAGAGTAGATCTACCACGAGATCAAGGAGGCTAAATCCTAGAAGCTAGCCTATGGTATGATTGTTCTGTCCTACGGACTAAAACCCTCCGGTTTATATAGACACCGGATAGGTTAGGGTTACATAGAGTCGGTTACAATGGTAAGAGATCTACATATCCGTATCACCAAGCTTGCCTTCCACGCCAAGGAAAGTCCCATCCGGACACGAGACGAAGTCTTCAATCTTGTATCTTCATAGTCTTGGAGTCCGGCCGTGATGATAGTTCGGCTATCCGGACACCCCTAGTCCAGGACTCCTCGGTAACCCACGAACCAGGCTTCAATGACGATGAGTCCGGCGTTGATTGTCTTCGGCATTGCGGCGGGTTCCTCCTCGAATACTTCATAGAAGGTTTTGAACACAAGGATAGTGTCGGCTCTACAAAACAAGTTCCACATACCACCATAGAGAGAATAACTTTTGCACAGATCTGCTGGCGTATTCCGCGGGCGTGACATCACACCACGGCCAGGCCTTTATATGAATCGCTTTTACTGTTCCACCTCGGTCGTTTAGCGGCGGTTTCACAGCACGTCTTATCAAATCATAGATCGTGCCCCCTTATTCCGGGATTCCCATCAATTCGGACGTGGGTAACCCAACCGTGCCCGTTGGCACGCCTCTTCTATCAAAGGCGAGTCCTAATCGACCACGGGGTGGGCTCTTGGTATTCAACCTCTTTATAATGAGACCAATGCCCTCTTGTTTTTACACCCTCCATCGTGTTCGCCTCGCGCTTCGAGTTCTAACACCCAAAGCTTCAGATTTAGGCGCTTCGGACCTTCGATGATGTCCGGCTCCGACCTGCACGACCGATGGATGTCTTCCTCCGTCACAGAAGAAGATGTGCTAAAGCTGCGAGACGCCAGGTATCTAACCGGCGAGATCTCGCATAGCCTACTGCTCGGGGCAGGTCATTCCCACTCCGAGCCCGGCGAGAACGTGGTGTTCGGGTCTCACTTCCTTCGGGGTTTAGGCTTCCCGACGGATCCCTTTGTGCGGGGGCTCATGTTTTATTATGGGCTTGATTTCCATGACTTGAATCCGAGTCCATCCTCCATATCTCGTCATTCATTGTCATATGTGAGGCCTTCCTCCATATTACCCCTCACTTTGGATTGTGGCTCAAGACCTTCAAGGTGGAGCCAAAGATGATCGAGGGGCAGCAAGCAGAGTGCGGAGGGGCGGTCATAAGCAAATGTGTTGATGCTCCGTGGCACGAGGGCTCTTTTCAAGAGGAGCTTGGTTTGTGGCAACGGGAGTGGTTTTATATCACCGCCTGGGGGCACCAAATGGGTGGCGCTCCCGCCTTCTCGCCAGTCCACCACAGCGGCTGGTGTCATGGGTCAACAAGGGGCTCGACTAGGGGCCGTCCACGGACGTTCCTTTGCTGCAGGGACGTATTCGAGACCTCCAAGAAAGAGAGATCAACCTGGTTGCAGTGGCGCAGGTTATGTTAATCCGGTGCCTTCTGCCCTGCAAACGTCGCCCCCTCCGCCTGTGGGAATTTAATCCGGAGGGACCTCGAGCTCTCCAAAATTTTATGGGCACGACGCCCGTGGAGATGTATAAACTGTTCTTCGGATCACAAGAGAAGTGTCCGGACCTGACTGAGGACGCAGGACTAAGCTGCAATCGCCCATATACTCAAGTAAGTAGTCCTGTAACCGGACAAGCTGTTCATTCATTTATTATATACATGCCCCTTAAAGGAGCCGTTTCTTGAACAGGAGTGGATAGCCAAGGCAAAGTTAATAAGGTGTCCGGCTCCCCTCCCAGAGAACACGCCGGATCCCATGCTGGCCAAGATGTTGGAGGCCGCGCCTTTTAAGGAAGGCGAGGGGAGCGGGGAAGCAACTGCCTCTTCAAAGGAGGCTACCAAGGAAGGAGGGATTAAAAGTCCCATCTTTCGAGGAGAGAAGAGGACCGCTTCGGAAGATCCGGAGGTCAAGGCCTCAAAGAGGGGAAAGGAATCTTCGTCAGAGAGTCCGGCGCTGGGAAGTAACCCAGCCGCACTATTTCCCCAAGGGGATCAGCCCTCCAGCGAGCCGTAAGTAAAAAGGAAGGGTTTTTTTTAAGTAAAGAACATTCCTGTATTTATTTCTGAAGATAACCGAAATTGTACCTTGTAGTTCGGATCTCAGCCCTTCTCAACAGAGCTCGTCTTCGGCGGATATTCTTCCGGAGATGATGGAGAGCGAAACGCCTCCACCTGTCGCACACCCTCATGCGAGGCGGACGACCCTGAGGTGTCGTCGCGGAGGGTTCCCCCAAGTCCGGCGGGGCCGGAAGGTCCAGCGCCAAGTGGTGTGCGGTCGGAGGAGCTGAAGGATCTGCTCGGCGAGCGAGCGGCTATCTTAGTGGATCACCGTTTGCTAATGGGTACGGTGATTGAAAGGATTGCATCATGGAGAGCGGATTACCGCAAGCCGTCGAAGCTTCTTGACGGGGTTCGAGGTACGCAAAAATGATGTACGTTCTAACAGTTATGCATATAGAATGCGCCCTGTATAGATAGTAGCCCCTGAGACTCGGTATGTTGTCAAAATTGCAGCGTGCCGAGGATCAAAATCTCAGTTATAACTTATCGCCGCTCCTAAACAGGTGGCGGGGCGTCCGGTGGCCAGCCGGACTGATGAATATGCCGAACTAAAGCGGCGACTTGACGAGGCGGATGCGGACATCGCTATTTGGTTAATAAACGGTTTGACGAGTCACAAGGTATGCGACTTCTACGCGGACACCTGGTAAGGGAGCTTGACGCCCATATCTTACTATTTGTATGCTTAATGCAGATGGTGCCGCTGCTGTGGAGGCTCTGCGGGCGGAACTTGCTCGAGCGAAAGAGCAAGCCAGAAATAGTAATGCGGCCAAAGAGCTAGAAGCCGAACGGGCTGCTCACTGCCAAACTAAAAGAGGAAATGGCCGATATGGCCAAAAAGTTGAAGAATACGACCGATCGCTGCGATGTTCTTGAAAAAGAACGTCAAGCGGAGCAAGAGGGCCTGAAAAAGGCCACCGCCAAATCCAAGGATGCCCGCTCGGCTTTGAGAGCTGCCAAGGAGGAGCTGAGTCAGGCCGGGGCTATTGCAGCTGGAAAACCGTTTCTGCTGCGGAGGAAATATACGGATCCCAAGTATGCTCAATTGGACAAGTTGTGGAGTTCGGAGGATGCTTATCTGGACTTAGCAGCGAGCGTTGCGGACGCGATTGAGCACTTCCGAGGCCTGAAGGTGCACAGGAGGGAAGAGCTGTATTGGTCGCAATTCCATAGTCCAGAACGTCCTCTTTCATTGACCGATCGGTTGGCCGAATGGGCCGAGCTGAATCGATTATCCGGTCTTGCCATGAAGCACGTCATGACTCATTTGTGGCCGGGCGGACCCCAGCCGAAGAGTTATTTTGGTTTAGTGCAGCGGTTCCTTGGTGCAATACCGCGTATCGACGCAATGAAGCGGTCGACGTGTATTGAGGGAGCGCGGATGGCTCTGGCCCATGTCAAGACATACTGGGCAGAGATGAAGGCCACCGACGTTGCATCCCAAGATTCGGACAGCAGCCGAGTACCTGCCAAGCACTATTTTGAGGAAGTCCTGCAGGGCGCTCGTTTAATAGAGACGCAGTGCTCAAAGGATATTATGTTTAAATGACATGTATGATTTGTGAAAACAATGTTTCAATATAATATAAGAGCTTTTTATACTTGTGCGTTTAAGTAGTAAACTACTCCCTGTGCGGCCGTTTATGTATATGTATATATATATAACCTGAAAGATGGCAGTCCTTGGCTTCAGCCCCCACGCACATAGTGCGGGGGTGTTTGCAAAGAAGGCGCTTTTTCACACTTAATCCAACGTCTTGGTCCTGTTAAGGAGGTGGTAGCGTAGCAAACTAGGCAACCGGACTATGATGCTTTATCACTTTCACTTAGCCATAGGAGTTCGAGGGTGGGGCTACTATATAGCTTCGGGGCACCGCACTCTCCCGAATTCAAGTGCGTATGTGCTCGATCGAAAACGGTCCTTCGTTAACGCGGAGGAATCCTAAACATTCCGGTGAGTCATCGAGTGGTTAACCAGTCTCTTGCTATATCATGACAATCAGTTTTCGGCTTTCTCTACTGAGGTGCCCGCCCGGTTGAACCGGGGCACAATCGCAGTAGTTCTCCTGGTGCCGCGTTAGCCGATAGAACGGAACGTAAGGCAGCAAAACACAGGAGCCGGGCAACCCAACATTTGACCAAAGACATGATTCGGAGCTGATGCATATAAGGCCTAACTCGAGACACCGAATACTCCCTAAGGTATTCGGTCTTTATGAAAATGGGCAGAATAATGCCCTAAGCCCCGGTGTCCAGTGCACGCAAAAAATTCTGGTGCGGCCAATGCCAAAACGCCAGCCTCCTCCTCGGTTATAGTAAGGAACTGGGGGATGTATATCAACAAGAGACAGTAAAAAAGGTTTACGCAGGGTCTTAATCTAAAAAGAATCCTTGCAACGGGTCTCTCCTGCACGTCTGCGCCTGTGTCTCCATTGTGCCGTATCCTGGACGGGTGTAGCACGTTGTTCATCTGTAAAAGAGAGGAACTTAGTTTGAAAGAAAAAAGATCGTGCGAAAGATGTAATTTGTATTAAATAAACATAGTATGATATGAAGAATTGAAGAAAATTGAGCTTTATTGTCTCTTGTTGTACATGCATGCAGCCCCTTGTATGGGGGTATGCCGCTAGTAGGCGCCGGACTCATCTAGCCGTGTCCGGGGTTTGAATGACCGATTCAGGTTCTTTGACTAGCGGAGCCGGATAGGTGTGGGGCTGTCAAGGCAGTCTCATGTTCTTCCGTGCTCGAGTAACACTTAATACTCCCTTTTAATGAGATGATGCCGCGTGGACCGGGCATTTTAAGTGTTAGAGATGCATAATGCGGTATTGCGTTAAAGCGGGCGAAAGCTTCGCGTCCCAATAGTTCTTGATGGCTACTTTTAAATGGGGCGACATGGAAGACTAACTTTTGGTGACGGAAGTTGTCGGATAAACCGAACACAACTTCTAACAGTAGGTTGCCCGTACAATGGGCATATGGGCCTGGCATTACCCCTTTAAAGGAGGTGTTGCTATGGCGAATATTGGTTGGGTCGATCCCCATCCTGCGGATTGTGTCCTGATATATCAGGTTTATGTCACTGCCCCCATCCATGAGGACTTGTGTAAATTGGAATCCGTCAATTATGGGATCCAATATAAAGGCAGTCCATCCTGCGTTCCGAATACTTTCGGAATAGTCCTGATGGTTGAAGGTGATTGGTTTTGACAGCCAGTGTTGGTACTCCGCTAGGGTAGTTTGTGCGGCGCGCATTTGAGCGGGCGCCGCTCTGTTTTTCCCTTTGATCATGTGAAGTGAGTTTACTGTTTTGACTTTTTGTGGGAAATTCTTTTGTTTTCCGGGGCTCTGCTGGTGGCGCTCGTCATCATCTTCACTTGGTGTGTCGAGCCCCTTGTGTTCGGCGTTGAGTCTGTCAGACTGTTTGAAGACCCAACAATTTCTGTGGGTGTGGTTTGCAGGCCTCCCGGGAGTACTATGGATTTGACATATCTTGTCCAAGATTTTGTTTAAGTTGGATAGCTCATCGCTATTGTGCTTAAGGGGCAGTTTTTTATTGTTCTGCCATGAGCTTTTGAATCCGGCGTTGACAGCCGCGCTCTTTGGACCGTTCCCTTTAATCCGGCGTTGGTCCTTATTGCGCCGTGGTTTCCCGTTTCCATCCCTGACTTCGGATGTACTTGGGTCGCTGGTACTGCATCTTGCCAGCCAGCTATCCTCTCCCGCGCAATAGCGGGTCATGAGGCTTGTTAATGCGGCCATTGTTCTTGGCTTTTCTTGGCCAAGGGGTCTGGCGAGCCATTCGTCTCGGACGTTGTGTTTGAAAGTTGCTAGGGCTTAGGCGTCCGGACAGTCGACTATTTGGTTCTTTTTAGTAAGGAACCTGTTCCAGAATTTCCGGGCTGACTCTCCTGGCTGTTGGGTTATGTGACTTAGATCGTATGCATCCGGAGGGCGGACATAGGTCCCCTGAAAATTTGCCCGAAACGCATCCTCGAGCTCTTCCCAGCTTCCAATGGTATTTTCGGGGAGGCTTTCAAGCCAATGCCGAGCTGGCTCTTTGAGTTTGAGGGGTAAGTATTTTATGGCGTGGAGATCATCTCCTCTAGCCATATGTATGTGGAGGATGTAATCCTCAATCCAGACTCCAGGGTCTGTTGTTCCGTCGTATGCCTTTTACGGGTTTGAATCCCGCTAGAAATTCGTGATCCAGTACCTCATCGGTGAAACATAGGGGATGTGCGGCGCCCCTGTACTTGGGTGTGCCGTGACGTTCGGATATTTGGCGTGTTGCATTGCTTTGAAGAGCTTGCTTTCTTGGCCCATAGATGGACCTAACTGGGCCATCCTTTTGATGTGAATCCTTATGCGGATCGCATATTGGCTTGTGTCTTGGCGCCATTTGCCGCTCTCTTTTTGCCGTGGGGTCGTCCATCCGACCGGGTGGCCTTTCTTACTTTTTGATTGTGGGGGCTCTAAGGCCTCCTCGTCAATTCGGGCAGTAGCTTTCTTTTGGGTAGCTCTTTGTTCGGGCGATCGTCGCCATATTTGTCTGCGGTGTTGAATACTTTGCTCCATATGATCCTGAATGCATCTTCCGCTGTTTTGAGCTTCCGCCGCTTTTTCAAAGTTACGCTAAAGGGCGACGAGCCTTTTCTCGGAGGTTATTTTGTTCCAACAGCTTTGTCCGCGTGAGAATGTCCGGACTGTTGTCTTCGCCGGGGACGGGTTGTTTATCCAAGTTGTCTTGTTCGGACGATTGCTCGATAGCTTGTTCGTTGTCCACCGGTTCGCCCTGCTTTATGGCTGGGTCTTTGTTGAGGCGGGACTTGGTTCAGCGTTTACGTTGCCGTTTTGACTTCTTTTCGAGGGATTTATCCTTCGTAGCGTCCCGTTGTTTCTCGTCTTCATTTCCTTTAGGTGTATCCACCATGTATACATCGTGGGATGAGGTGGTTGTCCAGCGTCCTATAGGCGCTGGTTCATGGTTGTCTCCTACATCGTCGTCCATACCGTCGATGTCTTCGGAGTCGAAATCGAGCACGTCGTATAAGCTTTCGACAGTGGCTACGAAGTGGGTGGTGGGTGGGCGTTGAATTTCTTCGTCGTCCGCATCCCAACCTTCCTGACCGTAGTCCGGGCAGGGCTCTCCGGATAAAGAGAGAGACTTTAGTGAATTCAGGATGTCGCCAAAGGGCGAGTGCTGAAAGATGTCCGCGGCGGTGAACTCCATGACCAGCGTCCAATCAGATTCGATTGGCAGGGGCGCGGAGGGTTCGGAGTCCGGAGAGGAGTCCGACACCCTGGAGTCAAGGTCTTCACAAAGGACATGGATGGAGTTCGGCTCAATCGCCGTAGAGATCGTAGCCCCCGAGGCGGTGTCTAACCACTCGTCCTCGATCGGGGAATCCAGCTCGGATTAAGGGTCGGGCGGATGCTTGTGCGGCCTCGAGCCTTTCGCTGTAGAGAGCTAGATCATGCCCATCGAGACAGTCTTGGCGGCGGCAGCTGCGGCTTGAATCCGTTGAAGATCAAGTCTCCGCGGACATCGGCCGTATAGTTCAAACTTCCAAATCTGACCTGATGGCGGGGCGTAGCTTTCGATCCGCTTCCGGATGGCTGGCGAATTGCCCGCAGCAAAGCCGCCGAAGACGAAGATCTGTCCGGGGAGAAAAGTCTCACTCTGGACTGCATCGTTGTTGATGATCGAAGAGCCAGCGGGCCTAAAGGCGATGACACAGAGGAACTCTCAATGAAATCACCAATGTCGGTGTCAAAACCGGTGGATCTCGGGTAGGGGGTCCCGAACTGTGCGTCTAGGCGGATGGTAACAGAAGACAAGGGACACCATGTTTTTACCTGTGTTCGGTCCCTCTCGATGGAGGTAATACCCTACTCTGCTTGATTAATATTGATGATATGGGTAGTACAAGAGTAGATCTGCCCACGAGATCAAGGAGGCTAAATCCTAGAAGCTAGCCTATGGTATGATTGTCTTTGTCCTCTGGACTAAAACCCTCCGGTTTATATAGACACCGGATAGGTTAGGGTTACACGTAGTCGGTTACAATGGTAAGAGATCTACATATCCGAATCGCCAAGCTTGCCTTCCACGCCAAGGAAAGTCCCATCCGGACACGGGACGAAGTCTTCAATCTTGTATCTTCATAGTCTTGGAGTCCGGCCGTGATGATAGTTCGTCTATCCGGACACCGCCTAGTCCAGGACTCCCTCAGCCGTCGTCTTGGCGGTGATCACTGTAGCCTCACCTTGTCTTGTCTCCTTAATGAGGCACCTCTTTCGAGGGAGGGAGAAAGCCGGCTATGGGAAGCCGCCCATATCTCAGGCATACTGGGGGAGGCCGAGCCGCCTTCGGGCATCTCTCTGACCGGAGGGGCCCGCCGCCGCTGGTCGTCTTGACAACTGTCGGGGTGACGTCATGGTCACCATGGCAACAGCGCCGCGTCGGACGGGTGATGGCCGCCCCGTACGGCGTATTGTGGCCATGCGCGCTCCGGGATGCAGGGGTGGCAGGCTTCACTGTAGCCATGCCCCGTCTCATCACCGTTATGTGGGTGTAGATTCTAAGGGTGTGGCCTTGGCCGCTTGCTGGGGGGTCAGCTTCTTGGAGTCGGCCTTCTCGTGGCCGGCCCCGCGGAGTCGGCCCTATGGTAGCCGGCTCCTTGGGAGCCGGCCCTCTTGTGGCCTTCTCCTTGTAGGTTTTGGGGCCGGGCCGCCTCCTGACAGCCGGCCTGAGGGTCAGCCGGCCGGGGAAGGCGGCCCTGCGTCTTGGATGTTGGATGGCGTGATTGGCTTATAATTTTTTCAGAGGTCCCAGGGGAGCCGGCTAGGCTACCCGTGGTCATTTACTCCGCCATGATAGTCCCAGCTGATTGAGCCGAGGCAGAAGGAGGACGAGAAGCTCGATCAGCTTCCTATCCTGAGGGGCCGGCAGCTAGGAGCCGGCCTTGAGCGGGTGCGCTGTCTTCGGGAAGTTCCGCAGCCAGAAGGTGAGAACGCGAGCCTAATCGCTCGTTGACCGCGTGCCACCCTGCGCACCATGTGGCCAGAAAGGCCTGCCAGCCCACGCGCGCGACGGGACGTCGCCGCAGGCTGGGGCCCACCATACCTAGGCCTCGGCCCATGTGCGGATCCTCTGCGGCCCGAACGGACCGCACGCCTTCCCGCGGTGGTTTCAGCATGCCTTTAGGGCGCAATAATCACGGGACGTGGGGGGAGGGGGCGCAGTTAATCCCACTTTCCCCCACACCTCGCCTCCTCGGCTCCGCCGCACGAGCCTATAAGTAGGGGGAGGAGAGGAGCGGCAGACGCTCGCACGCTGGCCCTCGCTCCACCCTTCCTTCTACTTCCTTCTCCTTTCTTCCGCCGCCGCAGCACCCTCACCACCGCGCCGCTCCACCATCAACCCCCTTGGTCTGCCGCGGCTCCTCCGCAGCGTGGCTGTGCTCTCCGCCGCCGCGCCTCTCACGCTTCCTCTTGATCCCATGGCGCTATCTAGCTCGTGGGATGGCTCCAACGTCCACGAGGACCACATTGATTGGCTTCGCAAGACGCGACGGTCACCGGGCGAGGGCTACGTGAAGACCCGCCTCGCGCCGGAGGCGGAGGTTCCGCCGACGCCGGAGGAGGGAGAGCGGGTCATCTTCCGCTCGCACTGCCTGCGCGGCCTCGGCCTGCCGGCGAGCAGGTTCTTCCACTCCTTCCTCGAGTTCTACCACCTCCAGCCACATCATCTCACCCCCAACACGGTGATGTCATTGCCGGGCCTTCGTCACCACAATGCGAGGGTTTTCTTGGCGTCCTCCCCACCCTTGAGCTCTTTGGGGAGTTCTTCCAGTGCAAGCTTGGCACCATCTCCGCGGGTGTGCCCGCCCCCTGTGGCGCCTTCATCGCCATTCGGAGGTCAGCCGACAACAACCCCTTTCCGCCTATCCCGCTGATCTAGTCGGTGAAGCTCTGGCAGCAATCATACTTCTACGTGAAGAACGTCGCCTCGCAAGGCGACTTCGTCAACCTGCCGGCTTACGTAGCCGGCCCACCGGCTGGGAGGCAGCCGTCTTGGTCCTACCGAGCCCGGTCGCTCTCCCTGGCTGGGAACACCACCGTCACCCGACTCCGGGTGATGATCCAATCGGAGGGCTTGGTCGGGGCCGACCTGGTCGGCGCCTTCATGGAGCGTCGGGTGCTCCCGCTCCAAGGCCGGCCGCACATGATCTGCCAGATGAGCGGCTGCTTCGACCCATGCCGGCTGAGCACCAGGGAGATGCCTCGTGACGAGGTGTCGTACATGGTGAATTACATCTCCAACTTCAAGCTCACCGAGGAGTGGCAGTATGGCAAGGCGCTGTATTCTCGGGCTGATCCCCCGCCTGTGGTGAGTTTTCCTTCTTTTCTTCTTCTTTTGTTGTCGGGTTCGTGACGGCCGACTTTTGACTAGCCGGCTTGTCTTTGAGAAGAACCCCCTTCTTCGACCGTGGCCGGGACGCAGGCGAGCGCCCGATTCATGGCCGACCGTACGGTGGACGACCTCGACGACCCAGATCTGGGGGCGGCCGCCATGGACGACGCCATAGGCGAAGCCGGCGGAGAGGCAGGCGGCCCCGAGCTCACGGCCGGCTTCGGAGACTGTCCGGACGATGACGAAGCCGAGGACATCCCACGCCGCCAGCCGGCGACCGATTGCCAAGGCGCGGGACCTTCTGCCGCACCAGCTGCTCGGGGTGGCGCACAAAAACGTCGGGTCGGGCTGGGTTTCTTCGGCAGCCGGCCGAAAAAACCCAAGGGCTCCACGGTGGCGACCAAGCGGGACGAGGCGGCCGCGAAAGCGGCCCGCTTCCGCAAGGTGGTGAAGCAGCCACAGGCGGTCTCGGTGTAAGTGTTGAACGTCTCCTGCTTTCTTGTTGTCTTCTTTGGTTGAGGCTCTTCTGAACCTTCTTCTTGATTTGCCGGTCAGGGCGCCGCTTTCCCTCAAACGGGTTGATGCCGCCTCCATAGTCGGACCGACGGGAGGGTCTTCGAGCTCCCACCGCGTGGATCCTCGCGCCGACCTCATGGAGGCAACAGAGTGGAACGCGCGGGAGGCGCGGGAAGCGGAGGAGCGGAGGGCCATCCAGGAGGCGGCAGAGAAGTCGGCCGAGGCGCAAGCCGACGCAACGGCCAAGGCCCGGGCGGAGGCCACGGCCGCGGAGAGGGAGGTGGAGGCTCTGCGTAATCAGCCTCCACGGCTCGTTATTCCTCTTCACGCCATGGCTCCCAAGATCCCCGTGCCCCCGTCGGAGGAAGCCGACCGCGACCGGCCGGTGATGGAGAGGAGGGAGGATGACGTGACCATCCTGGGGGAGGCGCCACAGTCGGCGCCGACTGGAACGGGCCAAGGCGGCCGACCTGCTGCGGCGCCTGAGCAGCCGGCTGGGGGCGAGTCGGCGGCGGGGGCGGATCTTGTGGTGCAGTCGCCACCGCGCCGGCGTCGCGAGTGGCATCCTCGTCGCCGAGCCGCGAGAGAGCTGCGAGCGCCCGGCTCGGCGGCTCGAGACACAGGCGGCCAGCGCCCGGCCGCGTCCGTGGGCGCCAGCGGTGGAAACAGCCGAGCTGAGCGTGGCGGCGCAGAGGTCCGGCAGCGCTTCGATCCCGGGCAGCACCGCTGCAACGGTACACCCAGGAGTTTCTTGCCACGCGAGCGGTCATCCGGGTGAGTCTTCTGGCCTTGGTCGATTTCTTTCTTGATTTCTTCCATGGGGGCGCGTCAGCGCACCCACTGGGTGTAGTCCCCGAGTTTTGAGTCGGCTGCTGAGCAGGCGGCTTGGAACTTTTAGCAGGCCTTGGCGGCAATCTTATTCTTATTCGCACTCCGTCTGATTTTCAGGAATATCACAATCTCCAGCGGCTGACTTCAACTCCTAGGCCCGTGAACTGAGCCAAAAGGGCGCCGACGACTAATAGCGGAGTGAGTGCTTTGTTTCTTTTATCTCATGTGGGGCGTCAGTACCTCCTGCTGGTGTAGTCCCCGAGATTCAGGCCGACTGCTGAGCAGTCGGGTCGGATCTTCCCTGACGACTTCTTCCTTATTGTTTTTTTCCTTTTTCTCCATGCTTGCAGAGGCTAATGCCGACCTGAGGGAGCAGCTAGGCGGGGCCTAGACCGCCCTTTGCGCCAAGGAGGCTGAGTGCAGCGCCTTGGCCCAGGAACGCGACCGCCTGGCCAAGAAACTGGCCGACCAGGAGGAGAGCCATAAGGCGGCCCTGAAGAAGGCGCAGGACAGCGAGGCCTCCCTTAAGGCCGAGTTCGAGACCGAGGTGGCTCGCTGGGCTGAAGCGAGGCAAGCGCTGAGCGAGGGCTATGGACGGGTTGAGGATCTGATCGACGGTAAGCCGCCTTCCTTTTCACCCCTTTGCTTGCCCCTTGCTCTCTTGTTTATCTTCTGATTTTTGTGCTGTTTCTTTGTTCTTCGCGTATATTACTTTCCCGGTTACTCCGTCGCCGCCAGCCAAGCCATCGAGGCCCACCGCGAGGCACGCCGACAAGCAGGGGTTGAGATCGCGCCAGATGCCAGCTAGACGCTTGAGGAGCAGCTTTTGGCGATTCAGGCCCGGCTGCAGCCGGCTCACCGCATGCTCCGCCGTCTTCAGCGTGCCGGGGCGCAAGTGCTGACCGCCCTCTGGCCTGGCGAGGCGATTCCCCGTACCCCCAGTCGGACTGCCGACTGGCTGGAGGTTGCGGTTGGCCGCTTCGAGGCCTGGAAGGCTTCCGCTGCTCGGTCCGGCGCCAGGAGGGCGCTGGAGTTCGTACGAGCCTGGTATCCTGGGCTGAGCTTGGGCCAGCTGAGCACCTGGAGGCAGGAGGCCAACGAGGAGCTGGTGGCGGTGCGGCTAGCTATAGTCCAGAGCGCCTCGGCTATCGCCGAATATACCGACACCAGCATTTTTTCTCCTGAGGTGAATGATAACGGCGTCGCCTAGCCGGAGGAGTGGTTCGGGCTGAACCCGGCGGAAGGTGAGGACTCGGCGGAGGAGATCGCTTCCAGCGATGAAGGCAAAGACGAAGAAGGGGAGGCGGCGAAGACGCCAGGCTGACGGCCGGCGACCAGCCAGCCCGGCTGATCGTGCCTCGAGCAACTCGGCGCGCAAGGCCACCGCTACCGAGGTGATGATCAAGCCGAGACCCGCCAGCCGACCACTCCTCCGGCCAGCACTGCCGCCTCCACCGACCTGCCCGACTCGCCTATCGCTCCCTTGGCCTGATCTACCGTTCTTGCTTTCCCGCTGTTACTCTTTGAACAACTTTTTATTAAACTTGCGTAGTTCCGCCCACTGGGGGTGTATTCAAACTATGTTGAATGCCGGCCTTTCGAAGGCTTTTGTGTAAATATAATTATGCATGTGTTTGGCTTCCATTCGAATTTGCTTTTTATCCTTAGGCTGTTTCCTTTGCCGCCTTCCCTTGATCGCCGCCTTTTCCCGAACAGGCAAGCTGCGATGCGTGGTCAGAGGAACTTGGCCATTTGTGGGAAGACAAGTACTTGAGCTTTCTTGGATTGTGGCAAGGTGAAATGGGAAGCCGGCTGGCCGGCTACTCTGGTAGCCGGTCGGTGACGGGAGGAAGCCGGCTTTTGTTATACGAGTTCGATAGTCCTTAGCCGTATTTCGTGTGGGCATCCTTTCCTGCCTTTGACTCTTGCAGCCGGACAGTCGGTTCTTCGAGCTGCGACTTTTGACAAGAGAGGGCTTGGGTGCCGGCACACTACTTGTCTGACTGCAGGTGGAACTTGAATATAACTCAAGGGGGCCAGTCCCCGGGCCGACTAGTCGAACCCGGTGCCGGACGAGGAGGAAGAATGTAACGACAAAATCATAAGCATGATACTCGTCATTCATAGATAAAAGGTGGCATTCCCCGAGTGCTCCTCGGGGGGCCTATTATCTCATACTTAGTACAAAAGGTAGCGTGATACATATTGCATTTTAACTGTAAAATCTTCGGAGGAGGTTGGCGTTCCATGGTCGTTCCGACTCCTTGCCGGAATCATCTCTCTTTCGTGCCTCGGCTTCTGTGCGTCGATCAGGTAGTAGGAGTCGTTTCCCAATGCTCTGCTGATGACGAAGGGGCCTTCCCAAGGGGCCGAGAGCTTGTGCTGGCCGGCTGTTCGGTGGATCAGCCGGAGCACAAGGTCACCCTCTTGAAAGGATCTTGGCTTGACCTTCCGACTGTGGTAGTGGCGCAAACCTTGCTGGTAGATGGCGGACCGGCTGAGGGCTAACAGCCGGCTTTCTTCCAGCAGGTCGACGTCGTCTTCTCATGCTTCTTTGGCCTCTGCTTTCGTGTACATGGTCACCCGAGGCGAGTCAAACTCGATGTCAGTTGGGATGACAGCCTCGGCACCATATACAAGGAAGAAAGGGGTGAAGCCGGTTGACTTGTTCGGGGTAGTGCGCAGACTCAGAGGACGGCCGGCAGCTCGTCGAGCCAATAGCGGCCGAACAGCTCGATGCTTACGACTACCGGGGCTTGATGCCGGAAAGGATGAGGCCGTTGGCTCGCTGAAAGTGCAACTATCCCTAGGTGGTTTTGGTAATTCATAACAACATATAGCTCATTGAGCTAATGCTATTCCAAGGCTATTATTTCAGGAAAGCTCAATGAATGGCATGGCATGGATGATGAAAGTGGATCCCTCAAAATACTAAGGACAAAGGATTGGCTCAAGCTCAAAAGCTCAAGACTCTTCATTTTACGTTTTAGTGGTCCAAGATCACATTGAGTCTATAGGAAAAGCCAATACTATCAAGGAGGGATGAGGTGTTGCTTAATGAGCCTCTTGCTTCATGTGCTTAGTGATATGCTCCAAAACCCTCAGTTACTTTCTCACAATCCACAAATGACCTAAACCCTAAGCCAAAATCGGTCACACCGATTCCTCCTACCCGGCGCCACCGATTTCAAAATTCATAGCCATTGCCACAAACCCTAGGCAAATCTGTCCTACCGATAGGGATCTCGGTCTCACCGAGATGGGATTGTAATCTCTCTGTTTCCCTTCGTAACGTTTTGGTCTAACCGAAGTGAGCGATCGGTCCCATCGAGATTGCAATGTAAAATCTCTGTTTCCCTTTTGTAACATTTTGGTCTCACCGAAAAGAGCAAATCGGTCCCACCGAGTTTACCTGACCAACTCTCTGGAAAGCTTATTACTGTCAGGACCCCGATTCCAAGGCACATCGATCTAGCCAGTAACACCTCATATCACTTTGCGGCCTCACGCACGGTATTGCCACGGGTGTCGCCTTACCATGGCCCGGGACCGTTTGCGCCTTTGGCTCACATATATGATAGTGTTGCTAGCATCCATATGACAGAGAACCCGGGCCGACATGGCTAGTCGTGAACCCAAAGCGGCACTAACCCATGGGGACAGGCATACATGAATCACATCGAGCATGTCGGTCATCAACGTATGAATCCGGGCTGCAACCTTTGGGCTAACAAGACTCAGGAACCCGGGCTGTAGCGAGCTAGGCAGGACTCGGATGTCACGCGTGACATTTCCACTGAAGGGACAGAACACGAGGCGAAGTGAAACACATGCCGGCCGGTCAAATGTCACAGCGGTAGTGCTGGGCTAGCAGGACTCCGGTGAACCGCATGGCGGACTACTATCGCTCAGGAAGCACTAGACTACATTTCCCCATATGAGAGGCTGCCAAGAATAAACAACTAGATTGTCGGATCTCACACATACCAAGCATTTCAAACAAACACACAATATGCTCAATATGTGTAAATACAACATGGCATCACAACATAACTCTACGACTCAAATATTTATTCATTAGGCTCCGAGAAGCGAGATATTACAAACATGGGTCTCATGACCCAACATTCAGAGCATACAAGTCAAAGCACATGCGGAAGCTTAACATGTCTGAGTACATACAACTATAAATGAAAAAGGCTGAGAAGCCTGACTATCTACCAGATCCTGCCGAGGGCACAAGATCGTAGCTGAGGTAACAAGCTAAACATCGAAGCCCACACAGAACTACTAGCGAGACTGGCGTCTCTCTACAAAACATAAAATAAGCAAACGTGAGTACAATTGTACTCAGCAAGACTTACATCAGAACTAACTACATATGCATCATTATCAATAAAGGGGGTGGTGGAGTTTAACTGCAGCAAGCCAGCTTTGACTCGGTGGCTATCCTAAACTACATTTGCAAGTAACTCTTTTGAGATGGCGCACGAGTCCACATATTCACCATATCAATACACCACTATGGATCCGCTCCGTCTCCCTCACGAGAACACCATCCATAGCACTCACGCTTATCTTGCTGCGTTTAGAGTTTCCACTTTCACTTGTCTATGAACTGTTATAGGCAACCCGAAGTCCTTCACCGCGGACACGGCTATTGAATAGATGATGTTAACCTGCAGGGTGTACTTCTTCACACACGCTCTCACCACTTACCGCCGTTTACACGACATGTACTCGGCAACCTTCAAGCGGAAGCCCAACGTGGGTGTCGGCCACAGCCTACCTAAACAATCAAGTCTCTAGTCTAGGTTTATCGCCTATTCAGGTTCCATCCAGGAGTCCGGCCGAGGTTTCCACACTCTGACCCCGAACGATGTGTGCAGGGTTCGAGATACCAAGCGGGCATTCGGTACACCGTGCCACGTGCCTACCGCATAACACAGCCCACCCCTAAGGTCGGTCGCGTGCGGCCCCCAGCATACTACAAACACCAGAAACTACTTTGCAACTCCCGGACAGAGGACAAGAGTGGTTAAGAAGCCAAGAGGGTCCATTGGTTTCGGGCCCAATGCGTGGTAGTAACTGTTTCATGGATCACAAACACAGAACTCAGTTCTTGAGGACGGTTTCAATGAGACAACCCACCATGTACTCCTACATGGCCTCTCACTGCTACCTTTACAAAATCGTGTTCACACACTTAGCTCACACACAGTAGGACATGTTCACACACCATTCCAATTCATTCCCGATGAATCGGACTGACTCAACTCTAAGCGATTAGCAGGCATGACAAACAAGCATGAATGAGTAGGCACATCAGGGCTCAAACAACTCCTACTCATGCTAGTGGGTTTCATCTATTCTTGTGGAATGACAGGTCATGCGAGAGGATAAAGGGGTTCAGCTACCGCTTAAGTGCAGATGAATCGTTGTTGTCCTAATGCAGTAAAATAGAGCAGGAGCGAGAGAGTGGGATTGTATCGGAATGAACAAGGGGTTTTGCTTGCACGGCACTTACGAAGATAATATAGTTCTTCATCCATGTCATCGAACTCATCGTCGGGATACGCCTACCGAGAGGGGACAAGCACCGACAAACAAGGAAAAAACACAATCAATGCAATGCAGCAATATGATGCATGATCATGACATGGCAATATGCTCTTGATTTGAGCTAATGCATCTAGCTATGATTTAAATGAAGTTGGTTTGAATACATGATTCAAATTCCAACTCCATATATGATTATTTAAATGCCCTTTATTTGTTTTGTCCAAAACAGAGGACAAACATTGTTCAAACATGCATGAAAATGGTACAGATGGATTCCTTGAATTTTTCTGATAATTTTTCATATATAATTTGTTTGATTTGGAGCTACAGATTAATTTCTATAATTTTAGAAGTTTAGAGCATTTTCTGAAATTTATAAACCTTTTCTGATTTATTTTAATTCCAGAAAATACTTACTGCGTCAGCATGACGTAAGGCTGAGGTCAGCAGGTCAACTGGGTCGGTCCAGGTCAAACTGACCAATGGGCCCTGCGTGTCAGTAGTTAGTTTAACTAGCTAATATTAGTTAGCGTTAAACTAATGCTAACCTGGTTTAGTTAGTGGCCTGGGGCCCACACGTCAGTGAGTCAGGGGGAAAAAGTCAAACCGGCAGTGGGGTCAACTTACGCCGGTCAACGGGTCAGCGGTCGCCGGCGTTTAGCCGCCGGCGAGTCCAGACGCGGCGGTGCGCTGCGGGATTCGCCCACAGAGCGCCGTTTGGCACGCGAAGCACAACTACGGGATGCGGACGCTCGTCCGCATCCAACCGTGGTGGTGGCGCGGCCAGGGAGTGGCCGGAGTGGCGCCGGCGACGAGCTTTGGCGGCGGCACTAGCTCGGGCAGTCTCGGGGTAGCACTACAGAGCACGGGAGGAGGTGTTGTGGGTGTCTACGGGTTCATGCGATCGTGCTGAGCACGACGGTGGGCTCGGGAACAAGCTGAGGTGGCTGTGGCCACGGCTACGCCATGGCCGGCGCGAGATGCTTCAGTCATGGTTGGGGATCGGGGCTAGAGCACGCGAGGGACGATGGGGCAAGGGGGAATCGGGTCAACGGCTCACCGCGGAGCTGCAAGGATGGTTAGTGGGCTCGGGGGCGCGCCGGAGTGACCGAATCGACGAAGAAGGCGCCGGAGCCGAAGCTTGAAGACGATGATGATGGCGGCTGCTCGGGGCCTCCGTGCTTCCTTCCTTCGGTGCAGAGGTGAAGCGAGAGGTGGCGAAGGCTCTGGATAGCTCGGGGAGGCAAGGCGACGGCGGTGGGCGCGGCGGCTCACGACGGCGTGCTCAGGCGCGTGAGGGAGGAGCGACGGAGAGAGACAGAGGAGGGGATGGGGACGAGAGAGAGCGAGAGAGAGTTGGGGGGCAGCGTGGCGCTCACAGGTAGCCGGGGCAGCGGTGGGAAGCGAGGAGGTGGCAGTGGCGTGGGCGTGGCGGGCACGCGCCTCCCATCCTTCTGGCGAGAGGAAGGGGGTGACTGGCAGAGGGCCTGGTGGGCTGGGCCGAAACTGCTGGGCCACCAGGTAAGTGGGCCTCAGGTGAACGCCATGGTAGCCCTTTCCTATTTGCATTTTCTTTCTGTTTTCTAGTTTGTGCAACTGTGTTTGGCTTTATTAAAAATGCCAGAGCATTTCTAAAAATCTTGCAACTGCTCATGACCACTGTTGGAAATATATCCTACAGTAAACATTTCAGTTTGGGATTATTTGAGCATTTAAAATATTAATTAGAAATTAAATGCCCAAATGCAAATATCATATGATTTAATTCAAAAATCCAGAATGGCCTAGAAAAATGTGCACCATTTTTGGGAGAGGTTCTAGACCAATTCAAAAATGATGAACTGTTGTGAAGGGCATTTTGGGTTCATTAAAATGTTTTTCAGTTGAACCTGGTATTTTCAGGGTGGTGCTAGGGTTTGTTGATCCCCATTTCAGGTTTAAGAGAAATTTAAACATGATGCAACACAAGACTAGCTAACCCAGAGCAGGCCAGAACTAGGGATGTGACAATTACCAAAATCGGTCTCACCGAGTTTGTGTAATCGGTCTCACCGAGTTTGTGTAATCGGTCTCACCGAGATTACGTTATGCCCTAACCCTAACCGAATCGGTCTCACCGAGTTGCATGTCTGTCCCACCGAAAATCACTAACGGTCACTAGGTTTACTAAATCGGTCCAACCGAGTCTGTTGAATCGGTCCCACCGAGTTTGGTAAATTGTGTGTAACGGTTAGATTTTGTGTGGAGGCTATATATACCCCTCCACCTCCTCTTCATTCATGGTGAGAGCCATCAGACTGAACCTACACTTCCAACTTACCATTTCTGAGAAAGAACTACCTAATCATGTGTTGAGGCCAAGATATTCTATTCCTACCATATGAATCTTGATCTCTAGCCTTCCCCAAGTTTCTTTCCACTCAAACCCTATTTCCAACAGATCCAAATCCTATGTGAGAGAGTTGAGTGTTGGGGAGACTATCATTTGAAGCACAAGAGCAATGAGTTCATCATCAACGCACCATTTGTTACTTCTTGGAGAGTGGTGTCTCCTAGATTGGCTAGGTGTCACTTGGGAGCCTACAACAAGATTGTGGAGTTGAACCAAGGAGTTTGTAAGGGCAAGGAGATCGCCTACTTCATGAAGATCTACCGCTAGTGAGGCAAGTCCTTCGTGGGTGACGGCTATGGTGGGATAGACAAGGTTGCTTCTTCGTGGACCCTTCGTGGGTGGAGCCCTCCGTGGACTCAGCGCAACCATTACCCTTCGTGGGTTGAAGTCTCCATCAATGTGGAGTGCGATAGCACCACCTATCGGAACCACGCCAAAAACATCTGTGTCTCCAATTGCGTTTGAATCCTCCAAACCCTTCCCTTTACTTTCTTGCAAGTTGCATGCTTTAATTTCCGCTGCCTATATACTCTTTGCCTGCTTGCTTGATTTGTGTGATGATTGCTTGACTTGTCCTAAGATAGCTAAAATCTGTCAAACTCTAAAATTGGGAAAAGGTTAAGTTTTAAATTGGTTAAGTAGTCTAATCACCCCCCCTCTAGACATACTTCAAGGTCCTACACTCGCTCAACTTGGCCGTTTGACCGCGGGTGGGCAACGGACGCTAGGTCCAGTGGGATGCCCTGTGTCGCGCAGAAACGTGCCAAATCTCCCTTGGCAAAATTCATGCCGTTGTCGGTGATGATGCTGTGTGGCTCGCCGTATCGAGTTGTAATATCTGCGATGAATGTTACGGCAGTCGGCCCATTCAGCTTCTTAATCGGCTTTGCTTTGATCCACTTGGTAAATTTATCCACGGCGACAAGCAGATGTGTCATGCCGCCGCACGCCGTCTTGAACGGGCCCACCATGTCCAGTCCCCAGACGGCAAAAGGCCAGGTGAGGGGAATGGTCTTGAGTGCCGAAGCCGGTAGGTGTTGCTTGGAGCTGAAGACTTGGCACCCTTTGCAATGTTTGACCAACTCCTCGGCGTCGTCCAAAGTAGTCGGCCAAAAGAATCCATGGCGGAAAGCTTTGGCAACAAGTGATCTTGAGGCTGCGTGGTGGCCGCATTCGCCTTGGTGAATGTCCTTGATGATTGCTATGCCCTTCTCTGGCTCGGCCTTGTTGGAAGACTCGGTGACCTGCGTCGGCGAGCTCTCTGTTAACAATTGTATATGCTCCAGCTCGGCGTTGGACTTGTCTTGCCGCGATCTCGTCAGCCGGCAGTTCTCTGTTTACCAGGAAGTTGAGGATGGGCTGAACCCATGATGGAGCTGTGACTTCTTCCATAGCCAACATGGCTACTGCAACCAGGGTGGGTGGGCTAGGTGGTGAAGAGATGGAGTTGGCTACCGCCTGTGGTGTTGATGCAGCTCCCGGGCTGACTACCATAGTCCCGAGGCCGGGTTCTGAAGTCGCCGGTCCGGGTGCGACTATGGCAATCCCCGAGCCGCCTATCGAAGTCCCCGGGCCGCCTGCTTGGTTCCCCAAGCCGGATCCGGCTGCGTCGGGGTTAAGCGGCACGAAGATGGAATCGGATTCTGGAGATGGCTTGATAGACGGCTTGAGGAGGTGTTGGAGAGAGACGCCGGTTGGTATAGCTTGTCGAGTGGAGCCTACCCGTGCCAGGGCAACTGCTTGCTCGTTGTCGCCCCGTGGCACGTGGAGGAACTCGCATCCTTCAAAATACCCGCTGATTTGCTGAACGAGGAAGCGGTAGCTTGCCATGTTTGCGTCCTTGGCGTCCTAGCCACCAGATGACTGCTGGACCACCAAATCCGAGTCGCCATAGTACAGGATCCGGCGGATGCCGAGCTCTTTGGCTAGCCGGAGCCCGTATATGAGCGCCTTGTACTCGGCCACATTGTTGGAGGTGGCAAAGTGAATTTGCAATGTGTATCTGAGTTTGTCGCCTTTGGGAGAGGTGAGGATGATGCCGGCTCCCAAGCCGGTGCGCATCTTGGACCCATCGAAGTGCATCCGCCAATGAGTGGAGTCGGGAGCTGGCGGCAGGTACTGGGTCTCGGCCCAGTCGAAGAGGAATTCGGCCAATTCTTGGGAATTGATGGCGGTGCGAGGCTGGTAGAAGATCATGTAAGGGCCAGCTCAATGGCCCATTTTGCCACCCGGCCGGATGCATCCCGGCTGCCTATGATCTCAGCGAGCGGGGCGGTGCATACGACCGTGATGGGGTGCTCTTGAAAGTAGGGCTTCGGCTTCTTGGCGGCGAAGTACACGCCATAGCACATCTTCTGGTAGTGCGGGTAGTTCTGCTTCGAGGTGGACAGTACTTCACTTAAGTAATACACCGGTCTCTGGAATGGCTGAGCTCGGCCTTCTTCTGGGCGCTGAACCACGATTACGGTGCTGACCACCCGGCTGGTGGCGGCAATATAAAGGAGCATGGGCTCTTTCTCAGTCGGCGCTGCCAAGACAGGCGGCGTGGCCAGCATCTTCTTCAGCTCATGGAAAGCTTGGTCGGCTTGGTCGTTCCACTCGAAGTGAGTGGTTTTCTTCATGAGTCGGTAGAGGGGGAGAGCCTTTTCTCCAAGCCGGCTGATGAAGCGGTTCAGGGAGGCCAGGCATCCGGTAAACTTCTGGATGTCTCGCAGCTTGGTGGGAATCTCCATTCTCTCAATGGCTTTGATCTTTGCTGGGTTGCATTCAATGCCGCGTTCGGAGACCAGGAAGCCTAGAAGTTGGCCGGCTGGTACTCCGAACACGCATTTCTCGGGGTTGAGCTTGATCTGAAACCGGCGCAGGTTCTCAAATGTTTCCTTGAGGTCTTCTAGCAAGGTGCCGCGCTTCTCCGTCTTCACCATGATATCGTCTACATAGACGTGGGCATTTCTGCCGAGTTGTATGAGGAGGCATTTCTGCATGCAACGCTGAAAAGTGGCACCGGCATTTCTCAAGCCGAATGTCATAGTCAGGTAACAGAAAGCTCCGAATGGCGTGATGAAGGCGGTCAGCTGGGTCCAACTTTATCTGGTGGTAGCCTGAGTAAGCATGAAAGAAACTCAACAACTCGCATCCGGCTGTGGAGTCTATCACTTGATCAATCCTTGGTAGGGCGAAGGGATCTTTGGGGCAGGCTTTGTTGAGGCTTGTGTAGTCTATACACATGCGCCACTTGTTATTCTTCTTCAGCATGAGGACCGGGTTGGCAAGCCACTCCGGAAAGAACACCTCCATTATGAAGCCGGCCACCAGGAGCCGGGCTATCTCTTCTCCTACAATCCTTCTCTTCTCCTCCGACAGCCGGCGGAGGGGCTGCTTGACTGGTTTTGCATCCGCTCAGACGTGTAGCTTGTGCTCGGCGAATTCCTTCGGAACACCCGACATGTCCTCGGGGGACCATGCAAAGATGTCCCGATTCTCACGGAGGAAATCGACGAGCTCGCCTTCCTATTTACTATCCATGTTTGCCCCAATGACGGCAAACCTTCCTGGGTGATCTGGGTCCATAGGTATCTTCTTCGTTTCCTTGGCTGGCTGGAAAGAACCTTGGGAATCACATTCCTTGGGGTCATGGGACAGGGCTGGCTGCTTGCCGGCCATGGCCACGACTCGGTCCAATATCTTCTTCTCTTCAACGATCACAAGGGACTCGGCCCGGGCTTCTTGGCTGCAAGCGCCTCGGAGGATTTCTTGTAATCGCCGGCTATGGTGATGATGCCCTTGGTACTTGGAATCTTCATCTTGAGGTAGGCGTAGTGGGGTACAGCCATGAACTTGGCCAGAGTAGGTCGGCCAAGAAGTGCATGATAGGGGCTCTCAAGGTCCACCACTTCATACCAGATCGCTTCTCGGCGGAAATGATCCTTGTCTCCAAAGAGAACATCTATCTTGATCTTGTCGATTGGTGAGCAGGACAGGCCGGGTACAATGCCATGGAACACGGTCCGGCTTGGCATGAGGTGTTTGGTCTTGATGTTTAGCTTTTCCATGGTGTCGCGGTACAGGATGTTGATGCTGCTCCCGCCGTCTATCAGTACGCGGGAGAATCGGGCAGCAAGCCTGTCTGTTGCTAGGGTTGCTTCCAGAACCAATGCATAAGAGCCCGGGGACGGCATCACCTCTGGGTGGTCGGCCCGGCTCCAGCTGATAGGCCTTTCTGACCAGTGCATGTACTCGGGGTTGTTGGAGGCGACCGCGTTGACTTCTTGGTGTTGTCGGCGCCGGCTGCGCCGGTCTTCAGGCTGGCTTGTAAAGACGACGTAGGCGGCATGCTCGTTGGGGAACTCGTCTTGGACGGACCTGACTGCTGGTCGAGCGGCCGGCTTTTGTGGAGCCGGAGGCGGCTGTCCAGCTGGCGGAGGTGGCACCAGCCCTTCGCCTTTGGTGATTCGGGTGAGCCAGTGGCATTTCTGGGTCGTATGGTTGGACGGCTTTGCGCCGCTGTGGAACTTGCAAGGGGCATCGAGGGCTTGTTCATAGGAGAAAGCCGGCTGCCAAGCCGGCCTGCCGCTCTTCGGCTTCTTGGGCGCGGGCCGCCCCTCGGGTTGTTCGTCTTCGACGGTGGCCACCTGCCGACTGGTTGGAGGCGGCATTGGGCCCTTGCACTTGTTGTCGTTACGAATGCGGACGTCGGCTGGAGTCGCCAGCCGGCGTTTTGGGAGCCGGGTTGAGTACCTTCCCGGAGGCGTCCACCCGGAGCTCGGTTTTCATCGAGGATTCGGCGGTGGCGTACTTGTCCGCTATGACTAGTAGCTCGTCGAGGGTAGTCGGCTCGTCGTAGAGAAGCTTGTGCTTGAGGAGGGTGCCTTCTCGGCACCCGACGGTGAAGTACTCTATGGCTTGAACCTCGTGCACCCCCTCGCGGGAATTGTGGAGCTCGGCCCAACGCGTGAGGTAGTCGCGAGTCGACTCCGTTGGTCCTTGTACGCACAAGGAGAGCTGTCTGGGCTTGGGATCCCACTTGTAGGTGCTGGTGAAGTTGCGGATGAAGGCCTCGGTGAAGTCTAGCCAACTGTTGATGCTATACGGCTTGAGGCTATTGAGCCAGGTTCGCACCGTGCCCTGAAGCATGACGGGCACATATTTCACGGCAACGCGCCTGTTGTCGTTCGCTATGCTGACTGCAGTGGAGTAGTCGATCAGCCAATCCTCCAGCTTCACAGAGCCGTTGTACTTGGGCGTGTCTCTTGGGAGCAAGAACCCTTTAGGGAAGGGCTCATCGTGGATGCAGGGGCCGAAGCAAGGCGGACTGACATCGTCTTCTTCTTCCAATGCTAGGGATCGCGCTAGGCGGTCGATCCGGTGGCGGCCGTCGTTTTCGCCGACTCCTTCGCAGAGGCCTAGTCGGCCGCTGAGAGTCGGATGCGTGACAGGCGGTGGGGTGGGATATCTTTCCCCGCGAGGCGGAGGAGGGGGCGGGTTGCCTCGCCGCTCCACGGCTCGAGGACGGCCTTCTGCGTCGCGCTCGATGGAGATCCGGGTTCGGCTGCGGCTGGCAGCCGGCTCCTTTTCTCGCCGTGCGCGAGTGTTGCCCGCGTTCGGCTTGCGTGACGTTGCGCCGTGCTCTCGGCGTGGGGGAGGGCTTTCGGCGAGGGCACCGTCTTCATGCCGCTCTGCGGCCGCATATCGATTCTTTGGATGCGTCTAGCCATATAGGGGAGCTCGTCGGGCCCTAGTCCATTCAGCTCTTCTACGGCCGCCTGGGCGGCGCGTAGGTTCTCGAGGGGCGTGGCGTAGACTGGGCGGTCCGCTCCCAGCATGTCGGCGATGACTGTGTCGCGTTTCTTGACGATGCCGATTCGGCTCGGCCCGTCAGGGGGTGGCGTGCCAAAGGCGGCACGGTCGACTTCGTGCTGGTGAGCCTCAGTGAGGCGTCTCATGGAAGCTATCCTCTGGCCCTCCGCGTGGAGGGCGAGGCGGCGCGCCTCCAGTGCCTCGGCGTCGGCTCGGCCGGGAGAGGGGCGGACAGGTCGTGCAGTGCCGCTTGCAGGGCGTCGTGGGCGTTCTCGCCAGAGGGGCCACCGTGACTGATGACCAACACCTCGGTGATGGCACTGCCACAACTGTCGGCTTGGGGGAGCGGGTCGTTGAAGATCACAACGTTAGTGGGGAAAGCGTCGAGTGATGCCGTGTCGGAGTCGACAAGCATCGGGTCGGTGGAGCCGACCGACTCCAAATCCGCAGCAGGCTCGCTGGAGACGTGGAGTTGGTCAAGGAGGTTGACGAGGTGGCTCTCGGGGCAGCCTGTGCCCGCGTCGGAGGCGGGCTCGTCGCAGATGCGAGCCTCGCCAAGAAGATTGGCGAGGTAGCTCGTCGCGCAAGCGTCAGCGACACCTTGCAGCGCGTCGGGGCAAGCGCCATCGGGCGTGCCGGGCTGGCTACGCTCGCTGGGGAGGAAGAAGGTTCCCGTCCAGAACAGATCTCCGGACGACGGTGCACCTGGCCCCACGGTGGGCGCCAAATGTCGGGTGGTAGGTGCGACATATGCCAACGGGTGGCTTATCATTGTGGGAGCCAATAAGAGGTCGCCGGTGCCTGGAAATGGGATGAGCCGTAAGCATGCACGCCGGCGAATCTTACCCAGCTTCGGGGATCTCCGTGGCGATAACACCCCTACTGCTGCTATGCGGGGTCTCCGCATGATCACTAGGTGAACAAGTAGCTACAAGAGGCTCCTTGAGCTGTTTCGGTGAAAGGAAGAAGAAGGGCACGGCTAGCTCTCCTCTCCCCCCTATGTGGTGCCTAAGACTCTAAGAGATCAATCCTTTGCATGCGTGCCATGGGGGGTTTATATAGGCCTATCCCCAGGGGTACAATGGTAATCCGGCTGAGCACAGGCCCTAGCCGTCAGTGTCTATGCTCGCCAGCTTCTCCGCCGGCCACTGGGGCCCGCCGACTGCCGGCTTCTTGGTCGACAAGCTGATCCCACCGCTGAGGGCCTTGTCGGGGGCTGGTTACTGTTGCCTCAATCCTGATGACGAGGGCTTTGTCGGGGTAAGCATGGCTACAGTGCCGCCGTCTTGGCGGCGATCACTGTAGCCTCACCTCGTCTTTTTTCCTTAATGAGGCACCTCTTTCGAGGGAGGGAGTAAGCCGGCTATGGGAAGCCGGCCATATCTCAGGCCGACTGGGGGAGGCCGAGCCGCCTTCGGGCATCTCTCTGACCGGAGGGGCTCGCCGCCTGCGGGTCGTACTGACAGCCTGTCGTGGGTGACATCATGGTCAGCATGGTAACAGCGCCGCGCCGGACGGGTGATGGCTGCCCCGTATGGCGTACTGTGGCCATGCGCGCTCCGGGATGCGGCGGTGGCAGGCTTCACTGTAGCCACGCCCCGTCTCATCATTGTTATGTGGGTGCAGATTCTGAGGGTGCGGCCTTGGCCGCTTGCTGGGGGGCCGGCTTCTTGGAGTCGGCCTTCTCAACTTGGCTCATGAGTCGGCCCTCTGGTAGCCGGCTCCTTGGGAGCCGGCCCTCTTATGGCCTTCTCCTTGTAGGTTTTGGAGCCGGGCCGCCTCCTGACAGCCGGCCGGGGGAAGGCGGCCCTGCGTCTTGGATGTTGGATGGCTTGATTGGCTTATAATTTTTTCAGGGGTCCCAGGGGGAGCCGGCTAGGCTACCCGTGGTCATTTACTTCGACAAAGCACTGCCACTCTATCGCCTTCTATGGCGAATCGATCACTTCGAGTGGACGGACGCGGCAACAGCCGGACTGGAAGAAATAAAAACCCTTCTAGAAAGCAACCCAATCCTGGCCGCGCCAAACATCGGCGAACCCATGTTACTATACATATCGGCAGCACATCAGTTGGTGAGCGCCATGCTCGTCGTTGAATGAGAACATGACGGACACAAGTTCCAGCTTCAGAAGCCAGTATACTACGTATCCACTGTCCTTACACCATGCAAATCACGGTACCCCCATTATCAAAAGATAGCATATGTGGTCTTCATGGCATCCCGAAAGCTACGACACTACTTCCAGGAGTGTTCAATCACGGTGGCTTCCAAAGTACCACTCAACGACATAATAAACAACCGCGATGCCACGGGCCGGATTGCCAAATGGGCCATTGAGCTCCTTCCATTTGATATTACATACAAACCACGTCGAGCTATTAAATCCCAGAAATCTTGGCTGGCGTAAATGGCCCGAATGGACAGAGGCTGAACTCCCTAAAGAGTACGACACATATTCCAATTGGGTTATGTATTTTGATGGCTCTAAAATGCTGGCAGGGCTAGGAGCGGGCGTCATTTTAACTTCCCCCACTAGAGACGTCGTTCAGTACGTACTCCAAATACTATATAGAGACTCCAATAACGCAATTGAATACGAGGCCTTATTGCATGGTCTCCGAATGGATGTCTCCATGGGCATACATCGCCTGGAAGTGCACGGGGACTCAAAGCTCGCAATATCTCAAATAAATGGAGATTTCGATGCCAAAGATCCGAAGATGGCGGCTTATCGTATTTCTGTCCTAAAATTGTCAGCTCGGTTCAAGGGACTCAAGTTCCATCACGTGGCCCGAGAAAGTAATCAAGCGACGAACGTCCTTGCTCGTATCGGCGCCAAACGTGACCCCGTCCCACCTAACATCTTTCTGGAAATGCTTTTTAAGCCATCCGTGGCGTGGCAGGGGGAAAGCGGCAACACTAGTCCGGATCCGAACACAACCCAAGATTCCGAACACACCGATATCATCGGAGGCCCAGCCACCGAAATAACACCGTCAGCCTATCTCATTATGGAAGTCATTGCCCCATGGATCGAACCCTTTTTGGCCTACCTTAATAGGAAGGAACTTCCTGAGGACCAGAACGAGGCCCGCCGCATTGTACGGCGTTCGAAGGCCTACAAGGTTCACGACGGAGAGCTCTACAAGAAAAGCGCTACCGGAGTCCTTCAAAGATGTATCTCCGAGGAGGAGGGGCGGCAGCTCCTGGCTGAGATTCATGCCGGTCTCGGCGGGCACCACGCCGCAGCTCGGGCCCTTGTTAGCAAGGCCTTCCGTAAAGTGTTTTATTGGCCGATGGCCCGAGCAGATGCACAGGACCTTGTCCAACATTGCGTCGGATGCGAACTCTTCGCCAACCAAAGCCATATGCCCCCACTGCCCTACAAACAACCCCCATCACTTGGCCTTTTGCGGTCTGGGGACTGGATATAGTTGGACCCCTTAAAGGAGGAAGCCATAAGAAAAAATATCTGCTGGTAATGGTGGATAAATTCACTAAGTGGATAGACGCCAAACCAGTTAAAATAGCCGAGTCCGAGCCGGTGATAGATTTCATATCCGGCGTCGTACACCGTTACGGTGTTCCACACAGCATCATCACTGATAACGGCTCCAACTTCACAGCCGACGAAGTGAAAACCTGGTGCGCTAATCTGGGCATCAAACTCGATTACGCCTCTGTCTATCATCCGCAGACAAACGGGCAAGTCGAACGGACCAACGGTCTTATTATGAGCGGCATCAAACCCAAGCTGGTGCGGTCTTTGAAGGAATCAGACAAACACTGGGTTGAGGAGCTTGACTCCGTACTCTGGGGGCTGCGGACCACGCCCAATCGCACTATCGGACACACAACTTTTTTCATGGTGTACGGCGCAGAGGCTGTGCTACCCTGTGACATTATACATGACTCACCTCGGGTCCCTTCATCATTGACGGAGTTCTCACCGGAGGAGCGTTGCAACCTCTTGAGCACCGCGTTGGATTTCCTTGAAGAGGAAAGGGTGATGCAGCAGAGTAGAGTAAGTATTTCCATCAGTTTTTGAGAACCAAGGTATCAATCCAGTAGGAGGCTACGCACGAGTCCCTCGTACCTACACAAAACAAATAGCTCCACGCAACCAACGCGATTAGGGGTTGTCAATCCCTTCACGGTCACTTACGAGAGTGAGATCTGATAGAGATGATAGATAATATTTTTGATATTTTTGGTATAAAGATGCAAAGTAAAATAAAAGCAAAGTAAAAAGCAAAAGCAATAATAAAGTGTTGGGAGATTAATATGATAAAGATAGACCCCGGGGCCATAGATTTAACTAGTGGCTTCTCTCAAGAGCATAAGTATTATACGGTGGGTGAACGAATTACTGTTGGCAATTGACAGAATTGAGCATAGTTATGGGAATATCTAGGTATGATCATGTATATAGGCATCACGTCCGAGACAAGTAGACCGACTCCTGCCTGCATCTACTACTATTACTCCACTCATCGACCGCTATCCAGCATGCATCTAGAGTATTCAGTTCAAGAAAACAGAGTAACGCCTTAAGCAAGATGACATGATGTAGAGGGATAAATTCATGCAATATGATAAAAACCCCATCTTGTTATCCTCGATGGCAACAATACAATACGTGCCTTCCTGCCCCTACTGTCACTAGGAAAGGACACCGCAAGATTGAACCCAAAGCTAAGCACTTCTCCCATTGCAAGAAAAACCAATCTAGTAGGCCAAACAAAACTGATAATTCGAAGAGACTTGCAAAGATAACCAATCATACATAAAAAAGAATTCAGAGAAGATTGAAATCATAGATAGACTTGATCATAAACCCACAATTCATCGATCTCAACAAACACACCGCACAAAGAAGATTACATCGAATAGATCTCCACAAGAGAGGGGGAGAACATTGTATTGAGATCCAAAAAGAGAGAAGAAGCCATCTAGCTACTAACTATGGACCCGAAGGCCTGAAGTAAACTACTGACACTTCATCGGAGAGGCTATGATGATGTAAAAGCCCTCCGTGGTGGATTCCCCTTCCGGCGGAGCTCCGGAACAGGCCCCAAGATGAAATCTCGTGGATACAGAAAGTTGCGGCAGTGGAATTAGGTTTTTGGTTCCGTATCTGATCGTTTGGGGGTACGTAGGTACATATAGGAGGAAGGAGTACGTCGGTGGAGCAATGGGGGGCCCACAAGGTAGGGGGGCGCGTCCTAGGGGGGTGGGCATGCCCCCCACCCTCGTGGCCACCTCCTTTCTTTCTTGACGTGGGGTCCAAGTCTCCTGGATCATGTTAGGTGAGAAAATCATGTTCCTGAAGGTTTCATTCCGTTTGGACTCCGTTTGATATTCTGTTTCTTTGAAACACTGAAATAGGCAAAAAACCACAATTCTGGGCTGGGCCTCCGGTTAATATGTTAGTCCCAAAAATAATATAAAAGTGGAAAATAAAGCCCAATATGGTCCAAAACAGTAGATAATATAGCATGGAGCATTAAAAAATTATAGATACGTTGGAGACGTATCAGGCATCCCCAAGCTTAATTCCTGCTCGCCCCTCGAGTAGGTAAATGATAAAAAAGAATTTTTGATGTGGAGTGCTACTTGGCATAATTTCAATGTAATTCTTCTTAATTGTGGTATGACTATTCAGACCCGAAAGATTCAAGACAAAAGTTTAATATTGACATAAAAATAATAATACTTCAAGCATACTAACTAAGCAATTATGTCTTCTCAAAATAACATGGCCAAAGAAAGTTCATCCCTACAAAATCATATAGTTTAGTCATGCTCCATTTTTGTCACACAAGAATGCTCTCATCATGCACAACCCCGATGACAAGCCAAGCAATTGTTTCATACTTTAGTAATCTCAAACTTTATAAATCTTCATGCAATACATGAGCGTGAGCCATGGATATAGCACTATGGGTGGAATAGAATATGATGTTGGGGGTTATGTGGAGAAGACAAAAAAGGAGAAAGTCTCACATCAACGAGGCTAATCAATGGGCTAGGGAGATGCCCATCGATTGATGTTAATGCAAGGAGTAGGGATTGCCATGCAACAGATGCACTAGAGCTATAAATGTATGAAAGCTCAAAAAAGAAACTAAGTGGGTGTGCATCCAACTTGCTTGCTCACGAAGACCTAGGGCACTTGAGGAGGCCCATTGTTGGAATATACAAGCCAAGTTCTGTAATGAAAAATTCCCACTAGTATATGAGAGTGACAAAACAAGAGACTCTCTATCATGAAGATTATAGTGCTACTTTGAAGCACAAGTGTGGAAAAAAAGGATAGTAGCATTGCCCCTTTTTATATTTTTTGGGCCTTCCTTTTTTTTCTTTTGGCCTTTCTCTTTTTTATTGGGACAATGCTCTATGAAATGATGATCATCACACTTCTATTTATTTACAACTCAATGATTACAACTCGATACTAGAACAAAGTATGACTCTATATGAATGCCTCCGGCGGTGTACCAGGATATGCAATGAATCAAGAGTGACATGTATGAAAGAATTATGAATGGTGGCTTTGCCACAAATACTATGTCAACTACATGATCATGCTAAGCAATATGACAATGATGAATGTGTCATGAAGAACGGTATGGTGGAAAGTTGCATGGCAATATATCTCGGAATGGGTATGGAAATGACATAATAGGTAAGTATGGTGGCTGTTTTGAGGAAGATATAAAGAGGTTTATTTGTGAAAGAGCGTATCATATCACGGGGTTCGGATGCACCGGCGAAGTTTGCACCAACTCTCGATGTGAGAAAGGGCAATGCACGATGCATCAAGAGGCTAGCAATGATGGAAGGGTGAGAGTGCGTATAATGCATGGACTCAACATTAGTCATAAATAACTCACATACTTATTGCGAAAATCTACAAGCCATCAAAAACCAAATCACACTACAAAAAAATACACTTCCGTGATGATACGTGTTTGTCACAGTAGGTCGCGTTTTTTTTCATGCATGTACATCCATGACAAATTTAAGACAAAATCAAGATAGTCATGCCTGTGCTGTCGTAGAAGTGTTCCATGACATTACCAAAATTATCATCATGGAAGTGTCCACTTCCATGACGATAAATCATGCTTCACAGAAGTGCTTTCGTCAAGGGTGACCGACACGTGGCATCCACCGTAACGGAACACTATTAAGCTTTCGGGTCGGATTTTGGATCTGATAACCCGTTAACAACCCTGACCAATGGGAAATTTCCACGTGTAAAATTCTGATTGGCCGAAGGGAACACCTGTCAGCTTGTCAGTGGGCCAGATGTCACCTGTCCATTGGAGGAGACATGCCTATGATACGTCGACACGTGGCTCGGCCCAACAGAGGCCCATATAGGTTAAAAAGGCCAGCCCAGTCAAAGGCCCGTAGAACTTAATCAGGTACTAGTGGGCCAGCCCAATAACGGCCTACTTAATAAAGGCCCATTTACGGCCCGAAGCCAGATCTGGCCCGTTAATTGTTCGCCCAATATTTGGGCCCATTTACGGCCCGAAGCCAGATCTGGCCCGTTAATTGTTCGCCCAATATTTGGGCCCATTTGCGGCCCGAAGCCAGATCTGGCCCGTTAGTTGTTCGCCAAATATTTGGGCCCAACTACAGCCCAGTGACTTTCGGCCTGTTAGAGGCCTGAAGTAGACATGGGCCCATTTCAGCCCGGTGTGACTTTCGGCCTGGGAATGGCCCGTGCTGCCCATGGGCCATATATGGTCCGACGGGACATCGGGCCCACTAACGGCCCGTGCTAAAGGTGGCAACAGTTAAGCCCAACGTGACTTTGGGCCTGTGAAAGGCCTGTCACGTAATTCGGCCCGTTGATGCCTATACTAAGATTTCGGCCTCTTAAAGGCCCATGATATCAGTGGGCCAACTAAGGCCCGAGATATTTTTCAGCCTGGTAACTGCCTGTGAGCTAACTGGGCCCAAGACGGTCCGGTCTACATTTCGGCCTGCTGAAGGCCCGTCGACGACTAGTGAAAATTGAGGCCCAACATGCATTTTGGCCTGCTAAAGGCCCGTGGTTTCATCTCGGCCGTAACAGGCCAATACAATATTCGTCCTGTTAATGGCCCAATGCTACCGGGCCAAACTAATGTTGGAGTCGACAAAAGGCCCAACTAAAATATAGGCCGGTGTAAGTTTGGGCCTGGCGCAATGTGTGAAGGCCCCAATCATTCGGTCCCAAGAAAGACGCAGGCCGGCCCAATTGTGGCCCGCTAAAAACCTGGCCCGTTAGAGTCGAATGTTTCGGTCCAGTCGACTATATCTGATTTTTTTTTCAGATAGCGAATGATGGCAGTAACTAGTAGGAATTAAGAACAAACCTACTCTATACAATAAAGAAATTACGGCATAGTAACCAAGAATAAACCTACACTATACAATAAAGGATTTAAGGTATATTACATCCACTGGGCATCGAAGTTCGCCACCAGTGATCATAAAGCGCAACAAAGAAGCAGATTACAAAAACTGGGCACCATTGCAGCGTAACAAAATAATACTAAACCGAGACCACTTCCAAGACAGTTCAAGAAAGGTTAGCCTTTATGGGGGAATTGCTGCAAGAAGCATTGAAAGAAGGCTATGAGACCGGCCTAGCATGTCGGTCATAGCTTCCAGGTGTAGCTGTTTAGAGATGAGGTTCTCATTGGTGTTCTCCGCAATCTTTCTTAGAGATATGACTTCAAGTTGAAGTTGAGTTGCAGAATGCCTTTCTGCTAGAACTTGGGACTGAAGAAGTCGAACTAATTCAGACAACGAATTCTGTGAGCTTGTCTGACTGTTAGTCTCAAGTAACTTGAACACTGCATAACACAAGACTTTGGGGTTGTCTCGCTATCTTCAAGATGTTTTGCCTTCTTTGCTGCAATATATATTGGGTTTGTCTCACAGCCTTCAGCAGACTTGTGCATGCCATCAGGCATATCACCCTGAAACTAAGCAGAGGGATGACATGTTTTGTACGTGTATAAACAAAGATGATAACTGTTCTGTCAATTCTATCCAATTTCAAATTAGAAAATAAAGAGTAAGTTCAAAATATCACTAGCATAATTTGGCATTGTTCATAATGCGGGGAGCTTCGCCACACTCCGGGATTACCATGTCAACATAACAGGCATAGATGAAGGGCAAAGAAAATCATTGTATCTATTTTGGATAATGTGCATGGCATGTTGTTCATATCATCACCACATCGGTAAGATAAAACAGGAGATGACAAGGTGCAAACGTGGGCTGCTTCACCACACAATCGGATTATAGATCCACAAAAACAAGCATACATATAGGGAGTATTAAGTAATGTGCATGGTATGAATAAGGAATTTGGTTTTACAAGTAAAACTTAGAACTTACTATTCTTATGAACATGCATTTTGGTAGAAACAACAAACTAAACAGTAGTAAACGATAGGGAGTATGAGAAAATTAAACAGCAATTGAGGATAAAGGCTTTAGAAGGATTGACTTACATTAACAGTTAACACCGGCTTTATAATGCCCTTCTCCATGTCAAGGGAAGGATAACTCAAGAATTTCAGCACAGAATCTTCTTCATAAGCATTGCATGTACTCTACATTTTGTAGAGAGTAATTATAGATATGATAATACTGGAAGGGATAGAGGATAATGAAGATAAGATGCAGATTGATGCTACATAATCAACTACCAATCCCTGGAAGTACAAGCATTACAGGACAAAATGCACTGACAAGAGCAATGGGCTACACTTCTGCACTGGCATTGTCTGTGTATTCTACTTGTTGGTAAGATTAAATATAGATCTGATCTTTCTTAGTAAATGGTGGGCGAGGGAGATAAGATGCAGAATGCTACAAAATGAACCAATCCCTCTTCCCATAATACAAGAGTGTTTTGAACACTGGTGTACTATACGAACCGTTCTTATATTATGGGACGGAGGGAGTAACTGTTAATGCAAGTACAGTGATAGTCCACATTCAGTCCTTACAAGAGGACTGCAGAGCTAAACCTCTTCAAAAGTATTGGGTTGATTCTAAATTTATGTAAGAGTCCAGACGAATCCTATAATGTCCACCAAATGGACGATTACGAGGCTAACATGTGTAGTGATGCTACATAATCAAACATCTATGATAGTAAGTATGGTCATACAGGGCAAGAGGTACTCACAAGAGCAATGCGATTAATGCAGTATAGTTGCGAGATTCTGTGGTCCCTTGAGAACGAATGTTCTTACGCTAACAGTTTTCCAGACAAGTGAGACATTAAGGCAAATGCAGAAATGTAGTTCAAATTGTGATGTGATATCATAGATAGTACCTTACGCTGCAGCCGAGACCAATGTGTAACAAGATTATTCGATCCATCGCCGATAAATGTAGCACCAGAGACTTTACAGAAATTTCATTCAGAGGCTTGCCATCTAAGTGCGCTTGCCTCAGGTAGGAACGATACTTCATCAACGAGTGCTTGAAAAGTGCAACCAACCCTTGCTCGTCATCACAATCCAGTTTGCTCCTCGCCTATTTAAAAGAATGAAATCTTGTGTCTTTTGTCGTGAAACATATGCAGTAATGACCATGAATAACATTAGTACATTACTTACGCCAGAAGTTGCGGAGGAAGACTGGAAATTGTTCTGTTCATGCGGTATAATCTTTCCATGAAGGAAAGATGTGCACAAAGTTCCTGACAACAACATAAGCTTCGTCTTCTAAACAGGGAAGAAATGGAATAGGGGTCCTATTTGCTGCAATTGGGGCTCTCTCTGGTTCGAAAAGGGATTTGGCAACTGGATTTGGTGTACTCTTTGCTGGAATGGGGGTTTTGCGTCGTACAGCTGGTGCTATGTCAATAGGCATAACCATACTATTTGCTACAGTTGGGGTCTGCTGAGTTGGGGCATCAGAAATGACCAGTGTAGTAGGGCTAGAGTCTGCTAGAGTTGGGGTATTTTGTGGGTCAGGTGATATTGAAACTACACCTAATGGGCTATTTGATTTATCAGGTGCCACTACCTTTTCCAAATACTTTGCTTGTGCTCCTCCACGATCAGCAATCGCCCTCTTCCTTTTGAACGTCGATACACAAGAACAACATTTGAATGGATAAATATGGTATGATGACAGATGGAATATGTCTTGAAAATGGATAGGCAGGGCGTATACACATACACGATGTGTAAACTAAGCTAATGGCAGTTCAACAAAGTAGAAGCAATGCAAAGCATCAGTTGCAAGATATGTGCGAGCAATGTAACCTTGGAAAGTTAGAGCAAGTACCTTGATGGGTGAATAAGATAGGGCATCTTCCTCCGACTCCTCTACTAGGGAGCTACATTGACTTAGGTCTCCCTCTAGCTCAGAATCACTGTTAGGATCATATTCTGAGCATGAATCTGTAGGTGGAGAGCATTTGCATTGCATTGCATCCAGACTTGATTTCAGTCCCTTAATGCCAAGTTTGACAGCCATGGCATTGTTCTGCTTTATTCTTTTCATGCGCGCAAGCTCATAATCATTATGATGTTGTTCAGAATCTGAGATTCATGAAAACATAAAAAGTAGTCAGATTATCTATGGAATGCATTATGGATTCAACTTGGAGAGTGTCTCCTATAAACCCCTGCATATGCAAAGTTCACCTCCCCAACCGTCTTGACCAGACCACACACGAAATACAAACCCCTTATGTCTCTATAATGCATGTGCACACATTTCAAAACTGAAGTAGGAACATTAGAATCATATGAAATTCGTATTTGAACAAATAAACTAAGCAATTATGAGTGGCGTAATGTTTAGCTTCAAGGGTGGAGTGTTGGTAGTGCGACACAAAGCAAGTAGGCAGATTGTATTCCATGTAAAAGATCAAAACCTATGTATAAGCTGGAAATGACACTTTCTTTCTATATAATGCAGTGTTCGTTACCCAAACATGATGGAAGAGATCACATAGAGAAATACTATTCACCAATGTCTACGGTTCCAGTAGTTAGAAACAGGGTGGTCCACCCTAAAATAATATTGACAACAAATATGACAAGGCAAGCATAGATGTAGTGAATAATTCATTTACTTGTGAGCTTATTAGGACAAGTATGCAGAATTGTAATCGCAAAGAAGAGACCGTCCAAAATCTAAATGAAGAAGTTTGTCTAGCACTTATTGTTTGAAACTAATCGACGTGGATAATTGGATATTATATCGAATGAGCAATAAAGACAAGTAAAATTGTCAACAAACCTGGCTTGCAGTAGTAATCTGGGTCAATGTCACTACGACCAACAATCCAAAATGACTAGTTTCTGTTCCGAGGGCCAGAATTTTGAAAACTCTGTGAACTTTAGAGGTACTAAAGATTAACGAAATACATCTGAACCATTAAGTGTAGGTAGAACTGAGCACACAACAAACCCTAATGACAGTCCTGCCTAATGAGTAATGAATCAATAAGAAAATGGGTGATGAGGAGTGGCTGCTGAGTGTTGAGGACGTATCTCAGGATAAATCGGGTTGGCTTGGTGGGTGCTGCACGCCTGAGCCCTGAACGGACTGGGAAGGTAGGCACGGCGGCGCGCCCGGGCAGCGGTGACGCTATTGGGCGAGCGGCTCCTGGCCTCCTGTTAGGTCGGCGTCTCCTCCTAGAGTCATGCCGTCATGGACTGACAAGTCGCCAGGCAGGCAAAGCGGGGCTGTAGTAGAGATCGGAAGCCTTGAGAAGAATAGAGGGGAATCGGGACTGGACGACCCAAAATCACAGGGTGGGCCGCCCACCATGGGCACCTCAGAGAGATACACACTGAGTGGCGAACATGCATTTTGAAACTAATTTAGGAACATTTAATGACCAATTAAACAACTCTGCTTTTAATAATATCAGATTCAGTATTTGAACAACTAAGCTTGTTTAGCTTGATGGGTGGAAGCAGTGTTATTATGACACGAAGCACGTATTACGATCAGATAGTGATCATAAAAGGGGAAACTCTAAGCATATTTTTAGCAAAAGAGGGTTTCCCCTCCGATTTCTATTAAAGAAACCACCACGGAACCAACATGATCAATTAAACCCCAAGCATGATCAATTAAACCGTATTATGGCCGTGCCATGACAGATTTGAAGCTGGAAACCAGAGAAATGATATTTAGCATCCATTGTTTGCTTCGAACTAAGAACTAAATTCTAAGAGCTGAAAAGAAAGTAGAGTAACCACGTTAAGATCTATTTTCTGGCTGAGATCAAAAAGTTGAGGAGATATGAAGTACCACCTCTCTTGCGGCGCCGTGTAGGCATCGAAGTGCGATGGCTGTCGGTGGCGTTGAAGCAGATCTGCGACGGTAGATGGGTGCATCGGGGGATAAGTCCCGTTGCGGTGGAAGATAAGGCCGTGTGAGCGGCCCCGGCAAAGAGGACAACGGCGCCGATGAAGCGAGAGGATGCGATGCAAGGCTATTGGTCCGTCGCCGTGGATGAGAAACGTCCATCTCTAGCAGTGGACGACACGGTCTTCACTACAAGAAATATGCTATCTTGTGACCTCCACTATTGGTCACTGAAAGGTCATAGTTTTTCATTTGCGACCTTTTTGTGACCAAAAACAGAAGGTTAAAAGCTGAGGGTCGTTAACTGACTATAGCGATCTTCTGTGTGATATGTAAAAGGTCGTTGGTTCTTTGACCAAATTTTTGGTCACTAGCAACCTCCCCAGGCCACGTAGGCATCCAGCGTGGCAAGCTGATGTGGCACAAGATTCAGCCTGGTCCAATTGAGTGTTTTACATGGGCCTAGCCCATTAATTCAGCCTTTTATATATGTTTTTTCTTGTCAATTTATGCTAGCTACATGGGCCAAGCCCAGCAATTGACCTTTTAGTTTCTAAGATAGAACTTTACGGTCCATTTCTTTTGGGCCTCGGCCTTTTAAAAGTTGACTTCTTTTTTGGGCCTCAGCCTTTTTGCATGCTATTCACGTTTTGGGCCTTGGCCTCTACCAATAAGTAAGTCCAACTCATCAACTTTTATTTCTCACATTTTCACAGTACAAAGAAACAGAACTATTTCATGACAAATATTTCAAATGAAACAAAACTATATACTTGAAATGACCAGACCAAAGACAACTGCATTCAAAGACAAAATACAACCAGACCAATAAGTGTAGCCTATTACAATCTTTACATACTGTTCATACAACCGCATCAAAGACAAAATACAATGAAACTAGCTATGAAGTACAACCAGAACACAAGGCATATTGATAGATAACCACCACGCTTCATCGTCTTCCTCTTCCAAATTCCAAGAAACAAATCACCTAGCATTAGAAGGATCACGCATCAGAAGCATATAAAATCTAATGTTCACTCAGTAGAAACAAGGTGACAAACTAATGTTCCAGGAGGTAGTTTTATATAATAAAAACAAACTAGGCACCTGCATAATCACATGGCGGTAGTTTGAGATAATAAAACTAATGTTCCACGCATAGTCTTAGCGCTCCAACAAAGAATCAACTAAAATTACTTTCAAGCAAACAGGTTGTACATCGATCAGGTTGTAAAGGAAAAAAAATGGATACATGCAAGAAGGTTTTTAATCGACAAAAAATATAGAACAGTCTACATCTACAAGTAGATACAAGCTGGATTTGATCAAGACTTATAGACGGGTAAAAAAGTTGCATGTTTCGTGAGCCAGGACAACAATCCAATCTTTATTAGGAAAGAAAACATGTCTATTAGCAGCAGGCTCTCTTCGATTGTTCAACTCAATTGGGTGGTTTTGATCAAATATTATCAATGCAACACTTGGCATCACTAAACTACAAGTCCAAAGCATCATAAGCACTAGACATAAATCACCATGGCTGGAGCAGAAAAAGAGAGGAGCGGTTGCTTACCAGCTATGCTATGCTGGAGCAGAAAAAGAGTTACTGGAGTGGGAGGCCTGCGAGTGGAAGAAGAATCATCGCATGGTGGCGTGTCTCTGTCTTGCAGCTGTGCGTGTTAGAAAGTGCACCCATCAGGAACCAAGCATATACATGACATGCCGAAAGAATAAATACCATGGCAGCAATGAAATTAAACACCAACTGCCAACAATACTACTGCTGTCTGACTTGTTTGGATCATCACAAACCAACTAGTATAGCAGTTGGCACACGAAAGTAGCAGCAGTACATGCACCTTCCAGGTTCACATTGCACTTTCTTTTCAGGTTTGCAACAAAAGGAAGAAAGAAAGAAACAACATTCTCAGACGCACTAAGACACGAACTTGACAGCATAATATTCCCTTACACTTCTCAAACATAACCACTACCTGGAGCATCAATAAACACAAGCTAGCCTTTGAGAATATCAACATTTGCAGCAACAACTGAAATGCTAGCCCTTTCACAATGCCACGTAACCTCACCATTTAGAATCACTAACAAGCTAGTGGCAAATAATCAGAGGGTCATGCAGTAGAAATGTACAGTGAGTTACCTGAGCAGAGAGCCGGTGGCAGCGGCCAAGCATGAACGAAGCGGGAAGTGATGTCTTCGCGCGGTGGCTCAACCAGCTCATAGACCTCTCAACCCACGACCTTGCGGGCACACACGTCGACGCTGATCCAGTGCTCATCCTGGAAGAAGCAGACCCTGTTAGGTTGGTGAGATGGATGAGTTGTTGGCAGCTCACATAGGACGATGGCAAGAACCTACTGACCGCGAAGGCAAGAAGGTCAGAGAAGGAGCCCAGCAGAGCAACAATCGAATGAAGCAGGACATCTGGTAGGTCTGCCCAACCTTGATGTCCAGACATGGCGAGGACGCACACACAACAGCCCTTTCTTGCGTTCTGCAGGTTGGAGCTTCCCTTGAGGAGTGAATATATATGGTATGTCTTCCCTCATGACCCTACAGAGACAGCAGCAGAAGACATGAACAAATAACTCTGAGCAAAATGTGATGACACAAGAATCATCACAGTGCTGAAAAGATCAATACTTCTACATAGAACATAAAATCAATGAAATTGTCACGAAGTATCATTCTTAAAACAACTAAAACTAATATTAAAAAAATTAAGAGTGCTCAATCATGTGTACAACACTTTTAACAGTGCTCAATCACGCATTATTTGTACAAATTAAGAGTGCTCAACCACGCATTCATTGCAAATGTCAATGATATCTGTACAACACGCATTAAACAGAGCAGCAAAAAACAAAGCCCGGTCTTATTTCACCATCACAGAATTTTCAGTAAAACCAGCGGCTGCTTCCAGCCATGCTTTTCACCGGTGTCCAAATCAACCTAGGTTTAGACTAATCGCCAGGCGATAATGGCACTACGTACGGCTGTCTTGTCATAACAGATACCAAAAGCAGAGGAGAAGACGCATTGACGGACTACTTGTACTTGTCGGTTGGTAATTAACTAACCAAACCATGCTACACTGCTGCCCGTAGCAGCCCCATCTAGCCATCGTGATCAATCTGTTGGTAGTGGGCTAGCTCTCTCACGCCAAGCAGCATGCATCAATGATTTAATGGGCACATCGGCCCAGCAAAATCAAACCAGACCAATCAGCGGTACAGGATCAGGAGGGGGAGGGAGGCAGGGCCGGCAGCGCACCTATGAGGTCTTGACGAAGGCATCTTCCTGCTGCTCGTGCGTGCGGGAGGGAGTCAAGATGGTCGCGTGACAACGACGGAGCAGGAGCGGAAGCACGAAAACGACGGGTGGGTGCCTGCGGCTCGGATCCGAAGCCGGACCTCCATCGAGGTTGCGGCTCACCAGGGCGACGACGTCGGCAAGGCCGCCGGGTTGTGGGTCGGAGCGGAGGACCTCAGGCGTCCATGGCGGCCTCCTTGCACAGAGAAGTACAAAGGGGATTGAGACTTGAGAGAAAAAAAGGGAGACACAAACAGAGGGAGGAAGAAGAGCGGGGGAACACGTCGACCTGCGGGACTTTGGTCAACGGCGGAGCTGCTCCGGCGAGGCGCGAGGCCGATGCAGCGGAGACCGAGGCTGGATCGCGTTGGATCTCCCTCCCTCGGGTTCTTCTCTCCCTTCTGGTGAGGGAAGGGGAGGGGCGAGAGGAGGAGGGCGTGGGGGAGGCCATGGACGGCAGCGAGCTCCGCATCGAGGGGACGGGGGAGTTCTGCATCGAGGTGGAGAGGGGAGATGTGGTGGAGGTGGGTGGCGGCGAAGGATCTGGATCGGGGAGGGCGACAGGAGGGGCTGCTACCAGCCTGGGCAGCGGGAGGGGCTGCTGCTGCCTGCCCCCGAGCAGCGGCGGGGAGGGCGGCTGCTGCGCCCCCGGGATCTCGCCGGACGTTGGTGTGCTGGTCACGGGGATCGGGGGCTGGAGGTGGCGGCGGCAAGGGAGGAAGCTAGGGTTCGCGCAAGAGAGAGGGGAGAGGGGTGGGGTTCGCGGTGGTGGGATGGATGGACGGAAGGATGGACAGATGGATGGATGTATGGATGGACGGATGTTCGCCATGTCAGCGATCCATGCCACAACTGACTCCACCAATCAGGATTAAGCCTACGTAATTTGGTTTTTTTCTTTTGTTTCTCTTATATTTTTTACCCTCTTATTTCGAGTAACATTCAACATATTACCTTCTTATAGTTTGTTAAAATTAACCAATAATGTGCACATGTGTGTATCTTGGGATGACAAACAATGTTGATTTGGAGGTTTTCTTCTTCATTGCGCAAAAAAAATCATTTCCATTTTTCGAGTGCCCAAAATGAGTTTTTGTGTGAAGGACCTACCAAATAATTGTTGCAAAATTAGACCAAATAATTTTTCTAAAATACTAGGCGATATTTAATGCACAATTGACCAAATGGTTGGATGTCAAAAGTTTTGATCCACCTCTGGTGAAAAAGACAAATTTCCGCTGATTCAGCTAGAAGCAGGTCAAATTTGAAATGTAGCTACCTAGTAGTTTGCTCTTTATTTTTTCCAAAAATCATTTCTAAGTAAATAAGTATCTATTTAATCAGAGAAACACCAAAAAAATTCCAAGATTCAACCACCAGCTAGGAACGGTGATTCCCGCCGTTTTGACCGCATTTTGAAACGGGCATAAAAAATTCAAAAAAAAATCAAAAATTTGAAAAACCTTCGCATTGTGTCATTATATGTGACCAAATTTCCAGGAAAAATAATAAACTTGTAATACAGTAATTATTTTAAAAAAGTGTTCTCAGAAATGAGCTATCATGCGTGAAGATTCATGGCTTTCAAACCAAATGATCAATCTTATGGCCACATTCATGGCATAGTTTGTTCAAATGATCTCATATTGTGCACAAGGGTGCATCTTGGAATTCCAAACAATGTTGCCTAAGGAAGTTTTCATTTTCTTTGCATGAAAAAATCATTTACCATTTTTCCGAGTGCCCGAAATGAGGTTTTTTTGTGAAGGAACTACCAAATAATTGTTGCAAAAATGGAACAAATCAATTTTAGAAAATACTAGGCCATGTTTAATGCACAATTGACCAAATGGTTGGGTGTAAAAAGTTTTTATTCACCTCTGGTGAAAAAGACAACTTGTCGCCGATTCAGTTGGAAACGGGTCAAATTTGAACTGCAGCTGCCTCATAGTTGCTATTTATTTTTTACAAAAATCATTTATAGGTACATAAGTATCTATTTTATCATAGAAACACCAAATTTTTTCCAAGATTCAACAACTAGCTAGGAACGGTCAAGCCCGCCATTTTGACCGCATTTTGAAACGGGCATAAAAAAATCAAAAAAAATCAAAAAATTGGAAAACCTTCGCATTGTGTCATTATAGGTGACCGAGTTTCCAGGAAAAATAATAAACTTGTAATAGGGTAATTATTTTTAAAAAGTATTTTCAGAAATGAGCTATCAAGTGTGAAGATTCATGGCTTTCAAGCCAAATGATCAATCTTATGGTCACATTCATGGCATAGTTTGTTCAAATGATCTCATATTGTGCACAAGGGTGCATATTGGAATGGCAAACAATATTGCCTAAGGAAGTTTTCATTTTCTTTGGACGAAAAAACCATTTTCCATTTTTTGAGTGCCCAAAAGGAGGTTTTTTTGTGAAGGACCTACCATATATTTGTTGCAAAATTGGACCAAATCATTTTTCTAAAATACTAGGCCATATATAATGCACAATTTACAAAATGGTTGGGTGAAAAAAGTTTTGATCTACCTCACGGTGAAAAAGACAAATTGTAAATCGATTCAATTTGAAAGCAGGTCAAATTTGAACTGTAGCTACCTCGTAGTTTGCTCTTTATTTTTTTCCAAAAATCATTTCTAGGTACATAAGTATCTATTTAATAATAGAAACACCAAAAAAATTCCAAGATTCAACCACTAGCTAGGAACGGTCAAGCCCGCCGTTTTGACCGCATTTTGAAACGGGCATAAAAAATTAAAAAAATCAAAAATTGAAAACCTTCGCATTGTGTCATTATATGTGACCAAGTTTCCAGGAAAAATAATAAACTTGTAATACGGTAATTATTTTAAAAAGTGTTCTCAGAAATGAGCTATCATGCGTGAAGATTCATGGCTTTCAAGCCAAATGATCAATCTTATGGCCACATTCATGGCATATTTTGTTCAAATGATTTCATATTGTGCACGAGGGTGCATCTTGGAATTCCAAACAATGTTGCCTAAGGAATTTTTCATTTTCTTTGCACAGAAAATTCATTTTTCATTTTCCGAGTGCCCAAAAGGAGGTTTTTCATGAAGGAACTACCAAATAATTGTTGCAAAATTGGACCTTATCAATTTTATAAAATACTAGGCCATATATAATGCACAATTGACAAAATGGTTGGGTGTCAGAAGTTTTGATCCACCTCTGGTGAAAAAGACAATTCCTCACGATTCACCGAAGCGGGTCAAATTTGAACTGCAGGTGCCTCATAGTTTGCTATTTATTTTTTCCAAAAATCATTTCTAGGTAAATAAGTATCTACTTAATCAGAAATACATGGTTTGATGGCGTGACATCGAGGTTTGGAGGTGGCTGAGGTCCCCAACTCTAGAGCGCATAAGCTTGCATGCCCGCCGCGTGGTCACCGCGTGACCGTGGTGTTGCCATGCGTTCTGGGAGGCCTAGGCATGTCTCGTGGGTTGTTCAGTCCCTAGGTAGATGCTAGGAAGAAAATTATAACATAAGATTATCACGAGGAGACCGATCGATGCTCAAACATGAATAAGCAGCCAAGTGTTTGATTTGCGGTACGGGAAATGCACATGGCTAATGGGCGTGAGTTTTGGCTGAGGATGATCCATTACTAAGAAGACCGTCTTCGCAAATTTTTAGGGAAATCAAGAATATATAAATAACACTTCCTTCACAAAGTCTTTGCTCAACAGAATAGGAAAATGAATATTGTTGAGTTATTTTTGAACTAGGCAAGGAAGGTTTTTGACATATTTGATGAAGATATGATCCAAACAATTTATGAGATTTTTTTGGGAATTTTTGGAATGACAGTTCACAACCTAGGGCAAAAACTGCCACATGGACATGACACATAGGCAAAACTGATGAGGTGGCGCCTAGTCATAGCAATAAGTACTAATGCATCCACGTTCACAACCTCATGACCATTTGTATTGGTCGTAATCAAGTAGAAATAAGGTCATGGACCACTGTTGTCTGCTTTTATGACCATTTGGTCTAAGGCAATTCAGGGTTTGAGCCCTTCTAAGCGAAATGGCCGTGGATTTACGACCAATTCAGCTAGGGTAACTAAGAGAAGGTCACTAGTTGACATATTTCTTGTAGTACTTGGCAGGCGCTCCGGCATGGTGGAGGACGGTGGCGATGGATGTGGTGGAGGACGGTGGCGATGGATGGGGTGGCGGACGGAGGCTGGTGTGGGGATGGGGTGTTCTAGAGCGGACGATGTATGAGTGGGAAAATGAAGGGAGAGGTACGGGGAACCATGTTTTTGGGACGCGCCTGTCTGAAATATGGGAAAGTTACGAACTTAGCCCCCGTTTAAAATTTGGACGTCTCGTCGGTTGGGGATAGGGAAGTAATCCCGCATCTCGCCAATATTTTCCCAGAGCGATTTTGGGCGAGGAGAGGGTGGTTGGCGCCCATGGTTGGTGCCCGCGGTGTATGAACGGGGCTGACAGGTAGGGCGGTTGTGTCACGTCTGAGTGAAGTTACAAACCTGCCCCTATTGAGAATATTTGCCTACATCAATTTCGGCCGAGTCGAGTTTGTTTTGCCACCCACCGTGTATGAATGGGGAATGGAGGGAGAAACAGAGGTCTTTCGGACGAGCTTGAATCAAATGTGTTTTGCCGCCCATGTTTGACGCCCACCGTGTCGGAATGGGCTCATAGGCGGTCGTGTCACGTCTAATTGAAGTTACTAACCTACCCCTATTTAGAGCAGTGGAAATCGGGCCGGTGGATTGTCCGTGTAATAGGTAGATAGTAATTTCTATCTCCCAAACACTTGGCTTCGGGCAGCCGACGTGGGAGTGGACATTTTGCTGCTTCTTTCGAATTTTGGGACAATAAGCATCCACGTTTACCCTGGCAACTAAGTTCGAATCCATTTTGTATTCCTATATGAATCTTTATAAATCATTCTATGTGTTTTTATATATCTTCAAAAGGACGACAAAGATGTATTCCACTGTCATATATGAATATGGTTTACAAATGCCAATACTCAAATTCAGAAACTAGAATCCAGTTTAAGGTGAATTCGAATATTTGGAACACTTCATGTCCAACTCAAATGTCACACGCAACATAATGTGTACTCCCATTTAGATATGTACACAAGAGATGTATCAAGATTCAAATACCGAGTCAATCAACTAAGAATGTACATAACTAGCAGACATATAAACACTTATAGAGTATATGGATCAATAGTATCAACTAACATACATAAGCCAGGCCGCTGTACTTTTTTTTGGCTACAACAACATCCTTTTTTTAGCCAGCATCTTGGACCTTTCCGATGCGTGCCATTTATGGTCCATCTATACTACTACTATTGTTGAATGCACATTCAGCCTGATTGGCATATTTGTAGGTCTGGCACAGCAATCCAAATGAAATGTCTCTGAGTCTTATCAATTAATACAGACTTGTGCTCAAATAAAATTACAAACCCAAAAAAAACAATTATTACATGATCTCTAAAACAAATGGTTTGATTGATTACATGAACAGACAACACAAAGGTTATTCAACCATGGAAAGAACATTTCACCTATGATTTACCAAGTAGGAATTTAATTTCCTTTTTTCCTTCAGGACCTTAACAATCTGGGTCGGGCCTCAGCTTGCTTCGCTTTTGAAATCCACCAAATATTTAATGGTTGTCTTGAGTACTGCTTGTGATTGTGATGTTTGCTTCCTCAACATGTCAACTTCATCTCTAAGTGCGTAAGGTAATCTCTTTCTACCACTAGTTTAGCCTCTAGAGCATCAGCAGTTGGCAATTCATAATGCACAATTGGGCCGGTGCCACTGCTGTGGGATGATGCAACGTCCATGGGGACCTCGCTCTTTGATGTTGGGCTAACCTGTTTTGCCATTAAAGTTTTGATTGGATTCAGAAAAGTTGAAGTTTAGCAAAACATCTCAACTGGGAGTTATAACAGCAAACCAGTTAAACAAACAAGGAATTAAAGAGTTTCAATTGGATGCTGAAAAGTAGTTATTAACATCATTGTAACCCGCTGTTGCAGCAACAATGCAGTTAAACAAACAAGTAGATATTTAAGTTAAGGCAAACAGGTAATTCTTAACAGTAAGTATCAAACACATAGATAGGCGCAGTCTACAATATGATTAATAGGTTGTGCCATAATGTAATCAGTAGCAAACTAAATTAAGCCAAGCAACGTAATTGAACAATTTTGCAATAAGTGGCTAACTAAAATTCAGAGAAGCAGGTAACTAAACTTACGTTCTTTGTACAGGCACACTGCAACTTCTTTTTCGCTTACAAGGTTGTACGAAGGAGTCCATGGCATCAATTGCTTGGATACACAGTCCCAATACTTCTTTCTTCCCACACTGCATGGGTAAGTCGAATGGTTAATCTGGTAAGATGGTGCGTCCTTGATATGTTATATGAGGACGTGTAGTTAGACTAGTTGTAGGAAAACACATCACAATCGGCTTTTATTGTATATTTCATGCGATTACTTTTGGCATATCAAGATCTAAGCAATCTACAATAGGATGAAAAGACTGGCATCCTTCACATTATTGGCGAACTCAGTTCATAGAAACAAGCAATTCAACCATTCTGTGGGTAAATCAAAAGCGCCACTGGAATATTTTTCACTACCCAATCATACACGCAAAAAGGGGCGACGCCACCATAGGGGCTGGTATGGGCGGCCTGTGTGGCTGGAAAGTGTGCACCTAGTTTGAGTCGTCCAGTTGGCCCATGCTAGTTTTTTTTTTGTCCCAACGCACGAAAGGTGCAATGTAAAAATGAAGAAAAATGTTTCAATTTGGGCCAATAACACAAGTGCAAGGCAGGCCCTATAGCAGGCTCGCGGCCCAAACGAGCGCCTCCCATATCGATCGACAGCAGGAAAAATCCCAATTCATTCGCTCCAGCTTCCAGTCTGGTTTGCTCCTAACCTAGCCACCGCTGGACAGACCGATACAGCACTTCCTTGTGCCGTCGTTGGAGGGCGGTCGCCGGGCTTCAAGTGAACGGAAGGACAAGAAGATGAAGATCCAACCCTGGGTGTAGCCTGCGTGGGAGGCAGCGGCGGCAGTACGGGCATGGCATCGAGCTTGCTAAGCGGATAGTCGCAGCTTGCAAGAGTAGCATGTGCAACGGCAGGTACATCACATCCCCGATTATATCTAATTCAACTCTTCAATTTCTGGCCAATACTTAAACTCGATTTGTTGTAAAACTGCTTGTATGTAGGGAATCTATGAGAAAATGAAACCAATTTCTACTTATTTTATGACTCCCCCAATCAATACTGAACTGACTAAATCTGATGTATCTAATCTAGTTTCCGGTGCAAACATACAAGCTCATGTTGTTCTTAAGCCTGAAGTGTCTAATGAACAGACTGCTAATGAAGGATTTGATGCAAACATTTTACATGCTCCTGGTGATGTACATATAGTGTCTAATGAGGGATCTAATGCAAGCATTTTGCAAGCTCATTGAAGGATTTAGTGTCTAATGATGATCTAATATGTTGAGAGAGACAGAGTTTTGCAGGCATTGATGACAAGCAAATTATAGTGCATTTTCATAGCTTGAGGAAACATCGAGGCCATCTACCAGAAAGTCCCCGTATCATGATAACATAGCATAAATACTTTTCTAATCCGTTGTTTGAAACTATTGGCATACTTGTGCAGGATAGATATATTGATATGCAGTTTCCGCACTGGTTATACGTGCAATTACACTTTGATATTTTCAGCCAGAGAACGAATAATTCAAGCAGTGCATGCACCATGTTTGTAGTCCTTGTACACCATGTTGTATTTTGTGTTTTTGGTGCTTGCATCATTTAGTGTTTAGAATCTGAACTACTTTGGATCATTAGCTAGTTTTGAAAGTGCTTGTAGCTTCACATTTCTCAAGTTATGTTGATTTCCGGAGTGCAAGTGCCTTCTTATTTTTTAAGTTAAATGTTCGCCCCTGGTAACTTGAATTCGTGGATCCACCACTGCACACAAATCATACACGAATGCCAAGATTTAATTAAATGAAATGCAGGGACTTACGCTAGCTCGTTATGCTGTGCTCATCGCAACTCTGCTATGCTTGGGATGTTCCATGTACAAGTCCATGTTACCACTTGCTTGGATGTGCAGGCCTTGTGCTCCTTGCATCCCCCTCTACATTTTTGACACGGCGAATGGTTGATCAAATAAGTGGAATCGACCTTGATGTTGTACCGGAGGACAGATACTCACAATGTTACACGGGTGTGCAGGATGTGTACCAGATCCCGTAGCGCCGTCATGCTTCGCTAAAAAATGGATTTTCTTGTTTCAGATGATATCTCCAGAAGAAATAAGAGTTAAAGTCAGAGTTGCATAGGTGTGTAAGCTAAGAGAGCAGTGAAAGGATATCCAAACATCATCGTAATAAAGGCACAAGGGAGTGATGTGTGGATACCTAGTTCGGGCGGCATTTGGGCATGCTTGCCTAGCTAGTGTGCGGGTCATCAGAGCCGTTGAGGGTGATGCACCGGCGCTATTGGCCGCGCACGGATGCAGATCTTGAGTGGCAGCGGAGCGCTACGATGCGGTGGACGAGACCGTTGGTGAAGCCCCAACGGCCTCGGGGGGCGGAGGTGTGACGATGTGCTCGGTGAAGTAGCCCCGGTGAGCTGGGAGACGGCGTCGGTGAAGCGCAACTGATGCGGCAGAACTCGGTGTCTGTGAGGCACGTCGGTTGCGGCGGCCGACGTGGTCGGTGGACCACCCGGTGCGGTGGACAAGGGTGTAGATGAGGTAGCTCCGCTGCGGTGGTGAAGCGCGACCGTCGTCTTCGCTGCTGCCGTCCGCACAGTAGGTGGGGAAAGAGACGAGACGAGGGGCGATTCGAACTTTGCTTGGGTTGGCGGCGAATTAGGGATTTGAGCAATCTGGGCGCGGAAGGGGACGGTGGAGAAGTGTCACATCCTAGCTAGTTCATGCATTAGAGTGTTGCATCATGTTTATTTTTCCAGAAACTTGAAATGGGGATGACAGAACCCCCAGCACTCCCTGAAAACAACTAGGGTTTACTAAAATTATTTTCAATGAACCTGAAATGCCCTTCTAAAAAGTTCACCCTTTTTGTTTTGCGTTAGAACCTCTAACAAAATGGGTTCACATTTTTCTAGGACACATAAGGTCATTGGATTAAATCATTACATATTTGCATTTGGGCATTTAAATGCTATAAAATATTTTAAATTCTCAAATAATTCTGGAAATAAGTGTGGGTCATTGGAAATAATATAAACAGAGCCTATGATTATTTTCAGGATTTTTGTAAGTGTCTAACTATTTTTAATAAAGCCACAAACTTACAGTAAAATAGGAAAACATAAATTAAAAGAGAGGAAGGGAACTTACCTGGCCGCAGCCCACCAGCCGGCCCACCTGGCGGCCCAGCGCTGTGCTGGCCCATGCCAGCCAGCTGCTTCGTCCCCGCCAGGCAAGCACAGAGGTGACGTCGGCGAGCACGAGCTCGCCACGGTGTCAGATGCTTGCCGCCCACACACCTGGACACCTGGGCAGGCTCCACGTCGCCACCCTGACCGCGCGGACACCTCACACGCCCCTGCCTCTCTCCCTCGCTCTCCCGCACCATGGCCGACGCTGCCGCGCCCACGCCACCGTGAAACCCGCGTCAGCCGTTGTCCCCATGCCGTGCTACCGGGTCCAACAGCTTCGCCATCGTCGTCCCCGTCGATCAGCCCCAGCCCCGAGCGCTCGCGCGCCCTGCTTCGTCCTCTTCGAGCTCGACTCCACCGAGCACCGCCGCAGATCCCCTTCGCCATCACCGCCGCAACAGTTCGTCCCCGACCGCGCCGTCTGCTCCTACGTGATCGCCGTGAGCTGCTGCACCTTCCCATCCTCTCCGTTCCCTCTCTCAAGCACCCTAGCAACTGCACGAAGCATCACCACACGCGCCGACGCCGAGCTCGTCGCCGGTGTGACTCCGGCCACCCACCGGCCACACCACCGTGTCCAACACACTCACCGCATCGCGAGGAGTCCGTAGCACCACTCCACGCTCCTCGTCGTGCCCCCTAACGATGAGCTCGACCTCACCCGACTCCGGCGACAGCCAAACCCGTCGCCGACGACGTTCCCGGCCACCCCGAGCTCCACCACTGCCACCAAACGGGGCGGCTCGTTCCCAGCTACGCGTAGATGGTCTCTGCCGTCCATTTGGTCGCCGGAGCACGAAAACGCACTTCCACCGCCGCATCTGGCCTCGCCGACGAGTTGACCCCGTTGACTGAGTTGACTGGGTGGGCCCAGTTTGACCCCTGGGTCTATGACAAGTGGGGCCCGCCCTGCTAATTAACCTAGGGTTAGCGCTAACTAATTTTAGTTAGTTTAACTAATCACGACAGACGGGACCCACAGGTCAGTTTGACTGGACCGCCTGCTGACCAGCGACGCCACTCGACGCAATGCTGATGCATTAATTCAATTACTGGAATTATTCTTTTACAGGAAATTCCAGAAAATCGTACAAACTTCAAAAATTCATAGAAATTAATTTGTAACTCCAAATGCAAAGATTTATATATGAAATTTGATAAGAAAAATCCAATCTTTCCATCCGTACTAGTTTCATGCATGCCAGAACACTTTAACCTTGCTGTTTAGGTGAAACAAGCAAATGCACTAATATGACCTCTTATTTTGAGCTAGCATTTGAATCCTTGATTCAAATGTGCTCAAACTATTCTGTCCTAAGTTGCACTAGCCCAAACACACTCATTTTTGCAATGTCATTGCATGCATCATATTGTTGCATATTGCCATGTGGTGATTGTGTTTCAATGTGTTCTTCGTGGTAGGTTCTGCCTCCGAGGATATTCACGAGTATCCAACTGAAGGGCAGTATTCCACTACCACCCCGACAGGCAAGCAACCCCATTGATCATTTCGATACAAACCCATCTTCTCACTTTTGCTCTCGTTTACTGCATTAAGACAACGCGTTTCAAAACTGTTGCGTGTTGTGGTAGTTGAACCCACTTCCTCTGCATGACCTGTCATTGCCACAGTAACTAGATGAAACCCACTAGCATGTGTAGGAGTTCATTGAGCCATGTTTGTGTTTCCTACCATGCTATGCTTGCTATGCTTAGAGTCGTGTCAGGTCTGGCTCATCGGGGTGATGAACTAGACTGAAAAGTTGTGTCGGTAAAGAGAGTGAAGTGTTGAACATGATTTGGTAAAGGTATCGATGAGAGGCCATGTAGGAGTACATGGTGGGTTGTTTCATTGAGACCGTCCTTAAGAACTGAGATCTGTATGCGTGATTTAAGATTCAGCTACTACCACACATTGGGATCCTTAATTGACTCTCTCGACTTATTAAACACCCCCGTCCTCTGTCCAGGAGTTGCAAGTATTTTCTGGTGTTTGTAGTTGCTGGAGGTTGTGCGTAGTGCTGACCTTAGGGGTGGGCTGTGATGCGGTAGGCTCGTGGCCCGGTGTACCGAGTCGCCCGTATGGTGTCTCGGGAACCCTGCTCACATCGTTTGGGGCCGTTGAGGACACCCCGGCCGGATTTCCTTGCGGATGGAACCCAAATAGGCGATAAACCTGGACTAGGGACTCCTGTATTCAGTCAGGTCGTGGTCGACACCCTCGCTGGGCTTCCGCTTGAAGGTTGCTGAGTACATGTCGTGTAAACGGCGATAAGTGGTGAAAGTGTGTGTGAAGAAGTACACCCCTGCAGGGTATGAAACTATTCGAATAGCCGCGTCCGCGGTAAAGGACTACTTGGTTGCTTATGCAGTTCATAGACAAGTTAATGGTTACTACTAAAAGACTCAAGATAAGTGTGAGTACCGCGGATGGCCCCTTCGTAGGATCACGAGGGAGGATCCATGGTGGAGTATTGTGATGGTGAGTAGTGGACTCGTGTGCCAAAACTATTTTACAAGTGGTGTCTCATAGGATAGCTTAGCCAAGAGTCAAAGCTGGCTTGCTGCAATAACTCCACTACCTTCTTGAGAATGTGCATGTATAGTAGGATCTGTTGTAAGACTTGCTGAGTACCTTTGTACTCATGTTGCTTTAATTACTGTTTTCAGATGACAACACTGCCCCTTCCGATGGGTTCTATGTAGATCTTGACGTTGACGAGTGACTTGCCACCCAGGTGGTGATCTAAGCTTGTCAAGGGCCCTATGTAGATAGACAGGCTTCGTCAAGCTTTCTTTCTTTCTAGTGTCTGTACTCAGACTAGTTTGCTTCCGCATGTGCTTGTATGTTTGTATGACTTGAGTGGCGGGTCATGTGACCCCTATCTGTATGAAAATGTTATGTATGGATCCCCAGAGCCTTTAAATAAAGTACTTTGAGTTGTAGAGTTTTGTTGCGATGCCATGTTGTATTTACACATATCGGGCATATTGTGTGTATGATTGAAATGCTTGGTATGTGTGGGATCCGACAATCTAGTTGTTTATCCTTGGAAGCCTCTCTTATGGGGAAATGTAGTCTAGTGCTTCCATGAGCCATAGTAGTCCGCTACATCCCGGTTCACCAGAGTCCTGCTAGCCCAAAGACTACCGCCCGAACACTTGACTGGCGGCATGTGTTTCACTTCGCTCGTGGTTCCGTCTTTACGGGAAATGTCACGCGGTGACATCCGGAGTCCTGCCTAGCCTGCTACAGCCCAGGTTCCCGGAGTCCTATTAGCCCAGTGCTACAACCCGGATTCACACGCTGCTGATCGACATGCTCGAAGTTGATTCATGTATACCTGTCCCCATGGGTTAGTGCCGCTTTGGATTCACGACTAGCCATGTCGGCCCGGGTTCTCTGTCATATGGATGCTAGCGACACTATCATATACGTGAGCCAAAAGGCGCAAACGGTCCCGGGCCATGGTAAGGCGACACCCATGGGAATACCGTGCGTGAGGCCGCAAAGTGATATGAGGTGTTACCGGCTAGATCGATGTGACTTGGAATCGGGGTCCTGACAGAGAAGAGAGATTTTGCAGGGCTGGGATTGGGGCCGCCAGATATTTCAATCCGAAACGTGGAAGCGCGAACTTATTTTGTCGTCTTCCTTTTTGGGGGGAGGGAGTGGGAGGGTGGGGGGAGTTGGGGAGGGAGGGAGGGGGTGGGTGGCTGTGTGCTACGCGTCCGTCCGACACACGCGACCACCCCCATCGGACTATAAGCTTGGTGCCTTAAGGCACCTGCCTTTGTGTCCATGACATGTGGGCCCAACAGTGGCTGGCCCACATGTCGCTGACTCCAAAGGCAGGTGCCTTTTAAGGCGCCAAGCAGCGCCCACCCCGACATTTAATTCTGGTCTGCCTGGTGCGCCTACATTTGAGAATGCAAACGAATCTTCTTTCATTTGCAAACGAATCTGTATGTATTACCATGCCCGTGTTTTCCTTGCAATAATTAGTCATTCGAAACGGTATACTCCATCCGTTCACTTTTGTAAGTCATTTCAGACAACTTAAAATGAACTATTTTGCACATTGTCTGAAATGTCTTCAAGGTCTTATAAAAGTGAACAGAGGGAGTACTATAAATTAATTAATGAGGACTTATTTGAAAAAAAAAATCAAAACGGTACCCACGCTAACGTGGATTAGAGTGTGTCACATAATTAGTTATTTGAATTAGAGTGTGTGTCACGTAGTTAGTTATTTGAATTAGAGTGTGTGTCACTTAGCGATCTCCAATTCTAACGTGGATTTCGCATTTGACTGTATCCACGCTACTTTTTTAATACAAATTCATATGTATATGATGAACACCATGGTAGTGAGAAAACTTTTGGATGGATTCAAACATATGACCTACAAAATAGCACAACAAATTGAGTCAATGTCAACTTTTCAAACTTAGTATGGCACGAATTCAAATAATTACCCGTATGCCTGGTCCTCGGTTCAAATCTTACAATGTACGCGAATTGAAACATCGATATTAAGTCTCGTACTATGTACATTCAAATGTTATTTTTAGCCCCCGCAAGACAAACGCTACATACTTCCTGTATCGGTCTATATTCCTCTCCTAACCAGCTTAGGAAGCTATCGGTTTCCAACACACGTTCATTCTTTCTCTCCATGTTTCGATCTCTAAGTCTCTCAACTACACAAACCCTTTTTCCACTCTGTTACCAAATGTATTTACCTCACACACCCGCCATTGCACCCCATGCCGAGCTCTCTCTCTCCCCCCTCTCCCTCTCACCCTCTCGCTTAAATACATGCATTGGCTATCTAGCCTCAACCTCTCGTGGCAAGACGCACGCACGTTGTATATCTAGGTCACTCCTCGAGACTGTCTCACTCTTTCTTCCGCACGGCGGGCCACACTCGCTCAATCTCGCTCTCTTTATCTGAGTCTCATTTAACCTCATTTTATTTCACACACAAATGATATATCTCCCTGTTCGGGCCTCGATCGACACACTCTATACTCTCTCATGTAGATTGTCTATCTAGGTCAGTCCATCCAAGCCGCCGCCACTCTTTCGACCTCATGGCGGGCCACGCTCACTCAATCTCTCTCTCTCTCTCTCTCTCTCTCTATGTATGTCTCAATTGACCTCGCTCTTTCTCGGACAAAAATGATATATCACCATGTTTGAGCCCAATTCGACCTATTCACATTGTATACTCTCTCACGCACATCGTCTATCTAGGTCACTCTCTCCAACCCGTCTCACTCTTTCGATCGCACGACGACCCTATGTGATCGATTGACCTTGCTTCCTCCCACACACAAAATATATCTACACGCCTGCGGATCGGATCATCTCTCAAGCTCTATCTTATAGCCCTCACCCTTGCCAAAAGCTCAATCGGACAATATCTCTCCAGAGCATATATATTTGTTCAATGAATGTCAGATCACACTCACTTTGTCTCTCTATCTATATGTCTCTCGATTGACCTCGCTTTCTCACACCGTATCTTCCACGCGTTGAAGCTACTACCACTCCATCCCTCACAAAGCTGGAGCTATTTTCATTGCGAGGGGCGCTCCAACCTTGGATTAATTTGTGTAGGCATTTATTCCGGTCGGTTTAGATTATATTTTTGTAGCATTCGGCCCACAACTACTCCAAACACCATTGCAACCCACACAACTCCCCTAGTTGATCTCCTCCTGCTCGGTCATCGCCTCTCGCACGCTATTTCTCGCCTTCAACGTCGCACCATGGTATCATTGAAAAAAATATGTTGTTCTCTTTAATTATTATAAATAAGCTACAAAACTACACACCGATAGTCCACTTGTAATGGAACAAATTTCGACCCACAAATTAAAGTGCTACAAACTACACACCGAGGGGCCCACATGTCATGAAACAATTTGGACCCATATACAATATAAAAAATAAAGGACGAGGATCGAACATGAGACTGGGCCTTCAAGCTGCACGTCAATAGGCAACATACGTAGAATAGCAATGTTTGTTGTACCCCCTTTGTTCACATAATGTTTTTATATTACCACAGCCTAATTAATGGATAACATGTAATATTATTAATAGTACTATTCACCTTCACTTACTGGTGGGTTCCATGTGTGCTCTCTGTCTCTCTCTCTCTCTCTCCTCCCCTTCTGTGTTTAGATGCACGGGCAAACAGGAAGAACTCGCGGGCGATGTTGTTGCTGACCATATCTCGGACGCTGCTCACAAGTGACGGCACCAGTTTCACGTACTAGCAGCACTAGTCACAGGTACGTGCAATGCACATTAATTTGGAAGTATATTAAGTGCATGCGGATATTAACTACTAGGATATTATTTGCGTGTTGTCATGTGATTAGCACTATTTTGGCATGAAATTAACTGCACGCTAAACGTGTTGAGCGCTCGACATTGAAGCAGTCTAGGTCACTGGATGACAAGGAATAGATGTGGCTTGATGACATTTTATATTTAAATTGATACGGCTCTAGCAGAACATTCAATCGATCAAACCATACATTTCGTTCAGTCTGACTCCGAATTTAAATTATACGACGATCGTTATAAAATAAACGGAAATGATAAACATTCGGATTTTAAGCATGGCAATCCGAACGTTTTTCATGGCAAATTTAGATTACGCGGCGGCGGCGGGGGCGTCTCATGTTGGGAAGCGGCTCCTCTGCCATGCTCTGTGTGTCATCGAGCCACTGACCGACGGAGACGGCGGCATCTTGCGCCGTTGTTGGCGTACTCCTCGACGTTGGCCTAGATTCAAGGAAGGCCAAAATGTTACGACTTTGGAGCGAAGTCAACCGGGCGGGAGGAGGCGACTGACGTTGGTGCAAGGAAGCGGTCGACGGCGGCCATCCATGCCGCTGAGGGGGGCACTGGCAACCGCACGGGGACAGGCGCTGTCGACGGCGCGGCGGAGACATTTGTGTGCATGGGCACCGGCACGGGCGCGCAAGACGTCGGCATCGCCAGCAGGCGATGCGCGCCGGCAGGTGCACGGCACCAAGACGCGGCGGCGGCTGCCAGACGCGAGGCGCATGCGCTAGCAGGTGCACGGGCGCGTGAAAGTCGGCAGGGACCTTGTGGAACCCCGTGGCATCAAGCTTGGCGACAATGTGCGGCTCCCAGCCCATCAATGCCATGGGGATAGGTGCTGGTGCAGTCGGGGCGACGGGAGCCGGAGCGGGAGCGGGGACAGGCGCGGCGTCTTCCCGCAAGGCCAGTTCAAGCTCGTCCCAAAGCGCCTTATGTTCTTGAGACTCCGGCTGGGTGTCTTCCTCAGGAAACTGGAACACTAAGGGCAGACCATCATGATGCGGCATGGCGTACATTTAGGTCAGGCTAGTTGGAGGTAGACGACGGGAGAATCGGAGAGGAAGAGAGAGGATTGTAGCGATACCGGGTAGTGCGGGGTTGATTTTGAACTGCGGCGCCGGCGACATTAAAAGTGGGAGCAGTTGGGACGACGGTGGGCGGTGGAGCCTGATAACCCACAAGTATAGGGGATCACAACAGTTTTCGAGGGTAGAGTATTCAACCCAAATTTATTGATTCGACACAAGGGGAGCCAAAGAATATTCTCAAGTATTAGCAGCTGAGTTGTTAATTCAACCACACCTGGAAACTTAGTATCTGCAGCAAAGTGTTTAGTAGCAAAGTAATATGATAGTGGTGGTAACGGTAACAAAACTAAAGACAGCAAAAGTAATGTTTTTGGTATTTTTGTAGTAATTGTAACAGTAGTAACGGGAAAGTAAATAAGCGAGAACCAGTATATGGAAAGCTCGTAGGCACCGGATTAGTGATGGATAATTATGCCGGATGCGGTTCGTCATGTAATAGTCATAACATAGGGTGACACAGAACTAGCTCCAATTCAACAATGTAATGTAGGCATGTATTCCGAATATAGTCATATGTGCTTATGGAAAAGAACTTGAATGACATCTTTTGTCCTACCCTCCCGTGACAGCGGGGTCCTATTGGAAACTAATGGATATTAAGGCCTCCTTTTAATAGAGAACCGAAACAAAGCATTAGCACATAGTGAATACATGAACTCCTCAAACTATGGTCATCACCGAGAAGTATCCCGATTATTGTCACTTCGGGGTTGTCGGATCATAACACATAGTAGGTGACTATAGACTTGCAAGATAGGATCAAGAACTCACATATATTCATGAAAACATAATAGGTTCAGATCTGAATTCATGGCACTTGGGCCCTAGTGACAAGCATTAAGCATAGCAAAGTCATAGCAACATCAATCTCAGAACATAGTGGATACTAGGGATCAAACCCTAACAAAGCTAACTCGATTACATGATAAATCTCATCCAACCCATCACCGCCCAGCAAGCCTATGATGGAATTACTCACGCACGGCGGTGAGCATCATGAAATTGGTGATGGAGGATGGTTGATGATGACGACGGCGATTTAATCCCCTCTCCGGAGCTCCGAACGGACTCCAGATCAGCCCTCCCGAGAGAGATTAGGGCTTGGCGTCGGCTCCGTATCGTAAAACCCGATGATTTCTTCTCTCTGATTTTTTTCTCCCCAAAAGCCAATATATAGAGTTGGATTTGGCGTCGGAGGATGACCAGGGGGCCCACGAGGTAGGGGGCACGCCCAGGAGGGGGGCGCACCCCCACCCTCGTGGACAGGGTATGGGCCCCCTGGTCTTCATCTTTGGCGAGGATTTTTATTATTTATTCTAAGATATTCCATGGAGTTTCAGGTCATTCCGAGAACTTTTGTTGTCTGCACATAAAACAACATCATGGCAATTCAGATGAAAACATCATCAGTTCGGGTTAGTTCCATTCAAATCATACAAGTTAGAGTCCAAAACAAGGGCAAAAGTGTTTGGAAAAGTAGATACGACGGAGACGTATCAACTCCCCCAAGCTTAAACCCTTGCTTGTCCTCAAGAAATTCAGTTGACAAATGAAAGAAAAAAAGAAAAACTTTTAAAAACTCTGTTTGCTCTTGTTGTTGTACCTATGTCAAGCCAAAGATTCAGGTTTTCAAAGAAAGATCATAACTAACCACATTTGCAATAACTCCTAGGTCTCATGTTTACTCATATCAATGGCATAATCAGCTAGCAAGTCATAATAATAAATCTCGGATGGCAACACTTTCTCAAAACAATCATAATATGATATAATAAGATGGTATCTCGCTAGCCCTTTTTGAGACCGCAAAACATAAATGCAGAGCACCTTCAAAGATCAAGGACTGACTAGACATTGTAATTCATGGTAAAAGAGATCCAATCATAGTCATACCCGATATAAATTAACAGTAATGAATGCAAATGACAGCCGTGCTCTCCAGCTAGTGCTTTTTAATAAGAGGGTGATGACTCAACATAAAAGTAAATAGACAGGCCCTTCGTAGAGGGAAGCAGGGATTTGTAGAGGTGCCAGATCTCGGTTTTGAAATAGAGATAAATTACATTTTGAGCGGCATACTTTCATTGTCAACATAACAACTAAGAGATGACGATATCTTCCATGCTAAACAAACTATAGGCGGTTCCCAAACAGAATGGTAAAGTTTATACTCCCCCTCCTCCACAAGCATCAATCCATGGCTTGCTCGGAACAACGAGTGCCTCCAACATTCAACGGGCCCCAGGGGGAGTTTTGTTTGCAATTATTTTGATTTAGTTTACATAAAGCATGGGACTGGGCATCCCGGTGACCAGCCATTTTCTCGTGAGTGAGGAGCGGAGTCCACTCCTCTTGAGAATAACCCGCCTAACACGGAAGATAAGGGCAGCCCTAGTTGATATATGAGCTATTCGAGCATGCAAAACAGAATGTTTATTTGAAGGTTTAGAGTTTTGCACATACAAATTTACTTGGAACGGCAGGTGGATACCGCATATAGGAAGGTATGGTGGACTCATATGGAATAACTTTGGGGTTTAAGGGACTGCATACACAAGCAGTATTCCCGCTTAGTACAAGTGAAGGCTAGCAAAAGACTGGGAAGCGACCAACTAGAGAGCAACAACAGTCATGAACATGCATTAAAATTAATAAACATTGAATCAAGCATGAGTAGGATATAATCCACCATGAACATAAATATCGTGAAGGCTATGTTGATTTGTTTCAACTACATGTGTGAACATGTGCCAAGTCAAGTCACTTAAATCATTCAAAGGAGGATACCACCCTATCATACCACATCACAACCATTTTAATAGCATGTTGGCATGCAAGGTAAACCATTATAACTCATAGCTAATCAAGCATGGCACAAGCAACTATGATCTCTAATTGTCATTGCAAACATGTTTATTCATAATCAGCTGAATCAAGAACGATGAACTCATCATATTTACAAAAACAAAAGAGGTCGAGTTCATACCAGCTTTTCCCATCTCAGTCAGTCCATCATATATCATCATAATTGCCTTTCACTTGCACGACCGAACGGTGTGAATAATAATAAGACTGCACGTGCATTGGACTAAGCTGGAATCTGCGAGCATTCAATAAACAGGAGAAGACAAGGCAATATGGGCTCTTGGTTAAATCAACAATGATGCATATAAGAGCCACTTCAACAATTTAATCATGGTTCTCTCCTACTGACCCCCAAAGAAAAGAAAAGAAATAAAAACTATTTACACGGGAAAGCTCCCAACAAGCAAAAGAAGAACATGAAATATTTTTGGGTTTTCTTTTTAATTATTACTACTACAGCAGGAAAAATAAACTACTACTATTTTTTTGGTTTTTCTTCAGGTTTATTAAACACACAAGAAGAAAGCAGGAAAAAGAAAATAAACTAGCATGGATATTACAATGAAAGGGTATGAGCACCGACATCTAGCAATGAGTGTGCGTGAACATAAATGTAATGTCGGTGGGAAATACGTACTCCCCCAAGCTTAGGCTTTGGCCTAAGTTGGTCTATTGCTAGGGATAGCCTGGCGGATACCCGTAGGTGTAGCTGGGGTCGTACTGTGATGCAGCCGCTATCGCCTCCTGAGCTGCAGCGTGGTGTCGAGACGCCTCCGCTCTCCTCTCGTACTCATCTGCCTCCTCTCTGGTAATAATATATCTCCCTTTTCTCTGAAAATCAAAGAAGGCAGGAGCAGGAAGAGTAATATGGACAACATGCCGTTTGTTAAAGATTAGTCGATACTGGAGAGGTGGTTCAGTCCTCTCAACAAACTTGTGGGAAACCATAGAATCAAAATCCAAATAAGTAGGGGGTAACTCCATATCACCCTCACGAATGTCTATCTCAAGAAAATTAGCTAATCGGGTTGCATAAATTCCTCCAAAGAAATCTCCGTTATGTCTATTATGATGCAACCCTACGAGCGACAATGGCTCCCATATGATAAGATTGGTCTCCTAACACAGCACTTCTGAGAATGCTGAGATCAGGGGCACACATGTGACATGCTTCATCCTTAGCATTTATGCATCTACCTATGAAGAGAGCAAAATAATGTATAGCAGGAAAGTGAATGCTCCCTATAGTGGCTTGTGTTATATCTCTAGATTCCCCACAGTTATTCTAGCAAGAAAGTCTCTATATTCATATTTAGGGGATCCTCGATACTACCCCAAGATGGAAGTTTGCATGCAAAAGTGAAATCCTCTAAGTCCATGGTATAAGATTTGTCATAAAGGTCAAACATGGTGAAGGAGAATTACCTAAGATGAAAACTCAAACCTCCCCACAAATGAACTTGTGAGCTCATGATACTGGGGGCATTTGTCAGCCTCAAAGTCCTCAAGACTGGCATTACGCAAATATGCGTTAAATTCTTCTTTGATTCCCGCTTGATCCATAAAATTTTCCGAAGGCCATTCACAGGGCCTCACAGGAGCGTCTCTTGGTGGTTCCTCGTCAGCATCACGCATTGCAAGCCTGTTACCTTGCTTCCTTGAAGAACCACCTTGGAACATCTTCCTAAACATATTGTTTTCTCTGAAAAAAATCTGAAATTTTTAGTGACTTCAAACAAAAGTGAACCAACTTCAATAAAATTGATAGCAACTACTCCTACAAGTGCCTAGAGCATATATCAAGCGTTAGAACTACTTGGAACCATATAAATTTGACATGCAAGCTCAAGTACATGGTCACCTATGCAGCACAAATTTGCAAAGAATAAGGCACTAGAACAAAAACTAATTGGACCAATGGAGGAGTCACATACCAAGGAACAATCTCCCCAAGCAGTTTTGCGAGAGGTGCTTTGAGCAAGGAGATCGAAAATCACATCAAAAGTGGCTAAAACACGAGCTTGAGTTGGTTTTTCGGTTTTGTGTGAGGCAGAGGAAGAAGATGGGTGCAGGGATAAGTGGAGGAGGGCCACCGTGGGCCCACGAGGCAGGGGGGCACGCCCAAGGGGGTAGGGCGTGCCGTCCACCCTCGTGGCTGTGTGGCAGCTCCCATGTAATTTTTGCACTAAAAATCCTCAAATATTCCCAAAAAAAATCATATTAAATTGGCATGGCATTCTGAGGACTTTTATTTTCGGGATATTTTTATATTGCACGGATAAATCAGGAAACAGACAGAAAAATACTATTTTTACATTATTACTACTAAAGAACAAAAAGTATAAAGAGGGTACAGAAGGTTGTGCTTCTAGTTTCATCCGTCTCATGCTCATCAAAAGGAATCCACTAACAAGGTTGATCAGGTCTTGTTAACAAACTCACTCCGATTGACATGGAACTGGAGAAATTTTGAATAACACTATGTTACCTCAACGGGGATATGGACATCCCCAATAATAAGTATATCATATTTCTTCTTGACACTAGGGAGAGGAAATTCAAATCCTCCAAATATAATTGATGGAATTTTTGCAATAGAGTTGATACTATGAACTTGAGGTTGTTTCCTCGGAAAGTGTACCGTATGCTCATTACCATTAACATGAAAAGTGACATTGCCTTTGTTGCAATCAATAACAGCCCCTGCAGTATTAAGGAAAGGTCTTCCAAGAATAATATACATACTATCATCCTCGGGAATATCAAGAATAACAAAGTCCGTTAAAATAGTAAAGTTTGCAACCACAACAGGCACATCCTCACAAATACCGACATGTATAGAAGTTGATTTATCAGCAATTTGCAAAGATATTTCAGTAGGTGTCAACTTATTCAAGTCAAGTCTATGATATAAAGAGAGATGCATAACACTAACACCGGCTCGAAGATCACATAAAGCAGTTTTAAGATAATTTCTCTTAATAGAGCATGGTATAGTAGGTACTCCTGGATCTCCAAGTTTCTTTGGTATTCCACCCTTAAAAGTATAATTACCAAGCATGGTAGAAATTTCAGCTTCCGGTATCTTTCTTTTATTTGTAACAATATCTTTCATATATTTAGCATAAGGATTCATTTTGAGCATATCAGTCAATCCCATACGCAAAAAGATGGGTCTAATCATTTCAGCAAAGCACTCAAAATCCTCATCATCCTTTTTCTTGGATGGTTTCGGAGGAAAAGGCATGGGTTTCTGAACCCATGGTTCTCTTTATTTACCATGTTTCCTAGCAACGAAGTCTCTTTTATCATAACGTTGATTATGGGTTATCAAGATCAACAGCAGGTTCAACTTCTACATCATTATCATTACTAGGTTGAGCATCATCATGAACATCATCATTAACATTTTCACTAGGTTCATGTTCATTACCAGATTGTGTTTCAACATCAGACATAGAGATATCATTTGGATTCTCAGGTGGTTCAGCAATAGGTTCATTAGAAATTTGCACAGTTCTATCATTTTTCTTTTTCTTCCTTTTAGAAGAACTAGGCATATCAATATTATTTCTCTGAGAATCTTGCTCGATTCTCTTAGGGTGGCGTTCAAGATACAAAGGTTCCTGAGTCATTCTACCAGTTCTAGTAGCCACTCTAACAACATAATCATTTTTCTTACTATTCATTTCATCAAGCACTTCTTTGTGAGCTTTAAGTACTTGTTCTACTTGACTGGTAACCATGGAAGCATGTTTGCTAACAAGATTAAGTTCACCTCTAATATTAGCCATATAATCACCCAAGCGTTTAATCATAAAGGTATTCTGTTTTAATTGTCTACCAAAATAAGCATTGAAGTCGTCTTGCTTAAACATAAAGTTATCAAACTCATCCAAGCACTGACTAGCAATTTTAGTAGGAGGGACTTCAGCTTTATCATATCTATAGAGAGAATTTACCTTTACTACCTGTGTCGGGCTATCGGGATCAGGAGGCTCTTCAATAGGCTGTAGATTAAGACCATGTATTTCTTCAATAGGAGGTAAATTCTTAACATCTTCAGCTTTAATACCTTTTTATTTCATAGATTTCTTTGCCACTTGCATATCTTCAGATCGAGAAATAGAACACCTCTCTTCTTCGGAGTTGGTTTAGGAATAGGCTCGAATGGTGGCTCAGAGCTGGCTCGGAGTTGGCTCAGGAGGTGCCCAATTATTTTCATTTGTCAACATATTATTCAATAAAATTTCAGCTTCATCCGTGTTCTTTCCACGAAAAGAGAACCAGCACAACTATCCAGGTAATCTCTGGAAGCATCGGTTAGTCCATTTAAAAGATATCAAGTATTTCAGGTTTCTTAAGAGGATGATCAGGCAAAGCATTAAGTAACTTGAGAAGCCTCCCCCAAGCTTGTGGGAGACTCTCTTTTTAATTTGCACAAAGTTGTATATTTCCCTTAAGGCAGCTTGTTTCTTATGAGCAGGGAAATATTTAGCAGAGAAGTAATAAATCATATCCTGGGGACTACGCACACAACCAGGATCAAGAGAATTAAACCATATCTTAGCATCACCCTTTAATGAGAACGGAAATATTTTGAGTATATAAAAGTAGCGCGATTTCTCATCATTAGTAAACAGGGCAGCTATATCATTTAACTTAGTAAGATGTGCCACAATAGTTTCAGATTCATAGCCATAAAAAGGATCAGATTCAACCAAAGTAATTATATCTGGATCAACAGAGAATTCATAATCCTTATCGGGAACACTAATAGGTGAAGTAGCAAAAGCAGGGTCGGGTTTCATTCTATCTCTAAGAGATTCTTTACTCCATTTAACTAGCAGCCTCTTAAGTTTGTATCTATCCTGGCAAGCAAAAATAGCTGCAGAAGATTCTGCATCAAAAAGATAACCCTCAGGAATAGCAGGCATATCTTCATCATCACTTTCATCAATATTATCAGTTTCAATAATTTCTCTTTCTCTAGACCTAGAAATTTGTTCATCAAGAAATTCACCAAGGGGCACAGTAGTATCAAGCATAGAAGTAGTTTCATCATAAGTATCATGCATAGCAGAAGTGGCATCATCAATTACATGCGACATATCGGAACGGATAGCAGAAACAGGTTTAGGTGTCGCAAGCTTACTCATAACAGAAGGTGAATCAAGTGCAGAGCTAGATGGCAGTTCCTTACCTCCCCTCATAGTTGAGGATAAATTGTTGTCTTAGCGTCTTTCAAGTTCTTCATAGTGTCCAGCAGATATAAATCCCAAGTGACTCAAAGAATAGAGCTATGCTCCCGAACGGGCGCCGTAAAAAGGTCTTGATAATCCACAAGTATAGGGGATCGCAACAGTTTTCGAGGGTAGAGTATTCAACCCAAATTTATTGATTCGACACAAGGAGCCAAACAATATTCTCAAGTATTAGCAGCTGAGTTGTCAATTCAACCACACCTGGAAACTTAGTATCTGCAGCAAAGTGTTTAGTAGAAAAGTAATATGATAGTGGTGGTAACGGTAGCAAAAGTAATGTTTTTGGTATTTTTGTAGTAATTGTAACAGTAGCAACGGGAAAGTAAATAAGCGAGAACCAGTATATGGAAAGCTCGTAGGCACCGGATTAGTGATGGATAATTATGCCGGATGCGGTTCGTCATGTAACAGTCATAACATAGGGTGACACAGAACTAGCTCCAATTCATCAATGTAATGTAGGCATGTATTTCGAATATAGTCATACGTGCTTATGGAAAAGAACTTGCATGACATCTTTTGTCCTACCCTCCCGTGGCAGCGGGGTCCTATTGGAAACTAAGGGATATTAAGGCCTCCTTTTAATAGAGAACCGGAACAAAGCATTAGCACATAGTGAATACATGAACTCCTCAAACTATGGTCATCACCGAGAAGTATCCCTGTTATTGTCACTTCGGGGTTGTCGGATCATAACACATAGTAGGTGACTATAGACTTGCAAGATAGGATCAAGAACTCACATATATTCATGAAAACATAATAGGTTCAGATCTGAATTCATGGCAGTCGGGCCCTAGTGACAAGCATTAAGCATAGCAAAGTCATAGCAACATCAATCTCAGAACATAGTGGATACTAGGGATCAAACCCTAACAAAGCTAACTCGATTAGATGATAAATCTCATCCAACCCATCACCGTCCAGCAAGCCTACGATGGAATTACTCACGCACGGCGGTGAGCATCATGAAATTGGTGCTGGAGGACGGTTGATGATGACGACGACGACGAATCCCCCTCTTCGGAGCCCCGAACGGACTCCAGATCAGCCCTCCCGAGAGAGATTACGGCTTGGCGGCGGCTCCGTATCGTAAAATGCGATGATTTCTTCTCTCTGATTTTTTTCTCCCCGAAAGCTAATATATAGAGTTGGAGTTGGCGTCGGAGGGTGTCCAGGGGCCCACGAGGTAGGGCGCGCCAGAGGGGGCGCCCCATCCTCGTGCACAGGGTGTGGGCCCCTGGTCTTCATCTTTGGCGAGGATTTTTTATTATTTATTCTAAGATATTCCGTGGAGTTTCAGGTCATTTCGAGAACTTTTGTTTTCTGCACATAAAACAACATCATGGCAATTCTGCTGAAAACATCGTCAGTCTGGGTTAATTCCATTCAAAAAATACAAGTTAGAGTCCAAAACAAGGGCAAAAGTGTTTGGAAAAGTAGATACGACGGAGACGTATTAGAGCCTGCTCAAAGGGCTCGCCTCCCGGTGAGTCTCAAGACAACGGTTCGCCAAGACGCCTCGACAAATGGGCGTAGCTGTTCGCTTCAAGACGCCTCCCGTCGACTCACACGCTTGCTGGGACGACACCTGCCAATGAGAAGCGGGGACTCGTGGCGGAACGTAAACGCCCATGGTTTCAATAGAGGAAGCGGTCGCCTTACCGTGACAGGTCTTTGTTCCAAAATACCTTGGCTCTTCATTTGTGCAACTTGTCATAAGAAGCTTGTCTCGAATTGAAGAAAAAACTTACGAAGTAATATTTGTGCCATATCACGTGACCATGCTCAGTTTCAAGAATTTATGCACACTTTTGGATTTTCTGAAATTTAAGATCCAGGATTCGAAACAATATCATAACCTGCATCATGCAATAAATTTTCAAGTCGTACATCTGTCCTGTTGTATTTCTTAAGAAAGGATTTGGTCAAACATTTTGCTTAGTTAGACTTCAGACAAGTTATATATGCAGAGTAAAATGATAATCCCTCCATACCAGTGCATTGCCTGATATATTATCTCAAGTACTAGGCACGAACAAACGGGCTCAATTATGTGCTCATCCTGGTGTAATAGTAGTAGTAGTACTAGGCAATGCAGTTGACGGGTGACCTTAATGACGGCGCATCGAGGGAATTGAACTGCGTTTCGCACGGTAGGTAACATTGTCTAGTTACTAAAGCATCCCTCCGTTGTTCATCAGTAGTCATTATGGACCGTGGACATGAGGGGAATTTCCTAGGGCTGGAATTCTGGCCGCCAGATATTTCGACTTGAAATGCTGAGGCTCGACTGGTTGGGGTTGCCTAATGTGCGTACCACGCACGCCACCGAAGGACACGAGCGCAGTTTTTTTAGGATCAACACGAGCCAAGGTCTGGCTGGTACGCCGTTGGGTCCTACCATTCGAGAATACGAAAGGAACCTTTTAAATTGCCGAACAAATCTATGTGTATTACAATACCCGTATTTTCCTTGCAAATACTAATATCAACGTGGTAATTGATTTATGGCGAGTTGTTGAATTAGAGTGAGTTTGTGATATAGTGATCTCAACGTGGATTTCACATTTCATGGTATCCCTAGTAAGTTTTCCAATGCAAATTCAAATTTGAAAGTTGAACAATATGGAGGTGAGAAAACTTTGTATGTATCAAGCATATGACCACACACACACACACACACACACACAGACACACATGCACGAACACAACAACAATCCAATAAGTATAGTGCATCTATTTTTCCAAACCATGCATGTATGACACGAATTCAAAAATACTCCTTCAATTCCTAAATATTAGTCTTTTAGAGAATTCAACAAGTGACTACATATGGAGCAAAATGAGTGAATCTAGACTCTAAAATATGTCTATATACATCCGTATGTGCCAGTCCATTTGAAGCCTCTAAAAAGACTAATATTTAGGAACGAAGGGAGTACTATGTAATACATCCATGGTCCTCGCTCAATATTTAAAATGAACATGAAACTGAAACATGAATATTAAGTCTAGTACTACAGTACATGCAAATGTTGTGATTAGGCGGAGCTATGATTGTCGGGGGTCAACCCCTCGACCTTAGATAAAATTATGGAGCTCTGTTTAGGGTTGTTTAGATTATATTTGTCCCCCCCCACCCCACCACCGCTTTGTTGTGCACCCCCACCCCGCCGCCCCCGGGGAATTTCAAGTGGCCCCCTACCATAGATGGTATATGCCGATCTGAGTTGCTTGGAGCTTGTAGATCTGAGATATAGCAACTCACATGATGTGTCTTAATATTTTTGCAGGAAACCTTGATGAGTTTGAGAATTGCACACAATTTGTACAAAACTACTTAGATGCCCTTTGATCCCATATCCAACGACCTCGAAGCTCAGATCACCGTAGCATCTAAGATGAAGGAGGACATCATATTCTCCTGTATGTAAGAATATCATGTGCTACCACACCTTAGATGCTTTGGTGATACAAGCTCTTCTGAGGCATTGGATTTGTGACCCAACACCTCCTCGGTGGTTCGAATGGTTTTTTGCAGAAAAGCCCCAAAAGAGTTCGGCCACTACTTACAAGCACAAAGACTACTCAGATGCCATTGGATCTTAGATCAAATGACCTCCAAGCTCATATCACCGTAGCATCCAAGCTGCGATAACACCTTATGTTTTCTCGCACGGGAGAGTATGAGGTGCTCCCGCACCATAGATTCTATGGTGATACGATTTCACTGAGATCTAACGGCCCATGGTAGGAGGTTTGAATGTTTTTGCAATATACGGCTGATAGAGTTTGGGAAATGCGCAGAAAGTACAAGTACTACGCATGTGCCATCTGATCACTGATCATACGACCTAGATGCTCATATCACCGTAGCGGGTAATTAAGCTACGGGGAGCACCTAATATGAGCACCGGGGAGCCGTTGGATCGAAGATGCAGCGGCATACACGAGGCCTGAATGTTTTATTTGCAAAAAAACCTTTGGAGAGTTTGGAAATTGCGCATAATTACAAAGACTACTCCCAAGCCATTGGATCTCACTTCCAACGGTGTAAAAACTTGTATCACCATAGGATCTAAGCTACGGGCTGGATGTGATATTCTATGCCGCTGTCATTTTTGTTCGTAAACTTGCAAAATAAGTTTAACTCGTGCCGTTACTTGTCTAACTGCGCAAAGTGTTTGTTCAAAAAAACTATCCTACACTGAAATATCGGAACAACACACGGGGGTCCCACTTGTCATTAATCAAATTTGGACCTAAAACTAACAAATCTGAAAGACGAGATTCGAACTGGCAACCTGGACTACAAAGCGTAAGTAGATAGCCTGAAAAAACGAACGGTTGTTGGCTTTGTCCCATAACTTGATTTTATACACACTACAAGGATTCCGGTCTATTGCAACAAAATTTATTACTACAACTCTATTTCATTGCAATAAAATGCTATATTACCACAAAATTCCAGTTCGTGGTAATAGGATCTACATATTGACACAGTTTCGTTTCCATCGCGCTAGGTACTCATTTTTGTTGCAATAGAAGCCACATATTCCTGTCACAAGGATTCAATTTATTTCCTCCTTTGCTCTTTACATGTATGTTCAAATCCCCTCTTTATTTCCTTCCGTACTCAATATCATTTCGTTCCTTATTTCTTTGCATGTCGATTGAAATCCTCTCATGTCTTTGTCACATCTGAGCGGGCCCCTATGTAAGTGTGAGCGTGGGCCCAGACCGAGGCCATGGCATCTTGCCCTAGAGTGTGGGACCAAAAAAATAACAGCAAAATAAATTGCGCGTCTGGTGGTTCGAAACCCAGACGAACTATTTGTAGACCGAAACAGCTAGCCATCACGCTAAAAACATATATTTAATATATCACATGTAAAACTATATTGGGTTATATAAGATATTTTTATGCAAGTTATTTTTTTCACTGGATTTGCATGCTATTATTATTATTATTATTATTATTATTATTATTATTATTATTATTATTTAACACAGGTGACTTAACAAATTTTATCGAAACCCCATTATGGCTCCCAGCCAAGGAGCGATCCTGCGTGAAGCAAACCATGCGTTTTGATTGGTTGAATCAGCTCGCCCACGGATCGTGTCCTCAACCGTTCGATTTCCAAGATCCAACGGGTGGCACACAATCCCTAGTTTTCTATCCCTCTCTTCTTTCTCCCCTGTCACCCGCAGCCGCCGGCTTCTCTTCGACCCAGCTCCTCCTCCCCATGCCTTCCTTCCTCCCGTCTTGTTCTCCAATCGTCGACTTCCCTGTCCAGCCGAGGCGCTCAGAGGTAGTACCGGGGCAAGCACCACCGGTGCGATGTCCAGGCCGGCCCACACCGTCCGGCTGTTCCGTGCACGACTAGATCTGACGATCTAGCTGCCGGATCCACCGCGGCAGCAACGCCGGCTGCTACCTCCTCTCCGACCCCGACCACCACACCACCTCAAATCCAGCGCGCGACCCTCTACTCTATCTATCCTTTCCGTCCACGGCCAGAACCAGCAATCTTGCTGCCAGATCGGTGGTGGCGGTTCCTCATGGTGGCGTCGGCGGCCGTCAGACTGCCCCTGCCGTCTCGCTTCAGCCTCCTCCCGACGACGCACCGGGCTGGGTCTAGGGCCGCCCTTGGCCATGGCGTGCAGCCGCCTAGGCCCAAAGTAACAGGGGCCCATACTGTATGTATATACGTATGAGTAGAAGAAAAAGTAAACTGATGAAATATTAGCGGTAGGCTCAACCTATTACGGTGTGAGGAACCAATCACGTACGAAAGTGAGAACAGCTGAACAGCCAGCCTAATTGTTAGGTACTCTATTCAAAAAAGTTATTTCGAGATAGCACCGATGTCTCTTGTTCATCACCCAGTTTTCGCCTCCTTTCTTTGCTAATTAATTGAACCAATTTCCCAAGAGGCTGGGCGCCCAAACTGATGCTAATTGAATAAAAATTTATATGTATCACTACTACCTTAACCTATTCATTATCCAAGCAGGACCCCAGCCTTTTGTTCTTCCATCTTAAAAGTATCCTAAGGAGACTGATGAAGTGGCACATTCGGCGATTGGCCGGTGAGGCGTTGACAGCAGCCCACGTCCACATGTTAGTTGTTTCTCCTCTGGATTGCCCATCTTTCCTTGTTGATTGCGAATTTTGTGAAAGATTACTTTGCATGAAATTATTGCCCAAGTGGTTGCCTCATATTAATGGTGATCAAGTATCATCAAATCAACACATGATGATTAGATATTGGTTTGTTATTGGGATTTCTCTGTAGCTACTTGCATAGAAGGCGTCTGTGCTTTTGTCCAAAACTGCTATCTGTAGGTACATCGTAAAATATGGTGAGCTCATAGGCTGCTCTTCGATCACATTCTGTACTATGGTTGCTTCCTCTTGTTCATCGTATGCTAATGTTTAAAATTGTACCTATTTAGGTTCAGTGGTTTTATACTCAATACTCATGCTACTGCACTATTTGCCTAGGATATTACTTAGAATTTTGGCATGGTACAGTGGTAACTTGCAGGTTATTGGCTTTTTTTACTTCTCCATGGCTTGTAGATACGACTTAACTAGAATCGTAGAACTGGATAAGAACCGAAATTACCATGCTAGACGTGAGTTGTGTTTTGCCACAGTAAAGTGTTTATACTGCTAGTTCTGTGTGGTAGTTTCAAATAGTTTATATTGAGTTTATCTGTATGGCCTCTCTGTTCGTAGTGATCTACGTCACTTACATTGCCTCTAAATGCTGGAAATTGTGAATGTTTGTTAGGAGTGGTAAATACTAATGAATTGATTTAGTTGAGAGTAAGTGTAGTCATATTTGTGAATGTGCCTTCTGTGAGGTTTGTGAATTTGAAAAAAAGAACTACTTTTATTATGCAGTGTGATCTTGCATTTATGTACATAACATCAAATAGAAAATAGATATTGCATCAGAATTGTATATCTTTGAATATAAAATAGGCCTTTTGACAATTATAAACTCTTTTTACTTGTTTCAAAAATACAAAATAGGCCTTCCAACAAATGTTTTCAGTGAGAAGTGTGATGCACATTCTTGAGTCACAGTTGTTTCCTTTCCTCCATAATATGTATTGTACTGTGCATATAATGATCATTTCCTTATTCCTTATTCTAGACCAGCTAGAAACCCATTGGTGTACTATTTTAACAGCTGCTCAGGATTATTTCCTGCCTTTACCAGAGCAAGAATGGCATCATCGACTTATACCTCCTCCATCTCAAGGACAAATCTCATGCAACCCATGGTGTTGCATTTGAAGCGATCATTTGTAATTTGGTAGTGACTTATGTGTATAATGTATGAGTTGGATTATTTTTCGTTGTAAATGATGGCAATGTGGCTTTAGTGATGTACCTCTGATGATTGTAGTAAATGAATGAAACAATTTATCGAAATTCGTGGGCTTGGCAGAATTATGTGTCTTGTTGATGGAAAATATTTGGGTTGTGGAAACTTATTTGTATTAGCAAATATGCCCGTGCGTTCCAATTTTTTTTCACGATGCGATAACTGTTTGGCGCCACCAAAGTAAGTTTTGTTGAAATAGAGTATCGCCACGGAAAGTTTAAATTGTTGCAATAGTTTCTCGCTACAAAGATTTTACCTGTTGTGATATCTATTTATCACCACCAAAACAAGTATGTTGCAATTTCCTGTTACGATGACTGGAATATTTGTTGCCATAAGTTAATGCCACAAGTGCAGTGGGTTGTGGCAACATGCCTAATGCCATGAAAACAATGATTGTTGCCATAGTCTAATGCCACAAGTGTAGTGGGTCGTGGCAAAATGCCTAATGCCACAAAAATAAGGATTGTTGCCATAGTTTATTGCCACAATTCACTATTGCCACGGAAGAGTAATGCGCCACGAAACGGCCTTCGTTGGCATAGGTTGTTGCCACAAATGTCTATTGCTACGAGATATCAGTCGCCACAATTCGTTACATGTTGCATTAAAGTTATCTCCACAAATCAAATTGTGGCATCAGGTGAGTGTTGCCACGGGAAAACATGTGGCAACTTCCCACATGGATGTTTCAATAACACGCTTTATTGCCACAATTGCTTTTCCGTGGTAATAACCTATTACCATGTGTCCAGTCGCAACGGCTGCCAACGAATGTTGTTTCGTGGCAATAGGTACTTATCGCCACGAAACATCATGTATTGCAACAAACGATTTTGTTGCAATAGACCAGAATCCTTGTAGTGACAGTACTTGCGTTGAGTAGAGTAGAGGGAGTGCCTCGTCAACACGTGCATGACCTTTGTCTCACTTACTGGTGGGTCCCAGGTCTACGATCTCAATCTCTCTTCTCTCCATCGTCTAACCTTCGCACGGGCACACACGAAGAGCGGCGCTAGCTTGCCATGATGTTATTACAACTAAAAAAAGCTTGGAAAATAGAAGAATCGCCTAGAACAAGAGACATTGTGGGTGGTCGAGACGGAGCTAGCCACATCTATCCTCCGTGCCATGTTTGCATGATGAAGCTGTGTGGCTAGTGGGGTGTTTTCGACCGACTGGTTGGGTCCCGAGGTCGAACCATAGGTACTATGTCTGATACAGTATATTTTTACACGCATATTTTTCCTCCATGCCGACTTGCCGAGACGTGTGTCACGCCCAAGATGCGACCCTATCCTAAAGGAACTCGAAGGTCCCACCAAGGATAGAAGCGCATCTTGAAGACGTTTTTGCAAGGTGGATATCATTACATCAACATTACATAATAGTGGGGATACATCCAAAACATACAATGTCACATGAATACAACATCATCTCATACAAGATCAACATCCGACTACGGATGAAACGTAAACAGAAACTCAGATGACATCCACCCTGCTAGCCCAGGCTGCCGACCTGGAACCTATCCCCTAATCGAAGAAGAAGCAGGAGAAGAACTCCAAAACAAGCAAACATCGCTCTCGCGTCATGATCGTCGCAAAATCTGTACCTGCAACTGATGTTGTAGTAATCTGTGAGCCACGAGGACTCAGCAATCCCATTACCATGGGTATCAAGACTAGCAAAGCTTAAAGGGAAAGGAAGGGGTAAAGTGGTGAGGTTGCAGCAGCGCTAAGCATATATGGTGGCTAACATACGCAAATGAGAGCGAGAAGAGAAACAAAGGAACGGTCGTCAACTAGTAATGATCAAGAAGTGATCCTGACTCCTACTTACGTCAGACATAACCCAGAAACCGTGTTCTCCTCTCGATCAACCCCGAAAAGAGACCATCACGGTTACGCACACGGTTGGTGTATTTTAGAAGAGTTTACTTCAAGTTTACTACAACCGGATATTAACAAATTCCCATCTGCCACATAACCACGGGCACGGCTCTCTAAAGTTTATACCCTGCAGGGGTGTCCCAACTTAGCCCATGATAAGCTCTCGCGATCAACGAAGGATATTCCTTCTCCCCGGGAAGATCCGATCAGTCTCGGAATCCCGGCTACAAGATATTTCGACAGTAATAAAACAAGACCAGCAAGACCGCCCGATGCGCCGACAATCCCGATAGGAGCTGCACATATCTCGTTCTCAGGACAACACCGGATGAGCAGTACGTACGGCAACCGACGATACCCCAAGTTGCCTAGGGGTGGCACCACAAGTGGCTCTGGTTTGGACCAACACTTAGACAAGCATTGGCCCGGGGGGGCTGAATAAAGATGACCCTTGGGTTAATTACTCCCAAGGGAAAGTAGGTGGTGGTGAGGCAAATGGTAAAACCAAGGTTGGGCCTTCTTTGGAGGAGTCTTATTCAAAACGAATCTGTCAAGGGGTCCCATAAATCACCCAACCGCATTAGGGACGCAAAATCCGGGAACATAATACCGATATGACGGAAACTAGGGCGGCAAGAGTGGAACAAAACACCAGGCATAAGGCCGAGCCTTCCACCATTTACCAAATATATAGATGCATTAATAATATAAGAGATATTGTGATATCCCAACAAAATCCTGTCCACCATGGAGCAATCTTCAACTTCACCTGCAACTAGCAACACTATAAGAGGGGCTGAGCAAAAGCGGTAACATAGCCAAGCAATGGTTTGCTAGGAAGGGTGCAAAGGTTAGAGGCTGACATGACAAATTGGGAGGCTTGAAGAGCAAATGATAGGTAGCGCGACATAGCGAAGAACGAAGCAACTAGCATAGCAATGATAGTAATGAGATCCAAGGTGACGGTCATCTTGCCTGAAATCCCGCATAAGGAAGAAGAACGAGTCCAAGAAGAAGATGAAGCCACGAAGGCAGACCAAGCGTGATTTAACGAATCCTCACGATCGCAACGAAACGGGAACTATCGAGAAAAGCACACAACATGGTAAACACACCACACATGAACAAGGCATGATGCACAACCAAGTATTATGCATGACAAGGCTACATGAAGCTACTCATGGCAAGAGATGATGCATACGAGAGCAACACATCAAAGCAAGTTTAAATGAGGCCGGAAACGACATATAATAACAATTCTGGTAAGTCCTCATATGCAAATTTCAAAATTGGTCCAGATCTGAATAAACCTTATGTTCAAGTTGTTAAACAGCAAGTTAAAGAGCACCAAGAGGATCTACACGAAATTCTAGTCAAGTTACATATAAAGTTCATTTAAATCGGAGCTACGGTCTAGAAGATATGAGCAAAACAAGGTAAGCATGGCATTGATACAAAATGCATCCAAACATCACGCAAACACCTCAAAACAAGTATGCAACATGATAATATGAAACTACATGCAAAATCAAGCAAGTTTCATATAGAGCACACTCAAAACGGAGCAACGGTTCAACACACACTCTATACAAGCTTACAGGACAAGCTGTCCGAAACAGCAACTAGGCATATTGCAAGCACCTAAACAACAAGCTACATCATCTTAACATGATAAAAACAGGCATGGACGTGTTGTACAGGTAATGCATGACAAAACATGAACAGTGAGCTATCTCCAGAAGTGACCTAAACATGCTCAAAAGGACATGACAAGATTGCAAATAATAACAGTTTCAGACTTTGCAGAAATAACAACAGGTTGCAATGTTTAGAGCTATCAAACAACATGTTACAAGAACTTATCAATGCAAACAAAGGCATGGCATTAATCCACTAATTGCATAGCACAAAAGTTCCTTACTGACCATGAGCCAAAAGTGCACAGACAATATGATGGCACCCATGTAAACATGGAAAATGATATGACAGATTCATACATGGCAGGAACAACAATAAGTAGGCATGTTGGTGAGCTTGAATCACTCACCACAGAGCAATACATGGCATGGAAAGGCAACCAACAGTAAGAAGGCATGGAAAGATAAAGTTCATAGAGTGCATGGATCACTAACAAAAATCATGGCAACATTGAACTTAATGTTAACAGGCTGACAACAACATTATTTAGCAATTTTAGTGCAAGATTACAACAAGCTAAATCAAGCTATAAATGCAAATAAGTACATGAATGGATAGAGCATGACATGTATAACAAAATATACTTAGTGAACATCTCCAGATTATGCACAGAATGACTTGTAGAAGCAGGTTTACATAGCATCACGAAATAACAGATTCAGACAAGCAAAACAGTAACAACAAGTACCCTACTTAACAAGCTTGATGCACTCACTACAGGACCGACAAAAATACATGGATAGCACCACTGTGAAGATGGCATGACATAGCACAAAATACATGTAGAGCTCATACTCATAAGATGCACACATCAAAAGCAACAAAAATGACAAATCATCAAGTTATAAAGTTTCAGCAGATTAACATCATATAGCACTCTTGCAACAAAGATTCAGGCATCAAGATGAACTCAAATGAACATGGTACAATGAAACGAAATGAATTACTCGTCGAGACAAACAGTTTGACGTATTACACGCACGAAACGGAGCAATATGCAGCAAATTATGATGCGATAAACATGGCATAATTATGCAGAAATTCGGGGACTTAGCAGCTTTCTGAAAAAAAAACAGGATGAGCGGGATATAGCAAAAATGCGCACAGGCGAGGAATGGAGGGTTGCTCACCCTGGGCTCTGCCCATGAAGCGGGGAGGGGGCCGGCTGGGCCTGGAGGCCGGCTGGCTGGGCCTTGGGGAGGCCCACGCCGGCGTGGCGGCGCTGGAGGCGCGTCGTCCTCCTCCCGATCCCGCCTGGATCGGGGAAGGAGAGGCGGCGGTGACCGAGCCACGACGGGGCGGCGGCTCGCGGGCGAGGGAGGGCCGGAAGAGTACGGGCGGCCGGAGGGCGGCGGATCCGGACGCGCTTGCCGGATCTCGCCGGGCGAGCGACGGCGACGACGAAGCGGGCGGACGCGGAGCTCGCCGGGCGGCGTAGGCGGCGAATGGCGGCGCAGCGGCTGTGGAGGCGCGGGCGAGGCGGGCGCGCGAGCGGCGCTGGGCCGGGAGGCAGATGACGGCGGGGCGCTGGCTCGCTGGCCTCCGTGGGTTTCCGCGGCCGCCAAGGGCGGTGGGCGGCGGCGTGCCACGTGGCAGCTGCGGAGTGGACGGGGGGAGCGGGGCGGACGTGTCCGACGCGGGGATTTTTGTCCGGCGGCGCGAGGTAGAAGGAGGCTAGGGTTAGACCAAGAATTTCGCGGGAGATGGTCTATATATAGGTAGAGGGAGCTAGGAGAGTCCAAATGAGGAGCGGTTTTCGCCCACACGATCGTGATCGAACGACTGAGAGCATGGAGGGGGTTTGGATGGGTTTTGGGCCAGTTTGGAAGGGGTGTTGGGCTGCAACAAAGAGGGCTTTACGGTTACCATCTTGCTAACTGTTGGAGTATCAAACGGACTCCAAATGGCACGAAACTTGACAGGCGGTCTACCGTTGGTGTACCTAGGCCGCTTGACAAACCTCGGGCCATTCCGAGAAAGTTTAATGCCCGCACATGAAAAGAGGCAAGAGGGGGCGCCGGGGGCATAGGAGTGCCGGATTGCAAAACGGACAACGGGGAAAAAGCTCGGATGCATGAGACGAACACGTATGCAAAATGAGATGCACATGATGACATGATATGAAATGCAGATGATGACATGGCAAAATGCAACATGCAAGCAAATGACATGGCAACGACGGTGAATAACTGACGGACACCTGGCGCATCGAATCCGGGGCGTTACAACGTGGCACACCCTACCGCGCGGTTTTGGGGTCCTCCCGGGTGGTGCACGCATATATTCTTCCTGACGTGGGACGCCCTACCTTGCGTTTTCTGGGTCGTCCTCGGTCGTAGCGCCGAAGCAAGTAAATGAGTCGTCAAATCACGAAAGACCACCTTTCCCGCCGAGTACATCAGTGAAGCACTGTGGCTAGCTAGTTGGGCTAGTTCGACCGATTAGCTAGGCCGCTGCCACATTTGTTTTTTCACCCTTTTTTTATCTACTTGCCGGCATGTAAATTTAAATATCCACCGCGGCGTTGCTCTGGTGTTTGGGTGCGACAGTAGTTTTAATTTTTTTATTGACGGGAGCAGGCGCGACATGATTTTTAATTTCTTGATTGACGGGAGCAGGCGCGGCAGCAATTAGTCACGATGACTCCGCGTGTAAAAACCCACTGCTCCCTGATGTGAGAAGTCGTCGACTGGTGTTTTATAGTGGTGAAAACCAAAAGATTCCCCGCTCCCTCCGCCTTCCCGTAGATTGCATTGCCTTTCAGCCGTTTTGCCCCCTTTGCTTCCTCGCCCCATTGCTTCTACCTGGTGCCATAGTGGGGCAGCAGATCACGGAGTCCAGGGTGAGGCACCTGACACATGAGCTCCATGCCAAGGATGCGGAGCTCAGGGCCAAGGACGCGGAGCTCCGTGAGCTCAAGGAGGAGAGGAGTGCCATGCTCCTCCGTTATGTGAGGGAGTTCACGGAGCTTCAAAAGCGGCAGGCGTCCACCACAAAGATGCTCGAAGCATCGGCGGCGTTGCTGCAGAAAGCGGGAGATACGATAGGCCGCGCGTTGCTGCCAAAATTTTTAACCTTGTTTTGTTAATTTAAAATTTTGCCAGGAATTAAAACTTTTATTTTCTGGGCTCCCTTTTGATTTTTTTATGAAATATTTCCTTTTTATCATGGAATTATTTCTTTCAGTGAAAACTTTTCAAATATGATATTGGACTTGTTTATCTCCTCAAGAAAATCTTTTCTTTTCATCAGAGGAATTAATTATATAATGATCCCCCTAATCTTTATTTTCTTGAAAAGTGGTTTCCCATGTTTTTATGGTCCTATTTGTACAGCAACCTTTTCTTAAATTCATTCAAAAATCCCACCAATATTTGGAGATGTCATGTGATGCTTTTAAATCACTTTTATGTAGATTTATCCTTTATTCATGAAATATTTTGAGCTCTACTCCTTATTTTCAAATCTGGTCCAGTGGCCAGATTTGCACTACAACCTATTTAAATATTTCTTTAGAGCCTTCACCAAAATTATGGGAGATCATAGTAGGATGCAATTCAGTATTATGCAAAAACCTAGTGATGTTCTTTGGAGAAATTGAGTGAATCAACCTCTTTTCTATTCTAGTCCAACTTGAGGATTTGTACAGCAACCACATTTTTAGTTGCTCCTTTATCCTTGATTTCTTTTCCTAATTGTAGTCCTCCCTGATAAACCCCGAAGTCCAGGAGCAAGCACCCATTGGATCATTTTTGGTTCATGAAGTAAGGCCATTTACCTCCTGTCCAGAATGGAAGTTTTGCAAAAACTTGCACTAGCAAGTTTGTGCTTGGGACAAACTAACCTCACCACCCTCTCTTTCATCTAGAGAGACCCCAATGTGGATAATTTGGCCACTCCAAGAAATGCCTAGGTGCCTGTGGCATTTTGTCAAACACCTTGAGAGCAAGGACAGATTTGGCATGAGTTTTTGTTTGCACTATGAACTTGGTCTCCTGACCAAACCACCTTGTCCCTTGATCTTCCCTCTATCACTAACCTAGTCCCGTTGTTTGCTAACCTCACCCGAGACCTCTAGCCTGCCCCGGCATTTTGTCGAGCACGTTCCGTGTGTGCTCTGGGCGCGAGCAGAGCACGCATTTTGCACGTGCCGCGCCCGAGCCGACGCGTCGCGCCCCTGGTTTTGCCCTCACTGCAGAGCCACGCCACACACTCCCCTACTCACCGCAACACGCCAAGCAGCCCCTCGCCATGTCTCCGGCAGGCCAGGAACTAGCCGCCACGGCCGCCCGACAGCCCCTGCACAGGTCGGCGCCGCCCGAGCCTCTCCCGCTCGCCACCTGCCTCCTGGAGCAGCGCGAGCTCATCCACAAGCGTGTCCCCTAGCACTCGTCGCCGCCACGACGCTGTAGCTACAGTATGGCGGTCGCCGGCGACCTTATCCGCGGCCACCGTCGGAACCGACCCCGATCGCCTATTTAAGAAGCCCCGAGCTCGTCCCCGCATGCAGGCAGTCTCAAGCCATCTCCCTAGGACCCCTTGGCCAAGAATCGAACCGGAAGGCCGCCTTCCCGACTCCGGCCAGTTCGGCCACCGCCGCCTCCTGCTCCGTTCGTCACAACCCGAACCTCCCGGCCTCCCAACACCACCAAACGGCTCCACGCCGTCTTGCGGAGCTGCCTGCAGACTTCACCGCGACGGAGAGCCACCGTAGCCCCAAACTCACTTTGCTCCCGAAGCCACCGGCCGCCACGAAGCTCGCCGACGGCGATTCCCTCCACCTCCAACGACCCTCCGACCACCGGAAGGATCGCCCTAGATCCGCGGATCCATCCCCTCCCTCAGCTCCCCGTAAGGAACCGCCGTTCACCGGCGACGATCGCCGGAGTTCCGCCCCCTCTCGGGCAGAGGAAGAGGAGGGAAGGTGGACTAGTCAAACCTGACTAGTGGGCCACCTAGACCCACTGTTAGCGACTCCCCGCGCGGTCCACGCTGGTTAAGTGGAAACATATTTCCAGAATACGCCTTCGACGTGTACGTATAATCGAACCGTTTTCTTTTTTTGTTTTATTCTTTTTAAAACCAGATTTTGACCAGAACTTTGACTGTCTATATCTTTTTAATTACAACTCCAAACGAGTTGATTCTTTTTCCTACCTCTCTCAAATATTGTCTAGTTTATTTTAAGATTTATTTCAAAAAAAATTAGACAACTTTTTGGTTCTGTTTTGAAACTATTTATTGATTCAGAAATATTTTTAATAGGATTTTGGAGAGAGAAGAGAAAACTTTCAAAAGTTTTGGAGAGCACCTCACCCCTCCACAACTTGAAGGCAAGCATTATGAACCCCGGCATAATATTTTTGGTGTGTTAGTCGACACGTTTATAACACCACCTTATTTCGGAGAACTTGTTATTTCATGTGATATGATCAATTGCATGGATGCATATTAGTGATTTCCTTGCTGTTGGAAATGAATATACTTGTGATGGTAATCATTCTCACGTGCCTTGCATGCATGCCGGAAAGGAATCCGAGAAAACATCTGCCTTGGGTTGGCATGAGTCTGTCGCCGTCTCCGTCGGAACGGTTATGTCCGGTATGGCATAGTAAGGTATAATGAGTGTTGATTTTGTTGGTTGAAATATTTTTGTGATGCATGTCATACAGGGAATTTATAAACCTCCTAAGTCGACCATAGACCGAGTCTTGTTCCAGTAAACCCCCCATACTTGTTTCGTACTACCACTTGGCTCTACAACAAGTAGGGTACGGTTCAGTAAGTCGTCAACCCCTTTCCAAAGACACACCGTCAGAGAGGCCATGGTGGAAGATACCGGTTGTAGCTGGTAGGCAGCCACCTGGTCCGGGGCATGGGTGTTTCCGGTTGAGACCGAGAGGGAGGCCACCCCTTAGAGCGCTGCGTGATATAAATTTGATCCCATGCTATGCGAGGCTCAGTAGCCTCCCACTTAGAGTTTTGCTTAACAAGTGTCGTGGGTGATTCCGGACACCGGTAAGTTAAGTCGGTGTGTGCAAGTTAGGTGTGTTTTCAACTAAAAGGCCGTAGACGGAATTAGTCCCGATGGACTAAAGGAATTCGTTACTCGTGGGTAAAGATTACACCCTCTGCAGAGATTAAACCTATTCGAATAGCCGTGTCCTTGGTTAAGGATTACAGTCTGGGATGGGTCAGGTGTCGGTATTAGTGTCGGTCTTCGGACGAGAAACTGTTAAACCAGAACTGGGATCGCAACTTGAGAGTTGTAATGATTATGTTTAATATTTTGTTATGGACTAACCCGTTATATTATTTGAATTATCGAGTATCACTGGGATGGTTCTACCTCCTGGATATTCACTGTGATTATTTATAAGCCCTTTATGTGGTGTCATTTGAGATGCCCGGATCGTGGCATTACTTGTTATTTATTTTATTTATATCCCCTTTATGTGGTGTCGCTAAGACGCCCGACTGTGTCATTACTTGTTATTTATTTCCTTTATAAGCCCTTTATGTGGTGTCACTGAGACGCCTGATCGCGTGGCATTACTTGTTATTTATTTTATTTATAAGCCCTTTATGTGGTGTCGCCGAGACGCCTAATCGTGGCATGCTTGATATTTATTTTACCTTATAAGCCCTTTGTGTGGTGTCGCTCAGACACCCGACTGAGGCATGCTTGTTATTTACCATCATTTCGAGACGTCGCTTCAGACATCCGAATGGTGCATTTTATTTCCTACTCTGTCTTTTCATATTCATTGTTACATATTAATAACCTGCTTGCATGTATCAATGATTTCAGTTTATGACTGACGTTGTGATCATAGAATATTTTTTTCAAAGCATGATTATCGGTTGTTAAATTATACCTGTGTTCATAATGTTTGCGAGTACATTCAAAGTACTCACTAGCTTGTCCCTGGCTATTGTCTTGGCCAGATTTCTTGCGTGAAGAGGAGCGTTGCGATGACAGCCCCAGAACCTAAGCAATGGAGATAGCAGCCTCGCGAAGATAGGAGTTATCCTGGTCAGCTGTTCCTATGGATATTGGAGTCCCATAGACGCTGATGATCCACAAACCGCTTCCGCCATCAACCTTTAGAAACCATTTGTTGTACTCACAGGCCAGAAGGGTCTTGTCCCACATATTTTGTATTTTGCTTGGAATTTCTGTATCAAGTTGGTGCCTCATCGCCTAACAAGAATCCCGGGCCGGTGAGTACAACGGCCATTTTCTGGAATTTATTACCCGGAAAACCGGTCGCCACAAACTTGGTATCAGAGCCAGGCTGACCATTGGCTAATCCTATCCTAGCCGGGTTAATAAACTTAGGCAAACCAACCCGCCAGACCTTAACCTAAACCCAGCCAAGTTTCTCGTACAAGATAGCCACCCAGTGACCCGACACCTTTTTGGCAGTCAGTGCCCAACCTATCAACCTAGCTCGCCTATCACAAGACCAAAGGACCAGCACCCAAGGTGTCTTATTCGCAAGCGTGCAAAGGAAGACTCCGTCCCCTTTTACTATAAGAGGGCACGTTAGCCCCAACCCAGCACAGCACAGCCTCTACCCAAAACTGAGCCATAATGCCTGGCCCCATCATGCACAATGAGACCACAACAACCAACCTTGGAGGCTTTGTGACCATACTCGCAAACCTCACCCGTCGTGCCTATGCTTTAGAAGAGCCTCCCGAATATGTTGTGTACCAAGGACCCATGAGCGGTGAGAGCCGTCAATTCTGGGCCACTGTACACATCTACGGTAGGGGTCTAGCGCCCGAGCGCCCCTACAGGTTCACCGGAAGAACAACTTCCTTTGAGCCACAAGCCATCCAACTAGCTGCTCGAGAAGCTATAGTTCATCTCCGGCACTTGTTGCCCAGAGTTAACTGTCGCTCGTTCCACTACTACCCCAAACGTGAAGGGTATGGCAGGCCACCCCAAGTTGCCAACGGAGATCACGAGACGGATCCTGCGTTGTTGCACCTAGTGCGCTATGTAGGTGCACTAGAGGGACTGTTCTATCAAATCACCATTGATCTGATCGTAGCTCGTGGAGAGCTGGTTCGTCAAGCCCCGGCAAGAGAAGAGAACGAGCCCGACGCCGACAACCCAGTCATGCTGTTCGGACACCCAATCGAGACCTTGAGGTCCGCCCCGGCCATCAACCAAGGCGCGTTGATGACCCCAGAAGTGCTTCGTCGCCTCTTCGGAGCACACTCCAACGGAGTTGTGGCCAACAACCCCCAAGATGGTCATCGTCGCTACCCCGAGCCTGCAACCCCTCAACCCTCTCCAGCTAACTCTGACGGTGAGACCCGTGGAGAAGCCTCGACATCCACAAGGCACGCTCGCTTGGATGTAAACGAGGTAGACTAAGTCACTCAAGTAGTGTCGAGTCCCAGTGTATCCTCGCTTTGTAATCATGCGACCATGTAGATAAACGCCGCCAGCCGTCGTGCCTCTGTTTTAAACAGTAACCTTGCATAATTGTGACAGCACGCAGTTGCATATTTTCCGGGCACAGCTACCAGAACCACCCCGACAAACCCCACAGTGATACATCACTTTGGTGAGATATGTAGCTGTGGCTTTGACCCCGACCCTTGGAGCCGAGCTGGCAAATTCATTACCTTTCACCACGGTAAAATGACCCAGCTCCGGTGCTATAAAAAGGCCACCGCGAGACCTTGCTAAGAATCACTCAACTTGTTCACCCTCCTCACAATCATTTCTTGTCATGCCGAGCCCTAGTATTTATCTGAGATCTCCAGATGCAACCCCGGGTAGCTTTGTCAAAATATTGTGGGATTTTACCTGCAGTACCATGGGCGCTACCCATCCACCCCAGTACGAGCTGTTCAAATCGAGAATCACCCCTTCCGCCTTGAGATATTGGGCAGCAGTGCACATCCCTCCCGTAAATCCAAACCAAGACCCAACAGAAGTCTCCTTCGTGGGGAAATCTATGCCGACCCCACATATGGTCAAGAAGTTGCTGCACGAAGCGCTTGCTTTCGCCGATTCGCGGTACCCTATGCCAGCGAACGAGGGTACTATTACTTTCGAGCCGTGCAAAGACCCGGAGGAGTAACATCTTTTCCCGGTGGACGAATTGAGAGAGACCCAGTCCTGGCCAACCTTGTCCAGTACGTCATCGCTCAAGAGCGTTTAACCCAACGTGTGATGGGTTATCTCCAGAGCCTCTTGGATTTAAATCCTCAGATCGCCGTCGGCAGATCACTGAGGCCCGACCAGGAGAGACACATTCATCGACTAATCAATCCACTTTCCCCGATAGAAGAGGAGTGTATCCCATTACCAGAGACGTTTTCTCGGGACCCCGTCCAGTTACCATTTTCATTTTAGACGTCACTGCTATGTTTATTACTGCAACGTTTGCTTATGTGTTGTGACTTATGCGCGGTACCCCGAGTTTGCGCAGCGAGCAATTCTTTAATTTCTATTAATGTGAGTAGCTCTGTTGCGGTTCGACTCTAGTGTATTACTGTTTTCTCTTGCGAGGAATCCTGGAGTGAGATTTCTTTTCCCTGAGTTGCTGCATCTACACCTTCTCACGACGTGGATTATTTTATTTCACACAGCACCACGGCAGCAGACTCACAACCAAAATCATTCGAGCACATACACTGCTTGCAAAATCTTGCAAGCGTGATACAACTAATCGAGCACCTCCCGACAACAGTTATCACCCGATGCACCCCACCTACTCCTCGTGATCACCGCCACCGCTGGAGAGCCAACACCGAGCAGCAAAGATCGCGACGATCATTGAGGATCATCGCGCACAGGAGCACGGAGATCCCCAGCACCGCTGCCAGCCCTCTGCACAACAGGATCACGTACCAGTCCGGCACCACCGCCGCCATTAGAGCCTCGCCTCGAGCTCCGGCAAACGGAGATAGAGGAAAAGGAGGAGGAGGTGAAGCGAGGTCAGGTGGGAGGAAGAAGAGAAGAACACCTCGGCCGTTTTATAGCTCGAGCTCGGTGCACGGTGGGCGAGGTCCACCAGAGCCGCCCGTCGCCCGATCGCCGGTGTTCGGAGGCGAATCCACGAGCAGTGCCGACAACGCACTGGTCCGCGAAGTGAGTGCACGCTGCATCGGCAGCTAGCACGCCGCGCACTACTGCGGTACGGCCTAGATGCCCTACGTGCTAGGCGTCGTCGGTGAAAAAGCGCGGGAAAGCGCGCGGGGGGGGGGGGGGGACGAAGAAGAAAGAGCGAGAGGAAGAAGAAGGGGCCGACAAGGCCCGGGTCCAATTGTCACCAGATAGAGCACCGTTTCCTGCACGACTCAAAGCATATTTTTTTTAAATTTAGAATTTATTCTAAATTTATATCCAGCGTAGAAATCTTTCGTTTTCCCCCAAAAAAACCGTGGATTTTTCCACGCCGCGCCAGTGTCCCACACTGTATTTTTTGCACCACTAATTGCCCTCTCACTGTAGCCGCATTTGATTTAATGCATATTATTTTTATTAAAACAACTCTTAGCAAATCTCGAGGACGAGATTTTTCTTAAGGGGTGTAGTGTTGTGACACCCCAAAAATTTTAACCTTGTTTTGTTCATTTAAAATTTTGCCAGGAATTAAACATTTTATTTTCTGTGCTCCCTTTTGATTTTTTTTATGAAATATTTCCTTTTTATCATGGAATTATTTCTTTCAGTGAAAACTTTTCAAATATGATATTGGACTTGTTTATCCCCTCAAGAAAATCTTTTCTTTTCATCAGAGGAATTAATTATATAATAATCCCCCTAGTCTTTATTTTCTTGAAAAGTGGTTTCGCATGTTTTTATGGTCCTATTTGTACTGCAACCTTTTCTTAAATTCATTCAAAAATCCCACCAAGATTTGGAGATGTCATGTGATGCTTTTAAATCACTTCTATGCAGATTTATCCTTTATTCATGAAATATTTTGAGCTCTACTCAATATTTTCAAATCTGGTCCAGTGGGCAGATTTGCACTACAGCATGTTTAAATATTTCTTTAGAGCCTTCACCAAAATTATGGGAGATCAGTGGTAGCATGCAATTCAGTATTATGCAAAAACCTAGTGATGTTCTTTGGAGAAATTGAGTGAATCAACCTCTTTTCTATTCTGGTCCAACTTGAGGATTTGTACAACAACCACATTTTTAGTTGCTCCTTTATCCTTGATTTTTTTCCTACTTGTAGTCCTCCATGATAAACCCCTAAGTCCAGGAGCAAGCACCCATTGGATCATTTTTGGTTCATGAAGTAAGGCCATTTACCTCCTGTCCAGAATGGAAGTTTTGCAAAAACTTGCACTAGAAGGTTTGTGCTTTGGACAAACTAACCTCACCACCCTCTCTTTCATCTAGAGAGACCCCAATGTGGATAATTTGGCCACTCCAAGAAATTCCTAGGTGCCTGTGGCATTTTGTCAAACACCTTGAGAGCATGGACAGATTTGGCATGAGTTTTTGTTTGCACTATGAACTTGGTCTCCTGACCAAACCACCTTGTCCCTTGATCTTCCCTCTATCACTAACCTAGTCCTGTTGCTTGCTAACCTCACCCGAGACCTCTAGCCTGCCCCGGCATTTTGTCGAGCATGTTCCGCGGCGTGTTCGGGCGCCGAAAGCAGAGCACGATTTTGCACGCGCCGCGCTCGAAATGACGCTGTCGCGCCTTTGGTTTTTCCCTCACCGCAGAGCCGCTACCAAGACACTCCCCTACTCACCGCAACACGCCAAGCAGCCTCGCCACGTCACGACAGCCAGGAGCTAGCCGCCACGGCCGCCTCGACAGCCTCGCCAGTCGGCGCCGCCCGAGCCTCTCCCGCTCGCCACCTGCCTCCTGGAGCAGCGCGAGCTCATCCACAAGCGTGTCCCCTAGCGCTCATCGCCGCCACGACGCCCTAGCTACAGTATGGCTGTCGCCGGCGACCTTATCCGCGGCCACCGTCGGAACCGGCCCCGATCGCCTATTTAAGAAGCCCCGAGCTCGCCCTCGCACGCAGCAGTCCTCAAGCCATCTCCCTAGGACCCCCCTTGGCCAAGAATCGAACCAGGAAGGCCGTCTTCCCGACTCCGGCTAGTTCGCCATCGCCTCCTCCCGCTCCGTTCGTCACAACCCGAACCTCCCGCCCTCCCAACACCACCAAACGGCTCCACTTCGTCTTGGAGCCGCCTGCATTCTCACCGCGACGGAGAGCCACCGTAGCCCCAAACTCACTTTGCTTCCGAAGCCACCGGCCGCCACGAAGCTCGCCGACGGCGATTCCCTCCACCTCCAACGACCCTACGACTACCGGAAGGATCGCCCTAGATCCGCGGATCCATCCCCGCCCTCAGCTCCCTGCAAGGAACCGCCGTTCGCCGGCGACGATCGCCGGAGTTCCGCCCCTCTCGGGCAGGGGAAGAGGAGGGAAGGTGGACTAGTCAAACCTGACTAGTTGGCCACCTAGACCCACTGTCAGTGACTCCCCGCGCGGTCCACGCTGGTTAAGTGGAAATGTATTTCCAGAATACGCCTTCGACGTGTACGTATAATCAAACCGTTTTCTTTTTTTGTTTAATTCTTTTTAAAACCAGATTTTGACCAGAACTTTGACTGTCTATATCTTTTTAATTACAACTCCAAATGAGTTGATTCTTTTTTCTTCCTCTCTCAAATATTGTCTAGTTTATTTTAAGATTTATTTCAAAAAAATTTGGACAACTTTTTGTTCTGTTTTGAAACTATTTATTGATTCAAAAATATTTTTAATAGGATTTTGGAGAGAGAAGAGAAAACTTTCAAAAGTTTTGGAGAGCACCTCACCCCTCCACAACTTGAAGGCAAGCATTCTGAACCCCGGCATAATATTTTTGGTGTGTTGGTCGACACGTTTATAACACCACCTTATTTCGGAGAACTTGTTATTTCATGTGATATGATCAATTGCATGGATGCATATTAGTGATTTCCTTGCTGTTGGAAATGAATATACTTGTGATGGTAATCATTCTCACGTGCCTTGCATGCATGCCGGAAAGGAATCCGAGAAAACATCTGCCTTGGGTGGGCATGAGTCTGTCGCCGTCTCCGTCGGAACGGTTATGTCCGGTATGGCATAGTAAGGTATAATGAGTGTTGATTTTGTTGGTTGAAATATTTTTGTGATGCATGTCATACAGGGAATTTATAAACCTCCTAAGTCGACCATAGATCGAGTCTTGTTCCAGTAAACCCCCCATACTTGTTTCGTACTACCACTTGGCTCTACAACAAGTAGGGTACGGTTCAGTAAGTCGTCAACCCCTTTCCAGCACACACCTTACAGAGAGGCCATGGTGGAAGATACCGGTTGTAGCTGGTAGGCAGGCCACCTGGTCCGGGCGCATGGGTGTTTCCGGTTGAGACCGAGAGGGGAGGCCACCCCTTAGAGCGCGCGATATAAATTTGATCCCATGCTATGCGAGGTCAGAAGCGTCCCCACTTAGAGTTTTGCTTAACAAGTGTCGTGGGTGATTCTGGACACCGTAAGTTAAGCTGGTGTGTGCAAGTTAGGTGTGTTTTCAACTAAAAGGTCAGATGGAATTAGTCCCGATGGACTAAAGGAATCCGTTACTCGTGGGTAAAGAGTACACCCTCTGCAGAGATTAAACCTATTCGAATAGCCGTGTCCTTGGTTAAGGATTACAGTCTGGGATGGGTCAGGTGTCGGTATTAGTGTCGGTCTTCGGAGGAGAAACTGTTAAACCAGAACTCGGATCGCAACTTGGGAGTTGTAATGATTATGTTTATTATTTTGTTATGGACTAACCCGTTATATTATTTGAATTATCGAGTATCACTGGGATGGTTCTACCTCCTAGATGTTCACTGTGATTATTTATAAGCCCTTTATGTGGTGTCGCTAAGACGCCCGACTGTGGCATTACTTGTTATTTATTTTATTTTTAAGCCCTTTATGTGGTGTTGCTAAGATGCCCGACTGTGGCATTACTTGTTATTTATTTCCTTTATAAGCCCTTTATGTGGTGTCGCTGAGACGCCCGACTGTGGCATTACTTGTTATTTATTTTATTTATAAGCCCTTTATGTGGTGTCATTTGAGACGCCTGGATCGTGGCATGCTTGATATTTATTTTACCTTATAAGCCCTTTATGTGGTGTCGCCGCATAATTCGATCGAGGCATGCTTGTTATTTACCATCATTTTGAGACGTCGCTTCAGACATCCGAATGGTGCATTTTGTTTCCTACTCTGTCTTTTCATATTCATTGTTACATATTAATAACCTGCTTGCATGTATCAATGATTTTAGTTTATGACTGGCGTTATGATCATATAATATTTTTTTCAAAGCATGATTATCGGTTGTTAAATTATACCTTTGTTCATAATGTTTGCGAGTACATTCAAAGTACTCACTGGCTTGTCCCTGGCTATTGTCTTGGCCAGATTTCTTGCGTGAAGAGGAGCGTTGCGATGACAGCCCCAGAACCTAAGCAATGGAGATAGCAGCCTCGCGAAGATAGGAGTTATCCTGGTCAGCTGTTCCTGTGGATATTGGAGTCCCATAGACGTTGATGATCCACAAACCGCTTCCTCCGTCAACCTTTAGAAACCATTTGTTGTACTCACAGACCAGAAGGGTCTTGTACCACATATTTTGAATTTTCCTTGGAATTTATGTATCAAGTTGGTGCCTCATCAGCTAACAGTAATCCTGGGGCTGGTGAGTACAACGACCATTTTTTGGAATTTATTACCAGGAAAACCGGTCGCCACACCGACAGGGGAGCCGGCTGGAGCGCGAGCGGGCCGATCGTGACGAGGTCCCGGATCGCCTCATCCACTTGGTGAACCAAGTTGCCACGCACGTGTTGCGGCTGCGCGACGCTGTCGGGGAGGCTGATCGTACCCACGAACACCTATGGGGCCGGCGGAGCAGGCCCCTTTGTGGTTCGGAGGGGGGCGGAGATCGCACGAAGAGCGGATCGAGGCGAGGCACACGAGCGGTTTACCCAGCTTCGGAGCTCTCCAGAGATAAAACTCCTCATCGCTGCTTGTTTGATCTATTGTGTTCTTGCTAGGGAGCAATGCGAGCTACAAAAACCTAGCTTGAGTGTGTCTAGTCTATGGCCAGTCGAATGAACCGAACCAGCCGAACCTGCGGAACCTCGCGAACCGAAACCCTTCTACGTTGCACTCGGGCCTCCTTTTATATGCTCAAGGGGTCTCTAACAGGTGGCAACATAGGCGGGGGTACAAATGTAAAAACAGGAGTTGGTACACCTACTTGAACAGTGTATAGTGCCAAATACCTAACTCTGACGACAAGGGACAAAAGCAATAAATGCCCGTCGTTGTCGCCCAAACAAAGGTAACAGAGACCGTCAGTGCGCCTCCGCCGCCACGATGGCGAGCCTGTCAGCGCCGCTTATCGCTGCTCTCTGCTGGCTGCACAGCCTCTCGACACGCGCCCATGGAATGGTCCCATGGCGACACGTCGCTGGGTGAGCTGGAGCGGAGACGGAGAGAAGTTGCATGCCGCGGCAAGAGCCTTGCCGCGCCCGGAGACTTGTCGCGCTCCAAGTCTTCCCGGCAAGCTCCTCTTGCCGGGGCCTCGTCTTCTGCGTGCCTGGAGTGGCCTTCCCGGCAAGCTCCTCTTGCCGGGGTCTTGTCTTCTGAAAGGCTGCGGAGGGTCTTGGCGGATGCCCGGCGAGGCTTGCCACGGGGACGCTGCGACTGCCCGTGCACAAGTTCGGGGTACTAAGGTACCCCTACTTTAGTACACCGACAGGAGCCCCGGTCCGGGCCCTACACGGTGCCGAAGCGCTGTTGGGCCAGGCCCAAAACAGGCACGGCACGCTGCTGGGTCCAAACCAAACCCACTCCAGATTCGCCGCGTTCCCCATAACGGCACGCTGGCCAATTGCGGCGTCGTGGGGAAGTGGGCGGCGTCTTTGGGTCGCTTCACCCGTCGCCTCAGCTCTGCATCCCCGCCACGTGGTTCCCATGCTCTTGGGGTCGCGGACGGTGGAAGTGGAAAATTGGGCCGTTACGAGTAGAGGCAGCAGGTCGGCCCTGATTCCCTGCTCTTCCTATGCCCTGATTTGCCGAGCAGGGCGGTCGAGCCCCCACCTTGCTTCCTTAAAAAGAGCGGAGGGGGAGCGCAGAAGCTCGCACTCTCCCATCTCCTCCTTTCCTCGGTTCTGCTCCCTTTCTCTCATTCGTCATGGAGAAAAGGAACCTTGGTTCTTCATCGGTGGTGGCGAGGGTCGCCGCTAGACAGCGCTCCCCTCCCAACCCCACGCCCGGGGTGGTAGAGCCAGCCACAAGAGGAAGGGGGAGGGGGCGAGGTCGTGGACGAGGTCGAGGCGCCGGGAAGAGGCGGACGGGCGGCGCGGGCGCCTCCGCTTCGCCGGGCGATTCCCTCCTGCGGGCGGTCCATGTGGGACGACCCTTGCGAAGTTCTTCGTCAGTCAGGCGCCGGGCGCCTCGTCGTCGCCTCCGGCTTCCAGCTCCGTTCATGAGCGCGATGGAGTCGGATCCGCCCGAGACACCGAGACTGCACATGAGGGCTGTGGAATCAGCGGCATGCGAGTCCGTGGTTGTATTCCCAGCCCCTAATGTGATGTATCTTGATCGTGGGTGGAAGACGCTCACTCGCATCCACAGCCGAGGGCGGGGTTTACCCTCCATTTCAAGTTAATGGAGGGTGATCTCCTCTCCGCCAAGGTCTTCGGGATCTCGGTACTCGGGCGAAGTGCTGCGTGGATAGCTCCTCCGACGGTGAAGATTCCCCTCGAGCGAGAGTGACGAGGAGGAGAGCGACAGCGAAGACGAGGGTAGCGGGCCGATTAGTTGCTCGGGTGCCGCTTCGTGCGTCTGGCGACCCCATCATCCGCGTCGCCGGCTCCTTGAACTCCCGGGTCGCCTCCTTGGGCGATCATGAGGGGAGGCTGCGGAAGGGGAAGAGGGATGGCGACAAGGCCTCAAGTCGGAGTACGAGGCGTAGGTGCCCTCGACAGCGTGCTGACGTCCTGCCGCCCCACCTTCGAGCACCGCTTCCGGCGCTGCCATCTCCGTCAAGCCCTCGGGGAGCTCCCGGGATGTTCCCTTGGTGCCTTCTGGCACCTGTAGCTCGCCTAGGCGTTTCTTTTGCCCTTCTCGCCTCCTTGACCTACCTCCTAAAAAGAGGGATAGGAAAAGGATTACGGGCATCTTATCTTTTTAATTTGTAAGCCTTCGGGCCTTATGCGCATTTAAAGCTTGTAATCCTCTCTTTCATGTTTTTCATTCCCCACGGATTGTATCCGAGTAGAATGTTTTTAATGAAAAAGGGATGCTTGACAAGGGATGAAGGGCTTATCTGATATCGCAGCCCCCGGCAACTCTGGCTTGCTGCAGCCCCCGACAACTCTGGCTTGCCGCAGCCCCCGGCAACTCTGGCTTGCCGCAGCCCCCGGCAACTCTGGCTTGCCGCAGCCCCCGGCAACTCTGGCTTGCCGGGGCTTGGGTGCCGGTGCGCCCTTCTTCTCCTCTTCGCTGTTATTTCAGTTCTGAGAACGATTTAGCCAAAGGCCGCAATAAGTTAGTTTTTTAAAATAACTTTTTTCTGGGCAACATTTGCTACGTTACTTCCTTTAGTCGACTCTTCGCTTTGGATGTTATTGCCCTCACGCTTTTCAGGAAACTTGTTGCAGCACCCTTGTCGCGAGCGCCGAAAAGGAACTTCAGCAGCCTGCTGGCGGGGTCGCTAACGACAAGCAACCTTGTCGCGGACTAGCCGCAGCTCACTTAAGTTGTTGAGCGGACTCGAAACAAAGTAAAGGCGCGACCAGTCATGATTTGGTTCCTCCACGCACAGGTTTTCCATACAAAGTACTATCGTTCGAGGAAGATAACTTGAAAATTTAAAAATTGATTGCTCAAACTTTGGCAACTTAGCTTTTCTGTCTCTTGCTTCCTGATGAGGTGAAACTTCCTCGAGCGGCGCCTGGTCCATAGTATTATCTCCTCCTTCCCCCCTGGTTAACTCGTGCGCGAGGGAGCTTTCCTTTCTTTGAGAAAAGAAAAAGAAGAGGAAAAACGTTATGGAGCCCAGCGGCTCGATTCTGCTTACCGGGTGTGGTTGCTGCACAAAGTGTTAGCCAAAGCATGCAATAAATTGATGAAAGCATGAACTTGACAAGTTGTGCGCAACGCATGAGCTTTTATCGATGCACGGGTCTGCGCCCGGCTTTGTACAAAGGATTACATGCAAGCTGCGGCAAGACTTGTACAAAGGTGGTTGCTTAACGGGTTCCGACAACCGCGCCCTATGGGTAAAACTTACGAAGATGCTCAATGTTCCAGGAGTTGCTCACCGGAATGCCATCTTCGGTCTCAAAGCGGACAGCGCCAGCCTAGTGACTCGCTTTCACCCGATAAGGGCCTTCCCACTTCAAGGCCAACTTGTTTGAATTCTTGGCGGACTGAACGCGCCGAAGAACAAGGTCGCCTTCCTCGAGACTTCGGCACTAACTCTACGGCTATGGTAGCGACGCCAGAGCTTGTCGGTAGCGAGCGGCTCGACAATGGCTCGAAGACGATCCTCCTCGAGGAGCAGCGTCATCTTGTCGCAGCTGCTCTTGCTCAAGCTCATCATAAGCGAGTACCCGAGGCGATCCGTATACGAAGTTACGTGGGAGAACTGCCTCGCTCCATAGACTAGAGCAAAGGGTGTCCGGCGGTGGCTCGATTTGGCGCCGCCCCGATCGACCAAAGAACCACCGCAGCTCCTCGATCCAGTTTCTTCCGCACTTGTGCAGCTCGTCGAAAGTTCTGGTCTTGAGCCCGCGCAAGACTTCAAAGATTTGCCCTCTCTCGCTTGACCGTTGCTTCTCGGGTGAGCAATGAAGCAAAGCGCACCTTGGCGCCAAGGTCTTGGACGCATCGCATGAAGGTGCGACTTCGTGAATTGTGTGCCGTTGTCGGTGATGATACCGTTAGGGATTCCAAACGGCAAACAATCGACCAAGAACTTGATCGCCGACCGCTGTCACCTTCCTCATCGCTTCCACTTCCGCCACTTTGTGAACTTGTCGATGGCGACGTACAAGTACTCAAAGCCCCGACAGCTTCGGGGAAGGGGCCGAGGATGTCGAGCCCCGGACCGAAAATGGCCGTGATAAAGGGATCGCCCGAGAGCTTGAGCTGGCTGGTGTATCTATTTGGAATGGAACCGCACGCTTCACACTTGGTTACTTGTGCGCTTGCATCCGGAGGGCTGTCGGCCAGAAGAAACCTTGCTGGAAAGCTTTGCCGGCAAGTGCTCTTGCGCCAATGTGGTGACCACATATGCCTCCATGTATCTCTGCCAACAGCTTCTGTCCATCTTCCCTGGGAATACACTTCAATTTCACACCGTTGAGTCTTCTTACATGCATAAAGTATGCTGTCGACAAACCGGTACATACTTGACCGCCGGGCTACTCTTTCCGCTTCTTCTTGCTCTTCGGAAGTTCTCCGTCTCAAGGAAATGGACAATCTGCTGCGCCCATGCCGGAGCTTGTGGCTCGACAACAAGGACTAAAGGCATATCTGCTGCTTGTGGGAACATCAGCTTCCACGGCGAGGACTCCGCTGCCCTGCCAGAGCTTGATGCTCCCCGACGAGCTTGCCGGAGCAAGACTTGTCGGGAGCGTGTGCTTCAACGAAACAAACCTCGGGTCCGCTTGAGCCATCGCCTCAAAGACTTGTTGGTGTTGATCTTGGGGACCTTTGCAACGACGGCTTCGGGAAGCTCTGTCGGAAAGTAGTCACCAGAGGCCAACTTCCTCTTCTTGCTTTGTCCGGTTGATGGCGTTACGGTTGGTTGAGTCAGCTTGAGCACGAAAATCCCTGGTTCCACAGGCAACTTAAGTGCGGCGCACTTTGACAGGCCGTCAGCAATATCATTCTGAGCTCTTGGAACATGTTCCATTTACAGGCCTTCAAAGTGCTCTTCTCGCTTCCTCACTTCATCAACGTAGGCTTCCATCAACGGACTCTGATAATCTTTGTTCACTTGCCGGACGACAAGTTGTGAGTCACCCCCTGACAATAAGCTTCTAGATCCCAAGGTCCACTGCGATCCTGAGACCGGCAAGCAAACCCTCATACTCTGCAGTATTGTTTGTCGCTTGCTCCTTGGGAAAGTGCATCTGGACGACGTACTTGAGGTGCTCTCCGTGGGTGTGATAAGCAAGACGCCAAAGACCGGCGCCTTGCAGCGAGAAGGCACCATCAAAGTACATCAGCCACTCTTTGCTTGCTTCTTTGACGGGAATGCTCGTCTCTGGAATCTCTTCATCTGGCGTTGGCGTCCATTCTGCTATGAATTCTGCCAAGGCCCTGCTTTGGATAGTTTATGTGCTTTCAAACTTGAGACCAAAGCTTGACAGCTCCAAAGGCCCACTCGACAATCCCGCCTGCCGCTTCGGATTCTCGCAGATCCTCTTCAGGGAAAGCGAGTGACAACTGTGATCTCATGTGCTTGGAAGTAATGGCGCAGCTTTCTCGAGGCCATGAGGAGGCCGAAAAGCAATTTCTGCACGCCAGAGTACTCGATCTAGCCCCCGCAGGAGGGAATCGACAAAGTAGACTGGGCGCTGCACCATCCTTTTCTCAGATCTCGGTCATGTGTCTGCGGGATTCATCCTTGTCGGGACCAGAGCTTGTCGTGAAGCCCTCGCTTGTCGCCGGATGTGCTTGCCGTGGTTGCTGGCTCGTCATCCGCCTCCCTCTCCGCTACTAACGCATCACTAACCACTTGATTGGTTGCCGCTATATATAGTAGCAACTTCTCTTGTGGCCTAGGTGCAACAAGTGTTGGAGTGGAGGACAGGTATCTCTTCAAGTCCTGCAGCGCAGCCTCCGCTTCGGGAGTCCATTTTACTGGACCTGCCTTTTTCAAAATCTTGAAAAATGGCAGGGCGCACTCAGCAGACCTAGAAATAAACCTGCTGAGAGCAGCCACACAACCGCAAGCCTTCAGACGCCCTTAACGCCTCGGTGCTTCAATCTGCTCGATGGCCTTGATCTTGTCGGGATTAGCTTCAATCCTCGCTGGGACCACGAAGAACCCGAGAAGCTTGCGGAAGGGAATCCAAACACGCACTTCTCGGGTTGAGCTTGAGGTTGATCTTGCGCAGATTTGCAAAGGTCTCGCCCAAATCTTGAACCAAAGTTGCTTTGTCCTTGCTTTTGACCACTATGTCATCCATGTAGGCTTCTACATTTCTGTGCATTTGCGGCTCAAAAGCGTCATGGACTACCCTTGAAAATGTTGAACCAGCATTCTTCAGACCGAAAGGCATCCGTATGAAACAGTATGTGCCACATGGTGTGATGAATGCGGTCTTCTCTTCATCTTCTTCAGCCATGAAGATCTGATGGTATCCTGAGTATGCATCAAGAAACGAAAGCAAGTCACATCCAGCCGTGGAGTCAACAATCTGGTCGATGCGCGGCAAGGGAAATGGATCTTTGGGACAAGCTTTATTAACATCCGTGAAGTCAATACAAAGTCTTCATTTCCCATTTGCCTTGCGCACGACTACAGGATTGGCCAACCACGTAGGATGGAGCACTCCTCTGACAAGGCCTGCTGCTTCCAGTTCTTGATCTCTTCGCTATGAATTCTTGGCGCCCAACGCTTGTTTCGACTTTTTGCTTGACGGTCCGCGCAAGATGAGGACAAACGGCCAGCAGTGCTCAATCACTTTCCTAGGAACACCGGGGATATCGACGGTTGCCATGCGAACACGCCGACATTCGCTCGCAGAAAGCAACGAGCGCGCCTTTCCTATTTAGGGTCGAGGGAGGCACCGATGGTGAAGGTACCACCAGTGCCGTCCTCCTTGGCGGCACCTTCTTGGTCTTGGCGGAGCCACCATCTTCTTGCACTTGCCGGTGGAGCTCGATGGTGCGTCCTCGACGGTAGCGCAGCACTCAAGAGGTGCGCTTGCGGAGTGAGCATCGAGCCCTTGCCGGACTTGGGCTTGGTCTTCTTCCCCGGAGCTTCAGCGGCAAGTGCTTGGCAGTCTGTCGCGCTGCTGCATCCGGAAGATCTTGTCGGCACAGATAAGGGCGTCCTTCTTGTCGCCATGGACAGAGATGACGCTTATCGGGCCCGCATCTTGAGTAGGTTGTAGGCGTAGTGAGAGGCCGCCATGAACTTGGCGAGTCTTTGGACGGCCAAGTATCCCATTGTAAGGCAATGGGAAATCGGCAACGCCGAATGTAACCCTCTCGATCCTGAAGTTCAGCTCGCTGCCAAATGTGACCGCAACGTAATCTTCCCTTCGCTTGCTCCTTCCCGGATTGATTCCTTGAAGGTACCGGTCTCTTCGAGCTCGCTGTCGAGGATTTGAAGCTTCGGAGCACCGCGAGGAGATCAGATTCAAGCCGCCCCGCCATTAACTAACATTTTGTGACCTTGAGGTTGCGGATGGTTGGTGAGACCAACATCGGCAAGCACCCGACCGCAGTCACGCGGTCAGGGTGGTCCTCAATATCAAAAATGATAGGCGTGCTGGACCACTTCAGAGGCTTGCGTGACTCTACGGATGGCTCCGCTGCATTGACCTCCCACATCCATTGTTTGAGTTGGCGGTGGGAGGTAAGCAGGGAAGCACCTCCGTCAACACAGAGAACCTCTGTGGCTTTCTGAAACTCCTACTCATCGGCGTCGTCGTCTTCCATGTCTTCGTCGTCGTCATCATCTTCATCCTTGTCGCGGCCGCGGGGAGGGCGGTCTCCTTGCCGCTGCTTGGTCTTGCCGCGGTGTCCTCCTCGGCCAGGATGTTTCTTGCTTGCTCCCCCAACACCTTCCTGGGCCTTCTCCTTGTCGCGCCGCTCGTACTCAGCTCTCTGATGTTCGACAAGCTGCTCGACCTTCTTGCAGCTCTGGAAGTCGTGGCCCTTGGTGCGGTGGATCTTGCAAGATCGCTTGCGGAGCTGTCCTGCTTGTCGGCGGCCGCCACCGACTGGTGGTTGGTGTCAGCGGCAACCTCCTTGCCGGAGCCACCAGCCTTGGCGTTCTTGTCGCAGCTCCATTGCCGGACTGCTCGACTGCTAGCACTTCTCTGGCTTTCTTCTTCCTGTTGCCTCGCCGCCGGCCCTTCTTTGTCGGGGCGGTGTCATCACTGTCAGATCCTGCTTCTGCATTCTCTCCAGGGAGTCTCCTCCTTCCTCGGTAGCGATGCACACTTGTCGGCCAAGGCGTATAGCTCATCGACGTCCTTGACTTTGCACATCGCCATCTCCTCCCTCATCTTGCGGTTCCGCACATTACGATGAAATGTGCGATCACCGCGCGGGTGGACGCCACGGGATGTTGTAGTGCACACGGCTGAACCTCTGAATGAATTTGCGCAGGACTCTCCTTCCTTCTCGGGCGGCAGATGAAGGTCACTCTCTTGGCCATGGGGTTTGTGGCCACCGTGAAGGCGCCAACAAACCGATGGCGCATGATCTGCCCAAGAGGATATGGAGCTGTCCGGCAAGTGCATGAGCCAAGATCGGACGTTGGGCTTGAGCACGCGGCGGAAGTAGTTGTCGAGGATCTTGTCGTCTCGCCCCCGCAGCCTGCACCGCGATGGTGTAGATGCCGAGGAACTCCGACGGGTGCGCCCTGCCATCATACTTCTCCGACACGCCCGGTTTGAAGTTTTTCCGCTGGGCCATCGGACTTGCCGCAGCTCACGAGTGAACGCAGGGCAACCTACAGCGCAGACGGCAAGTCGCCTGGCCCCTCCGGCGCGTGCATGTCAACAGAAGGCCCAGCGCGCTTGTCGGACTAACGTCACACTTCTCTTCGGCGCTCGATGCGAGTTCGAGCGTCCTCTTGTTGTCGCTCATGAAGAACTTGGTGCTGATCGCGGCGAGCTCGCGGATCCGACGACGCAGTGTAGTCGCTGTCGAGGTGGATCCGGTTAGTCGGCGATCTTGGCCTTCTTGGCGGAGAGTGCACGGTGGTTGCACCTCCGACAGTCTCGTCGCCACCGGCTCGTGCCTTGTCGTCTCGCCGCGACAACGATGGGGTTGGTTGCCGCGGGGCGTCGCCGTTGGCAAAGCCGATGAGGCTCTGGATAGTGGCCCTCCACTCGTCGACCTTGTCGGCGGTTGGGGGGTAGTCGAGGAGCAGGTGTGCTGTCGCCGGAGGTTCTGCTGGAGTAGGGGGTGGCATTGGAGAACGGTGCGAGGCGGGACACGCCCGGACTTCTAACTACGTTAGAAAGAGCAGCGCCCGTCCGTCGACCGTATCTCACTCGTGCCCGGCATGTTGGCGCGCATGCTGGTCTTGAGGGTCTCGATCCAGCGAACGTATGGCGTTGTGAACGCCATGACGTTGTTGGTCCCGCCTCCCGAGATGGACGCGGGGATGCGCGACGCCGAGGTCCGTGGTGCCTTGTCCTTGGACTTGGCAACGTCGCGAGCACCTTCGTCGGCACCGTTCCTCCGCCAGCGTCGCCTCACCACCCGCTTTGCTGCGGTGAGGGTGGGTACGACGCGACGGCTCTGCTGCCGCCAAGCCTTCTTCTTCGGTGGCATGTTGAGGAAGATGTTGATGACGCTGCTCGTGTGAACACCGGATCAGATTCACACGGCCTCGACGCCCCTACCGGCGCGCCAAAGATGTCGGGAGGCTGATCGCACTCCACGAACACCTATGGGGCCGGCGGAGCAGGCCCCTTTGTGGTTCGGAGGGGGGCGGAGATCGCACGAAGAGCGGATCGAGGCGAGGCACACGAGTGGTTTACCCAGCTTCGGAGCTCTCCGGAGAGATAAAACTCCTACTGCTGCTTGTTTGATCTATTGTGTTCTTGCTAGGGAGCAATGCGAGCTACAAAAACCTAGCTTGAGTGTGTCTAGTCTATGGCCAGTCGAATGAACCGAACCAGCCGAACCTGCGGAACCTCGCGAACCGAACCCCTTCTACGTTGCACACGGGCCTCCTTTTATATGCTCAAGGGGTCTCCGACAGGTGGCAACATAGGCGGGGGTACAAATGTAAAAACAGGAGTTGGTACACCTACTTGAACAAAGGTATGATGCCAAATACCTAACTCTGATGACAAGGGACAAAAGCAATAAATGCCCGTCGTTGTCGCCCAAACAGTGTAACAGAGACCATCAGGTGCGCCTCCGCTCGCCACGATGGCGAGCCTGTCAGCGCCGCTTATCGCTGCTCTCCGCTGGCTGCACAGCCTCTCGACACGCGCCCATGGAACGGTCCCATGGCAACACGTCGCTGGGTGAGCTGGAGCGGAGACGGAGAGAAGTTGCATGCCGCGGCAAGCGCCTTGCCGCGGCCGAATCCTTGTCGCGCCCAGAGACTTGTCGCGCTCCGAGTCTTCCCGGCAAGCTCCTCTTGCCGGGGCCTCGTCTTCTGCGTGCCTGGAGTGGCCTTCCCGACAAGCTCCTCTTGCCGGGCCTTCGTCGTGCCTAGAGAGGCCTTCCCGGCAAGCTCCTCTTGCCGGGGTCTTGTCTTCTGAAAGGCTGCGGAGGGTCTTGGCGGACGCCCGGCGAGGCTTGCCACGGGGACGCTGCGACTACCCGTGCACAAGTTCGGGGTACTAAGGTACCCCTACTTTAGTACACCGACAGACGCCTACCGTCGTGCCAGCGCGACGATGCCGGCCGTCGGGCTAAACCCGTTCGACCACCCGGTCGACTTCAACGAGCTGTTGCTTCTTGACCTGGTCTCCTTCTTCACCTATATCTCCGAGGAGCTGAGTCGTCTCCACGCGATGGTGGGGGCGGAGCTGGACAAGGAGGGGTTGCGGGCTGCCGTCGCCGTTGCCTGGCGAATCCTTTCAGGGCTCCGTCATCGGAATCCATTCGTGCCATTGGACGCCGTCTTTGACGAGCTGGCTCCGTCACGACCGGGAGCGGGCTCTGCGGTTGCACCCTGCATCACCAACGTCGTGCGCCTCGAGCCGCAGAGGGACTTCGGTGGTGTTTAGGCACCCTCTGCATGGGCATGTCCATGTCTCGGCGCAACATGACCGTTGGATCAAACTCAAACGGTGCAGATCGATCAGTAGCACAAAGCGTGTTGGTGTGTTTGGTTGCATTCTCATCTCAATATAGTTGTTTCCTCTTCGTATTTTTGTCAACCTACTAGTGTGGACTCATGCACCCTTCATGCACTCTGCCAAACACCCAAAAGTGGGTCGAGAAGGGAACTTTTGCTCCCATCTCGTGCACCCTTCATACACCCTGCCTAACACTATCCGTGCTTCATATGGTTCATGTTTCGTGGAGTACTGTAGCACCGTACTCTCCGTGCGCTGTGGACCTAGTTCTGTTAACATTTATCTCACAATTCATTCTCGACTGCATAAATGAAAAAGTGGTACTATGTTACATATAGGAGTAGTTGACATGCGCACAACATCATTTGTTATCGTCATATCTTACTACACTAGCAACAGATTGTGTAGTACTGACGTATGAACCACTGCACATGCCTAGTAGTAGGAGCACTGTGTATGTTCAAGTGGCTGCCGTGTTTCGCACTCCTCCGTCGTAAGAGTGGAAACGCTTGATGTAATCATTTTTTTCTTCAGAATGAAAAACAGTGGACACGCTCTACCGTGCGGATCCTCCTCCAGCCATGCACTAAATTACTCACTTTCGCCGACGTGTGGGACAGCCAGCACCTGGGTCCACCAGCCATGCACTAAATTACTCCATAATAGAGTGACGGTAGACTACCCCGATCGAACCGCTGCAGTAATGCCCAATGAGCCGTCAAATGACAAAACCCCCTCCTTTCCAAAGAAGAAGTTGGACGGACGAAGCAACCATCATTTCACTCTTCTCTCTCAGCTTCCTCTCTTGAAGAAAACCCCCACTCGCTTCGCTTCTCCCTCATCTCGGTCCTCCTTTCACTCTTCTCTCTCAGCTTCCTCTCTTGGATGGACGCCGGAGCACCGGCCGACGTGATGTCTATGGCTCTGGCCAAAACCGTCGAGGCTCATGGTACGAAGAAGCGCAAGCACCCTGCCAAGACTACGGCAGACAAGCTCAAAGCCATTGCCCTGTCCAAGCCCCCCTCTCCGGGATCCCTCATTAAGCAAGTCCAGGTAATGTCTCTTGTTGACGATCTTTTTCTCGATCTTGATCGTGTTTTTTCATCTAACACGTAGTACTAGTACTGGTAGTACAACTTTCTAGGTGATCTTGCATGTGATTTTAGTGTGCCAAATGACGGTTCTAAATTCCTCTTTTGACCAAAACATGCGAGAGGTTGACATTGATTTCTTATAGATTACTTTCAACTACTCCCTCTGTCACAAATTTCTTGTCTTAGATTTGTCTAGATACGGATGTATCTAATACTAAAATGTGACTTGATACATCTCAGATTCAGACAATTCTAAGACAAGAATTTTGGGACGGAGGGAGTACTTTATGAACATCAATGCTACCTTTTAAGAGGGTATATTTGCCTCAGTAACTTGTGTTATGGATATTGCATGTAATCCCTCTGCTCTCATGCCTTTGAAGACATGTTCTAGTGTCTTGTTCACTCATTTCTGTGCGTATATGTAGTCATATATGGAGTATAATATCGAAAATCATCTTATATTTCTGAATGGAGGTAGTAATAAAATATTGTTTCTGTTTGAATTAGAACCAGGTACGCGGTGGAGATGAAGTTCTCAAAGTCATGCAGTGTGAACTGGAAGACCTGATGATGAGTTATACTGCTGAACTATCCAAATTGTTGTGTCCTTGTCGCCACGTGTCCTGAACTAGTGTTTTCCTGTAGCATTGTTGTCAGGCGTGTTCTCGAGGCTGTACTTGACCACAACAATTTCCTGGTTGTGCCTTCGATTACGAAGGGTGTGGTTCTTGTAAAGCTTCCCAACAAATCTGATGCGTCCTGTCTTCATCATCATGTTTATGAGTGGAAAGACCACTCTGTTAGGTTCTCCAAGGTTGACAATGGTGATGGTGCATGTAGACATCTCACACAAAGTCCATGGCCTAGTCAGTTATGCGGGGTTCATCCCGTAGGCCGGTGGAAAGAAATAGTCTTCAGAGTTTAGTTAGTGCAACTTTGCTTGTCCGTAGTAAGTACTATTGTTCAGTACTTGATTTGTGTTTGTGAACCAGGTATTATTTATTAGTACTACCGCTTTTGGTGTGTGGTTAGTCCTGAGAACGGTCTATGTTAATGTCTATCCACTCAACTCAGTCTGTATATTTTTAAGTATCCAGATCATATTTTTTGTGAGGACGGTTGAGGGAGTCCTGGACTAGGGGGTGTCCGGATAGCCGAACTATCATCTTTGGCCGAACTCCTGGACTATGAAGATACAAGATTAAAGACTTCTCCCGTGTATGGATGGGACTTTCCTTGGCGTGGAAGGCAAGCTTAGCGATACGGATATGTAGATTTCCTACCATTGTAACCGACTCTGTGTAACCCTAACCCTATTCGGTGTCTATATAAACCGAAGGGTTTTAGTCCGTGAGGATCTAACAACAATCATACCATAGGCTAGCTTCTAGAGTTTAGCCTCTTTGATCTCGTGGTAGATCTACTCTTGTACTACCCATATCATCAATATTAATCAAGCAGGAGTAGGGTATTACCTCCATCGAGAGTGCCCGAACCTGGGTAAAAACATCGTGTCCCTTGTCTCCTGTTACCATCCGCCTAGACGCACAGTTCGGGACCCCCTACCGAGATCGCGGTTTTGACACCGACATTGGTGCTTTCATTGAGAGTTCCTCTGTGTCGTCACCTATAGGCCCGATGGCTCCTTCAATCATCAGCAACGACGTAGTCCAGGGTGAGACTTTTCTCCCCGGACAGATCTTCGTATTCGGCGGCTTTGTGCAGCGGGCCAATTCGCTAGGCCACCAGGAGAAGATCGAAAGCTACGCCCCTGGCCAACAGGTCAGATTTGGAAGTTTGAACTACACGGCCGACATCCGCGGAGACTTGGTCTTCAAAGGATTTGAGCCACAGCCAAGCGTGCCGCACTGTCTCGATGGGCACGATCTAGCTCTGCCGCCGAACAAAGGTCACGGAGATCAGACCGGCGTCCGCTCCGACCCTTAGCTCGGAGCCGACTCCGCCGATCGAGGATGAGTGGTTGGATACCGCCTCGGGGGCTACGATCTCTACAGCGATTGAGCCGAACTCCATCCCTGTCCTTTGCGAAGACCGTGACTCCAAGGTGCCGGACTCCTCTCCGGACTCCGAACCCTCCGCGCCCCTGCCAATCGAATCCGATTGGGCGCCGGTTATGGAGTTCACTGCCGCGGACATCTTTCAGCACTCGCCCTTTGGCGACATCCTGAATTCACTAAAGTCTCTCTCTTTATCAGGAGAGCCCTGGCCGGACTACGGTCAGGAAGGTTGGGATGCAGACGACGAAGAAATTCAACACCCACCCACCACCCACTTTGTAGCCACTGTCGATGATTTAACCGACATGCTCGACTTCGACTCCGAAGAAATCGACAGTATGGACGACGATGCTGGAGACGACCAAGAACCAGCGCCTACAGGGCACTGGAAGGCCACCTCGTCATACGACATATACATGTTGGACATCCCAAAAGATGGGAACGGCGATGGAACAACGGAGGATGACCCCTCCAAGAAGCAGCCCAAAGCGCGGCGTCGGGCGCCGCTCTAAATCCCGCCACAGCAAAAGCGGTGATTCCGCACGGAGATAATAACACCCCGTAAAGTGTCAAGACAACCCTCTCCAAAGCAGGATTCAAAGACAGAGGAGGGAGAAGCCAGCCCTCATGATAGAGCGGCAGAGAGGGAGGTGGAGGACGATAATTATATGCCTCCTCCGAAGATGAGGCAAGCCTCGGCACGAATTTAATTTGTCGTGCCCGAGGATCCCGCCGAACAGAGCTGCTTTCAAACGCAGGCTTATGGCCACGGCAAGCAGCCTCAAGAAAAAGCAGCAACAGCTTAGAGCTGACCAAGACTTGCTAGCTGAGAGATGGACTGAAGTCCTTGCAGCCGAAGAGTATGAACTCGAACGCCCCTCCAAGAGATACCCAAAACGCAGGCTGCTATCCCAATTAGAGGAAGCAGCACCCAAACCTACATCACCAGCGCATGATGCGGCCGACCAGCCACCCCGTGGCCGCAACAGAGAGGCCTCTAGACCCTCCATTCAAACCGCACCCTGGCGCCGCTCGACCAAGGCACGGGGAAACGCGCCAGACCTGCAAGACATATTGGAGGACAAGGCAAGGCAAACAAGATTGATCTACGGATCGCGTGGGCACCCCACGACACGTGATGATAACCGTCACGCCGGATACAAAGAACTCCGCCGGGCGAACACGATGAGACAAAGCTCATTTGAGCTGCGCCGTGATATAGCCCAATATCTGAGGCGCGGCACACCCACTATGCTTCACAGACAAAGTGATGGATCATCAAATCCCCGAGGGTTTCAAACCCGTAAACATCGAATCATACGATGGCACAACAGATCCTGCGGTTTGGATCGAGGACTACCTCCTCCGTATCCACATGGCCCGCGGTGATGATCTACACGCCATCAAATACCTCCCACTCAAGCTTAAAGGACCAGCTCGGCATTGGCTCAACAGCTTGCCAGCAGAGTCAATCGGTTGTTGGGAGGACCTGGAAGCCGCATTCCTTGATAACTTCCAGGGCACATATGTGCGACCACCAGACGCCGATGACCTTAGCCATATAATTCAGCAGCCAGAAGAATCGGCCAGACAATTCTGGACGCGGTTCCTAACAAAGAAAAATCAAATCGTTGACTGTCCAGATGCAGAGGCGCTAGCAGCCTTCAAACACAACATCCGCGACGAGTGGCTAGCCCGGCACCTAGGACAGGAAAACCCGAAATCCATGGCAGCCCTCACCACACTCAAGACCCGCTATGCGCGGGAGAGGACAGCTGGCTAGCTCAAGCAACAACTTGGCCAAACACCCCGGTAGTTCGGATACCAAGGACAGCAATGGCAGGTCGCGTCGCAACAAGCATAAACGCCAGATTAACGGTGATAATGCTGAAGATACGACGATAAATGCCGGATTCAGAGGCTCTAAACCCGGTCGATGGAAGAAGCCATTCAAAAGAAATACCCAGGGCCCGTCCAACTTGGACCGAATACTCGATCGCTTGTGCAAGATACATGGCACCCCCGAAAAACCAGCCAACCACACCAATAGGGATTGTTGGGTGTTCAAGCAAGCAGGCAAGCTAAGCACCGAAAAAAACGACAAGGGGCTGCATAGTGATGATGAGCAGGAGCCCCGGTCGCCGAACAATAGAGGACAGAAGGGCTTCCCCCCACAAGTGCTGACGGTGAACATGATATACGCAACCCACATACCCAAAAGGGAGCGGAAGCGTGCACTAAGGGACGTATATGTGATGGAGCCACGCCTCAAGTTCAACCCATGGTCCTCCTGCCCGATCACCTTTGATCGAAGGGACCAGCCCACTAGCATCCGTCACGGCGGATTCGCCGGATTGGTTCTTGACCCAATCATCGACGGATTTCACCTCACTAGAGTCCTAATCGACGGCGGTAGCAGCCTGAACCTGCTCTATCAGGATACAGTGTGCAAAATGGGCATAGACCCCTCAAGGATTAAACCCACAAAGACGACCTTTAAAGGCGTAATACCAGGTGTAGAGGCCAGTTGTACAGGCTTAGTTACACTCGAAGTGGTCTTCGGATCCCCGGATAACTTCCGAAGCGAAGAGTTAATCTTCGACATAGTCCCGTTCCGCAGCGGCTATCACGCACTGCTTGGACAAACCGCATTTGCAAACTCAATGCGGTGCCGCAATACGCATACCTCAAGCTCAAGATGCCAGGCCCTCGAAGAGTAATCACGGTTAATGGAAACACCGAACGCTCTCTCCGAACGGAGGAGCATACGGCGGCCCTCGCGGCGGAGGTGCAAGGCAGCCTCTCACAGCAATTCTTGAGTCCAGCCACTAAACGTCCGGACACTGTCAAGCGCGCTCGGAGTAACCTACAACAAGACCGCCTGGCACGATCCAAGCATCGCCAGAGTAATCCGCCCCAACCCCAGCCCTCGCGAAATTGTGAAGCCGTACTACGCGTACATAACTACGCCCGGAGATACCATGGGCATAAGGGGAGGGCACGACCACGGCACGCCTGCACGCGGCTGAACCGCACTGTGGGCTCCCGATTGTGTCATTCTTTTTCTTTTTTCTTTTTTCTTACTTTGAGGACTCTGTTTTCCAGATGCCCTGTCCGCACTAGAATTGCCGAACTCACGATGCAACAGCCAGGAAGCGTAGTTACGCCGAGTGTCGGTGGTCTCTACTACGAGCATTATACCTGTTTTACATACCATCCTGAGCTTACCCTCGAGGGGGACATGTTAAATAGTCCCATGCCTTGCTTATCGCACTATTTGTATCGTTCTGCTTTCATTGCAATACCTTTTTGCATAAACAATACATAGCTTTTGCCTATTATTGCACTCCTTCCTTTATCTATATATATGTTCATTTCATGACATGTTGCACCCGTACACTTTGGTACGGCCAATACACCAGGGGCCTTAGTACCCCAAAAAATATGGTGTGATAAGTCTGAACACTTTCACAAGTGCGGCACCCCGAACTTATAGCATTATATGCATCGGCTCCGAATCATGTCTTGGGTCAATAGTTGGGTTTGCCCGGCTCCCATGTTTTGGTACCTTACGTTTCGTTATATCGACTAAGGTAGCACTGGGAGAACCACTGCGATTGTGCCCCGGTTGAGCTGGGTTGAGCACCTCAGTGGAGAAAGCTAAAACTGACCGTCATGATAGGGCGAGAGCCGGTCGATGTTCGAGAGGTTTTTTCGGGTCCCTAAAGACTTATGCTGCTTAGAGCGAGGAGTCGGCATTGTCCGGCCAAGGCGTGGATAGCGCCCCGAACTCGGTCTTTCGAATACTAGGGGCTTCGCCGAAATTTAAAATTATAGAATTCTACGGCTAAGTGAGAGTGTTCAAGCACTATAAGTCCGGTTGCCTTGTTCGTTGCGTTGAGCGCCTCCATCGAAGGAACCAAGAATGGGAATAAGAGCGCTCAAGTTTATCCCGAACACCCCAGCACTAGTGGCATGGGGGCTGAAGCCAACGACTTGCCATCTCTCAAATTTGATAAACGGCCGCACAAAAGGTAATATTTTAAATTCACAAGCGTTGCTTGGCGCATATGAACAAGTTTTCAACGTACAGGATAACAAATGCGAGTCTATTCAAAAATTACATCTCCGGAGCATTCACCCGCTATAAGGTGGGCGCCCTTCATGACACCCTCATAGTACATTTCGGGCTTGCGATGCTCCTTGCCCTTCGGTGGCCCGTCCGTCACAAGCTTCAAAGATCCAGCTTGCCCCAAAGTGCACTTTAGCACGGGCAAGGGCCCGACGGGCACCTTCAATGCAGACGGAGCGTGATGACTTCAATCCATGGACAAAGGCCCACCAGCCGCCAAGACTAGCCCAAAGTAGCTCCCATGCATGGCTTCCAATGGCCACACCGAACTATGAGGCCCTTCATGGCCTGTTCGGCGACCTTAGGAGCTCGACCAGCTGCTTCAGCTGGTCGCTTAGGGGCACCGGATGTCCGGCCTCAGCATACTGAGACCAGAACACCTTTTCCGTCGAGCTCCCCTCCTTGGCGCGGTAGAATGCGGCAACATCAGACACACTACGGGGCAGATCTGCGAATGCTCCTGGAGAGCTCCGGATTCGGGTAAGTAATAGATAATTCACTTTCACATGCTTGCTTTGCATAAAGAATGCCTTACTCGCCACTATCTTCTTTAATGATTCAATTTCTTGGAGGGCTTTTTGGGCTTCGGCCTTAGCGGCTTTGGCACTCTCAAGAGCCGAGGCGAGCTCAGACTCTCGAGTCTTCGAGTCACGCTCCAAACTCTCGTGTTTTTCCACGAGAGCACGGAGCTCTTGCCGCACCTCCGCCACCCGCCTCCTGCTTCTCTCGCTCAGTGCGCTCATGGCCGCTTTGCTTTCGGCCGTGGACACCGCTTCCTTCAGGGTCGCCACCTCGTTCGTGGCCCCTACAATACCCACGTTATTCCTGTCATTTTTTGCAACCAAATCCTTTCTATAAGGTATTTCTTTCATAAGGTATTACTTACCTTCCTTGTCCTCGAGTTGCTTCATGGCAAGGCCGAGCTCGTTCTTGGACCTCTCGAGGTTCTGCTTCAATTCATTGACCTCCGCAGTCAGTGCGGCAGAGGTCAGCAGCGTAGCCTGCATTCCCATATTGACATACTTATGTTAGACTCCTGCGCATATCTTTTTAGATCCTTAGTCCGGCTTTTCTTTCCGAACAATCAACTAAGCATCGTGGGCTACTGTCTATGTGGTAATATTTTTACATATTCTAAACTTACCTCAAAGCCTGTTAGAAGGCTGGTACAGGCTTCAGTCAGCCCGCTCTTGGCGGATTGAACTTTCTGGATCACCACACTCATAACAGTGCAGAGTAATTTTTACATGGTTTGGAGTAAATTGGATTTAGACTGATGATCTTGATCATGATACCATGTTTCTCGCTGGACCATAACTAGGAGATTGGAATAATTGTCAGAGTTTATTTAGGGACCTATATATGCTTGACCTTGGAGTTACATGACCATGATAATGGAAATTGGTGGACTGACTATAGCAAGGTAGCCCTTTCAAGTATTTGGTGATTATAGGACATTAGAAGATCATGTGGGACACCATAGACATTGGATTTGTAGAATTAATGAATTATGTAGCTAATGGGCTTTTGGAGTTGACCTATGCGAGATGATACTTTCGGAGGTATAAAGTGATCTGTTTGGCAGACTAGATAGCACAGTTGGCATCTCAGGAACTGTGCTCAAGGATGGGATGATGAACATTCACTCTCACACTAGAATCCTTGAAACCCTTACACCGTACCAAGCCACAGCATGGCCGGATCCTGACCTTGGGCTTTGGCTCTAGATCGATAAGACCTTGGCCAATACTCAACCGTGACCATCACCAATGCCTCAGCCCACTTTACGCACCCCATAGACTTCATGGAGTGCTTGGGCAAGTTAGATGTCATCTTTCTTTGATTACATACTCGTCTACCCGAAGACGGAAGAAGAATCGTTGAGCTGGTCGACGAACATCTGAAGACTGTCATGTCTAAGAGGAAGAACTACACCAACCACCATCTTCAAGAAGGATACTTCCGCGTCAAAGACCATGTGTATCTGCAAGCCACTCCTCTCTAAGGAACCAAGCATTTCCATAACAAGGGAACCCACACCAAGATTCATCGGCCCCCTTCGAGATCACTCCAAGAAATAACAACCCCCCCCCCTCAGAGATCACTACAGGACGAAGAGCAAACGGCTACCAGCTAGGATTACCACCTGAGTCACCCACTGTGCACAACATTTTTCCACATGACACCACTCCAAAAATGTTTCCAACTTCCTAACTAGCCTGGTCTCTACAAGGACATCGATCACCGAGCCATCGACCTCCAGTCCAATAAGACCTATCTGAGAGACCGTTAGCAACCTGAATCAGGCAGAACATCACACACGAAGCCACATCCTCAAGTAATTCAAGATTCAATGGGGCACCACACGGAAGAAGAAGCTGTATGAGGACGTGAAGACTACCCCAGATCCAATACTCCTTTCCGCGCCTAGTTTGGGAATCTCGGGGACGAGATTCTTGTAAGGGGGGTAGGTCTGTCACACCCTGATTTTCATGGCACAACACTTAAGCTAATAAATCATGATAAATTGTGGTTTGACAGACACTTTTGTGTGTTTTGGTCTTTGCTTGATTTGATTCTTGTCTGATGTTTGCAAGTGCTCTAAAAATAAAATAAATCCTCCAACTCCTATACTTCCTCTCCTTGCCCCAAACTCTTGAACCAATGATCATGCCATGTGTATAGGCCATAAAAATAATTTCTTACAAAAATAATTTGGTCAAATAGTATTTTCAAAATTTAGTTTTTCAAAAACCCCTGAATTGAGGTTTGCACTGCAAGTACTTAAATAAGGGCAGTAAAAATCTCTCCAAAAATATATTTGACTCCTATTAGATATAGGATACCCAGAAACCACAAAAATATAATTTTAAAAGTTATTTTCCTATTTTATTTAAAAGATTTTTCTTAAGGCCAGAAATGGTCTTTAATAGGGAAAAATTATTTTAATGCTTCAAAAATATTTGTGAAAATTCAGGGAAACTCAGTGGGCATATATTTCCCATATATAAGAGTTTCAACACATGGTCATGTTCAAAATATTGGTCAAATCCCTCAAATACCCTTTCTGGATATTTCAAGCTTTTGAAATATTTACAAAGGGAATATTCTCCAAAAATTCCAAGAAAATTCTAGCACGTCACATATGACAGGTTTGATGATCTGGACAAGTATCATGTCATGGAGAATAGTATAACCCCATGAAACCCCCTCAAAACCATTTCTGTCCATTTTGAAGTTTGAGCAACTTTACATTGCCAAACATGTCCAAATGTTCTCAAACCTGGTAAACATGCTCAAGTGGTCTAATAATTCATCTAGACCAAATGGAACAAGTTGGAGAACAATTTAACTTGATCAAAGTGCCCCAAAACCCTTCCTGTCCCGTAACCAGATTTGAACAACTCTACATTACCAACTTTCTCTCCTTGATTCCAACTTTTGTGAGCATGATCACATGACCAAATGAGGCCACCACACCAAGTGGTGCATCAAGGAGAAGTGATTTGATCAACTAGATCTACACAAGTTCATTTCTGCCAATTTCTAGGGTTCACAAAAGTTGCATTGGCAACTTTGCCCAAATGAGCTCAAAATGGGTGGAAGGCCCTAATTATGTGTGCCATTTCACCCTGTGGAGCCTCATGACAAATGGAGATCATCTTCTTGCACAAACCAACATCAAACACCTTCTGGCAGAATCTCAAAATTCATGTTTTAACCCCTTCCACTAATCTCCAAGAGTTCTCCTTTTTCCCACAGCCCCATCTGGTCCCCCTCTAACCCCTGCATCTTTCCCTGCCCGAGGAGCCATGATTGTGGGGGTGAAAAGCTCTTTTTCCCTCTCTGGACAGCACCATTTCTCTCTCTCTCAACCTCCCTCCTCACTCCAGTGGATCCCCAAGGCATCCAATGCCATTTCCACTTTGTTTACCCCCCTGCAACCACTAGACACAAGTGGGCGTGTGAGGACGCGAGAAAAAGCCGCGGGTGCCGGCCATTTGCGCGCTCTGGAGCCCGGCACAAGATGTTCCCGACCGCTGACGCCTGGCCCCGACCACCTCGAGCCTCCCTCGCGCCACCGAGGTGCCTCGACGTCCGCAACACGCCACGCCCTGGCCCCTCCTCCTTCTCCCTCCCCGCTGCCTCCTTTCAGACGCCACGGCCGCCTGAGGGCTCCAATGATCGAGCTCACACGCGGTGCTCACGCCCTCCCCTGCTCCCCTCTCTCCTCTCCTCTCGCCCTAGACCAACCCCACGAACACCCCAGACACGCCCACGCCACGCCTGCGTGGCCTCCAAAGAACGGCTAGGAGCTCGTCGCAAGATGAGCCACGGTGCACCTCGCCCCTTCTATTTAAGGCCACCCCGAGCCTCCTCTCTACTCCTTTGGCCCTCTCTCCTCCCGTGATCCCCTAGACCAACCCACTCCTCCCTCATGGTCTCCATCCCCCTCCTAGGCCGGAGCCGAGCCGCCGGCCGCTGCTCAAATCCACAGGCCCCGGCCCCTCTCTCTTCCCCCTGGATAGCCCCACACCCTCTTGTCACCACCACAAGCCCTTCCCTCGCCTCCGTTCGCCCCCAGGAGCATCGCATGCTCGAAGCCGAAGATGGCCGATGACCTCCTCCGCGGTCGTTCAGGCCGTCGCCGCCACGGCTCTCCTCGACAAGCGAGCCATACACCGATGGATGCGGCTCATCCTCCTGAGAACGTCGATGGGCGGAGCGTCACCGGAGACGCCCTGTAGCCCCGGCTATCACCGTCGGGAGTCGCTCCTCCCTGCGGCCAGAGCGCGCGCGGGAGGTTGGGGACGAGCCTGCAGGCGGGCCCCGCTCGTCAGTGGCCCAGCCACCGGGCCACGCTGGCAAGTGGAGGCGGGTTCGCCCTCTCCCGCCTTCGACGTCACCCTGTCGCCCGTGTGGCCGAGCCGCTGCGGCACTATGTTGCACCCAGTGCACAGCATAGGTATAACGCCCCCCTTCCTTTGTCTTTTTCTTTTTCCAGAAACTTGTAAAATCCATAAACAATTCAAATGGACTCCAAATTTGATGATTCAAATTTCTAGTGACTCTATAAATCATGATCTACCTGTTAGTGCAACATGCACATTTTTCCAGAGACCTTTTCTTCACAAATATTTATCAAATCCTATTTTTCCTATTTCTGTGATGAACTTTAGAAAATCACAGAGAGCTCAAACTTGATCGAAACTCCATGATTAAAATTCCTAGGTGCTTCTAAGTTCATAATTTAGTTTATGAACATTTTTATTAATACTTTCTGTACCCCACAAAATAATGAGCCATTTCTTCATATTTGTCAACTTTGCAAATCCATAGAATATTCATTTGAACTCCAAATCCAGTGAAACCAACTCCTAGATGCTTCTAAAATCATGGTTTGCTAAATGGGTACCTTTGCTCATTTTTCAAAAACATGTTTCTGTACACTTCTTGCAAATCCATAAACCCCTTGATTCCATCATATTGAAATGTTCAGAGATATCCACCGATCCAATTCAATGAAACCACTACGGTTATTTTTCATATAACCAGAGATGTCCTAGAAAAGTCAAATTAATATTTTTGGAGAACTTATATTTCCTGCCTTGTTGTGTTGATTATTGAGATTGTATCCTACGATAGTTGACTAAGTAGACGGAGTACATGGAGAAGGACCAGAAGATAACAAGACTCAGATGAACTGTGCAAGCAACCCTTTGACCATGTCCATGAAACCCTTTTTATGCATGTCCTATATCACTTATTATTGTTGCATCGGAATCATGATGAGATGGTAAACCACGTTGGTTGGTTGCCTCTATTACTTCCTCATTGATACTTGCATTGAGCATGACCCTACCTCCTTATGAGGGTTATGCCGGTGGGAGTAGATAGGATGCTAAAGTAGTTGCTACGCAGAAAGGGACGGGAATATGCATGGTGATGGAGGCAAGTATGTTCCCAAAGACTTTTGAAAAACTCCTGCCGGGTGCCACTAATGCCCGAGGGAGATGTTGAGCTAGGTAACCACTTGACAAAGAAGTGGTGTAACGGAGAAGGATATGTGAGTGTGGATTCAAAAATGGATTGGTTTAAGTTGCGACCGTTATTCCAACATTACATGCGCAACCACTCTACCCTTGTATGGGAAAGGGCATTATTGATTACATAGGCCGATACTAGCTTGGAGGCCGACATTACTAGTGACGGGGAGAGTTGGTGCTCTCTCTGGGGGGGTCGTGCCAGGTAGGGCGGCCAAGAACATTTTTATGGGGCACCAGACACACCGTTGGTACCCCGTGCCAGTGGTTTGTGATGAATATGGGAGCGAGGCTCCACAATTTTAAGTTGTGAAATGTTGGGCACGGGGGTTACTACCAATCGAGTGGACTCCATGTTAGTGTCGTCTAGGGAAAGATAGTGATCGGGTGCTTGCCCGGTACTTGAGGTATCATGGGTCGTGGATGACACGGAAGTTCCCCGGATCTTGTGGGTAAAGTGTGCAACCTCTGCAGAGTGTAAAACTAATAGAATAGCCGTGTCCATGGTCAAGGACAGTTGGGTAACCGCTCTTGGGCTACGTCCATATGTTTACGAAACCTGGTGAGTATGTATAGATGAGTGGAGAGAATTACATGGGTCAAGTCCAAGGACTTGACATGATTGAGTTGGGTTGGTGCCCACTCCATTTATGTTGATATCTATAACTTGTCCTCGGGATTACATGAATCCTCTTGATGCATGCTATGCAAGTTGTTGAACATGTCATTGCACTCAAAACTAGCTTTACGCAAAGTTTACCTATATCATGCATTGTTCAATCTTGAACCAAGACATGGGTTGCTTTACAGTACATTCAAAGTACTCATTGGCTTGCCATCGGTTATTTTATTGGCCGTGCATGAAAGAACAAGATATATTGAAGAGTACCTTGGTGACGATCGTGCGAGCTAGGACGCTTTCCTAGTCGTAATGCCCGTAGGGTTAAGGCAGATGGCATGGGTCCAAGTTAACGTATTTAAGATTTCCGCTACGATGATATACTCAAGACCTGACCATAACGGTCCTACTTTTGCAAAACGGTATGTATGGATGTAATACTCTTGTTATTCAGCTTCTGTGTGTTCAGTGAGCATTGATCTCTGGGATCATTGTACACGTGCATTCGGTGATCTTGACTTATGAGTCGGGGTCCCCACATTTTTCCTCCTCGTCTTCCTCAGAGGAGGATTCCGCCTCAGGGTGGTCGGGCGATGAGTCCGACAGCACCTGGCGCCGGGAGCTCCTTCGAGTTCCCGTGGCCTTCTTCTTGGCCTTCTTCTCCGCGACCACGTGAGGTGCCAGAGCCAGCAGCCCCGTCAATCGGGGCGTCCGCTGGGTCTTCTGGCAAAGGGGCCGGACCGTTAATATGTCCGGACGTCTTCACCCAGTCCTGTTAAAGGTTAGGGAGTTTTAGATCCAGCATAGAGTCAAACTATGAAAAAAGAGTCCCATAAAGGGTAAAATAACTTACCTCGCTGGCTTGACGCTGCGAGCTGAATCCTCGATCTTCGGTAGAGGATGTGGGAGCCTCGGCGCCCTTGAGCAGCACCTTCCAGGCATCTTCGTACGTAGTGTCAAAGAGCCTTTTCAGAGTTGGGTGTTGTGCCGGATCAATCTCCCACAATTTAAAGGCCCGTTGTTGGCATGGGAGAATCCGGCGGATGAGCATCACCTGGATAACGTTGACAAGCCTGAGATTCTTGTCCGCCAGGTTTCGGATGCAGGTTTGGAGTCCGGATAGCTCGTCCGAATCACCCCACGACAGGCCCGTCTCTTTCCATGATGTGAGCCGCGTGGGGAAGCCAGATCGGAATTCGGGGGCCGCCGCCCATTGAGAGTCGCGCGGCTCGGTGATGTAGAACCACCCCGATTGCCACCCCTTTATCGTCTCCACAAAGGAGCCCTCGAGCCATAGTACTTTGGCCATCTTGCCAACTATGGCACCTCCGCACTCCGCTTGGCGGCCGCCCACTACCTTCGGCTTGAAATTGAAGATCTTCAGCCATAAGCCAAAGTCGGGCTGGATGCAGAGGAAGGCCTCGCACACGACGATGAACGCCGCGATGTTGAGGATGAAATTCGGGGCCAGATCATGGAAGTCCAGGCCGTAGTAGAACATGAGCCCCCAGACAAATGGGTGAAGTGGAAAACCTAGTCCGCGGAGGAAGTGGGTGAGAAACACCACCCTCTCATGGGGCCTGGGGGTTGGAATGAGCTGCCCCTCGGCGGGGAGTCGGTGCGCGATGTCGCTGGACAAGTATCCGGCCTTCCGCAGCTTTTTGATGTGCCCCTCCGTGACGGAGGAGGCCATCCACCTGCCTCCCTCTCCGGATATAGTTGGAGAAGGTTGAGGTGGGGTGTGCGGACTTGGGCGCTGGAGCTCGAGTGCGCGGAAATGGATGAGAAAAGGAGGAAGAAGGCGTGGGTGAAAAGGTGGATCCTTATCCCCTTATATGGACGGACGAAGCTATGCGTCCCCGCCACCGGGTAAAACTCGCTTATCTCCCAAGCGCCGTAATCAATGGCGCCGGATGGGTTACCCACGTCCGTATTGATGGGAATCCCGGAATAAGGGGCACGATCTCCGCTTTGATAAGACGTGCCAAGGAAACCGCCGCTAAACGCGCTTAAGGTGGAACAAGAAAACACGATTCGTATAAAGGCCTGGCCGTGGTGTGATGTCACGCCGCGGAATACGTTAGCAGATCTGTGCAAAGGTTATTCTCTCTACGGTAGTATGTGGAACTTGTTTTGCAGAGCCGAACACTATCCTTGTGTTCAAAACCTTCTATGAAGTATTCGGAGGAGGAACCCGCCTTGCAATGTCGAAGACAATATGCGCGCTGGACTAGTCGTCATTGAAGCCTGGTTCGTGGGTACCGAGGAGTCTGGACTAGGGGGTGTCCGGATAGCGAACTATCATCTTTGGCCGGACTCCTGGACTATGAAGATACAAGATTAAAGACTTCGTCCCGTGTCCGGATGGGACTTTCCTTGGTGTGGAAGGCAAGCTTGGCGATACGGATATGTAGATTTCCTACCATTGTAACCGACTCTGTGTAACCCTAACCCTATTCGTGTCTATATAAACCGAAGGGTTTTAGTCCAGAGGACGAACAACAATCATACCATAGGCTAGCTTCTAGGGTTTAGCCTCTCTAATCTCGTGGTAGATCTACTCTTGTACTACCCATATCATCAATATTAATCAAGCAGGAGTAGGGTATTACCTCCATCGAGAGGGCCCGAACCTGGGTAAATCATCGTGTCCCTTGTCTTATGTTACCATCCGCCTAGACGCACAGTTCGGGACCCCCTACCCGAGATCCGCCGGTTTTGACACCGACAACGGTTTATCAGTTATGGTCACACTCCAATATCTGTATGCATTGCAGGGTTTATCGCACCCACCGGGATTTCCAGTCCCATGGATGTTTGGTCCATATGATTTGTCACGACCTTTGGACTGTCCTGCTTGTGGGAGTAGGCGGGGCCCCTGCATGCCATGCGTAGTTGGATGATCAATCTTCTGTTTAGTACTTCAACATAGTGATTTCCTGGTAAGGATTCGCTCGTGTCACATCAAGTAATTCTTATTGATTTACTGTCTAAATCTCATTGATTTTAATGTCATGTTTTATTTCTTTTCCTACAATTTTAGGATGCAGGTTTTGCCATGTGACGTTCATCATAGAATAAACCGTTTGGTTTGCTCTACGATGGCTATTTTTGCAGGTTTCACTTCTTATGTCGTGTCAGTAACGAAGGCAATCGGCCCATCACTTATATTCTTGGAAAAAATTGGATCAGTCTGTTGTCTGAGTACAAGCTGAATCCCTATGATGGACTGCAGTTTGGTTTAACAAAAACGCCACAATTAGTCCTTCTCGCGTTTAAAAGAAATGAAGAAAAAACTGGATCACGGTCACAGATCCTAGTCAAGTTAGAAAGCTGATCATAGCAGACCAGACATGATCGCCTCTGTCTCGCACAGATCGAGCACCGGCAGTTGCTCTAGCACTGACAGCGGCAGCTCGCCGATCCAGCTAAGGATTGGGCACCGACCGCGTCGGCCGGATTAGTCCGATTCACCGGAGGATCGGGCATCGACACCGGCACCTGCTCCGACACGGCACCAGCTCTACAAGGAGCACCATCTCCGGCAGCAAAGAAGCTAGCACTGCACCAACACTTGCACTTGCATCTGCTCCGGCCCTTGCAGTTGCACCGGCAACAGACTGGGCTGCAGTTCGCACTTCATATACCAAAGTCCTTACAAAAACCGAAATGCAAGTGCAAGTGTTGGTGCAGGTGCTTCGTTCTTTTTTTTCCGTGTTGTTTCACATGATTCACTGTTTTGATCTAACTGTTTGCGTATGTCTTCTTGTTTGCAAACAGAGAATTCCTAGAGCAACGAGGGAGTCGTTCAACAATTCGGGCGACCGCGGCCAAGTTTCTCTTACCATGCGCAGCCTTGGTGTGAATGAACCTGCTCAATATACCGTAAGTACAAAGGATGGTCGCATGATGATTGATGCTAAAGGATGGTCAAGGTTCAAATCTAAATCACATCTTGCAGTAGGGGATGATGTCAAAATCGAACTTTCTCGGCAAGGAGAGTTGGTCCAAATCAACATTGAAATTCTTCGGTAGCAGCACGCAACTGCCGAACTGATCTATCCTCCGAGAGATTTTGATGTAATAATCTGGCATGGTGAAACAAGTGTCCTGTGTGTATAAGTAGTACGACAATATTATTTATCACATGGTATATCGTGGATAGAATTGTAACTCGATTGCCGGTTAGGAACCGCTGCTCGATTTCATTCCAACAACTGCCGTGTTTTATTCAATTTTGTGTATTCGCCTTATGACAAAGATCTAAAACGAGCGCCGTACCGATCGCTTGCAATATGAAAAGCGCTGAGGTAGAACACATGGGCCCCCAAACATGCAGGGTCGGCCTTCGGCCCAAAGTCCAGAACCGTGAGACTACCTGAGTATTATATTCTCAGCTGAACCTCCATAAAAAAAGCTGAACCCCCATAATGCCCGTGCGTTTGCAGAGGGAGTATATTTCTCGGCATGGTGAGCTTGTGATATAAAAGATTTGTATATTTGTTTACAAAGGGAGTATCTCTCTGTCAAAAAATATATTTATGTGTAACTAGTTACTCCTGTCTTTCTACTTCCTTTCGTTGATATGTGGGGCAACCGATAACGGGGTCCACGTGCCATATGCACAAATTAGAGTGCACAACTTCACGGTAGACACACCCGGTCAGAAGCGCCAAAGATAATGCCCAATGAGCCGTCAAATCACAACCCCCCCCCTGTCCAGCTTTAGCAGTAAGATGGACGGACGAAGCGGCAATATTTCACTCGGCCTGAATCCCCTTCTCCCTCGTCTGCTTGTTCAGATAAAACCCCCGCTCGGCGATTGCATAGGGTTTTCTCATGGAGAACCAGGTACGAATTCTTCATCCATTCCTGATAAATCCAAGTCCCTTGATCGCAGGTAATCCTAGGATGGCAGCCGCCGCCGTTGATGCATTTTTCTTCCTACTGAATCTAGTGTATTTCATTTGCAGTGCCCAAAGTGGGAGTACCCTACAGATTTCTGCGCCCTCGGCGAGACGCCACACTTGTTCCTTCTCATCCTAACACAACATTTTGAAACGCGCACAGTATGTTCCTAGAATCCTCTTTTCTAACTGGGAGGGTGGGGTTTTTATGGCCGAACTTGGATAAACTTTCTCAAGTGTTACGGACTGAAAGTTGGCGCACGAATGTTGATGGAAATAGCAGAACCTGATCTCATCTTCACTGCGATCTTCCACCCCGACATCGTTCCAATTGTTCATCCATGTTAGTTTTGTATCTGGTTCTTGCTTGTTGCCTCGATTACTTCTTAATCCACCTATTCTGTCTAACTAATCACAATTTAACTTTAGAAGTTGCAACGAATCTCTCACGAAGATGCTACTTCAAACTAATATTTTCTTATCATTGGTGGCACATGTAGGTTTTTTCAGAGTTAAAAAGTCTGCTCGTTTGTTACTCTGTAATAACTCGGCTGTTACTAATGGCACCGAAGTTGACTGGATCGACATCCACAAGTTCCTACACTTTATTGATCGTCTTGAGGTCCTTGTGGGGCGTTTCAATGGTGGAAGGCCATGTGGGATATGTGTGCCACTGCTGCACTCGTTGAACAGGTCCAACTGTGTCGAGAAACTTATGGTACAAGCCGTTTTCTGTTATATATGTTGTTCATAAACTATTGCTTATACACAGTTTTACAGATGTGATCTTCTTGAAATAGGAACTGCCGAGTTCTATTATTCCTATATAGATGTCTGACCATGGTCGGGTCAGACTTGCGCTTGGTCACAGCATGATGTTTATGTCGACCTACTCAATTCCCCTTGGAGGTGAAAAGATACTTATTCATGGGTGGACTCAAATAATGAAGGCCCGTCCATCTTGGAGAATAGGATGAAGATTATGTTCATGCTTTTCCATGGCTCTAAAGCGGATATCCTGTTTATTGACCACGCTATGAGAAGAAGCCGCTTTCGAAGGTTGTGGATGCGCTGGGTGGCGCTCGGGCCTTGTCCTGGGATTGGCGGCCTCACCCTTGGTTAATCAGAGGCAAAGTAGCACTGTTCGAGGCGTGCTTTGTACGGTTGAACCTGTATAAGTACTCATACTGCTTTCAGCTTTGGTTGTTAAGTGCCCCTGCTGGTTTCAGTTAAGGTTGTTAAGTACTCCACCTGCTTTTAGAGTCTGTCGTGTTTCTTCAGTCCTGTCTTCCTCCAGCCGCCAAAACCAAACCAGCGTCGGCGGGGCCGCTTGCTTTCGCCTCCCACGGCTGGCTACGCCTCAGTGCACGCATCGCCACCCCACCGTCTCCTAAATCGTTAACGCCGACGTCCTCCGCGCGCTTTGGTGCGCTTGCCGTGGCGCCGCCCTCTCACGTTGTCAACATGGTCAACAAACAACAGGAGTCGGCAGAAGTACGTGGAGAGGATGACCGTAGGGGCCCACCACGTCACCGTATGGAAAAATAAAATGCTTCCTCCTAGTGTTTTCCTGACATCTGGGACCCACGACATTGTGAGCGTATATAGTCAATAGACAAGAGAACAGCACAAGATCGGCTGACACCTGGGACGTAGCTACTCGAGTAGTATTTTTTTGTTTGGTATTCTTGAGACGGAGGAGGGTTTGAACTGGGCTGTGGCCCGTCTAGCCCAGGCTTATATTTTATGTTCACCGTGTGACCAGCCCAGCTATTTTTTCTTTGTGAAAATGAGCGCAATTTATTTTTTCTGAAGAATACCCAATCCAGGCCTACTTATTTTTCTACATACGATGGGCTGCAACTCTTTCAAGACGCCTGCAAATCTTGAAAGTAATATGAAATGGGTTGTAAATATAAAAACAAATGACAAGTTGGCAATTACTTTATAATTTCTGATTTTATTTCACATTTTTAGATTCCTATTTCACTGGGCATTAACCTAATTTAAATATATCTTCAAAGTACTTTAAATCTGGCTCGACATTTCGGTATTAAAAATAGTTTGGAACCCACAGAAATATGCGAAATTGTCCTCGCCAACCAAAAATACGATCGCAATAAATTGCATAAGAAGTTGCCATGAGATATATATAAATTATTAAAAAAGAGGGAGTGGTCTCGACTTGTGGGCCTGTTTAGTTGATGCGTATGCAAGATTTTTTAGTTATTATATACGCCAACAAGCGATTCTAGCAGACGTAACGTTGGATGTCAATCCAATGGCCGTCATGTTTCTTCAATCTACGATCTTCTTGCTCCGGTAAAGCAGCGCCCGGCGGGACCGCAGCTCCCGCCTCCGTGGCCATTGTCTTTGCCTTGTGACCTCAGCGCCCCCTACTACTCCCACCGCTGGTCTGGGCATCCCTCTACTCACCCACACCCCATGTTATTCTGCGGCGACGGCAGCCTCACACCGCAGCCGAAACGGTGAACCCTCGTACTCCTCTCCAAGCGGGCTTCCACTGCCGCGTCTTCCCCGGCTCCGCGCCGTCCCCTTCCTAGGCCTCGCCGTCGTCCACCGCCGTGGTGCTCTCGGCGCGGCATGGTCAATGTGGTCAACGACCGACTTCCATCAGAAGAGTACTGTACGTGGAGAGGCTGACAGATGGGTCCACGGCAGCCACAAGGAAGTGCCTCCTTATTACGCGGAAATAATTATTCCTCCACCTGACAGCGGGGACCCACCGGACGGGCCACCAGTATTTCGCAAAAAAAAACGTTTCCCCCTGACTGCTGGGACCGACAGGACGGGCCACCGTATTTCACGAAAAAAACGTTCCCCATTTGTCATTTCGGACCCACCGGAAGTGCCTCCTTATTACACACAAAAATGAATTCCGCTAGCTGGGACCCACCTTCTTTGGGAGGCTGACTTGTGGGCCTCTTGAGTTGATCGGGGCCGGAGGCCTTTGTCAACTTTAGTCAATATATGAACGATTCTAGCTCAAGTGACCGTGACGATGTCCATCCAACGGCCATAGTGCTTCTTCAACCTCTGGTCTTCTTGCTCCACCGCCCAAAGCAAAGACCGATCGTGATGCTCGCCTCGCCGCCCGTGGGTCGGCTGTGATGCCACGGAGGCCTCACCGCCCCTACCATCGCCACCACCGCCAGGCCATCCCTCTACGCACCCACACCCCCTGTTATTCTATGGCGACGGCAGCCTCACACCGCAGCCGAACGAGTGAACCCTCATACTCCTCTACGCGTGGGAATCCACTGCTGCATCTTCCCCGGCTCCGCATCGTCCCCTTCCTAGGCCTCGCCGTCGTCCACCGCCCTGGTGCTCTCGGCGCGGTGTGGCCAACATGGTCAAGGAATGGCTTCCATCGGACATGGACTGTACGTGGAGAGGCTCACTGCTGGGCCCACGGCCGCCGCAAGGAAGTACCTCCTTATTACGCGGAAAATAATGATTCCTCCACCTGACAGCTGGGACCCACCGGACGGGCCACTATATTTCACGGAAAAAACATTTCGCCCTGACTGCTGGGACCCACCAGCTTCATCTTCGCACGCAAGGAAGTGCGTCCGGGCAAAAAAATGATTCGCCCCCCTGACTGGTGGGACCCACCAGCTACACCTTCGCACGCAAGGAAGTGCGCCCGGGCAAAAAAAAAACGATTTGCCCCCTGACTGCTAGGACCCACCGGCTACATCTTCACACACAAGGAAGTGCGTCCGGGCAAAAAAATGATTTGCCCCCCTAACTGCTGGGACCAACCAGCTACATCTTCGCATGCAAGGAAGTGCGTCCGGGCAAAAAAACAAACAAAACGATTCGCCCCCCTGACTGCTAGGACCCACCAGCTACATCTTCGCACGCAAGGAAGTGCCTGACAGTCAGGACCCACCTGGTCGAAGCGTACGTAGCGTTGTCATTCTGGGCGCGAACGCATTATGCGTACATCCGGTCGATATAGAGGCGCGGACGTGTCATAGTAGAGGCGCCGCGACGTGTCGTAGTAGAGCCGCGACGTAGCATGTACACGCACTGACAGCGCCAGGGTGCAAGAAAGAAAATACGACCACGTATGTGTACATCTGGGCGGGTCTCGAACGCCTACTCGCGCATACGTACGGCGAGGGCTAATGTACATGGCTGGGTCGGAACGGAGAAACAACGTCGTCGTCGTGTTCATGGGGAGGCAACGGAATGCGTCGTGTTCATGGGGAGGCAACGGAATGCGTTGTGTTCATCGGGAGGCAACGGAACACATGGGAGCCAACCGGCTGGGTCGGAATGGAATGCGTTGTCGTGTTCATCGGGAGGGCTTGGACAGAACAAGCGATGGAAACGAGGCCTGGCGTACCCCACAACGGAGGAAACATACCTCCTATGTTCGAAACGGGGTCCTGTTGATCAGGAGGGGTGTGGCATACCGCAAAACGGAGGAAACGGACCTCCTACGGTCGAAACGGGGGTCCTGTTGATCGGGAGGGGTGTGGCGTACCGCAAAACGGACGAAACGGACCTCCTACGGTCGAAACGGGCCATGTTGATCGGGAGGGGTGTGGCGTGCCGCAAAACGGACGAGACGGACTTGTGTTGGAGCGTTACGGTCGAAACGGGGGTCCTGTTCATCGGGAGGGGTGTGGCGTACCGCGAAACAGGACTCCACGGGATACTGTTTGTGGCGACCGGTTTTCCGGGTAATAAATTCCAGAAAATGGCCGTCGTGCTCACCAGCCCCAGGATTACTGTTAGCTGATGAGGCACCAACTTGATACAGAAAATTCCAAGCAAAATACAAATTGTGTAGTACAAGACCATTCTGGTCTGTGAGTACAACAAATGGTTTCTAGTGGTTGATGGCGAGCGGGTTGTGGATCATCAGGGTCTATGGGACTCCATTTCCCACAGGAACAGCTGACCAGGTTAACTCCTATCTTCGCGAGGCTGCTATCACCGTTGCTTAGGTTCCGGGGCTGTCATCACAACGCTCCTCTCCAAGCAGGAAATCTGGCCAAGACAATAGCCAGGGACAAGCCAGTGAGTACTTTGAATGTACTCGCAAACATTATGAACACATGTATAATATAAGTGACAAACACGCATTGAAATGCTCTATGATCACATCGTCATTTATAAAGTAAAATCTCTGATGCATGCAAGAAGATTATTAAAATGTAACAATGAATATGTAATGACGGGGCAGAAATAAAATGCACCATTCGGATGTCTGAAGCGACGTATCGAATTGATGGTAAATAACAAGCACGCCTTAGTCGGGCGTCTGAGCGACACCACATAAAGGGCTTATAAATGAACTAAATAACGAGCAATGCCACAGTCAGGCGTCTCAGCGACACCACATAAAGGGCTTATAAATGAAATAAATAACGAGCAATGCCACAGTCGGGCGTCTCAGCGACACCACATAAAGGGCTTATAAATGAAATAAATAACAAGCAATGCCACAGTCGGGCGTCCCAACACACCACATAAAGGGCTTATAAATAAATAACAAGCAATGCCACAGTCGGGAGTCTCGGCGACACCACATAAAGGGCTTATAAATGAAATAAATAACAAGCAATGCCACAGTCGGGCGTCTCAGCGACACCACATAAAGGGCTTATAAATAATCACCGTGAATATCCAGGAGGTAGAACCATCCCAGGGATATTCGATAACTCAAATAATATAACGGGTTAGTCCATAACAAAATAATAATCATAATCATTACAAGTCTCAAGTTGTGATCCCAGTTCTGGTTCAATAATATCTCCTCCGAAGACCGACACTAAGACCGACACCTGACCCATCCCAGACTGAAATCCTTAACCAAGGACACGGCTATTCGAATAGGTTTAATCTCTACAGAGGGTGTACTCTTTACCCACGAGCAACGGATTCCTTTAGTCCATCGGGACTAATTCCGTCTACGGCCTTTTAGTTGAAAACACACCTAACTTGCACACACCAGCTTAACTTACCGGTGCCTGGAATCACCCATGACACTTGTTAAGCAAAACTCTAAGTGGGGAGGCTACAACCTCGTGTAGCATGGGATCAAATTTATATCAGCAGCTCAAAGGGGTGGCCTCCCTCTCGGTCTCAACTGGAAACACCCACGCCCGGACCAGGTGGCTCGCCTACCAGCTACAACCGGTATCTTCCACCATGGCCTCTCTGTACGGTGTGTGCTTGAAAGGGGTTAACGACTTACTGAACCGTACTCTACTTGTTGTAGAGACAAGTGGTAGTACGAAACAAGTATGGGGGTTACTGGAACAAGACTCGATCTACGGTCGACTCAGGAGGTTTATAAATTCCCTGCATGACATATATAACAAATATATTTCAACCAACAAAGTCACCACTCACTATACCTTACCATGCCATACCGGACATAACCGTCCCGACGGGGACCGGCGACAAGCTCACGCCTACCCAAGGCAGAGGCTTTCTCGGATTCCTTTCCGGCATGCATGCAAGGCACATGAGAATGGTTACCATCACAAGTATATTGATTTCCAACAACAAGGAGGTCACCAATATGCATTCATGCAAATGATCGTATCACATGAAATAACGAGCTCTTCGAAATGAGGTGGTGTTATAAACGTGTCGGCTAACACACCAAAAGTGTTATGCCGGGGTTCAGAATGCTTGCCTTCAAGTTGTGGAGGGGTGAGGTGCTCTCCAAAACTTCTGAAAGTTTTCTCCTCCCCTCCAAAAGTCCTATTTTCAAAAATATTCAAACAACACATACTTTAAAAACAGCACAAAAAAGTTGTCTGAAATTTTTTCAAATAAATCTGAAAATAAACTAGGTCAAATTTGAGAGAGGTAGGAAAAAGAATCAACTCATTTGGAGTTATATTTAAAAAGTTACATCCTTTCAAAGTTTTGATCAAAATCTGTTATTTAAATTAAAACAGAAAAAGAAAACGATTCGAATAAACACGTACACGTCGAAAGTGTATTCGGGAAATATGCTTCCACTTATCCAGCATGGACGGCGCGGGGAGTCACTGACAGTGGGTCCAGGTGGCCCACTAGTCAGGTTTGACTAGTCCACGCTGGCTGCTGCCTCCTCCGGCCGAAACAGGCGGAGCTCCCATGAGCTCACGGCCGAATGACGGCATCATTCGGAAAACGGAGGCTATCTGCGGGCTCAGGGGATCAAGACGGTCACTCCGGTGGTTGTTTTGGCCTCAGGGGTGGACGGAGCTGCCGGCGGCGAGCTTTGCGGCGGACGGTGGCCGTCGGGCAAAGTGGTTTTGGGCCTGCGGTGGTTCCCGATCAAAATCGAGCAGGGGGAAGGGTTCACGGGAGGAAGAGAGAGCTTCTGGTGGAGAGACTGGAGAGGGGGAGGTCCTGGTGGCGCCGGAATGGTTGGGGCAGTAGCGGCGGCTGTGGTTGCCGGGGATGGAGAAGAAGACCTCCCCGGGTCGATTGCGAGCTAGGGGAGCGCCATTGGGGTGGCCTGAGGTTACCTGCGTGCGGCGACGGGCTCGAGGCTTCCTTAAATAGGCGAGCCAAGGCGGTTCAACGGCTGCCGTGGATAAGGACGCCGGCGACCGTCTTTCTGTAGCTTGGGCGACGTGGCGGCGACGTGGGCTATAGGACAAGCTTGTGGATGAGCTCGCGCTGTTCCAGGAGGCGGTGTGGCGAAGGCCGGGCGGCTTGGGCGGCACCAACCTGGCCGAGACGCGCTGCGGACGTCGGCGTGCCGCCAAGGGCTCTGACGGCGGTGCTGTAGCGCGCCAGGGCTGCTTGGCATGATGCGGGGAGAAGGTTAGCGAGTGGCGTGGCTCCGCAGGGCGGTGGCAAACCAGGGGCGCGACGCGTCGGCTCGGGCGCGGCACATGCAATACGCGTGCTCTGCTCGCGCCCAGAGCATGCACGGGACGTGCTCGACGAAATGCCATGGCATGCTAGAGGGCTCCAAACCACAAGAGGGTTAGCAGGGTGGGGTTATAGTCTAAGGCAAAACCATTGGACATGCTGGTCTGGTCAAGGGATTACGCTCACAGTGTAAACAAAAACACATGTCAAAACAGATCATGCCCATAAGGTGTTTGACAAAATGCCAAGGGCACTTAGGCATTTCTTGGAGTGGCCAAAACTTCCAGAGTGGGGTCTCTTTAGATGAAAGAGAGGATGGTAAGGTTAGTTTGTCCAAAGCACAAACTTGCTAGTGCAAGTTTTGCAAAACTCCAATTCTGGACAGAAAGCAAATGACATTGTTGCAAGCACTTAGAATCATCCAATGGGTCCACTCTCCTGGACTTAAGTGTTTGGCAAGGAGGACTACCAGTAGGAAAAGGAATCATGGATCAAGGAGCAACTAAAAAGGTGGTTGTTGTACAAATCCTGAGGTTGGACCAGAATAGAAAAGAGGTTGATTCACTCAAAATTTTCAAAGAACAAAGCTGGGTTTTTGCCTAAAGTGGAATAGTATGCTCTTACTAACATCCCAAATTTTTGGTAGAAGTTTTAAAGAAATATTTGAATAGGTTGTAGTGTAAAAATGCTCTCTGGACCAGATTTGAAAATATGGTGTAGAGCTCAAAATATTCAATGGGCAGAAGAAATTTTTGCACAAAAGTGGTTCAAATACTCCATAAGACATCTCCAAATTTTGGTGGGATTTTTGAATGAATTTATAAAAGGGTTGTAGTACAAATGGGACCAACAAACTATGGGAGAACAATTTTTTCAAGAAAACAAAGATCAGGAAGAATATTATATAATTAATTCTTCTGATAAAAGAAAAGATTTTCTTGAGAGGGTAAACAAGTCCAATATCATAAGTGAAAGGTTTTCAACTTAGGGGACAACTCCAAGATAACCAAGAAAAGAATGGTTCTGAAATCAAGAAAAAGCAAGAAAAGGAAAGTTAAATTTCCTGGAAAGATTTTAAATTAACAAAACAAGGTTAAAATTTTTGGGGTGTCACACTGTTCATCTCCACCGTTGACCTCCTCCAGCCTCCACCGCGCGCTACTCCACCGGCTACTGTTCAACCACCCCTCCATCGTCTACTGTTCATCCAGCCCTCCACACCACGAGGTCCTGTTCTACCACCCCTCCACGGGCACCCCTCCACCGTCTATTGTTCATCCATCCCTCCACACCACTGGGTCCTATTCATCCAAAGGCAACGCCACCGCCCACTGTTCATCCCCCCCCCCCGCACCCCGCAACACTCACTGTTCATCCAATCGATCGGCTTCAGTTAGCAGCAGTAGCGGCGAATCGCCGATCGGGTTCGATTAATGTACCATCGATCGATCGCCGGGTTCGATAACGCATAGCCTGCGGTGCAATTGCTCGGGTTCGGGCGAGCCCAACGCCTCGCTTCGGGTTCGATTAGAGCCAACGCCGCACACACGCGCAGCACGCGTGTACGAGAGAATGCGCATCGCCGCCCCGACCTCCCACAAGAATCGGAACTCCCGAAATGTTCCTCCCCTCGCTTCTACCACGGGTTTTTCCGTCATGGACGGCCCAAAGAATGTCATGCAGCTGTGTCTCCGCCCGCCAGACGAAAAGCCCATTTTCTGTCATGATTTTTTGTCATAGAAGTAGGAGCCCACCACATCTATGATGATACCGGGTTTTGTCACAATTATCATCATAGAAATGTCATATGTATGACAGAATTTTTTTCGTTCGACCCAAAATGTCACGGATGTGTCTTTTTTTTGTAGTGGCACTACGCGCATGCTCCAAGGGGGATAGATTGGTAGGAAAAGACCATCGCTCGTCCCCGACCGCCACTCATAAGGAGGACAATCAAATAACACCTCATGTTTCAAATTTGTTACATAACGTTTACCATACGTGCATGCTACGGGACTTGCAAACTTCAACACAAGCATTTCTCAAATTCACAACTACTCAACTAGCACGACTTTGATATTATCACCTCCATATCTCAAAACAATTATCAAGCATCAAACTTTTCTTAGTATTCAACACACTCAAAAGAAAGTTTTACAAATCTTGAATACCAAGCATATTATTATTAAGCAAATTACCATGCTATTTATGACTCTCAAAATAATCTAAGTGAAGCATGAGAGATCAATAGTTTCTATAAAACAAATCCACCACCGTGCTCTAAAAGATATAAGTGAAGCACTAGAGCAAAACTATATAGCTGAAAAGATATAAGTGAATCACATAGAGTATTCTATCAAATTCCAATTCATGTATGGCTCTCTCAAAAGGCATGTACAGCAAGGATGATTTTGGTAAACTAAAAAGCAAATACTCAAATCATACAAGACGCTCCAAGCAAAACACATATCATGTGGTGAATAAAAATATAGCTCCAAGTGATATTACCGATGGAAGTAGATTTAAAGAGGGATGCCTTCCGGGGCATCCCCAAGCTTTGACTTTTTGGTGTCCTTGGATTATATTGGGGGTGCCATGGGCATCCCCAAGCTTAGGCTCTTGCCACTCCTTGTTTCATAATCCATCAAAAGATTTCACCCAATAATTGCCACTCCTTGTTCCATAATCCATCAAAAGATTTCACCCAATACTTGAAAACTTCACAACACAAAACTCAACAGAAATCTCGTGAGCTCCGTTAGCGAAAGAAAACAAAAGACCACTTCAAGGTACTGTAATGAACTCATTATTTATTTATATTGGTGTTAAACCTACTGTATTCCAACTTCTCTATGGTTTATGAACTATTTTACTATCCATAGATTCATCCAAATAAGCAAACAACACACGAAAAACAGAATCTGTCAAAAACAGAATCTGTCAAAAACAGAACAGTCTGTAGTAATCTGTAACTAACGCAAACTTCTGGAACTCCAAAACTTCAGCCAAAATAGGAAGACCTAGGCAATTTGTTTATTGATAAGAAGCAATTGGAATCACTATTTTATCACGTTCTGGTGAGTTTTAACAATTGTTTTCGTGAACCGAAAGTTTCTGGAAATTACAGCAAGATCAAATAACTATCATCCAAGAAGATCCTATAGGTTTAACTTGGCACAAACACTAATTAAAACATAAAACCACATCTAAACAGAAGGTAGATGGATTATTTATTTCTAAACAGAAACAAAAGCAAAAAATTAAAAATAAAATTGGGTTGCCTCCCAACAAGCGCTATCGTTTAACGCCCCTAGCTAGGCATAAAAGCAAAGATATATCTAGGTATTGCCATCTTTGGTAGGCAATCCATAAGTGGCTCTCATGATAGATTCATATGGTAATTTTATTTTCTTCCTAGGGAAGTGTTCCATGCCTTTATTTAATGGAAATTGGAATCTAATATTCCCTTCCTTCATATCAATAATTGCACCAATCGTTCTAAGGAAAGGTCTACCAAGAATAATAGGACAAGAAAGATTGCAATCTATATCAAGAACGATAAAATCTACGGGCACATAATTCCTATTTTCAACGATAAGAACATCATTAATCCTTCCCATAGGTTTCTTAATAGTGGAATCCGCAAGATGCAAGTTTTCATCAAAATCACGGAAATCTAGCAAATCGCACAAAGTTTTGGTAATAGTGGAAACACTAGCACCCAAATCACATAAAGCATAAAATTCATGATCCTTAATCTTAATTTTAATATTTGGTTCCCACTCATCATAATGTTTTCTAGGGATAGAAACTTCCAACTCAAGTTTTTCTTCATAAGATTGCATCAAGGCATAAACGATATGTTTGGTAAAAGCTTTATTTTGACTATAAGCATGAGGAGAATTTAGCACGGATTGCAACAAGGAAATACAATCAATTAAATAGAAACTTTCATAATTAAATTCCTTGAAATCCAAAATAGTGGGTTTAGCAACATCTAGGATTTTACTTTCTTCAATCCCACTTTTATCAATTTTAGCATCAAGATCTAAAAACTCTGAATTTTTAGAACACCTTCTAGGTAAAGGTGGATCATATTCAGTCCCATCATTATCAAGATTCATATTGCAAAACAAAGATGTTATAGGGGAAACATCAATAACTTTTAGATCTTCATCTTTATTTTCATAGGTATCCGGTTTAGCATCCATCTTAGTGACTAAGGTAGCCTGCTTATCCGAAATTTCAGTAGTCAACTTCTCAAGACGGGCAAATTGGGATCTTATACCATCAAATTCTTTATTCATATAACTCATAAAACTTTTTTGTTCCTTAAGCTCATTCCTGAAGAAATTATTGTGCTTAAATTGCAAAACCATAAAACTCCTGACGTTGCTTTCAAGGTGAAGATCACCAAATCTAGGTAGAGCCATCGTGACAAGCAAGCAATCCAACACACGAGCAAACAAAAAGGCAAGCGAGAAAAAGGCAAATGGAAAAGAGAGGGCGAATAAAACGGCAAGGGTGAAGTGGGGGAGAGGAAAACGAGAGGCAAATGGCAAATAATGAAATGCGAGAGATAAGGGATTGTGATGGGTACTTGGTATGTTGACTTTTACGTAGACTGCCCGGCAACGGCGCCAGAAATCTTCCTGCTACCTCTTGAGCACTGCGTTGGATTTACTTGAAGAGGAAAGGGTGATGCAGCAGAATAGAGTAAGTATTTCCCTCAGTTTTTGAGAACCAAGATATCAATCCAGTAGGAGGCTACGTGCGAGTCCCTCATACCTACAAAACAAATAGCTCCATGCAACCAACGCGATTAGGGGTTGTCAATCCCTTCACGGTCACTTACGAGAGTGAGATCTGATAGAGATGATAGATAATATTTTTGGTATTTTTGGTATAAAGATGCAAAGTAAAATAAAAGCAAAGTAAAAAGCAAAAGCAATAATAAAGTGTTGGGATATTAATATGATAAAGATAGACCCGGGGGCCATAGATTTCACTAGTGGCTTCCCTCAAGAGCATAAGTATTTTACGGTGGGTGTACGAATTACTGTTGAGCAATTGACAGAATTGAGCATAGTTATGAGAATATCTAGGTATGATCATGTATATAGGCATCACGTCCGAGACAAGTAGACCGACTCCTGTCTGCATTTACTACTATTACTCCACTCATCGACCGCTATCCAGCATGCATCTAGAGTATTAAGTTCGAGAAAACAGAGTAACGCCTTAAACAAGATGACATGATGTAGAGGGATAAATTCATGCAATACGATAAAAACCCCATCTTGTTATCCTCGATGGCAATAATACAATACGTGCCTTTCTGCCCCTACTGTCACTGGGAAAGGACACCGCAAGATTAAACCCAAAGGTAAGCACTTCTCCCATTGCAAGAAAAACCAATCTAGTAGACCAAAGCAAACTGATAATTCGAAGAGACTTGCAAAGATAACCAATCATACATAAAAGAATTCAGAGAAGATTCAAATATTGTTCATAGATAGACTTGATAATAAACCCACAATTCATCGATCTCAACAAACACACCGCAAAAAGAAGATTACGTCGAATAGATCTCCACGAGAGAGGGGGAGAACATTGTATTGATATCCAAAAAGAGAGAAGAAGCCATCTAGCTACTAACTATTGACCAGAAGGTTTGAAGTAAACTACTCACACTTCATCAGAGAGGCTATGATGATGTAGAAGCCCTTCGTGGTGGATTCCCCTTCCGGCGGAGCTCCGGAACAGGCCCCAAGATGGGATCTCGTGGATACAGAAAGTTGCGGCAGTGGATTTAGGTTTTTGGCTCTGCATCTAATCGTTTGGCGGTACGTAGGTATATATAGGAGGAAGGAGTACGTCGGTGTAGCAACTGGGGGCCCACGAGGCAGGGGGGCGTGCCCTAGGGGGGTGCACACCCCCCCACCCTCGTGGCCACCTCCTTTCTTTCTTGACGTGGGGTCCAAGTCTCCTGGATCATGTCCGGTGAGAAAATCACGTTCCCGAAGGTTTCATTCCATTTGGACTCCGTTTGATATTCCGTTTCTTCGAAACATTGAAATAGGCAAAAAAACAACAATTCAGGGCTGGGCCTCCAGTTAATAGGTTAGTCCTGAAAATAATATAAAAGTGGAAAATAGAGCCCAATATGGTCCAAAACAGTAGATAATATAGCATGGGGCAATCAAAAATTATAGATACGTTGGAGACGTATCAAGCATACCACCTGCGTGATGCGTCAGACATTCGCCTTGAGCCGAACCCCTGGAACGCGGCCAGACTCCGAAGATTCTATGCCTAAGCGCCGAACTCTTTGTTCGTCTCCTTCTCCCTACTGTTTCCATAATACCTTCTTTCTTCTTTCTCTCTCTTTTCGTTTTTTCTCTTCAGCCTTACAACTTCTGTGTAGCTAGACCGTGCACGCCCTCCCACTGATCTTTAAAAATGTACGTTCATTATACCTGGGGGCTTCTTGATAAGAAGCTTGCTATTATTATTCCCCGAGCATCAAGCTCATTACATATGCGCCTTTTTTCCATATGTACCTTTTCTTCACCATTATATGCATCGATATGACTTAAGTTTTGGCCAAGCTGGGTTGCCTGGCTCCTGTGCTTATGCCCTACATTCCCGTTAGTACAGCTAGGGCATAAAGGGAGCACCTCTGTGATTGTTACTGTCGGGTCATCCGGATGTGTACCTCAGACTGGGTGAAGCCGAAAGCTAGCGTTCTTAAGGGATTAATCGGTCGGTGGATTAAAGATGATTTTTGCATTTACTACATTGTGAACCCCCAGAAGTTAAAACATACTGCGATTTTTCACAGTTCGGACATGCGCATTAACGCATGCACACCTAGGGAAAGGAACCCTTAAAGGAACTATTCTCTCTGGAAGACGTTTCTTACAATCTTAATGTAATATAACATAACTAGCCGGATACTTGTCTGTTCAAGCAACTATGACCACTACACCTGGTTTCCATGCATACCCGATCTACTCGGCCGCTCTAGTATTCGGAAATACTCTGCACCTTCGGGTCGAGAGGTTGAAGCGAAAAGGTCTGCCATGACAATTGTTTTACAATTCATCTAGAGTTGCGTATGCAAAGGAAAGTACATAGTAACTTAGGACTCAAAAACTTCCTCCTCTATGCCGTCCAGCAGGCTATCTAACATACAATCCTGCTGGGAATACTTGGCGGCTACTTTTACTTGGTCATATACCAAACTAACGGGAACTTCTTTCCCATCTGACCCTAGAGGTCCGACCCGAGCCATATGATTTGGATCAAGTTTGGTGTACCACGTTTTCACCATGGCCCAGGCCTCTCGCGCACCTTCCTGGCGGGCCGATATTTTCCACAGTCGAAAGCGCCATCGCGCTCCCTTGAATAGCTCTAGTAGCTCCTCCATCTTTCCTGCGGGAGAGGCAGATGGCCACAAGGCCTTGGCAATGCTTCACATCGCCTGCCGAGCTTGCTCATGCATGCGCGATAGCTCTTGTAGTAGATCGCCCGAGAATCCGGACATCTCCTCTTCGGGACGGCCCGTCAGCATACCTACAAACGTAAACTGGATCAGTGCCTTCAGTTTCCGAACTATCACAAGGTAAGTTCAGCCACATACTGAATATGCCGCCTCGCAGCCTTTTGTTCTCCTTTACGGAGTCGGCCAATTGGGCCCGCACATCTTTCAGTTCTTCACCCAGTTGGGTATTTGAATCTTGGAGTTTGTTTTTCTCCTGTCTGACTCGGGCCAGCACCCGCTCGCCTGCGGCATGTAGTCTTTTCGACTCTTTTTCCTTCGGTTGATCTGACGATCCTGTTATGAGATAAGTCGCAGTGTTAATATAGTCGCTATACAATTACTATTTCTCGATGGAGGGAAGTATTACCGGAAGACGCCTTCTTGGATTTTTCCAGTTCGGCGGTAACTGTACTTAACTGTGTCCGGCAATTTTCTAGCTCTTGGGCCAGCAAGTCGTTCTTCTTAGAAAGAACTTGATTATGCAGCGATCATCAAATCAGTTGTACCAACTACTTTAAGTCTCGCGGGCTACTGCATATGTTTACCATACTCAGACACAGCAAACTTACCTGCACATCTTTTAAATGCTGCTTTGTGGCTCTGCTAAGCCCATCTCGAGCAGCTCGGATGTATGCATCAGCCGGGCTGAAGGCATTAAACGCCTCTTCCGAAAAGCGGGGGTCTCGTAAAATGGCCCTTCGGCGCCGATGATTCATGGCGCTCTCCACTTCCGAGTTGGTGACGGACATATTTTCCGAGCCCTCGGCCGAAGGACAGTCCGACATCACTCCCATATCAGCCCTCGTATCCTCAGCTGGGGCCGGATCCCGGCTGTTGGGAGTATAACTGGCCGGATCCCCGGACACAGTCCGGCGAACTCTTTTCCTGATACAGGACGAACATGAAAGTCACAGTTGGATGTGACTATTAAAAAACATATTTGCAAACCCATACCTCTTTGATGAGGGTCCGACCGTGTCTTTGTTTGCCTTCCTCTTCGAGGGCTTGCCCGTGCGGGAGCCGCTCTCTTCGGAGTCGCTCCTGAAGTAGCACGGTACATCGAACGCCTCCCCTTGGAAGCACGAGATAGTGCGGTGGGTGAGGCGGAATGAGGAAACCCTTTCGGGGGAGATGTTTCCTCACTACTTACGTGTGAAGCGGGGAGAAGACCAGGGTAGTCGGCGATGAAGGCCACTTCTGTGCCGTCGTAACTCGCCTGGTAAAACACCCGGCCTCGAGCACCACGAATATATCCGGATCCTCTTCGAATCCGGGGTCAAGGTCCCAATCGTGGCCCTCGGGCTGTGGGGTGGGGCTGTGAAGACCTTCGAAAATCTTTCGCCAGTGCTGTTATAAATGGATGGGTTAATGCTCATCAAAAATAGCTCGGGGAGTAGAATGAGTAGAGCAGAGGAGTTGGGGGCTTACCCAGCTAGGAGGACTATACATAGAGTATCCTTCCCTGTGTTTGATGCGCAGGAACTCCTCTTCCTCCCCTTTGAACAGCTCGGCCAATATTTTGGCCAGGGCGGCACGGGTGTCTGGACCCTTCCTGCTGCAGCGGGAGGCGTCATCTTCCCCATTATAGTGCCACATGGGAAGTCCTCTATATTGGATTGGCTGGACCCCCCGCACTATGGAGGTCGCCATTACTTCGACTATCGTATATCCGGACTGGGCGAGCATCTTTATCTTGCTCAAGAGTTGGCGAACCTCCGCGCTATCTTCCTCCTCGAAGCTCCAAGGGCGCCAGCTGTGGCGTTTCTTCAAAGGAACGCTTGTGAACTCAGGAAGACCCCTCCTAGCTGGGTCTGGAAGTACGATGTCCTCGATGTAGAACCACTCGGAAGTCCTCTTTTCAGAAGCCTTCTTTGGCGTGCGGGATAGGTATCCGGTCTCGGCAATGCGCCATATTTCGGCTCCGCCCACTTCAAATATCGATCCCTCATGGTTACGCGGGACAAGGCATAATAACTTCTCCACAGTTCAAAATGGGCTCACAACCCAGGAATAATTCGCATAAAGCGACATAACCCGCAATGTGAAGAATGGAGGCTAGAGTAAAGTTGTGCAGCTGGAGGCCATAATATTCCAGAAGCCCTCGAAGGAATGGATGAATTGGAAATCCCATTCCCCTTAGCAGATAGTTGACAAAACACACTCATTCCCCCCGGATGGATTGGGGAAATCCTCTGCCTGGGTTTTGCCGTCGAAGGAGGCCAACCCTGCTCGAACAGGGACCAGATCTGCAGGGGGAGAAATCCCTGCGTTTGCAGCTTCACCAGCTGACTGTGGGATACAGAGAACTTCTCCCAATCACCTCTCTCTAGGCCGCAGGGATGGAAGGAGGGGCTGGGAATGCTAGACATGTTGGAGTGTTCTCTCCTAGCAGCCTTTGAGGATTTTCTCCGAGAGATGATTGAATAGATCTGGGATCCAATCTCGTTAAATAGAAGTTGTCCCTCGCGTGGTCGGGGTGTTATGTGCAAAAATACCTTGACCTCTCGCATCCGCTCGACACGTGGAAGATGAAGTGGTTGGTACATAGAAGCCGAGGGGTACAACATTAAATGGAAGGCCGAATACACTACTTGAAGTCATCGGTGGAGGAACCCGCCTTGCAATGCCGAAGACGATCTATGCGCCGGACACCTCGTCATTAAAGACTGGTTCGGGGTCTACTGAGGGAGTCCTGGACTAAGGGGTCCTCGGGCGTCCAGCCTGTTAGCCATGGGCCGGACTAATGGGCTGTGAAGATACGAAGACCGAAGACTGCACCCGTGTCCGGGTGGGACTCTCCTGGCGTGGAAGGCAAGCTTGGCGACCAAATATGTAGATTCCTTTCTTTGTAACCGACCTTGCGTAACCCTAGATCCTCCCGGTGTCTATATAAACCGGAGGACTTAGTCCGTAGCAGGGAGATATACATTACCATAGTCATACAGGCCGGGCCTCTAGGGTTTTAGCCATTATGATCTGGTGGTAGATCAACTCTTGTAATACTCATATTCATCAAGATCAATCAAGTAGGAAGTAGGGTATTACCTCCATAGAGAGGGCCCGAACCTGAGTAAACATCGTGTCCCCTGTCTCCTGTTACCATCGACTTTAGACCCACAGTTCGGGACCCCCTACCCGAGATCCGCCGGTTTTGACACCGACAACAACCTCGAGGGTGACGAGCGCCGCCACATGACGGAGCGCGTCCAGCGGCTCATTGACGCGGCTGCCGAGCAGCAAGAAGCCGGCTGCCGCGCCGAAGAGCCCGACCGGCGGAATGACGACCCGCCTCCTCGCCGAGATCAAGGCGCGACCTCCCGGATGCCAACTGGTGGCGTCCGCGATAGACGAGACAAAGAGCCGTCTGTAGCCGTAGACGCACGCGCATCGCCATCAAGCGCGACCAAGATGGCCGCCCAGGAGCAGTAGAGCGATGGGACGATTTTCCGCATCCTCCTCCTCGAAGGGAGAGGCATGCTTCCCCGCCGCCTGTTGACCACCCAACTCTCGGCGACCGGCTGGGACACCGAGAGGGAATCGGAGAAAACGATGCCCGCCACCGGATTAACCGTCTCAATCGATCGCTAGCGCTAGAAGAAGAAGACACATTGGGCCCGCCTTGTTTCGACCCCCGCATCCGTGACGAGCCCTTTCCCAAAGGGTTCACGCTTCCATGAGATACACCCAAGTACAATGGCTCTGTGAAGCCGGAGGACTGGCTGGTTGACTACTCCACGTCCGTTAAGATAGCTAACGGCAACAAGCACGTTGCCGTGAAGTACGTTCCACTCATGCTCCAGGGCACGGCCCGGACATGGCTGAACAGCCTGAAGCCCTGCAGCGTCAACAACTTGGTAGATTTTACTGAAGTCTTTGTCCGCAACTTCACTAGCACCTACAAGCGGCCGTCCAAGCCTCGCCAACTCTCGTTGTGCGTCCAATGCCCCAACGAGTCCACCCGCGACTACCTGACACGGTGGGCTGAACTGCGCAACTCCTGTGAAGGGGTGCACGAGGTCCAAGCAATCGAGTACTTCACTGCCGGATGCCGAGAGGGCACCTTACTCAAGCACCAACTCCTCTGCGATGAGCCGGCCACACTCGATGAGCTACTGATCATAGCAGACAAGTACGCCACTGCCGACTCTTCCATGAAGTTGGAGCTCCGTGTAGATACTTCTGGGAAGGTGCTCCCTCCGGCTCCTCGGACGCCGGCTGGAGACAACAGTCGGCGCCCGCTGCCGAACGACAACAAGCGCAAAGCCCAGAAGCCAGCTTCCACCAGCCGGCAGGTGGCAACAGTCGGAGATCAACAACCTGAAGGGAAGCCATCCCCAAGCTTCAGAAAGGCAGCAAGCCAGTTTGGTTACCTGCTTTCTCCTTTGAGCAGACCCTTGATGCCCCCTGCAAGTTCCACAGCGGTGCGAAGCCGTCCAGCCATACCACTCGGAAATGCCACTGGCTTGTCTGCATCACCAAGGGAGAAGGACTCCCCCCACCGCCTGCAAGCCCGCCGGCTCTGCCTCCCCAGCAGCCGGCCACCCGTCCAGCAGTCGGCATGATCCAAGATGATTACCCCAAAGAGCATGGTGCATACGTTGTCTTCACCAGCGTTGCCAACGACAGACACAGCCGGCGTCAGCAGCATCGAGAAGTGAATGCAGTTGCCTTAACTACTCCAGAGTTCATGCACTCGTCTGACAAGCCTATCAGTTGGAGCCGGGCTGACCACCCGGAAGTAATGCCCTCCCTAGGTTCTTATGCCCTAGTTTTGGATGCCACCCTTGCAACAGAAAGGCGAGCTGCCCATTTCTCCTGGATTCTGATAGATGGCGGTAGGAGCATCAACATCCTTTACAGCGACACCATGGAGAAGTTAAAGATCAAAGAGAAGCAGCTGCTGCCCAGTCGGACTGTGTTTCATGGCATTGTGCCCGACTTTTCCTGCTCACCAATCCGCAAGGTCAAGATAGATGTCCTCTTCGGAGACAAGGATCATTTCCGTCAAGAAGCGATTTGGTTTGAGGTGGTTGAGCTGGAGAGTCCTTACCATGTGCTCCTAGGCCAGCCTGCCCTAGCCAAGTTTATGGCGGTGCCTCATTACGCCTACCTCAAGATGAAGATGCCAAGGACCAAGGGCATTATCACGATCAATGGGGACTATGAGAAGTCGTCCTCCTATGCTGCTGCCAGCAGCCGGCTGGCCGAGTCCCTCATGATTGTGGCTGAGAAGAAGCTCCACGACCGGGTGGTGGACATAGCCGGCAAGCAGCCGAGCCTGTCACCAGATCCCAAAGAGTCAAAAACCGAGGGCTCCTTCAAGCCGGCCAAAGAGACAAAGAAGATCCCCTTGGACCCTGAGCACCCGGAGAGGCACGCTGTCATAGGTGCCAACCTTGACAGCAAATAGGTAAGCGAGCTCGTCGATTTGCTCCGTGAGAATCGGGACATTTTTGCATGGTCTCCCAAAGACATGCCGGGTGTTCCGACGGATTTCGCCGAGCACAAGCTACATGTTAGAGCAGACGCCAAACCAGTCAGACAACCCCTCCGCTGACTGCTGGAGGACAAGAGAAGAATTGTTGGTGAAGAAATCGCTCGCCTATTGGCAGTCGGCTTTATCATGGAAGTTTTCTTCCCAGAATGGCTTGCCAACCCAATCCTTGTACTGAAGAAGAACAACAAGTGGCACATGTGCATTGATTACACCAGTCTCAACAAAGCCTGCCCCAATGATCCGTTTGCATTACCCTGGATAGATCAAGTGATAGACTCCACAGCCGGATGCGAGCTGTTGAGTTTCTTGGATGCCTACTCAGGTTACCACCAGATCATGCTGAACCCGGCAGACCGCCTGAAGGCGCCTTCATCACACCATTCGGAGCCTTCTGCTACCTGACCATGACATTCAGCTTAAGAAATGTCGGTGCCACGTTCCAGCGTTGCATGCAGAAGTGTCTCGTCAAGCAGCTCGACAGAAATGCCCACGTCTATGTAGACGATATTGTGGTGAAGACGGAGAAGCGCGGTACCCTCTTGGAAGATCTCAAGGAAACTATTGAAAATATGTGCCGTATTCAGATCAAGCTCAACCCAAAGAAGTGCATCTTTGGAGTACCAGCCGGCCAGCTCCTTGGCTTCCTGGTCTCATAGCGCAGCATCGAGTGCAACCTTGTGAAGATCAAGGCCATCGAGAGAATGGAGAAACCCACCCGACTGAGAGATGTCCAGAAGTTCACTGGCTGTTTGGCATCCATCAGCCGCATCATCAGTCGGCTGGGCGAGAAGGCTCTTCCCCTGTACCAGCTCATGAAGAAGACCACTCATTTCGAGTGGAATGACAAGGCGGATGAAGCTTTTCTCCAACTGAAGAAGATGTTGACCACACCGCTTGTCTTGGCGGCTCCGGCTGCTAAAGAACCTATGTACCTTTACATTGCCGCCACCAGCCGGGTGGTCAGCATTGTTATGGTGGTAGAACACCCAGAAGACAGCAGGTCACAGCCGGACCAGAGGCCCATGTACTATTTGAGCGACGTGTTGTCAGCCTCAAAGCATAACTACCCTCACTACCAAAAGATGTGCTACGGCGTGCACTTTGCCGCTAAGAAGCTGAAGCCATACTTTCAAGAGCACCCAATCACGGTTGTCTGCACTTCCCCACTTGCCAAGATCATTGGCAACAGAGATGCATCTGACCGGGTGGCCAAATGGGCCATCGACTTGGCCCCGTACACCATCTTTTACCAGCCACGCACCGATGTCAAGTCCCAAGCACTGGCCGACATCCTTGTTGACTGGGCCGAGACCCAGTACCTGCCGCCAGCTCCAGACTCCACCCATTGGTGGATGCACTTCGATGGCTTAAAGAAGCGCACCGGCTTGGGAGCTAGTATTGTTCTCACTTCTCCCAAAGGTGACAAGCTCAGATACACATTGCAAATCCACTTTGCCGCCTCCAACAATGTAGCCGAATATGAAGCACTAATATACAGCCTCCGGTTGGCCAAAGAGATCGGCATCCGCCGGATTCTGTGCTATGGCGACTCCGACTTGGTGGTCCAGCAGTCGTCTGGCGACTGGGACGCCAAGGATGCAAACATGCCGAGCTACCGCTTCCTCGTCCAGCAACTCAGCGGATACTTTGAAGGGTGTGAGTTCCTTCACGTGCCACGAAACGACAACGAGCAGGCAGACGCCTTGGCACGGATCTGCTCCACCCATCAAGCAATACCAGCCGGCGTTTCCCTTCAGTGCCTCCGCAAGCCGTCGATCAAGCCTTCTCCAGAATCTGAGTCCATCTTCGTGCGGCTCCTCCCGGCGGTCGGATCCGACTCGAGGGCTGCAGCCGGCACTGGGGACTTGAAGAGGTGGCGTGGCGGGGACTGGCGATCGCACCCGGCCCGGGGACTTCACAACCCAGCCCGGGGGCCGCAGCAGTCGGCCCAGGGACTTCACCAAGCGGCTCGGGGACTGCAGCAGTCGCACCCGTCCCGGGGACTCCACAACCCAGCCCAGGGGCTGCAGCAGTCGGCCCGGGGACTTCAATAACGCAGCAAGCGGCAACCGATTCCAACCCACCGGCACCCAACCCAACCACACTCGTACAAGTGGCCGTAGAAGAAATTCAAGCACCATCATGGGCAGAGCCCATCCTCAAGTTTCTAGTGAACAGAGAGCTGCCGGCCGATGAGATCTCGGCCAGGCAAGTGCAGCATCGAGCAGGAGCCTACACGATAGTAAACAGAGAGCTCGTCAGGCGCAGTGTGACTGGAGTCTTCCAGCGCTGCGTAGAACCAGAGAAAGGCCAAGCAATCCTCAAAGATATCCACCAAGGCGAGTGTGGCCACCACGCGTCTTCCAGATCCCTCGTTGCCAAGGCTTTCCGCCATGGTTTATTTTGGCCGACTGTGTTGCAAGACGCCAAGGAACTGGTCAAGCATTGCAAAGGGTGTCAAAAATTCAGCTCCCAGCACCATCTACCGGCCTCTGCACTAAAGACCACCCCCCTGGCCTGGCCCTTCGCCGTCTGGGGATTGGATATGGTCACCAAGTGGATTGAAGCAAAGCCAATCAAGAAGTTCACCAAGTTCACCAAGTGGATTGAAGCAAAGCCAATCAAGAAGTTGAATGGTCCGACTGTTGTGACCTTCATCGTAGACATCACCACCCGGTACGGAGTACCGCACAGCATCATCACCGACAATGGCACAAACTTTGCCAAAGGAGCCTTGGCCCGTTTCTGCGAGACACAGGGCATCCGACTGGACTTAGCGTCCGTTGCCCATCCGCAGTCAAACGGCCAAGTCGAGCGAGCAAACGGCCTCATCCTCTCCGGCATCAAGCCCCGACTGGTCGAGCCACTGGAGCGGTCGGCCGGCTGCTGGATCGACGAGCTGCCGGCCGTCCTCTGGAGCCTCCGCACCACTCCGAACAAATCAACCGGCTTCACTCCATTATTCCTTGTGTACGGTGCCGAGGCCTTCATCCCAACTGACATTGAGTTTGACTCACCTCGCGTCACCATCTACACGGAGGTAGAGGCGAAAGATGCGCAAGAAGATGGCATGCATCGATCTGCTGGAAGAGGGTCGGCTGTTGGCACTCAGCCGGTCCGCCATCTACCAGCAGAGTCTGCGCCGCTACCACAATCGGAAGGTCAAGCGAAGATCCTTCCAAGAGGGAGACCTTGTGCTCTAGCTGATCCAGCGAACAGCCGGCCAGCACAAGCTCTCGGCCCCTTGGGAAGGCCCCTTCATCATCAGTAAAGCATTGGGCAACGACTCCTACTACCTCATCGATGCTCAGAAGCTAAGAGCACGCAACAGAGATTATTCAGGCAAGGAAACAGAGCGCCCATGGAACGCGAATCTCCTTCGAAGATTTTACAATTGATTCAGTATGTACCACGCTACCTTTTGTATTAAGTACAAGACATCGGGGCCCTCGAGGAGCACTAGGGGGCTACCCCTTTTATCTATATGATAAATTCTATGCCTATGAATGTGTTATTGCATTATTTCGCCTGGCACCGGGTTCGACCAGTCAGCCCGGGGGCTTGCCGCCTTGTACTATGTCAATGCTAACTGCAGTCGGACAAGTAGTGTGCCGGCACCTAAGCCTTCTCTTGCCACAAGCCGCAACTCACAGAGCGACTGACCGGGCGACAAGAGATAAAGGCAGGAAACGATGCCCACACGAAAAATGGCTAAGGACTATGGCATTTGCGTTGGCCAAGACGACTCTTCCCTCCTCCGACCGACTGCTGAGCAGCCGGCCGGCCAGTCTCTAACTTAATTTGCTACACTCTACCAAATGGCTAAAGTACTTGCCTTCCCAAAACGGCCAAGTACTTGACCCAGCCACAGACCGCAGAGCGGCTGTCCGGCTGGCAAGGCGGCAGCCAAGGGAAGGCGGCAAAGGAAAAAGCCATAGGAGTAGAAAAGCAAGACAAGTCGAAAATCGGCAGAGACAACTTTTTACAGCAAAAGTCCCTTGGCCAGCATATAACGGAGTTAGAATACACCCCTAGTGGGTGGAACTGCACGGACTTAACAATTGTTGTTCAAGCGGTTACAAAGCAGGAAAAAGAAAAGATAACTTGGCCGCCTAGCCATAGGAGCAGTAGCCAGAGGAGCAGTAGCCAGATCGGAGGGGCCGGTGGAGGTAGAGGCTCTGGGTGGTGGAGCGGCCGCCTGGTGGGTCTTGGCCTGGTCAGTGTCGGCAGCAGTCGGCTCACCGGCACTTTCCGTTGGTCGAGACTTGGTCAGGCTGAGGCCGGCCGTCGTCTTCACCATCTGGTGCATCGTCCTCGCCGTCCTCGTCCTCATCTTCCTCCTCCTCGCCCTCATCGCTGGAGGCGATCTCCTCCACCGAGTCCTCACTGCTGTCTGGATTCAGCCCGAACCAGTTAGGCGGCACCTCGGCGCCCGCGTCGTCCAGCTCGAGGAGGAAGACGCTAGTGTCCATGTACTCAGCGATAGCCGCGGCGCGGTGATAGAGCTGGGGCGCCACCGCCTACAACTCCTCGCCGGCTTCAGCACGGAGAGTGGCCAGCTGGTCCAAGTTCAGCCCAGGGTACCACCCCTTGGCGAACTCCAGGGCTCGCCGTTCACCTGCCCGCGCGGGGGAGCCCTTCCACGCCTTGGAGCGGCCGATGGCTACCTCCAACCAGTCGGAGGTCTGGCTGGCAGTGCGCAAAAGGGGAGTACCTGGCCAGAGGGAGGAGACCACCTAGGCCCCAGCATGCTGAAGACGGCGGAGAGCCTGATGCGCCGGCTGGAGACGAGCCTGGATGGCGAGCATCTGCTAGGCAAGGGTCCGAGGGGCGTTGGGCACGATCGTCACGCTAGCCAACTTCCGCTCGTCGCGATGAGGCTCGACGGCTTGTTTGGAGGCAACAGAGTAGCCAGGGAAGTATTCTGCCCAAGAGAAGAAAATAAAAGTGAGAAGTCGGAGGCCGGCTTGCAGGACAAACCGGCACGAAGAAGAAGGAAAAGAGCAACTTACCATCGAGCATGTCCTCGATCTCCCCATAGCCAGCCGACAGGGCCTTCTCCTTGTCAACCCAGTTCGAGCGACAAGTCTCAAACTCGGCCTGGAGCTACTCCTCCGCATCTTTGTGCTCCTGCAGCTCTGCCTGGTGCTTGTCCGCATGGTCAGCCAGCTGTTTGGCCAGGCGGTCATGCTCCTGCTCCGCCTTGAGGCGCTCCTCCTCCTTGGCATGTAGTGCGGTTTGAGCTTCGCCCATTTGCTGCCGCAAGGTGGCATTGGCTCCTGTAGAAGACAAGAGAGAGAAGAAGCAGGAAGTCAGCAAATCAACAAGGAAAGAAGTAGTTGCCGAAAGATCAGACCCAACTGCACAACAGTCGGCCCGAATCTCGGGGGCTACACGCCGCGGGTGCGCTGACGTGCCCCCGCGAAGGATTGAGCAATTCAACAAAGAAATAAGAAAGGTGGTTGCCGGAAGATCCGTCCCGACTGCTCAGCAGTCAGCCCGAATCTCAGGGGCTACACCCCGCGGGTGCGCTGGCGCGCCCCCGCGAGAATGAGGAATGGAGTGCTTACTCTTGCTATCCGTCATCTCAGTGGTCCGCTTGGCCAGCTCCTTGACGTGGGAGTTGTAGGCGACTGCACGAATGTTGTGGTAGTCCTTCCACAGAATCAACGGTCAGCACTTGGAACTCGCCTTTAAGTTCCAAGCCGCCTGCTCAGCAGCCGGCCCAGAACTCGGGGGCGCGCTGGTGCGCACCCACAAGAGATTGCAAAGATTAAAAGCAAAAGCATAAGGAGCATACCCGACGGCGGCTTGCGATGCCAAGAACTTCTCTGTGTAGTCCTTGAGGGCGTCGCCTTGGGCCTGAAGCAGGGAGTGAACTTCCTGTGCAGCCTTGTTCAGGACGCCCATCCCGCCCCCAGACGTCCACTCCCGCGGGACGGCACTAGTGGCCTCCGCTTTCGGGACCGACGAGTTGGAGGCTACGACTTCCTGAGGCCGCGGCGCTGAAGTCGCCTTCATCACACGTCGCCGCGACGGAGTGCGAATGACGGCAGTCGCCCCCACAACCAGCTCACCGCCGACTCGAGGCGCCGACGGCGCGTCAGTCTGACTGCCCTAAGCCTTGGCAGCTGGCGCCTGTTGGGACGCCTCCGTCCTCGGGATGACGGCATCGCCTTCCTCCCTCACCATGACCGGCTGGTCGTTGCCGGCCCCTCCAGTCGGCGCCGGGACCCCTGTCGCCGGCAGCATGGAGCGCGGCGGAATGACCAGCTGTGGAGCTTGGCCACCCGTGGCTGCTCCTGCTTGTGCTTTGGCGGCTGCGTCCGCTTGGGCCTTGGCCGCCTCCTCCTCCTGGGATTTGGCCGCGGCGTCAGCAAGGGCTTTGGCCGTCGCATCCGCCTCCTCCTGCGCAGCCTTGGCCGCATCCGCCTTCACCTTCTCCGCCTGCTCCTTCTCCTCGCGCGCCTCTCGCGTGTTCTTTTTCGTCGCCTTTCGGAGGTCGGCGAGCGGGTGTATGCGGCGGGTGCTGGCGGAGCCCTCCCTTCCCTCGATGATGGAGGCGGAGGTCGACCGCTCAAGAGAGAGAGGGGCTCTGATTCAAGCAAAACAAGACAAAATCAGAAGAAATTTGCAAAAAGACAAAGGAAAACACAAGAAGAAAAAACACTTACGCGCACACCATCGGCAACTGCTACGGGGCCCTCTTGAACTGGGCTGCCTTCGCGGCAGACTCCTCCCTCCTGGTCACCGCGGCCGAGCCCTTGTGCTTCTTCGGCCGACCGCCTTGCAGCTGCGTGCCGGCTCGGCACTTCAGTGCGCCTCCTGGTGCGGATGGCGCCGCTGAGGAGCTCGCCCCGGTCTTGTTGGCGACCGGCTGGCGGCGCAGATCAACCTCCTCCTTGTCGTCACCTGAGCACATCTCAAGGCCGCCTCCCCCGCCGGAGGCGCCTGCCCCGTCGCCACCGCCTGTAGCGTCGTCTTCAAAGGCGACTGCCCCCAAGTCGGGATCGTCCGCATTGCTCATAGCTTGGTCTGGCAGGAACTCCTCGCCTTGTGCCGGGGCGTCGGCCGCCTACTGGGTCGTGAGGAGCTGCGACATGCCTGACTGATCAGTCGACAAAATGGAACTTGACAAAATAATAAAAAATCAAGAAAGAAAGGAGAGTCCGGAGCTTACGGCAGGAGGCGGATGTGCGTGGGAGTATGGCTGCTTGCCGAACTGCTAGTTCGACTTCGAGAGCTTGAGGTTCGCGATCTCGTTGACCATGGAGGCCACCTCCACGACCAACATCTCACGGGTGGACAGCCGACACGGGTCCTGGTGCCCACTCATTTGACCAATCATGTGAGGCCGGCCCTGGAGGGGGAGAACCAGGCGCACCACGAAGGCCGTCAACAAGTCAGACGCCTGGATGCCCTCCAAGTCCGTCATCTCCTTGAGCCTGGGGACGGCGATGGTGGAGGCGGGCGACAGGTGCTTCGGCTTGAAGGCCCAGTTGGTGGCGGCTCGACTGGCGGGCCGGCTTCATAGGCCGGCAGGTTGACGAAGTCCAGCGCCGGGTTGTCGTTCTTCATATAGAAGTATGAATTTTGCCACAGCTTGACGGACTGGGTAAAGGTGATGGCCGGGAAGCGGTTGCCGGCTCCTGGGCGCCGCACCACCCTGAAGGCGCCGCACTGAGCCGGCTCGTCCTTGGCGGAGCCGCCGAGTTTGGTGTAGAAGCATTCTCCCCATAGCTCGAGAGTGGGGAGGACGCCGAGGTAACCCTCACACATCATGACAAAGGCCGACAGCAGCACCACCGTGTTTGGCGTAAGGTGGTGTGGCTGAAGATGGTAGAACTGAAGGAAGGAGCGGAGGAAGCCACTCGTTGGCGGGCCGAAGCCCCGGAGGAAATGCGAGCGGAAGATGACGCGCTCGCCTTCCTCCGGCGCTGGCGAGATCTCCTTCTCCGGTGGGACACCATCCTTGACGTAAGCCTCGCCGGGCAGCCGCCGCGTGTTGCGGAGGTAGACGATGTGGTCTTCAATGACGTTCGAGCCGTCCCAGTCGCCGGCTCGCGCACGCGCCATGGAAGCTCGAGGTCGATGGAGCGGTGGCGCGGCGGAAAGGCCGAGCTTGGTGACGAAGGGCCGCGGTGGCGCTTCGGCAAGTCGCGGGAGTGCAGCAGCAGTGGAAAGAGAGAAGAGGAGGAGCAGAGCAAAGGGAGAGGAGGGCACGTGAGCCAGAGTCGCCCCGCTCCTCCCCCTACTTATAGCCCTGGGCTGCGAAGCCGAGGGGACGGGGCATGGGGATCGTGGGATTAACTGTGCCCACGACCCCACGACTCCTCATTTACACTACAATAACGGCGTGGAGTATTCACGCCACGGAATCCCAACCATCAGCCTCAGCCACAGCGGATCCTCGCGTGGGTCGAGGCCCGGTAGTGGTGGGACCCGGCCTGCGGTGATGTCCCATCGCGCGCGTGGGCTGGCAGACGGCCTGGCTGGCTGGTGACATGTGGCGTGCAATCGACAGGCGGCAAGACTGGCGACAGGCTGGCACATCACCCAGCTCACGCCAAGGCGTTTCAAAAACCACCAGATGGCTTGCCTGGTCATATCCGACTCCTAGCAGTCGGTGCTTCAGAAGACGAACGGAGCAAGATCAAATAAAGCGGTTGGAGTAGGAAGCTCCCGAGGCTCCTTCCTTTCGTCAGCTGCGGAGCCTCATCAGCTTCGGGGACTACTGTCGGAGTAATTGGCCACGAGTAGCCTCATCGGCCCCCCATGGCGCTTCAAGACATCAGGGCCGGCTGCTCGCCCAAGATTTAAAGACACAGGCGCCGCCTCCTCACGGCCGGCTGGTCCAAGCAGCCGCCTGCCAGGAGACGGCAAATCCTAGTAGGCGGCCACGAGGTGGGCCGGCTCCTAGTAGGCGGCCTCCAGAGAGGTCGGCTCCTACCAAGCAGCCCTAGGCGTCCTCAGAGTTTGCACCCGCATAAATGCGATGAGACAGGGCGTGGGTACAGCACGCCTTGTGTAGCGACCCGACCTCAAACGGTCATGTCTTTATGCTTCAGTGTCATCCCTGGATCGGTAATGCTGACACACACAGTACTTGAAAGATTTATAAGAGAGTAGCAATCACACACTTATTACATCGAATGTCTCAAAAGAGAACTTATTACAATAAATATGGCTTAAGGCCATCTAATACGATAACAACGGAAGGCTTGGAGATAGAGTGAGTCCATCAACTCCAACGGCATAGCTGAGCTGCACGACAATGACCTAACGAACCTTACTCCTCGTCTGAAAAGTCTGCAACATAATACGTTGCAGCCCGAAAACGGGTCAGCACATGTAATATGCTGGCAATATAACACAGTAGAGCAAGAACAGAATAATGCTATCACTACATGCATATTTGGCTGGTGGAAAGCACCATGGTTATAGTTTTTGCGAAAAGCCAATTTTTCCCTACAACAAAGGAATAGATTTTAATTTAACTATCATGGTAGTTGAAACATCATTGAGATGGTTCCTCCAACTCAATCTCAATTAAAGTAATTAACAACCCAACAATATTAATTAAGAGTGATGAGATACTTAAGATACTCCAAGTACTAGATACTCAGGATTGTCCATAACCGGGGACACTGCTAACCATGATTAGATTGTACACTCTGCAGAGGTTTGCACACTTTTCCCCACAAGACTCAATCGCCTCCGTTGGATTTCTCGCACTACATGGCGTTTGAGAAACGGATGACCGAGACACAATCTTTCAGAAACATTAACTCTCTACTCCGGGTAGACCATACCAAACCTACAACCCACTACCTGCTGATCTACCTCTTCGAGAGCTTCACGTAACTTACTCAACTATGCTAGAGCCCATAATAGCTTGTGGCTGCACACGAAAGTTTCTAGCATGAATCATCTCAGTTCCCTTTGAGCCTGGGTGGCGGTCCATAGGAAGATCACGTAACCCCGGATTTCCAAAAATATGACAACACCTTTGGATTCTCCAGGTGCCTCAATCCACCTAGATGTGTATTTAAGTTGCCACCTTAAGTTGAACCATTAATTAACAATCTCACATCTATCATGGATTTCACTCACCCAAACCACGTCTACGAGGATAGCATAGCAATATAAGCAACGCGTACGAGTAACTCCCAAGGGTTTGAATATAACAGGGCAATAGGTTCTACCTCATCAACTACTTCCCAACCCACATGTTAATGACATCCTAATCATGCAATGTTTGAGGGTTGAAACTAATGCATAAAAACTGGGTATGGAAAGAGTATGATCAATGTGTTACTTGCCTTGCTGACGATCCGCGAAACCTAGGGACTCGTAGTAGCACGCTTCGCACTCCGGGAATTCTATCGTAAAAAACAATAGCATACATAAGCAATCAAGCAAAGATGCACAGGAAAAACTCAAATAAGAGCGATCGACCAGAAAGTTCAACTTAAGAACTCCGTTTTGCAAAAAGAATCAAATCAAACGAAGCAACGAAACTCAAATGGCGAAAGAAACAAGATCCGTTTACTAATCTAAACTAAAGTCAAATTTTACAGTATCAAAATCTTGTTTAAGTTGATTAAACAGAAAGAGGGTCTCGAGACGAAGATCTAGGCGCTTGAATCGCCTGATTCCGATAAACGAGCGAAAAGATAAACTAAAACGAAAATCGGATCAGAAATCGCGATCAAGAATAATCGCGGATAAATCCGTGAAAAAGAAAACTGACGAACATGCTAATGAACGAGCGTTCGTTATCTGTAACTAACGAGCGAAAACCGTTCGTTGAAATGAACGTACGGACGAACACCCGCTAAGCAGAAGAACCGGGAAAAACCGGCGAATGGATCTAAAAAACGAACTATGGTTTTTTAAAAACACCGAATCAATTTTCTAGAGAAAACCGGCGGCGGCGAAACGGCGCGGTACCTCTCGGCGAGCTCCGCGAGCCGGGCTCAGCGACAGGCGGCTTATGGGCAGCGGCTGACGGCGGCGCTCGGCTCAAAAGGGCTGCGGTGAGGCGGGGTTTATGGTGGTGGCGGGGGCTAGGGCGGGGTGGGGTGGCTTGGAGGAGGGGCCAAGGCGGCGGCGGGGCAGATGGGCCGGCCCGACTGGGTTTCGGCCCAGTCGGCGCTTGGGAGTTTTTTTTAAATAATTTCACCGAACAGAAAATAAATCCCAGAAAATAAAATAAAAATCTAAAAATGCGAAAACAAATTTTCACCGTCTAAATAAAATATTTGGAACAAGATGAACATTTTCTTGGCCCTAAAGTGTAATTTTGAAAACGTGCAATTTTTCTAATGCAAATAAAATCCGATCGAAATCAAATAAAATCAATTAATTGATTTTAATATTTTCCCTCCAATATTTCAATTATTTTGGAGTATTCATATTATCTCCTCTAATATATTTTATTATGAAATACTTTTCGGAGAGAAAAAATAATTAAAACCAAAATCCTCGTTTCAATATTTGATAAAAATCAAATATGAAAACCGGGAAATCCCCAACTCTCTCTCCGAGGGTCCTTGAGTTGCTCAGGATTTCGAGGATCGCGAAACGAAATGCAATAAAATATGATATGCATGAATGATCTATGTATAACATTCCAAATTGAAAATTTGGGATGTTAGAAACCTACCCCCCCCCCCTCCTTAAGATGAATCTCGCCCTCGAGAGTCGGGTTGGATAGAAAATAGGTGTGGGTGGTCTTTGCGAAGATCATCCTCTCTTTCCCAGGTGGCTTCATCCATGGTATGGTGGCTCCACTAAACTTTGCAAAACTTAATAACCTTGCTGCGGGTGACTCGACTGGCAAACTCAAGAATCTTAACTGGCTTCTCCTCATAAGTTAAATCACTGTCCAACTGAATCGCTTCCAAGGGTACTGTATCTCTAAGCGGTATATCGGCCATCTCAGCATGACACTTCTTCAACTATGAAACGTGAAACACATCGTGAACTCCTGATAGTCCTTCAGGTAACTCCAACTTGTAGGCAACTTCTCCCATACGTTCCAAAACACGATACGGTCCTACAAATCTCGGGGCTAAATTTCCCTTAACTCCAAAACGTTTCACTCCTCGCAAGGGTGATACTCGCAGATATGCTCTGTCTCCAATTTCATAAGTTACCTCCTTGCGTTTCGAATCTGCATAACTCTTCTGCCTGGACTGAGCTATCTTCAGTCTATCCCGAATCAGCTTAACTTTCTCTTCAAACTCCTTGATCAAGTCTGGTCCAAACAACTGCTGGTGTCCTACTTCATCCCACATCAACTGTGTTCTACACCTTCGTCCATACAGGGCTTCAAACGGTGCCATCTTCAGACTGGCTTGGTAGCTATTGTTGTATGAGAACTCTGCGTAAGGCAAATTGTCATCCCAACTAGATCCATAATCCAACTCACAGGCTCTCAACATGTCTTCCAGAATCTGGTTGACTCTCTCGGTCTGTCCATCCGTCTGCGGGTGAAATGCTATACTGAACTCCCATCTCGTTCCCAAAGTCTGGTGTAGCTGATGCCAAAACTTTGAGGTAAACTGTGTTCCTCTATCTGATACGATGGTCCTCGGAACTACATGCAGACATACGATCCTGGACATATATATCTTGGCCAACTTCGCACTCGTATAAATTGTTTTCACTGGGATAAACTGTGCCACTTTGGTCAAGCGATCAACTACTACCCATATAGAATCATATCCTGATTTGGTCCTGGGTAATCCGGTGATGAAGTCCATGCCAAGTTTATCCCACTTCCATTCGGGTATCCGCATAGGCTATAACAATCCTTCTGGCTTTTGATGCTCTGCCTTCACTCTCTGACATACATCACATACGGCTACATACTCGGCAATATCCTTCTTCATACCCGTCCACCAGAAACGTTCCTTCAAATCCAAATACATCTTGGTGTTCCCGGGGTGTATTGAGTATGGTGAGTCATGAGCCCCTTGAAGTATTAACTTCCTGATCTCTGGGTCATTGGGCACATAAACTCGGTCCTCAAACCATAAGGTATCGTACTCATCCTCACGAAAACCTTTGGCCTTTCCTTTTCTCATTTTCTCCTTTATCTCAGCAATCTCTTTGTCATCCTTCTGAGCTTCTCGAATTTTGCCCAACAATGTAGACTGAACCTCCATTGTTGTAACAAAACCTCTAGGAACAATCTCTAATCGAAGTTCCATGATATCCTCTGCTAACTCCTTTGGCAATCCCGTACTCTCTAGGATATTAGCATGACTTTTCCGGCTCAAAAGCGTCTGCTACGATATTGGCCTTGCCAGGATGATAGTGCAGCTTCATATCATAATCCTTTATAAGCTCCAACCATCTCCTCTGTCTAAGGTTTAGTTCCTTCTGTGTGAAAATGTACTTCAAACTCTTATGATCCGTGTACACATCACAACGGTTTCCAATAAGGTAATGTTTCCAAGTCTTCAACGCATGCACTACGGCTGCTAGCTCCAAATCATGCGTGGCATAATTCAATTCGTGCGGTTTTAGTTGTCGTGAGGCATATGAAACAACTCTTCCGTCCTACATAAGCACACTTCCAAGTCCTAAGCGAGAGGCGTCGCAATACACTTGGAAATCCTTATGTATATCTGGCAGTGTCAGCATTGGGGCTGTAGTCAAACGTTTTGCATCTCCTGGAAACATGCCTCGCAATCTTCCATCCATTTGAACTTTGTATCCTTCTTCAATAACTCCGTCATCGGCTTCGCAATATTGGAAAAATTCTCAATGAATCTCCGATAGTATCCTGCGAGTCCAAGAAAGCTGCGGATCTCGCTAATTGAAGTGGGTGCCAACCATTCAGTGACTGACTGAACCTTAGTGGGGTCTACAGCTATACCTTCTCCCGATATAACATGTCCAAGGAATCCGACTTCCTTCAACCAAAACTCGCATTTGCTAAACTTGGCATACAACTGGTGTTCTCTGAGTTTCTCGAGAACTAAGCGCAAATGCTCCTTGTGCTCCTCTTCATTCTTCGAGTATACCATTATATCATCAATAAACACCACAACGAACTTGTCCAGATACTCCATGAACACCTTGTTCATCATGCTCATGAAGTAGGCAGGGGCATTAGTCAGTCCGAAAGACATGACAGTATATTCATACAGCCCGTACCGTGTGGTGAATGCTGTCTTGGCTATATCCTTTTCTCAAATCTTCAACTCGTGGTATCCTGATCGTAGATCGATCTTCAAAAACACCTTAGCTCCTTGCAGCTGATCAAACAGATCATTGATCATCGGCAGTGGGTACTTGTTCTTGATCGTCACCTCATTCAAGGCCCGAAAGTCAACCACCATTCTTAGGGACTTATCCTTCTTCTCAACCAAAAGCACTGGGGTTCCCCATGGTGATGAACTCCGTCGAATGTAACCTTTCTCCAATAACTCCTTGACCTATTTCTTAATCTCCTCAAGATAATTTGCGGGCATCCGATAGGATCTCTTGGATATTGGCCCTATACCTGGCAATAGCTCTATCAAAAACTTGATGTCTCGATCCGGTGGCATGCCTGGTAACTCCTCTGGAAACACATCCATGTAATCCTTCACTACAGACACTTCCTCTTGAACAACTCCCGTGAGAGTATTCACTTGGCTCCTCCTAGGCACATGCCTAGATACATACTTAATCCTTTTTCCCTCCGGGGTGGTGAGATAAATCGACTTACTAGCACAGTCAATGCTTCCTACATACTTTGACATCCAGTCCATACCTAATATCACATCCAATCCTTGTGACTCCAAGATTATTAGGTCAGACGGAAAAACATGGGTGCCAATGGTTAGGGGTATCTGGTCGCACCATCGACTAGCCATATATTCTGCTCCAGGTGAACTCACTAACAGAGGGGTCCTAAGAGTTTGGGTTGGTAGTTTAAACTTATCCACGAATCCCTTTGATATGTCTGAATGCGATGCACCAGTATCAAAAAGAACAAGAGCGGTAAATGACTTAACCAAAAACATACCTATAACCGCGTCAGGCTCCTCTTCAACCTCCTCCATGTTAACGTGGTTCACTTGTCCTTTGTTGAATGGATTGGGCTTCTTCCCAACACTCCAATTTCTGTTTCCATTCTTCCCTTCAGGGCACTCCGTGCCATAGTGTCCAGTCTTTCCACACTTATAGCAAGTAATGTGACTTAGATCTCTTTTGGCGGGTGTGGCTGGATTGGGGCGGTTCTGATTGTTGCTAGTTCCGTTCCCATTCCCATTCTTAGAACCATTGTGGTTATGTGAACTTCCTCTGGTGTGGTTATGACCTCCATGGTTATGAACAAGTCCTCCCAAGTTTGGGGTTAGGCGAGGCTTCTGCTGAGCTCCTGAATTATACCTCCCTTGTCCATACTTCCTCTTACGGCTCTGTAGGATCGAAAGTATGTCTAGAGGGGGGGGGGGTGATTAGACTACTTGACCAAATAAAAACTTATCCTTTTCCCAATTTTAGTTCTTGGAAGATTTTAGCAACTTTAGAACAAGTCAAGCAATCTGAACAGAATTCAAGCAAGCATGCAAAGAGTATATGAGCAGCGGAAAGTAAAGCATGCAACTTGCAAGAATATCAAGGGAAGGGTTTGGAGGATTCAAACGCAATTGGAGACACGGATGTTTTTGTCGTGGTTCCGATAGGTGGTGCTATCATACATCCACGTTGATGGAGACTTCAACCCACGAAGGGTAACGGTTGCGCGAGTCCACGGAGGGCTCCACCCACGAAGGTGTTGGGAAACGCAGTAATTTCAAAAAATTTCCTACGATCACGCAAGACCATGGTGACGGCATAGCAACGAGAGGGGAGAGTGTCCGTCCACGTACCCTCGTAGACCGAAAGCGGAAGCGTTATAACAACGCGGTTGATGTAGTCAGACGCCTTCACGATCCGACCGATCCAAGCACCGAACGTCACGGCACCTCCGAGTTACGCACACGTTCAGCTCGATGGCGATCCCGGACTCCGATCCAGCAAAGTGTCGGGGATGAGTTCCACAAGACGACGGCGTGGTGACGATGATGATGCTCCACCGACGCAGGGCTTCGCCTTAAGCTCCGCGACGATATGACTTCTCCGGCGCAGGCTTCGCCTAAGCTCCATAGCGATATGACCGAGGTGGAATATGGTGGAAGGGGCACCGACACGGCTAAGGAAAGATCCAGAGATCAACTTTTGTGTCTTGGGGTGCCCCTGCCCCGTATATAAAGGAGCCAAGGGGAGGTGGCCGCCCAAGGGGGAGGCGCAAGGAGTCCTACTCCCTCCGGGAGTAGGACTCCTCCTCCAATCCTAGTTGGATTAGGATTCCGGAGGGGAAGAGAGAGAGGGGCGGCCCACCTTTCCTAGTCCTAATAGGACTAGGGAAGGGGGCCTTGTGACCACCTAGGGCTGCCCTTCTCCTTTCCTCTAAGGCCCACTATGGGCCCATTTAGTTCGGGGGTTCCGGTAGCCTCCGGTACTCAGTAAATTCGATTTCATTCGGAACCATTCAAGTCCAAACATAGGCTTCCAATACATCAATCTTTATGTCTCGACCATTTCGAGACTCCTCGTCATGTCCGTGATCACATCCGGGACTCGAACAACCTTCGGTGCATCAATACTTATAAACTCATTATGAACTGTCATCGAAGCGTTAAGCGTGCGGACCCTACGGGTTCGAGAACTATGTAGACATGACCTAGAACTATTCTTGGTCAATAACCAATAAGCGGAACCTGGATGCCCATATTGGCTCCTACATATTCTACGAAGATCTTTATCGGTCAAACCGCATAACAACATACGTTGTTCCCTTTGTCATCGGTATGTTACTTGCCCGAGATTCGATCGTCGGTATCCAATACCTAGTTCAATCTCGTTACCGCAAGTCTCTTTACTCGTTACGTAATACATCATCTCACAACTAACACATTAGTTGCAATGCTTGCAAGGCTTATGTGATGTGCATTACCGAGAGGGCCCAGATACCTCTCCGACAATCGGAGTGACAAATCCTAATCTCGAAATATGCCAACCCAACATGTACCTTCGGAGACACCTGTAATGTACCTTTATAATCACCCGATTACGTTGTGACGTTTGGTAGCACCCAAAGTGTACCTCGTGCAAACGGAGTTGCATAATCTCATAGTCATAGGAACATGTATAAGTCATGAAGAAAAGCACTAGCAACAAACTATACGATCGGGTGCTATGCTAATGGAATGGGTCATGTCAATCAGATCATTCAACCAATGATGTGATCCCGTTAATCAAATAACAACTCCTTGTTCATGGTTGGGAAACACAACCATCTTTGATTAACGAGCTAGTCAAGTAGAGGCATACTAGTGACACTCTGTAGGTTTATGTATTCACACATGTATTATGTTTCCGGTTAATACAATTCTAGCATGAATAATAAACATTTATCATGATATAAGGAAATAAATAATAACTTTATTATTGCCTCTAGGGCATATTTCCTTGATCTCCCACTTGCACTAGAGTCAATAATCTAGATTACACAAGAATGATTCTAACACCCATGGAGTCTTGGTGCTGATCATGTTTTGCTCGTGGAAGAGGCTTAGTCAACGGGTGCGCAACATTCAGATCCGTATGTATCTTGCATATCTCTATGTCTCCCACCTGGACCAAATCCGGATGGAGTTGAAGCGTCTTTTGATGTGTTTGGTTCTCTTGTGAAATCTGGATTCCTTTGCCAAGGCAATTGCACCAAAGATTGTCACAAAAGATTTTCATTGGACCCGATACACTAGGTACAACACCTAGATCGGTTATGAACTCCTTCATCCAGACTCCTTCATTAGCTGCTTCCAAGCAGCTATGTACTCAGCTTCACATGTAGATCCCGCCACGACGCTTTGTTTGGAACTGCACCAACCGACAGCCTCCTCCGTTTAATGTAAATACGTATCCGGTTTGCGATTTAGAATCGTCCGGATCAGTGTCAAAGCTGCGTCCGACGTAACCGTTCTGACGAGTTCTTTGTCACCGCCATAAATGAGAAACATATCCTTAGTCCTTCTCAAGTACTTAAGGATGTTCTTGACCGTTGTCGATGATCCACTCTGGATTACTTTGGTACCTGCCGCTAAACTTACAAAGAAGGCACACATCGTGTCTGGTACACAGCATTGCATACATGATAGAGCCTATGGCTGAAGCATAGGGAACATCTTTCATTTTCTCTCTATCTTCTGCGGTGGTCGGGCATTGAGTCTTACTCAACTTCACACCTTGTAACACCGCAAGAACCCTTTCTTTGCTCGATCCATTTTGAACTTTTTCAAAACTTTATCAAGGTATGTGCTTTGTGAAAGTCCTATTAAGCGCCTTGATCTATCTCTATAGATCTTAATGCCCAATATGTAAGCAGCTTCACCGAGGTCTTTCATCGAAAAACTCTTATTCAAGTATCCCTTTATGCTATCCAGAAATTCTATATCATTTCCGATCAGTAATATGTCATCCACATATAATATCAGAAATGCTTCAGAGCTCGCACTCACTTTCTTGTAAATACAGGCTTCTCCAAAAGTCTCAGATAAAACCAAATGCTTTGATCACACTATCAAAACGTTTATTCCAACTCCGAGAGGCTTGCACCAGTCCATAAATGGATCATTTGGAGCTTGCACACTTTGTTAGCTCCTTTGGATCGACAAAACCTTCTGGTTGCATCATATACAACTCTTCTTCCGTAAATCCATTCAGGAATGCAGTTTTAACATCCATTTGCCAAATTTCATAATCATAAAATGCGGCAATTGCTAACATGATTCGGACAGACTTAAGCATCGCTACGGGTGAGAAGGTCTCATCGTAGTCAATCCCTTGAACTTGTCGAAAACCTTTTGCAACAAGTCGAGCTTTATAGACAGTAACATTACCATCAGCGTCAGTCTTCTTTTTGAAGATCCATTTATTCTCAATTGCTTGCCGATCATCGGGCAAGTCAACCAAAGTCCACACTTTGTTCTCATACATGGATCCCATCTCAGATTTCATGGCCTCAAGCCATTTTGTGGAATCTGGGCTCACCATCGCTTCTTCATAGTTCGTAGGTTCATCATGTTCCAGTAACATGACTTCCAGAATAGGATTACCGTACCACTCAGTGCGGATCTTGCTCTGGTTGATCTACTGAAGTTCTGTAGAAAACTTCGATCTGAAGTTTCATGATCATCATCATTAGCTTCCTCCCTATTTGGTGTAGGTGTCACGGAAACTGATTTACGTGATGTACTACTTTTCAATAAGGGAGTAGATACAGTTATCTCATCAAGTTCTACTTTCCTCCCACTCACTTCTTTCGAGAGAAACTCCTTCTCCAAAAAGTTTCCGAATTTAGCAACAAAAATCTTGCCTTCGGATCTGTGATAGAAGGTGTACCCAACAGTCTCTTTTGGGTATCCTATGAAGATACATTTCTCCGATTTGGGTTCGAGCTTATCAGGTTGAAGCTTTTTCACATAAGCATCGCAGCCCCAAACTTTCAGAAACGACAACTTTGGTTTCTTGCCAAACCACAGTTCATAAGTCGTCGTCTCAACGGATTTAGATGGTGCCCTATTTAAAGTGAATGTAGCCGTCTCTAAAGCATAACCCCAAAATGATAGCGGTAAATCAGTAAGAGACATCATAGATCGCACCATATCTAATAAAGTACGATTACGACGTTCGGACACACCATTACGTTGTGGTGTTCGGTGGCGTAAGTTATAAACTATTCCGCATTGTTTCAAATGTAGGCCAAACTCAGAACTCAAATATTCTCCTCCACGATCAGATCGTAGAAACTTTATTTTCTTGTTACGATGATTTTCCACTTCACTCTGAAATTCTTTGAACTTTTCAAATGTTTCAGACTTGTGTTTCATTAAGTAGATATACCCATATCTGCTCAAATCATCTGTGAAGGTGAGAAAATAACGATATCCGCCACGAGCCTCAACATTCATTGGACCACATACATCGGTATGTATGATTTCCAATAAATCTGTTGCTCTCTCCATAGTTCCGGAGAACGGTGTTTTAGTCATCTTGCCCATAAGGCACGGTTCGCAAGTGCCAAGTGATTCATAATCAAGTGACTCCAAAAGTCCATCAAGATGGAGTTTCTTCATGCGCTTTACACCGATATGACCTAAACGGCGGTGCCACAAATAAGTTGCACTATCATTATCAACTCTACATCTTTTGGCTTCAACATTATGAATATGTGTATCACTACTATCGAGATTAAGTAAAAACAAACCATTCTTCAATGGTGCATGACCATAAAAGATATTATTCATATAAATAGAACAACCATTATTCTCTCGATTTAAATGAATAACCGTCTTGCATCAAACAAGATCCAGATATAATGTTCATGCTCAACGCTGGTACTAAATAACAATTATTTAGGTCTAATACTAATCCCAAGGTAGATGTAGAGGTAGCGTGCCGACCGCGATCACATCGACTTTGGAACCATTTCCCACGCAAGATCGTCACCTCGCCCTTAGCCAATCTTCGCTTAATCCGTAGCCCTGCTTTGAGTTGCAAATATTAGCAACGGAACCAGTATCAAATACCCAAAGTGCTATCATGAGTATTAGTAAGGTACACATCAATAACATGTATATCACATATACCTTTGTTAACCTTGCCATCCTTCTTATCCGCCAAATACTTGGGGCAGTTCCGCTCAAAGGACCAGCCCGCTTGCAATAGAAGCACTTTCGCCTGTGCTTAGGACCAGACTTGGGTTTCTTCTCTTGATTAGCAACTTGCTTGCCGTTCTTTTGAAGTTTCCTTTTTCTTTCCTTTGCCCTTTTCTTGAAACTAGTGGTTTCGTTAACCATCAACACTTGATGCTCCTTTTTGATTTCTACCTCCGCGGCTTTCAAAGATCGCGAAGAGCTCGGGCATTGTTTTGGTCATCCCTTGCATATTATAGTTCATCACGAAGCTCTTGTAGCTTGGTGGCAGTGATTGGAGAATTCTGTCAATGACGCAATCATCCGGAAGATTAACTCCAAGTTGAATCAAGTGATTGTTATATCCGGACATTACGAGTATATGCTCATCGACAGTAACCGTTCTCCTCCATCTTACAGCTATAGAACTTATTGGAGACTTCATATCTCTCAATCCGCATTCGCTTGGAATATTAACTTCAACTCTGGAACATCTCATATGCTCCATGGTGTTCAAAACGACGTTGAAGTCCCGGTTCTAAGCCGTAAAGCATGGCACATCGAACTATAGAGTAGTCATCAGCTTTGCTTTGCCAGACGTTCACAACTTCGGCGCAGCCCTTGCACCAGGCCCGGCACCTAACGGTGCTTCCAGACGTAATTCTTCCGCAGCAATAAGGATAATCCTCAAGTTACGGACCCAGTCCGTGTAATTGCTGCCATCATCTTTCAACTTTGCTTTCTCAAGGAACGCATTAAAATTCAACGGAACAACAAAGACGAGCCATCTATCTACACATCATAGACAAGCAAGATACTATCAGTACTAAGTTCATGATAAATTTAAGTTCAATTAATCATATTACTTAAGAACTCCCACTTAGAAAAATATCCTCCAATTCTCTAAGTGATTGCGTGATCCATATCAACTACACCATGACCGATCATCACGTGTGATGGAGTAGTTTCAATGGTGAACATCAATATGTTGATCATATCTACTATATGATTCACGCCGACCTTTCGGTCTCCGTGTTCCGAGGTCATATCTTATATGCATAGCTCGTCAAGTATAACCTGAGTATTCCGCGTGCAACTGTTTTGCACCCGTTGTATTTGAACGTAGAGCCTATCACACCCGATCATCACGTGGTGTCTCAGCACGAAGAACTTTCGCAACGGTGCATACTCAGGGAGAACACTTCTTGATAATTTAGTAAGGGATCATCTTATAATGCTACCGTCAATCAAAGCAAGATAAGATGCATAAAGGATTAACATCACATGCAATCAATATAAGTGATATGATATGGCCATCATCATCTTGTGCTTGTGATCTCCATCTCAAGCACCGTCCATGATCACCATCGTCACCGCGCGACACCTTGATCTCCATCGTAGCATCGTTGTCGTCTCGCCAAACTTATGCTTCTCGACTATCGCTACCGCTTAGTGATAAAGTAAAGCATTACAGGTATGCGATTGCATTGCATACAATAAAGCGACAACCATATGGCTCCCGCCATTGCCGATAACTTCGGTTACAAAACATGATCATCTCATACAATAAAATTCAGCATCATGTCTAGACCATATCACATCACAACATGCCCTGCAAAAACAAGTTAGACGTCCTCTACTTTGTTGTTGCAAATTTTACGTGGCTGCTACGGGCTTAAGCAAGAACCAATCTCACCCACGCATCAAAACCACAACGATACTTCGTCAAATAGACTCCGCTTTAACCTTCTCAAGGACCGGGCGTAGCCACACTCGGTTCAACTAAAGTTGGAGAGACAGTCTTCCACAAGCCATCTATGTGCAAAGCACGCCGAGGGAACCGTCTCGCGTAAGAGTACGCGTAAGGTTGGTCTGGATCGTCTGTCCAACAATACCGCTGAACCAAAGTATGACATGCTGGTAGGCAGTATGACTTGTATCGTCCACAACTCACTTGTGTTCTACTCGTGCATATGACATCAACGCATAAAACCAGGCTCGGATGCCACTGTTGGGAAACGCAGTAATTTCAAAAATTTTCCTACGATCACGCAAGACCATGGTGACGGCATAGCAACGAGAGGGAGAGTGTCCGCCCACGCACTCGTGAGACCGAAAGCGGAAGCGTTATAACAACGCTGTTGATGTAGTCGCACGTCTTCACGATCCGACCGATCCAAGCACCGAACGACGGCACCTCCGAAGTTCTCGCACACGCTCAGCTCGATGACGATCCCGGACTCCGATCCAGCAAAGTGTCGGGATGAGTTCCACAAGACGACGGCGCAGGACGATGATGATGCTCCACCGACGCAGGGCTTCGCCTTAAGCTCCATGACGATATGACTTCTCCGGCGCAGGGCTTCGCCTAAGCTCCGCAACGATATGACCGAGGTGGAATATGGTGGAAGGGGCACCAGACACGGCTAAGGAAAGATCCAGAGATCAACTTTTGTGTCTTGGGGTGCCCTGCCCCGTATATAAAGGAGCCAAGGGGAGGTGGCCGCCCAAGGGGGAGGCGCACTCAAGGAGTCCTACTCCTCCCGGGAGTAGGACTCCTCCTCCAATCCTAGTTGGATTAGGATTCCTGAGGGGAAGAGAGAGGGGGGCTGCCCACCTTTCCTAGTCCTAATAGGACTAGGGAAGGGGGGCCTTGCCACATAGGGCTGCCCCTTCTCCTTTCCTCTAAGGCCCACTATGGGCCCATTTAGTTCCCGGGGGGTTCCGGTAGCCTCCCGGTACTCCGGTAAATTCCCGATTTCATTCGGAACCATTCCGAAGTCCAAACATAGGCTTCCAATACATCAATCTTTATGTCTCGACCATTTCGAGACTCCTCGTCATGTCCGTGATCACATCCGGGACTCCGAACAACCTTCGGTGCATCAATACTTATAAACTCATTATGAACTGTCATCGAAACGTTAAGCGTGCGGACCCTACGGGTTCGAGAACTATGTAGACATGACCTAGAACTATTCTTGGTCAATAACCAATAGCGGAACCTGGATGCCCATATTGGCTCCTACATATTCTACGAAGATCTTTATCGGTCAAACCGCATAACAACATACGTTGTTCCCTTTGTCATCGGTATGTTACTTGCCCGAGATTCGATCGTCGGTATCCAATACCTAGTTCAATCTCGTTACCGGCAAGTCTCTTTACTCGTTACGTAATACATCATCTCACAACTAACACATTAGTTGCAATGCTTGCAAGGCTTATGTGATGTGCATTACCGAGAGGGCCCAGAGATACCTCTCCGACAATCGGAGTGACAAATCCTAATCTCGAAATATGCCAACCCAACATGTACCTTCGGAGACACCTGTAATGTACCTTTATAATCACACAGTTACGTTGAGACGTTTGGTAGCACCCAAAGTGTAACTCAGGCAAACGGGAGTTGCATAATCTCATAGTCATAGGAACATGTATAAGTCATGAAGAAAAGCACTAGCAACAAACTATACGATCAGGTGCTATGCTAATGGAATGGGTCATGTCAATCAGATCATTCAACCAATGATGTGATCCCGTTAATCAAATAACAACTCCTTGTTCATGGTTGGGAAACACAACCATCTTTGATTAACGAGCTAGTCAAGTAGAGGCATACTAGTGACACTCAGAGGTTTATGTATTCACACATGTATTATGTTTCCGGTTAATACAATTCTAGCATGAATAATAAACATTTATCATGATATAAGGAAATAAATAATAACTTTATTATTGCCTCTAGGGCATATTTCCTTCAGAAGGGTCCACAAAGAAGCAACCTTGTCTATCCCACCATGGTCGTCGCCCACAAAGGACTTGCCTCACTAGCGGTAGATCTTCACGAAGTAGGCGATCTCCTTGCCCTTACAAACTCATTGGTTGAACTCCACAATCTTGTCGGAGGCTCCCAAGTGACACCTAGGCAATCTAGGAGACACCACTTTCCAAGAAGTAACAAATGGTGTGTTAATGATGAACTCCTTGCTCTTGTGCTTCAAATGATAGTCTCCCCAACACTCAACTCACTCTCACAGGATTTGGATTTGGTGGAAAGAAGATTTGAGTGGAAAGCAACTTGGGGAAGGCTAGAGATCAAGATTCATATGGTAGGAATGGAATATCTTGGCCTCAACACAAGTGTAGGTGGTTCTCTCTCAGAAAATGTGTATTGGAAGTGTAGGTTCGTTCTGATGGCTCTCTCCATGAATGAAGAGGAGGTGGAGGGGTATATATAGCCAACACACAAAATCTAACCGTTACACACAACTTGCCAAACTCGGTGGGACCGAATTGATAAACTCGGTTAGACCGATTCAGCAAATCTAGTGACCGTTAGGATTTTCGGTGGGACCGACATGCAACTCGGTAGGACCGATATGGTTAGGGTTAGGGCATAACATAATCTCGGTGAGACTGATTACACAAACTTGGTGAGACCGATTTTGGTAATAAGCTAACCAGAGAGTTGGTCAGTAAACTTCGGTGGGACCGGTTCGCTCATTTCGGTGGGACCGAAATGTTACGAAAAGGAAACAGAGAGTTTACATTGCAATCTCGTGGGACCGATCGCTCATCTCTGTGGGACCAAAACGTTACAAAGGGAAACAGAGAGATCACAATTCCATCTCGGTGAGACCGATTTGCCTAGGGTTTGTGGCAGTGGCTATCACATCTGAACTCGGTGGCGCCGAATAGAAAGAATCGGTGGGGCCGAGTTAGACTTTTGGTTTAGGTCATATGTGGATGTGGGAAAGTATATGAGGGTTTTGGAGCATATCACTAAGCACTATGAAGCAAGAACCTCATTAAGCAACACCTCATCCCTCCTTGATAGTATTGGCTTTTCCTATAGAATCAATGTGATCTTGGATCACTAAAATATAAAATGTAGAGTCTTGAGCTTTGAGCATGAGCGAATCCTTTTATCCTTAGTATTTTGAGGGGTCCACTTTTCTCATCCATGCCATGCCATTCATTAAGCTTTTCCTGAAATATTTATCTTGGAATAACGTTAGCTCAATGAGCTATATGTTGTTAGGAATTACCAAAACCACCTAGGGATAGTTGCACTTTCGATCTCCCCCTTTTTGGTAATTGATGACAACATATAGATCAAAGCTTCGACAAATGATAAAAAGAGTGAGAAACATTGTCGCTTTGAGAAGTATGTGATAAGCAAGAGCTCCCCCTAAATTTGTGCATAGTTTAAGATTTGCTTTGGACTACAAACGCACAAAGAGTTAGGCTCATGGGTTACTCTTCCATGTCACATACATCTTGGTGGAGCGCTCAAAATGATAACAATAGAATACATGCACTCATCACCAAGCAAAGTGAATGATCATATAGAGATAAAAGGATAATGTCATCCAACAAGCATTAATGTAGCATATGATCAAAACATGATGATCTAGGTATCACACAGACAGAAGGTATCTCAATCAAGCAAATAAAGTTCAACAACCAAAGCAAGAGAGAATAAAAGGCAATGCTCTCTCTTGAAGCCTATGATCTATACAATTTTCTCCTCCTTTGGCAACAAGTTACCAAAAAGTTCATAGAAAATGCATAGCACTAAATCATCTCTCAGTCTTGATCTTCAGGTGGTGGTGTAGAGATGGCTCCTTGGACGAAGACTTCAGTAGATGTGGATGGAGCAGGTGGAGTAGGTGCTGGAGCTGGTTGCACTGGGGCTGTAGCTGGAGCAGATGAAGTGGCTCTGGTGTCTTTCACCGGCACTGCAGCTGACCTCTGAGCTCTAGGCACTCTGGCAAATGCCTCAGTGGTTGTCTTGCCCTTCCTCTCCTACATATCATCCTGGAGTCGCTCAACAATAGACTGGATCTCAGTTACCTTCACATCCAAGTCATAGAACTTCTGCTCCATGATCCTCTCCAGGCTCTCCTGATTTTGAGTCAAGGTGGCCAGCCCCTTCTAAATCCTCAGAGTGGATGCAATCAAGTAGCCAAGCTGATCCTGTTTGCTCTTTAAGAAGTACTGAGATGCCTCTTCCATTGTTGGCATCTTGGCAGCCTTCTCAGTCCTTGCCTTCTCCTTCTTTGCTTGTGCTTGCACGGAAGATGGTTCATCTTCATGCATAACTACTTGGTTGTCCTCAAAATCTGGATAGATAGGCATATGATCCTTGTCCAACAAGTATGTGCCAGTGCCCATCTTGGAGTTAATCAGCTCCTGGATGTGTGGGGCATACCCACAACTTCTCTTTTGGTCAGCAGCTGTCCTCTTGATAGTTTCAACTATAAGACTCATGACCTTGAACTTTTGTGGCACATCAAATAAGTGTAGCAGATTTATTGCATGGCCTCCGATCATGTTGTGATCACCGACTTGGGCAAAAGAGTGTGCACGAGGATCCGGTCGATGGTTGGCGATCTGACAGAAGGTAATGTCTTGATCCAAACTTGTGTGTTTCAATAGCAAGATCTGGGATCTCCTTGTACATATGTGCCATAGTGTTGTGATCCATCTTCTTCTTGGCATAGACATCCAAGTCATCCTCTTTCTCCTTAGGTGCATTGATCAGATTAGCCCATTCTTCAATTGATGATTAGTACCTAGTACCTTCAGACATCCATACTATCCTGCCATCTGGATAGAAGTGTGCTGTGGAGTAGAATTGCATTATTAGCACATCATTCCACTTTGTGAGCTTCTGCCCAACAAAGTCTGCCACTCCAGAAGCACTGAAGCTGTCATACACATCAGGATAGTGTTCTTCATTCTCCTTGATGTATTCCCAGTTCACCCATCTCATGTCACACACTATTGTCTTCTTTTCCAGCAGCACTGTCTCATAGAAATCCTGTTGTTCCTTTGTGTGGAACCTGTAGTCTACAATAGTTCTCCTCCTGACTGCAAAGGATCAGTCAACCTCCACTGTCTGAGTCTTGCATCCTTTCTCAGCTTCATGTTCTCAGCTACAGGATGGGCATCATTATGATCTGGAATTTTAGGCTTCAATTTTCTCAAGACATGCTCTTCATCATCTTCCTCTTGAAGATTAGAACCTTTGGGGCCTTGTTCTTCTCAGCAGCTGAATGCTCCTAGTATTCCTCTTAGGTGCAGTCTTGGGCTTGGAGACAGCCTTGGGTGCTTCTTTGGGCTTTGATGAAGCAGCCCCTGACCTGATGGCATCACCCGTAAGCTTCTGAGCTTTGGGTGCTGGTGCATCATCATCATCTTCTTCTTCTTCTTCTTCCTCTTCCATCATGGAAAGCTTTCCAACAACCCTGTCCATGGTCTTCTTGACCCTTTCCTTCCTCTTCTTCTCTTCTGCAGTAGCCTCTTTGGGTTCATCTTCCAAAGATGCTTGAGTGGAGGCTCTGGCTTTAGACATGGGAATCCTTTTGGCAGGTGCTTTGGTCTTCATACCAGGCTTAGTGGCTGCAGCTGAGCCATATTCTTTCTTGAGCACCTTCTTCTTGGAAGTGGCCTCATCCTCAACAGCCACATAGTCTTCATCCTCAGATTCTGAGGTTCTCTTCTTTCTGGCCCTGGTGGCAGCTTTGGGTAGGTTTCTTGGGGTGCTCCTGCTGCCATCGTCATGGCTGCTAGAGGGACTAGTGCCCTCACTCACTTGAACCTGCTCCTCCTCCCTGTTCTGGCTATCACTTTGATCAGACATATTGCAAACACTGACAATAGACCCTGTGAGTAGATATAGATGAGATAGAGTGGATGAGCATCACAAAATACAGAGGTTTTTGCAAAAGAATGAGTCAAAAACTTAGTTTCAGTTTTCCACAGAAAGCATTTCGGATCTACCGAGTTGTAAACACGGCGATACCGAAGCAGCTTTTGGAACCTAAACTAGTGAACTCGGTCAGACCGAGTCACAGTTCGGTGGCACCGAGACTGCTAGGGTTTCAGAAAGTCCTGAACTCGGTCACACCTATTTGCAATTCTCGGTCAGACCGAGAATTACATGTGCAATGGCCTTAGCCGAATCGGTGGTACCGAGTTCTACAACTCGGTTGGTCCGAGATGGTTTCGGAGGAAACCTAACCATAAATTTTCAATTCATCTCTAATCTACGGAGTGTTTTGACTAGATAAGATAGTTTCAATCGTGGCAAGATTCATGGCAAACACAATGTTCTAGGAATCAGATAGGGATACCACAGTGATCGAGTTCATACCCTAGTTCGGCGATGAACTCGCTACGCTGGCGACGGTGGGGATGATTCCCATTAACGTCGGCGGAGACCAGCGGCAAGAGGGAGCTGGCGACGAGGAGGACGATGTGGAGACCCTGGAGGCAGAGCGGGCTGAGCGCGGGTGAAAGAGTTTGGAGAAAATTTCCAAAGTTTTGCCTGTGGGTATATATAGCCCGACCCTGTTGGTGTGACCGAGTGGAACAACTCGGTGGCACCGAGATGCACAACTGCTAGCAGTTACAACAACTCAGTGTGACCGAAAAGTTCAAATCGGTTGCACCGAGATTGAAAACCTAGATCAACTCAGTGATCTCGGTATGAACGAAATGAGAATCGGTCAAACTGAAACGCACAAAGAAGTTTTGGAAGTTTAAGTCTATGACGAATCAGGGACTCCAAGTGCTCCTCACACAGAGTGGTTGGAAGCTGACTTGATCAAATTTTGTGATGTAGCATGAAAAGAGTTTGAGACAAGAAAAGCATAGATAGCTAGAGAAGGTTCTTAGGCATTCTTGTCCATCCACTTGGCAAAAGAAAAAAGAAACCAATAAATCAAAAAACAAGTGGATGTCCTCGAATGAGTAAAATATGCAACCAACATGCTCACACAATAAAATGGCAAATGAAATATGTGGCGAAGCATGCACAACCAATTCTAGCATCTATCAAGCAATTGGCGATGACTAGGTCATCTATATATGAGTATATTGACTTAGGAGTCAAATGAGAACATTTGATCATAGGTCATACTCATCATTTAAGCTCAAGTGGGGTTACCACTTTTACATAATGCATTGTTGTGTTCACACCATTAGAGTTTCTTTAGCTCAATTCTTAGAGTAAAGCTCCCCCTAAATGTGAGATCCCCCCTTAGAGGGATGAACTAACCTTGGGTTTTGTCGATGATGACTTCATGTAGGTGTTGAAGATGTGGATGCTCAATGTTGATATAGATCATTTGGAGCAATCCTTTGGAGTGAGTTGCACTTTCAATACCTACACGGGTTAGTCCCACAAGGAACAAACAAGGATATCCATATACATAGAGTGATGCACACACAAGATGATGTCTATGAGAGCATTAGGTTACCTTGTCCCTTGTCTTACCGACAAGAGGGTTTGTGACTCCTTGAACTAGTGCAAGATGTGGAAGTTGATTGCACTAGTTATTGCCAAAATGATATGAGTGAAATATGTTGGCAGAGTCACCCTCAAGAACTCTCTAGTTCTTCTTCTTCAGGACCCACATCATCTTGATGGGAATCCTTGGAGTTGTAGTTGTACTAGATGAAGTAGAGCTTGACGTAGTCTTGGGAACCCCCTTGACCAAGGCCTTTGGAGCTTCTTCAAATGAATCAATCTCTTCTTGAAGCTTGTCCTTGCCTTTTTGCTTGTGGTCTTGTGGTGGAAGATCATCTTGGGCTTGTGTCCCCTTGAAGGAAGTAGGATCATACTTCTCTTGTTGAGGAACAAAATTAGTCTTGGGGTATTGATCTTCTTCCCACTCAACTCCATTGGCATTGAACTTTCATTCAAAAACAACGCCTTGATTCTTCCGGTGCCTTCCTTTCTTGCGTACAATTTCCTCAAATTGCTTACTCCCGGCAATGCTCTTATAAACACCTTTCTCTATAATTCCCTTCAATAAGCTATTTTCTTGCGCAAGTGTAACTTGGCTAAGAGAATCATTAGTGGAATCAAGAGAACTACTAGAAGCAACACCATTGGATTTAGCATGATTATTGTTACTACTAGAGGAAGAATCCTTCTTGTTCTTGTTACTAGACTTGACTTGAGGCATATAAGTAGATAAGAGTAAACGCTTGACAATGTAAGAAGAACTTTTCTTACGAAGATCATCATTGATTGCCTTTAATGCTCTTGCTCAAGGTTGAGCCTTTCAAAGCGTAACTTCTCACGAGTCCTTAAAAGTTCTCGATGATCTTCTAAGATAGTTTCATGAGCTAACTTAAGAGTGTTTAGTTCTTTAGTTAGAAGCTCAATCTTCTCCTTATCATTGCCATTCGTTTTATCTTGATTAGCATGATTAATTGACGTTTCATCATAGTATTCATCACTATAGTTGTCAACAAGTAAATCATCATCACCTAACAAGTCATATTGATCACTATTGAAATCAACATACTCGGGGTGTGTTTGTCGGATTTCGGGTTCCTGCAGACCCTCTAGGTTCGAACTCTGGGGTGCACGCGGAGATCTCACCTCCTACCTACCTACACCTTGTCACCTCGCGAGGATCTAAACTACACAAAGAGCAACACAAGGGACACAAGGTTTATACTGTTTCGGGCTACCATTGTGGTGTAATACCCTAGTCCAGTGTGTGGTGTGGTGGATTGCCTCAGGGGCTGATGATGAACAGTACAAGGAAGAACAGCCTCGCGAGGGTCTGTTCTTGGACGGTGCTACGAACTGCTAGGGGGAGTTCGGTCGCTCTCTCTCTCTCTCTCTCTCTCTCTCTCTCTCTCTCTCTCTCTCTCGATTGCTTGATTTCTAGCTCTGTTCTCGATTCCGGATCCTTCTACCCTGTGGGTGGCTAGTCCTATTTATAGGCAAAGGCCCTGGGCCTCTTCCCAAATATAGAGCGGGAAGGGCGCCAACAATTGGCCATTTTGAAGGGGAACATCTAGTACACTTATCCTGACTAAAGTTGGTCCTCGCCTGCCAAAGGCTCTGACGATGACGCCGGCTTGGGCTCCACGATGACCTCCTTCCTGCCGTTGTGTTGGTCTTGGTCTTGTTGCACCAAAATGGTTGCCTTTGCTTGATACTCTCGCCTGCGCTTGCCTCCTTTGCACCAAAGAGGAAATGAGGACACTGCGCGGGCTGGCGCCCGCCTGGCGCCCTTGGTCGTCATGGCTTGCGTCATGGGCACCTCGTGAGGTACCCCGCCTTGATCTCTCCACCTCCTCGCGAGCCGGCCTGACGAGGCCGTGCCTGAGGAAGCTTCCTGTCATCCGCCCCGCGAGGCTTGGTCCCTCGCGAGGGTCTTGAGCTTGTGCTGATGAAGATGGGCCGTACTGGGCCACCCCTTGAGCCACGCCGCAGGCCGCAGGTAGGAAAGTCTGGGTACCCCAGTTCCCAGAACGCCGACAGTAGCCCCCGGGCCCAAGGCGCGCCTGGACTTGGCTTAGCGGAGAAGTGAAGGGGCAAGTGCGAAGCGCCGCGGGCCCTAACAGCCTGCAGCCTTGGGCGCCATGTGGCGGTTGATTGGACGTGGGCGCCCCCGCTTCCCCGCGACGCCTTGACAACTGCATGAATCGACAAAAGAGCGGCACCCGTCTAGGCTTTTCCTCCTTTGCATTCTCCAGTCATTGCCCAGATCCCCTTTCTTCCTCCTATCCTTCCTGCTTCCGAAATCCCCAGATCTGCTACGATCCCGTGCCCTAGCAAGGTATGGCGCCTCGCCAGACCCCATCCGGAGCTTGGTACTCGCCCGCTTTGGACTCCCCGTACGTGTCGGAGAAGAGCCTTGCCTGAGCGCGCCGGATGATGGCGGCGCAAGGCAACAACGGGGCAGTGGTGCTCAAGGCTAGCTCCGCCCTTCCTGAGGACCAAGGAAGCACCTTCTATCCACTCTTCGTGAGCGCCATTGCCGCCGGTCTGGTGCCTCCCTTTTCTGAGTTCTTCTTTTCTGTCCTCCGCCATTACAAACTGCACGCTCTGCACCTCCACCCCAACTCAGTTCTCCTCCTGGCGATCTTCGCCTACTACTGTGAGGCTCATGTCGGGGTGCAGCCCTCAGTGGCCTTGCTGCGCCACTACTTCTACCTCCGGGCCTCTCGCGGCCCCATCACTGCGTGCACGAGCTTTGTCGCGTACAGCAGCTCCAACGCCATCTCGAAGCCTGGGAAGAGGATTGACGACTTTAGGAGCAAGTGGGTCATGGTAGATGCTGGCGCATCCATCCTCGGCTGATCCGGACCACGGAGCAGCCCACGCCCATCGACGCTTGGTCTCGCGCGGAACTCGTGGATCCCCGCGTGAAGCCAGTGCTGGAGAAGATGGACGCGGACCTGTGGCCGGGCAACATGGCGACGACGAAGCTGACCTGGGCGTCGCTCCTGAGGGAGTTCCTGGAGCATCGGGTGGCCCCGCTTCGGCAATTCTCACTTCTGCTGTGGAGGCCTCGCCCGAGCCCCGTAGTCTTGGCCGATGAAGATCTGGCCGCGGTCCACCAATCTTTGGTCGGGGGAGACGTGGCGAGGCTGGAGGGCGCTCCCGTACCCCTGTTCCTTCGAGATGATTGGGAGCAGGTGGTGGACTCCATGCCCGCTTTCAACAGGGACGGGCCTATGCCCGCGGAGGTTCCTGAGGACCCGGCGGCCCTGGCGACGGTGTACATGTCCTCCGGCAAATCCAGCGAAGAGGAGGAAGAAGAGGAGCGGGAAGAGGGGCCCGACTCCGAGGCGACAGACGGGGAGTCGAAATTGCCCCTCCCCCAGTGCAGGTCCCACGCTCTCCGCCTCTTGCCGGACGACGATGAGGATGGCAATGAGCGAGGTGGCGAGAGCTCGCCCCTGATCCCGAAGAAGGACAGGACGGGGCTGGTTCCCTCCGGGTCTGGTCCGGCTCCGAGGCGGTCTGCAGATGCGCCTCCTGCTTCCGAGCCTCTTGAGGCTGATCCCTGTAGCCGGCTCTAGGGCTTCAAGTTCGGACGGAGGTTGCTCGAGCCCGCGAGCGATGACCAGTAAGTGCTTGATTCTCGTTTTGCTTCTTGCTTCGTCGTTGAGGCTTGATACCTGTATTCCTTGGCTAGGCTGGCGCCTGCGGCGAAGAAGCTGAAGGGGGCTCCTGAGGCTTCGTCTGGGGCAGCGCCTCCATCCGCGAAAGAAGGTGACGGCAAGGCACGGGCCTCTCCTGCCCGGTCATCCGCGCGAGGCCTGGCGGAGCTAGCTGGGGGGTGTTCAGCCCCCATGGCCCAAGCGACTCCCGAGGTACCCTTGCCTGACACCACTGCCGCAGTCCCCGGGGCGCAGAAAGTCTCGCCTCATGGTGCTATGATTACGATGCCGTCCTCTCCTCCTACTCCACCAGCTGCCATTTCTCCGACTCCTTCTACTGTCCTTGATCGTGCTGCTGCTGAACTGGACCGGCTGTGGAAAGATCTTCATGGCGCCGACCCTCGCTTGGTGGCCGGACGCTTGGAGTTGGCCTCCGGCTGGGTTCGCTCTGACGCTTTGATTCGAGCGGCGCTAGTTCAGGCCGTGACGGCTTGTGACGAGGAGAAGCAGGCCGTCCTTGGGGCGAAGGCCGCTCGCGACGCCGCCTTGGGGGAGGTAGCCGATGTCCGAGGTCGCTGCAAGGCACTGGAGAGAGAGCTGCAGGGCCTGCGCGACCAGCTTGCCAAGGAGGCCCGCGTCCGCCAAGAGAAGGAGGAAGACATGAAGGCTCGTGAGATGGCCGCCAAGGACCGGGACGCCAAGCTTCATGAGCGCCATGGCCGCTTGGGTGCTCTGGAGCAGGAGTTGGAGGCGAACAAGATCGAGCTGGATGGCAAGGTGCGGGTCCTGGCCGAGGACCGCGTGGCCTTCGCGAAGCTGGAGGTGAAGGCACACACCTTGCTGAGGTCGCTTCTGACAGCACGGAGAGCCCGGCGGCGGCGCCGAGGATGGCCCCGCCAAGCTGCTTCCCTTCCTGGTCCGCGCCCTTGAGGATGTCACCCTTGGCCTCGGCCCCACGGCTCAGGCCGAGGCGCGTGTCCTGTCTTCTACAGCGCTGACGCGCGTCTTCACCCACGTCTACCTTCACGACCCCAACGTCGACCTTGACAGCCTGTTGGAGCCCGTGAGCGGCGAGCTTGCCGCTGCCGCTGCTGAGGCCGTGAAGGGTCGAGCGGAGGGTCTGCTGGCAAAGTTCCGGGCCTTCAGCACCAAGCCAAAGCGAGGCGCTGCCGATCCTGAGGCTTCACGAGGCGAACCCGCCCAGCGCAGCTCCGCCGCAAGCGATGGTGCTGCCAACAAGTGACTCCTGCGTGGCTCCTGTCCTGCTTTCAGCTCCTACAACATGCATCATGCCTCGTGGAGGCGTTTAAACTTGTGTTTGGCATCGTGAAAATAGTTATGGACTGTAATATTTGCTTTTGAATTCCTTGAGATCTGCGCTTTTCCTTCCTACTTGCACATGTTCTGCATCGGCAGAGCTTGCCTCACAAGATACCTCAGCCATCATAGCCCCGACCGGAAACCAGGACGGGACTAAGGAGTGAGGGGCTACGTGACAAGTTAGGCTCCTGAGTTGTGATGCTTAGGAGTCCCCCTTGGCGCACGAACATCAAGTAGGGAGGTGAGATGTATGGGTAAATTTACCATTCTACGTCGGCAGAGCCCGACCCCGCGCATACCTCAACCGCCGTTAGCCTTTCGGAACTAAGGGGTGAGGGGATACGTGACTAGTTAGGATCCTGTGTCGCGATGCTCAGGAGTCCCCCTTGACGTTCAAACGGCCTTCGTACCTTGGCTCTGCTCGGGGAGAGACATGCGATGAACCAGGCCCGAGGGGCCTGGCTGGGTGGCGTGCGTCTGGGCGTGACCCAGGTGTAGCCCCCGTGCCCAGCCCCCTCGCGCGGCACTCCCGAGGGGAGGCGTTATGATGAGGCCAGACATTGAGCTCTGGGTTCCCTGAGGTTGATGCGGCCGGGGGCCACCCTTAGTTGTTTATCACCAGCGCGGAGCATAGTGCTTCCGTATATGTACGGGCGTAGCCGCTCCTCGGCAGTGTCGTCAGACAGCGGAGCATGGTGCTTCCACTGGTGCGTGGGAGGGGGCTCCCCTCCGGGAGGAGCCCCCGGGGCGTGTACAGCCCCGCCCTGACACGTGGCTGGCACGATAGGGCCGGACGAGGTGTATCTGGGCACCCGTGAGCCAGCGCGGAACTCACGGGGCCCTACCTCAAGGCAGGTTGCGCTTGGCACTGGGCCTTAACTTGTGACGTGTTCCTGCAAATTTGGTTAGATGTCAACGCTCTATGTTGTCGGGTCCCGGCCCTCGAGCGGGGCTCAGCTGTCGCTGGTATGCCAGGTCGCGATGCCGTGGACAAGGCCAGAGGGTGAGGGCTGGAGAGCCAGTAGGAGCCCATGAGTCGCGATGCTCAGGTACCCCCCCTTTAACGTACAAGCGGCCGACATGAAGGAAGAGGGGTGCCATGGATAGGCACCAAATAACAATCATGATGGGTCAAACGCATAACCCGAATAAACGCAAGAGAGATACATGCCACTGGGTCTGGCCCGAGTGGCTTGGGGGTGATGCAGCCCGAGGGGTGCCCCCAATAAGGTAAACTAGACACATGAAGAAAAAGGGATATACGCCGCAGGGACGGACCCACGCGGCCTGGGAATGATGCAGCCCTGGGGGGCGCTCCCAGCTGAAAATGAAACTCGAAGGATGTCACCTGATAATGTTGAAGATGAGCGGACGCCGTGTGCTGCGGAAGCCGATCTTCACGAGCCCCCAGGCCCAGGAGCCTCGGGAGGCTCCGGAGGCGCTGGTGGCTCCTCGCGGACCATCTCCATCTCCGCCAGGACTGCGGAACGCCTGGCCACTTGATCCTCCAGGATGCTCCTCATCAGGCGCTGGTGCATGGCAGCCGCGCTCTGCAAACCGTAAGTCATGCGAACGTAGCTGTGGGGTGGACCTTCACAGCGCCCCATGCGTGAGAGCCAGAGGCGCTCCTGAGAGGCGGCTCGGTTGAGCCCTGGTATGTCGATGTAGATGCGCAACCCTCCATCCTCGCCTGGATGGGGAGCTACGGCGGGTGAGCGGCGGCTGCCACTAATGACTCTTGGCTCCTGCAGCTCCTGAATGATCTTGCTGACGAACTCCTGAGGGTTTGGACCTCCTTGCCTCGCTCCTTCCCGAGGGAAACGTGCTTTGAAACACACCTCCAAGTGGTGCCCAAGCGCCTCCCTCGTGATCTTAGCAAAGTCGGTGACCCTCCAGGAGAGAGCCCCCGAGCCTTGCTCGAGGAGGGCGCCGGGCGCGCCTTCCTATGCGACAGAAGGAGGTGCCCCCTGAACGGGCGCGGACCCTGAGGGGCCTGCCTCCCGAGGGGTCGGGCCAGGCGATGTCTTCTTCTTCTTAGGAGCAGCCTCGGTGAGCCTCCCGCTCCTGTGATCTGGGTCTTCAATTGATGTGGCTTGGAAAGCGCGCTCCAGGGAACACACTGCGTCTCACTCTTCGCAAGGCACCGTGATGACTCCGCCGCTTCCTGGCATCTTGAGGACATTGTAGCCGTGATGGGGTACAACCATGAATTTGGCCAGAGCTGGGTACCCAAGGATGGCATTGTACGGTAGGCGAATGTGGGCGACGTCGAAGTCGATGAGCTCGGTGCGGTAGTTGTCGCGCGCCCCGAAGGTGACAGGAAGGCGGACCTGCCCAATCGGAACCGTGGAGTGAAAGTGCAACTATCCCTAGGTGGTTTTGGTAATTCATAACAACATATAGCTCATTGAGCTAATGCTATTCCAAGACTATTATTTCAGGAAAGCTCAATCAATGGCATGGCATGGATGATGAAAGTGGATCCCTCAAAATACTAAGGACAAAGGATTGGCTCAAGCTCAAAAGCTCAAGACTCTTCATTTTACATTTTAGTGGTCCAAGATCACATTGAGTCTATAGGAAAAGCCAATACTATCAAGGAGGGATGAGGTGTTGCTTAATGAGCCTCTTGCTTCATGTGCTTAGTGATATGCTCAAAAACCCTCAGCTACTTTCTCACAATCCACAAATGACCTAAACCCTACGCCAAAATCGGTCACACCGAATCTTCCTACCCGGCGCCACCGATTTCAAAAGTCATAGCCACTGCCACAAACCCTAGGCAAATCGGTCCTACCGATAGGGATCTCGGTCTCACCGAGGTGGGATTGTAATCTCTCTGTTTCCCTTCGTAACGTTTCGGTCTAACCGAAGTGAGCGATCGGTCCCACCAAGATTGCAATGTAAACTCTCTGTTTCCCTTTTGTAACATTTCGGTCTCACCGAAAAGAGCAAATCGGTCCCACCGAGTTTACCTGACCAAATCTCTGGAAAGCTTATTACCAAAATCAGTCTCACCGAGTTTGTGTAATCGGTCTTACCGAAATTACGTTATGCCCTAACCCTAACTGAATCGGTCTCACCGAGTAGCATGTCAGTCCCACCGAAAATCACTAACGGTCACTAGGTTTACTAAATCGGTCCGACCGAGTCTGTTGAATCGGTCCCACCGAGTTTGGTAAATTGTGTGTAACGGTTAGATTTTGTGTTGAGGCTATATATACCCCTCCACCTCCTCTTCATTCGTGGAGAGAGCCATCAGACTGATCCTACACTTCCAACTTACCTTTTCGAGAAAGAACTACCTACTCATGTGTTGAGGCCAAGATATTCCATTCCTACCATATGAATCTTGATCTCTAGCCTTCCCCAAGTTGCTTTCCACTCAAACCCTCTTTCCACCAGATCCAAATCCTATGAGAGAGAGTTGAGTGTTGGGGAGACTATCCTTTGAAGCACAAGAGCAAGGAGTTCATCATCAACACACCATTTGTTACTTCTTGGAGAGTGGTGTCTCCTAGATTGGCTAGGTGTCACTTGGGAGCCTCCGACAAGATTGTGGAGTTGAGCTAAGGAGTTTGTAAGGGCAAGGAGATCGTCTACTTCGTGAAGATCTACCGCTAGTGAGGCAAGTCCTTCGTGGGCGACGGCCATGGTGGGATAGACAAGGTTGCTTCTTCGTGGACCCTTTGTCGATGGAGCCCTCCGTGGACTCAGCAACTGCTACTCCTTCATGGGTTGAAGTCTCCATCAACGTGGAGGTACGATAGCACCACCTATCGGAACCACGCCAAAAACATTCGTGTCTCCAATTGCGTTTGAATCCTCCAAACCCTTCCCTTTACTTTCTTGCAAGTTGCTTGCTTTAATTTCCGTTGCCCATATACTCTTTGCATGCTTGCTTGATTTGTGTGATGATTGCTTGACTTGTCCTAAGATAGCTAAAATCTGTCGAACTCTAAAATTGGGAAAAGGTTAAGTTTTTAATTGGTCAAGTAGTCTAATCACCCCCCTCTAGACATACTCCAAGGTCCTACAAGTGGTATCAGAGCTTTGGTCTCCATTTGCTTTGATTTCCATAGCTTTGGTGGTCATAGCCTTGGTTTCACAACCTAGGAGAGTATGGCGTCTAGCGAGGAAATTATCACCGTAGAGGTCCTTACTTTGATGGTACTAACTTTGCTAGTTGGAAGCATAAGATGAAAATGCATATTCTCGGACATAACCCCGCCGTTTGGGCAATTATTTGTATTGGCTTGCAAGGTGAATTCTTTGATGGGAGAGAGCCGAACCGTGAAGCTAATGCGGAAGAATTGAAGATGTTGCAATACAACGCTCAAGCTTGTGATATCATCTTCAACGGATTGTGCCCCGAAGAATTCAACAAAATCAGCCGTCTTGAGAATGCAAAAGAAATTTGGGATACTTTGAATGATATGCATGAAGGTACCGAATCCGTCATGGAATCCAAGTTGGATGTGCTCCAAAGTCAGCTTGGCAAGTTCAAAATGAAGGATGGTGAAGGTGTCGCTGAAATGTACTCTAGGCTTGCTCTTATTACAAATGAGATTGCCGGCTTAGGGAGTGAAGAGATGACCGACAGATTCATCATCAAGAAGATCCTAAGAGCATTGGATGGAAAGTATGATACCGTGTTTACATTGATCCAAATGATGCCAAACTACAAAGATCTCAAGCCAACGGAAGTCATTGGAAGAATTGTTGCTCACGAGATGTCACTCAAGGATAAGGAGGAACTTCACAACAAGTCAAGTGGTGCTTACAAAGCCTCAAGTGAAGCCACCACATCATCAAGTGAGAAACAAACCTTCAATGAAGAATTGAGCTTAATGGTGAAGAACTTCAACAAATTCTACAAGAGTAGAAGCAAAGAAAGAAGCTCCAAGTCAAGGACTTACCATGAAAAAAGATCTTCTAGTCGAGAGCGCAATTGCTACAATTGTGGGAGGCTTGGACACTATTCCAATGAGTGTATGGAACCCTACAGAAGAAGAGAAGATTATCCATGAAGAAGAAGCAAAAGAGAAGAATCACCACCAAGAGAAAGAAGGAGTGGAGATGATCGTTATGAACGAAGATCCTCACGGAGAAGCAAGGATTCGGAAAGGAAGGACAAGTCATCAAAGAGCTACACAAAACGAAGACATCAAGCTCATGTTGGTGAATGGGTATCCAGCTCCGACTCCGACAATCACTCCGAGAGAAGCTATCACTCCGACTCTGAATATACTCAAGATGAAGGTGTTGCTGGTCTAGCACTTGTGTCAACCAACTCCTACGACATATTTGATTCACCAAATGAAGGAATTGGAAGATTCTTCATGGCCAAAGGTCCAAAGGTAACACACCCCGAGTATGTTGATTTCAATAGTGATGAAATGACTTGCTTGTGGATGATGATTTACTTGTTGACAACTCTAGTGATGAATACTATGATGAAACGTTAATTAATCATGCTAATCAAGATAAAACGAATGACAATGATAAGGATAAGATTGAGCTTCTAACTAAAGAACTAAACACTCTTAAGTTGGCTCATGAAACTATCTTCGAAGATCATCGAGAACTTTTAAGGGCTCATGAGAAGTTACGCTTTGAAAAGCTCAATCTTGAGCAAGAGCATGAGTTCTTAAAAGCATTCAATGATGATCTCCGTAAGAAAAGTTCTTCTTACTTTGCCAAGCGTTTACTCCTATCTACTTACATGCCTCAAGTCAAGTCTAGTAACAAGTACAAGAAATATACTTCCTCTAGTAGTAACAATAATAATGTCAAATCCAATATTGTTGCTTCTAGTAGTTCTCTTGATTCCACTAATGATTCTCTTAGCCAAGTTACACTTGAGCAAGAAAATAGCTTATTGAAGGGAATTATAGAGAAAGGTGTTTACAAGAGCCTTGCCGGGAGTAAGCAATTCGAGGAAATTGTACGCAAGCAAGGAAGACACCGGAAGAATCAAGGTGTTGGTTTTGAATGAAAGTTCAATGCCAATGGAGTTGAGTGGGAAGAAGATCAATACCCCAAGACGGAGTATGATCCTACTTCCTTCAAGGGAACACAAGCACAAGATGATCTTCCACCACAGGACCACAAGAACAAAGGCAAGGACAAGCTTCAAGAAGAGATTGATGGATTTGAAGAAGCACCTAAGGCCTCGTTCAAGTGGATTCCCAAGACTACGTCAAGTTCTACTTCATCAAGTACAACTACAACTCCAAGGATTCCCATCAAGATGATGTGGATCCCAAGAAGAAGAACTAGAGAGTTCTTGAGGGTGACTCCGCCAACATTCTTCACACATATCATTATGGCAAGGACGAGTGCAATCAACTTCCACATCTTGCACTAGTTCAAGGAGTCACAAACCCTCATGTTGGTAAGGCAAGGGACAAGGTAACCTAATGATTTCATGGACATCATCTTGTGTGTGCATCACTCTATGTCTATGGATATTCTTGTTTGTTCCTTGTGGGACTAACCCATGTAGGCAAGTTGAAAGTTCAACTCACTCCAAAGGATTGCTCCAATTGATCTACATCAACATTGAGCATCCACATCTTCAACACCTACATGAAGTCATCATCGACAAAACCCAAGGTTAATTCATCCCTCTAAGGGGATCTCACATCTAGGGGAGCTTAACTCTAAGAATTGAGTCAAAGCAACTCTAATGGTGTGAACACATCAATGCATTATGTAAAAGTGGTAACCCCACTTGAGCTTAAACGATGAGTATGACCTATGATCAAATGTTTATCATTTGACTGCTAAGTCAATATACTCATATATAGATGACCTAGTCATCGCCAATTGTTTGATAGATGCTAGAATTGGTTGTGCATGCTTTGCCACATATTTCATTTGCTATCTTTTTGTGTGAGCATGTTGGTGCATATTTTACTCATTCAAGGACATCCACTTGTTGTTTTGATTGTTTGGTTCTTTCTTCTTTTGGCCAAGTGGATGGACAAGAATGCCTAAGAACTTTCTCTAGCTATCTATGCTCTTCTCGTCTCAAACTCTATTCATGCTACATCACAAAATTTGATCAAGACAGATTTGAACCACTCTGTGTGAGGAGCACTCAGAGTCCCCGATTCGTCATAGACTTAAACTTCCAAAACTTCTTTGTGATTCTCGGTCTGACCGATTCCTCCATTTCGGTCCTACCGAGATCACTAAGTCGATCTAGGTTTTCAATCTCGGTGCAACCGATTTGAACTTTTCGGTCACACCGAGTTGCTGTAACTGAACACAGTTATCCGTCTCGGTGCCACCGAGTTGGTCCACTCGGTCACACCGACAGGGTCGGGCTATATATAGTCACGTGCAAAATTTTGGAAATTTCTCCGAACCCCTTCGCCCGCGAAATAGCTCGCTCTGCCTCCAAGGTCTCCGGATCATCTCCTCGTCGCCAGCCGCCTCCTGTCGCTGGTCTCCGCCGCCGTCAATGGAATTCAACCCTGCCGTTGCCGCCGTAGCGAGTTCATCGCCGAGCTAGGGTATGGACTCGATCACAGTGCTATCCTCGTCCGATTCCTAGAAAATTGTGTTCTTATTGATTCTTGCCACGATTGAAACACTCCTATCCAGTCAATGTAATCCGTAGATTAGATGAGATTTGAAAATTTAGGGTTAGGTTTCGCCGAAACCATCTCGGACCCACCGAGTTGAAAAACTCAGTCCCACCGATTTGGCTTATGCCATTGCACTAGTAACTCTCGGTCTGACCGAGAATTGCTAATCGGTGCGACCGATTTTACGACTTTGTGAAACCCTAGCAGTCTCGGTGCCACCGAACTGTGACTCGGTCCAACCGAAGTTCATCGCTTTAGGTTCCCAAAACTGCTTCGGTATCACCGAGTTTGAAAATCGGTTGATCCGAAATGCTTTCATGGAAAACTAAAATTGATTTTTGAATCATTCTTTGCAAAAAACTCTGCATTTTGTGATGCTCATCCACTCTATCTCATCTATAACTCTTCACAGTGGTCAGCGATCAGTGTTTGCGGCATGTCGGACTGCAGTGATAGCCGTAATGTGTCAAGAGAGCAGATTGACATGATTGAGGGCACTAGTCCCTCCAAAGACTTCAGATGAAGGCAGTATGAGCACTCCTAGCAACCTGCCTAAGGCTGCTACCAGGCAAAGGAAGAAGAGAACCTCAGACTCTGAAGATGAGGATTATAGAGCAGAAGAAGATGAGGCTACCTCCAAGAAAGTAGTACTCAAAAAGGAGTATGGCTTAGCAAAGCATCCAAAGCTAGGCATGAAGATTAAAAGGCCTACAGGAAGACAACCAATGTCCAAAGCCAGAGTCTCAACTCAAAAACCTGAGAAGCCTGATCCCAAAGAGCCTGCTGCTGAAGGAAAGAAAGGGTCAAGAAGACCATGGCCAGATTTGTTGGGCAACCTTCCATGATGGAGGAGGAAGAAGAGCTTGCTGCACCAGCACCCAAGGCACCAAAGCTTATGGGTGATGCTATTAGATCAGGGGATGCAACATCTAAGCCCAAGGAAGCACCCAAAGCTGCACCCAAGGCCAAGTCTGCACCAAAGAGGAATACCAGGAGTATTCCAAATTTGAGAAGAACAAGGCCCCAAAGGCTCGAGGTTGCCGAGGAGGAAGATGAAGAAGGACAAGTTCGAGGAAGCTCAAGCCCAAGATACTGGACCACAATGATGCCCATCCCGTGGTGAGGACATGAACATCATAAAAGATTCAGGGTTGAGGCTATGGAGGTTGGCTGATCCATATGCCACAAGGAGAAGGACTGCTGTTGATTACAGGTTCCATACAAAGGAACAACAGGACTTCTATGAGACAATCTTGTTGGACAAGAAGCCCATTGTGTGTGATATGAGGTGGGTCGATTGGACCTACATGAAGGAAAATGAAGAGCACTATCCTGGAGTGCAAGACAGTTTTGTTGCTTGTGGAGTTGCAGATTTTGTTGGGCAAAAGCTCACAAACTGGAATGATGAACTTATCATGCAATTCTACTCCACAGCACACTTCTATCCAGATGGGAGGATAGTTTGGATGTCTGAAGGTACAAGGTACCAGTCAACTGTTGAGGAGTGGGCAAAACTGATAAATGCCCCAAAGGAAAATGATGATGACCTGGATATATATGCCAAGAAGAAAATGGGACACAATACCATGGCACATATGTACAAGGAGATCCTAGACAAAGCCCTAGAGACTTTCTCTTTTGGATAAGTCCACTTTCTTCTATCAGGGCTGATGTCGGTGTCAAAACCGGCGGATCTCGGGTAGGGGGTCCCGAACTGTGCGTCTAGGCGGATGGTAACAAGAGACAAGGGACATGATGTTTTTACCCCGGTTCGGGCCCTCTCGATGGAGGTAAAACCCTACTCCTGCTTGATTAATATTGATGATATGAGTAGTACAAGAGTGGATCTACCACGAGATTAGAGAGGCTAAACCCTACAGGCTAGCCTATGGTATGATTGTTGTTCGTCCTACGGACTAAAACCCTCCGGTTTATATAGACACCGGATAGGGTCAGGTTACATGAGTCGGTTACAATGGTAGGAGATCTACATATCTCAGATCGCCAAGCTTGCCTTCCACGCCAAGGAAAGTCCCATCCGGACACGGGACGAAGTCTTCAATCTTGTATCTTCATAGTCCAGGAGTCCGGCCAACGGTGATAGTTCGGCTATCCGGACACCCCCTAATCCAGGACTCCCTCAGTAGCCCCTGAACTAGGCTTCAATGACGATGAATCCGGGCCAAGATATTGTCTTCGGCATTGCAAGGCGGGTTCCTCCTCCAAATACTTCATAGAAGATTTTGAACACAAGGATAGTGTCCGGCTCTGCAAAACAAGTTCCACATACCACCGTAGAGAGAATAACCTTGGCACCGATCTGCTGACGTATTCCGCGGCGTGACATCACACCACGGCCAGACCTTTATACAAATCATTTTTACTGTCCCACCTCAGCGCGTTTAGCGAGGAGGTTTCTTCGACACGTCTTATCAGAGCGGAGATCGTTCCCCCCTTATTCCGGGATCCTCATCAATACGGGCGCAGTAACCCAGCCGTTCGCTGGCACGCCTCCTTCGAAGGCGAGTCCCGAGCGGTCACGGGGAGGGCTCTTGGTATTCAACCTCTTTATAACGAGACCAAGGCCCGCTCCTTTCTTTCAATCTCAATCGAATCCGCCCCTCGCCTCGAGTTCCAACACCCAAAGCTCCAGATTTAGGCAATTCGGACCTTCAACAATGTCCGGCTCCGACCTGCACGGCCAGTGGATGTCTTCCTTCGTCACGGAAGAAGATGTGCTAAAGCTGAGAGATGCCAGGTATCTAACCAGCGAAATTTTGCATAGGCTGCCTGCCCAAGGGCAGGTTATTCCCACTCCCGAGCCTAGTGAGAGCGTGGTGTTCGTGTCTCACTTCCTTCGGGGTTTAGGCTTCCCGACGGACCCCTTCGTGAGGGGGCTCATGTTTTATTATGGGCTGGAATTCCATGACTTGGATCCGGAGTCCATCCTCCACATCTCGTCGTTCATTGTCGTATGTGAAGCCTACCTCCGCATTACCCCTCACTTCGGATTGTGGCTCAAGACTTTCAAAGTGGAGCTGAAGATGATCAAAGGGCATCAGGCAGAGTGCAGAGGGGCTGTTATAAGCAAGAATGATGACGCTCCATGGCCCGAGGGCTCTTTTCAAGAGGAGCTCAATTTATGGCAACATGAGTGGTTTTATATCACCGCTCCAAGGGGCACCAAATGGGCGGCGCCACCTGCCTTCCGCTCGGGTCCTCCACTGCGGCGGGCGTCATGGGTCAATAAAGGGCTCGACTGGGGACTGTCCAAGGATGTACCTCTATTGCAGGGCCGTATTTGAGACCTCCTAGAGAGAGAGAGATCAATCTGGTCGTAGTAGCGCAGGTCATGCTGATTCGTTGCACCTTGCCCTGAAAACGTCGCCCCTCCGCCTGTGGGAGTTCAATCCGGAGGGACCACGAGCTCTCCAACATTTTATGGGCGCAACGGCCGTGGAGATGTACCAACTGTTCTTCGGATCACAAGCAACGTGTTCGGACTTAACCGAGGATGCAGGTCTGAGCCGCAATCGCCCGGATACTCAAGTAAGTAGTCATGTACCCGGACACGCTATCGGCATATTTATCATAAACTTGCCTTAAAAGAGCTATCCTTTAAACAGGAGTGGATTGCAAAAGCAAAACTGATCAGGTGTCCGGCCCCCCTCCCTGAGACCACGCCGGATCCTGTATTAACCAAGATGCTAGAGGCTGTGCCTTTTGAAGAAGACGAAGGGGGAACAAGGGAACTACTACCTCCGTGAAGGAGGCTATCAAGAAAAGGGGGATCGAGAATCCCTCCCTCCAAGGGGAGAAGAGGACCGCTTCTGAAGATCCGGAGACCAAAGCCTCGAAGCGGGGGAAGAAATCTTCGCCAGAGGGTCCTGCGGCGGGAGATGCCCCGGCTGCACTATTTCCCCAAGGAGATCGGCCCTCCAGCGAGCCGTAAGTAAAGGGGGGCGTTTAAAAAAAAAAGAGAGACATCCCCATTTTATTTCTGAAGGTAACCGAAAGTTTACCTTGTAGTTCGGATCTCAGCCCTTCTCAACAGAGCTCGTTTTCAGGGGATCTTGGTCCGGAGATGATGGAGAGCGAAACGCCTCCGCCTGCCGTACCGTTATGCGAGGCGGACGACCACGAGGTGTCGCCATGAGGGCTTCTCCGAATCCGGAGGGCGGAAGGTAACCGTATGTCCCCTCAAAGCCCTCCATGTCCGGCCTTCGAAAAAGGCCACCGGACGAGTCCGACACCAACGGGTGTACGGTCGGAGGAGCTGAAGGATCTGCTCGGGCGAGCGTCTATCTCGGAAGATCACCGTATGTTAATGGGTATGGTGATTGAAAGGATTTCATCCACTGAGAGCGGATTGCATGAAGCCGTCGTAAGTTTACTGACGGGTTTTGAGGTACACAAAATGATGTACCTTCGACAGCTTTTGCATATAAAATCGCCCTGTATAGATAGTAGCCCCGAGACTTGGTGCGGTGTCAAAAATGACGGCGCGAGGATCATAACCCCAGGTATAATATGCGCTCTTCCTATGTAGGTGGCGAAGCGTCCGGTGGCTAGTCGGTTGATGAATTTGCCGAATCAAGCGGCAACTTGACGTGGCGGATGCGAAAATCACGCTTGTTAATAAGCGGCTTGACGAGTCACAAGGTATGCAACTTCTCCGCGGACACCGGTAAGGAGCTTGACACCCATGCCTTACAACATGTATGCTTAATGCAGATGGTGCCGCTGCTATGGAGAACCTTTTCATGAGCTCGCCCGAGCCAAGGAGCAAGCCGTAAAAAGTGATGCGGCTACCTTAAAGGCGGTAGAGAGCTAAAAGTCAACAGGCTGCTCCTTTGCCAAGTAAGAAATAAATGGCCGAGATGGCCGTGAAATTGAAGAATGCTACTGACCGTTGCGAGCTTCGTGAAAAAGAAGATCAAGCGGAACAAGAGGACCTGAAAAAGGCCGCCACCGAGGCCAAGGACACTTGCTCTGCGATGAGAGCTATGAAGGAGGAGCTACGTCAGGCCGGAGATATTGTGGTTGGAAAGCCCTTTCTGCTGCGGAGGAAATTCATGGATCCTAAGTACGCTCAATTGGACAGGCTGTGGGGTGCGGAGGATGCTTATCTGGACTTGGCGGCGAAAAGCCGCAGACGCCGCCGAACACTTCCGAGGTCAAAAGGATCACGGAATGGAAGAGCTTTTTTGGTCGCAGTTCCATAGTCCGGAGCGTCCACTTTCATTAACCGATCGTTTGGCCGAATGGGCTGAGCTGAATAGGTTGTCCGGACTTTCCATGAAGGATGTCGTGACTCATTTGTGGCCGAACAGGCCCGAGTCGAAGAGTTATTTTGGCTTGGTGCAACAGTTCCTTGGTGCGGTGCCGCATATCGATGCAATGAAGCGGTCAACATGCATAGAGGGTGCGCAGATGGCTCTTGCCCGTGTCAAGACATACTGGGCGGAGATGAAGGCCACCGACGTTGCATCCCAAGATTCAGACAGAAGCCGAGTACCTGCCGAGCACTATTTTGTGGAAGTCCTGCAGTGCGCTCGTTTAATAGAGACGCAGTGCTCGAAGGATATTATGTTTTAATGACATGTATGATTTGTGAAAACAATGTTTCAATATAATATAAGAGCTTTTTATACTTGTGCGTTCAAGTATTAAAACATCTCCTGTGCGGCCGTTGATGTATATGTGTATATAACCTGAAAGATGGCAGTCTTCGGCTTCAGCCCCCACGCACATAATGCGGGGGTGTTTGCAAAAAGGCGCATTTTCACACTTAATCCAAAGTCTTGGTCCTGTAAAGGAGGTGATAGCGTAGCAAACTACGCAACCGGACTATAATGCTTTATCACTTTCACTTAGGCATAGGAGTTCGATGGTGGGGCTACTATATAGCCCCTAGGGGCACCGCGCTCTCCCGAATTCGGGGCACATATGTGCCTGACTGGGAAACGGTCCTTCGTTAATGCGAGGGAATTCTAAACATTCCGGTGGGTCATCGAGTGGTTGACCAGTCTCACGCTATATCATGACAGTCAGTTTTTGGCTTTCTCTACTGAGGTGCTCACCTGGCCGAACCGGGGCACAATCGCAGTAGTTCTCGTGGTGCCGCATTAGCCGATAGAAGGGAAGATAAGGCAGCAAAACACAGGAGCCGGGCAAACCCAACATTTGACCAAAGACATGATTCGGAGCTGATGCATATAAGGCCTAACTCAAGACGCCGAACACTCCCTAAGGTATTCGGTCTTTATGAAAACGGGCAGAACAATGCCCTAAGCCCCGTGTCCGTGTACATAAAAATTCTGGTGCGGCCGATGCTAAAACGCCACCTCCTCCTCGGTTATAGCAAGAAACAGGGGATGTGTATCAACAAGAGACAGAAAAGGTTTACGCAGGTCTTAATCTGAAAAGAATCCTTGCAACGGGTCCCTACTATACGTCTGCGCAGTGTCTCCGCAGCCGTATCTCGGACGGGTGTAGCACGGTGTTCATTTGTAAAAGAGAAGAACTTAGTTGAAAAGAAAAAAAGATCATGCGAAAAATGTACTTTATATTAAATAAACAGAGTACGGTTCGAAAAGTGAATAAAATTGAGCTTTATTGTCTCTTTTTGTACATGCATGCAACCCCTTGTACGGGGGTATGCCGCTAGTAGGCGTTTATATGTTTACGCCGGACTCGTCTAGCCATGTCCGGGGTCCGAATGACCTATTCAGGTGCTTTGATTAGTGGAGGCGGATTAGTGTGGGGCTGTCAAGGCAGTCTCACGTTCTTCCGTGCTCGAGTAACACTTGATACTCCCTTTTAATGAGATGATGCCGCGTGGACCGGGCATTTTAAGTGTAAGAGATGCATAATGCGGTATTGCATTAAAGCGGGCGAAAGCTTCACGCCCCAGTAGTGCTTGATAGCTACTTTCGAATGGGGCGATATGGAAGGTTAACTTTTCATGGCGGAAGTTGTCGGATGAGCCGAGCACAACTTCTAGCAGTAGGGAGCCCATACAATGGGCATATAGGCCTGTCATTACCCCTTTGAAGGAGGTGTTGCTATGGCGAATTTTGGTTGGGTCTATCCCCATTTTGCGGATTGTGTCCTGATATAGCAGGTTTAGATCGCTACCTCCGTCCATTAGGACTTGTGTAAATTGGAGTCCATCGATTATAGGATCTAATATCAAGGCAGTCCATCCTGCGTTCCGGATACTTCCGGAATAGTCATGATGATCGAAGGTGATTGGTTTTGACAACCAACGTTGGGACTCTGCTGGGATAGACCGTGCGGCGCGTGTTTCTATGGGCGCCGCTCTATTTTTCCCTTTTGTCACTTGAAGTGAGTTCACTGTTTTTGACTTATTGTGGGAAATTCTTTTGTTTTCCGGTGCTCTGCTTGTGGGGTTCGTCATCGTCCTCGCTTGGTGTGTCGAGCCCCTTGTGTTCGGCATTGAGTTTGCCGGACTGCTTGAAGACCCAACAATCTCTGTGGGTATGGTTTGCAGGCTTCCCGAGAGTACTGTGGATTTGGCATATTTTGTCCAAGATTTTGTTTAGGTTGGATAGCTCGTCATTTGTTATCCTTGAGGGGCAGTTTTTTATGATTCTGCCGGGAGCTTCTGAATCCGGCGTTGACTGCCGTGCTCTTCGGGCTGCTTTCCTTTGTCCGGCGCTGGTCCTTGCCGCGTCGTGGTTTTCCATTTCCATCCCTGACTTTGGATGTACTTGGTTCGCTGGTACTGCATCTTGCCAGCCAACTATCCTCTCCCGTGCAAAAGCGAGTCATGAGGCTTGTTAATGCAGCCATTGTTCTCGCTTCTCCTGGCCGAGGTGTCTGGCGAGCCATTCGTCTCGGACGTTGTGTTTGAAAGCTGCTAAGGCTTCGGCGTCCGGACAGTCGACTATTTGGTTCTTTTTGGTGAGGAACCTGTTCCAGAATTCTTGGGCTGACTCTCCCGGTTGTTGAGTTATGTGACTTAAATCGTCTGCATCCGGAGGGCGGACATAAGTCCCTTGAAAATTTGCTCGAAAAGCATCCTCGAGCTCTTCCCAACTTCCAATGGTATTTTCAGGGAGGCTTTTGAGCCAATACCGGGCTGGCCCTTTGATCTTGAGGGGTAAATATTTTATGGCGTGGAGATCATCTCCTCTAGCCATGTGTATATGGAGGATGTAATCCTCAATCCAGACTCCAGGGTCTGTTGTTCCGTCGTATGCCTCTATGTTTACGGGTTTGAATCCCGCTGGTAATTCATGATCCAGCACTTCATCGGTTAAACACAGGGGGTGTGCGGCACCCCTATATTTGGGTGTGCCGTGATGTTCGGATATTTGGCGTGTTGCATTGCTTGGAAGAGCTTCCTTTCTCGGCCCATAGATGGACCTAACTGGGCCATCCTTTTGATGTGAATCCTTATGCGGATCGCGTGCCGGCTTGTGTGCGGCGCCGCTTGCCGCTCCATGTTTGCCATGTGGTTGTCTATCTGACCGGGCGGCCTCTTTGTTCTTTGATTGCGGAGGCTCTACGGCCTACTCATCGAATTCGGGCAGTAGTTTGCGCTTCGGGTAGCTCTTTGTTTGGCGACTGTCGCCATATTTCTCTGCGGTGTTGAGTACTTTGCTCCATCTAATTCTGAGTGCATCTTCCGCTGTTTTGAGCTTTCGCTTCTGCTTTTTCAGGCTACGCGCAGTGGCGACGAGCCTTTTGTGGAGGTTCTTCTACTCCAACAACTTGTCCGACGTGAGATCGTCCGGACTGTTATCTTCGCCGGGACGGGTTGTTTATCCAAGTTGTCCTGTTCGGACGGTTGCTCGATAGCATGTTCGCTGCCCACTGGTTCGCTTCGCTCTATGGCCGGGTCTGTGTGGCTGCCGTCTTTGTCGAGGCGGGACTTGGTGCGGCGTTTACGTTGCCGTTTTGACTGCTTTTCGAGGGATTTATCCTTCATAGCGTCCCGTTGTTCCTCGTCGTTACTTCCTTTAGGTGTATCCACCATGTATACATCGTGGGATGAGGTGGCTGTCCAGTATCCTATAGGTGCCGGTTCATGGTTGTCTCCTACATCGTCGTCCATACCGTCGATGTCTTCGGAGTCGAAATCGAGCACGTCGTTTAAGCTTTCGACAGTGGCTACAAAGTGGGTGGTAGGTGGGCGTTGAATTTCTTCATCATCCGCATCCCAACCTTCCTGATCGTAGTCCAGCCCAGGCTCTCCTGATAAAGAGAGAGACTTTAGTGAATTCAGGATGTCGCCAAAGGGCGAGTGCTGAAAGATGTCCGCGGCAGTGAACTCCATAACCGGCACCCAATTGGATTTGATTGGCAGGGGCGCGGAGGGTTCGGAGTCCAGAGAGGAGTCCGGCACCTTGGAGTCACGGTCTTCGCAAAGGACAGGGATGGAGTTCGGCTCAATCGCCGTAGAGATCGTAGCCCCCAAGGCGGTGTCCAGCCACTCGTCCTCGATCGGCGGAGTCGGCTCCGAGCTAAGGGTCGAAGCGGACGCTGGTACGGCCTCCAGGGCACTGTTCGGCGGCAGAGCTAGACCGTGCCCATCGAGACAGCGCGGCGCGCTTGGCTGTGGCTCGAATCGGTCGAAGATCAAGTCTCCGCGGATGTCGGCCATGTAGTTCAAACTCCCAAATCTGACCTGATGGCCAGGGGCGGAGCTTTCGATCTGCTCCAGATGACCAAGTGAATTGGCCCGCAGTACAAAGCCGCCGAATACGAAGATCTGTCCGGGGAGAAAAGTCTCACCCTAGACCACGTCGTTGTTGATGATCGAAGGAGCCATCAGGCCTAAAGAGGACGGCACAGAGGAACTCTCAATGAAAACACCAATGTCGGTGTCAAAACCGGCGGATCTCGGGTAGGGGGTCCCGAACTGTGCGTCTAGGCGGATGGTAACAGGAGACAAGGGACACGATGTTTGTACCCAGGTTCGGGCCCTCTCGATGGAGGTAAAACCCTACTCCTGCTTGATTAATATTGATGATATGGGTAGTACAAGAGTGGATCTACCACGAGATCAGAGAGGCCAAACCCTAGAGGCTAGCCTATGGTATGATTGTTGTTCGTCCTACGGACTAAAACCCTCCGGTTTATATAGACACCGGATGGGGTTAGGGTTACACACAGCCGGTTACAATGGTAGGAGATCTACATATCCGTATCGCCAAACTTGCCTTCCACGCCAAGGAAAGTCCCATCCGGACACGGGAAAAAGTCTTCAATCTTGTATCTTCATAGTCCAGGAGTCCGGCCAACGGTGATAGTTCGGCTATCCGGACACCCCCTAATCCAGGACTCCCTCAGCTGCCTACAATCAATTGGATCCTAAGGCACACTCTATTGCCTAAGTCAGGTGACCACAACATGATCAGAGGGCATGCAATCAATATGTTGCATTTATTTGATGTGCCTCAGAAATTCAAGGTCATGAGCCTTATAGTTGAAACCATTAAGAGGACTGCAGCAGATCATAGGAGGAGTTGTGGATATGCCCCTCAGATTCAGGAGTTGATTAACTCAAAGATGGGCACAGGAAAATATCTATTGGATAAGCAACATTTTTCCACTTTATCTAGACTTTGAGGACAATGAGGTTGTCATGAATGAGAATGATCCATCATCAATTCAAGATCAAGAGAAGAAGGAGAAGGCAAGGAAGGAGAAGGCTGCCAAGATGCCAACTCAAGAGGAGGCATCTGAGTATTTCTTGAAGAACAAGCAGGAGCAGCTTGGTTACTTGATAGCATCATCTCTGAGGATTGAGAAGGGATTGGCCACCCTCACTCAAAATCAGGAGAGCTTGGAAAGAATCATGGAACAAAAATTCTATGATCTAGATGTCAAAGTAACTGAGATTGATGGCCAGGAGAGCACCGCAGGATGACATGCAGGAGAGGAAGGGCAAGACTACCACCAACGATTTGCCAGAGTGCCTAGAGCTCAGAGATCAGATGCGGTGCAAGACTGCACACTAGAGCAACATCATCTGCACCAGCCACGGCTCCTACAGCTCCAAAGGCAACTAGCTCCAAGACCAACTCCTCCAGCTCCTCAGTACATCAACTCAAGTCTTCGGCCCAAGGAGCCATCTCTACACCACCACCAAGATCAAGCCCGAGAGTCGATCTAGCACTATGCATTTTTATGAACTTTTGGTAACTTGTTGCCAAACGGGGAGAAAATGTATAGATCATAGGCTTTAGAGAGAGAGTGTTGCTTTTGTTCTCTCTTGATTTGGTGGTTCAAACTTGTTTGCTTTTGATTGCTTGAGATACTATGCTATTCTTGTGAGACATTGATGATCATGTGTTTGATCATAAGCTACACTTATGCATGTTTGATGATATTATCTTATCTATCCTATGTGATCATTCACCTTGCTTGGTGATGAGTGCATGTATTCAATCTTTATCATTTTGAGCGCTCCACCAAGATGTATGTGACATGGAAGAGTAACCCATGAGCCTAATTCCTTGTGCATTTGCAGTCCAAAGCAAATCTTAAACTATGCACAAATTTAGGGGGAGCTCTTGCTTATTACATACTTCTCAAAGCGACGATGCTTTTCAATCTTATTATCATTTGTCGAAGCTTTGATCTATATGTTGTCATCAATTACCAAAAGGGGAGATTGAAAGTGCAACTATCCCTAGGTGGTTTTGGTAATTCATAACAACATATAGCTCATTGAGCTAATGCTATTCCAAGACTATTATTTCAGGAAAGCTCAATGAATGGCATGGCATGGATGATGAAAGTGGATCCCTCAAAATACTAAGGACAAAGGATTGGCTCAAGCTCAGAAGCTCAAGACTCTTCATTTTACATTTTAGTGGTCCAAGATCACATTGAGTCTATAGGAAAAGCCAATACTATCAAGGAGGGATGTGGTGTTGCTTAATGAGCCTCTTGCTTCATGTGCTTAGTGATATGCTCCAAAACCCTCAGCTACTTTCTCACAATCCACAAATGACCTAGACCCTAAGCAAAAATCGGTCACACAGAATTTTCCTACCCGGCGCCACCAATTTCAAAAGTCATAGCCACTGTCACAAAACCTAGGAAAATCGGTCCTACCAATAGGGATCTCAGTCTCACCGAGATGGGATTGTAATTTCTTTGTTTCCCTTCGTAACGTTTCGGTCTAACCGAAGTGAGCGATCGGTCCCACCAAGATTGCAATGTAAACTCTCTGTTTCCCTTTTGTAACATTTTGGTCTCACCGAAAAGAGCAAATCAGTCCCACCGAGTTTACCTAACCAACTCTCTGGAAAGCTTATTACCAAAATCGGTCTCACCGAGTTTGTGTAAACGGTCTTACCGAGATTACGTTATGCCCTAACCCAAACCGAATCGGTCGCACCGAGTTGCATGTCAGTCCCATCGAAAATCACTAACGGTCACTAGGTTTACGAAGTCGGTCCGACCGAGTCTGTTGAATCGGTCCCACCGAGTTTGGTAAATTGTGTGTAACGGTTAGATTTTGTGTGGAGGCTATATATACCCCTCCACCTCCTCTTCATTCGTGGAGAGAGCCATCAGACTGAACCTACACTTCCTACTTACCATTTCTGAGAAAGAACTACCTACTCATGTGTTGAGGCCAAGATATTCCATTCCTACCATATGAATCTTGATCTCTAGCCTTCCCCAAGTTGCTTTCCACTCAAACCCTCTTTCCACCAGATCCAAATCCTATGAGAGAGAGTTGAGTGTTGGAGAGACTATCATTTGAAGCACAAGAGCAAGGATTTCATCATCAACACACCATTTGTTACTTCTTGGAGAGTGGTGTCTCCTAGATTGGCTAGGTGTCACTTGGGAGCCTCCGACAAGATTGTGGAGTTGAACCAAGGAGTTTGTAAGGGCAAGGAGATTGCCTACTTCCTGAAGATCTACCGCTAGTGAGGCAAGTCCTTCGTGGGCGACGGCCATGGTGGGATAGACAAGGTTGCTTCTTTTTGGACCCTTCGTGGGTGGAGCCCTCCGTGGACTTGCGCAACCGTTACCCTTCGTGGGTTGAAGTCTCCATCAACGTGGAGGTACGATAGCACCACCTATCGGAACCACGCCAAAAACATCTGTGTCTCCAATTGCGTTTGAATCCTCCAAACCCTTCCCTTTACTTTCTTGCAAGGTGCATGCTTTAATTTCCGTTGCCCATATACTCTTTGCATGCTTGCTTGATTTGTGTGATGATTGCTTGACTTTTCCTAAGATAGCTAAAATCTGTCAAACTCTAAAATTGGGAAAAGGTTAAGTTTTTAATTGGTCAAGTAGTCTGATCATCCCCCTCTATACATACTTCAAGGTCCTACATGGAGCCATCAGTGACTCCGGAGAAAGACTTGGTTGGCTGAAGCTTATTGTACGACACTTGGAGATTGTTGAATGTCTCGACGGACAGGACATTGAGCCCTGCTCCGCCATCGATGAAGGTCCTGGTGACTTGCACGTTGCTGATGATTGGGGAACAAAGCATGGGGAGGACTCCTACTGTGGCTGCAAGACTTGAGCTGATCCGCCGAGCTGAACGTGATGGCGCACGCTGCCACCGAGAGGGCGCGGGCTTCGAGCTTGGGAGGATCATGCTCACTGCGGGCGAACTGCTTGAAGATGCGTTGAGAGGCTGGGGCTTGAGCTCCGCCCAGGATGCAAGCGCGCCATGCTGCTCTGGAAGCCCCCAGCCCCTCGGCCCCGATGATGGTCTTCATTTCTCCTTGGCTACGGTGGTAGAGGAGGGAGGCCTGCGTTGCCTTGCAGGCGATCCTTGTGAGGCTGATCCCTCCAGCCTCCTTCGTGAGGCGGGTCCCTCCAACCTCCCTCGCGAGGCTGATCCTGCTAGCGGTCCTCGCGAGGTCGGTCACACCACCCTTGGCGAGGGCCACAGTCTTCCCAATGTCCTGCGTTTCTTCCACCTCCTCTGTCGTACCATCGATCATTGCGGTCGGGGCGTCGACCGATTCTCCCTTCTCGCACGGCTCTGAGCTCTTGGCATTTGTTGGTGTTGTGGGTGTAGAGGTCGTGGTACACGCAGAACCGGCTGCCCTTGGAAGACTCGGGCTGATCCCTGCCTTGCTTCGTATCTGGTTCTGCCGCGAGCACGGCAGCCCCCTTGGGCTTCTTCTCTTCTGGGTCGGCAGCCGGCAGCTCGAGAAGGGAGATGCGTCCTTCCTCAGCCCTGGCGCAGTTGGTCGCGAAGTTGAACAGCTCCAGGGATGTGCACAGGTCTTCATGCATCGCCAGCTCCTCCTTCATCTTGACGTCACGCACACCGTCAGATAAGGCTGAGATGATGGCCTCCTCGGTCACCTTGGGAATCTTGAGGCGGCGTTGCTTTGAAGCGCTGGATGTACTTCCTTGAGGTCTCTCCTGGCCGCTGCTTGATGCGGGCGCATGTCGCCACGGCAGGAGGCCGGTCGCGAGTGCCTTGGAAGTTGGCGGCGAAGCGGGTGCGCATCTTGTCCTGAGAGGAGATCGTGCAGAGCTGTGTTCAGGAGCCAAAGTGCGGCACCGTCTTTGAGCGCCATGGGAAACCAACTTGCCATGACCTTCTCATCCCCGTTGGCGGCTTCGATGCCCAGCTCGTAGAGGTGGAGGAACTCCGCGGGGTCGGCCGTGCCGTCGTAGCGAGGAGGCAGGTCTGGCTTGAACTTGCAGGGCCACGCGACGCTGCGTAGCTCAGCAGTGAAGGCGCGGCAGCCTGCAGTGGCCACGGGAGGCCTTTGTTGACGAAGGGCTTGATCTTGCGGATCCCCGTGCACCGCCGCTAGGGGCAGCGCGGGGTCTTGGCGTGCCGGAAAAGGAGCGCGGTCGTTACGGGCCGGTGCAGGGAGCACTCGGGCAGCTTCATGGGAGCGAGGGACCTCTTGGCAGCTCTGCTCTTGCTACGCTGGTGCCGGACGGAGCAGGTTCTGCCCAGGGGCCGTGCGCCTTGGGGCCAAGGCGCCTTCTTGAGGGGGAGGCGGCTGAGGCGCCCCCGGAGCTTCATCGCCCGCGCAAGGCGGGGCGCGGTGCAGCGAGAAGGACGGCGCGGGGAGCCCCCTGCGGCGCGGACGAGCTCGGCGACGCGGTCGAGCCACTCCTCGTAGACGTTGTCGACGGGGCGGTAGCGCAGGAGCTCGTTTGCCGCGATGAGCATGGCTCGAGCCTCCATGGGCGCGCGGAGCGCGCGGGACGAAGAACCAGCTGGGGCGAGCGAAGGAGTAGCGGTGCGGCCGTCTCGCCTCACGGATGGATGCTGGGACGACGCTTGCTGCTCGTTCCCCGCCGGGCCGATGGCGGCGTTGACGGCAGGCGACGGGGAACGGCGAGGGCGGCCGTCGACGGGGGCCGTCTGGGCGACGCTGACAGAGCGAGATGGCGGGCGGCCCGGCGCCCGACGAGCGTCGAACATGGATGCGATGGGCGGCGAATAACATGGCGGCGGAAGACGGATTCCGATGCACCCCTACCTGGCACGCCAAATGTTGGATTTCGGGTTCCGGCAGACCCTCTAGGTTCGAACTCTGGGGTGCACGCGGAGATCTCACCTCCTACCTACCTACACCTCGTCGCCTCGCAAGGATCTAAACTACACAAAGAGCAACACAAGGGACACAAGGTTTATACTGGTTCGGGCCACCATTGTGGTGTAATACCCTACCCAAAGGTGTGGTGTGGTGGATTGCCTCAGGGACGACGATGAATAAGATAAGGAAGAACATCCTCGCAAGAGTCTGTTCTTGGCCGGTGCGACGAACTGCTAGGGGGAGTTCGGTCGCTCTCTCTCTCTCTCTCTCTCTCTCTCTCGATTGCTTGATTTCTAGCTCTGTTCTCGATTCCGGATCCTTCTACCCTGTGGGTGGCTAGTCCTATTTATAGGCAAAGGCCCTGGGCCTCTTCCCAAATATTGAGCGGGAAGGGCGCCAACAATTGGCCATTTTGAAGGGGAACATCTAGTACACTTATCCTGACTAAAATTGGTCCTTGCCTGCCAAAGGCTCTGACGATGACGCCGGCTTGGGCTCCACGATGACCTCCTTCCTGCCGTTGTGTTGGTCTTGGTCTTGTTGCACCGAAATGGTTGCCTTTGCTTGATACTCTTGGCCTGCGCTTGCCTCCTTTGCACCAAAGAGGAAATGAGGACACTGCGCGGGCTGGCGCCCGCCTGGCGCCCTTGGTCATCATGGCTTGCGTCATGGGCACCTCGTGAGGTACCCCGCCTTGATCTCTCCGCCTCCTCGCGAGCCAGCCTGACGAGGCCGTGCCTGAGGAAGCTTCCTGTCGTCCGCCCCGCGAGGCTTGGCCCCTCGCGAGGGTCTTGAGCTTGTGCTGATGAAGCTGGACCGTACTGGGCCACCCCTTGAGCCACGCCGCAGGCTGCAGGCAGGCAAGTCTGGGTACCCTCGTTCCCAGAACGCCGACAGTGTTACCTTTGGGCCTTTAGCCATGAAGCATCTTCCAAGTCCTTCATTTGGTGAATCAAATGTGTCGTAGGAGTTGGTTGACACAAGTGCTAGACCGGCAACACCTTCATCTTGAGTATATTCGGAGTCGTAGTGATAGCTTCTCTCGGAGTGATTGTCGGAGTCAGAGCCGGATACCCATTCACCAACATGAGCTTGATGTCTTCGTTTTGTGTAGCTCCTTGATGACTTGTCCTTCCTTTCCGAATCCGTGCTTCTCCTGGATGTTCTTGATCATCTCTACTCCTCCTCTCTCTTGGTGGTGATTCTTCTCTTCTACTTCTCCACTTAGGTGATTCTTCTCTTCTTTTGTAGGGTGCCGTACACTCATTGGAATAGTGTCCGGGTCTTCCACAATTGTAGCAATTACGCTCTCGACTAGAAGATCTTTTGTCATTGTAGGACCTTGACTTGGAGCTTCTCTCTTTGCTTCTACTCTTGTAGAATTTTTTGAAGTTCTTCACCATTAAGCTCAATTCTTCATTGAAGGTTTGTTTCTCACTTGATGATGTCGGGGCTTCACATGAGGTTTTGTAAGCACAACTTGATTTGTTGTGAAGTTCCTCCGTATCCTTGAGTGACATCTCATGAGCAACAATTCCTCCAATGACTTCTGTTGGCTTGAGATCTTTGTAATTGGGCATCATTTGGATCAATGTGCACACGGTATCATATTTTCCATCCAAGGCTCTTAGGATCTTCTTGATGATGAATCAGTCGGTCATCTCTTCACTTCCTAAGCCGGCGATCTCATTTGTGATAAGAGCAAGCCTAGAGTAAATTTTAGCGACATCTTCACCATCCTTCATTTTGAACTTGTCAAGTTGACTTTGAAGCACATCCAACTTGGATTCCTTGACGGAGTCGGTACCTTCATGCATATCAATCAAAGTATCCCAAATTTCCTTTGCATTATCAAGACAGCTGATTTTGTTGAATTCTTCGGGGCACAATCCGTTCAAGAGGATATCACAAGCTTGAGCGTTGTATTGCAGCATCTTCAACTCTTCCGCACTAGCTTCACGGTTCGGTTCTCTCCCATCAAAGAATTCACCTTGCAAGCCAATACACACAATAGCCCAAATGCTGGGGTTATGTCCAAGAATATGCATTTTCATCTTATGCTTCCAACTAGCAAAATTAGTACCATCAAAGTAAGGACCTCTACGGTGATAATTTCCCCCGCTAGACGCCATACTCTCCTAGGTTGTGAAACCAAGGCTATGACTACCAAAAGCTATGGAAAACAAAGCAAATGGAGACCAAAGCTCCGATACCACTTGTAGGATCGAAAGTTTGTCTAGAGGGGGGGGGTGATTAGACTACTTGACCAAATAAAAACTTATCCTTTTCCCAATTTTAGTTCGTGGCAGATTTTGGGAACTTTAGAACAAGTCAAGCAATCTTAACACAACTCAAGCAAGCATGCAAAGAGTATATGAGCAGCGGAAAGTAAAGCATGCAACTTGCAAGAATATAAAAGGAAGGGTTTGGAGGATTCAAACGCAATTGGAGACACAGATGTTTTTGTCGTGGTTCCGATAGGTGGTGCTATCGTACATCCACGTTGATGGAGACTTCAACCCACGAAGGGTAATGGTTCTTGTGAGTCCATGGAGGGCTCCACCCACGAAGAGTCCACGAAGAAGCAACCTTGTCTATCCCACCATGGCCGTCGCCCACGAAGGACTTGCCTCACTAGCGGTAGATCTTCACGAAGTAGGCGATCTCATTGCCCTTACAAACTCCTTGGTTCAACTCCACAATCTTGTCGGAGGCTCCCAAGTGACACCTAGCCAATCTTGGAGACACCACTCTCCAAGAAGTAACAAATGGTGTGTTGATGATGAACTCCTTGCTCTTGTGCTTCAAATGATAGTCTCCCCAACACTCAACTCACTCTCACAGGATTTGGATTTGGTGGAAAGAAGATTTGAGTGGAAATCAACTTGGGGAAGGCTAGAGATCAAGATTCATATGGTAGGAATGGAATATCTTGGCCTCAACACAAGTGTAGGTGGTTCTCTCTCAGAAAATGTGTATTGGAAGTGTAGGTTCGTTCTGATGGCTCTCTCCGTGAATGAGGAGGCGGTGGAGGGGTATATATAGCCTCCACACAAAATCTAACCGTTACACACAACTTTCCAAACTCAGTGGGACCGAATTGATAAACTCGGTCAGACCGATTCAACAAATCTAGTGACCGTTAGGATTTTCGGTGGGACCGACATGCAACTCGGTAGGACCGATATTGTTAGGGTTAGGGCATAACGTAATCTCGGTGAGACCGATTACGCAAACTCAGTGAGACCGATTTTGGTAATAAGCTAACCAGAGAGTTGGTCAGGTAAACTCGGTGGGACCGGTTCGCTCATTTCGGAGGGACCAAAATGTTACAAAAAGGAAACAGAGAGTTTACATTGCAATCTCGGTGGGACCGATCGCTCATCTCGGTGGGACCGAAATGTTACGAAGGGAAACAGAGAGATTACAATTCCATCTCGGTGAGACCGAGATCCCTATCGGTGAGATCGATTTGCCTAGGGTTTGTGGCAGTGGCTATGACATCTGAACTCGGCGGCGCCGGATAGAAAGAATCGGTGGGGAAAGTTAGACTTTTGGTTTAGGTCATATGTGGATGTGGGAAAGTAGTTGAGGGTTTTGGAGCATATCACTAAGCACTATGAAGCAAGAACCTCATTAAGCAACACCTCATCCCTCCTTGATAGTATTGGCTTTTCCTATAGACTCAATGTGATCTTGGATCACTAAAATATAAAATGTAGAGTCTTGAGCTTTGAGCTTGAGCCAATCCTTTTATCCTTAGTATTTCGAGGGGTCCACTTTTCTCATCCATGCCATGCCATTCATTGAGCTTTTCCTGAAATATTTATCTTGGAATAATGTTAGCTCAATGAGCTATATGTTGTTAGGAATTACCAAAACCACCTAGGGATAGTTGCACTTTCAGGCTCTCAATCTGTTGTTGCTTCCCTTCAATCATAAGAGCCTTATCAACCAACTCCTAGTAGTTGTTGAAGGTTGCTACCATCAACTGCATGCTCATCTCATCATTCAGCCCTTCCATAAACTTCTCCTGCTTCGCGGAATCTGGGGCCACATCGTCAGGGGCATAGCGAGATAACTTGCTAAACTCATCCACGTACTGAGCCACAATACGGTTCCCCTGCTGTAAGTTGCGAAACTCACGCTTCTTCATATTCATAGCTCCAATTGAGACATGGGCGGTGCGGAAAGCTTGCTGAAACTAGTCCCAAGTGACATTGGCTATGGGAAAAGTGGCCGTGTAATTCTCCCACCATGAGGCTGCTGGTCCATCCAATTGATGTGCGGCAAAGCGCACCTTCTCAGCATCTGTGCAACCTGCGGTGGTCAACTCCCTTCCAATACGGCGTAGCCAATCATCAGCAACTATAGGCTCGGTGCTACTGGAAAACACCGGCGGCTGCAACCTCAGAAAATGGGCTAGGTTGTCAACTGGAGGCGGGTTGTTGTTGTTGTTGTTGTTGTTGCCTTGGTTCTGAACTAGCAATTGCATCAAGTTGTTCTGCTGCTGGATCAACTGAATGAGCTCCGGTGGGAAGGCAAATCCGGTGTCACGTCTCGGAGGCATCTGATGGGTTTAGATGGAAGAGATCAGAATAGAAAAGGGGTCTAATGAGAAAACACTACCCATATGCACATGAGACAAGAAGAAACATTTCACTCAATCAATCTAGCAAGGGCATACAAGCGGTCTAGAACTATCAAAAAGTGCTCAACTACTACTAAATACATGGGGGAAATACTACTAATTCTTTGGTGGTCATCTAGAAATTTTGATCGGTGGAGGAATCCATGATATTTGCTCCAGCTTCGTCTTCAAAGTCATCATCACTTGGGTCGGAGTCGGTGTCGTCGATGATGATGTAGGTGTCCGGGCAAGTGGAATCGTCGTCTTCTCTACCCGGCGCTGGATCTCCCATGAATACTCCGATCTTCTTAATCAGGTCGTAATTCTTCTCCAATAGTGTCTTAATTTCCTCCTTGTATCCATCGCGTGTAAACTTGAGTTCTTCTTCCAGCTCGATGATCCTAGTCTCGCCTTCTTTAATTCCATCATGTCTGCGCACCTCTGGTTCTCCTGACGTCGAATGTGCTGGTTTAACTCCTGGATGAAAGCTGCAATGGATATGTCCTTCTTGGTGCTGATCATATCCCATTGCTCGTCTCGGCGCCCACATATCTGGTAGATAGTGTCCTTAAGATCCTTGTTGTAGACTTCTCCAATGCGTCCCATGGTAATGTGGGCTGCCATGCTCTTGACTAGACTCCAGGTGGGTGCTTTGAAGGAAAATTCTATGGGCTTAGTGGTTGGCGAGAACGTCATTCCTGGAACTTGTACTTGAATCATCCAGCGCTCCTCTTCTGGTAAGGTGGCGTTATGCGTCTGTGTGAAGCTTGGTATTCCAATGTTCAAGTACCTAGTGACTTCCTTCAAGTGGTGTCCAAAGGGTGTGTCTTCATCCGGTTGTGCAAACTTGTTCTTCATCTCCGCCATCCTAAAGAGTAGAAAATGGAGAGGAGTCAGAAATGAGTAGAGAAGAGTGACCTATGGTTTATCTTAGTGGTCGTGTCCTACACTCAGCATGTGGCCTGATACCATCTTGTAGCAACCCGACCTCAAACGGTCAAGTCTACGTAGCTTCAGGTGTCATCCTGGATCGGTAATCTTTGACACACAAGACTAGAAGGATTTATAACAGTAGCAATCACACACTTATTACATGGAATGTCTCAAAATAGAACTTATTACAATAAATATGGCTTAAGGCCATCTAATACGATAATGTGGAAGGCTTGGAAGATAGAGTGAGTCCATCAACTCCAACGGCATAGCTGAGCTGCACGGCAACGACCTAACGAACCTTACTCCTTGTCTGGAAAGTCTGCAACATAATACGTTGCAGCCCGAAAACAGGTCAGCACATGGAATATGCTGGCAATATAACACAGTAGAGCAAGAACAGAATAATGTTATCACTACATGCATATTTGGCTGGTGGAAAGCTCTATGGTTATAGTTTTTGCGAAAAGCCAATTTTTCCCTACAACAAAGGAATAGATTTTAATTTAACTATCATGGTAATTGAAACATCATTGAGAAGGTTCCTCCAACTCAATCCCAATTAAAGTAATTAACAACCCAACAATATTAATTAAGAGTGGCGAGATACTTAACATACTCCAAGTACTAGATACTCAGGATTGTCCATAACCGGGGACACGGCTAACCATGATTAGATTGTACACTCTGCAGAGGTTTGCGCACTTTTCCCCACAAGACACAATCGCCTCCGTTGGATTTCTCGCACTACATGGTGTTTGAGAAATGGATGACCGAGACACAGTCTTTCAGAAACATTAACTCTCTACTCCGGGTAAACCATACCAAACCTACAACCCACTACCTGCTGATCTACCTCTTCGAGAGCTTCACGTAACTTGCTCAACTATGCTAGAGCCCATAATAGCTTGTGGCTGCACATGGAAGTTTCTAGCATGAATCATCTCAGTTCCCTTTGAGCCTGGGTGGCGGTCCATAGGAAGATCACACGGAACCCCGGGATTTCCAAAAATCTGAGACAACACTGGATTCTCCAGGTGCCTCAATCCACCCAGATGTGTATTTAAGTTGCCACCTTAAGTTGAACCACTAATTAACAATCTCACATCTGTCATGGATTTCACTCACCCAAACCACATCTACGGGCATAGCAAAGCAATATAAGCAACGCGTATGAGTAACTCCCAAGGGTTTGAATATAACAGGGCAATAGGTTCTACCTCATCAACTACTTCCCAACCCACATGTTAATGACATCCTAATCATGCAATGTTTGAGGGTTGAAACTAATGCATAAAAACTGGGTATGGAAAGAATATGATCAATGTGTTACTTGCCTTGCTGACGATCCGCGAAACCTAGGGACTTGTAGTAGCACGCTTCACACTCTGGGAATTCTATCGCAAACAAACAATAGCATACATAAGCAATCAAGCAACGATGCATAGGCAAAACTCAAATAAGAGCGATCGACCAGAAAGTTCAACTTAAGAACTAAGTTTTGCAAAAAGAATCAAAACAAACGGAGCAACGAAACTCAAACGGCGAAAGAAACAAGATCTGTTTACTAATCTGAACTAAAGTCAAATTTTACAGTATCAAAATCTTGTTTAAGTTGATTAAACAGAAAGAGGGTCTCGAGACGAAGATCTAGGCGCTTGAATCGCCTGATTCCGATAAACGAGCGAAAAGATAAACTGAAACGAAAATCAGATCAGAAATCGCGATCGAGAATTATCGCGGATAAATACGAGAAAAACAAAACTGACAAACAGGCTAACGAACGAGCGTTCGTTATCTGTAACTAACGAGCAAAAACCGTTCGTTGAAACGAACGTACGGACGAACGTCCGCTAAGCAGAAGAACCGGGAAAAACCGGCGAACCGATAAAAAAAATGAACTAGGGTTTTTAAAAAAAAACCGAATAGTTTTTCTAGAGAAAACCGGCGGCGGCGAAACGGCGCGGTACCTCTCCGATGAGGCTCCGGCGAGGCGGGGCTCGGGCGGCTTATGGGACAGCGGGCGACATGGCGCGGCTCGGGTCGGGTGCGGGCTGCGGCGGCAGCGGGGTTTGTGGTGGTGGCGGGGGCTCGGGCGGCGTATAAAGGGGCGGGGTGGGGTGGCTTGGAGGAGGGGGCAAGGCCGCGGCGGGGCAGATGGGCCGGCCCGGCTGGGTTTCGGCCCAGTCGGCGCTTGGGAGTTTTTTTAAATAATTCCGCCGAACAGAAAATAAATCCCAAAAAATAAAATAAAAATCTAAAAATGCCAAAAAAAATCACCGTCTAAATAGAATATTTAGAACGAGATGAACATTTTCTTGGCCCTAACGTGCAATTTTGAAAACGTGCAATTTTTCTAATGCAAATAAAATCCGAATAAAATTAAATAAAATCAATTAATTGATTTTAATATTTTTCCTCCAATATTTCAATTATTTTGGAGAAGTCATATTATCTCCTCTCATATATTTTATTATGAAATATTTTTCGAAGAGAAAAAATAATTAAAACCAAAATCCTCGTTTCAATATTTGATAAAAATCAAATATGAAATCCGGGAAATCCCCAACTCTCTCTCCGAGGGTCCTTTAGTTGCTTAGGATTTCTAGGATCGTGAAATGAAATGCAATAAAATATGATATGCATGAATGATCTATGTATAACATTCCAAATTGAAAATTTGGGATGTTACACCTTGCCACCCCTGAATCTGGGGCCAAGCGTGGCCACAGTGCACCATACTAGACAGAGATCTCCTGTCCGGCGTAGCACTATTGCCACGCGGCTCATGACATCACCCCTGTCAGAGGGAGCCATGCTCCCATGACGGGCTGTCGATACGGCCCGCCAGCGGCGGGCCCTACCTGCCCACAAGGAGCCAGATGTTGGCGAACGTAGTAATTTCAAAAAATTTCGTACGCACACGCAAGATCATGGTGATGCATACCAACGAGAGGGAAGAGTGTTGTCCACGTACCCTCGTACACCGAAAGCGGAAGCGTTAGCACAACGCGGTTGATGATTCATACGTCTTCACGATCCGACCGATCAAGTACCGAACGCACCGCACCTCCGATTTCAGCACACGTTCAACTCGATGACATCCCTCGAACTCCGCTCCAGCCGAGTGTTGAGGGAGAGTTTCATCAGCATGACGGCGTGGTGACGATGATGATGTTCTACCGACGCAGGGCTTTGGCTAAGCACCGCTACAGTATTATCGAGGTGGACTATGGTGGAGGGGGGCACCGCACACGGCTAAAAGATCAAACGATCAATTGTTGTGTCTCTAGGGTGCCCCCTTGCCCCCGTATATAAAGGAGCAAGGGGGGAGGTGCGGCCGGCCAGGAGGGGCGCGCCAGGAGGAGTCCTACTCCTACTGGGAGTTGGACTCCCTCCCTTTTCCTTGTTGGACTAGGAGTGGAGGGGGAAAGAGGAGGGAGAGAGGAATGAAAGGGGGGGGGGGGCGCCGCCACCTCTCCTTGTTCTATTCTAACAAGGGGGGAGGGGCGCGCGGCCCTACCCTGGCCCCCTCTCCTCTTCTCCACAAGGCCCACTATGGCCCATTAAGCCCCCGGGGGGTTCCGGTAACCTCCCGGTACTCCGGTAAAATCCCGATTTCACCCGGAACACTTCCGATATCCAAATATAGGCTTCCAATATATCAATCTTCATGTCTCGACCATTTCGAGACTCCTCGTCATGTCTGTGATCACATCTGAGACTCCGAACAACCTTCGGTACATCAAAACATATAAACTGATAATATAACTGTCATCGAAACTTTAAGCGTGCGGACCCTACGGGTTCGAGAACCATGTAGACATGACTGAGACACGTCTCCGGTCAATAACCAATAGCGGAACCTGGATGCTCATATTGGCTCCCACGTATTCTACGAAGATCTTTATCGGTCAAACCGCATAACAACATACGTTGTTCCCTTTGTCTCCGGTATGTTACTTGCCCGAGATTCGATCGTCGGTATCTCAATACCTAGTTCAATCTCGTTACCGGCAAGTCTCTTTACTTGTTCCGTAATACATCATCCCACAACTAAATCATTAGTTGCAATGCTTGCAAGGCTTAAGTGATGTGCATTACCGAGAGGGTCCAGACATACCTCTCCGACAATCGGAGTGACAAATCCTAATCTCGAAATGCGCCAACCCAACAAGTACCTTCAGAGACACCTGTAGAGCACCTTTATAATCACCCAGTTACGTTGTGAAATTTGGTGGCACACAAAGTGTTCCTCCGGTAAATGGGACTTGCACAATCTCATAGTCATAGGAACATGTATAAGTCATGAAGAAAGCAATAGCAACATACTAAACGATCGAGTGCTAAGCTAACGGAATGGGTCAAGTCAATCACATCATTCTCCTAATGATGTGATCTCGTTAATCAAATGACAACTCATGTCAATGGTTAGGAAACATAACCATCTTTGATTAATGAGCTAGTCAAGTAGAGGCATACTAGTGACACTCTGTTTGTCTATGTATCCACACATGTATTATGTTTCCGGTTAATACAATTCTAGCATGAATAATAAACATTTATCATGATATAAGGAAATAAATAATAACTGTATTATTGCCTCTATGGCATATTTCCTTCAGTCTCCCACTTGCACTAGAGTCAATAATCTAGATTACACAGTAATGATTCTAACACCCATGGAGCCTTGGTGCTGATCATGTTTTGCTCATGGAAGAGGCTTAGTCAACGGGTCTGCAACATTCAGATCCGTATGTATATTGCAAATTTCTATGTCTCCCACCTGGATTAAATTCTAGATGGAATTAAAGCGTCTCTTGATGTGCTTGGTTCTCTTGTGAAATCTGGATTCCATCGCCAAGGCAATTGCACCAGTATTGTCACAAAAGATTTTCATTGGACCCGATGCATTAGGTATGACACCTAGATCGGATATGAACTCCTTCATCCAGTCTCCTTCATTTGCTGCTTCCGAAGTAGCTATGTACTTCGCTTCACACGTAGATCCCGCCACGACGCTTTGTTTAGAACTGCACCAACTGACAGCTCCACCGTTCAATGTAAAAATGTATCCGGTTTGCGATTTAGAATTGTCCGGATCAGTTTCAAAGTAACCATTTACGATGAGCTCTTTGTCACCTCCATAAACGAGAAACATATCCTTAGTCCTTTTCAGGTATTTCAGGATGTTCTTGACCGCTGTCCAGTGATCCACTCCTGGATTACTTTGGTACCTCCCTGCTAGACTTATAGCAAGGCACACATCAGGTCTAGTACATAGCATTGCATACATGATAGAACCTATGGCTGAAGCATAGGGAACATCTTTCATTTTCTCTCTATCTTCTGCAGTGGTCGGGCATTGAGTCTTACTCAACTTCACACCTTGTAACACAGGCAAGAACCCTTTGTTTGCTTGATCCATTTTCAACTTCTTCAAAACTTTGTCAAGGTATGTGCTTTGTGAAAGTCTAATTAAGCGTCTTGATCTATCTCTATAGATCTTGATGCCCAATATATAAGCAGCTTGCTCGAGGTCTTTCATTGAAAGACTCTTATTCAAGTATCCCTTTATGCTATCCAGAAATTCTATATCATTTCCAATCAGTAATATGTCATCCACATATAATATTAGAAATGCTACAGAGCTCCCACTCACTTTCTTGTAAATATAGGCTTCTCCAAAAGTTTGTACAAAACCAAATGCCTTGATCACACAATCAAAGCGTTTATTCAAACTCCGAGAAGCTTGCACCAGTCCATAGATGGATCGCTGGAGCTTGCACACTTTGTTAGCTCCCTTTGGATCGACAAAACCTTTCGGTTGCATCATATACAACTCTTCTTCCAGAAATCCATTCAGGAATGCAGTTTGACATCCATTTGCCAAATTTCATAATCATAAAATGCGGCAATTGCTAACATGATTCGGACAGACTTAAGCATCGCTACGGGTGAGAAGGTCTCATCGTAGTCACTCCCTTGAACTTGTCGAAAACCTTTTGCAACAAGTCGAGCTTTATAGACAGTAACATTACCGTCAGCGTCAGTCTTCTTCTTGAAGATCCATTTATTCTCAATTGCTTGGTGATCATCAGGCAAGTCAACCAAAGTCCACACTTTGTTCTCATACATTGATCCCATCCCAGATTTCATGGCCTCAAGCCATTTAGCGGAATCTGGGCTCACCATCGCTTCTTCATAGTTCGTAGGTTCGTCATGGTCTAGTAACATAACCTCCAGAACAGGATTATCGTACCACTCTGGTGCGGATCTTACTCTGGTTGACCTACGAGGTTCAGTAACAACTTGATCTGAAGTTTCATGATCATCATCATTAGCTTCCTCACTAATTGGTGTAGGTGTCGCAGAAACCGGTTTCTGTGATGAACTACTTTCCAATAAGGGAGCGATTCTGATTACCTCATCAAGTTCTACTTTCCTCCCACTCACTTCTTTCGAGAGAAACTCCTTCTCCCGAAAGATTCCGAATTTAGCAACAAAAGTCTTGCCTTCAGATCTGTGATAGAAGGTGTACCCAACAGTCTCCTTTGGGTATCCTATGAAGACACATTTCTCCGATTTGGGTTTGAGCTTATCAGGTTGAAGTTTTTTCTCATAAGCATCACAGCCCCAAACTTTAAGAAATGACAACTTTGGTTTCTTGCCAAACCACAGTTCATAAGGCGTCGTCTCATTGGATTTTGATGGTGCCCTATTTAACGTGAATGCGGCTGTCTCTAAAGCATAACCCCAAAAGGATAGCGGTAAATCAGCAAGAGACATCATAGATCGCACCATATCTAGTAGAGTATGATTACGACGTTCGGACACACCATTACGCTGTGGTGTTCCGGGTGGCGTGAGTTGCGAAACTATTCCGCATCGTTTCAAATGAAGGACAAACTCATAACTCAAATATTCTCCTCCACGATCAGATCGTAGAAACTTTATTTTCTTGTTATGATGCTTTTCAACTTCACTCTGAAATTCTTTGAACTTTTCAAATGTTTCATACTTATGTTTCATTAAGTAGATATACCCATATCTCTTTAAATCATCTATGAAGGTGAGAAAATAACGATATCCGCCACAAGCTTCAACATTCATCGGACCACATACATCTGTATGTATGATTTCCAACAAATCTGTTGCTCTCTCCATAGTTCCGGAGAACGGCGTTTTAGTCATCTTGCCCATGAGGCACGGTTCGCAAGTACCAAGTGATTCATAATCAAGTGGTTCCAAAAGTCCATCAGTATGGAGTTTCTTCATGCGCTTTACACCGATATGACCTAAACGGAAGTGCCACAAATAGGTTGCACTATCATTATCAACTCTGCATCTTTTGGCTTCAATATTATGAATATGTGTATCACTACTATCGAGATTCATCAAAAATAGACCACTCTTCAAGGGTGCATAACCATAAAAGATATTACTCATATAAATAGAACAACCATTATTCTCTGATTTAAATGAATAACCGTCTTGCATCAAACTAGATCCAGATATAATGTTCATGCTCAACGCTGGCACCAAATAACAATTATTTAGGTCTAAAACCAATCCCGAAGGTAGATGTAGAGGTAGCGTGCCGACCGCGATCACATCGACTTTGGAACCATTTCCCACGCGCATCGTCACCTCGTCCTTAGCCAATCTTCGCTTAATCTGTAGCCCCTGTTTCGAGTTGCAAATATTAGCAACAAAACTAGTATCAAATACCCAGGTGCTACTGCGAGCATTAGTAAGGTACACATCAATAACATGTATATCACATATACCTTTGTTCACCTTGCCATCCTTCTTATCCGCCAAATACTTGGCGCAGTTCCACTTCCAGTGACCAGTCTGCTTGTAGTAGAAGCACTCAGTCTCAGGCTTAGCTCCAGACTTGGGTTTCTTCTCCTGAGCAGCAACTTGCTTGCTGTTCTTCTTGAAGTTCCTCTTCTTCTTCCCTTTGCCCTTTTTGTTGAAACTGGTGGTCTTATTGACCGTCAACACTTGATGCTCCTTCTTGATTTCTACCTCCGCAGCCTTTAGCATTGCAAAGAGCTCGGGAATCATCTTATCCATCCCTTGCATGTTATAGTTCATCACGAAGCTCTTGTAGCTTGGTGGCAGTGATTGGAGAATTCTGTCAATGTGTCGGTGTGGAACGACACCTATGGGATCACAAGAATCCCTACTACGGTTGCCGGGGCACAGGGTTGAGAGGAGAGCAAGGCTAGTAGATAGCTCAAGGAACGTTTACCCAGGTTCAGGCCGCGAGGATGCGTAAAACCCTAGTCCTGCTTTGGTGGGTGTATTTCTAAGAGTTCTTGAGCTCTCGAACTAGCTGTGGTCAGCGCGTGGTTCGAAAGAGCAGAATCCCTCTCCGGTATGCCATGGGCCTCCTTTTATAGTTGAAAGGGGTTGCCACAGTGACACACAGGAGGTGGAAAGGCGTACAGTGCCCTGAGCTTATCGCTCGTATTACAGGACAAGACGCATTCAATGCATAGCTTAGGTGTCCCCTTGCTTTATTGGGGACGGGGGCGAGGCCCGTCCCGTCCGTCGACGCTCCTCCTTGCTTCGACACGCGCCTTGGCCAGCGATGCGTGCGGCATCATGTAGGCAGGCATGCAGCTGAGGTGGCACGGTGGTGGAGTCTTCACGAAGATTTGCATGCCGCCACGCAGGCGCTTGACGAGTTGGCCTGGGAGCTGCATATTGCCACGCAGGTGCCCGCCCAGCTGGTTGGGCTGGCAGCTGCTGGTGAACGGCGGTGGAAGCTTGGTTGGCGTGGACCTGGCGGTGGCCCTGCTGGCATCCTTGGTGATGGCCTTGCCGGGTGGCCCGGCAAGGGTCTCGCCGTGGCGCGCTGTCGTCCCTGGCAAGAGCCTTGCCGGGGGTCTGGTGGCCTTCCTCGGCAAGAATCTTGCCGAGGATCGTTGAGGGAGTCCTAGATTAGGGGGTGTCCGGATAGCCGAACTATCACCGTTGGCCGGACTCCTGGACTATGAAAATACAAGATTGAAGACTTCGTCCCGTGTCCGGATGGGACTTTCCTTGGCGTGGAAGGCAAGCTTGGCGATACGGATATGTAGATCTCCTACCATTGTAACCGACTCTGTGTAACCCTAACCCTACCCGGTGTCTATATAAACCGGAGGGTTTTAGTTCATAGGATGAACAACAATCATACCATAGGTTAGCTACTAGGGTTTAGCCTCTCTGATCTTGTGGTAGATCCACTCTTGTACTACCCATATCATCAATATTAATCAAGCAGGAGTAGGGTTTTACCTTCATCGACAGGGCCCGAACCTGGGTAAAAACATCGTGTCCCTTGTCTCCTGTTACCATCCGCCTAGACGCTTGCAGTTCGGGACCCCCTACCGAGATCCGCGGTTTTGACACCGACATTGGTGCTTTCATTGAGAGTTCCTCTGTGTCGTCATCCTTAGGCCCGATGGCTCCTTCGATCATCAACAATGAAGCGGTCCAGTGTAAGACTTTTCTCCCCGGACAGATCTTCGTATTCGGCGGCTTTGCACTGCGGGCCAATTCACTTGGATATCTGGAGCAGATCGAAAGCTATGCCCCTGGCCATCAGGTCAGATTTGGGAGTCTGAACTACACGGCCGACATCCGCCGAGACTTGATCTTCGACGGATTCGAGCCACAGCCAAGCGCGCCGCACTGTCTCGATGGGCACGATCTAGCTACTGCCACGAGCGGTGCCTCGAAGCCGCTTGGCGTCCGCTCCGACCCTTAGCTCGGAGCCGACTCCGCCGATCGAGGACGAGTGGTTGGCCTCCGCCTCGGGGGCTACGGTCTCTACGGCGATTAAGCCGAACTCCATCCCTGTCCGTCGTGAAAACCATGACTCCAAGGTGCCAGACTCCTCTCCGGACTCCGAACCCTCCGCGCCCCTGCCAATCGAATCCAATTGGGCGCCGGTTATGGAGTTCACTGCCGAGGTCATCTTTCAGCACTCGCCATTTGGCGACATCCTGAATTCACTAAAGTCTCTCTCTTTATCAAGAGAGCCCTGGCCGGACTACGGTCAGGAAGGTTGGGATGCGGACGACGAAGAAATTCAACGCCCACCCACCACCCACTTTATAGCCACTGTCGATGATTTAACCGACATGCTCGACTTCGACTCCGAAGACATCGACGGTATGGACGATGATGCTGGAGACGACCAAGATCTAGCGCCTACAGGGCACTGTAAGGCCACCTCGTCATACAACATATACATGGTGGACATCCCAAAAGATGGGAATGGCGATGGAACAGCGGAGGATGACCCCTCCAAGAAACAGCCCAAGCGTCGGCGTCAGCGGCGCCGCTCTAAATCCCGCCACAGCAAAAACGGTGATTCCAAAGACGGGAGATAATAACACCGGACGGTCGAAGACAACCCGCTCCAAAGAGGATTCAACACAGGAGGAGGGAGAAGCCAGCCGTCATGATAGAGCGGCAGCTGTGGAGGTGGAGGGCGATAATTATATGCCTCCTTGAAGATGAGGCAAGCCTCGACGATTGACGAATTTAATTTGTCGTGCACGAGGATCCCGCGAGCAGGAGCGTTTCAAACCCAGGCTTATGGCCACGGCAAGCAGCCTCAAGAAAAAGCAGCAGCGGCTTAGAGCTGACCAAGACTTGCTAGCTGACAGATGGACTGAAGTCCTTGCTGCCGAAGAGCACGAACTTGAACGCCCCTCCAAGAGATACCCAAAACGCAGGCTGCTACCCCAATTAGAGGAAGCAGCACCCAAACCTACATCACCAGCGCATGATGCGGCCGACCGGCCACCCCGTGGCCGCGGCAGAGAGGCCTGTAGACCCTCCATTCTAGCCGCACCCCGGCGTCGCTCGAAAAGTACCAAGGCACGAGGAAACGCGCCAGACCTGCAAGACATATTGGAGGACAATGCAAGGCAAACAAGATCGATCTATGGATCGCGTGGACGCCCCACGACACGTGATGATAACCGTCACGCCGGATACAGCAACTCCGGCTGGGCCGAACACTGTAGACAAAGCTCATTTGAGATGCGTCGTGATATAGCTCAATACAGAGGCGCCGCACACCCACTATGCTTCAAAGATGAAGTGATGGATCATAAAATCCCCGAGGGTTTCAAACCGTAAACATCGAATCATACGATGGCAAAACAGATCCTGCGGTTTGGATCGAGTACTACCTCCTCCATATCCACATGGCCCACGGTGATGATCTACACGCCATCAAATACCTCCCACTCAAGCTTAAAGGACCAGCTCGGCATTGGCTTAATAGCTTGCCAGCAGAATCAATTTGTTGTTGGGAGGACCTGGAAGCCGCATTCCTTGATAACTTCCAGGGCACATATGTGCGACCACCAGACGCCGATGACCTCAGCCACATAATTCAGCAGCCAGAAGAATCGGCCAGACAATTCTGGACACGGTTCCTAACCAAGAAAAATTAAATCAGTGGCTGTCCGGATGCAGAGGCCCTTGCAGCCTTCAAACATAACATCCGCGACGAGTGGCTTGCCCGGCACCTAGGACAGGAAAAGCCGAAATCCATGGCAGCCCTCACAACACTCATGACCCACTTTTGCGCGGGAGAGGAAAGCTGGCTAGCTCGTAGTAACAACTTGACCAAAAACCCTGTAGTCCGGATACCGAGGACAGCAATGGCAGGTCGCGTCGCAACAAGCACAAGCGCCGCATTAACAGCGATAATGCTGAAGATACGGCAGTCAATGCCGGATTCAGAGGCTCTAAACCCGGTCAGCGGAAAAAGCCATTCAAAATAAATACTCAAGGCCCGTCCAATCTGGACCTAATACTCGATCGCTCGTGCCAAATACATGGCACCCCCGAAAAACCAGCCAACCACACCAACAGGGATTGTTGGGTCTTCAAACAGGCATGGAATTTAAATGCCGAACTCAATGACAAGGGGCTGCATAGCGATGACGAGGAGGAGACCCGGCCACCGAACAATAGAGGACATAAGGGTTTCCCCCCACAAGTGCGGACGGTGAACATGATATACGCAACCCACCATACCCAAAAGGGAGCGGAAGCGTGCACTAAGGGACGTATATGCGATGGAGCCAATCGCCCCGAAGTTCAATCAATGGTCCTCCTGCCCGATCACGTTTGATCGAAGGAACCACCCCACTAGCATCCGCCACGGCGGATTCGCCGCATTGGTTCTTGACCCAATCATCGACGGATTTCACCTCACTAGAGTCCTGATGGACGGCGGTAGCAGCCTGAACCTACTCTATCAGGATACAGTGTGCAAAATGGGCATAGACCCTCAAGGATTAAACCCACAAAGACGACCTTTAAAGGCGTCATACCAGGTGTAGAGGCCAATTATACAGGCTCGGTTACACTCGAAGTGGTCTTGGATCCCGGATAACTTCCGGCGAAGAGTTAATCTTCGACATAGTCCCGTTCATGATGGCTATCACGCCTCGCTTGGACGAACCGCATTTGCAAAGTTCAATGCGGTGCCGCACTACGCATACCTCAAGATCAAGATGCCAGGCCCTCGAGGAGTAATCACGGTCAATGGAAACACCGAACGCTCTCTCCGAACGGGGGAGCATACGGCGGCCCTCACGGCGGAGGTGCAAAGCAGCCTCTCACAGCAATTCTCGAGTCCGGCTACTAAATGTCCGGACACCGTCAAGCGCGCCCGGAGTAACCTACAACAAGACCGCCTGGCACGATCCGAGCACGCGTAGCAATCCGGCCCCAACCCCAGCCCTCGCGAAATTGCGAAGCCAGTACTACGCGTACATAACTACGCTCTAGAGATACCATGGGCATAAGGGGAGGGCCACAACCACAGCACGCCCAGAATGCGGCTCAACCGCACTAGGGGCTCCCAATTGTGTCATTCTTTTTTTTCTTCTTTTCTCTTACTTTCAGGACTCCGTATTTCAGAAGCCCTGTCCGGCTCTAGAATTGTCGAACTCACGATGCAACAGCCAGGGAAGCAGCAAGCTATGACGAGTGTCCAGGTGGTCTCTAGTACGAGCAATATACCTGTTTACATACCATCACGCAGCTTACCCCTGGAGGGGGACATGTCAAATAATCCCATCCCTTGCTTATCGCACTATTTGTATCGTTCTGCTTTCATTGCAGTACCTTTTTGAATAAACAATACATAGCTTTTGCCTATTATTGCACTCCTTTCTTTATCTATATATATGTTCATTCATGACACGTTGCACCCGTACACTTTGGTACGGCCAATACACCAGGGCTTAATTAGCTCAAACATATGGTGTGATAAGTCCGAACACTTTCACAAGTGCGGCACCCGAACTTATAGCATTATATGCATCGGCTCGAATCATGTCTTGGGTCAATAGTTGGGTTTGCCCGGCTCCCATGTTTTGGTACCTTACGTTCCGTTATATCGGCTAAGGTAGCGCTGGGAGAACCACTACGATTGTGCCCCGGTTGAGCTGGGTTGAGCACCTCAGTGGAGAAAGCTAAAACTGACCGTCATGATAGGGCGAGAGTCGATCGCTGTTCGAGAGGTTTTTTCGGGTCCCGAAAGACTTATGCTGCTTAGAGCGAGGAGTCGGCATTGTCCGGCCATGGCGTGGATAGCGCCCCGAACTCGGTCTTCCGAATACTAGGGGCTTCGCTGAAATTTAGAATTATAGAATTCTATGGCTAAGTGAGAGTGTTCAAGCACTATAGTCTGGTTGCCTTGTTCGTTGCGTTGAGCGCCTCCCTCGAAGGACCCAAGAATGGGAACAAGAGCACTCAAGTTTATCCGAACACCCCGGCACTTTCGTGGCATGGGGCTGAAGCCAACGACTTGCCATCTCTCAAATTTGATAAGCAGGCGCCTGAGAAGGTAATATTTTAAATTCACAAGCGTTGCTTAGCGCATATGAACAAGTTTTCAGCGTCTGAGGATAACAAATGCGAGTCTATTCAAAAATTACATCTTTGGAGCATTCACCCGCTACAAGGCGGGCACCCTTCAGGACGCCCACATAGTACATTTCGGGCTTGCGATGCTCCTTGCCCTTCGGTGGCCCGTCCGTCACAAGATTCTCAGCATCCAGCTTGCCCCAGTGCACTTTAGCATGGGCAAGGGCCCGACGGGCACCTTCAATGCAGACGGAGCGCTTGATGACTTCAATCCATGGACAAGCGTCCACCAGCCGCCGCACTAGCCCGAAGTAGCTCCCAGGCATGGCTTCCAATGGCCACAGCCGAATTATGAGGCCCTTCATGGCCTGTTCGGCGACCTTGTGGAGCTCGACCATTGCTTCAGCTGGTCGGCTCGAAACACCGGATGTCCGGCCTCAGCATACTGAGACCAGAACACCTTTTCCGTCGAGCTCCCCTCCTTGGCGTGGTAGAACGCGGGAGCATCAGACACACTACGGGGCAGATCTGCGAATGCTCATGGAGAGCTCCGGATTCGGGTAAGTAATAGATAATTCACTTTCACATGCTTGCTTTGCATAAAGAATGCCTTACCCGCCGCTATCTTCTTTAATGATTGTATTTCCTGGAGGGCTTTTTGGGCTTCCGCCTTAGCGGCTTTGGCACTCTCAAGAGCCGAGGCGAGCTCGGACTCTCGAGTCTTTGAGTCACGCTCCAAACTCTCGTGTTTTTCCACGAGACCCTGGAGCTCTTGCCGCACCTCTGCCACCCGCGCCTCCTGCTTCTCTCGCTCGGTGCGCTCCGCGGCCGCTTTGCTTTCGGCGTGGACACCGCTTCCTGCAGGGTCGCCACCTCGTTCGTGGCCCCTACAATACCCACGTTAGTCCTGTCATTTTTGCAACCAAATCCTTTCTATAAGGTATTACTTCACGAAGGTATTACTTACCTTCCCTGTCCTCGAGTTGCTTCTTGGCAAGGCCGAGCTCGTTCTCGGACCACTCGAGGCTCTGCTTCAATGCATTGACCTCCTTGATCGGTCTGGCGAGAGGTCGGCAGCAGCCTGAATTCCCATATTGACATACTTATGTTAGACTCCTGCGTATATCTTTTTAGATCCTCAGTCCGGTTAATCTTTCCGAACACCGAACTAAGCATCGGGGGCTACTGTCTATGCGGTAATATTTTTATATATTCTAAACTTACCTTAAAGCCTGTTAGAAGGCTGGTACAGGCTTCAGTCAGCCCGCTCTTGGCGGACTGAACTTTCTGGATCACCACACTCATAACAGTGCGGTGCTCCTCGTCGATGGAGGCGCCGTTAAGTGCCTCCAGCAAGCTATCCGGTGCCTCCGGATGGACGGAGGTCACCGGCGTCGCAGTCTTACCCTTCTTACGAAGGGGCCGCTTGCCGGAATTCGGAACCACTAAAGGTTCCGGTACGGAGTCCGGCACAGGGCGGGACTTAGAGCCCTCTGGGGTTTCACCCCCTTTGCGCCCGGAGTCCGGGAGGTCGCCTTGCGGCGCCTCCAGGACCACCTCCTCCTGGTTGGGCCCCTTTTGGGATTCCACCGTGGTGTCATCTGCGTCACGAGGAGACGAGGCGGTCGGAAGTGAAGTGCTATTCACATCCGACGAATCCAGGGAGCCGCTCGACGAAGCGGCGAGCTCGCCCTTGGGCGGGCTACATGGTTATATTCGGCGTTAGAAGACACTATGCGACAAATAAAAAGTCATGAGCTATTCCGAGTCCGGACACTTACGATCTCGCCAGGGCTTGGCCCTTGGTGGCCACTCCTCCTCGTCGTTGTCGGCGTTGGTGGAGAAATGCGGAGGAAGGGTCCTTCCTTTCTTGGACCCTCCGGCCTCCCGGTCAGGCGGCCTTCCTTTTCTTCTCTCCCCACGCTGGGGGAGAGGCTTGTTTTTCCTCCTCCCCGTCCTCAGGGGAGGATTCCGCCTCAGAGTCGTCAGACGATGAGTCCGACAACACCTGGCGTCGGGCGCTCCTTCGAGTCCCCGTGGCCTTCTTCTTGGCCTTCTTCTCCGGCACTACGTGAGGTGCCGGTGCGAGCAGCCCCGTCAAGCGGGCATCCGCTGGGTCTTCTGGAAAGGGAGCCAGACAGTTAACCTGTCCAGACGTGTTACGCCAGTCCTGTCAAAGGTAAGGGAGTTTAGATCCCACATAGAGTCAAACTATGAAAAACAAGAGTCCCGTAAAGGGCAAAATAGCTTACCTCGGTAGCTTGGCGCTGCGAGCTAAATCCGCGATCTTCGGTAGTGGATGTGGGAGCCTCGGAGCCCTTGAACAACACCTTCCAGGCATCTTCGTACATAGTGTCGAAGAGCCTTTTCAGAGTTTGGTGCTGTGCCGGATCGAACTCCCACAATTTGAAGGCCCGTTGTTGGCATGGGAGGATCCGGCGGATGAGCATAACCTGGACTACATTGACAAGCCTGAGATTCTTGTCCACCAGGGGTTGGACCTTGAGGTTTGGAGTCCGTACAGCTCTTTCGAATCACCCCACGTCAGGCCCGTCTCTTTCCATGATGTGAGCCGTGTGGTGAAGCCGGATCGGAATTTGGGGGCCGCCGCCCATTGAGAGTCGCGCGGCTCAGTGATGTAGAACCACCCCGATTGCCACCCCTTTATGGTCTCCACAAAGGAGCCCTCGAGCCATAGGACTTTGGCCATCTTTCCAACCATGGCACCTCCGCACTCCGCTTGGCGGCCGCCCACTACCTTGGCTTGACATTGAAGATCTTCAGCCATAAGCCAAGTGGGGCTGGATGCAGAGGAAGGCCTCGCACACGACGATGAACGCCGAGATGTTGAGGATGAAATTCGGGGCCAGATCGTGGAAGTCCAGGCCGTAGTAGAACATGAGCCCCCAAACAAATGGGTGAAGTGGAAAACCTAGTCCGAGGAGGAAGTGGGTGAGGAACACCACCCTCTCATGGGGCCTGGTGGTGGGAATTAGCTGCCCCTCGTCGGGGAGCCGGATCATGATGTCGCTGGCAAGTATCCGGCCTTCCGCAGCTTTTTGACTTGTCCCTCCGTGACGGAGGAGACCATCCACTTGCCTCCCGCTCCGTACATGGCTTGAGGAGGTTGAGGAGGGATGTGCGGACTTGGACGCTAGAGCTAGAGTGCGCGGAAATGGATGAGCAAAGGAGGAAGAAGGCGTAGGTGAAAAGGTGGATCCTTATCCCCTTATATGGACGGACGAAGCTATGCATCCCCTGCCAGCCTGGTAAAACTCACTTATCTCCCAAGCGCCGTAATCAATGGCGCGGTTGGGTTACCCACGTCCGTATTGATGGGAATCTCGGAATAAGGGGGCACGATCTCCGCTCTGATAAGACGTGCCAAGGAAACCGCCTCGCTAAACGCGCTGAGGTGGAACAGTAAAAACGATTCGTATAAAGGCCTAGCCGTGGTGTGATGTCACGTCGCGGGATACGTCAGCAGATCTGTGCAAAGGTTATTCTCTCTACGGTGGTATGTGGAACTTGTTTTGCAGAACCGGACACTATCCTTGTGTTCAAAATCTTCTATGAAGTATTCGGAGGAGGAACCCGCCTCGCAATGCCGAAGACAATCTACGCGTCGGACTCATCGTCATTGAAGCCTGGTTCAGAGACTCTGAGGAGTCTGGATTAGGGGTGTCCGGATAGCGAACTATCACCATTGGCGGACTCTGGACTATGAAGATACAAGATTGAAGACTTTGTCCCGTGTCCGGATAGGACTTTCCTTGGCGTGGAAGGCAAGCTTGGCGATACGGATATGTAGATCTCCTACCATTGTAACCGACTCTGTGTAACCCTAACCCTACCCGGTGTCTATATAAACCAGAGGGTTTTAGTCCCAGAGACGAACAACAATCATACCATAGGCTAGCTTCTAGGGTTTAGCCTCTACGATCTCGTGGTGGATCCACTCTTGTACTACCCATATCATCAATATTAATCAAGCAGAGTAGGGTTTTACCTCCATCGAGAGGGCCCGAACCTGGGTAAAATCATCGTGTCCCTTGTCTCCTGTTACCATCCGCCTAGACGCACAGTTCGGGACCCCCTACCCGAGATCCGCCGGTTTTGACACCGACAATCGTCGTCTTCTAATCCTCATCTGATCTTGGATATGTCTTCACAATGATCTGCATGCCACCACAGGGGTGCCTTCCCTAGCCCTGGCCCCACGTGGATGATGGCGTTGGGGACTGTGGGCTCAAGGGTGGCTCGCACTGTTGGTGTGGGGCGAGCTGCCCCGGCAAGGGTCTTGCCGGGGGAACCTGCTTCGTCCCTCCTCTTTGTGGTATTTGCCTTGGCGTTGCCTTGATTGTCTTGGGCTTCGGTCTTACCTTGGCTCACCTCGCTTGTTCTGCTTGGTGTGGTCGTGGGCGCGGCTCTGACTGCCCGTGCATAGGTAAAGGGGTACAAAAGCGTGCCCCTATTTTTGTACACCGACAGGAGCCCCCATAAAAAGAGGGAGGCGTGGAGGCGCGGCTCATTTACTGAACGGGGCCGGGGCGCGGTCTTCAAGGCGTCCACTCCCCACGATCACGGGGTGGGGAGAGGTCGCTTCGCTTGTCCCCTCGGTTCTGCACGTCCGCCACGCGTCCCCCATGCACTTGGGGTAGCAAGCGGCGGGGGCGGGAAACCGGGCCGTCGCTGGTTGGGGCAGCGGGTCAGTCCTGATTCCGCGCGCCTCTGGTGGCTGGATTGGCTGAACGGGGAAGCTGAGCCCCGACCACGCTCCTTTATTAGGAGGGGGAAGGGGCGCTGGCGTCCCGCACTCTTCTGTCATCTATCTACTCTTGCTTCTACTTCTTCCTTTCACTCGCCATGGAGAAGGGGAATCCTGATCCTTCGACAGTGGCGGCGAGGGTCGCTGCTCGACAACGCGTCCCTTCTCCTCCTGAGCCCGTGGTGGTGGAGCCGGTCACGAGGGGAAGGGGGAGGGGGCAAGGCCAGGGCAAAGGTCGCAGTGCTCGGGGAATAGGAGGACGGGGCGGCGCTCCGGCTTCTCCCCCGCCAATGATGCCTTTCCCGATGGATGGCCATGTCGGAGACTTGCCCCGCGAGTTCTTCATCAGGCTGCGCCGGCCTCCGCGTCGCCGTCTTCGTCTTCCCGCCCCGTTTGCTCGGGAGATGGAGCGTGACCGGCCCCAATCCCTCAGATTGCACATGAGGGGTTGCGGGATCGGGGGCACGCGGGTCGACGTCGACCTCCCGGCTCTTCGAGTCATGTACCTCCATCGTGGGTGGAAGACGTTCGCTCGCATCCATAGCCTGACGGCGGGGCTCGTCCTCTACTTAAAATTAATAGAGGACGGCCTACTCTCCGTCAAGGTCTTCGGAGAGTTGTGGACTCGCCTGAAGTGCTGCGTGGAGAGCTCCTCCGATGGAGATTCTGACGATCGAAGCTCTTCCTCGAGTGAAAGTGATGAGGAGGACAGCGGGGCGAATAGCGGGGACGAGTCCGACTAGGCGTCGGACGCCCCATGCCTGGGCGGGTGCGGCAGCAGCAGCATCTGCACCTGGCCGCTCCCCCGGTAGAGGTTTGCCGGGGGCGGGGCCAACTCCTTGAACTTCTCGGGGCCGTCTCCTTGGGAGGCTGGCATCGGGAGGCTGCGGAAGAGGAAGAGGGCGGGCGGCAAGGCCGTCAACTCGGAGTACGCGGGCACCGACGCCTTCATCGCGTATTGCCAGTCTTGCCGCCTCGTCTTCCAGCTCCTTTCCCGGCACCGTCATCACCGGTCCGCCCGTGGGCGGACACCGAGGTGTTTTCTTGGTGCTTTCTGCTGCTCGTAGCTCGCCTAGGTGCCCCTTTTGCCCTTTCGCCTCCTTGACCTGCCTCATGAGGAGAGGGACAAGAAAGGGATTACGGGCATCTTATCTCTTTTTTAGTTTATAAGCCTGATGACCCACAAGTATAGGGGATCAATCGTAGTCCTTTCGATAAGTAAGAGTGTCGAACCCAACGAGGAGCAGAAGGAAATGATACGCGGTTTTCAGCAAGGTATTCTCTGCAAGTACTGAAATAAGTGGTAACAGATAGTTTTGTGATAGGATAATTTGTAACGAGCAACAAGTAACAAATGTAAATAAAGTGCAGCAAGGTGGCCCAATCCTTTTTGTAGCAAAGGACAAGCCTGGACAAACTCTTATATGAAGAAAAGCGCTCCCGAGGACACATGGGAATATCGTCAAGCTAGTTTTCATCATGTTCATATGATTCCTGTTCGGTACTTTGATAATTTGATATGTGGGTGGACCGGTGCTTGGGTGCTGTTCTTACTTGAACAAGCATCCCACTTATGATTAACCTCTATTGCAAGCATCCGCAACTAGAACAAAAGTATTAAGGTAAAACTAACCATAGCATGAAACATATGGATCCAAATCAGCCCCTTACGAAGCAACGCATAAACTATGGTTTATGCTTCTGTCACTCTAGCAACCCATCATCTACTTATTACTTCCAAATGCCTTCCTCTAGGCCCAAATAATGGTGAATTGTTATGTAGTCGATGTTCACATAACACCACTAGAGGCTAGACAACATACATCTCATCAAAATATCGAACGAATACCAAATTCACATGACTACTAATACCAAGACTTCTCCCATGTCCTGAGGAACAAACCTAACTACTCACAAAGCATATTCATGTTCATAATCAGAGGGGTATTAATATGCATAAAGGATCTGAACATATGATCTTTCACCAAGTAAACCAAACTAGCATCAACTGCAAGGAGTAATCAACACTACTAGCAACCTAGTAGTATCAATCCCGGACTTGGAGACAAGAATTGGATACAAGAGATGAACTAGGGTTTTGAGAGGAGATGATGCTGGTGAAGATGTTGATGAAGATTGCCCTCTCCCAATGAGAGGAGCATTGGTGATGATGATGGCGATGATTTCCCCCTCCCGGAGGGAAGTGTCCCCGGTAGTACAGCTCTGCCGGAGCCCTAGATTGGTTCCGCCAAGGATCCGCCTCGTGGCGGCAGAGTCTCATCCAGAAAGGTTGCTTATGATTTTTTTTCTCGACGAAAGACCTCATATAGCAGAAGATGGTCACCGGAGAGCCAACAGGGGGCCCACGAGGCAGGGGAGCGCGCCCTGGGGGGTAGGGCGCGCCCCTCACCCTCGTGGCCAGGTGGGTCCCCCTCTAACGTACTTCTTACGCTCAATATTTTTTATTTTTTCCAAAAATGACTTTCGTAGAGTTTCAGGACTTTTGGAGTTGTGCAGAATAGGTCTCTAATATTTGCTCCTTTTCCAGAATTCCAAATTGCCGCATTCTCCCTCCTTATGTAAACCTTGTAAAATAAGAGAGAATAGGCATAAGTATTGTGACATAACGTGTAATAACAGCTCATAATGCAATAAATATCGATATAAAAGCATGATGCAAAATGGACGTATCAACTCCCCCAAGCTTAGACCTCGCTTGTCCTCAAGCGGAAGCTGATAGGGGCTTATAGTTCCGCCTCCCAACCTTTTACCTCAAGGGTAATGTCAACAATAATAACTCATGCTCCCCAACATCCAATTAGATATATCTATCAAGATCTTTCCAACACCCTGTGCTTGCCAAAGGATAAAATGTAAAAAGGAAAGGTGAAGATCACCATGACTCTTGCATAAGGTAGAAGATAATAATAAAAAAAGATAGGCCCTTCGCAGAGGGAAGCAGAGGTTGCCATGCGCTTTTATGGTTGGATGCACAAAATCTTAATGCGAAAGAACGTCACTTTATATTGCCCCTTGTGATGTGACCCTTTATTATGCAGTCCGTCGCTTTTATTTCTTCCACATCACAAGATCGTATAAAGCTTACTTTCTCCCACACTAATAAGTCATACATATTTAGAGAGCAATTTTTATTGCTTGCACCGATGACAACTTACTTGAAGGATCTTACTCAATCCATAGGTAGGTATGGTGGACTCTCATGGCAAAACTGGTTTAAGGGTTTTTGGAAGCACAAGTAGTATCTCTACTTGGTGCTAAGAATTTGGCTAGCATGAGGGGGAAAGGCAGCTCAACATGTTGGATGATCCATGACAATATACTTTATCTCAGATATAAGAAAACATAACTCATTATGTTGTCTTCCTTGTCAAACATCAACTCTTTAGCATGTCATATTTTAATGAGTGCTCACAATCATAAAAGATGTCACCAATAATATATTTATATGTGAAACCTCTCTTTCCTTATTATTTCCTATTAATTGCAACGATGACCAAAGCTATGCTTGTCAACTCTCAACAATTTTTAATCATCATACTCTTTTTATGTGAAGTCATTACTCTCAATAAGATCAATATAAACTCTTTATTTATTTTTATTCTTTTTCTCTTTTCTTTTATTCGCTCAATATCATAGAAAAATAATCAAGCCCTTGACTCAACACTAATCTTTATTATATATAGCTCATGAACTCGATTACATAGAGAAATCATAAAGCGAAACTCAAAACTAGATCATACCATAAACTTTATTCTACTAGATCAAGATACTACTAATAGGACTGAACTAAGAAAAAGGTAAAGATAGGAGTGTGATGGTGAAACAATACCGGGGCACCTCCCCCAAGGTTGGCAGTTGCCAAGGGGAGTACCAATACCCATGTGATTATGTTTCCTTCTTTGTTGGTGAAGAGGGTGGAGTTGATGATGCGGTCTTGTCGTCCATCTTCCAAGGCATAGGCTCACCATCGTAGAAGGATGATCGAGTCTCCGGGATCCTCAAATCTGCAGCCAAACTCATTCTTTTGAATCTGTAATCATACTCACAGTTTTGGTTTTGCAGGTCATAGATTTGGGCTTGAAGGTGCTCGATCTTCTCATGCATGAAGCTTGAAGATGGTCTCCCCGATGTTGTCGGCATCTATCTTGTGTTTGTTGGTGAACTCCGCGATCATCATGTGGTTGGAGTTGAGTCCACGCTCCACCATCCCCTGGCACTTGAAAACTTGTTGCTCCATTGCTTCGAGTCTCGTCTCCACGCTTCCGGTCCCCTTCGGTCCCTTAACATCGCGGATGTGTAGCAACCCATCACGCATCTCAATGGTTTGAGGGTGTCGCAGCACCTCCGCGAGGTAAGGGTTGATGACCTTCTCAAAGAACTTGTCCTTGGAGGCACTTGGAGATGTCATGATAATCTAGATCTGTAAGAAACAGCTCGAAACAAGAACAGAGGATATTTGTGTGATACAGGAGTCAAAACCTTCGGGAGAATATATAATGAATTTTTACCGACCGAAATACGTATCGTGCAAGAAAACGGAGTCCGGAGAGCACACGAGGTGCCCACGAGGTAGGGGGCGTGCCCGGGGGGTAGGGCGCGCCCTCCACCCTCGTGGAGCCCTCGTGTCCTTCCCGGACTGCTTATTATTTTTCTATTTTTCTAAATATTCCAAAACGGAGAAATATTGCCTTAAAAACTGTTTTGGAGTCGGTTTACTTCTGAGGCCACATACCTATTCCTTTTGAACTGAAACGTTTCAGAAAGTGTCCCTTATGTATTCCTCCGGGGTTACGGTTTCAATAATATTTGTTTCAACATTTATGGGATTACCTGAGATATAATGTTCGATTCTTTGACCGTTCACCACCTTCGGATTTGTGCCTTCGAAGTTGTTGATTTTTATGGCATCGGAACGATAGACCTCCTCGATAACGTAAGGACCTTCCCATTTAGAGGGAAGTTTTCCTGAAATAAATCTTAAACTTGAGTTTTATAGCAATACATAATCACCTACATTAAACTCACGCTTCTGTATCCTTTTGTCATGCCATCTTTTAACTTTTTCTTTAAACAGCTTGGCATTTTCATAAGCTTGGGTTCTCCATTCATCAAGTGAGCTAATGTCAAATAACCTCTTCTCACCGGCAAGTTTGAAATCATAGTTGAGCTCTTTAATAGCCCAATATGCCTTATGTTCTAGTTCGAGAGGTAAGTGACATGCTTTTCCATAAACCATTTTATACGGAGACATACCCATAGGATTTTTATATGCAGTTCTATAGGCCCATAATGCATCATCAAGTTTCTTGGACCAATTCTTCCTAGACCTATTGACAGTCTTTTGCAAAATTAATTTAAGCTCTCTATTACTCAATTCTACTTGACCACTAGAATGTGGGTGATAAGGAGATGCAATTCTATGATTAACATCATACTTAGCAAGCATTTTAAGGAAAGCACCATGAATAAAATGTGAACCACCATCAGTCATTAAATATCTAGGGACTCCAAACCTCAAAAAAATAACTTCTTTAAGCATCTTAATAGAAGTGTTATGATCAGCACTACTAGTTGCAATAGCTTCTACCCATTTAGTAACGTAATCAACAGCAACTAAAATATGCGTATATCCACTAGAGGCAGGAAAAAGTCCCATATAATCAAAGCCCCAAACATCAAATGGTTCAATAACAAGAGAATAGTTCATAGGCATTTCTTGACGTCTAGTAATATTACTAATTCTTTGACATTCATCACAAGATAAGACAAACTTACGGGCATCCTTGAAGAGAGTAGGCCAATAAAAACCGGATTGCAATACCTTATGTGACGTTCTATCTCCAGCGTGGTGTCCTCCATAAGCCTCGGAGTGACACTTGCGTAGGATCTATTCCTGTTCATGCTCAGGTACACAATGTCTAATAACACCATCTACTCCTTCTTTATAAAGGTGTGGGTCATCCCAAAAGTAATGTCTCAAATCATAGAAGAACTTTTCTTTTGTTGGTATGTGAAACTAGGTGGTATAAATTTAGCAACAATGTAGTTATCATAATCAGCATACCATGGAGTACTACGAGAAGTACTTATAACATTAATTGTTCATCAGGAAAGCTATCATCAATAGGTAGTGGGTCATCAAGAACATTTTCTAACCTAGAAAAGTTGTCTGCAACGGGGTTCTCAGCTCCTTTTCTATCAACAATATGTAAATCAAATTATTGTAGAGAACCCATCTAATAAGTCTAGGTTTAGCATCTTTCTTTTCCATGAGATATTTAATAGCAGCATGATCCGTGTGAATAGTTACTTTAGAATCAACAATATAAGGTCTGAACTTATCACAAGCAAATACAACTGCTAAGAATTCTTTTTCAGGAGTAGCATAATTTCTTTGAGCATTGTCTAGAGTTTTACTAGCATAATGAATAACATTTAATTTCTTATCAACTCTTTGCCCTAGAACAGCACCTACAGCATAATCACTAGCATCACACATAATTTCAAAGGGTAAATTCCAAACATGTAGCTGAACAATAGGTGCAGAGATCAATGCTTTCTTAAGTATTTCAAATGCTTCTACACAATCATCATCAAAGTCAAATGGTATATCTTTTTGTAATAAATTAGTCAGAGGCCGAGAAATTTTTGAGAAGTCCTTAATGAACCTCCTATAAAATCCAGCGTGACCAAGGAAAATTCTTATACCTTTGACGTCCTTGGGAAATGGCATCTTTTCAATAGCATCAACCATAACTTCAATACCTCATTCAGAAACTTTATGCCCCAAAACAATACCTTCATTGACTATAAAGTGGCACTTTTCCCAATCCAAGACAAGATTAGTTTCTTCACATGTCTGCAAAACTTGATCAAGATTGCTCAAGCAATCATCAAAAGAGGATCCATAGATGGAGAAGTCATCCATGAAAACCTCACAAATCTTTTCACAAAAATCAGAGAATATAGCCATCATGCAATTTTGAAAGGTAGCAGGTGCATTACATAAACCAAAAGGCATACGTCTATAAGCAAAAGTACCAAAAGGGCAAGTAAAAGTAGTCTTTGATTGATCATTAGCTGACATAGGTATTTGAGAGAAACCAGAATAACCATCTAGAAAGAAATAATGTGTATGTTTGCATATTCTTTCTAGCATTTGATTGATAAAAGGTAAGGGGTAATGATCTTTCTTAGTAGCCTTATTTAATTTGTGGAAATCAATTACCATCCTATAACCTCTAATAATTCTTTGTGGAATCAATTCTTCTTTATCATTAGGAACAATAGTAATACCTCCCTTCTGAGGGACACAATGGACAGGACATACCCACTGACTATCAGCAACGGGATAAATTATACCTACCTCCAGAAGCTTTAGTATTTCTTTTCTTACTACTTCTTTGATCTTAGGATTCAGCCTTCGTTGATGATCACGGACTGGTTTGGCGTCTTCTTCCAAATTTATTTTATGTTGATATAGAGTGGGACTAATGCCCTTAAGATCATCAAGAGTATATCCAATAGCAGCACGGTGCTTCTTCAGAGTTTTCAATAATCTCTCTTCTTCATGCTGTGAAAGGTTAGCACTAATAATAACAGGATATATCTTCTTTTCATCAAGATAAGCATATTTGAAGATTATCGAGCAGCGGTTTAAGCTCAAACACGGATCACCCTTGGGTGGAGGAGGATCCCCTAGGATTTCAATAGGCAAATTGTGTTTCAGAATAGGTTCCTGTTTAAAGAATACTTCATCTATTTCCCTTCTTTCATTCATGAACATATCATTTTCATGGTTTAGCAAATATTGTTCTAAAGGATCACTAGGAGGTACATCAATAGAAGCAAGACCAATAATTTCATCCTTACTAGGCAATTCTTCTTCACGATGTTGTCTACTAAATTTAGAGAAATTAAACTCATGAATCATATCAACCAAACCAATAGTAACAACATTCTTTTCGCAGTCTATCATAGCATTAACGGTGTTCAGGAAGGGTCTACCAAATATAATGGGACAAAAGCTATCTTGTGGGGAACCAAGAACAAGAAAATCAGCAGGATATTTAGTTTTCCCACACAAGACTTCAACATCTCTAACAATTCCCATTATAGTATCTCTATTGGCAAGTTTAATTGTAACATCAATACCTTCTAATTCAGCAGGTGCAATTTCATGCTTAATTTCTTCGTACAAAGTATGAGGTATAACACTAGCACTAGCACCCATATCACATAAGCCATGATAACAATGATCTCCTATTTTAACATAAATAATAGGCACGCCTACCACAGGTCTATGTTTATCTTTATCACACGGTTTGGCAATTCTAGAAGTTTCACCGCAGAAATGAATAACATGCCCATCAATATTATCAGGCAAGAGATCTTTAACAATAGCAATATTAGGTTCAACTTTAACTTGCTCAGGAGGTGTATAAGTTCTAATATTGATTTTAGGAACCACAGTTGAAGCTTTAGCATGATCCTTTATCCTAACAGGGAAAGGTGGTTTATCAACATAAGAAGTAGGAACAACAGGATCATTATAAGTGAGAGTCTTTTCTTCAACTTTAGTAGGTGCAGCTACTTTTACTTCTATGGGAGGATGATACTTAAACCCCTTCTCCTTGGGGAGATCAACATAAGTAGCAAAAGATTCACAGAAAGAAGCTACTATCTCGGAGTCAAGTCCATATTTAGTGCTAAACTTATGGAAAATATAGGTATCCATAAAAGGTTTAACACAATCAAACTTAGGTGTCATACCTGACTCCTTACCTTCGTCGAGATCCCAATCTTCAGAGTTGCGTTTAATTCTATCCAATAAATTCCATCTGAATTCAATAGTCTTCATCATAAAAGGGCCAGCACAAGAAGTATCGAGCATGGATTGATTATTATGAGAAAGCCGAGCATAATTTTTTTGAAGAATTATTTCTCTTGAGAGCTCATGATTGGGGCATGAATATAACATTGATTTAAGCCTCCCCCAAGCTTGAGCGATGCTTTCTCCTTCGCGAGGCCAGAAATTATATATATAATTGTGATCACGATGAACAGGATGCATAGGATAATACTTCTAATGAAATTCCAATTTCATTCGTTTATAGTTCAATGATCTCGTATCATCACATAGCCTATACCATGTCGATGCATCTCCCTTAAAAGATAAAGGGAAAACCTTCTTCTTGACAACATCATCGGTTATACCTGCAAGCTTAAATAATCCACAAACTTCATCCACAAAGATTAGGTGCTCATCAGGATGCTTTGTTCCATCTCCTACAAAAGGATTATCTAGCAGTTTTTCTAACATACCCGAAGGAACTTCAAAGGAACATTTTCATTTGCAATAGGTTCGATGGGATGAGGATCAACTCTTTGCTCTACTGGTCGGGGTGAAGATACCTAACAAGCCCCTCGGAAGGATTACTTTCCATAGTAACAACCTGACAAGAAATTTCAGCACACTATATAAATTTTTCCTTACCAAATTCCACCTACCAAAGGCGCTTCACTCACCGCAACGGTGCCGGAAAAGAGTCTTGATGACCCACAAGTATAGGGGATCTATCGTAGTCCTTTCGATAAGTAAGAGTGTCGAACCCAACAATTTGACGAAGGAAATGATAAGCGGTTTTCAGCAAGGTATTCTCTGCAAGTACTGAAATAAGTGGTAACAGATAGTTTTGTGATACGATAATTTGTAACGAGCAACAAGTAACAAAAGTAAATAAAGTGCAGCAAGGTGGTCCAATCCTTTTTGTAGCAAAGGACAAGCCTGGACAAACTTTTATATGAAGAAAAGCGCTCCCGAGGACACATGGGAATATCGTGAAGCTAGTTTTCATCATGTTCATATGATTCGCGTTCGGTACTTTGATAATTTGATATGTGGGTGGACCGGTGCTTGGGTGCTGTTCTTACTTGAACAATCATTGTCGGAGTAATGGGCCACGGGTAGGCTAACCCGAGCCCCTGAGCCTTTCAAGATATCGGGGCAGGCTGCGCCACTTAAGACCCCAAGATGAAGAGCCGCTTTTTGAGAGTCGGCGGCAAGGCCCCGACTGCCCCTCACGGCCGAGTCCCAGGGACGACTTCGAGATAAGCCGACTCCTAACTGGCGGCTTCCAGAGAAGCCGGCTATGGGGAGTCGGCCCACGACTCCGACCACCTCCTGCCTTCGCAATAATGGACGGGACGGGGTACGTCCACCGCGCGGCCCATTCCTGCCCCATTCGCGAAGGGCAGGCATGGCCACAGTGCACCGTACCAACGGAGATCTCCATGCGGCGCGACACTATTACCATGCCAGCACTGACATCAGCCCCCGTGGGTGGCGCTCTGTGCCCACGACGGCCTGTCTGTACGACCCAGAGACGACGGGACCCGCCTGTCAGCGGGGGTACAGAAGACGGCGAGCGCGCCACAAGACGGACCTGTTGGGAGTCGGCCCCCAGGAGTCGGCTAGCCCCTCCCACGGGCCCCGCATGCCATTAACCAGACAAGACGGGGAATGGCAACAGTGATCGCCCGTCAGGCGGCGGCACTGTTGCCATGACCCCATGACCAAGCCAGCGTCATTAGAAGCACGACTACAGTAATCCGCAGCCGGCAAGACCCGCCCGTGGCAGACAAGGCCTGTCAGATACCGGACCTGGACCGGCGGGCCCCAAAGCCCGGCGGAGAAGACGGCGGCCTGAGAGACAGACGGCTGGGACCCGCGCCCAGCCGGAATACCATTGTACCCCCTGGGGGTAGGCCTATATAAACCCCCTGGGGCACCCATGCAAAGGGTTGGACCCTGATAGTTTTAGACACACATAGAGGGAAGAGGAAAGCTAGCCATGCCCTTCTCCTTCCTCACCCCGAACAGCTCAAGGAGCCTCTTGTAGCCCTTGTTCATCTAGTGATCATGCGGAGACCCCGTAGAGCAGCAGTAGGGGTGTTATCTCCACGGAGAGCCCTGAAGCTGGGTAAGATTCGCCGGCGTGCATGTCTTCGCCTCATCCCGTTTCCAGGCACCGGCGACGTTCTACTCGCCCCCACCATGATAAGCCATCCCTTGGCATATGTCGCACCCAACCCCCGACATTTTGCGCCCAACGTGGGGCGAGGTGCACCGTCGTTTGGAGACCTGCTCTAGACGGGAACCCTTTTTCTCCCTGGCGAGCGCAGCCAGCCCGGCATGCTAGACGGTGTCTGCGCCGACGCGCTGCACTGTGCTGAGATCGCCTGCGTAGCCAGCTGCCCCGCCGAACTTGTCGGCGAGGTTCGCCTCTCCGGCGAGCCTGCATCCGACGCAGGCACGGGCGGCCCCGAGAGCCTCCTCGCGGGCCTCCTTGACCAACTCCACGTCGTCGCGAGCCTGCCGCGGACTTGCAGTCCGTAGGCTCCACCGACCCAATGCTGGTCGACTCCGACACCGCGTCGCTCGACGCGTTCCCCACCAACGTGGTGGTCTACGACGAGCCGCTCCCTCGCACGGAGAGCGGCGGAAGCACCGTCACACAGGTGCTCGTCATCGGTCATGGCGAGCATTCCGGCAAAGGAGCTCACGACCCACTCGACGCGGCTCTGCAAGACCTGACCGCGCCTATTCCGGAAGACGCTGACACCGAGACACTGGAGGCGCGCCGCCTACAGCTCGTCGAAGGCGTGAAGAAGCTGGCAAGCATGACGCTTGCCAGAAGCCTACCAGCGTGAGATGGATCGCGTTGTGGGCGGCTCGCTAGCCCCAACTGGGCCTAGCCGCCTAGGCGTGGTCCAGCAGCGCGGCGTGGCCATCGCCAACCTGTTCGGGGCCAATCGCCCTGTGTACACCACGCCTGCGGAGAACATCCGCGCCGCCCAGGCGGCGGCGGACGAGCTAGACAACTTCGAGGGTGAAGAGCGCCGCCTGATGACGGAGCGAATCCAGCAGCTCCTCGACGCGGCTGCTGCACAGAATGAAACCGGCTGCCACAAGAGGCGCCGCAACGACAAAACCATGACCTGCCTCCCCGCCAAGATCAAGGCACGACGTCTCGGACACCGACTGGCGGTGTCCGCGGAAGAAAAGACAAGGATCCGGCTGTCAGCCACAGTCGGACTCGCATCACCATCGAGCGCGACCAAGACGGCCGCCCAAGAGCGGTGAAACAGCGGGACGACTATCTGGCTCCTCCTCCTCGCAAAGAAAGGCGAGTCTCCCCGCCACCAGTCGAGCATCCGACTCTCGGCGACCGCCTTGGCCGCCGAGAGGGAGTCGGAGAAAATGACGCCCGCCACCGGATCGACCGACTCCACCGATCCCTGGCGCTGGAAGAAGAAGACGAGTTGGGTCCGCCCTGTTTCGGACCTCGCATCCGAGACGAGCCCTTTCCCAAAGGGTTCATGCTCCCCCGAGATACGCAGTACACCGGCTCCGTAAAGCCGGAAGACTGGCTGGTTGACTACTCCACGGCCGTCAACATAGCGAACGGCAACAAGCGTGTTGCCGTAAACTATGTTCCACTCATGCTCCAGGGCACGGCCCGGGCATGGTTGAACAGCCTGAAGCCCCGCAACATCAACAGATGGGTCGACTTCACCGAAGCCTTCGTCCGCAACTTCACAAGCACATACAAGCGACCTCCCAAGCCTCGCCGGCTTTCCTTGTGCGTGCAAGGCCCCAACGAGTCAACTCGCGACTACCTCACGCGCTGGGCCGAGCTTCGGAACTCCTGCGAGGGCGTGCACGAGGTGCAGGCTATCGAGTACTTCACTGCCGGGTGCAGAGAAGGCACCCTCCTCAAGCACAAGCTCCTCTGCGACGAGCCGACGACTCTCGACGAGCTGCTGATCATAGCGCATAAGCACGCCACAGCCGACTCCTCCATGAAGGCGGAGATTCAAGTTAGTGCGACCGCAAAGTGGCCCCTCAGGCTCCCGTAACTCCGGTTGGAGAAGCGGTCGGCGACAACAATAGAACGATCCTGGCGCAAAGGCCCCAAACCGGCTTCCCAGCCGGCAGGTTGCGACGATCGAAGACCGAACAGTAGGGGCAGCCTCGCCATAGCGGCTGTAAAGGCGGCAAGTCCAACTGGTTGCCGGCCTTCTCCTACGAGCAGACTATAGATGGTCCCTGCAAGTTCCAGAGCGCTGCGAAGCCGTCAAACCACACCACCCGGAAATGCCACTGGCTCACCAGGATCGCCAAGGGAGACGGCCTCCTGCCTCCCCTTTCTTTGAGCGCCGCCTCCACTTGCCGCCCAAAGACCATTGTCGGGCCGGTTGGCGCGATATAAGATGAGTACCGGAAGAGCACGGAGCCTATGTGGTGTTCACGGTGTGGTCGACGATCGACGCAAAGAAAGCGGCAAAGAAGAAGACGTGAATGCAATAGCATCAGATACTCCAGAGTTCATGCCTTTGGTCCGAGAAGCCTATCGGTTGGAGCAGATCCGATCACCCGTAGGTGATGCCGAGTCCGGCTTACGCCCGGTCTTGTGTGTCACCTTTGACACAGATAGGCGGGCCGCTCGCTTCTCGCGAGTGCTGATAGACGGAGGCAGTAGCATCAACATCCTGTACAAGGATACCATGGAGAAGTTAGGAATCAAGCAAAGACAGCTTCAGAACAGCCGGACTGTGTTCCACGGCATTGTTCCTGGCCTTTCCTGCTCACCAATCGGCAAGATCCTGATAGACGTCCTCTTTGGAGACAAAGATCATTTCCGCCGAGAGCCAGTTTGGTTTGAAGTGGTGGACCTCGAAAGTCCGTACCATGCACTGCTTGGCCGACCTGCTTTGGCCAAGTTCATGGCGGTCCCCCACTATGCCTACCTCAAGATGAAGATGACGAGTTCCAAGGGGATTCTGACCATAGCCGGCGACTACAGAAAGTCGTCGCTATGCTGACTGAAAGCAGTCGGCTAGCCGAGTCCACAGTGATCGCAAATGAGAAGCGGCTTCTTGATCGGGTTGTGGCGATGGCGGCAAGCAGCCCGAGATACCGCCCAACCCCAAGGAGTCGGAAGTCGAGGGTTCGTTCAAGCCGCCAAAGAAACGAAGAAGATACCCTTGGACCCGAGCACCCAGAGAGGTACGCTGTCATAGGTGCAAACCTTGACAGCAAATAGGAAGGCGAGCTTCGTCGATTTCCTCCGTGAGAATCGGGACATCTTCGCATGGTCCCCTAAAGACATGCCAGGTGTACCGACGGAATTCGCCGAGCACAAGTTACATGTCCGATCTGATGTGAAGCCCGTCAGGCAGCCCTTGCGCCGCCTGTCAGAAGAGAAGAGAAGAGTTGTTGGAGAAGGGATAGCCCGACTCCTAGTAGCCAGCTTCATTATGGAAGTGTTTTTTTCTAGAATGGTTAGCAAACCCGGTCCTGGTGCTGAAGAAGAGCAAGCATTGGCGGATGTGTATTGACTACACAAGCCTCAACAAAGCTTGCCCCAAGGACCCATTTGCTTTGCCGAGAATTGATCAGGTGATAGACTCCACAGCCGGATGCGAGCTGTTGAGATTCTTAGATGCATATTCAGGATATCACCAGATCAAGCTGAACCCGGCTGACAGGCCCGAAGACCGCCTTCATCACGCCGTTTGGAGCCTTCGCTACCGACCATGACGTTCGGCTTGAGGAATGTCGGCGCCACCTTTCAGCGTTGCATGCAGAAGTGCCTCCTCAAGAAACTCGGCAGAAACGCCCACGTCTATGTGGACGATGTGGTGGTGAAGACGGAAAATCATGGAACACTGCTGGAAGACCTCAAGGAAACCTTTGAGAACCTGCGCCGATTCCAGATCAAGCTCAACCCTGAGAAGTGTGTCTTCGGAGTACCAGCCGGCCAACTCCTTGGCTTCCTGGTCTCTGAACGCGGCATAGAGTGCAACCCTGTAAGATCAAGGCCATCGAGAGGATGGAGGTACCCCGCCGACTGCTAGATGTGCAAAAGTTCACCGGCTGCTTGGCGTCCATCAGCCGATTCATCAGTGGGAGAGAAAGCTCTCCCTTTATACCAGCTCATGAAGAAGACCACCTTTTTCGAATGGAACCACAAGGCGGACGAAGCTTTTATCCAGTTGAAGAAAATGTTGACTACTCCCCCTGTGCTGGCGGCCCCGACTCCTAAAGAGCACATGCTCTTGTACATTGCTGCCACTAGCCGGGTAGTCAGCACAGTCATTGTAGTTGAACGCAAGGAGGAAGGCAAGGCGCTACCTATCCAGAGACCGATATATTACCTGAGCGAAGTACTGTCGACCTCCAAGCAGAACTACCCCCACTACCAGAAGATGTGCTACAGCATGCACTTTGCCGCCAAGAAGTTGAAGCCTTACTTTCAAGAGCATCCAATCACTATGGTTTGCACAGCCCCACTAGCCGAGATCATCGGAAGCCGAGATGCTTCTGGCCGAGTGGCCAAATGGGCCATAGAGCTGGCTCCATACACCATCTACTACCAGCCCCGCACTGCCATCAAGTCGCAAGCACTCGCTGACTTCCTCGTCGATTGCGCCGAGACCTAGTACCTGTCGCCAGCGCCCGACTCCACCCATTGGCGGATGCATTTCGATGGCTCCAAGATGCGCACCGGCTTGGGAGCCGGCGTTGTCCTCACTTCCCCCAAAGGCGACAAGCTCAAATATGCGCCGCAGATCCATTTCGCCGCCTCCAACAACGTCGCCGAATACGAGGCGCTCATTCACGGGCTCCGGCTTGCCAAAGAACTTGGCATTCGCCGGATACTGTGTTATGGCGACTCCGATTTAGTGGTCCAGCAGTTATCTGGCGATTGGGACGCCAAAGATGCAAACATGGCGAGCTACTGTTTCCTTGTACATCAACTCAACGGATATTTCGAGGGGTCCGAGTTCCTTCACGTGCCAAGAAATGACAACGACCAAGCAGACACCTTGACACGAATCGGCTCCACCCGCAAAGCAATACCATCCGGCGTCGCCCTTCAGCACCTCCTCAAGCCGTCTGTCAAGCCTTCACCAGAATCAGACTCCATCTTTGTGCTAGCTCCCCCCGAAGAAGTCAGATCTGACCTAAGAGCCCCAGCAGTCAGCATGAGGATTCTTGCAGATGGCTCCAAGAACGCCGCAGTCGAAGCCGGCCCGGGGACTTCAGAACCCGGCCCGGGATCATGGCGACCAGTCCAAAGACTCAGAGCTCGGCCGGGACTGCACCCGGTCGGCGGGGACTTCATCAATCCAAGAAGCGACGCGGACTCCAGCCCGCCGCCTCCAGCCAACCGCCCTCGTCCAAGTCGCGATCTTGGCGATAGAAGAAATAGCAGCACCCTCATGGGCCCAGCCCATCCTCAAGTTACTAGTGAGCAAAGAGCTGCCAACCGAGGAAATCGTGGATCGGCAAGGACAACGCCGAGCGGCAGCCTACACCATAGTCAGCAGAGAGCTGGTCAGCGCAGCCACTGGTGTCTACCAGCAAGGCGTCGAGCCGAGCAAGGCCAAGCAATTCTCAAAGACATCCATCAGGCGAAAAGTGCCACCATGCGGCCTCAAGAGCACTCGTCGCCAAAGCCTTTCGACACGGTTTCTTCTGGCCAACTACCCTAGAAGAGGCCAAGGAATTAGTCCAAAAATGCAAGGGGTGCCAGAAGTTCCGCTCCAAGCCGCATGAGCCGGCTTCCGCACTCAAGACTATCCCCATCTCCTAGCCCTTTGCGGTTTGGGGCCTGGACATGGTGGGACCATTCAAAACAGCACGAGGCGGCCTAACTCACTTACTTGTCGCGGTGGACAAGTTCACCAAGTGCATAGAAGTAAAGCCCATCAAGAAGTTGAATGGTCCGATTGCAGTGACTTTCATCTCCGACATCACGACTCGGTACGGCATACCACACAGCATCATCACCGACAATGGCACAAATTTTGCCAAAGGCGCCTTGGCCCGTTTCTGCGCGACACAGGGCATCCGACTGGACTTAGCGGCTGTCGCCCAACCGCAGTCAAACGGCCAGGTGGAGCGAGCAAACAGCCTCATCCTGTCTGCCATCAAGCCTTGACTGGTCGAACCACTGGAGCGTTCGGCCGGCTGTTGGCTTGATGAATTGCCAGCCGTCCTCTAGAGTCTGCGCACGACTCCAAAGAAGTCAACCGGCTTCACACATTTCTTCCTCGTCTACGGTGCTGAAGCCGTCATCCCAACGGACATAGAGTTCGACTCCCCGCGAGTCACCATGTACACCGAGGAGGAAGCAGAAGAAGCACGTCAAGACGGTGTCGATCTGCTGGAAGAGGGCCGGCTGTTGGCACTCAGCCGTTCTAGCATCTACCAGCAGAGCCTGCGCCGATACAACAGGAAGGTCAGGCCGAGATCTTTCCAAGAGGGTGACCTTGTGCTCCAACTGATCCAGCGAACAGCCGGCCAACACAAGCTGTCGGCGCCTTGGGAAGGCCCCTTCATTATCGACAAAGTCTTGGGCAACGACTCCTACTACTGATCGACCTTTCGAAGCCCCGAGCACACAAGAGGGACCACTCCGGCAAAGATACGGAACGGCCATGGAAAGCAAATCTTCTCCGAAGATTTTATAGTTGATGCAGTATGTACCACGCTACCCTTTGTATTAAAGTACCAAGACTTCGGGCCCACCGAGACGAGCTCGGGGACTGCCCTTTTTGTTATCTATATGATAAGAATTATGCCTTCGAGTATGCTACTTTTTGTTATGCCGCTTGGCACTGGGTTCGACTAGTCGGCCCGGGGACTCGCCGCCTCGCGCTATGGAATGCTTCCTGCGGTCGAACAAGTAGCGTGTGGTGCCTAAGCCGTCTCACATCGAAGCCGCAGCTCATGAGCGGCTATTTGTTTGGTGGGCAGGAGTAAGGAAGAATGGGCATCCACATGAAAAATGGCTAAGGACTCAAAGCATAAACATAGCTTAAGCCGGCTTCCAGCCTCTCTTCGCAAAGCCGACTCTTGAGTAGTCGGCTTGCCGCTTTCTATCCAATTTGTTAAAAAGACTCTATAAATTGGCCATGTACTTGCCTTCCCAAAAGTAGCCAATCATTTGATCCAAATGGCGATCCATGAACGGTTGTCCGACAGGCAAGGCGGCGACTAAGGGAAGGCGGCAAAGGGAAAAGCCAACGGAGCAATGAGCAAGGAAAGATAGAATTCAGATAAATATTTACATAACATAGGCCCTTGGCCAAATCTTCAAGCAGAAGTTCAAAATACACCCCGCGGGTGGAATTGTGCGATTTAACAAGTTCTTCAAAGACTACTAAAGCAGATAAAATAAAGGCAAGACGGCAGCCTAGGAAGCGACAGACAGGTTCGGAGGGTCGGCAGAGACGACGGTGTGAGGCGCCGGGGCGGCCGGTGTGGCAGTCTCGGCTTGATCGTCTCCGGCGGCAGCCGGCTTGATCGGGCGCGGCTCGTTGCTGGAGGCGAGGTCGAGCTGAGGCTGGTCGCCCGCTCCATCTTCTGGCGCCTCCGTCTCACCTTCGTCCTCCGCCTCGCCTTCCTCCTCGGTGCTGGAGCCGATCACCTCCGCCGAGTCCTCGTCATAATCCGGGTTCATCCCGAACCACTCCGGCGGCGCCTCCCCGCCGTCTTTCAGCCCTTCGAGGGGCGAAGACGCCAGGTGTCGTAGTCGGCGATCGCTCCCGCACGCTCGACGAGGGCGTCTTCCACAGCTATCAACTCCGCCTGGGCCTCTGACCGGAACGCGGCCAGCCGGTCCAGGTCCAGCCCTGGAAACCATGCCTTGACGAATTCCAAGGCCGGCGGCGCTCCGGCCGGGCCGAGGAACCTTCCGAGCCTCAAGGCGGCCAGCCCGCGACCTCCGGCCGGTCGGCAGTCCAACTGGAGTGCGCAGAACCGGCATGTCAGCCCTGCGAGGCAGCAATCGCTGGCGCCGACACGTTGAAGCCGGGCGCAGCATCCGATGGGCGGCCGCAGAGCGAGCCTCGATTGTCGAAGCTGCTCATCAAGGGTGCAGGGGGCGTTGGCGGCAATCTCCGCACCATTTGCCCTCCGCGCCTCGCGATCAGCCCCGATGGCTTGAGTGGCCGCCTGCGTGTGGCCAGGGAAGAAGTCTGCCAAGACAAAAAATCAGGAGTCCGCCCGACCTATAGTCGGCGGCTCAAAGAAAGGAAGTAAAGAAACTCACCGTCGACGATGTCCTCGATCTCAAGGAAGCCGGAGGTCAGCAGTGCCTCCTTGTCGGTCCAGGAGGAGCGCTAGCTTTCGAACTCGGCCAGGGGAGCAGTCTCTTTCTTCTCCGCCTCGTCCTGCGCCTTCTTAAGCAGCTCCCTTTGCTCCGCCAGCTGTGTAGCCAGCAGGTCGCGCTCTGCGGAGAGCTTGCTGCACTCCTCCCCCTTGGCACGCAACGCGGTGTTGGCTTCGCCCAGCTGCTACTGAAGAGTGGCGTTGCCTTCTGAAGAATAAAAAGAAAAAGGACGTTAAGTCGTCAACAAAGAAGGTCACCGGGAAGATCCGGCCCGATCGCCGATCGGCCCGAATCTCCGGGACTATAGCCCGCGGGTGTGCCAGCGCGCCCCCACGAAGAAGAAGGAGGACTCACTGCGGCTCTCCGACAAGTCGGCAGTCCGCTTGCCCAGCTCCTCAACATTGCGGTTGAAGGCAGTGACGCGGAGGTTGTGATACTCCCGTGATAAGTATTTTAGACAAAGGTAAATATTTGGAACTCACCAGATGGAGTTCCGAGCCGCTGCTCGGCTGACCGGCCCGAAACTTCGAGGACTACACCCGGTCGGTCTTGTTGGCGTGCCCCACGAGAAGAACAAGAAGCGAAGTCAAAAGAAGAAAGCATACCCGGACGGCTGCTCGCGACGCCAGATGCGCCTGGGTGCAGTTCTGAATGGCGTCGCCCTCGGCTCATAACCGCTGAAGCGTCAGAGCGCTGGTTCAGCGGGCCTGTGCCGCCTCCTCGCACCCACCCAATGGGCGCGGCGCTCGTCGCCTCGACGTCTAGGATGGCTGAGCTGGCGGCGCCAGTCTCCAAGGGGCGTGGTGCCGAAATCGCCTTCTCAAGGCGGCGGCGCACTGGCGAGGCGACTTGGAGGAGCAGCTTCGCCACGGCCTCGTCTTCAGTCGGTTGCACCGGCGGGTCCGCCAGCTGTTTACCTTGCACGCTCCTAGACGGCAGCGGAGGCGGCGGTGGCGGCACGGCCGTGCCCGACATGGAGGTCTCGCCGCCTTCCCACTCCATGATGGGGTTCTCGCCGCCGGCTCCCCCAGTCTGCCCCGTGAACTCCGGGGGCGGCGGCGCGGAGCTCAGCGGGATGACGAGCAACGCCGATTGGCAGTGCGCGGCCTCCTCAGCTCGCCGCTTTGCCGCGACGGCGGCTTCGGCCTCATCAAGGTTCTTCTGGGCGGAGGCCGCCGCCTTCTCGGCCTCCGCCTTCTCCAGGCAGGTGGCTTCTTCCTCCTCGCACTTCTCCTGCGCGTTCCTCTCCGTCGCCTCCCGGAGGTCGGCCGTGGGGTCAATCCGCTGAGTAGTGGTGGACGTCTCTGCCCTCCCATTGATGGAGGCGGCGGCGACCCTCTCTAAAGTAAGGGGAGCCATGTAGCGAGGAAGGCATGTAAAAGATTTGGACAAGATTCACCAGAAGAAAACAAGATAAAAGGCGGAAGCACTTACGCAGAGACCACAGAAGCTTTTTTCACTTCCTTGGAAGCGGTTGGCCTTTTGCGACCGCCTCTTCCCGCTTGGTCGCGGCGCCCTTGAACTTCTTGTTGGCTGCCAAGCAAGCTCGGCCCAGCGCTTCTTGGCGCCTTGACCACCCAAGCCGGCCGGAGGAACTCGCTCGGCTGGCCGACCTTTTGACTGGTGGCGGGACAACTTCCCCTTGGCGTCGTCATCACGCCCGATCGGCAAAAAGGTGGCCGAGGGAAGTCGCTGCTCCCTCCTCCTGCTCCTTCAAGGCCGGCCTCCATTGCCGCCGCCAAGACAGAGTCGTCGACGCCGCTCTCCGCATTGTCGGGACGAACCGACGGTCCAGGTCGATCTGTGGTGCCGATCAAGTCCGGATGAGGGGTTCGACTCAAAAAACCAAAAAGATCGAAGTCGGATTCGCTGAAAAGAAAAAGAAGAAGAAGAGGCGACTTACAATAGGCGGGGGTTGGCGGCGTGAGTACGGCTCCTTGCCGAACTGCCAATCCGCCGTGAGATTGCAGTTCGCGATATAGTTCACCATGTCCGCCACCTCCGCGTGGGGCATGTCCTTGGAGCACATCCGACTTGGGTCCCGGTGGCCGCTCATCTGGCAGATCAGATGAGGTCGCCCTTGGAGCGGGAGGACTCGGCGCGCCACGAAGGCGGCCAGCAGGTCGGCCCAGGTCAAACCCTCCGACTCCGTCAGCACTGGGAGTCACGCGACGACAGCGGCACCAGCGGGAGTCAGCGTCCTTGCCCGGTGGGACCAGTTGGGGATCCTCCCAGCTAGTGCGCCGGTTTCGTAAGGCGGCAGATTGACCCAGTCACCTTCTGGGGCGACATTCTTCACATAAAAATAAGACCGCTGCCACATCTTCACCGACTTAATTAGCGGGATGGTGGGAAACGGGTTGTCGGCCACCGATCTCCACATCGCGATGAAGGCACCGCACAGGGCTAGCACTCCGGTGACGTGCGTGCCGACCTTGGACTGGAAGAACTCCCCACATAGCTCGATGGTGGGGAGAACGCCGAGGAAGCCTTCGCACAAGATAGAGAAGGCAGCCAGCAGCACCACCGTGTTCGGAGTAAGGTGGTGCGGCTGGAGCCCGTGGAAATCCAAGAAGGAGCAGAAGAAACCGCTCGCCGGCAGCCCTAGGCCGCGCATGAGGTGCGAGCGGAATACGACCCGATCGCCCTCCTCCGGCGCCGGAGATACTTCCCTCGCCCGGTGGCGCGCGGGCCGCACTAGGTTCTTGCCGGGGAGACGGCGTCTTGCAAAGTAACTTCGATGTGGTCGCCGTCCACCTCGGTTGGCCCCACACGCCGGAGCGCACGGCAGGAGGTGCGGCGGCGGAGGAAGAGCTCATCGCTGCGGGTGTGGCATGGTTCGGCGCGGCGGCGGCGAGAGGAAGAAGAAGCAAGAGGAAGCAGAGGGAGTAGGGAAGATGGGCGCGTGTTTCGCCGCCTCCTCCCGCCCACTTATAGGCTCGTGGGCCGAGAAGCTGGCGCGGCGGGCGTGGGATTAACTTCACGCCAGACCCCACGCCCATGATTTACCGCCACGGTTACTGCGGCAGCGATTCTGACGTGGGAACTAACCGTTGCACGGCCGCAACGGATCCGTTGCGTGCCGAGGCGCGGTAGTGACGGGTCCCGCCTGACGGCCTGTCCCGTTGCGCGCGTGGGTGGGAAGACTGACCCTGCCGCGTGGCGCCACTCGACGGGTCCGCAACTGGCAGCTGCCTGGAAGCTTATCAGGCACGCTGCCTGGATCCCGCTACAACTTTCAAACTCTTTAAGGGGCAAGACGGCCTTCTGCGAGTCCGGCACCAGCTAGTCGGCCTAGAGGAAGACGGCGAGCAAGGCCCCGATTCCACCACCAGGAGGATGAAACTGTTGAGGCTCCTCGACATGTCACCCTCGGTGCCTCACCAGCTTCGGGGACTACTGTCAGAGTAATGGCCCATGGATAGGCTAACCCGAGCCCCCGAACCTTTCAAGACATCGGGGCAGGCTGCGCCCCTCAAGACCCCAAGATGAAGAGCCGCTTTTTGAGAGTCGGCAGCAAGGCCGTCGATTGCCCCTCATGGCCCAGTCCCAGGGACGACTTCGAGATAAGCCGACTCCTAACTGGCGGCTTCCAGAGAAGCCGGCTATGGGGAGTCGGCCCGCGACTCCGACCACCTCCTGCCTTCGCAATGATGGACGGGACGGGGTACGGCCACCGCGCGGCCCATTCCTGCCCCGTTTGCGAAGGGCAGGCATGGCCACAGTGCGCCGTACCAACGGAGATCTCCATCCGGCGCGGCACTGTTGCCATGCCAGCCTGACAGCTCGGCCCGTGGGCGCCACAATGCCCTGACGGCTGCCCATGCGACCCGAAGGACGGCGGGACCCGCTTTGTCGGCGTGGGTCTGAAAGACGGCGAGCGCCACAAGACAGTCCGTTGGGAGTCGCCCCAGGAGTTGGCTAACCCTCCCATGGGCCCCTGACGCCATAAACCAGACAAAGACGGGAATGGCAGCGATGATCGCCCGTCAGCGGCAGATCAAGCTTCCATGACCCCATGACTAAGCTGCGTCATTAGAAGCACGACTACGATAATCCGCAGCTGGCAAGACTCACATGGGCGGACAAGGCCTGTCGGCTTGCATCGACCCGTCGGCGGGCCCAGCAATCGGCATGTAAGACGGCGGCCTGAGAGATGACAGGCTGGGACCCGCCCACTGGATTACCATTGTACCTTGGGTAGGCCTATATGTGACACTCCAAATTTTTTGTTGTTTTTGTTTTCAGCAAAAGCTTTGCTTGGTTTGAAGAAGGTCATTTAAACCCTTCTTAAAAACCTCTCTTCTGAGTTTTCTTCTCATAAAGCATTTCTTGGATTTATTTTCTTCTAAAAAGAAACCTTTTTGGTTTTGGGTTATTCTTTGGTTTTGATCCATCCTTGGGTTTACCATGCCTCTTGTGGTAAATTTCTCCCAAAACCCTTCTTCCACTTTGGTTCAGCTCAAACATTACATCCAAACTAGTAAAATCCATTTTGGACTTTATTCCAATTATTTCCTCTCCCAAAATAATTCTGTCTTTTCTTTTGAGCCTAAGTGATTTGCAAAGCAAGTACCCTAATGCTTTTGAGTTTTGACCTCAAACCAACTCCCTTGGATAGTCCTTGGTACCCACAACCCAGAACCATCTTGATCCACTCTTCCTCTTTTCAAAAATTTCAAAATTTAACCTCTGCAAGTTTGGACCAGATTCATCATTTTTGATGAAATTCATATCTACACTTCTCCAAAAATTCTACCAAAATTCAGGCAGCCCTCAGATGCAATGAGAGACCACCACACCAAAGATCAGCTCAAGAAAAATTTTCCACGTGCCAAAACCATTCTGTCGAACACCTTGCATGCACTGTTTCTGTGCATCTTCAGTTAAATTCAGAAAGTTCAGAGTTTCAATGTCAATCTTCGTCAGTTAATTCAGTCACATGTTCACGCGTGCCTTTGTACGTTGCTTTCATGACCTAGATTGCCTGTCCGGAGCCTTACACACGTGCTTGGCGCGTTCTCGGCGTCGGTGGCGCCTCAGCCCGCTGCGGCGTGTCTTCGCGGTGGCGAACCACCGTAGCGGCCAAGGGAGCAGAAACGGCGGCGTAACACCATTCGGCGCCGCCCAATCCTCCGGTGGCTCCAGCGTGGCCACTTCCTCGCCAAAGACACGCATGCAGCACCGTCGCCGTGGCGCGACACGCCTGAGCGTGCTCTTTGCCGCCGACGGACCCGCGCTGCCCCGTTCCGTCGAATCCACCCAGGGCTCCTAATCCAAGCTTGTTTAGCGTCAAAACGGCACCAGTGGAACTCCACGCTGACGCCCCACTCCCTAAACCTCCCCGACCAAGCTCTGCGCCGCCGTAACCATCACCGGAGAGGTCCGTTCACGGCCACCGCCTCGGATCGCCTATAAAAAGGAGCCCCGAGCTCGCTCTCGTGCACACACCACCCCTGCACTTCACCAAGACCCTGCCTAGCCACTGGGAGGACCTCGAGGAGGTCTCCTCCCCCAACTCCGGCCGCCTCGATCCGCCTCGGCCACCAGCTTGATTCACTGCGGTGAGGCCATCTCCGGCGCCCAAACCTCGTCCGCAGCCTTCTCTTACACCTAGTGCTCTAACCCCCACCTCAATTCGATCCTTGCAGCCCTCCTCGGCGAGATCCACCATCGCCCGAGCGCCGTCCACGGGAGAAAGTGTCGCCCGTCGGCGTGGTGCTCCCCGACGCCCAAGTCCACCACCCACCTACACGGAAGGACACACCGATACTCTCGGTACACTCGATCTCCCGACTTCGCCGTGGTTCGACGCCGACGACCACCGCAGCCTTCGGCGCGGCGAGGTCTTTTAAACGACATGTGGACCCCATGTCAGCCTCTCTTTCTTTCCCTTGAACCGTTTTCCGTTGGCGCCTGGGCACAAAGACGTTTTCCCTGTGGGCTTGCGCGTTTCTATTCGAACCGTTTTTTGTTTTCTCAGTTAAACCCCTGGAACTTTTCTGTTTCATTACAGATGAGTCCCTGGACAGAAACCCTTATAACTTTTTAATAAAAAGTGATTTTTGAGTGATTCTTTTTCTGACAGTCGTAGAATTTAGTCTAGTTATTTATGGGAGTAATTAGAAATATTGTTGGACCAACGTGCTGTACTCCACGGTATTTACGTTAAGCGCGTGTATTTTGTTACCATAGATACCGGAGGAGGTGACGGAACCGCGAACTTCGCCGAGCTAGACCCGACTACTCTGAACCAGGCAAGCATGTTTGAACTTTTGATATGATGAGTGTTACGGCAGGTTTATGCGTTAAGTAGTTTCATGGCATGTTTGTGAGCATACCGATGAAGGTTATTTTCATGCAAGTTGAGGCGAGTGAGTTCGATAATCCATACGTGTTGGATGTGAATGTGCATGGCCATGTGTTGGCATGAGGATGGGTAAGATGGCATTTTTGTAGCATGCCAGTCTTATGCCATACTATTTGACTTCAGTGTCAACCCGTGTCAGTTCGGTTCCCATCCATTTCCTTCCGTACTACCACATGTTTTCCGCAAGGGATATGGCTTAGTATGTTGCGAACCGCTTTCCTGGTACACACCAAATGGAGAGGCCGTGATGATGGTTCCATGGCCCTGGATTAAAGCCAGTCATCCGGCCAGGGGGCATGGGTGTTTCCGGTTGGGACCGAGAGGGGGGCACCCCTTAGAGCGCGCGAATATAAATTTGATCCCATGCTATTCGAGATTGTGATCTCCCCATCTCAAAAGTTTTTCTCGGACGATGTCTAGGGTGATTCCTGGCATTCGTGAGGTAGGATGGGTGTGTACTGGTTAGCTGTGTTCCTTCCGAAATACCATAAATGGAACTAGTCCTTCAGGACTACGGAAATCCGTTGGCTGTGAGTAATTTTAGTACAAACTCTGCAGAGTCCTAATTCCTCGAATCATCTTATCCATGTCCAAGTTTTGTATTATCTTATCCTGACAAGTGTCAGTTTTGGTGACAGATACTCCGGTGATTCACATGAGTACTAAGTCCGGTTAAATGTTTATTCCTGTGGATGGACTAACCCGTTTATATTCATGTGTTGAATATTTATTATGAGTGCTATAGCTTTGTGATGAAGCCCTTTCTATGATGTCGCTCAGACGTCCGACTGCGGCATTATTGTTATTCATTATAAGCCCTTTCTGTGATGTCGCTCAGACGTCCGACTGCTGCATTATTGTTATTTATTCTCATTATAGGCCCTTTCTGTGATGTCGCTCAGACGTCCGACTGCGACATTATTGTTATTTATTTTCATTATAAGCCCTTTCTGTGATGTCGCTCAGACGTCCGATCATGACATTGTTGTTATTTATTTTCATTATAAGCCCTTTCGTGATGTCGCTCGACGTTCGATCGCTGACATTGTCGTTATTTATTTTCATTATAAGCCCTTTCTGTGATGTCGCTCAGACGTCCGACTGCGGCACGCATGTATTTTTATTTTCAATATATGCCCTTTATGAGGTGTCGCTCAGACGCCCGACTGTGGCATGTTTTGCTTATTTATTCACCCCTTCGAGGTGTCGCTTCAGACACCCGATCGGTTTTGAGTTTATCTTCTTTGGGTTTTTGAGCGGACTACCGCCGATTCCCTTCTTAATTATTTTGCTATACTGTTTTAATTGAGCATTGTTAAGATTAACCATGTCGCATTCATGCATTCATTTGTTATATCTTTTGTCCGAACTGTCTTGCGAGTACTTTCATAGTACTCACCGGCTTGTTGATTTGGCGAGATCTTGTGAAAGCGATCTCATGGATGAAGAGTTCGATAGCGAGTCCGATGCCTAGAGGAATCCCAGTCAGTCTCGTGCGACCCCTGGATTAGTCATTGTGATATATCCGCTTCCGCTACCCAAATAAAATTCATCGAGCATCACCTCGGCCTTTCGATGAGCCGCCAAATGTGTGATGAGACTTATTAACCACCCGCTGTGTTATTCCACCAACCACTCATAGCTCGAGTCAATAGTATTTCCACCCCACCCTTTGAGTCATATCCGCCACTATGTATAATTATTGGCGTGTTGTAATAATAATTGGTCGGGCATCTTCAGTCCGACCCTGTAATATTGTAATGCTCTGGCTTATTGTATCAAAGTTTTGTCAAGCTGGTATGAAGGATTTTTCCTCATATTGGACTTCATAGGTCGGTTGTTCAATAAATATTTTTATTGAAAAACCGGTCGTGACAAGCTTGGTACCAAAGCCAGGCTGACTGTAGGAAGCCACTAGGTACGATCGCTAATCGGTTATTAGCATAGTAGAGCTATTTATTATTTTTTTACAAATGTAGCCAATTTCTGACAGTCATCATAAAATTTATGATTTGACTCCTCAGGATTTTTGCCTACTTTTGTAGATGGCCAGCAACATGTAGTCGCAGATGTTCACCAACATGCCCGATGGGTTTGTCAAGCTTCTCTCCTTCATCGTCCAAGTCGCGATGGGGCGGATGTGCGCCAGTTTTCTCTCTCTCTCAAAGCACAAGGTCAATGACCGTCTAACCATGCACAAAGCCGCGGTGGAATTCAAGAGAGGACGAGTTGAGAGTTACCGGTTCGTGGGGAGAGCCATGCCCACAGAGAAGCAGCGCTTCACAGATGGCAGCCCGTGAGGCGATAGCCCGTCCTGTGGATATCCTGCCTTCGATGAAGACTCGTCGCTACCGCTACCTGCTATGTCACGTGCCATACACTTGCCACTACGCGTTCTCTTGCCCTAGAGGAGAACGAGATGAAGCTTTTGAGATGCTCATCGAGTATCTTCGGGCTTTGGAGGCAGCCTTCGACAACCTGGTGGACGACTTTGTAGCTGCCCGCATGGACTCAGTCCATGGTTGTACCGCCAACAGGAGGGAGCTCCTGCGTGCTGCACCACCACTGACTTTCGTCTCGTCATCAGCATCGTTCGCTCCTACTGCTCGCACCACTACTCGTCGCCTACCTACCACGGAGGAATTCAACCACGTCATTGCGCCTACTCCGGTTCGTTCTGCACCACCCCTCGTGCCCGCCCAGATTCGAGTTGTCCAAGACAGGCACCGCCTCCACCAACTCCAGCAGCACCTCTCGTCTGGAGCCTATCTCTGAGGAGGAGGTTGAGTCCCCAGCCTCTCTACGCCTCACCCTTGGCAGGCCAAGGGAAATCCTTACCATCTCTGACATAGTGCGCTTAGCCGCCATGCGATGTACCGACTTGTGTGATATGTTTATATGTAAATAGGCTGTGAGAAGTAGTCTGTTTGCGCATCATGTAGGATCCGGAGGAGTGCACTAGACTAAATAACATGTCAGGATTTATGTACGCATATCCTGAGTGATGTATTGTATAATTACTGCTTGCGTGTAAGATATGTAATGAACAGTCCTTCTCTGTGCGCAAACATATTTTTTTTCTTGAAAAATCTTGGAGCTTTTGCAATTTTTGTTGCATCTTCTTGAATTTATTGATTTTTGTGGCTCAATTCCTTTTCTTATGAGTGTTTCAAAATATATCCCCAGAGTGAACTATGTCTCGTCCTTGGACGCGCTTCATGCCAACTCCGACAGAGGAAAATTATGGCACACCCTGTGCAACAATTTCACACGAGGGGCCAGACAAATCAGCAGGATGGTGAAACGGCACTTTCCCAAATGTGCCGTCTTTATGAACAAAGTCAGCAGCAACATCAGGAAATACTGAACCAAGTCATTAATATGGGAAATCACCACGGACCGTATCAGCAGCAATCCAGGTTATCTCGAGCTGATGAAGACGCGTCCCCAAACATTTTCTCACACCGACAAACCTCACGGGAAGCCGAGGACTGGCTTGAGATATGGAGAGAATATTAATTATCGCCCGGTGTTCAAACCTTGAGAAAGTACTTTATGCTCCGCACTATCTCCTTTGGAGCAGCCGCATCGTGGTGGGAAAATTTCCTGCACATGCACCCCAACGAAAATAATATATCATGGGAGGAATTTAAAGAAGGTTTTCGTGGGGCACATATTCCTAAGAGCCTTATGAAGATCAAAAAGAGAGAATTTGATGATCTCAAGCAAAGGACAATGACAGTGTCAGAATACAACAGTCAGTTTACACTGCTATCTCGCTACGCCAACGAGGAGCGTATGTCAGAAAACAAAAAGATGGAGAAATTCCTAGACGATCTGACACCCGCGCTTAAATGTCAATTGGTCGTACACACATTTCCAGATTTTAAGACGCTGGTGGATAAGGCCATTACCTTGGAAAATGAGAGACGCAGCTTAGAAGATTTCATAGCGGAAGAGGGACCAGATTAAACACAACCGCAACCACCGCAAAGAAGACAGATGTTCGTAAGAACTGGACACCCAAACCCACGACAAGCATCTCACGCCCAATCAAGAATTTCCACGCAAGGGACAAGGAGTTCACATACCGCCCAGGCGTTACCTGTTACGCTTGTGGAGAAGAAGGACACCACGCCAAGCAGTGCCCCAAGCCAAGGAACTCGATCCCAAAGCCGAACAACGGAAGCAATAATTCGGCACCAAAGCACAACAATTTCAACCCAAATAACAACCACAGGAAGGGTCATTTGAACCACGTGACCAAAGAGGAAGCACAAAATGCCCCAGATATCGTACTCGGTACGTTTCCTATCAACACAATACCGGCCATGGTTTTGTTTGATTCTGGAGCTTCTCACTCGTTCGTTTTGAAAAGTTTTGCTTTGCAAAATAATTTTTCGATGCTTCCCTTGGGAAAATCTATGATCGTCAAGTCCCCTGGAATTAAGCAAGTTACCCAGAATTATTGCCAGGGTGTGGTTATCGAGTATGAAGGGTTGAAGTTTCACGCAAATCTTATCGTATTGGAAAATAAAGGACTAGATGTCATCTTAGGGATGGATTGGTTAACCACCAACAAAGGTTTTATTGACTGCTTCAACAGGACCGTAATTCTCACCCATCACCACGGGAAGACCATAAAAGTTTCAGCCAAGGAAAGAAAATATCCAGGCAACCGAGATTGAACAAGGTGGATATTTCTGAATTGAGCAAAGTTCGATGAGTGTGTGAATTTCCAGATGTATTTCGAAGAACTACCGGGCATGCCACCAGATCGAGAGATAGAATTCAGCATTGAGCTAGCACCGGAACCGCCTCCCATATACAAGAAACCATACAGAATGGCACCATCCGAATTGGTGGAATCGAAGAAGCAAATAAAGGAACTGTTGGAAAAAGGGTACATACGAGCCAGTTCCTCACCATGGGGTTCACCAATTTTATTCGCCAAAAAGGAAGGATGGAACATCGAGATTGTGCATAGACTATCGAGCGCTAAACATGGTCACAATCAAGAACAAATATCCGATGCCTCGAATAAATGATTTATTCGATCAACTCGCTAAGGCCAAGGTGTTCTCAAAGATTGACTTGAGATCGGGATATCATCAATCAAGGTACGAACCGAGGATATTCCCAAGACCGCCTTTACCTCCAGATACGGATTGTACGAGTTCACCGTGATGCCATTCGGACTAACAAACGCCCCCGCATATTTTGTTCACCTCATGAACAAAGTATTCATGAAGTTTATGGATAAGTTTGTTGTGGTATTTATCGATGATATTCTGGTATACTCCAAAACACCGTAAGAACACGCTGAACATCTCCGGATTGTACTAGGAGAACTCAGAAACATCGGTTGTACGCCAAATTCAGCAACTGTGAATTTTGGCTAAAACAAGTAGGTTTTCCGGGCCACGTACTAACTCAAGAAGGTATCGCCAGAGACCCGAAAATTCAAGGCCGTACTTGGTCGGAAGCCACCAGCCAAAGGTGTGACGGATGTCACGAAGTTTCACAGGAATGGCAGGATACTACCGAAGATTTATTGAAGGATTCTCCACCATAGCAAAGCCAATGACGCAACTACTCAAGAAAGACAGGAAGTTTGAATGGACGGAGCCTGCGAGAAAAGTTTCCAAGAACTAAAGAGGAAACCGACGACAAAGACCAAGATTAATTGTGCCGATATACACAAGAATTTTGAAGTATTTTGTGACGATCTCGAAAGGGCCTCGGGTGCGTATTAATGCAAGAAGGCAAGGTTGTCGCATATGTTTCCAGACAGCTTCGCAAGCATGAGGAAAATTACCCTATCCATGACCTGGAATTAGCAAAGAAGTGATACATGCACTCAAGGAATGGAGACAGTTTCTACTTAGTAATCGCTAGAAATATACACGGACCACAAAAGCCTCAAGTATATTTTTCACACAAGCGTAACTGAATTTACGGCAGCGACGCTGGTTGGAATTAGTAAAGGATTATGATGTTGGGATCCACTACCACCCGGCAAAGCAAATGTTGTAGCAGACGCTACGAGTCGGAACCCGGTCCGACAACGACAAAGATGCCGACTTAAGACCTGAATTCCAACAGGAGTTCGCAAGGCTCAACCCGATGGTGGTCACCAAGGCGGTGTGTCAAACTTAGAAGTACAACCTACCCTCGATAGAGAAGGTTAGAGAGGCTCAACGTGGACACCCCAAAGATTGAAGGCATAAAGCGAAGATGAAATTGGGCAAGGCCTCGAATTCAAGATTGATGAGCAAGGAATATTGTGGTACGGAATAGGCTCTGCGTACCAAATATCCATGACCTTAAACAGCAAATCTGGCTGAAAGCCACACCGCTCCATATTCAATCCATCCCGGAGGAACAAAAATGTACAAAGATCTTCAGAAACATTTTGGTGGCATGGTATAAAAAGAGACATAGCCACGCTTATTGCATGTTGTGACTCTTGTCAACGCATCAAGGCCGAGCACCGTAAACCGCCGGACTATTGCAACCGAATAAGATACCCGAGTGGAAATGGGACGAAATTGGAATGGATTTTATTGTTGGACTACCTCGGTCACGATTACGGACATGATGCCATATGGGTAATCACAGATAGACTGACTAAAGTAGCTCACTTCATCCCCGTGAAGACAACACACACCACTCAGAAGCTTGCTAGGCTCTACCTCTCCCGTATCGTTTGCCTACATGGAGTTCCAAAGAAAATAATCGCGGACAGAGGTACTCAATTCGTCTCCCGGTTTTGGGATCACTTACAACAAGCTCTGGGAACTCAGCTGGCATTCAGTACCGCATACCATCCCCAGACAGATGGGCAGACTGAACGAGTAAATCAAATTATACAAGATATGCTGAGAGCAGGTGTCCTCACCTATGGGACCAGTTGGGAGAAGAGCTTACCATACGCAGAATTCGCATATAACAACAGCTATCAGTCCAGCCTGCAAATTGCACCATTTGAAGCTCTGTACGGACGAAGATGTCGTACCCCCCTAAATTGGTCGGAAACCAGAGACAGTCATATCTTCGGCCCAGACCTGCTCAAGGAGGCTGAGGATAAAGTCAAGGTAATTAAGGACCGGCTCAAGACAGCCCAAAGTCGACAAAAGAGTTATTACGATCAGAAGCATCATGGAGTCCATTTTGAACCCGGTGAATTTGTGTACCTACGAGTCACCCATGAGAGGCCTGCACCGATTCAAGATTAAAGGAAAACTAGCACCGAGATTAATCGGGCTTTTCTGCATAGTAGCACGAAGAGGCACAGTGGCCTACCAGCTAGACTTACCCGAAGAATTATCCGACATCCACGACGTATTCCACGTCTCCCAATTGAGGAAGTGCGTAAGCAACCCAGAGAAACAAGTACCCCATAAAAACATTGACGTGCAACCAGATCTCACATATCGGGAGCATCCGATAAAAAATCTTGGAAGAGTCGAGAAGGAGAACCCGACAGAGAAAACCACCAAGTTCTTCAAAGTTCGATTGGAGCAACCACACGAAAGTGAAGCCACTTGGGAAAGGGAGGATTTCCTTCGAACAGAGCACCCACAATTATTTGAAAATCAACTGGAATCTCGGGGATGAGATTTTTCCTAAGGGGGTAGGTGCTGTGACACTCCAAAATTTTTGTTGTTTTTGTTTTCAGCAAAAGCTTTGCTTGGTTTGAAGAAGGTCATTTAAACCCTTCTTAAAAACCTCTCTTCTGAGTTTTCTTCTCAAAAAGCATTTCTTGGATTTATTTTCTTCTAAAAAGAAACCTTTTTGGTTTTGGGTTATTCTTTGGTTTTGATCCATCCTTGGTTTTACCATGCCTCTTGTGGTAAATTTCTCCCAAAACCCTTCTTCCACTTTGGTTCAACTCAAACATTCTGTCCAAACTAGTAAAATCCATTTATGGACTTTATTCCAATTATTTCCTCTCCCAAAATAATTCTGTCTTTTCTTTTGAGCCTAAGTGATTTGCAAAGCAAGTACCCTAATGCTTTTGAGTTTTGACCTCAAACCAACTCCCTTGGATAGTCCTTGGTACCCACAACCCGTAACCATCTTGATCCAGTCTTCCTCTTTTCAAAAATTTCAAAATTTAACCTCTGCAATTTTGGACCAGATTCATCATTTTTGATGAAATTCATATCTACACTTCTCCAAAAATTCTACCAAAATTCAGGCAGCCCTCAGATGCAATGAGAGACCACCACACCAAAGATCAGCTCAAGAAAAATTTTCCACGTGCAAAACCATTCTGTCGAACACCTTGCATGCACTGTTTCTGTGCATCTTCAGTTAAATTCAGAAAGTTCAGAGTTTCAATGTCAATCTTCGTCAGTTAATTCAGTCACATGTTCACAGTGCCTTTGACACATTGCTCACAGCCTAGCTTGCCTGTCCGGAGCCTGACACGCGTGCTTGGCGCTGCCTCGGCGCCGGTGGCGCTCGCCCGCCACTACGGCGTGTCTTGCGGTGGCCGAACCACCGTAGCGGCCGACCGGGAGCAGAACGGCGGCGTAATGCCGTTCGGCGCCGCCCAATCCCTCTGGTGGCTCCGCGTGGCCACTTCCTCGCCAGCACACGCATGCAGCACCGTCGCCGTGGAACTCCACGCTGACGCCCCACTCCCTAAACCTCCCCGACCAAGCTCTGCGCGCAAATCTTATCGTATTGGAAAATAAAGGACTAGATGTCATCTTAGGGATGGATTGGTTAACCACCAACAAAGGTTTTATCGACTGCTTCAACAGGACCGTAATTCTCACCCATCACCACGGGAAGACCATAAAAGTTTCAGCCAAGGAAAGAAAAATATCCAGTCAACCGAGATTGAACAAGATGGATATTTCTGAATTGAGCAAAGTTCGATGGTGTGTGAATTTCCAGATGTATTTCGAAGAACTACCGGGCATGCCACGGATCGAGAGAGAGATAGAATTCAGCATTGAGCTAGCACCGAACCGCTCCCATATACAAGAAACCATACGTAATGGCACCATCCGAATTGGTGGAACTGAAGAAGCAAATAAAGGAACTGTTGGAAAAGGGTACACTCTGAGCCAGTTCCTCACCATGGGGTTCACCAATTTTATTCGCCAAAAAGGAAGGATGGAACACTGAGATTGTGCATAGACTATCGAGCGCTAAACATGGTCACAATCAAGAACAAATATCCGATGCCTCGAGTAAATGATTTATTCGATCAACTCGCTAAGGCCAAGGTGTTCTCAAAGATTGACTTGAGATCGGGATATCATCAATCAAGGTACGAACCGAGGATATTCCCAAGACCGCCTTCACCTCCAGACACGGATTGTGCGAAGTTCACCGTGATGCCATTCGGACTAACAAACGCCTCAAGATATTTTGTTCACCTCATGAACAAAGTATTCATGAAGTTTATGGATAAGTTTGTTGTGGTATTTATCGATGATATTCTGGTATACTCCAAAACACCCGGAAGAACACGCTGAACATCTCCGGATTGTACTAGGAGAACTCAGGAAACATCAGTTGTACGCCAAATTCAGCAACTGTGAATTTTGGCTAAAACAAGTAGGTTTTCTGGGCCACGTACTAACTCAAGAAGGTATCGCCGTAGACCCGGAAAAATTCAAGGCCGTACTTGGCTGGAAGCCACCAGCCAGTGTGACGGATGTACGAAGTTTCCTGGGAATGGCAGGATACTACCGAAGATTTATTGAAGGATTCTCCACCATAGCAAAGCCAATGACGCAACTACTCAAGAAAGACAGGAAGTTTGAATGGACGGGAGCCTGCGAGAAAAGTTTCCAAGAACTAAAGAGGAAACTGACGACAAAGACCACTACTAATTGTGCCAGATATACACAAGAATTTTGAAGTATTTTGTGACGATCTCGAAAGGGCCTCGGGTGCGTATTAATGCAAGAAGGCAAGGTTGTCGCATATGTTTCAGACAGCTTCAAGCATGAGGAAAATTACCCTATCCATGACACGGAATTAGCAAAGAAGTGATACATGCACTCAAGGAATGGAGACAGCTTTCTACTTGGTAATCGTTAGAAATATACACGGACCACAAAAGCCTCAAGTATATTTTCACACAAGCGTAACTGAATTTACGGCAGCTGACGCTGGTTGGAATTAGTAAAGGATTATGATGTTGGGATCCACTACCACCCGGCAAAGCAAATGTTGCAGCAGACGCTCTGAGTCGGAACCCCAGTCCCGACAACGACAGCATGCCAGACTTAAGACCTGAATTCCAACAGGAGTTCGCAAGGCTCAACCTGATGGTGGTCACCGAAGGCAGTGTGTCAAACTTAGAAGTACAACCTACCCTGATAGAGAAGGTTAGAGAGGCTCAACGTGGACACCCCAAAGATTGAAGGCATAAAGCGTAAGATGAAATTGGGCAAGGCCTCAGAATTCAGTATTGATGAGCAAGGAATATTGTGGTACGGGAATAGGCTCTGCGTACCAAATATCCATGACCTTAAACAGCAAATCCTGGCTGAAAGCCACACCGCTCCATATTCAATCCATCCTGGAGGAACAAAAATGTACAAAGATCTTCAGGAAACATTTTGGTGGCATGGTATAAAAAGAGACATAGCCACGATTATTGCATGTTGTGACTCTTGTCAACGCATCAAGGCCGAGCACCGTAAACCGCCGGACTATTGCAACCGAATAAGATACCCGAGTGGAAATGGGACGTAAATTGGAATGGATTTTATTGTTGGACTACCTCGGTCACGACACACGGACATGATGCCATATGGGTAATCACAGATAGATCGACTAAAGTAGCTCACTTCATCCCCGTGAAGACAACACACACCACTCGAAGCTTGCTAGGCTCTACCTCTCCGTATCGCTTTGCCTACATGGAGTTCCAAAGAAAATAATCATGACAGAGGTACTCAATTGCCTCCCGGTTTTGGGATCACTTACAACAAGCTCGGGAACTCAGCTGGCATTCAAGATGCATACCATCCCTGCATGATGGGCAGACTGAACGAGTAAATCAAATTATACAAGATATGCCGAGAGCATGTGTCCTCACCTATGGGACCAGTTGGGAGAAGAGCTTACCATACACGCAGAATTCGTGATATAACAACAGCTATCACCCAGCCTGCAAATTGCACCATTTGAAGCTCAGACGGACGAAGATGTCGTACTTCCTAAATTAGTCGGAAACCAGAGACAGTCATATCTTCGCCTGCACCTGCTCAAGGAGGCCGAGGATAAAGTCAAGGTAATTAAGGACCGCTCAAGACAGCCCAAAGTCGACAAAGAGTTATTACGATCAAGCATCATGGAGTCCATTTTGAACCCGGTGAATTTGTGTACCTACGAGTCACCCATGAGAGGCCTGCACCGATTCAAGATTAAAGGAAAACTAGCACCGAGATTAATCGGGCTTTTCTGCATAGTAGCACGAAGAGGCACAGTGGCCTACCAGCTAGACTTACCCGAAGAATTATCCGACATCCACGACGTATTCCACGCCTCCCAATTGAGGAAGTGCGTAAGCAACCCGAGAAACAAGTACCCCATAAAAACATTGACGTGCAACCAGATCTCACATATCGGGAGCATCCGATAAAAATCTTGGAAGAGTCAGAAAGGAGAACCCGACAGAAAACCACCAAGTTCTTCAAAGTTCAATGGAGCAACCACACCGAAAGTGAAGCCACTTGGGAAAGGGAGGATTTCCTTCGAACAGAGCACCCACAATTATTTGAAAATCAAGCTGGAATCTCGGGGATGAGATTTTTCCTAAGGGGTAGGTGCTGTGACACTCCAAAATTTTTGTTGTTTTTGTTTTCAAAGAAAAGCTTTGCTTGGTTTGAAGAAGGTCATTTAAACCCTTCTTAAAAACCTCTCTTCTGAAGTTTTCTTCTCAAAAGCATTTCTTGGATTTATTTTCTTCTAAAAAGAAACCTTTTGGTTTTGGGTTATTCTTTGGTTTTGATCCATCCTTGGTTTTACCATGCCTCTTGTGGTAAATTTCTCCCAAAACCCTTCTTCCACTTTGGTTCAACTCAAACATTCTGTCCAAACTAGTAAAATCCATTTTTGGACTTTATTCCAATTATTTCCTCTCCCAAAATAATTCTGTCTTTTCTTTTGAGCCTAAGTGATTTGCAAAGCAAGTACCCTAATGCTTTTGAGTTTTGACCTCAAACCAACTCCCTTGGATAGTCCTTGGTACCCACAACCCAGAACCATCTTGATCCAGTCTTCCTCTTTTCAAAAATTTCAAAATTTAACCTCTGCAATTTTGGACCAGATTCATCATTTTTGATGAAATTCATATCTACACTTCTCCAAAAATTCTACCAAAATTCAGGCAGCCCTCAGATGCAATGAGAGACCACCACACCAAAGATCAGCTCAAGATAAATTTTCCACGTGCCAAAACCATTCTGTCGAACACCTTGCATGCACTGTTTCTGTGCATCTTCAGTTAAATTCAGAAAGTTCAGAGTTTCAATGTCAATCTTCGTCAGTTAATTCAGTCACATGTTCACAGTGCCTTTGACACATTGCTCACAGCCTAGCTTGCCTGTCCGGAGCCTGACACGCGTGCTTGGCGCGTTCCTGGCGTCGGTGGCGCCTGCCCTGGCCCGGCGTGTCTTGTGGTGGCCGAACCACCGAAGCGGCCGACCGGGAGCAGAACGGCGGCGTAACGCTGCTCGGGCGCCGCCCAATCCCTCTGGTGGCTCCGCGTGGCCACTTCCTCGCCAGCACACGCATGCAGCACCGTCGCCGTGGAACTCCACGCTGACGCCCCACTCCCTAAACCTCCCCGACCAAGCTCTGCGCCGCCGTAACCATCACCGGAGAGGTCCGTTCACGGCCACCGCCTCGGATCGCCTATAAAAAGGAGCCCCGAGCTCGCTCTCGTGCACACACCATCCCTCCACTTCACCAAGACCTCGCTTAGCCACTGGGAGGACCTCGAGGAGGTCTCCTCCCCAACTCCGCCGCCTCGATCCGCCTCGGCCACCAGGTTGATTCACTGCGGTGAGGCCATCTCCGGCGCCCAAACCTCGTCCGCAGCCTTCTCTTACACCTAGTGCTCTAACCCCCACCTCAATTCGATCCTTGCAGCCCTCCTCGGCGAGATCCACCATCACCCGAGCCGCCGTCCGCCGGAGAAAGTGTCGCCGTCGACGTGGTGCTCCCCGACGCCCATGTCCACCACCCACCTACACGGAAGGACACACTGATACTCTTGGTACACTCCGATCTCCTCGACTCACTGGTGGTTCGACGCCGACGACCACCGTGAGCCTTGGGCTGGTGAGGTCTTTTAAACTCGACATGTGGACCCCCATGTCAGCCTCTCTTTCTTTTCCGCGAACCGTTTTCCGTTGGCGCCGGCAGAGTACGTTTTCCTGTGGGCTTGCGTTTCTATTCGAACTGCTTTCTGTTTTCTTAGTTAAACCTCGGAACTTTTCTCGTTTCATTACAGATGAGTCCTCGACAGAAACCCTTATAACTTTTTAATAAAAAGTGATTTTTGAGTGATTCTTTTTCTGATAGTCTTATAATTTTGTCTAGTTTTTTATGGGATTTATTTGAAATATTTTTGGACCAACGTTCTGTACTCCACGGTATTTACGTTAGCGCGTGTATTTTTGTTACCATAGATACCGGAGGAGGTGACGGAACCGCGAACTTCGCCGAGCTAGACCCCGACTACTCTGAACCAGGCAAGCATGTTTGAACTTTTGATATGATGAGTGTTCTGGCAGGTTTGCATTAAGTAGTTTCATGGCATGTTTGTGAGCATACCGATGAAGGTTATTTTCATGCAAGTTGAGGCGAGTGAGTTCGATAGAATGTGCATGGCCATGTGTTGGCATGAGGATGGGTAAGATGGCAGTGTTGTAGCATGCTAGTCTTATGCCATACTATTTGACTTCAGTGTCAACCCGTATCAGTTCGGTTCCCATCCATTTCCCTTCCCGTACTACCACATGTTTTCCGCAAGGGATATGGCTTAGTAAGTTGTGAACCGCTTTCCTGGTACACACCAAATGGAGAGGCCGTGATGATGGTTCCATGGCCCTGGAATAAAGCCACCATCCGTCAGGGGGCATGGGTGTTTCGGTTGGGACCGAGAGGGGGCACCCTTAGAGCGCCGCTGAATATAAATTTGATCCCATGCTATTCGAGATTGTGATCTCCTGCCTCAAAAGTTTTTCTCGGACGATGTCTAGGGTGATTACTGGCATTCGTGAGGTAGGATGGGTGTGTACTGGTTAGCTGTGTTCCTTCCGAAATACCATAAACGGAACTAGTCCTTCAGGACTACGGAAATCCGTTGGCTGTGAGTAATTTTAGTATAAACTCTGCAGAGTCCTAATTCCTCGAATCATCTTATCCATGTCCAAGTTCTCAGATTATCTTATCCCGACAAGTGTCAGTTTTGGTGACAGATACTCCGATGATTCACATGAGTACTAAGTCCGGTTAAATGTTTATTCCTGTGGATGGACTAACCCGTTTATATTCATGTGTTGAATATTTATTATGAGTGCTATAGCTTTGTGATGAAGCCCTTTCTGTGATGTCGCTCGAGACGTCCGATCGCTGGCATTATTGTTATTCATTATAAGCCCTTTCGTGATGACGCCTTTCAGACGTCCGATCATGGCATTATTGTTATTTATTTTCATTATAAGCCCTTTCGTGATGTCGCTCAGACGTCCGATCATGCATTGTTGTTATTTATTTTCATTATAAGGCCTTTCTATGATGTCGCTTCAGACGTCCGATCATGACATTGTCGTTATTTATTTTCATTATAAGCCCTTTCTGTGATGTCGCTCAGACATCCGACTGCGGCACGCATGTATTTTTATTTTCAATATAAGCCCTTTATGAGGTGTCGCTCAAACGCCCGACTGTGGCATGTTTTGCTTATTTATTCACCCCTTCGAGGCGTCGCTTCAGACACCCGATCGGTTTTGAGTTTATCTTCTTTGGGTTTTTGAGCGGACTACCGCCGATTCCCTTCTTAATTATTTTCCTATACTGTTTTAATTGAGCATTGTTAAGATTAACCATGTCGCATTCATGCATTCATTTGTTATATCTTTTGTCCGAACTGTCTTTAAGTAGTACTTTCATAGTACTCACCTGGCTTGTTGATTTGGCGGAATCTTGTGACGAAGGCGATCTCATGGATGAAGAGTTCGATAAGCGAGTCCGACGCCTAGAGGAATCCCTTCAGTCTCGTATGCACCTCGGATTAGTCATTGTGATATATCCGCTTCCGCTACCCAAATAAAATTCATCGAGCATCACCTCGACGCTCGATGAGCCGCCAGCGCAGTAGACTTATTAACCACCCCGCTGTGTTATTCCACCAACCACTCATAGCTCGAGTCAATAGTATTTCCACCCCACCCCTTTGAGTCATATCCGCCACTATGTATAATTATTGGCGTGTTGTAATAATTGGTCGGGCATCTTCAAATCCGATTTCGTAATATTGTAATGCTACTGGCTTATTGTATCAAAGTTTTGTCAACCGGTATGAAGGATTTTTCCTCATATTGGACTTCATAGGTCCGTTGTTCAATAAATAGTTTTATTGAAAAACCGGTCGTGACACTATATAAACCCCCCGGGGCACCCATGTAAAGGGTTGGACCCTGATAGTTTTAGACACACATAGAGGGAAGAGGAAAGCTAGTCGTGCCCTTCTCCTTCCTCACCCCGAACAGCTCAAGGAGCCTCTTGTAGCCCTTGTTCATCTAGTGATCCTGCGGAGACCCCGCAGAATAGCAGTAGGGGTGTTATCTCCACGGAGAGCCCTGAAGCTGGGTAAGATCCGCCAGCGTACATGTCTTCGCCTCATCCCGTTTCCAGGCACCGGCGACGTTCTACTCGCCCCCACCATGATAAGCCATCCCTTGGCATATGTCGCACCCAACCCCCGACAAGCATCCCACTTATGATTAACCTCTATTGCAAGCATCCGCAACTACAACAAAATTATTAAGGTAAACCTAACCATAGCATGAAACATATGGATCCAAATCAGGCCCTTACGAAGCAACGCATAAACTAGGGTTTAAGCTTATGTCACTCTAGCAACCCATCATCTACTCATTACTTCCCAATGCCTTTTTCTAGGACCAAATAATGGTGAAGTGTTATGTAGTCGATGTTCGCATAACACCACTAGAGGCTGGACAACATACATCTCATCAAAATATCGAACGAATACCAAATTCACATGACTACTAATAGCAAGACTTCTCCCATGTCCTCAGGAACAAACGTAACTACTCACAAAGCATATTCATGTTCATAATCAGAGGGGTATTAATATGCATAAAGGATCTGAACATATGATCTTTCACCAAGTAAACCAACTAGCATCAACTACAAGGAGTAATCAACACTACTAGCAACCTAGTAGTATCAATCCCGGACTTGGAGACAAGAATTGGATACAAGAGTTGAACTAGGGTTTTGAGAGGAGATGGTGCTGGTGAAGATGTTGATGGAGATTTCCCTCTCCCGATGAGAGGAGCGTTGGTGATGACAATGGCGATGATTTCCTCCTCCCGGAGGGAAGTGTCCCCGACAGAACAGCTCTGCCGGAGCCCTAGATGGCTTCCGCCAAGGTTCCGCCTCGTGGCGGCGGAGTCTCGTCCCGAAAGGTTGCTTATGATTTTTTTTCTCGATGAAAGAATTCATATAGCAAAAGATGGCCACCGGAGAGCCAACAGGGGCCCCACGAGGCAGGGGGCGCGCCATGGGGGGTAGGGCGCGCCCGCCACCCTCGTTGCCAGGTGGGTCCCCCTCTGACGTACTTCTTATGCTCAATATTTTTTATTATTTCCAAAAATGACTTTCGGGGAGTTTCAGGACTTTTGGAGTTGTGCAGAATAGGTCTCTAATATTTGCTCCTTTTCCAGCTGCCGGCATTCTCCCTCCTTATGTAAACCTTGTAAAATAAGAGAGAATAGGCATAACTATTGTGACATAACGTGTAATAACAGCCCATAATGCAATAAATATCGATATAAAAGCATGATGCAAAATGGACGTATCAAAGCCTGCGAGCCTTTGTTAAATTTAAAACTTGTAATCTCCTTGCTCATGTTTTTCATCCCGCACGAACTGTACCTGTATGGGATGTTTTTAATGAAAAAGGGATGCTTGTCGGGTTTTTCGTTCGCGTGTAAATACCACGACAAGGAGCGAACCCTTGTTATTGTTTAAGATAGACGTTTTTCGCCCAGTAACAGGCCTTGCCGCCCCTCACTCCACTCGACCGTTCTCGCGCTCTTGGCGGAGGCAGGGATGAAGTGGGCTTCAGGCTCCTCGTCCCACCTCCTTGCCGCCGCGGCTACGAACAAATCCTTAGGTATAGGAAAAAGGGGAGCACGGCAGCCTAGAGATAAAAACGAGGTTTCACATACCCCAGTCCGGTTCCGAAATGCATGACAGAGGATAAAATACTTATCTGGATCTGCAGCCCCCGGCAATCTCATCTTGCCGCGGTTGGATCCTTGTGCTTGCAGGCCCCGGCAACTCTGGTTTGCCGGGGTCGGGGCACCGGTCTGTTTCCTTCTTTCTGAGTAGCTCAGCAGAAGTGCTCATGTGCCCTATGAACCAAAGGAGGACAGAAAATGAATTGATAGACGCGCACTCGACCTCTAGGCTAGGGGTTAGTCGCTGCTAAGCACTATCAACCCTAACCAAGGAAGAGACTCGACCTAGCATGCATGCTATAACTTAGGGCGCCAGCGCTTCATTTATTTATGCTTAGGGTCTGCGCCTGGCTTTGTACCAAGGGTCACATGCCTTATCGGCAAAGCTTGTACAAAAGGGTGGCTCGCCGGTAGGCCCGGCAAGCCGCGCCTTATGGGTAAAACTTGCAAAGACGCTCGATGTTCCAGGAGTTTCTCAATGGGACGGCATCTTCGATCTCCAGGCAGACTGCACCAGGCCTGGTGAATCGTATTACCCGATAAGGGCCTTCCCACTTCGGCATCAACTTGTTGGAATTCTTGGCCGACTGAACGCGCCAAAGAACACGGTGGCCTACCTCAAAGCTTCGGGCATGAACCTTGCAGCTATGGTAGTGGCGCAAGGCTTGCTGGTAGCGTGCCGCTCTCACAACCGCCCAAAGACGATCTTCCTCAAGGAGCGTCCCGTCATCTTGGCGCAACGGCTCTTGCTCAAGCTCATCATAAGTGAGCACTCGAGGTGACCCGTATATGAGTTCCGTGGGGAGAACTGCTTACGCCCGTATACTAGGGCAAAAGGTGTCTGGCCGGTGGCTCGACTTGGCGTCGTCCTGATCGACCAAAGAACCGCCGGCAACTCATCAACCCAGCGCCTTCCGCTCTTGTGCAGCTTGTCAAAGGTTTTCGTTCTCAGGCCTCGCAACACTTCAGCATTTGCCCTCTCCTCTTGGTCGTTGCTCCGTGGATGTGCCACGAAAGCAAAACAGACCTTGCTGCCGAGGTCTTGGATGTACCGTATGAAGGTGTGGCTTGTGAACTGCGTGCCATTGTCGGTGATGACTCTGTTTGGCACACCGAAACGGCAGACCAGTCCTTTGAAGAACTTGACGGCTGACTGAGCAGTCACCTTCCTAAATGCTTCCACCTCCGGCCACTTTGTGAACTTGTCGATTGCAACGTACAGGTACTCAAAGCCCCCGACAGCGGGAGGGAAAGGGCCTAGTATATCGAGCCCCCAGACCGAGAATGGCCAGGAGAGAGGGATTGTTTGAAGGGCTTGGGCTGGTTGATGAAGCTTCTTTGATTGGAACTGGCATGCTTCACACTTGGTTATTAGTACCGTCGCATCCTAGAGGGCGGTGAGCCAGAAGAAACCTTACCGGAACGCCTTGCCGGCAAGGGCCCTCGACCCTATGTGGGACCCACATATGCCTCCATGTATCTCCGCCAACAGCTCCAGTCCTTCCTCCCGGGGGATGCACTTGAGTTTCACACCGTTCGGCCTTCTCCGATACAGGACGTCATCGACGAACTGGTACAGGGCGGACCGACGGGCTACTTTCTCCACTTCTTCCTGCTCCTTAGGAAGCTCCCCTGTTTGGAGCAATTGGACGGTATGTTGTGCCCATGCCGGAGCCTGGGGCTCGTCGGTAAGGACCAAAGGCATCTCTTCCGCCATGGGAGCGGCTGTCTCTACGGCCATGGCTTGACGCCCTGCTGGAGCCAGTTGCTCTTGGGCAGGTTTCGGCGTCATGGCAGCACCTTCTTGGCAGCCCCATGGGGCTCGGTAGGAAAGTACTTGCCGGGACCTGATTTTCTCTGCTTGCATTGCCCCGCGGATGGTTCGACGGATGGTTGAGTTAACCGGAGCAAAAAGGTACATGGTTCCACAGGTAGCTTGAATGCGGGACGCTTTGACAGGTAATCGGTGATGTCGTTCTCCGCTCGGGGGATGTGCTCCGCCTGAATACCGTCAAAGCGTTCCTCCAGCTTCCTCACCTCATCTACGTAAGATTCCATCAATGGGCTCTGATGATCCTTGTTGACCTGCCTGACAACGAGCTGCGAGTCACCCCTGACGATGAGCTTCTTAACCCCGAGGTCTGCCGTGATCCTGAGACCGGCAAGCAATCCCTAGTACTCAGCGGTGTTGTTGGTGGACATCTCCCTGGGGAAGTGCATCTGGATCACGTACTTGAGGTGTTCTCCGGTGGGTGCGACGAGCAGCACACCGGCACCGGCGCCTTGCAGCGAGAAAGCCCCATCAAAGTACATGATCCAGTCGCGGTCTGTTTCCTTGCCGGGGAGGGTGGTCACCTGGATTTCTTCGCCAGACGTCGAGGTCCATTCTGCGATGAATTCCGCCAAGACTCTGCTCTGAATTGTCGAGGTACTCTCAAACTTTAAACCGAAGCTTGACAGCTCCAAGGCCCATTCCACAATCCCTCCAGTTGCATCCGGGTTGTGCAGTATCCGTTGCAACGGGAGGCAGGTGATGACAGTGATCTCGTGGGCCTGGAAGTAGTGACGCAGCTTCCTCGAGGCCATAAGGAGGCCGAAGAGAAATTTTTGCACGCCGGAATACCTCGACCTAGCCCCCTGCAAGAGGGAGCTGACAAAGTAAACCGGGTGCTGCATCATCTTCTTCTTTGGCACCACTTCACTTGACTGCGTGGGCATTGCCTTGGTGGTACCAGACTCTGCCGGGGGCCGTGCCTTGTCGGCACCAGGCCCTGCACGGGGAATCTTCGGCTTGCCATCCGTCGGTTCTGCCACCATTGATGCCTCCTCGTCGACCTCCCTCTGTGCCACCAGTGCGACGCTGACCACTTGATTCGTCGCCACCAGATACAGCAGCAACGGATCTTGTGGTTTAGGCGCAACCAGTATCGGTGTGGAGGAAAGGTATTTCTTCAGATCCTGCAGTGCTGCCTTGGCTTCTGGGGTCCACTCTATTGGGCCTGCCTTCTTCAAGATTTTGAAGAAGGGAAGGGTCCGCTCAGCGGACTTGGAGATGAATCGGCTCATGGCGGCAATGTAGCCGGTGAGCCAACGCACATCCTTGATCCGCTTGGGCGCCTTGATCTGCTCAATAGCCTTGATCTTGTTTGGGTTTGCCTCGATCCCGCGCTGCGACACAAAGAACCCGAGAAGCTTGCCGGACGGAACACCGAAGATGCACTTCTCAGGGTTCAGCTTGAGTTTGATCTTGCGCAGGTTTGCAAATGTCTCTTCCAGATCTTGCACAAGAGTTGGCCCATCCTTGGTTTTGACCACTATGTCATCCATGTAGGCCTCCATATTTCTATGGAGCTGAGGTTCAAAACCAATTTGGACTGCTCTTGCAAACGTTGAGCCAGCACTCTTCAACCAAAAAGGCATCCGTAAAAAGCAATAGTACCACATGGGGTGATGAATGCTGTCTTCTCTTCATCCTCTCTTGTCATGAAGATTTGGTGGTAGCCTGAGTAGGCATCAAGGAATGCTAACAGATCACACCTGGCTGTGGAGTCAACAATCTGGTCGATGCGCGGCGACGGGAAGGAGTCCTTAGGTCAAGCCTTATCAATATCTGTGTAATCAATACACAACCTCCAGTTCCCATTTGCTTTGCGCACCACTACCGGATCGGCCAACCACGTCGGGTGGAGTACCCCTCTCACCAAACCTGCCGCTTCCAATTTCCTGATCTCCTCTGTAATGAACTCCTACCTTTCCAGAGCCTGCTTTATGACCTTCGCTGACAGCCGTCATGGGGCAGACAGCTAGGTGGTGCTCAATCACCTCCCTGGGAACACCAGGGATGTCAGACGCTTGCCATGCAAACACGTCAACATTTGCCCGAAGGAAGGTGATGAGCGCGCCTTCCTATTTGCTGTCGAGGGTGGAGCCAATAATGAAGGCTCCTCCCGTGCCATCCTACCCGACGGGCACCTTCTTGGTCTGCGGCGGCTCGGCTCTGGATCTCTTGCTCTTGTCGGTAGAGCTCTCTGGCACGTCCTCAACGGTAGCACAACACTCCGAGGAGGTGCGCTTGCCGGAGTGGGTGCGAGAGGTCTTGTCGGGCTCCATGTTCCCTCATGGGCCTTCAGCGGCAGGAGCAGGTGCCTTGACGACAGCTGCTGCAACTGCTTCTTGGTAGAGTTGGTCGGCGCATATCAGCGAGTCCTTCTTGTCGGAGGGGACGGAGATGATGGTCAACGGCCCGGGCATCTTTAGCATGTTGTAGGCGTAGTGTGACGCTGCCATGAACTTGGCTAGTGCCGAGCGGCTGAGGATCCCATTGTAGGGCAAGGGAATCTCAGCCACATCAAAGACGATCCTCTCCGTCTTGTAGTTCAACTCTCCTCCAAATGTCACGGGAAGTGTGACCTTTCCCTTCGGCTGGCTCCTCCCCGGATTGACCCCTTGAAACGTGCCCGTTTCCTCGAGGTCTCCATCAGGGATTTGCAACCTTTTGATCACAACAGGCGAGATCAGGTTCAGGCTGGCCTCGCCATCAACCAACATCTTGTTCACCCTGAGGTTGTGTATCGTTGGCGAGACCAAAAATGGCAAACACCCGACTGCAGTAGTGCGGTTAGGGTGGTTCTCGACGTTAAAGATGAGGGGCGTGCTGGACCACTTCAGCGGCTTCTGAGCGTCGAACGACGGCTCTGCTGCTGTAATCTCACGCGCCCACTGCTTGAGCTGGCGGTGAGAGGTATGTAGCAAGGCACCGCCATCGATGCACATGGCCTCTGTAGCCTTCTGGAAACCTTGCTCACCAGACTCGTCGTCCTCGTCATGATCGTCGTCTTGTTGTTTCTTGTCACGGCCCCGACCGGGCCTCTCTTGCTGGTTATCCTTGCCGGGGCGGCCTCCTTGGCCGCCATGCTTCTTGCCGGATCCCTCAGCACCGTCCTGGTCCTTCTCCTTGTCCCGCCTTTTGTACTCAGTCTTTTGCTTCTCAGCAAGCAGCTCGACTTGTCGGTAGTTCTGGAGGTCGTGGCCCTTGGTGCTGTCGGCGTTATGGGAACGGGGGTCCCCAGACTTGCCTGCCTGCGGCCTGCGGTGTGGCTCAAAGGAGGCCCAGGACAGCCCATCTTCATCTACACAAGCTCATGACCCTCGCGAGGGGCCAAGCCTCGCGGGGCGGACGACCAAGAGCTTCCTTGGGCACGGCCTCATCAGGCTGGCTCGTGAGGAGGCGGAGAGTTCAAGGCAGGGTACCTCGCGAGGTGCCCATGACGCAAGCCATGACGACCAAGGGCGCCTGATCGAGGCGCCACCAAGAGCTGCCCTCCTTTCCTCTTTGATGCAAAGGGAGCAAGCGCAGGTAAGAGCATCAAGCAAAGGCATCCGTTTCGGTGCAACAAGACCAAGACCAGCCCCAACGGCTGGAACGCAGTCATCGTGGAGCCCAAGCAGGCGTCATCACTAGAGCCTTTCGCAGGCAAGGACCAACTTTAGTCAGGATAAGTGTACCCGCTGTTCCCCTTCAAAATGGCCAACTGTTGGCGCCCTTCCGGCTCAATATTTGGGAAGAGGCCCAGGGCCTTCGTCTATATAAGTAGAGCTAGCCACCATAGTAGAAAGGGGGAGGATCCGCCATTCGGTATCCAGAGAGAGAGATAGAGACCCGATCCTCAAGCTAGAGCGACGGGACACCACTTAGCAGTTCATCGCACCCACTAAGAACAGACCCTCGCAAGGCTGTTCTTCCCTGTACTGTTCCTCATCAGCCCAAGAGGCAATCCACACACCACAATAATCGGAGTAGGGTATTACACCATGATGGTGGCACGAACCAAAGATAAATCTTGCGTCTCTTATGTTGTTCTTGCTAGTAGTTTAGGTTCTTGCGGTTCGGGCGAGGTATGAGACGGTGGAGGTTGGATCTCCGCTGCTACACCCCTGCAGTTCGAACCTTAAGGGTCCGCCAAACCCGAATCCGGCATTTGGCGCGCCCGGTAAAGTGCGCCGGAATCTGCCTTTCGTCAGCCTCGTTCTTCCTCGACCACCGCAACCATGTTCGACGCTTATCGGGCTCGCCGAAGCGCCGAGCCGCTTCGCCTCCCATGTTGCCCAGACGGCCCCGTCGGCGGGCTTCTCGCCGTTTCCCGTCACCTGCTGTCAACGCCGCCACCGCCCGGCGGGAACGAAAGCAGCAAGCGCCGCCCCAGCACCCGTCCATGAGGCGGGACGGCCGCACCGCCACGCTTTTCGCCACGCCCGCTGGTTCTTCGTCGCGCGCGCTTCGCTGCCGCCATGGAGGCCCGAGCTGCACTCATCGCGCTAACGAGCTCCTGCGCTACCGCCCGCTGACGACGCTTCACGAAGAATGGCTCGACCGCGTCACCGAAGCTCGCTCCACGCTGCGGGAGGCGACGCGCCGTCTGCCTCGCTGCATCGCACCCGCCCCGCTGCTGGCGATGAAGCTCCGGGCGCCACCGCCTCCTCCTCAAGACGGCGCCTGGCACCAAAAGGCGCGCGGCCCCTGGGCGGAACCCGTTCCGCCAGGCGCCGGCGCGGCAAGAGCAGAGCTGCGAAGAAGTCCCTCGCCCGCAAGAAGCTGCCCGAGCGCTCGCCGCTCTGGCACGTCAAGACCCTGCGCTGCCCCCAGCTGCGGCGCAGGGAGGCCAGCAAGACCAAGCTCTCTGCCGTCCGAGGCACCCTGCGGCCACGGCGGGCTGCCGCGCCTTCACCACCGAGCTGCGCATCGTCGCGTGGCCCGCCAAGTTCAAGCCAGACCTGCCTCCACGCTAGGACGGCACGGCTGACCCTACGGAGTTCCTCCAGCTCTACGAGCTGGGCATCGAGGCTGCCAACGGGGATGAAAAGGTCATGGCGAACTGGTTTCCCATGGCGCTCAAGGACGGAGCCCGCGCCGCTCTCGAATCGCCCTGAGCACGATCTCTTCCTGGGCCGAGATGCGCACCCGCTTCATCGCCAACTTCCAGGGTACTCGCGACCGGATACCCGCCGTGAGCGACATGCGCCGGATCAAGCAGCAGCCAGGGGAAACCCTGCAAAAGTACATCCAACGCTTCAACAACGCGCGCCTCAAGTTCCCCAGGGTGACGGAGGAGGCCATCATCTCTGCCTTCTCCGACGGCGTGCGCGATGTCAAGATGAAGGAGGAGCTGGCGATGCATGAAGATCTGTGCACCTCCCTAGAGCTGTTCAACTTGGCGACCAAGTGCGCGCTGTGGCCGAGGAGGGCGCCTCTACATCCTCGAGCTGCTCGCCGCGGATCCCAAGAGAAGAAGTCCAAGGCCAAGGACGTGAAGCGCAAGGGGCTGCCGTGCTCGCAGCCGAACCAGACACCAAGCGCAGGCAGATCAGCCCGAGTCCTCCAAGGCCAGCTGCATCGCGTGTACCACGACCTCCACACCCACAACACCAATGAATGTCAAGAGCTCCGGACCGCGGCGCTGAAGGAAGGGTCGGTAGACGCCCGAGCGCAGCGATCGGGCTACGGCCGAGGAGGAGGAAGAAATGCAGACGCTGGGAAGACCATGCCCGCGCCAAGGGTGGCGCGACCAACCTCGCAAGGACCGCTGGCAAGACCCACCTTGCGAGGGGGGCTGGAGGGATCAGCCTCGTGAGGATCGTCCGCAAGGGAACGCAGGCCTCCCTCCGTTGCCGCCGCCACCAAGGAGAATCGAAGACCGTCATCAGGACGAGGGGGCTGGGGGCTTCTAGGAAGCGCGTGCGATCGCCTGCATCCTGGGCAGAGCTCAAGCCCCAGCCTCTCACCTCATCTTCAAGCAGTTCGCCCGTGAAGTGAATGCAGTCCTCCCCAAGCTCGAGTCCACGCACCCTCTCAGGTGGTCGGCGTGCGCCATCATGTTCAGCTCAGCGGATCAGCTCAAGTGCGCAGCCACAGCCGGAGTTCTCCCAATGCTTTGCTCCCCAATCATCAGCAATGTGCTGGTCACCAAGACCCTCATCGACGGCGGAGCAGGGCTCAATGTCCTGTCCGTGGAGACCTTCAACAATCTTCAAGTGCCTTACAGCCCGCTTCAGCCAACCAAGCCCTTCTCCGGAGTCACCGACGGCTCCACGGTCCCGATCAGGCAGGTCCGCCTTCCTGTCACCTTCGGGAGGCGCGGCAACTACCGCACCGAGCTCATCGACTTTGACGTCGCCCACATCCGCCTGCCGTACAACGCCATCCTCGGGTACCCAGCCCTGGCCAAGTTTATGGTCAGAACTCCACCATGGCTACAACATCCTCAAGATGCCAGAAGCGGCGGGGTCATCACGGTGCCACGTGGAAGAGAGAGATGCAGCAGTGCTCCTGGAAGCGAGCTTTTCAGGCCGCATCACTGGAAGACCCAGACCACAGCAGCAGGATGCCTCCCGAGGCAGCACCCAAGAAGAAGAAGACATCGACCAGCCCGGCTCTTCAAGAGACAGGCCCCTCAGGGCCCGCACCAGGCCAAGGGGAGCCTCCTTCCATCGCATAGGAAAGCACGCCCAGCGCCCTCCTCAGGCAGGGCTCGGGGGCTCTCCCCTGGAGGGCCGCCGACCTCGCCAAGGTCTCGAGGGAGGCGCTTGGGCACCACGTGGAGGCGTGTTTCGAAGCACGCCACTGCAAGGTGAGCAAGACCAGGAGGACAGAACCCCCAAGAGTTCATCAGCAAGGCCATTCAGGAGCTACAGGAGTCAAGGGTCATGAGGGGCAGCCGCCGCCTACCCGCTGTGGCCTCCCATCCAGGCGAGGATGGTGGGCTGCGCGTTTGCATCAACATACCAGGGCTCAACCGAGCCGCATCTCAAGAGCGCCTCTGGCCCTCGCGGGTGGGACGTTGCGAGGGTCCGCCCCATGACCAGACGCATGCCTTACGGCTCGCTAAACGCGGGCTGCTGCGCACCAGCCTCATGAGGGCCATCTGAGGCTCAAGAGGTCAGGCACGCCGCAGCCTCGGCGGAGATGGAGAAGGCCCATGAGGAGCCGCCCGGCGCCGAGCCTCCCGAGGCCCCCGGCACTGGGGCTCGTGAGGATCGGCTCCCGCAGCCCACCGAGTCTGCTACATCAACAACCCTTCATCCCCAACATCACCGGTGACATCTTTAAGTTTTACTTCCGGCTGGGAGCGCCTGCAGGGCCGCATTATTCCCAGGCCGCGTGGGTCCGTCCCTGCGGCATGTATCCCTTTTATTTCATGTCTTTGGCTTATCCTGTTGGGGGCGCCGCTCGGGCTGCATCATCCCCAAGCCGCTCGAGCCAGTCCCAGCGGCATGTATCCTTCATGTGTTTCCCTAGGATTATGCTCTCGTTCCACCATGCTTGTTATTTGGTGCCTTCTCCTGGCTGGCGAAATCTTGCACGTTAAAGGGGGGGTGCCTGAGCATCGCGACTCAGGGCTCCTACCAGCTCTCCGGCCCTCACCCTCTGGTCTTGTCCATGGCATCGCGACCTGGCTTGCCAGCGATGGTAGAGACCAGCCCGAGAGCCGGGACCCGAGGACGTAGAGTTTCGCCATCCAATCCAGCTTGCGTGTTAAAGGGGGGGTGCCTGAGCATCGCGGCTCAGGGCTCCTACCGGCTCTCCGGCCCTCACCCTATGGTATTGTCCATGGCATCGCGACCTGGCTTGCCAGCGACGGTAGAGACCAGCCCGAGAGCCGGGACCCGAGGACATAGAGTTGCGTCATCTAACCTAGCTTGCGCGTTAAGGGGGGGTGCCTGAGCATCGCGACTCAGGGCTCCTACCGGCTCTCCGAACCTCACCCTCTGGTCTTGTCCATGGCATCGCGACCTGGCTTGCCAGCGACGGTATAGACCAGCCCGAGAGCCGGGACCCAAAGACGTAGAGCACCGGCATCTGGCCAATTTTGCAGTAACACACTCGAAGATAAGGACCAGAGCCAGGTGCAACCCGCCTTGAGGTAGGGCCTCATGGGTCCCGCGCTGGCTCACGGGTGCCCCGACACACCTCGCGAGGCCTCTCACGTCTCTCCAAAGCAGCTAACGACAGGACTAACGATCGCCCCGGCGAGCTCTTGTTCCTTTTGTGGTGAACCTGCAGGGTCTCTCCAAGGAGCACGAAACGACCTCGCTACGTAATCTCTCGTCGGCCAAGGCACGGACCTGGCACCGCGCCAGGAAGCATCGTCCTAACCCTCGAGATAAGTCACCCTCCGGACACACTAGTCATCGCAACACCATCCCCACACTCAATGCGACTCCGTGTTAGCAACGTCGCTCTCCTTTCTCACCGAATGATGGCTGCTTGAGCGCCAAGGGGGACCCCGAGCATCGCGACTCGGAGGCTCTCGGACCTCGGGCCGCTCACCTCTGGCCTTGACCACTGACGCCAGCGACTGGCATACCAGCGACGGCTGAAGCCGCCTTGGGACTGGGACCTGTCGGCGCAGAGCATCAAGCCCTCACGAGGTCCGAAAGGAAGAGACTGCGCTAAAATGGAATGAGCATCCCGCATCGCCTCGCAATAAGGATCATATTAACAAACGAAGCTACAAATATCTTACAAGCCCCCGCGGGGTACATTCTCGGCTCCTCGCAGGAACAAAAGACGCGAATCCTAAGGAGTCCTATCTCACAGGGGACCACCGCGGCACGCCATCATCAACGATGGGCCACCCGGTCCGGAGCCAACCCCATCCAGATCGAGGCGGCGACGACTGACGAGCTTCGCCTTCGCTCGGGAGCGGCACAGGCTCGGGGGCTCGTAGCTGTCGTCGCTCGACTCCGGAGTCGCGATGAGCTCGGCGGTGTCGCTGGATCCTCCGGCGCCTTCGTCGCCTGAGGAGTTGCCAAGGGAGCGGGCGGTTGGCCTCCGTCTCACCACAGCAGGGCCCCGACCGCCTCTCCCGGGGCAGCACTCCAGCCGACGGCCCTCCGCGTCGAAGAGCTTGAAGGACATCACCGAAGCGCCGTCGTACTCCAGGTGGATCGTGAGGGCGCCCCTCGTCCTGCAGACCCGGGCGACCTCGTCCCAGCCTCGAGTCATGAAGACCTCGCCCGGGGAAACTACTGCAACCTCTGCCCCGGTCGCGAGGGTGCCGCAGCCGGCGTGCTGCAGCCAGAGTCCCAGGGGCTCCCCCTGCCGGACGACGGAAGCGAATAAAGAAGGAAGACGGATCCATGACTTGGGAGGCGTGGCGACGCGAAGCACGAACTCCCGGCAGGAGCCCTCGGCGTGGACTCCAGGGGGGAAGATGCACACCGTGACCCGGCCGGCGTTGCCGGGCGGCGCCGTTCGTGGCGCCCGCGCCACCTCCTTCAGGGCCACCAATCTGCAAGGCATAAGGAAGAGGAAACTCGGTGGCGGCCAGACGCACCAGGGCACGGGCGCCTCGCGGCGCTCCCGCCTGACACCCAGAGAGCAAGCCGCTTCTTTGGGGGGAGCGGGTCAGGATCCTCTTGAGGAGCCTTTCCCTTCTCTTCCCTGGAGAACCGGCAACCAGACGAGACGAGGAAGAGGAGAAGCAGAAGGATAGACTGGAAGGGCTCACGCCGTCCCGTACTTATAGCCTGCGGAAGCCAACCGTCGGCCTCCACGATCACCGATCATCATGACCAACTCTGCATGAAAGGACCTGTCAAATCCGGGCGGTTACCAAGGCGTCGTGGGGGAGCAAGCGCCCACGTCCAATCAACCGCCACGCGGCGCCCAAGGCCACAGGCTGTTAGGGCCCATGACGCTTCGCACTTGCTCTTTCGCCTCTCTGCTCGGCCAAGTTCGGGCACGCCATCGGCCCGGGGGCTACTATCGGCGTTCTGGGAACGGGGGTCCCCAGACTTGCCTGCCTGCAGCCTGCGGTGTGGCTCAAAGGAGGCCCAGGACAGCCCATCTTCATCTACACAAGCTCAAGACCCTCGCGAGGGGCCAAGCCTCGCGGGGCGGACGACCAAGAGCTTCCTCGGGCACGGCCTCGTCAGGCTGGCTCGTGAGGAGGCGGAGAGTTCAAGGCAGGTACCTCGAGAGGTGCCCATGACGCAAGCCATGACGACCAAGGGCGCCAGTCGGGCGCCAGCCGTGCATCGTCCTCCTTTCCTCTTTGGAGCAAAGGGAGCAAGCGCAGGCAAGAGCATCAAGCAAAGGCATCCGTTTCGGTAACAAGACCAAGACCAGCCCCAACGGCTGGAACGCAGTCATCGTGGAGCCCAAGCAGGCGTCATCACCAGAGCCTTTCGCAGGCGAGGACCAACTTTAGTCAGGATAAGTGTACCCGCTGTTCCCCTTCAAATGGCCAACTGTTGGCGCCCTTCCCGCTCAATATTTGGGAAGAGGCCCAGGGCCTTCGTCTATATAAGTAGAGCTAGCCACCATAGTAGAAAGGGGGAGGATCCGCCATTCGAATCGAGAGAGAGAGAGATAGAGACCCGATCCTCAAGCTAGAGCGACGGACACCACTTAGCAGTTCATCGCACCCACTAAGAAACGAGACCCTCGCGAGGCTGTTCTTCCTGTCTTATTCCTCATCAGCCCAAGAGGCAATCCACACACCACTCACTGGAGTAGGGTATTACACCATGATGGTGGCCTGAACCAGTATAAATCTTGCGTCTCTTGTGTTGTTCTTGCTAGTAGTTTAGGTTCTTGCGGTTCGACGAGGTACGAGACGGTGGAGGGTTGGATCTCCGCGCGCACCCCAGAGTTCGAACCTTAAGGGTCTACCGGAGCCCGAAATCCGACAGGTGCGGTGGATCTTGCAGTATTTCTTGCCGGAGCTTCCTGGCTTGTCGGTAGCCGCCAGGGCCCACCAGGCGGCGCACCTGGCAATCTCCTTGCCGGGGCGTCTGCCTTGACCTTCTTGCCGGCACCGGTATCGTCAGATCCCTCTACGGCAAGCACGGCCTTGCCTTTGCATTTCCTGTTGCGATGCCGGCTCTTCTTCGTCGGGGTGGCGAAGTCTTCATCGGTAGTGTCGATTTTCGCGCTGGTGTCTTCGCCGGGGTACTTCCTTCCTTCTTCAGCCCGGGCGCACCTATCGGCCAGAACATAGAGCTCGGCCACATCCTTAACCTTGGTCATCGCCAGCTCCTCGCGCATCTTGCGATTGTGCATGTTCAGGTGGAACGCGCTAATCACAGCGGCGGGATGAACGCCGGGGATGTTGTACTGCACCCAGCTGAATCTCTGGATGTACTTGTGCAGGGTCTCCCCTTCCTTCTGGGGAATGATATGCAGATCACTGGTCTGGCCATGAGCTTGGTGGCCTCCTGTGAAGGCGCCAATGAACTCATGGCACAGATCAGACCAAGAAGAAATGGAATCCACCGGCAAGTGCATAACCCAAGACATCACATTGGGCTTGAGCGCCAGCGGGAAATAGTTGGCAAGCACCTTGTCGTCGCGAGCCCCAGCGGCCTGCATCGCGATGGTGTAGATGCTGAGGAACTCAGACGGATGGGTCTTGCCAGTGTACTTCTCGCCGATGTCGGGCTTGAACGTGCGGTGGGACGGCCACTGGAACTACATCATCTCAAGGGTAAAGCCGGGCAGCCCACCTCGTAAGGTAGGCCGCCGGGACCCCCTGGTGCCGGGTGGTCCATAGCGGGTCCCGCCCGCTTCCCGATCAAGCGGCGCTGTTACGGCCGCGCCGACGGTGGTCGAGCGTCTTCGCGAGCTTGCTCCCCAAGGACTGGCGCTGGTCGGCGGAGGGTCCGCGGGTCGGACGATGCTATGGAGATGTTATCACAAGCGCCGCCACGACGGGCCGACGCCATGGGCGGCCGGGCGAGAGGAGGAGAGTGCACCATGGCCACAGCTGGCCGGTCCTCCCAGCGCCAGCATGTGGTGGCTTGGTGGGGCGCCGACCCGAGGGCCCCGCTGGTCGCAGATCGTCTTTGTTGGCGACAGCGACGAGGCTCCGGATGGTGGCTCTCCACTCGTCGAGCTTCTCCGCGGCAGGAGGGAAATCGAGGAGCAGCTCCACGCGCGCCAAAGCTTCCGCCGGCGTGGGCGGCGGCGACAGCTGCGTGGACCGCCGCGCACTTCGACTTCTAACTACGTTAGAAGGAGCTCCGTCACGACCCAGCGGCTGCGTGCCATTTTCGCCAGCGCTTCGGCGAGCATGCTGAACCCCTTCCTCTTGCTGACGACGCACAGGGCTCTTCCCACGGCGGTGCCCAGGGTCACCAACGTGGTGACGCTGTTCGGCACGCACACCGTCGGAAGAACGCGCGGTGGCCGCCGGTGTATGCGTCCTGGAGGTCGCTGCGCTGCCCGGAGTCGGCACAACGACACCCCCGGAGGGCCCCGCGCCGCCTGTGGGGGGCCCAGCTCCGTCTTTGGATTCGACGACGTGTAGCCAGTCGTCTAGCGCAGGAACGACGGTGCTCGCCAGGCTCCGGCTGCCTGCACGATGCTGGTGCTTTCGCGTCAGCGGCGGTCCTGCTCGCGACCGGTCCGCTGCTTGTCCGCAGACGGCACGGGCCGTTCGGCTCTAACGAAGTCGATCGCTGTGGCCGTCTTCTTCTTAGGGGCCATGGCGACGAAGAACTGCTAGGCTAACTACCAGACCAGATTCTCACAATTGCGCCACCTACCTGGCGAGCCAAAGATGTCGGTGTGGAACGACACCTATGGGTTCACAGGAATCCCTACTACAGTTGCCGGGGCGCAGGGTTGTGAGGAGAGCAGGGCTAGTAGACAGCACACGGATCATTTACCCAGGTTCGAGCCACGAGGAAGCGTAAAACCCTACTCCTGCTTTCGTGGATGTATTTCTGAGAGTTCTTGAGCTCTTGAACTGGCTGTGGTCAGCACGTGGTTCGAAAGAGCCGAATCCCTCTCCGGTATGCCATGGGCCTCCTTTTAGTTGAAAGGGGTTGCCATAGTGACACACAGGAGGTGGAAAGGCGTACAGTGCCCTGAGCTTATCGCTCGTATTACAGGACTAGACGCATTCAATGCATAGCTTAGGTGTCCCCTTGCTTTATTGGGGACGGGGGCGAGGCACGTCCCGTCCGTCACCGCTCCTCCTTGCTTCGACACACGCCCTAGCCAGTGATGTGTGCGGCTCCATGTAGGCAGGTAGGCAGCTGAGTTGGCGCGGTGGCGGAGTCTTCACGAAGATGTGCATGCCGCCATGCAGGCGCTTGACGAGTTGGCCTGGGAGCTGCCTATTGCCACGTAGGTGCCCGCCCAGCTGGTTGGGCTGGCAGCTGTAGGTGAACGGCGGTGGAAGCTTGATTGGCGTGGACCTGGCGGTGGCCCTGCTGGCGTCCTTGGTGAGGGCCTTGCCGTGTGGCCCGGCAAGGGTCTGCCATGGCGCGCTGTCATCCCCGGCAATAGACTTGCCGGGGGTCTGGTGGCCTTCCTCGGCAAGAATCTTGTCGAGGATCGTCGTCTTCTAATCCTCATCTGATCTTGGATATGTCTTCACAAAGATCTGCATGCCACCACAGGGGTGCCTTCCCGAGCCCTGGCCCCACGTGGATGATGGCATTGGGGACTGTGGGCTCAATGGTGGCTCGCTCTGTTGGTGTGGGAGCTGCCCCGGCATGGGTCTTGCCGGGGCTGCTGAGGCTTCCCCGGCAAGGGTCTTGCCGGGGGAACCTGCTTCGTCCATCTGCTCTTTGTGGTCTTGGCCTTGGCATTTCCTTGATTGTCTTGGGCTTCGGTCTTACCTTGGCTCACCTCCCCTGTTCTGCTTGGTGAGCTCGTGGGCGCGGCTCTGACTGCCCGTGCACAGGTAAAGGGGTAAACAAGTGTGCCCCTCTTTTTATACACCAACACAATGACGCTGTCATCCAGAAGATTAACTCCCAGTTGAATCAAGTGATTATTATACCCAGACATTTTGAGTATATGCTCAATGACTGAACTATTCTCCTCCATCTTGCAGTTGTAGAACTTATTGGAGACTTCATATCTCTCAATCCGGGCATTTGCTTGAAATATTAACTTCAACTCCTGGAACATCTAATATGCTCCATGACGTTCAAAACGTTGTTGAAGTCTCGTTTCTAAGCCGTAAAGCATGGCACATTGAACTATCGAGTAGTCATCAGCTTTGCCCTGCCAGACGTTCTTAACGTCGTCAGTTGCATCAGCAGCGAACTGGCACCCAGCGGTGCTTCCAGGACGTAATTCTTATGTGCAGCAATGAGGATAATCCTCAAGTTACGGACCCAGTCTGTGTAATTGCTACCATCATCTTTCAACTTTGCTTTCTCAAGGAATGCATTAAAATTCAACGGAACAACAACACGGGCCATCTATCTACAATCAACATAGACAAGCAAGATACTATCAGGTACTAAATTCATGATAAATTTAAGTTCAATTAATCATATTACTTAAGAATTCCCACTTAGATAGACATCCCTCTCATCCTCTAAGTGATCACGTGATCCATATCAACTAAACCATGTCCGATCATCACGTGAGATGGAGTAGTTTCAAAGGTGAACATCACTATGTTGATCATATCTACTATATGTTTCATGCTCGACCTTTTGGTCTCCGTGTTCCGAGGCCATATCTGTTATATGCTAGGCTCGTCAAGTTTAACCTGAGTATTCCGTGTGTGCAACTATTTTGCACCCGTTGTATTTGAACGTAGAGCCTATCACACTCTGTCAGCGTTCTGGGAACGGGGGTCCCCAGACTTTCCTGCCTGCGGCCTGCGGCGTGGCTCGGAGGAGGCCCAGCATGGTCCATCTTCGTCAACGCAAGCTCAAGACTCTCGCGAGGGGCCAAGCCTCGCGGGGCGGACGACAAGGAGCTTCCTCACGCACGGCCTCGTCAGGCTGGCTCATGAGGAGGCGGAGAGTTCAAGGCAGGGTACCTCGCGAGGTGCCCATGACGCAAGCCATGACGACCAAGGGCGCCAGTCAGGCGCCCGGCCCACCTGATGTCCTCCTTTCCTCTTTGGTGCAAAGGGAGCAAGCGCAGCGAGAGCATCAAGCAAAGGCATCCGCTTCGGTGCAACAAGATCGACGGTGTCCTGGACTAGGGGTACTCACCATGTCATCTCCCGATCAGCTTGGATTGGGCCGAGGATCCCCATGGTCAGATACTCATGGGCGATCCGGACGATTGCACGCGATACAAGGAAGATTCCACAAGAGTTGGCGATCAAGACAAGGACTCCTCCCCCACCGACGTATTCGGCTAGAACTCTTGTTATCCTAGGCCTCTGGTGCATTATATAAACCGAGGCCGGGCTAGTCGATAGACAATCTGATATACAATATACAACAGTCATACCATAGGCTAGCTTCTAGGGTTTAGCCTCTTTGATCTCGTGGTAGATCCACTCTTGTAACACACATCATCAATATTAATCAAGCAGGACGTAGGGTTTTGCCTCCATCAAGAGGGCCCGAACCTGGGTAAAACATCATGTCCCTTGTCTCCTGTTACCATCCGCCTAGACGCACAGTTCGGGACCCCCTACCCGAGATCCGCCGGTTTTGACACTGACAAAGACCAAGACCAGCCCTACGGCTGCAAGGGAGTCATCGTGGAGCCCAAACAGGCGTCATCACCAGAGCCTTTGGCAGGCGAGGACCAACTTCAGTCAGGATAAGTGTACCCGCTGTTCCCCTTCAAAATGGCCAATTGTTGGCGCCCTTCCGGCTCAATATTTGGGAAGAGGCCCAGGGCCTTCGCCTATAAATAGGAGTAGCCACCCCCAGGGCGGAGGGATCTGAATCCTCATCAAGAAACCAATAGCTAGAGCGACTGAACACCACCTAGCAGTTCATCGCACCCGCCAAGAATAGACCCTCACGAGGCTGTTCTTCCTTGTATTGTTCCTCATCAGCCCTAGAGGCAATCCACCACACCACACACTGGAGTAGGGTATTACACCACAATGGTGGCCCGAACCAGTATAAATCTCGTGTCTCTTGTGCTGTTCTGTTAGTAGGTTAGGTCCCAGCGATTCGGTGAGGTGCGAGACGGTGGAGGGTTGGATCTCCGTGCGCACCCCAGTGTTCGAACCTCAAGGGTGTGCTGGAACCCGAAATCCGACATTTGGCGCGCCAGGTAGGGGTTCACCGGAATCTGCCTTTCGTCGCCTCGTTCTTCCCCGACCACCGCATCCATGTCTGACGCCCGTCGGGCCCGCGCCAAGCAACGAGCCGCCCTCGCCTCCCATATCACCCAGACAGCTCCCGTCGGCGAGCGCCCTCGTCGTTACTCGTCACCCGCCGTCAACGCCACCACCGGCCCGGCGGGGAACGAGCATCAAGCATCGTCCCAGCACCCGTCCATGAGGCGGGACGGACGCACCGCCACGCCTTCACTCACCCCCGCTGGTTCTTCGTCACGCGCGCCCCGCGCGGCCATGCAGGCCCAAGCTGCACTCATCGCGGCAAACGAGCTCCTGCGCTACCGCCCCGTCGATGACGTCTACGAAGAATGGCTCGACCGAGTCGCCGAAGCTGCGTCTGCTGCCGCAGAGGCGCCCGCACCGTCCGTCTCGCTGCACCGCACTCCGCCCATGGCGATGAAGCTTCGGGACGCCAGCCGCCTCCTCTCTCAAGAAGGCGCCCACAGCTGCCCTAAGCGCGGCCCTCGGGCGGAACCCGCTCCGCCAGGCGCCGGTGCGGCAAGAGCAGAGCTGTCAAGAAGTTCCTCGCCCACGAGAAGCCGCCCGAGCGCTCCCCGCTCCAACACGTCAGGACCCTGCGCTGCCCCCAGCCACGGCGCAGGGAAGCCCACAAGACCAAGCTCTCTACCGTCCGAGACCCCCCGCGGCCACGGCGGGCTGCCGCGCCTTCACCTCCGAGCTGCACTACATCGCGTGGCCCGGCAAGTTCAAGCCAGACCTGCCTCCTCGCTATTTATTAAGACAATCGACCCTACGGAGTTCCTCCAGTTTCACGAAGTTGGGCATCGAGGCTGCCAACGGGATGAAAAAGGTCATGGCGAACTGGTTTCCCATGGCGCTAAGGACGGAGCCCGCACTGGCTGCATCTGGCCCTGGCACGATCTCTTCTCGCCGAGATGCGCACTCCGCTTTCATCGCCAAATTCCGGGGTACTCGCGACCGGCCAGCCGCCGTGAGCGACATGCGCCGAATCAAGCAACAGCCAGGGGAAACCCTGCAAAAGTACATCAAGCGCTTTAACAAGGCACACCTCAAGATCCCCAGGGTAACAGAGGAGGCCATCATCTCTGCCTTCTCCGACGGCGTCAAGGACGCCAAGATGAAGGAGGAGCTAGCGATGCATGAAGATCTGGCACCTCCTTGGAGCTGTTCAACTATGGCGACTAAGTGCGCCTGTAGGCTGAGGAGGGGCGCCTCTCCCTCCTCGATCTGCCTGCCGTGGATCCCGAAGAAAAGAAGTCCAAGGCCAAGGACGTGAAGCGCAAGGGGGCTGCCGTACTCGCGCCCGAACCAGACACCAAGCGAGGCAGAGACGAGCCCAAGTCCTCCAAGGGCAGTCGGTACTGCGTGTACCACGACCTCCACACCCACAACACCAATGAATGCCAAGAGCCCGGGTCAGACGCTGAAGGAAGGGGTCGGCAGACGCCTGGCGCAGCGACTGGGCTACGGCCGAGGAGGAGGAAGGAATGCAGACGCTAGGAAGATCGCGGCCAGCGCCAAAGGGGTGGCACGACCAACCTCGCGAGGACCGTTAGCAAGACTCGCCATGAGGGAGGCTGGAGGATCAGCCTGGCGAGGATCGCCCGCAGGGAACGCAAGCCTGCCTCCACCGCCGCAGAGCCAAGGAGAATTGAGGACCGTCATCGACGAGGGGCTGGGGGCTTCCAGAACCGCTGCGCGATCGTCTGCATCCTGGGCGGAGCTCAAGCCCCAGCCTCTCAACAAGATCTTCAAGCAGTTCGCCCGCGAAGTGAATGCAGTCCTCCCCAAGCTCGAGGCCACGCGCCCTCTCAGGTGGTCGGCGTGCGCCATCACGTTCAACTCAGCGGATCAGCTCAAGTGCGCGGCCACAGCCGGGGTTCTTCTGATGCTTTGTTCCCCAATCATTAGCAACGTGCTAGTCACCAAGACCCTCATCGACGACGGGGCAGGACTCAACGTCCTGTCCGTGGAAACATTCAACAATCTTCAAGTGCCTTTCATTAGTCGACTTCAGCCAACCAAGCCTTTCTCCGAGTCACCGGACGGCTCCACAGTCCCGATCGGGCAGGTCCGCCTTCTGTCACCTTCTGGGCTCGCGATAACTACCGCGACAGAGATCATTGACTTCGACGTCGCCCACATTCGCTGCCCATAAACGCCATCCTCGGGTACCGGCGCTGGCCAAATTCATGGACGTAACCCACCACGGCTATAACGTCCTCAAGATGCCAGAAGCGGCGGGGGTCATCACGGTGCCTGTGAAGAGAGAGACGCAGTGCTCCCTTGAGTGAGTCTTTCAGGCCGCGACGCTAGGAATACCTGCACCACAAGAGCAGGAGGCCTCCCGAGGCCACACCCAAGAAGAATAAGACATCGACAGCGGCTCCTCAAGAGGCAGGCCCCTCAGGCCGTGCCCGGCCAAGGGAGCCTCCTTCCATCGCAGAGATAGGGAAAGCGGCGGCGCCTCCTCAAAGCCGGGCTCGGGGGCTCTCGAGGGCAGCCGACCTGCGCCAAAGGTCACGAGGGAGGCGCTTGGGCACCACGGGAGGCGTGAGCCAAGCACGCTTTCCAAGGCGGAGCAAGGCAAGGAGGCCGAACCCTCAGGGAGTTCTGCCCAAGGCCACTCAGAGCTACAGGAGTCAAGGGTCATGAGGGGAGCCGCCGCCTACCGATGTGGCCCCCCATCCAAAGCGAGGATGGTGGGCTGCTGCGTCTGCAAGACGACATACAGGGATCAACCGAGCCGCTGCCTCAAGAGCGCCTGGCCCTCAAGTGAGTGGGACGTTGTGAGGCCCGCCCATTACCACGTGTGCATGCCTCACGGCCTGCCAAACGCGGTTGTTGCGCACCAGCATCTCATGAGGGCCATCCTAGAGGCTCGAGAGGTCCGGCACACCGCAGCCCTGGCGGAGATGGAGATGGCCCCCGAGGAGCCGCCAGCGCCTCCGGATCCTCCCGAGGCCCCCGGGCCTGGGGGCTCATGTGGATCGGCTCCCGCAGCCCACCGAGTGTGCTACACGAACACCCCATCATCCCCAACATCGCCAGGTGACATCTTTAAGTTTTATTTCCGGCTGGGAGCGCCTTCAGGGCCGCATTATTCCCAGGCCATGTGGTTCCGTCCCTGCGGCATTTATCCCTTTTATTTCATGTCATTAGCCTATCCTGTTGGGGGCGCCCCTCAGGTTGCATCATCCCCAAGCCGCTCGGGCCTGTCCCAGGGGCATGTATCCTTCTTACGTTTTCCTTAGGATTATGCTCTCGTTCCACCATGCTTGTTATTTGGTGCCTTTTTCCTCGGGTGATCGAATCTTGCACTTTAAAGGGGGTGCCCGAGCATCGCGACTCAGTAGCTCCTACCGGCTCTCCGGCCCTCACCCTCTGGTCTTGTCCATGGCATCTCCACTGGCTTGGCTAGCAACACCGAGACCAGCCCGAGTCGGGACCCGAGGCGTAGAGTTTCATTATCATCTGACCTACTATGCTAAAGGGGGGTGCTCGAAAGCATCGCGACCGAGGGTCTTACCGGCTCACGCCATGCTGCTCCACTATGTCGGATTTCGACACCTACGACAACTTCCGCATGGAACTGGTCGACTTCGACATCGCCCCCATCGGCCTCCCCTACAATGCCATCCTTGGCTATCCAGCGTTGGCCAAATTCATGGCCGCAACCCACCCGGGGTACAACCTCATGAAGATGCCCGGAGTAGCGGCCTCACTGCGTCTGGTATACTGAAGGTGTCATGGCCAGCTGAAAGGCCAGCCCTCAAGACGCAATGACAGAGCTGCACACCCGCGATGCGGAAGCCCTCAAGCCCAAGGGGGCTGCGCCGACCAAGAAGAAGCCGTTGTTCACTCAAGACAAGGCGGAGACCAAGCAGATACCTGTCGACGAGGATGGGTCCACAAACGCCACCTTCATCATAGGCGCCAACCTCGAGCCCGAACAAGAGGAAGCCCTGGTCAAGTTCCTTTGTGCGAACAAGAAGGTGTTCGCCTGGGAGCCCGATCAGCTGGCGGGGATCCCATGGGGCGTAATCGAGCACCACCTCAACATGTGCCCCAACGTAAGGCCCCGTGAAGGAAGCAGAAGGCAGTCCATCAAAAGCAGGCCTTCATCGTCCAAGAGACCCGCAAGCTAGAAGGCCACGGGGTTATTCGCGAGGTCCGATACCCAGATTATCACAACCCCTGGTGGTGCCAAAGAAGGGAGGAAAGGAGCGCATGTGTGTCGACTTCACCAACCTCAACAAAGCATGCCCGAGATCCGCTCGCCCTCAAGATCGACCAGATCGTCGATTCCACCGCCGAGTGTGACTGTTATGCTTCTTGGACGCCTTTTCCGGTATCACCAAATCAAGATGGCGGTGGAAGACGTGAAAAGACACCCTTCTTAACCTGTGGAGGTATCGCTATACATGCATGCCATTCGGCTGCGAACGCGAGCAACCTTCCAAATGACTCATGCACATCACCTGGGCCCACAGCCTCGGGAAGAATGTGGAGGCTTACGTTGGCGACATCGCGGGTGAAGTCTCATGAGGCCAAGACCTTGATACAAGACCTGGAAGAAACCTTCATGAGCCTCAACGCAGTGAGCTCGCGACTCAACCCGGAGAAGTGTGTGTTTGGAGTTCCTCGGGCAAGCTTCCTGGGCTTCCTGCGTGTCCCACCTTGGCATCGAGCCAACCGAAAAGGTCAAGGCGCTTGAGGACACTTGAGCCCACCCAAAGACCCTCGAAATGCAGAAGCTCACGGGGCGCCAGAACGGCGGCTGGGCCATTTCCCATCTCCCAATTGGGGGAGCGGGCTGCCTTTCTTCCACCGATGAAGAAAGGGCCCTTGAATGGACCTAAGAGGCCGACAAGCGTTCAAGACCTCAAGACGCACCTGACCAGCCCTCGAGTGATGGTGGCCCCGCCTCGGGAGCCCTTGGTACTCTACTCGCCGCTCCTCCCTACTCCCGCTAGCGCAGCCTGGGGCGATTAGGGAGGTGTCGTGCCAAGACCACGGCGGCCACCTGAGCTAAGGCAAGGCCGAACCAGGAGGAAATCGCAGGAGCCAGCACGGCAACGGAAGAAGATCAACCGTCGCAGCGAAGCACACCAAGGGCACGAGAGGCCCTCCATCCAAGCACCCGGCTTCTGAAGGCGCCGTCACCTCGGGAGGCACCACAGCTTCCGGAAGAGGCCACCAGCACCGATGCCCCTAGCCTTGTCGAGCACCGGTGTGTATTCGGCCAACACGGTGTTCACGGATGCGAGGGCACGGTACCCCATGCCGCATGAAGCTCCCTCCTACAGCTGTTGGTGGCTTCCCGCGAAGCTGCAAAGCACTACTTCAGTGGTCATCCAATCAAGGTTGTCTCAGCATACCCCTGGAGAGGGTGCTCAGAGCCCCAACTCCGGCCGGAAGGGTCGCCGAGTGGAACATTGAGCTGCAAGCATTCAGCTCGAAGTTCAAGACAACCAGAGTCATCAAGGGTCGCATGATGGCAGATTTCATGGCCGAATGGACAAGCACTGGAGCCTCGTGGCGGCGAGGATCATCCCTCTCCCGAGGTGAAAGCGCCAGAAGGTTGGGTCATGTACTTGACCTGAGCGTTCTGCTCCAGAACGGGCATACTGGGCTGGGGCGTGCTCATATCTCCCGCTTTCAGGACAAGCTCTACTATGCCGTGCGGCTAGCCTGCTTTCCAGTAGGGCGAGAAGGTCTCCAACAATATAGCAGAATACGAGGGGCTGATAAGCGGGTCGAAGGCTGCCGCTGCCACGGGATGAAGCGCTTACCATCAAGAGCGATTCGCAGCTCTCATCAATTTCTCCAACAAGGTGTAATGAGCCAAGAGATGAACACATGGAGGCCTACCTTATGGAGGAGTCTGCAGGATGGAGAAACAGCCTGGGGTTGAGCTGCAAGACGGCCCCGCCCGGCACCAATCAAGAGGCCGACGACATCGCCAAACGAGCCTCCACGAGGTTACCCCAAGTCGAGCGTCTTTGAGGAACGGCTCTTCAAGCCTCAGCTGCCGTTATCAAGCACAAGACAACCTTACTCGGTGGAGCTCCTCAGCCATCTGCCTCGGGAGCCCCAAACTGG